>CM067094.1:13122828-14613868 GCA_034008185.1 Gorsachius magnificus
TGTTAAAGACAGAGGCAAAGAAAGAAGGCATTAAGTACCTCAGCCTTATCCTTATCCCTTGTCACTATGCTTCCACTTGCACCCCGTAAAGGACGCAGATTCTCCCTGGCTCTCCGTTTGTGGTTAATATATTTATAGAAACATTTTTTATTATCTTTCACAGAATTGGCCAATTCAAGTTCTAGTTGGGCTTTAGCCCTTCTAGTTTTCTCTCTCTGCATGACCTCGCGTCATCCTTGTGGTCCTCCTGAGATGCCCGCCTCTTCCTCCAAAGCTCACAGACTTTCCTCTTTTTTCTGAGATCCAGCCAAAGCTCTCTGTTCAGCCAGGTCGGTTTTCTTCCCTGCCGGCCCGTCTTTCAGCACATGGGGATGGCCTGCCCTTGCGCCTCCAGAATTTCCTTCTGGAAGAGCGTCCAGCCTTCTTGGGCTCCTTTGCCCTTCAGGACTGCCTCCCAAGGGAGTCTGTCAACCAGCCTTCTAAACAGCCCAAAGTCTGCCCTCTAGAAGTCCAAGGTGGCCGTTCTGCCGACCCTCCTCCTTCCTTCTCCAAGAATCAATAATTTTATGTTTCGTGACCGCTGTGCCCCAGGCGTCCTCCAAGCATCACATCACCCACGAGGACCACAAACAACAGGTCCAGCGGGGCACCTTCCCTAGTTGGCTCACTCACCAGGAAGTTCTCTTCCACACACTCCAGGAACCTCCTAGACTGCTTCCTTTCTGCTGTATTGTACTTCCAGCAGACATCTGGTAAGCCACAAGAACAAGGGCTAGCAATTGTGAGACCTCTCCCAGTTGCTTTTCAGGCACTAACACCACCTTGAGAAAACAGTTGCAAACCAACACGTGCTGACCAATGTTTCCCATCGTTTTCCCATAATTCTCCCTGCAGAGATCTGTGGAGGGGGTGAGGGTGTCCTGGGGAGAAGAGGAAACGTGCTTCCAGTCAAAGCCAATGCTTACCCAGTCGTTGCCTCCGGAAGACGGTGAGGATGAGATACCCGAGGTGCATGCTGAGACCGATGCTTCTGCATGTGTGAGACTCAACCCCCCCCCCACATCCCCACTAAGGGTTCCAAGAGAGCAGAGCTGCCAGGAATGACTCTGCAAGTAGAACAAAGAATGAAACGGGGAGGAGAAAATGTTTGTTCTTAGCCTGCCAGAAATGCCCCAGCTGTGGTCCTCCCTCCTCCAGCAGCAGCGTGTGTGGTTCCTGCAGCTAAGACCTTTGCTGCGGGGGAGCCCGGTGGCTGAGGATTCCCTCATGGTGGGAACGGTCTCTTCCTGGTCCAATATCCCAGCAGAGTCCTCCCATCCACAGTGGCCATGGAAACCTTGGCTTGGAGCACGGCACGGAGGGAGGGACTGGCAGGAGCGGAGCTGCCTGCAGCAACACTGGGTGGTCCCGGTACAGGCGGCACAGGCACGTCAGCCACGGGGAAGCTGGTGCCCTGAAAGCAGCCAAAGGGGAGGGTGATGCCACAGCAACAGGGCACGGCAGGAGGCTCGAAAGATTAATTACATCAGGGTAAATTAGCTAATGTTTAACTTATTATCATTTAGATATATCCCCTCCGCAGACTCTGCTCCTCCCTCTGCCCCCGCCACAGCTTTTCCCCTGCCCCTGTCTCTGCCAGGGTTTCCTGCTCTTCCCCAGGTTTCCACCCTGCTCAGTGAGGTAGGGGGATGCAAGGACAGGGCAGACAGGTAGCCCTGGCACTGGATGCTGTGCGCCTTTGAGCAGAGGGGCCCAAGCAGCCCTACTTTGCCCTGAAAGGCTTTCACAGGACAGGCCAGAGAGTGAACAGTTTCTCCTGTCCGTGGCCAGCTAAAGCAGGTTGCCTAGAACTATGCCCAGGCAGGCTTTTAATTTCTCGACAGATGAAGACTCCGTGGCCTCTCTGAACAACCTGTTCCAGTGTTCGACCACCCTCACAGCAAAAAGGTTTTTCATTGTGTTCAGATGGAATGTTATGTGTTGCAGTTTTTGCCCATTGCCTCTCATCCTGCCAGTGGGCACTGCTGAGAAGAGTCTGGCCACGCAGGACAGAAGGTCTCTGCTTCCTGGTGGCCCTGGATCTGGCGATGCACTATGCTGTCCTTTCATGCCCTGCTGCCTGGGAAGGAGGGGAAACATCAACGGGAATGGTGGAGAGCTTGGGATGGCAGACAGAAGGCATCAGGGAGGAAGCAGACTGGCAGAGAAAGAGGCTCCGACATGCATGTGGCCGGCCCAGGCTGGTGCCACACGGCTGCTTCCTCATGCCCCTCAGGAACCTCTCTGTGGTACCCAGGTGGGGTACATCTCAATGCTGCCAGAGCAGAGAGGCAGCAGGGCTGAGGGAGCTGCCTTAGGGACAGGGTGGGTAGTGCTGTTTCCAGGGGAGTCAGCCTCCGGGGAAAGCGAGGCAGGGGGCAGCCTGGAAACACTGACAACAGCCAAGTGGACTTGGCAGGAATCACACTGGAGGAGTCCGAGCACGCGGCTGCAGCTGCTCCAGGTGAAAGGCTTAACCTGGCAAACGCTAAACCATTTTGCCAGGAAGCTCGCTTTTAAGGAAGCTCTTTTCAGAGCAGAACCAGTGGGTGGTTTCCCCTGTGTGGTGATGCCAGCTGATGCTGGATTTCCCCTCTTGTCCCCCAGGCCATGGAGCCCTGAAACTACGCCTGCTGTGTCTCAGCCAAGGTGAAATAGCAGCCAACGGCTGTTTCCAGGCAGTCCCTCACTTGAGGCTTGGCGGGGGGAACGTTATGCCACAGCTGGATTCCTGTAGTGCTGCTGGTGGTGGGGATCCTCAGCCCTTCCAATGTTGGTGCTGTTTTCTGGTGCCATCGGCTCCAGGCCTGATGTTCACCACCTTCCACCTCGCAGCTTCTCCGGGCTCTCGTTCCTTTTCTCATAGCTCTTGGCTTTGGGCAAGGGTCAGTCAGGAGAGCGGGCTACCCGATCACTACAGACCGAAAGAATGCTGTAACCACAAAGCTTTTACATGAGTCAGGAGTGAGGATCCTGGGAAGAAGCTCAGGCCCTCGAGGCTGCCTGGAGGCATCATGAAAAGAGTTGTCCTGGGTTCACGGTTCTCCCCAGTGAGACCTGAGTGCTGTGGCCCTGTCTGTGTCCCCTCAGATAGCCAGGGGCTAAGACTGTGTCAGTGCCTGGCACTGTCATGGAGGGATGTCACTATGGGCCCCCAGCTGATGTCACCTGCCCCCACTGGACCCCTCTGGCACTCAGCCCGTGTCTTCTGGCCACAGTGATGCATTCTTGCCCTGGAAATCATGGGGCCTCTCATCCCAGTGCTCAAAACAAGCGTCCGCGAGGGAATGGGCATGACCTAAACCAGGAAATGCAAAGGCAGAACAGAGGGAAACAGCAACACATGCCCTGTCATTACTGGGATGTTTCCGTTCATTAGAAGCGTTCAGGAAAATTGTTGCTTATACAGAGGCTGCCTTTGGCCCTGAGGCGGTGTGGAGACAATATAAAAGCCAGTTCAGCTCATCGCTCTCTCAGCCACTTCTGTCACCTCCTTCTCCTTGGGAACCAGGTGAGTTGGAAGCCCCATTCTCTTCCACCTCCTCTAGGACAAGGTCCAGCCTTCAAGCTGATACCTGCTCCTTGTTGTTAGTGCTTTGAGATCGTGGTCATGGGAGAGGGCAGAGGAGAGATGGTCTGTCATGGGGAGAGGCTGAGGCTGGGGTGAGGTGGCTCTTTGGCTAAAGGCTGGGAATAAGCACCCCTGGGCCTGGCTGCTATCTGAAGGACCCCGCTGGGCTCAGGCAAAGAAGCCCTGGTTCCCCCCTGCACAGCCTCTGCCTTCCCACCCGGCAGGTGCCTTGGCTTCCTTTTAGTGGGGTTTCCGGCTGTTCCTCAGGTGTCCCTGTGCTCTGCTTCCTCCCTGCCCTCTCTGCCAGGTGCACCTGTGGCCCAGAGACATGTCCTGCTGCAACCAGTGCCAGCCCTGCCAGCCCTGCGGCCCGACCCCGCTGGCCAACAGCTGCAATGAGCCCTGTGTCAGGCAGTGCCAGAACTCCACTGTCGTCATTGAGCCCTCCCCCGTGGTGGTGATTCTTCCTGGCCCCATCCTCAGCTCCTTCCCGCAGAACACCGTGGTGGGCTCCTCCACCTCCGCTGCCGTTGGCAGCATCCTCAGCTGTGATGGAGTGCCCATCAACTCTGGCTGCTGTGACCTCTCCTGCATCACCAACAGCTATTGCGGCAACAGATGCCGCCCCTGCTAGAGCTGCTGGCAACATCCCTGGTAAAGATCCTCTACGACCTCAGAATATGCTAATGGACAAGAGATAGCACTTTGGACCTTTGTATTTAGAATTGCTCTTTATCCCTGGCTTCTCCTGCAAAGGGTCACAGAATGTGGCAAGTCTGTGCTGCCTATAACCATGGACTTTGTCTACTTATCCTTCTTCCACTCTCATCTCTCTCTCTTTCCTTTGCTGTCACTTTCTGCCAATGCCAGCCTAGTGGTGACTTGTTAGGCGCCCTCCCTTGGCAGGGCAGGCAGACGGACACCCCACGGGAGCTCCGCTGCATCTTTATGACTGCCCCTGGTGCTCCCTGTCAGCCACCTCCTTTTCTTCTTTAGACTCATTAAAGTTGTGCTGCATCCAAGCCTGGGTCTCCGAGTCATCCTTCCTTCTGTGGTAGCTCTGCCAGTCTTCTCAGGAAAGAAAGCTGGCTTTTTGGAGAGGGTTAGATTGGGCACAAAAGAGGACCTTTCCTCATTCTCAGAGGAAGGAGAGGGTAGGACTCACCACTCTGGGTTGTCTTTCGTGCCCTGTCCCTTGGAGGGAGTAGCAGACAGGGGCACCAGACATTTCTGGCTACTCCACAGGCAATGGCTATCTGTCTTTCCAGCCTTGCTGCATTTCTTCCCAGATGGGCCTGAAGCACTGGGTCCTGGACCACATTTTTTGAATGAGGATCACAACCCTTAAGTGAGGAGCCCATGCCTGCAGGAGCCCAATGGATGAGGTCATCAGCCCTGCTAGCTTTTGGGGAAGGGATCTTCCCTAGCTCTGGATGAAGCTGGGCTAAGAGAGAAGGCTTGAATAGAGGATGGCACCAGAAGGTGGCAGGAGTGGGGATAGGGAGACAATAGTACCTGGTGACAGCCCACAGCCTCATCTCCGCCTTCCCCTCCCCTCCATTACCCAATCTATGGTCCATGACTAGCACACATGGGCACAGGCAGATCAGATAGGTACCTCACACAGTCCTTAGTACTGGTATCATCCACACAATAATGTCCCCACTCTCTGTGAACCCAACAGCCCAATGGGCCACTGTAGCTCCAGAAGAGAACCCTGTGCCTAATGACCTAGGGCTGCTTTGTGGCACTTTGTCTCCTCCAAGCCTGAGGCAGCTTTCCTGGGCCTCTGAGGTTGCATCACTGCTAGATCCCAGCTCTGCTCCAGAAAGGCTCTGTGCAAGAGCAGTTGCTCCCTCCATCCCCACTGGGCCATTGTGGCAAGAGTGGGGCATGTTTCTGCTCTTAGCAGCTTCTCTGATCTGTCTTTCCTTTGCTATTTTCATATTATTGGACACTGGCTGGACCAAAAACCTTGACATATCAGAGGCCTGGGCCAGGAGGAGATGCCGAGGCATAAGGATGGCCATGCACGTCTGGACCCTTCCCCAGAGGAAAAGATGAAATTCAGGCTGAGAGTCTTTTTGCCTGGAGGCTCAGTTATGAGAGCCTTCATCTGCCACCTGGCTACCCAATTGTGAGGCGAGGTGATGGAGGTGTTGAGGCATTGACTCCATCTTCCCTGTTGTCAGGGTCTGTGTAAGCCCAGCTCTCCAAACCCTAAATGCCACAAAGCAACTCCTCCCTGCATATCCATATGCAACCAACCCAACCATAGCAAAACACTGGGGCATGACCCTGCCCACACTCAGCTTCCCTGTCTCCCCAAGTGCCCTGAGGCAGGGCCAGCCCAACATCTGCTCATACCACTACTGCACCTCACATGCAGGCCAGGGCCTCCCCAGCACTGTAGTCCTTGGCTATCGGAGATCTGTCATCGCTCATTGTCTGCTCCATATGGCTTCTTGTAAGAAGAGAGAGCCTTGAGAGAGCCTGTGTCCTCTTTTTAGCTGCCCTTTAAGTAGTGGACTACTGTGAAGAGGTCCCTCTAAGCCTTCTGTTCTCCAGGGAGAAAAGATTCAACTCCTTTAGTCTTTCCTCATATGACAAGTTCTCCAGCTCTTTGGTCATCTTTGACACGTGCAAGGTGGTGGCAACAGGTGGCAGATCAGGATCAGCAGAGGCCGAGTCAGAGGACTCAGATCCCAGAAGTAGCAGCCCCCACCTCCAGCACATCAGTGACCAGGTTCTCCTAGGTGATTTAGCCTTGGAATCTAATCCATCTGATCATCCTAGAGCAAGTAGAATTTTCCTGAGCAAGTCTCCAATAAATGTGCAAGAGGAGGAGTAAGCACATGAACCATGTTTCTCCTGGGAAGCTTACAAAAATATACAGCTCATGCTCATTTATAGATGACTGCACAGTCAGTCAGCTTAATCTTAGAAGCACAACTAAGTGTAACGTTAGCAATATTCTGTCATATAAAGAACAGAGATTCAGACACATGATTGGATATTTTTGAGGAAAAATCTCATCCTCTCACGCAGGAAGAATTTCCAGAGGACTATTACAAGCACACCTACCAGTTTGTTTGGACATTTTTCAGTCCTGCACAGCTGACAGCTGAATATGCAATTTATTTTATTTGGAAAGACTGTTAACCTACTCAGAGATTGACATCTGCCATAGTACTTACTACTGTAAGAGGATAGTCATAAGACCTATAGTGCTAGCTTCTAAAGTAGGATGACCAGGCTGAGTAGAATGTGTACCATTGCCAAACATTGAAGGACTTACTGAAGGACCATGAACTCAGCAACATCCAGGAAGAAAGGGGAACATGACTGTGCCAGCCAGAAGGCAACACAAGTGGTTTTATGATATGGAAATTCTTCATAATTTTTGACATGACGGTGATGGTGTACCAGATCTCCACAAAGGAAACTTCATGAGGAAAAAATGCATCTGCAGGTGCTGATTGCTCCACACAGTAACAATGAAGAGACCATTCCCCACCAGTGTTAGAAGATACATGGAGAAGATAATGGTACATGGGGCCTTGTGCCCACCTACGGAGGTCAGGAAGCCTGGCAGAATGAAATAAGTTACAGGAGTCTTGTTCTCCCTCGCCAGGGCTCTAAAAATTACAAAGGGCATTATCTCAAAGTGAAGAAAAAATTTTGCCTGAATTTTGCCCTAGCTAATAAAAAATTCAGCTGGAGATTGCAAATAATCAACTGCATGATCATTCGCACTAAGCCAATTCTGTCTTCAGAATTAATTCTCTTAAAAGAAAAGTGAACATAAATGGAATTTAAGGATGCTATAACAATAACAAAATGTGGTGGGGTTTTTTTCTCCATTTCAGCTACTCCTGACCTGCAGCTCTTGACAGATGAAGAAGGTAATGATAATTTTTTTTTGAAATGTGGTCCTTTTTGACTCTGAGACATGCTATTCTCACTTGGGTGATTTTATTCTTTTCAAGAATAATTGTAATTTCCCAGTTCTCAGAAAGGTGTCAAATGGGGGTCTTGTCCATGTTCTTTCCTGTCTGTGTTCCTGGTCTGGTCTTCTACCTTATTGTGTCTTGCTTATGATTATGTTTTTCAAGGGCATCATGTTGTTCTATTTGGAGTAGCTTTGTCATGTCCTTTGGTGGATTTGACCTTGGCTGGCTGCCAGGTGCCCACCCACTCTTTCTCAATCCCGCTCCTCAACAAGACAGGGAGAGAAAATAAGGTGAAAATACTCATGGGTCAAGATAAAGACAGGGAGATCAAATACCATTTACCCTCACAGGCAAAACAGACTCAACTTGGGGAAGATTAATGTAAATAATTACCAATTAAAAATAGAGTAGGATGGTGAGAAACAAAGACAAAGAAAAACCAAACCCTAAAACCAATTTTAGGTATGCTTTTCAACTTATTTGACCTCCACCCTCACCTCCAGGTAGTGATTTAAACACTTGTCACCCCCAGGCAACCACCATCTCCTAGGTGCAGAGGAGGAACTCCTGAAGGCACTGCTGGGCTTGAAATAAGGGCTCAGGCATGCAGGGTCCCATGGATCAGGCAATGCTTCCCTCACTCTCCTCCTGCCTACTGGGCAGATTCACATCATCCAGGCAGTGGGCACCTTCTTGCTGTGCCCAGAGACCAAGGTCTCACTTCTTCCCCTCTGAGACCTGCAAACAGTGGCACTGGGTGATTCACCAGTGCACTGGGAGATTCACCAATGCCAGGGCATCTCCATCTCCTCACCCTGCCTGGGACACCAGAGCCTTGTTTCAGGGGGAATCTGTCCTCCAACAGACTTCACATGCTGACAGGATCTGCAGCAAACTAAGGGAGGAAGATCAGTGCCACCAAGGTAGGAAACTTCTCCCCATGCTAAGCTTTGCTGGCCGAAGTGCTAGGATGGCTGGAAGGAAGGCACAGCCCCTGAGTATATACTCAGGGACCCGGGAGCCATCCAAGATGACAGAGAAATAGAAGTGGGATGTAACATTCTTATAGAAGCTCCTTGGGTCCCTCACCCTGCTGCAGGTGTTCTGATCCCAGCACACAGAGTAGGCACTACAGACTGTTCTCTGGATGCTCTGGGCAATGGGGAAGCAGGGAGCTGGGGCACAGCACAGCTCCCTTCTGGGGACACTGTGGCAGGAGGTGACAAGCATTTTTTCACAGTGGGTTTCACACTGAGCTGAGGTGCATGCTGAGACCAACGTTCCCGTTTGCGTCTGAGAAGGTCAGAAAACCACCTTCCAGCCCCAAGAGAAGAGCTTCTGGAAATGACTCAGTGGAGAAGGTGAAGGAAGAAGTGAGGAAGAGAAAATATTTGTTCTTACCTTGCCTGAAACACTCCCTCTCTGGTTCTGCCTGTTCTGGCAGTGAATCATTTTTGTCCCTCAGCCAAAAGCCCACTGAACCTCTTCTTGGAGGACACCCTGGCGGTGATCCTGCAGATGAGCATGTGGAAGAATCATCCCCTGAGCTCTCCACAGACACAATGCACATCCAGCTTTCCAGCTGTAGACAAGGAAGCACAGAAGATGCAAGCATGTTAACTGAGCAGGTTAATGCAGAATCTCTGTCTGCACTTCTGTCCCGATCCAATGTCAGGGAGGTTTCAATACGATCCCAAGGATGAGATTAAGATACTAAATCTGGTCAAATGTCGTACAATTTTTCAACCTTATTTTTGATGCAGAGGGAGGAGGGAAGCCACATGAGGAGGTAACAGAGGAGGTGAATGGGGAAAGGCAAAGGGGAAGAACCAAGGAAAAAAGATGGAAAAAAGGGGGACGAGAGAAAAGGAGATCTAGAAAGGGAGTGGGTTTACGTCAGGGAGGACGGAGTGAACAAGAGAGAGGACTAGCTACCACCACCCCGGGTCCAGCAATGTTCTGGGGCCTCCGTCTGTGGTGTAGTTGACACTCCGGTGCCCCTGTCTGCTACTCCAGGTTCAGTCCACATGATGCTGGCTTCGACGAGGCAGGTTCCAAGAGGTCCAAAGGGGAGGGACGAAGACAGAAAAGAGCCCCCTTACTGGAGTGCACACACTCCTTTTATAGGGGTTGGGGTCCCTTGCTCATTCGCAGATCACACTGGCATACATGCAGTTTGTGCCATACGTGCTGTCTCCTTTGGATGCCTTCTACCTTTTTTGCGCCTTGGGCCTTGCACAGGCACATGGTGTTGTTTGTCTGCAGACTGTGAGGTCAGGATCTTCTGAGTGGCGGGAAGCAGTGGTACAATGGCAATGTCAAGACAAACTACATTCAGTAATGGTTTTCTACAACTTCTCAGTGACCATCCACCTTTCCAACCCTCTCAGGCACAGGACATCTTTTTTCTTCAGGTGCTTCATTCTCTTTGCCTCCTTCTGGTTGTCCCTTTTCTGTTGCTCCTCACACACCCCAATTTGATACAGACCAAGCTCTGCCGGTCACTCCAGAGGGCTTCACTGCTAATACATACACTTTTCCTCCTTCAGAAAGGAAAACACTGCTAATACTTCTTTGTAGCCACTAGAGCTGGTTTTGTCAGCCTCCAACACAGCTGCTCTCCAAGGTCAGCTCTTTGCTCTACCAAATGGGCTTAGCATGACACTTTGCGCAGAAGGACAAGCTCGTTCCTAGAAATGGAGTGAACAGCTGTTTTCTCTCAGGAAACTGGGGCACAGGGATTCCCCCCAGTAAAACAATGCTGATTATCCTGAGATGGAGGAAAGACATGAAAAGCAATGGAACATCTTGGCTAATGGGTGGGAATCTGGTTGAACAGAAAATCTTCCCCAGTGTCTGGCTGATGTGTCTTTTCCCCATGCTGAGGGTTTGGCTGATGCCCAGGTGCACAGCTAGGAAGGGATTTCCCTTCCTCGGGCAATTTTCTCTAAGAGATAAAGCCACAAGCGCAGTCTCACAACAAGGGCTCCCTTCTGCAAGAGTGTGCTTCAGAGGAGGCTGGGGGAAGAATGAGAGCAGGACAAGCCAGTTGGATACATATTTTTAGTGCTCATTCCCATACCGCAGTTAGTTTCAGCTCGGGCCGGTTGATGGAGCTTGGTGTGGTTCATGTGGCATTCCTCAATAGATCTCAACCAAGTCCAGGCACTCCTTAAACCTGATGTTTTTATTGGACTATTTTGCTCTTTCTGCAAGCCTCTGGATCTGAACTCAGACAGAGAAGTACACCAGGATGCTGTTAATGACACTTGTCTTCACTGAACATGCTGGAGAGGTAGAGACCCAGCCTCATCACAACCTGAATGTGCCACGGCTGGACAAGCTGAGGTCTACAAACAAACAGTGCTGGGAAGGGAAACACTCCACAGGGAACACACACACACACCCCCCTCTTTCTGTGTGATGTTGCATGCTGTGTGTACCAATATGGGCTCAGTGGACAGACAGGTGGTGCTGTGCTGCAGCTTGGCATCCCATGCATGGAAAAGCACCTGGGAGTTTTCCACAGACAGCACAGAGGAGAACCTCTCTGAATCTACCCAAGGTTTGGATTTATCCATCCACAGCAGCACCTGAGAGGCCCTTGTCAGCAACAGCTCTTGCTCCAATCCTTACTAGCCTGAAAGACACATCTCACCAAAGGCTGCAAGTCCCACCAGGATTGCCAGAAAAAGCATGACTATGTCATCCTTTCCCTTTCACAGGTTGGCCACAGAGTTCCAAGAAAGAGGGAGTTGGTGCTTGCAGGTTCCCATCTTCTCCTCCCTCTGCTGCCTCAAAGCAGCCTCCAGACCTCACTGTGGTGGAGAAAACTTCTTTAACTGCTGCTCCAGACAGAACTCCTTACATCCCCACACTGCTGACCCAGGGAGGCTCTCTAAGAGAAATGATAGGCTGGTGCTTATCCCAAAGAAAGGAATCAAGTTGTAATCTTTGCTATGCCACAGGTTCCCTAGGGCCAGGAGCAGGTTCTTCAGCACTTGGAGATTCTTACTTGAGCAGTGAGGCAGCAGCTGGACTTTTCACAACCCTCTAAGTCAGAAGGTGTTCAAGCATCCTCTCAGGCAGACATACCTGCTTGTCCTGCTTTCAGCTGGGTAGAGTTAATTTTCTTCCTAGGGGCTGGCATAGTGCTGTGTTACGGATTTAGTATGAGAAGAATGTTGATAACACACTGAGGGTTCAGTTGTTGCTGACTAGTGCTTAGACTACTCAAGGATATTTTCATCTTCCCATGCTCTGCCAGGTGCACAAGGAGTTGGAGGGGGCACAGCCAGGACAGCTGAGCCCAACTGACCAAAGGGCTATTCCAGATCATATGATGTCATGCTCAGTATATAAAATGGGGAAAGTTGGCCGAGGGGCAGTGATTGCTGCTCAGGGACTGGCTGAGCATTGGTTGGTGGGTGGTGAGCAGTTGCATCACTTGTTTTTCCTGGGTTTCATTCCTCTTTTGTTGTTCTTGCTTTTTCTTTTTCACTAAAATTTATTATTGTTATTGTTATTATTATTATTATATTTTATTTCAATTATTAAACTGTTCTTATCTCAACGCATGAGTTTTCTTACTTTTGCCCTTCCGATTCTCTCCCCCATCCCACCAGGGACAGGGGAGGGTGAGTGAGCAGCTGTGTGGTGCTTAGTTGCTGGCTGAGATTAAACCACAACACTGCTGTAGAACTGCTGCCTCCAAACTCCAGGTCACATTGTCAAAGGGCCCTTGGGCACCTGAAAATTCATGTAGTAGACTAAGAAACAGATCATGCAGTCCACTGTCAGGCTACAGAAGGCTGCTGGGAGCCTTCCAACATCTCATGTGTCATGGTGATGTCAATGAGCCCAACCATTCCTGATCAAGGGAGGTGTCCATGATGATTTTCTCTGGACGTATAGTAAGAAGCCAGATATTAGATCTGCATTCTGGGAGTGGAGAAGGTCCCCTTCAAGCCCACCCATGTCCGCCTTGTCTATAAGTACTGTCTGGATAGAGATAGGACCAGGCACAGACAAAAGTTCACCAAGGAATGGCTGAACCCATGACTCCCTTTCCAAAGGCCTCTTTCCAGCTTTGACAAAGCTCATATCTTCAATATCTTATCTCCGCTTAGCAAATTTCATAGCGATTGACTCCTGAGGTATGAACTTAACTTCCTTTGAGCCTCCAAAAGTGTCTTTACAGCAAGTTTCTGGTTCAGTCATTCATTCAACCTCCAGGACCTTACATCAACACCAATAATTCTGTGTTTGGGGTTGAGAAAGATATGTACAAGCTCTTTGTCTCAAACCTAGTCACTGAGGAATGCTTGAAGGTGTTGGTAACCTCTAGTTCCCTTTTGGGCTGACATGGAACTTTTTGAGATTAAGTCCTAGCAGAAACAGGAATTCCTTAGGAGGAGATTATGAAATTGGAGGATTGTGTATCTGAGGTTGTTTACAAAGAAACCAAAGAAGAAACTGAGTTTTTTTCTTTTTTAAGGTGTGATTGGTTGACCCTGGCTGGACACCAGGTGCCCACCAAAGCCGCTCTATCACTCCCCCCTTCAATAGGACAGGGGAGGGAAAAATCTATCGAAAGATTCGTGGGTCGAGATAAGGACAGGGAGAGCTTATTTGCCAGTTACCACCATGGGCAAAACAGACTCAGCTTGGTGAAATTAGTTCTTTATTACCAATCAAATCAGAGTAGGAGAGGATAAAGAACCTCCCTGAATCTTAAAATGCCTTCCCTCCACCCCTCCCTTCTTCCTGGGCTTAACTTTACTCCCAAATTCTCTACCTCTTCCCTGCCAAGCGGCACAGGGGGACAGGGAATGGTGGTTACGTTCAGTTGATCACACATTGTTTCTGTGGCTCTTTCCTCCTCAGGAGAGGACTCCTCACACTCTTCCCCTGCTCCAGCATGAGGCCCCTGCCACAGGACACAGTCCTCCAGGAACTTCTCCAACATGGGTCCTTCCCGCGGGCTGCAGTTCTGCACAAACTGCTCTAGTATGGGTCCTTCCCGCGGGCTGCAGTTCTGCACAAACTGCTCTAGTGTGGGTCCATCCTTCCCACGGGGTGCAGTCCTTCAGGAACAGACTGCTCCAGCGTGGGTCCCTATGGGGTCACAAGTCCTGCCAGTAAACCTGCTTCAGCATGGGCTCCTCTCTGCACAGGTCCGCAGGTCCTGCCAGGAATCTGCTTCAGGGTCACAGCCAGGGGCACGATCACTTCCCTACTCCTGCTGGCCACACTAGTCCTGATACAAGCCAGGATGCCGCTGGCCCTCTTGGCCACCTGAGCCACCTGGGCACACTGCTGGCTCATAGTCAGCCACCTGTCAACCAAAACCCCCAGGTCCTTTTCCGCCAGGCAGATCTCCAGCCACTCTTCCCCATGCCTGTAGTGTTGCATGGGGTTGTTGTGAGCCAAGTGCAGGCCCCAGCACTTGGCCTTGTTGAACTTCACACAATTGGCCTCAGCGCTTGGATCCAGCCTGTCCAGGTCCTTCTGCAGAGCCCTCCTCCCCTCCAGCAGATCAACACTCCTGCCCAGTTTGGTGTCATCTGTGAACTTGCTAAGGTTGTACTCGATCCCCTCATCCAGGTCATTGATAAAGATGTTAAACAGAACTGGGCCCAAACCTGAGCCCTGGGACACTGCTTGTCACTGGCTGCCAATTGGATTTAAATCCAGTTAAAACAACTCTCTGGGCTCAGCCATCCAGCCAGTGTTTTACCCAGTGAAGAGTACGCCTGTCTAAGCCATAAGCCGCCAGTGTCTCTTGCCCAAATCCTTCCACACACCCTGCCACCCAAGGACTGACCACCTCAGGGCATGTTTCACTGCTGCCGCACCTAAAAGTTGTCTCCTTTTACACCAGGATGACACTGTATTCCACAAACCTGACAATAAGCCAATGGTGTTAATTAGTACAGCTGTTAATTAAACAACTCATGTAAGGGTGAACAAGGACCTTGGGTGCCTGCGAAACAAAACCAACCCACATCAGTCCCAGACGGTAAGAGGGAGGTGTATTCCACCCTCTCCCCTAGATAGCTCCCCCAGCACAGTAAGGGCCTCAGTGTCAGGGCAAAGCACACAGCCTTTGTTTTTTTAACATGTTCTCAAGTGCAGCCAAAAAAAGAGATAAGCAGTGCAGCAAGCAAACTCCCTGGCCTGCAAATTAATAACAACTACAGCTATAACATGCTCAGTACAAACCTGCCATTGTGTCAAGCCTCACACTGAGCACCAAAAAGACTGTGGTGAGTTGACCTTGTCTGGCCACCAGGTGCCAATCAAGCTGTTCTCTCAGTCCCCTTCCTCAGTGGGACGGGGAGAAAACAAGATGATAAAGTCATGGGTCAAGCTAAAGGCAGGTTAATGAACAAAAGCAAAAGCTGCACACAGAAGCAAAGCAAAGCAAAAATATTTATTCTCTACTTCCCATGAGTAGGAGATGTCCAGCCACTGCTGGGAAGCAGCGTCAGAGTTTGTGTAGCAGTTGCTTCGGAAGACAAATACCTTAATAACAAATCCCCCCACACACTCCTCCTCCTTTCTCTTGTGTTTTATTGCTGAAAATGATGTCATGTGTATGGAATATCCTTTTGGTCAGTCTAGCTCTGCTGTTCTGGCTATGTCACCCACCAACCTCTTGCCCACCCCCAGCCTACTGGCTGTTTGGAGAAGGAGTTGGAAAGACATCCTTGCTGCTGTGCGAGCACTGCTCAGTTGTAGTTTAAACATTTGTGTTATCAGCACCGCTCTAGCCTCAAATACGAAGCATGGCACTATGAGGGCTCATATGGGGAAAGTTAACTCCATCCCAGAGAGACCCAGTACCTGCATGCTCACAGGTGAGTAAAGGTTTGTGTTTGTTCAGGCACATTGTGTGTGTTTTCATCTATATATGTGTGTGAGGTGTGCACACACATCTACGTACACATGCTTGTAAAAATACTTCCATGTGTCCCAAATAACCATGCATGCATGTGTGCCCATTGCATGTGCATGTGAGCATGTTTTTACATGAATCTGTGTGCATGTGGTTCTGAAATTCCATCTATTTGTTTGTGATGTCACTAGGTAAGCTCACAATGAAAACAAGGTGTCAAACTGAAACCTTCAGAACCTGCTGCTCTGTAGTGGTCATGGACAGAGCAGTAGAGTGCCATGCCCAGTGCATTGCCTTGTGATGAGGGACGCGCACAAGAACACACAAATGCACATGATTACGCAGATCTGCATGGAGTCATGCACAGCTTTGTGCACCCACATGCATTCACAGAGATCCACATGCACAAATGTCCACACAAGCAAGCACACATGCATTCACAAAAGTTAAATGTGGACTAAAATGAGGAGATGCTAGATCCTATCCCAACAGGGAAGGTCTGGAGCACCTTGGGGTCAAATAAAGCTCCAGACACATCAGTACTGTATGCTGAGAACTCCCAGAAACTTCCCAGAGTGTGAAGGAGGCCAAACAGGCTGGCAGTATTCTTAAATTGCATCCCAGAAACACAGCCCACTGACCTCAGGAAGCAACAACAAATGCTTATCTAGCAATTTGGGAGGGAATCATAGAATGATAGAATGTTTTGCGTTGGAAGGGACCCCTAGAGGTCATCTAGTCCAACCCCCCTGCAGGGACACCGCTAACTGGATCAGGTTGCTCAGAGCCCTGTCTGACCTGGTCTCGAATGTTTCCAGGAATGGGGTCTCCACCACCTCTCTAGGCAACCCGTTCCAGTGTTTCACCACCCTCACTGTAAAGAATTTCTTCCTTATAGCCAGTCTAAACCTACCCTGCTTCAGTTTAAAACCATTACCCCTTGCCCTGTCACAGCTGGCCCTGCTAAAAAGATTTCCCCATCTTTCCTATAGGCCCCCTTTAAGTACTGAAAGGCCGCAATCAGGTCTCCCCGCAGCCTTCTCTTCTCCAGGCTGAAGAAGCCCAACTCTCTCAGCCTGTCCTCATAGGAGAGGGGCTCCAGCCCTCGGATCATTTCTGTAGCCCTCCTCTGGACCCGCTCCAACAGGTCCATGTCCTTCTTGTGCTGAGGGCTCCAGAGCTGGATGCAGGGCGCCAGGTTAGGTCTCACCAGAGCAGAGCAGAGGGGCAGAATCACCTTCTTCGACCTGCTGGCCACACTTCTCCTGATGCAGCCCAGAATACGGTTGGCCTTCTGGGCTCCCAGCGCACATTGCTGGCTCATGTCCAGCTTTTCATCCATCAGTACTCCCAAATCCCTCTCAGCAGGGCTGCTCTCAATCCTTTCTTCCCCCAGCCTGTATTGATTCAGGGGTTACCCCGACCCAGGTGCAGGACCTTGCACTTGGCTTGTTGAACCTCATGAGGTTCACACAGGCCCACCTCTCCAGCCTGTCCAGGTCTCTTTGGATGACATCCTGTCCTTCTGGCATATCAACTGCACCACTCAGCTTGGTGTCATCTGCAAACTTGCTGAGGGTGCACTCGATCTTGCTGTCTAGGTTATTGATGAATATATTAACCAGCACTGGTCCCAGTACGGACCCCTGAGGGACACCACTCGTCACCGGTCTCCATCTGGACATCAAGCTGTTGACCACTACCCTCTGGATGTGACCATCCAACCAGCATAGCAACCAGGGAGCAAGGTGGGAGGGAGGGACAAAGGGAGAAAGAAGAACGCAACATGCTCTCTCACACAGAAGCCTTTGGGTGTCCAGCAGAAGATTGCAGAGGTGCACGTAGCTGGGCCCAGGCCAACATCACCTGTTCACATGGGACTTTTCTGACACTTGGTCCACACCTTCTGCCTGTATGAACACACTCCTGTCCTTGAAATCCTTGTACCTGTCACTCTAGAACACTGTGGGACCTGTGGCCTCGCCAGCTTCTGCAGCCTCCTAAATCTGCTAATGAAGGCTCTCATGTGCCAGAGACCCTTCACCATTCCCAGATGAAACATAGAGTGGGACATGCTGAGTAGGCCCATTTCAGGACCTGTACCTTGGAGCTGAGGAAGGTTTCTCCAGAGCCAGTGTCTATGAGGCTCTGCCTTGCTTTGTCTCTCCTGAGAAATGTCCTCACAGCCTCAGAAAATGTCCTGTGGATGCGGACACTGACCAGTGTTGAGCTCTGGTGAGGACCCTTGGGGCCTGCAGGAGGCCCTTAGAGGGCAGCATCCCCACAGGCTCTTGGGGAAAGATGTTTCTTTTTCTCTGCATCAAGTTGTGCTGGAGAGGTGGCTCATACAGAAGATGATCTTTAAGGATGGCACATTTTCCTGTATAGTGGGAGAGGAGAGGAGGATGAGGTGTTGCCTACATGTCCCAAGGGTAGCCAGAAGCTTCCCAAATTATTGTTTTCACCAGCAGAAAACATTAGAGGATGTAATCTACTTGAGGAAGGGGAGGTCCTGAACTGCTTGCAGGAAATTGTTGAGCATGCTGACATGCACCCACCCAAAGCCCTGCTCACGGATCCCTGCAGCAAGGGCTAAACCCATGCTCTTACCAGGACACCTTCCAGCCCCTCACAAACAAAACTGAGGGGAGGATAAAAGAAAACCTGACAAGTGGGGAGATGACTGCATTAAGACGGATGTGAAATGACATGCAGATAATGCTGATAAAAATTTGCCACCCACTAATTAGCAATTCTTTGCATGTTGAAGAGAGTGTATTTGTTGGTAATTAATGCTAGAATTAACTTCATTAGCTCAGCTTCATTTCTATTTCCTCACCTCAGCATCTGCAGCTTGTGACAAGTGAGGCCTGTCCCAGACTCACAGCCCACCGCTGCAGGGTGACTTTCTGCACAGGAGCTCGGGCTTGCTCCAGATCCCCACCTCTTTCTCCAAGGAGTTTACGGTCACCAGGGAGCTGCAAGGTTCCATGTATTCATTTCTTTGTTCCTTTATTTTCTGCAAACTTGAGGAATGCTTGAGTCTTTGTCAAAAGGGGCTGTTCTACATGTCTTGTGGGTTTTCCTTACATGTAGAATAATAGAATCCTAGGTTGAAAAGGACCTCAAGGATCACCTGTCCAACCTTTCTAGGTAAGAGCACATTCTTAGACAAGATGGCCCAGCACCCTGTCCAGCTGAGTCTTAAAAGTGTTCAATGTGGCGCAGTCAACCCCTCCCCTGGGGAGATTATTCCAATGGGTGGCTGTTCTCATGGTGAAAAATTTCCCTCTCCTTTCCAATTGGAATCTCCCCAAGAGCAGCTTGTGTCCGTTCCCCCTTGTCCTCTCCATGGGACTCCTTGTGAAAAGGGACTCTCCATCTTCTTTGTAGCTCCCCCTTGGGTTCTGGTACATGGTGATGAGATCCCCCCTGAGCCTCCTTTTCTCTAGGCTGAACAAACCCAGCTCTCTCAGCCTGTCCTCATATGGCCAAGAGAGGCTTCCCAGGCCTTGGATCATCTTGGTGGCCCTGCTCTGGACACCACCACCGCCCCCCCCCAGCCTGTCCACATCTTTTTTGTAGAGCGCGGACCAGAACTGTACACAGTATTCCAGGTGTGGCCTGACAAGTGCTGAGTCGAGTGGGATGATGTCTTCTTTATCTCTGCTGGTGATGCCCTTGTTGATGCAACCCAGCATCCTATCGGCCTCCTTGGCCGCAGCAGCACACTGCTGACTCCTATTGAGCTTCCTGTCCACCAGTACCCCCAGGTCCCTTTCCACAGAGCTGCTCTCCAGCCGGGTCGATCCCAGTCTGTGCTGCACTCCTGGATTGTGTTTTCACAGCTGAAAGACCTTAAACTTGTCCATGTTGAACTTCATAAGGTTCTTCTTAGCCCACTCTTCCAGCCTATCCAGATCTTCCTGCAGGGTGGCTATCCCTTCCAGAGTGTCTACTTCCTCACTCAATTTGGTCTGTCTGAATGTCTGGAATTGACCTGGAAGATTCAACTCCAATGTAGTTTCTTTCTTTCCTTTAGGAGGTAACAACTCCCTAAACCTGTCAAAATACCTCAGTTAGGGGCAGCCAGGCAGGGCTGACCAGTGCCTGTTTTTGCTTTGTAGCAGTGGGCATTCGGCAATTTGCTAACAGTGCCCAGAGAGGCTGGGAGCTGGTCCTAGAATTCCTGGATCCCAACAAGGTTTTCTGTACTGTTTCTGGCAAGGGCAGAAGAGCAACTAATGCTGTGCCAGCCAGATAACCAGGGTCAGCCCTCTCTCCCCAGCCAGCACAAAGTCCATGGCCTGTGCCTCGGAGCATGGGTGGCTGCACCAGTGTAGGAGCAAAGCCAGCTAATCCTGGGACAACTGATGAGATGGCACTTGGAGCCTTCCCTCCTCTTTCCAGCCAGACATTCTGAGTTATCTACACAAGATTTTGAACTATGTCAAAGAGGCACCATGGGTTTGTGTCATTATCTCTCCCCATTGAGCCGTGGGAATGATTCACCTTGCAAGGAAGTAGCCAGTTAAGCAATTCAGAAATGAATGAACTCTGAAATTACCATGTTTGTCAGAGCTCTGTAAGGTCATCTTCACTCTGATCTACCGCCTGTTCCTCAAGCAAAGCAGAATCAGACCTTCATCTGGGATAAACTAGTTACCATAATTTACAGCTGTGGGGATATTTTGGCTCTTAGGTGCTGACAGAGACAATGAATTTGCCCTGCCACTCCTTGAACCCCCTGCTTTTGTCTGGGCAGTCATTTTCTTTAGGCATGACAAAGATCTGTGTCCTCGTTTTGGCTGGGACGGAGTTAATTTTTTTTTCTCTAGTAGCTGGCACAGTGCTGTGTTTTGGATTTAGTATGAGAAGAATGTTGATAACACACTAATGGTTTAGTTGTTGCTAAGTAGTGCTTACACCAGGCAAGGACTTTTCAGCCTCTCGTACCCTGCCAAGAAGAAGCAGGGAGGGGGCACAGTCAGGACAGCTTATCCCAGCTGGCCACAGGGGAATTCCATACCATATGACATCATGCTCAGTCTAGAAACAGGGGGGAGTTGGCTGGGGGGAACCACTGCTTGGGAACTGGCTGGGCATTGATCAGTGGGTTGTGAGCAATTGCACTGTGCATCACTTATTTTGTATATGTTGTTGTTGTTGTTGTTGTTATTTTCCCTTCCTTTTCTGTCCTGTTAAACTGTCTTTATCTCAACCCACAAATTTTACTTTTTTTTTGCATTATTTTTTTCTGATTCTCTCCCCCATCCTACTAGGGAGCCCAGGGAGTGAGCAACAGGCTGTTTGGTGTTTAGCTGCCTGCCAGGTTAAACCACAACAATGTGCCAAAGCAGAATAAGACATTGCTTTCTATAGAATTGCAAACTGAAGGAAGTCTACATTCCTGAGAGCTGAAGGAAACTGCACATTGTAGATCCAGCTCTGTTGTTTGATCCCACATCTTGGCAAAGCCTAGAGTCCCACAGTCTAGAGAACACTGGAGGACTGCAGTTTGGACTCATGGGTTTTCAGTAGGTAGGGGTGGCTGTTGAGCTCCGGTTCAAAGGGTTGGACTTGAGGTTCTCAGCAAGTGGTGCTGAGAGTCATGGTGCCTTGGTCAAATTCTCAAGTCTCACAAGGAAGAGTGAGGTCTGTTGTTCATAGACCCCCACAGCCACATTCCTCTCTGCTTTCCTGAAGTGTGTGATCCAACATTTAGAGAAGCAGAACTTGAAAGTAGAGACTTCTACATTGCCTTCCCTTATTCAGGGGCAAGCGAGCAGTCCCCTACAACAAAAGGACAGACGTTCAGACCCAGGAATAGTTCCATAGGAAGACTGAATCTCTTACCTAGTGCGAAAAAATCACCTCCCATCAGTTACTCCACAGGCAGAGCTCAGGCCTCTGACACTTTCAAAGATCGTCCAGTTACTCCAGCACAACTCAAGCACAGAGCATTTCTGGCTCTCAGGGGCCTGCTGGTCATTATCTACAAAACCCACAGTACCTCAGGAAGCCAAAAGGCTCCTGACCCCATTGGAAAAGATGTCTCCTGAGTCAAGCTTTAGAGGGAGAAATCTTCTGGTGACAGGTTTCTCCCTTCCTGCCCTGGGATCTGGACAGGGGGAACAAATGACCAGCAATTTTCTCTGCTCCGAGGGGGTCAGTTGTTGTGGAAGATGAGCCATTCATGGCAGGAGGTAACACAAGAAAGCTTGCCCATGACCATGTGGAAGATGGTCCTTGAGCTCCCTACAGCCACAATGGTTTTCCAGCTCCAGCCCCAACTGCAGTCAAAGACAGAAAAAAGGTGTGAGCATGTTGACTGGGCTCATGTCTTCTGTCAGGAAGCCATCTGAGTCACCACAGACAGGGCTCCAGGAACTTGGATATGAGATCTGCAGCTGGGACCACGTACTTGTTCCCAAGGATGTGGCAATGTCCACCCTCATCAGCTCTGCTGTCCTTGATGGTAGTTGTGGAAATGCTTTAGAAAGCTCACTGAGGCTGGATTACACCTGGCTGGGGTGATGTTTCATTGGGGGGTGAATTCTACCTGTTGAGTATTAGAGCCTCTTCAGCCCCAGAAAGCAACCAAAAGCAGGACCTCAAATGTCTGAAGGACCTGAGGCACAGATGGAAAGTCAACACCCTCCAGCTGAGCATCTACATGCTGGGGTGGGACTGCCTAAACAGAGGACCATGGGTTGTCTGGGGGGCAGAGAGCTATGGCATAAGGGTTGGAGGTAACTCTACCTGGAGTGGCAGTGGGAGGCCAAAGAGACCCACTAGGCAGTGGAAATACTCTAGTGAGCAGGTGTCAGGCTCCCTCTTTCAGCCACTACTGACCAGATGAGGACATGTCAAGTCCAGATGTTGGCATCTCACAGTTCAGAGTGTGACTCCCAGCAGAAACTCACCCTTTCTTTGAGATTCATCTCACACATCCTGAAGACCTAGGGCACGAAAGCTCATTTGCACTGGCCACCCTTTCCTGCCTTACCAGCCAGTGGAGAGATAAACCAGTCAAGGCACTGTGGACTTCTTATTTTGAAAAGATGATTCAAAACTATGGGGACGTATGTGTAGCTCAGCTCACTTCAGCCCTGATAGGTCTAGCCCCTAAGCATTAAAGTAAGGTTTGGGTGACCTCTCTCCTCTGAGGACAGAGCCAGGCACCCCTAAAGGTGACTTATCCCATCCCACCTTGCAGGTCACCATGGACTGGAGAAAATGCCTGCTGTTTGTTTCTTTTTCTCCCCACTGAGCACTGGTAGGCATGGGAAATGACTGCCATGAGCCATAGCTGCCTGATTCTGAGGGAGTTATTTCCAATGTAGGCTTCTTCAGGAAGATCTGAATCCCCTTCCTGGAGTCTCTGCCTTTGCTGCAGTGTTTACAGAAGCCATTGCTTATTTTTCTGCCTCAGTTTTGTTCTTTCTCAGAGCAGGCTTAATTGCCACAGAGGTCTGGGGAGGGGTATCCCTTGCTGGAGTTGTTGACACACTTTTCACCAGATCAGAACTTCCTTCTCACAGGGACATAGTGCTCACTCCCTGCAGTCCCAAGCAGAGAGGAGATGCAGCAAGACCCTTCAGAAGGCTGGTACATTCTATAAGCAGCAGGAGATTTTAGCGAGTGGGTACATTCAGGAACTGGTGATGACTCACAGCAGGAACTGCTGGAAGCAGAGTACAGGAGTGTAGCTGCCTATGTGGCAGGAGCTGGGGTCTGAAGAGGTAAGAAGGAAGGGAAGGAAGTGGACAGGAAGAAACTGAGTGTGAGATCCAGCCCTTGAGTTTTGTTTGCAGGTACAATCAGAGAAGTCAGTGCTTCACGCTGAGGGTTACAGGTGGGTGCTGCATTTGCACACCTGTGAGATCCTGGAGTGGGAACTGTCTTCCTTTAGCCATGCACATTTCCAGTGAGAAAGTCATTCAGACCGTGACCCTGGTGTCACTTTTATTCAGCAGACATCCTTGGCTCAACACAGCTGCTCACATGCCTGCTGGTGCGTCCTTTGATTTGAGATGTCACTGAGTATCCCACACAGTGTTCCTGTCAGGAAGATCCAGGGACATGATGCAGTGGTCTGTATGGATATGAGGAGCAAATGGATGCAGGAAGGAAGGTGAAGGTATCTGAGAAGGCCCCTAGCCCTAACTGTAGCCAGCAGCATTCACACCTCTTACATCAAAGACTCGAGTGGAAACTGGTCTGTCATAAACCCACCTTGAGTTCAGGGCTAAACACAGTTCACATGCGGTATGCCTTCAGAGAACCTCATTCTTTCTGCAGTGTGTCCTGGGAGTATGGGGGAAGCAGGTGGAGCAGAGAAAGCCCTTTCACTGTTGTGACGCTCGTAAATCTCTGTTTCACCGCTTACTTATTTACAGAGAATCCAGACTGCATATGGAGTTAGTGTTGGATAGTGAGATGTTTAGTTTTCATAGGAAGCATTTGAGAAGTATTTAAGGTGCTTTAGACCTATCCTAAGATATGACTAGTTTTTAAATAAGGTAAAAAATTGACCTTACATCCCATATGCTTCCCTGGACTTGTGTAGGCCCAATTTGGTTGTGTGCTCCCTATCTTAGTCTTTCTTCTCTGTCGGTAATACTTCCCTCATGCAGATTCTGCCCTGGGCTCACGGATGTGGTGAAATCAATGGCTCTGTGTTGCTCCTTGGGCAGCCTGTCTACTGACAAGTAGATCCCTGAACCAGATGAAGTCTGCTCTCATGGTTCTGATGCTACTATTTGTCACCCACTTCTCTCAGGATCTTAAACTCTACCATCTCACGTTCACTGCAGCCAAAGCTGCCTCCAGACTTCATACCCTCACCCAGTTCTTCCTTTTAGTTGAGCAACTGGTAGAGCAGGTAATTTACCCCAGTCAGTGATCAGTGGATCACCTGCATTTAAAAAATATTTTTAATACACAGCAGATATCACCTGAGTTGTTTGTGATTCACTGCGTTGCCCTTTCAGCAGATATCAGGGGGAGCAGGAAGAGTCTCCCAGGAGAATGAGGACCTGTGATTTTGAGGGAGCAGGCTGAAGAAGCCTTTGTCTGCTTCCTCTTCTTGATCAAGTAGTTTGTAGTAGGTGTCCAGCATGACATCACCATGTTGGTCTGTCCTCCAAGCTTTTCCCAGAAGCTCTTGACTGTTTCTCTAGTTCTATGAAGTGAAAACCCCACACCTTTGAGCCACTGCCAAGTTTCCCAACATTCAGGAAACATTCCAAAAGACCATAAGTGTCAAATATCTGGCTGTGAAGATTGTGGTGTCTCCGGAGCTGAAAATAAGTAGATGGCAAACATGGATGTATAAATACAGAAATATTAAAGTTTAGTTCATCCTACCTCATCTTAGATATCAGAGCACCTATCACAGTTAAGTTCTGAATCATAAGAATCTAAATAAATATCTGAGCTGTGCATCAGGCAACTAATCTGGTGCCCTTACACAGGTCAGTGGGGAGAGATATTGTAGGTGATGCAGAGGTAGTGGTCCAGTCTAGGAGGTGATGGATCACCAATGGAAAGTTCTGGTCTCTTTGCATGGGTGACGGAAAGAACTGAGATGAATGCCTTTGATACACCACAGGTAGCTTTACCATCTCAGCGGAGAAATCTGCAAGGAATCAGTCTCATAAATCTCCCTTTCATGTTATAAATGAGCAAAAACAGTGTTCCAGGGTGTAGCTTGTCTGAGCGAATTGAGACTTTCTCAGATATTTGTTTGGAGATACAATTCTAATTAGAAAGGAATTGATTTCCCTGACCTCCAGAGCAGGCATCTTCACCTGAGCTATTCATCTTTGCTCCACTGATCATAAGTGGAGAGAAATGGGCAATCTCAGGCCTTAGTTCACCTCATCCAAAAGTAACTGTACAGGCCAGGCAAGCCATGTTTTAGAAGGATCCGCTTTTCTCCCAGTGGTGCTCAGGACGGTTTAAAGACTAAGGCTGGCCTAGGCAGAATAAAATTCACAGTAGATATCCAGGTTTGTTGAGAAAACTTCCACCCAAAGGGACAGTATGTACACTGTCCAAGGCCAAAACAGAGAGATGCTGGACATGACAAAATCACTTTCTGCAACTCCTGTGTCAAGTCCAAGGACTCAACGTGGTTAAAGGGAGGGTGATCTACTTGTGCTTTCTGTGACAGATGCAGCTGATTAGAGCAACCTGCCCAACTTCTCTCCTGCGCACAAACCCCCTCTCCCTGCCACCTCTCTCTCCCTAGAGTACTTTGTGCATGGGTGTGAAGTTCAGTGATCAGATTCAGGCTTGTACAGGCTGGTATGGCAGGTAATGAGTTCACTTTGATCATTTGATGAAGCAGGCCATACACACACATCAGTGCGTATTGTCCATACAATTGGTTCACACCGTTCAATTAGATCAGTGGAGATTTTATTCACAGTGGCTTTACCAACACTTTCTGCCCTCTTTCCCAGATAATCCTTATAGTCAAACTGTGGAGGTACAAGATGGAGAAGTGGAGTTTAAAGTGCATGAAAAATTCACTAAATATCTGGATTCAGAGGATTCTCACCAAAGGTAAATACTCCAACTCCCATGAAGGCACCTTGATTCACTGAATTTGCAACATTGGAAAGTCTTGTCTTTACTAGAAACAAAAGGCAAAGGCTCAGACAAAAGGAGACAGAAAGAAATGCCATTGTCTTGAGAGCTTATTAAAATCATCCTGTTTACCATTTCCCTTTTCAATAAAAACAAACAAACCAACAAAACTGGAATAGCTCCCTAATTAGCCACATGGGAATGACTTATCTTCCAAATCTTAATGAGTGGTAAAAAACATTCCACACTTCAGCAGGGGCAGGGCTGGGTGGTACTAGCCTTTAGGTCACCATGGGGGGTTTGTACACAAGTCTTTAAATCATTGCATGCAACCTGGACAGCAGGAGCCATGAGTATTCTTCTCATGCTACTATGGAAAAGCTGTTCCTTTAGGAACTCTAGGTGGACCCGTGTGTACCATGGGGATCCATTTCTGTCTAACATCTATTCAACAGTGCAATGAACTGCACAGATTCAATGCCAATATTAGACCCAAGGGAAGGACAAATAAACAGGTGGGTAGCCTGTTCTCCTTCCATCTCCCACCTAGATGAAGTGCCTTAATCATCAGGTCCAACCTATAATGACTGCTACTAGAAAGGATCCCAGCTAATGAAAGATGGGGAATTGTTGAGATCACTGCTTGGGCAGGATCTCCAAAATGGTGAGGTAAAGAAAGGTCCCAGCTGCCACCCTTTATCTGCTCAAGGGGAGGAGGGTTCTGTAGAGGAACCTGGACAGGCTGGATCCATGGACTAAGGCCAACTGTACGAGGTGCAACAAGGCCAAGTGCTGGGTCTGGCACTGGGGTCAAAACAACCCTATGTAATGCTACAGGCATGGGGAAGAGTGGCTGGAAAGCTGCCCGGCAGAAAAGGACCTGGGGGTGTTGGTCAACAGCTGGCTGACTCTGAGCCAGCAGTGTGCCCAGGTGGCCAAAAGGGCCAACAACATCCTGGCTTGTATCAGGACTAGTGTGGCTAGCAGGAGCAGGGCAGTGATTGTGCCCCTGTCCTGGGCACCGGTGAGGCTGCCCCTCAAATGCTGGGTTCAGTGTTGGGCCCCTCACTCCCAGAAGGACATGGAGGGGCTGGAGCGTGTCCAGAGAAGGGCAATGAACTGGGGAGGGTCTGGAGCCCAAGGCTGATGGTGAGTTGCTGAGGGAGCTGGGGTTGTTTGGTCTGGAGAAGAGGACTCTGAGGGGAGACCTTATCGCCCTCTACAACTACCTGAAAGGAGTTTGTAGTGAGGTGCATGTTGGTCTCTTCTCCCTGGTAAGAGGTGATGGGACAAGGGGAAATGGCCTCAAGTTGTGCCAGGGCAGGTTTAGGTTGGACATTAGGAAAAATTGTTTCAATGAAGCAGTTGTGAAGCACTGGAAGGGGCTCCCCAGGGAAGTGGTCGAGTCCCCATCCCTGCAGGGATTTAAAAGCTGGGCAGACGAGGTGCTTAGGGACATGGTTTAGTGGTGGGATGGCAGGGTTAGGTTAACAGTTGGGCTTGATGATCTTAAAGGTCTTTTCCAACCTAAACGATTCTATGATTCCTTTCCAGGATGACTCATCCAAGCTTGCTGATGTCCTTGTCAGACTAAGTGACCCTAGTGACCACAAAAATGCAGATGGGGTACATGAAGACAAACAGTACCATGTAGAGGAGTTATCCCTGTGATCAGGTTCCCCTCTGGCTTAGGTTGAAGGCCAAGCTGAACATGACCTACATGGCTACAAATCCTTGAAGAGCTGCAGCACTTCCTGTTAAAGGGTACAATATCTGGTAGCCCGGTAGAAATTCTTCCATAGTTCCATGTGTTCAGAACCAACCAGTAGCAAGGCTCAGAATGTATTCCAAGTAAGCGCACACACACACACACACACACACAAGCAAACCACACAGCTCAACACAAACAGGCACACTCAGCACTCATATGAAAGCAAAAGACTACTAAGGGCATCATCCTGTTCCTCTCTGGCTGATTGGAAGATCATTTAGTGGGAAATATATGTATACATATATACAATGTGGATCTCTGGTATAGCTTGGCTTAGACACTCAGTCTACCCAGTAGCTGTCCAGCAGACACGAACACCCCAGATGTATGGGCCCTCTTACCCAAGATCACACTCCAGTTCCTGGCACCTAGACCTCTATACATACAGATTTACACAGAACAGAAAGTTCCTCATGCTGAGAAATAAGTAGAAATTGAATTTAATAAGAACATAAGAGACACTGCAATTATCAGGCTCGGGGCATGACCAGACAAGTTTACTGACCATCCAGCTGTTCACATATGACCAGTCCTTCTTATCCCTTTATTCCTCTGTTTTGCCACATTTGTTCATCTCCAAATCACCTGGATCTTTCCCCTTCCTCACCTTTTGTCCTCACCAATCCCACTAACTCATCTTGATGGGTCTCGCATCTAGACAATGGCACTGAGGCCTAGAGTGTCCATTCCTCTCAGTACATTATTCTGTGTTCCCTGCCTGCCATTGTGCCTCTATGCTCCTTTGGGCTTGTGGAGCCTTTAATGGGCCAACCTGTGATGGTCCTGGGACTAGCTGGCTGAGGGCATGAATTGGGTTCCCCACCTGCCATTTTCTCTTTGTGTTCCTTTGTGTGTATGCAGCCTGGGATTTTACCACATAATCTAACACCTCCTGTTCTTCCTGTTGCACCCCAGTGGCCAATCCTTCAGAGACTGTTTGGAGGAAGGGAAAGATCACAAAGTCCCAGAAGAAGGTGGACAAGGTTGTCCACCTTGATAGAGGCTTTCTGGGAGCATGTAGCCAAGGGACAGAAGTAAGAAGGTCTCATAAAGAATCAACAATCAGCCCAAGGAGGTCGTGAGCTCCCCAGAAGGTAGTCCAATGCCTGGGGCATAGAAAGGAATGGAAAGGGGAAGGGTGGAGATATGTGAAAAGGGAGGTGAGAAGTGAAGACACCCCATTGAAGCCAGGCATGTGCATCCCAGTGCAGACTCCTGACTAAATGAAAAGGACCGTGCAGGCTGGGGAAGGGAGTGGGAGACTGGAAGGCTGTACGCCTGGGTTTCCTGGGGAGAGTACTGAGATATCTCTGGTTAGAGCATGAAGGCGGCTGTCACCAGCATGTACTGCTGAGTTCTCTGAGCGAGACAAGATTTCTGGGTTCCCTTGGAAGATAGTGTGTAGCAGTGGGAAAAGGTACTCTGTTCATGTGATGTAACAGAAGGGTTGAAGCAGTTTTTCGATTTATCGGTAACACATAGTTAATAGGAAATCAGTAACCTATTTGTTCAGGATCAGCATCAGCAGTACAGAAAATAAACCACCTTATGAGACTTGGTCTTTCCTGTCAATGGGGCTGAAAACAACCCCCAGGAGTGCCCCAGGCCAGGGTCCCTAGCCCGTACAGGACCCCTCCGGCAATTGGTGTGAGCGTTCTGCTCACAATGACATGTTCCTGCTCCAGAAATTTTAGGAACTCTCATTCCAACAATCAAAACAAGAATCCATGAGAGAATGAGCATGGCATAAACAAGATAATGAAAAGGCACCAGAAAACAGAAACACATCCTGTATCATTAGCTGAGATGTCTTACATTTCAGAAGAGCTTGTCAGAAGTTTATTAATCCTGCTAGGGCTACCTCTGGGCCTGGAGCAGTTCAGATCCAGTATAAAAGCCAGTGCAGGTCCTTGGTCTCTCAATTACTTCACTCTCCTTCTCCTTGGGAACCAGGTGAGTCTGAAGTTCCTTCTCTTTCTCTCACAGAATGAAGCTATGTCTCAATGGACATGTCAGATAATACGTGCTCTGTCCTGTGCTGGGGCTTGGGACTGTCTGTCTGGGGAAGGGAAGCAGGGAAAAGATCTAGCATGGAGAGAAGCTGGGTCTGGGCTGAGGGAACACTTGTCTAGGAAAGCTTTCGTGGGCCTTCGTGCTCTCTTTGTCCAGTGGGAGACACAAAGAGACGGGCCTCCCAGCTCTGCCTCCAGCCCCTGCCCAGCCCATGCCTTGGCTCCCTCATGGTGGGCAGACAGGCTGCTCTCGCACCTCCGACCCCAAGACATGTCCTGCTACGACAGTGCCGCCCATGCCAGCCCTGCCAGCCCTGTGCCCCACCCCCTGGCCAACAGCTGCAATGAGCCCTGTGTCAGGCAGTGCCAGAACTCCACCGCTGTCATCCAGCCCTCCCCCGTGGTGGTGACCCTGCCCGGCCCCATCCTCAGCTCCTTCCCGCAGAACACCGTGGTGGGCTCCTCCACCTCCGCTGCTGTTGGCAGCATCCTCAGCTGTCAGGGAGTGCCCATCAACTCTGGGTGCTGCGACCTCTCCTGCATCACTGACCGCTACTGTGGTAGCAGATGCCTCCCCTGTTAAAGCCATTTGTGACGTCTCACAGAAGGATCCCGAGGAAGTTAGAAGATTATGCTGATCTGAAGACATCACTTTCAGAGGGGATGAGCATCCACAGCTCCACCTGCTAAAGAAGGCAGGGCTCTCTGAAAACATGGCCCTTCTCTAGCTCACCTATTTCTTACTCTCTTTTTTCTCTCTCTTTTCTCTGTTTTCTGCTGCTCCCCAGGTCCCTGGGTTTTTAGAAAGCCAGTCATGGAGGGATCTGATGCCCACCTCCCTTTGTGGTGTAGGCAGTTGGACACCTTTTGGAAACTCCACGCTGGCCTCAGGGCACAGGCTTTTGCATGATCTGGTGCTCCCTGCATCAGAGCCTCCACTTGTTTATCTCATTTCCCTCTTTTAAATCATTAAAATTTTGCTGCAACCCAACCTGAGCCTCTGTGTGGTCCTTCCCACTCAGTATGTTCTCACAAGCTAACCAGGGACAAAAGCATTGTTCTGGGCAAACCTACATGATGTCGGGTAGATGGGTGCCCTTCACTTTTCTGAGAGGAAGGAAGGGTTGGGGCACACTGTACTGTGACGCTTTGTACAGTGTCCCTTGGATCTGAGGAAGATGTTGGCAGCTGCCCAAATACCAGATCCCACCACGGACTGCCTTGCTGAATCTCTATCCAGAAATGACTCCTCAGGCTTGGAGTATGTCCTGCAGATGGCAAGCCTGTCTTCTGTTGACCTCTAGTGGGGAGCTGGGAGCCTGCAGGAGGCCATGGACTAGGTCAGCAGCTACACAAGCTGTTGGTAAGACAGTTCCTCCTGCTCTGACTGGAGCTGTGTTGGAGGAGTGGGCTCAGACAGAAGATTGTGCTGAAGGACAGCAGGAATGGGATTGGGTGAATAGCCTCAGTAACAGCCCCCAAGTAAGACCATGGCCAGATCCCATGGGCACAGATAGTAGGGACAAGGCCCCCATGATCACCTTGTGCAGCGGCTGGCTTCACTCAGCTCTTGCACAGACTGGCAGGGATGAGGTGATTCACAAGTTAGTTTTGGCCAGGCCCAGTAAACCACACACTCAAGTCCCAGTTCCATTTGAATCCAAAACCCCCAGGGGTCAGGGCAGATCTAGGACCACAACCAGCTCCCAAACTCCCACAGCTGCTTTATGGTACCTGATATTCCCCAAATATAGAGTAGCTTTCCTTGGGATCAGGACCTCTAAGACCTCATCCTGGCACTTCCTGGACTCAGTTCTGATCGTGAAAGGCTGTGTGTGAGAGTAGATCCCCCTACCTCACCTTGGGATGTGGTGGTTACAGTGGGACATGCTTCTGGACACAGCAGCATCTGTGAGCTCTCTCTTTGGGGCAGCTCTAGGTTCAAAAGTTGTCTTACTAGCTTTGACTGAGGTTCTTAGGCACTTGGTTGTAACAACAACCCCAACTTCAGAATAATTGAGCTGGAGGAGTCTCAGAGGGAAGACTGTACCTATCCAGGTCTGGGGCTGTGGAAGTCAACTTACCCCAGGCAGGAAGTTGAAACCAAGCCAGAAAGTCTCTACCTCTGCATGGAGGTCCCTCATCTACATCCTGGCCTATGCTGTGCACAGCAAGTAGTCTCTTACTGCCTGGGGCAAAGAGATAATGACCCTCTCTGTGGCACAAGGTTGCCAGCAGTTCCCATTCTGCTGTGTCCTTCCTATCTACCCTTTCTCAAAACTGTGCTTTTCCTTGGCAGACCTGTGCCTCACTCCACAACACATTCGAGGCCAAGGGCAGGAGTGGATCCTAGAGGTGAGCCTGGAGATGTGCCCATCCAATGTCTCCTGGCTGTTCACACCACCAGGAAATCAACCTGTGGTCAGGGATGGCAGACTGAGTTCAAACATTACCCAAAAATATTCTATTCAGTTAATTAATAATAACACAAGAGGTAACATAGCCAGCATTAGATATTTTTTCTCTGAATTAAAATTTGGCAGATTGGAATTAGCTCAACCATTACATTAGTGATTCATTACCCAAAAATCAAACCCACAAGTCCCAGGGTCCTAAGGCACTAGACAGCCACCCAGTAACCCTTGTGAGCAGTCATCTACAGGCTTTGGAAACCCAAAATATATGCTCACCACAACCCTGTGCAGGAATTCCCAATTTTGCAACATTACTCTACAGATTATTGTCAGTGTTGAGCTGATGTCAACAGGGTATGGGGTTGCAGGGGCATCATAGGAAGTTGAGCTTTCCAGGGTCCCATGACCCTCTGTCTCCACGCAGATTGCATAACAGATTTGAGTCACTGGCTCACTGGCTCACTTCTGTTATTCATGTTCATGTCACTGCACCTGGCTCACTTCTGTTGTTCATGTACACTGTGCTTGTGGTAAGGTCATATGGCTTCACTATTAATGCCCACATGTAGATATTCTTTCTTATGATACTTGAAAATTTCATTCTAGACTTCCCCTCTCATCTCAAGGTGATGATTAAAATGCTAGCACCCATGAAGCATCCACGATCCAGTGGGTGCAGGCAAGGAACTCCTGAAGACACTGTTGTGTTTGAAATAGGGGCTCAGACACACCAGAACCCATTGGACCAGATGAGCTTCCCCTCACACCATCTCCATTGCTCTGTTACTGGGTACCCTCTTGCCCTCCAGTTGAAGGAACTGTACCTGTGGATGAGTCCACATGAGAGATACACCCCGAAGCATCTGTGGCCTGTGGCTCATAGATAAGGCCACACTGCAGCAGGTACACCCCTACAGGACTGTGATCTGTGGATAAGTCCACACCAAAGCAGGGGCAAAGGGAGGAATTCATTCCAATGTTAAACTCTGGTCCAAAGGAGCCAGGGGTGGACATTGTAACAGATATATCTTTAAATTATTGAAACCCATGACTTGAGTTAAGGGAATGTTACAGGATATATAGCAGGAACCACTTGAACCAATGGTGGACAAACCTCACAAAAAGCAATGCAAGTGCAACTGTGACCCAACCTGAGCTGGCTTTAGTGCCCAGTAACTCCATGCAACATCCCATCTCTCCTGTCCTGAGCGACCACCATAACAGATGGAGCCCAAAGTCATGGACTGAATTAACTCAATAGACACTTATGGACATTTTACAGACATTATACAGGGGTGGTCCATAGACTAGGGGAATGATATCTGTGTGTATATCAAAGGATAGGAAGAGGGATTGTGGTTAATGACAATGTATTGGAAAGTGTGGGACATGAGCATGATGTAAATGATATGGAATAAGGGGTGGAGAATGTCTTGGGTTTGGCTAGGATAGGGTTAGGTTTCTTCAGAGTAGCTGGTACAGGGCTATGGTTTGGATTTGAGCTGAAAACAGTGTTGATAACACACTGATGTTATAGTTACTGCTGAGCAGTACTTACACCATGCCAAGGCCTTTTCTGTTTCTCAGACTGCCCTGCCAGTGAGTAGGCTGGGGGTGCGCAAAAAGTTGGGGAGCAGTCACAGTTGGGACAGCTGACCCCAACTGACCAAAGGGATATTCCATACCATATGACATCATGCTCAACAATAAAAGCTAGGGGAAGAAGGAGTAAGGGGAGGACATTCAGAGTTATGGCATTTGTCTTCCAAAGTGACTGTTATGCATGATGGAGCTCTGCATTTCCAGAAATGGCTCAGCACCTGCCTGCTGATGGGAAGTAGTGAATAAATTCCTTATTTTGCTTTGCTTGCACCTTCAACTTTTGCTTTACCTATTAAACTGTCTTTATCTCAAACCCATGAGTTTTCTCACTCTTACCCTTCAGCTTCTCTCCTGCATCCCACCAGGGGGTGGAGTGAGCTTTGTGGCTAAACCACAACAGATTTCCAAAAGAAGGCTTGAACTAAAGTCAAGATGAGCAAGATCTCCTGTTCAGTGAGAGCCTGGATCATGCCTCACTGCTGGTGATGCAAGTTCTTGTGGAAGAAGGCTTCCTCTTTCTTGCTCTTCAGGAAGAACACAAGAGCTGGGAACAGCAAGGTGGTGAATGCAAGAGCTCTCAGTTCTCAGGTCAGTGTGGTCTCACAGTGTAATAATGACCACCAGCTCATGCCAGGATGCCCATAGAGGACAAGTGTATTGTGTCCCACTCCCAGTTTCCTGCTGTCTTGTTGCTCAAAGGTCTCAGGAAACAGCCTGTTGTGTCTGGCCCTTGTGCTGGGACCCAAGGAGCAGCTGAGAAAGTTGCATCGCGCTTCCAATTTCCTGTCATCCAGGATGGCTCCTGGGTCCCAGTACCCACAGATCAAAGCCAGAATAGAGGAAGGAGGGGTCTTTGGCAGTTTTGACAAGAAGAAATCAGTGGCCACTGCATGATTCATTGTATATGCCAGCCAGAAGAAAGAGTGGGACTGCCTGTTAATATTAATAGGATGAGAGAGACTGCACCTTTGAAATTTTCACTGCCCTACCAGGGCAGAAATTTTGACAGCAGTAGAGGAGAGAACTCCCACAGGAACCCAGCCATGAAACATTGGCCCAAGTGGATCAGGAGAGGCAGAGAAAAATGAATGGAGGGAGAGAGGGAGAAAGGAAGTGAAGGAGGGAGAAAGAAAAGCAGAAGTTAGTTTGCAATGGTCTGGGTCCCATGGCCATGTCCCAGACAGTGCTTGCTGCTCCCTTATGGCTCTGTCAGAAAGGCACAGATACAACTAGGCTGAGTCAGACCCCAGGAACATGGACAGGAATCAGTCCTGTGCCACAGAGCAATGGGAGCAGGTGGGGACCTCTCAGGAAGTGGCAACCCCACGCCCCAGGAGAGAAGCCCTGCATTCCGTGGGCCTCAGGGCCAGTCTCTGATGAATTCCCTGATATGTCTTGTCCTATCAGTGCCCAGGTGAGGGCACCTCTTCTGAAGGAGCAGTTCTACAGCTGTGCTCACACATGGGAATCCTTGGATGTCTGGTCAAGTATTGCAGGGCTGGAAGGAGCTTGGCTTTCCCTGCCAACTGGGCTGAAAACCATTCTATAGGAGTGCTCTGGGCCAATGTCCCTAGCCTGCAAGGGAACCCCCCAGCACTTCGGACACCCCTTATGATACCAATGACATGTTTCTGCCACAGAAATTCTTGGAATTCTCAATCCAGCCCTCAAAATAAACAGCCATGGAGGAATGAACATGGCATAAACACAGGAATCAAATGATAGCAATGAAGGAATCTGAAACACAGGCCATATCATTAGCTGGGATGTTTTGCAACTGAGCCACTCAGAAAAGTATTACCTCCACATAGGATTCCTCTAAGCCTGGAGCAGGGCAGGACCAGGCCAATTCTTCACTCTCTCATCTGTTTTGATCCCCTTTTTCCCCTTGTGAAACATGGGAGTTGGAAGATCCATTCTCTTATTCCAGGATGTACTCTTGCCTGAATAGACAACTCAGTCCTGTGATGAGTCTTGGGGCTGCCTGTAATGGAATTGGGAAGTGGGTAAAAGGTCTAGTATGAGCAGAGATGGAGGATTCGATTAACTGGATTCTGAGCTGTGGGCTAGGCAAAAGCCTTCCTGGGCCTGGCTGCTCTTTGCAGGGCCTTGGCACCTAAAAGACAATGAATTATTTGCCCCCCCATTGTGAAATGACATGTTTGCACCTCAACCAACCCCATGCTTTTTTCCCTCCCGGCTTGCAGCCAAGCCCTGCTGGCCAACAGCTGCAATGAGCCCTGTGTCAGACAGTGCCAGAACTCCAGTGTTGTCATCGAGCCCCCTGCTGTGGTGGTGACCCTGCCCAGACCCATCCTCAGCTCCTTCCCACAGAGCACTGCTTTGGTCTTCTGCCTCTGTTGATGTTAGCAGTAAAATTAGAAAGCACAAACTGCACGAAAGAAAGTGTGCACTATGAAAACCCTGTCCTATGAAAAAGAGATTGCTGTGACAGGAGAGGAGAAGAGAGGAGAGGAGAGGACAGAGGTGTGGGTGATAATGAGGAACAGGGAGAAATGCAAAGAAAGGAAAAGCTGATGAATGTGAGCCCAGTCTGTCACCAGGCAGGGGAAAAGCAGCACTTCTTGGCACGGACGTGTGCCCTGCCACAGATGCTGCCCTGTGTCTGGCTGCGCACCGGGTGGCCAGAGAAGTCAACCAGGGAGCCTTTTGCCCTGCTGGAGATGGCTGTGAGGGTTGTGTCCCTGGCCACCTCCTTTGTCTCCTTCTGCCTGAGCACTGCACTTCCAGTTCTGGGAACTGTCAGCAGGTTCCTACCTGCCTACCTTAGGTGTGCAGCTGCCCTTGGGCAGCCTGGCCGTGACTTTCACAAGGGGCAGCAGTTTGACAAGCAGGTATGAGTGCCCGTGAGGATGTTCAGGACCCCTGTGACCGAGAGGCTTTTGAAAGGTCGAGCTGTGGCCTGGCCGCACCAGTTGGAAGCTCCCAGCACTGGACAACCTGGTCCTGGCCCTGGGGAGCCTGGGGCCCAGCACAGGTGGCAGCTTGGTCCCCTTATTTTGGCCAAGCAAGTGCTTTAACCACTATGCAATGTGAGTAGAAAAGGCCCCTGGGGCAGAGGTGCGAGATCCCAGGCAGCCCTCAAGAGGGTTTTGCTCCACCCTTTGGGCTGAGGTTGGGAGGTGGCTTTGAGCTGGCAGAGGGAGGAGAACACAGGAGCTGCCAAGCTTCAGCTCCCACTCCCTGGGTACCTTGTTGAGGAGGGAGCGTGACATGGTCCAGGTTTACCCGGCAGCCTTGGTGGGACTGGCAGAGGCTGGCGAGGCATGGGTGTCAGGCTGGGGAGGAGCAGGGCAGTGGGTCGGTGGGACTGTCAGCGCTGGAGGGGGAAGAGGGGAGTCCTGACCCTTTGGCAAAACCAGGAGCTCTTCTTCTGGGTGAGGGGAGGCTGCAGGTGGCACGTGGCAAAGGGTGGGAGACGTGTTGTGAGCAAGGGGCCTGAAAGGGGGAACAAGACTCTACACATCCCATTGGCAGATAAGGCAAATCCTCCGAGGTACTGTTTCTACATTCGTGCCTAGAGAGACAGAGGGTGAGCGTTCAGGAAACCAACCGCGTCTGCACTTAGAAACTCTGCCCCTTCTAGCTGTGCTGGAGAAAATGCGGGCAGCCTGACTGGGGATAGGCAAGATCCCTGCAAGATCTAAGTCAGCCGCAAAGAGAGCTGAAATGCTGCGGAAGTACCGGCCCGTAGTTGGAAGCCACAAAGGCGGGTGGACAAGGAATAGCCCCCCTCTCTTCCTCGGCCGAGGGAGGGAGAGGTTGTAGCTGGAGATGTCTTGTGGCCAGAGGTGCACTGGGGAGAGATGGCAGGGAGGAGCACAGGGGCATGTGAGGAGCAACCTGTCACACAACCACCACCGCCACCACCACCACACCTGCCACAGGGAGAGGGGCCCTCCTGTAGCAGGAGCCGCCGGGGCTCCCAGCGCCACCACCACCAGCTCCCAGTGCCACCGGGGAGAGGGGCTCCTCACTCACGCAGAGCTTGGGCTCCCCATCACCTGCAGGGCGTTCTCAAAGCCCAAGGAGGCCACTTGTGTGCAAGGAAGCAGCAAGGCAGGCCCTGAGGGCTGCTGGCTCTGAAGGAGCCAGGGACACCTTCCTCAGCTGCGAGGGACAGCGTCTTGAAAGGAGCCCACCGCCCGTGTCTCTCCCTCCCCTCCCTCCCACAATGCCGATGGCTCTCCTCGGTGCCTGAAAGATCTCCCCAGAGCGACACCTCTCTCTCTGGAAGCCAGGGAGAGCGTCCAGAGAGAGAAGGACCACACGGAGGCCCAGGCTGGGATGCAGCAGAACTTTAATGAGCGGAAGGAAGGAAAGGAGGTCCTCTGAGTGGGGGCCACAGTGCAGGGAGCACCACAGGTAGCGAGGAGTCTTTGCCCCTTGGCCAGGACGGAGTGGACACTCGGCGCCTGCCTGCCTGCCTGCCTTCCTTCCCCAAGAAGGAAAGGGGCAGCAGGTCCTTCCTTGCCTGGGGCTTAGCAGGTGCTGAGAGCCCAGGGGAGCAGAAGGCAACAGGGAACAGAGAGAGAGAAAAGAGAGCGAGAAAACAGGTGAGCTAGTCGAGGGCCATATTTTCAGAGAGCCCAGGCATGCCTCTTCGTGCCTTCCTTTGCAGGTGGAGCTATGGCTGCTCGTCCCCTCTGAAAGCAATGGCCAGGATCTCCGTGCTCAGTCCATTACCGTCTTCTGTGTTCCTGGGGGTCCTTCTGTGGGGCTGCCTGCGGCCGCTTTAGCAGGGGAGGCATGTTCTGCCGCAGTTGGTGATGCAGGAGAGGTCGCAGCACCCAGAGTTGATGGGCACTCCCTGACAGCTGAGGATGCTGCCAACAGCAGCGGAGGTGGAGGAGCCCACCACGGTGTTCTGCGGGAAGGAGCTGAGGATGGGGCCGGGCAGGGTCACCACCACGGGGGAGGGCTCGATGACGACGGTGGAGTTCTGGCACTGCCTGACACAGGGCTCATTGCAGCTGTTGGCCAGCGGGGTCGGACCACAGGGCTGGCATGGGCGGCACTGATTGTAGCAGGACATGTCTCGGGCTCTGGGAGTGCACCTGGCACCTGAGGAGAGAGGGCAGGGAAGAGCACAGGGGCGCGTGAGGAGCAGCCAGCGCGCCCACCATGAGGGAGCCAAGGCACGGGCTGGGCAGGGAGCTGGAGGCTGAGCAGGGAGGCCCACGTGCCTCTTTGCCTCTCCACCCAGGCACCACGCAAAGAGAGCACGAAGGCCCACGAAAGCTCTTTCCTAGACAAGAGCCCAAGAGTCCCCTCAGCCCAGACCCAGCCCCTCTCCACGCCAGACCCCCTCCCCGCTTCCCCTCCCAGGACGGGCAGCCCCAAGCCCCGGCATAGGACAGAGCTTCCAACTCACTTGCTTCCAAAGGAGAAGAAGGGGAGTGAAGCAGATGAGCGAGTGAAGAGCTGGGATGGCTTTTATACTGGTCCTGCACTGCCCCAGGTCCAGAGGAAGCCTCTGTGGAAGGAATCATCTTCTGAGAAGCTCATCTGAAATGTAAAACATCCCAGCTAATGATACGGCCTGTGGTTTGGTTTCCTGCACGGCTGCCTTTTTCATTTCCTAGTTTGGCCGTACCCGCTCCCCCTTGAAGGCTCCTTTTCAGCGCTGGGGTGGGAGGCCCCAAGGATTCCTGGGACAGGAGCGCATGGGTGCCAGCAGAAGATGAGTCTCAAGTGACGGAGGGGTCACCTGCAGGCTGGGGACGTTGGCCTGGGGCACTCGTGTGGGCTCGTTTGCAGCCCCATTGGCAGGAAGGGCCCTGCTGCTCCCAGCCCTGCAATCCTCGCCTGGATGCCAAAGGGCTCCCAAGCGGGACCATGTGCCATGTCCCCTTTCTCCCACCCTCCAAGCTCCTTCTGATGGTCACGGGCTGTTGCCTCCGCAGGTGGGTGGTCCACGCTGCTGCTTTTGACTCTCTTCCTCCTAACGCTGCTTTGGGGAGGCCTTTGTGTGCCCTTTGGGCCTCCTCCGCTCTCTGGGCTCTCTCTGGGGGTCCCCTACCATCACCAACACCAACACCAATGCTCCCACTGTGTCTGGAGCCTTGTCCTGCCGCAGGGTGCTCCAGCCCTGCCCTGCCAAGGGGCTTCCCCGTGTGTCCTCAGGCAAGGCCACAGCTGCTCATGCGTAGGCAGGGGTGCTTGCTTACTTGCCCTTGAGCGCATACTGGAGCTGTGTGCAATGAAATTCCACGTAGGCATGAGGAAAAACTCTTTGACCGTGAGGGTGGCCGAGCGCAGGAGATGTTGCCCAGGCAGCTTGTGGAGTCTCCGTTCTTGGAGATATTCAGGACCACACAGGGCAGTGGCCCCATCAACCCGCTTTCGTTGGCCTTGCTCTTAGCATAGAATCCTAGAAGCATAGAATCCTAGGTTGGAAGCGGCCTCAAGGAACCTCTGGTCCAATCTTTCTAGGCAAGAGCACAGTCTAGACAAGATGGCCCAGCACCCTGTCCAGCTGAGTCTTAAAAGTGTTCAATGTGGCGCAGTCAACCCCTCCCCTGGGGAGATTATTCCAATGGGTGGCTGTTCTCATGGTGAAAAATTTCCCTCTCCTTTCCAATTGGAATCTCCCCAAGAGCAGCTTGTGTCCGTTCCCCCTTGTCCTCTCCATGGGACTCCTTGTGAAAAGGGACTCTCCATCTTCTTTGTAGCTCCCCCTTGGGTTCTGGTACATGGTGATGAGATCCCCCCTGAGCCTCCTTTTCTCTAGGCTGAACAAACCCAGCTCTCTCAGCCTGTCCTCATATGGCCAAGAGAGGCTTCCCAGGCCTTGGATCATCTTGGTGGCCCTGCTCTGGACACCACCACCGCCCCCCCCCAGCCTGTCCACATCTTTTTTGTAGAGCGCGGACCAGAACTGTACACAGTATTCCAGGTGTGGCCTGACAAGTGCTGAGTCGAGTGGGATGATGAGAGAGGACCAGCTGCTTTGGCAGCTGTGTGGCTTGGCTCTTCCTGCTCACGGTCATGGCCTATGACCGATCTGTGGCCATGTGCCAGCCCCAGGGCTCCCCGGTGTTATGCGAGGGAAGCTCCGTGCCATTGCGGTGGCAGGCCTGAGGCACTCTCCCCTTGATGGCACCAGTTGCACTCACCCCGTGTTTGCCCAACCGCAGCCCCAATGTCATTGACTGCTTCTTCGGTGTGGTACTGCCCATGCTGGTCTGTGCTGAGAGCTGCTGGACTGGTGTGCTCCTTGCCTCCGATGGTGGCACCAATTCCCTGGTGTGCAGCGTGGCCTTGTTGGGCTCCTGTGGGGTGATTCAGCTCGCCACCAGGGCAGCAGGTTGGAGAAAAGAGACGCAAGGCACTTGCCACTGAGGTGGGGTTGTGCCATGGTCCCTGATCTCCCTCGCCTCACTACCAGCCTCTCCCGGGACAGAGGGGTGTCCATCTTCAACAGTGCTGGTGCTGCCTCTCCTCAAGCCACTGATCTAGAGACCGCAGAAAGACAAGGTGAGGGAAGCAGTAAGAAAGTCGGAACCAGGGCGGTATTTGCCAGGAAGCGCAAGGATGGTGGAAGGACCGGGAGCCCCCATTTGGGGCACGTCTCCTTCTGGAGCAGCGGAGGTGGGATGGAGAAGGAAGGCTTGCCACAACAGTGGAGAAGGACCCACACGCTGAGTGGGAAACCTGCAGAGGAGAAAATGGAAGGCAAGGCAAGGCAAGGCAAGGCAAGGCAAGGCAAGGCAAGGGACAGCAACTTAAAGCAAGGGAAGACACGTCAAAGTGAGGGAATGTGGTGCAAGGGGAGGCGAGGCAGTGCAGGGCAATGCAGGGTGTAGCTCTCTTTTGATTGTTGTCTTTCATGAGTTGTTCTCCATCTGCAGGGATCCCTTGGCTTTTCTTGACACAGTGCCCATGCGTAACAGCCATGTGTGGAATTACTCTGATGAACAAAGTAATTTGCTGGCAGTAACTGCTGGCAATGTGTGATTGCCTTGATCACAGTGTACATGGCTTCTATGGTGAATGAATGGCTGCTGTGGAGGTGTGAGGTGGTGCAACCCATCTCGTGCTTGCTTAGGACTTGGTTGTCCGCAGTAGGGCTCTGTGGGCACCTTGTGCTGCAGTCAGTGGGACCAGTTGGTGAGCAAAATCCACCCCAGTGCAAACGGCTGCTCACAGGGGAAGAGATCTGTGAAGAGGCTTGCCAGCAGCTCTGCAGAGATGGGACTCGGATCAAAATGCCCGGCGTTTGCTCTGAGTTTTCCAAGATGGCCCCTCCACTTTGTGGGGAGAGCAACTGGGTAGTTACAGTACGAAAAGGCATGGGGAAGTCACGAAGAGGAGGAGCTGTCATGTTGGGGGATCGCTGCAACAAGCCGTGGCTGATTGACAATGCGGTAGAGACAGCTGTTCCCTGTGGGACCCCGTTGACAATCTTTCTACCATTCCCCGTGTGCTGCCTTCCCGTCCTCCACACAAAATACAAGCGGTGTCACGGGTGGTGCCGTCAGCCCAGGGGCCTTCTCTCAGACAAGAGAGACAGACTTACCATGTGGGCAGAAAGCCCGGGAGGTAGAAGAAGGAGGTAGAGCTGAATGTCCTGAGAAGTGCTGGCTGGAGAGAGCAAGGTCTCTACCTTGGTACTGGTGTACCATCATCATCAGGCAGGGGAAAAGCAGCACTTCTTGGCACGGACGTGTGCCCTGCCACAGATGCTGCCCTGTGTCTGGCTGCGCACCGGGTGGCCAGAGAAGTCAACCAGGGAGCCTTTTGCCCTGCTGGAGATGGCTGTGAGGGTTGTGTCCCTGGCCACCTCCTTTGTCTCCTTCTGCCTGAGCACTGCACTTCCAGTTCTGGGAACTGTCAGCAGGTTCCTACCTGCCTACCTTAGGTGTGCAGCTGCCCTTGGGCAGCCTGGCCGTGACTTTCACAAGGGGCAGCAGTTTGACAAGCAGGTATGAGTGCCCGTGAGGATGTTCAGGACCCCTGTGACCGAGAGGCTTTTGAAAGGTCGAGCTGTGGCCTGGCCGCACCAGTTGGAAGCTCCCAGCACTGGACAACCTGGTCCTGGCCCTGGGGAGCCTGGGGCCCAGCACAGGTGGCAGCTTGGTCCCCTTATTTTGGCCAAGCAAGTGCTTTAACCACTATGCAATGTGAGTAGAAAAGGCCCCTGGGGCAGAGGTGTGAGATCCCAGGCAGCCCTCAAGAGGGTTTTGCTCCACCCTTTGGGCTGAGGTTGGGAGGTGGCTTTGAGCTGGCAGAGGGAGGAGAACACAGGAGCTGCCAAGCTTCAGCTCCCACTCCCTGGGTACCTTGTTGAGGAGGGAGCGTGACATGGTCCAGGTTTACCCGGCAGCCTTGGTGGGACTGGCAGAGGCTGGCGAGGCATGGGTGTCAGGCTGGGGAGGAGCAGGGCAGTGGGTCGGTGGGACTGTCAGCGCTGGAGGGGGAAGAGGGGAGTCCTGACCCTTTGGAAAACCGGTTCTTCTGGGTGAGGGGAGGCTGCAGGTGGCACGTGGCAAAGGGTGGGAGACGTGTTGTGAGCAAGGGGCCTGAAAGGGGGAACAAGACTCTACACATCCCATTGGCAGATAAGGCAAATCCTCCGAGGTACTGTTTCTACATTCGTGCCTAGAGAGACAGAGGGTGAGCGTTCAGGAAACCAACCGCGTCTGCACTTAGAAACTCTGCCCCTTCTAGCTGTGCTGGAGAAAATGCGGGCAGCCTGACTGGGGATAGGCAAGATCCCTGCAAGACCTAAGTCAGCCGCAAAGAGAGCTGAAATGCTGCGGAAGTACCGGCCCGTAGTTGGAAGCCACAAAGGCGGGTGGACAAGGAATAGCCCCCCTCTCTTCCTCGGCCGAGGGAGGGAGAGGTTGTAGCTGGAGATGTCTTGTGGCCAGAGGTGCACTGGGGAGAGATGGCAGGGAGGAGCACAGGGGCATGTGAGGAGCAACCTGTCACACAACCACCACCGCCACCACCACCACACCTGCCACAGGGAGAGGGGCCCTCCTGTAGCAGGAGCCGCCAGCCATGGAGGGCTCAGTGGTGCCGCTGCTGGATGCAGAGCCAGCTCCCAGCGCCACCACCACCAGCTCCCAGTGCCACCGGGGAGAGGGGCTCCTCACTCACGCAGAGCTTGGGCTCCCCATCACCTGCAGGGCGTTCTCAAAGCCCAAGGAGGCCACTTGTGTGCAAGGAAGCAGCAAGGCAGGCCCTGAGGGCTGCTGGCTCTGAAGGAGCCAGGGACACCTTCCTCAGCTGCGAGGGACAGCGTCTTGAAAGGAGCCCACCGCCCGTGTCTCTCCCTCCCCTCCCTCCCACAATGCCGATGGCTCTCCTCGGTGCCTGAAAGATCTCCCCAGAGCGACACCTCTCTCTCTGGAAGCCAGGGAGAGCGTCCAGAGAGAGAAGGACCACACGGAGGCCCAGGCTGGGATGCAGCAGAACTTTAATGAGCGGAAGGAAGGAAAGGAGGTCCTCTGAGTGGGGGCCACAGTGCAGGGAGCACCACAGGTAGCGAGGAGTCTTTGCCCCTTGGCCAGGACGGAGTGGACACTCGGCGCCTGCCTGCCTGCCTGCCTTCCTTCCCCAAGAAGGAAAGGGGCAGCAGGTCCTTCCTTGCCTGGGGCTTAGCAGGTGCTGAGAGCCCAGGGGAGCAGAAGGCAACAGGGAACAGAGAGAGAGAAAAGAGAGCGAGAAACAGGTGAGCTAGTCGAGGGCCATATTTTCAGAGAGCCCAGGCATGCCTCTTCGTGCCTTCCTTTGCAGGTGGAGCTATGGCTGCTCGTCCCCTCTGAAAGCGATGGCCAGGATCTCCGTGCTCAGTCCATTACCGTCTTCTGTGTTCCTGGGGGTCCTTCTGTGGGGCTGCCTGCGGCCGCTTTAGCAGGGGAGGCATGTTCTGCCGCAGTTGGTGATGCAGGAGAGGTCGCAGCACCCAGAGTTGATGGGCACTCCCTGACAGCTGAGGATGCTGCCAACAGCAGCGGAGGTGGAGGAGCCCACCACGGTGTTCTGCGGGAAGGAGCTGAGGATGGGGCCGGGCAGGGTCACCACCACGGGGGAGGGCTGGACAGGGCATGGGCGGCACTGATTGTAGCAGGACATGTCTCGGGCTCTGGAGGTGCACCTGGGAGAGAGGGCAGGGAAGAGCACAGGGGCGCGTGAGGAGCAGCCAGCGCGCCCACCATGAGGGAGCCAAGGCACGGGCTGGGCAGGGAGCTGGAGGCTGAGCAGGGAGGCCCACGTGCCTCTTTGCCTCTCCACCCAGGCACCACGCAAAGAGAGCACGAAGGCCCACGAAAGCTCTTTCCTAGACAAGAGCCCAAGAGTCCCCTCAGCCCAGACCCAGCCCCTCTCCACGCCAGACCCCCTCCCCGCTTCCCCTCCCAGGACGGGCAGCCCCAAGCCCCGGCATAGGACAGAGCTTCCAACTCACTTGCTTCCAAAGGAGAAGAAGGGGAGTGAAGCAGATGAGCGAGTGAAGAGCTGGGATGGCTTTTATACTGGTCCTGCACTGCCCCAGGTCCAGAGGAAGCCTCTGTGGAAGGAATCATCTTCTGAGAAGCTCATCTGAAATGTAAAACATCCCAGCTAATGATACGGCCTGTGGTTTGGTTTCCTGCACGGCTGCCTTTTCATTTCCTAGTTTGGCCGTACCCGCTCCCCCTTGAAGGCTCCTTTTCAGCGCTGGGGTGGGAGGCCCCAAGGATTCCTGGGACAGGAGCGCATGGGTGCCAGCAGAAGATGAGTCTCAAGTGACGGAGGGGTCACCTGCAGGCTGGGGACGTTGGCCTGGGGCACTCGTGTGGGCTCGTTTGCAGCCCCATTGGCAGGAAGGGCCCTGCTGCTCCCAGCCCTGCAATCCTCGCCTGGATGCCAAAGGGCTCCCAAGCGGGACCATGTGCCATGTCCCCTTTCTCCCACCCTCCAAGCTCCTTCTGATGGTCACGGGCTGTTGCCTCCGCAGGTGGGTGGTCCACGCTGCTGCTTTTGACTCTCTTCCTCCTAACGCTGCTTTGGGGAGGCCTTTGTGTGCCCTTTGGGCCTCCTCCGCTCTCTGGGCTCTCTCTGGGGGTCCCCTACCATCACCAACACCAACACCAATGCTCCCACTGTGTCTGGAGCCTTGTCCTGCCGCAGGGTGCTCCAGCCCTGCCCTGCCAAGGGGCTTCCCCGTGTGTCCTCAGGCAAGGCCACAGCTGCTCATGCGTAGGCAGGGGTGCTTGCTTACTTGCCCTTGAGCGCATACTGGAGCTGTGTGCAATGAAATTCCACGTAGGCATGAGGAAAAACTCTTTGACCGTGAGGGTGGCCGAGCGCAGGAGATGTTGCCCAGGCAGCTTGTGGAGTCTCCGTTCTTGGAGATATTCAGGACCACACAGGGCAGTGGCCCCATCAACCCGCTTTCGTTGGCCTTGCTCTTAGCATAGAATCCTAGAAGCATAGAATCCTAGGTTGGAAGCGGCCTCAAGGAACCTCTGGTCCAATCTTTCTAGGCAAGAGCACAGTCTAGACAAGATGGCCCAGCACCCTGTCCAGCTGAGTCTTAAAAGTGTTCAATGTGGCGCAGTCAACCCCTCCCCTGGGGAGATTATTCCAATGGGTGGCTGTTCTCATGGTGAAAAATTTCCCTCTCCTTTCCAATTGGAATCTCCCCAAGAGCAGCTTGTGTCCGTTCCCCCTTGTCCTCTCCATGGGACTCCTTGTGAAAAGGGACTCTCCATCTTCTTTGTAGCTCCCCCTTGGGTTCTGGTACATGGTGATGAGATCCCCCCTGAGCCTCCTTTTCTCTAGGCTGAACAAACCCAGCTCTCTCAGCCTGTCCTCATATGGCCAAGAGAGGCTTCCCAGGCCTTGGATCATCTTGGTGGCCCTGCTCTGGACACCACCACCGCCCCCCCCCAGCCTGTCCACATCTTTTTTGTAGAGCGCGGAAGGGCTTCAGCTGACCGGTGGCCCCTTGGACCTTTTTAACAGGTGGGCCTGACAAGTGCTGAGTCGAGTGGGATGATGAGAGAGGACCAGCTGCTTTGGCAGCTGTGTGGCTTGGCTCTTCCTGCTCACGGTCATGGCCTATGACCGATCTGTGGCCATGTGCCAGCCCCAGGGCTCCCCGGTGTTATGCGAGGGAAGCTCCGTGCCATTGCGGTGGCAGGCCTGAGGCACTCTCCCCTTGATGGCACCAGTTGCACTCACCCCGTGTTTGCCCAACCGCAGCCCCAATGTCATTGACTGCTTCTTCGGTGTGGTACTGCCCATGCTGGTCTGTGCTGAGAGCTGCTGGACTGGTGTGCTCCTTGCCTCCGATGGTGGCACCAATTCCCTGGTGTGCAGCGTGGCCTTGTTGGGCTCCTGTGGGGTGATTCAGCTCGCCACCAGGGCAGCAGGTTGGAGAAAAGAGACGCAAGGCACTTGCCACTGAGGTGGGGTTGTGCCATGGTCCCTGATCTCCCTCGCCTCACTACCAGCCTCTCCCGGGACAGAGGGGTGTCCATCTTCAACAGTGCTGGTGCTGCCTCTCCTCAAGCCACTGATCTAGAGACCGCAGAAAGACAAGGTGAGGGAAGCAGTAAGAAAGTCGGAACCAGGGCGGTATTTGCCAGGAAGCGCAAGGATGGTGGAAGGACCGGGAGCCCCCATTTGGGGCACGTCTCCTTCTGGAGCAGCGGAGGTGGGATGGAGAAGGAAGGCTTGCCACAACAGTGGAGAAGGACCCACACGCTGAGTGGGAAACCTGCAGAGGAGAAAATGGAAGGCAAGGCAAGGCAAGGCAAGGCAAGGCAAGGCAAGGCAAGGCAAGGGACAGCAACTTAAAGCAAGGGAAGACACGTCAAAGTGAGGGAATGTGGTGCAAGGGGAGGCGAGGCAGTGCAGGGCAATGCAGGGTGTAGCTCTCTTTTGATTGTTGTCTTTCATGAGTTGTTCTCCATCTGCAGGGATCCCTTGGCTTTTCTTGACACAGTGCCCATGCGTAACAGCCATGTGTGGAATTACTCTGATGAACAAAGTAATTTGCTGGCAGTAACTGCTGGCAATGTGTGATTGCCTTGATCACAGTGTACATGGCTTCTATGGTGAATGAATGGCTGCTGTGGAGGTGTGAGGTGGTGCAACCCATCTCGTGCTTGCTTAGGACTTGGTTGTCCGCAGTAGGGCTCTGTGGGCACCTTGTGCTGCAGTCAGTGGGACCAGTTGGTGAGCAAAATCCACCCCAGTGCAAACGGCTGCTCACAGGGGAAGAGATCTGTGAAGAGGCTTGCCAGCAGCTCTGCAGAGATGGGACTCGGATCAAAATGCCCGGCGTTTGCTCTGAGTTTTCCAAGATGGCCCCTCCACTTTGTGGGGAGAGCAACTGGGTAGTTACAGTACGAAAAGGCATGGGGAAGTCACGAAGAGGAGGAGCTGTCATGTTGGGGGATCGCTGCAACAAGCCGTGGCTGATTGACAATGCGGTAGAGACAGCTGTTCCCTGTGGGACCCCGTTGACAATCTTTCTACCATTCCCCGTGTGCTGCCTTCCCGTCCTCCACACAAAATACAAGCGGTGTCACGGGTGGTGCCGTCAGCCCAGGGGCCTTCTCTCAGACAAGAGAGACAGACTTACCATGTGGGCAGAAAGCCCGGGAGGTAGAAGAAGGAGGTAGAGCTGAATGTCCTGAGAAGTGCTGGCTGGAGAGAGCAAGGTCTCTACCTTGGTACTGGTGTACCATCATCATCAGGCAGGGGAAAAGCAGCACTTCTTGGCACGGACGTGTGCCCTGCCACAGATGCTGCCCTGTGTCTGGCTGCGCACCGGGTGGCCAGAGAAGTCAACCAGGGAGCCTTTTGCCCTGCTGGAGATGGCTGTGAGGGTTGTGTCCCTGGCCACCTCCTTTGTCTCCTTCTGCCTGAGCACTGCACTTCCAGTTCTGGGAACTGTCAGCAGGTTCCTACCTGCCTACCTTAGGTGTGCAGCTGCCCTTGGGCAGCCTGGCCGTGACTTTCACAAGGGGCAGCAGTTTGACAAGCAGGTATGAGTGCCCGTGAGGATGTTCAGGACCCCTGTGACCGAGAGGCTTTTGAAAGGTCGAGCTGTGGCCTGGCCGCACCAGTTGGAAGCTCCCAGCACTGGACAACCTGGTCCTGGCCCTGGGGAGCCTGGGGCCCAGCACAGGTGGCAGCTTGGTCCCCTTATTTTGGCCAAGCAAGTGCTTTAACCACTATGCAATGTGAGTAGAAAAGGCCCCTGGGGCAGAGGTGTGAGATCCCAGGCAGCCCTCAAGAGGGTTTTGCTCCACCCTTTGGGCTGAGGTTGGGAGGTGGCTTTGAGCTGGCAGAGGGAGGAGAACACAGGAGCTGCCAAGCTTCAGCTCCCACTCCCTGGGTACCTTGTTGAGGAGGGAGCGTGACATGGTCCAGGTTTACCCGGCAGCCTTGGTGGGACTGGCAGAGGCTGGCGAGGCATGGGTGTCAGGCTGGGGAGGAGCAGGGCAGTGGGTCGGTGGGACTGTCAGCGCTGGAGGGGGAAGAGGGGAGTCCTGACCCTTTGGCAAAACCAGGACTTCTGGGTGAGGGGAGGCTGCAGGTGGCACGTGGCAAAGGGTGGGAGACGTGTTGTGAGCAAGGGGCCTGAAAGGGGGAACAAGACTCTACACATCCCATTGGCAGATAAGGCAAATCCTCCGAGGTACTGTTTCTACATTCGTGCCTAGAGAGACAGAGGGTGAGCGTTCAGGAAACCAACCGCGTCTGCACTTAGAAACTCTGCCCCTTCTAGCTGTGCTGGAGAAAATGCGGGCAGCCTGACTGGGGATAGGCAAGATCCCTGCAAGACCTAAGTCAGCCGCAAAGAGAGCTGAAATGCTGCGGAAGTACCGGCCCGTAGTTGGAAGCCACAAAGGCGGGTGGACAAGGAATAGCCCCCCTCTCTTCCTCGGCCGAGGGAGGGAGAGGTTGTAGCTGGAGATGTCTTGTGGCCAGAGGTGCACTGGGGAGAGATGGCAGGGAGGAGCACAGGGGCATGTGAGGAGCAACCTGTCACACAACCACCACCGCCACCACCACCACACCTGCCACAGGGAGAGGGGCCCTCCTGTAGCAGGAGCCGCCAGCCATGGAGGGCTCAGTGGTGCCGCTGCTGGATGCAGAGCCAGCTCCCAGCGCCACCACCACCAGCTCCCAGTGCCACCGGGGAGAGGGGCTCCTCACTCACGCAGAGCTTGGGCTCCCCATCACCTGCAGGGCGTTCTCAAAGCCCAAGGAGGCCACTTGTGTGCAAGGAAGCAGCAAGGCAGGCCCTGAGGGCTGCTGGCTCTGAAGGAGCCAGGGACACCTTCCTCAGCTGCGAGGGACAGCGTCTTGAAAGGAGCCCACCGCCCGTGTCTCTCCCTCCCCTCCCTCCCACAATGCCGATGGCTCTCCTCGGTGCCTGAAAGATCTCCCCAGAGCGACACCTCTCTCTCTGGAAGCCAGGGAGAGCGTCCAGAGAGAGAAGGACCACACGGAGGCCCAGGCTGGGATGCAGCAGAACTTTAATGAGCGGAAGGAAGGAAAGGAGGTCCTCTGAGTGGGGGCCACAGTGCAGGGAGCACCACAGGTAGCGAGGAGTCTTTGCCCCTTGGCCAGGACGGAGTGGACACTCGGCGCCTGCCTGCCTGCCTGCCTTCCTTCCCCAAGAAGGAAAGGGGCAGCAGGTCCTTCCTTGCCTGGGGCTTAGCAGGTGCTGAGAGCCCAGGGGAGCAGAAGGCAACAGGGAACAGAGAGAGAGAAAAGAGAGCGAGAAACAGGTGAGCTAGTCGAGGGCCATATTTTCAGAGAGCCCAGGCATGCCTCTTCGTGCCTTCCTTTGCAGGTGGAGCTATGGCTGCTCGTCCCCTCTGAAAGCGATGGCCAGGATCTCCGTGCTCAGTCCATTACCGTCTTCTGTGTTCCTGGGGGTCCTTCTGTGGGGCTGCCTGCGGCCGCTTTAGCAGGGGAGGCATGTTCTGCCGCAGTTGGTGATGCAGGAGAGGTCGCAGCACCCAGAGTTGATGGGCACTCCCTGACAGCTGAGGATGCTGCCAACAGCAGCGGAGGTGGAGGAGCCCACCACGGTGTTCTGCGGGAAGGAGCTGAGGATGGGGCCGGGCAGGGTCACCACCACGGGGGAGGGCTCGATGACGACGGTGGAGTTCTGGCACTGCCTGACACAGGGCTCATTGCAGCTGTTGGCCAGCGGGGTCGGACCACAGGGCTGGCATGGGCGGCACTGATTGTAGCAGGACATGTCTCGGGCTCTGGAGGTGCACCTGGGAGAGAGGGCAGGGAAGAGCACAGGGGCGCGTGAGGAGCAGCCAGCGCGCCCACCATGAGGGAGCCAAGGCACGGGCTGGGCAGGGAGCTGGAGGCTGAGCAGGGAGGCCCACGTGCCTCTTTGCCTCTCCACCCAGGCACCACGCAAAGAGAGCACGAAGGCCCACGAAAGCTCTTTCCTAGACAAGAGCCCAAGAGTCCCCTCAGCCCAGACCCAGCCCCTCTCCACGCCAGACCCCCTCCCCGCTTCCCCTCCCAGGACGGGCAGCCCCAAGCCCCGGCATAGGACAGAGCTTCCAACTCACTTGCTTCCAAAGGAGAAGAAGGGGAGTGAAGCAGATGAGCGAGTGAAGAGCTGGGATGGCTTTTATACTGGTCCTGCACTGCCCCAGGTCCAGAGGAAGCCTCTGTGGAAGGAATCATCTTCTGAGAAGCTCATCTGAAATGTAAAACATCCCAGCTAATGATACGGCCTGTGGTTTGGTTTCCTGCACGGCTGCCTTTTCATTTCCTAGTTTGGCCGTACCCGCTCCCCCTTGAAGGCTCCTTTTCAGCGCTGGGGTGGGAGGCCCCAAGGATTCCTGGGACAGGAGCGCATGGGTGCCAGCAGAAGATGAGTCTCAAGTGACGGAGGGGTCACCTGCAGGCTGGGGACGTTGGCCTGGGGCACTCGTGTGGGCTCGTTTGCAGCCCCATTGGCAGGAAGGGCCCTGCTGCTCCCAGCCCTGCAATCCTCGCCTGGATGCCAAAGGGCTCCCAAGCGGGACCATGTGCCATGTCCCCTTTCTCCCACCCTCCAAGCTCCTTCTGATGGTCACGGGCTGTTGCCTCCGCAGGTGGGTGGTCCACGCTGCTGCTTTTGACTCTCTTCCTCCTAACGCTGCTTTGGGGAGGCCTTTGTGTGCCCTTTGGGCCTCCTCCGCTCTCTGGGCTCTCTCTGGGGGTCCCCTACCATCACCAACACCAACACCAATGCTCCCACTGTGTCTGGAGCCTTGTCCTGCCGCAGGGTGCTCCAGCCCTGCCCTGCCAAGGGGCTTCCCCGTGTGTCCTCAGGCAAGGCCACAGCTGCTCATGCGTAGGCAGGGGTGCTTGCTTACTTGCCCTTGAGCGCATACTGGAGCTGTGTGCAATGAAATTCCACGTAGGCATGAGGAAAAACTCTTTGACCGTGAGGGTGGCCGAGCGCAGGAGATGTTGCCCAGGCAGCTTGTGGAGTCTCCGTTCTTGGAGATATTCAGGACCACACAGGGCAGTGGCCCCATCAACCCGCTTTCGTTGGCCTTGCTCTTAGCATAGAATCCTAGAAGCATAGAATCCTAGGTTGGAAGCGGCCTCAAGGAACCTCTGGTCCAATCTTTCTAGGCAAGAGCACAGTCTAGACAAGATGGCCCAGCACCCTGTCCAGCTGAGTCTTAAAAGTGTTCAATGTGGCGCAGTCAACCCCTCCCCTGGGGAGATTATTCCAATGGGTGGCTGTTCTCATGGTGAAAAATTTCCCTCTCCTTTCCAATTGGAATCTCCCCAAGAGCAGCTTGTGTCCGTTCCCCCTTGTCCTCTCCATGGGACTCCTTGTGAAAAGGGACTCTCCATCTTCTTTGTAGCTCCCCCTTGGGTTCTGGTACATGGTGATGAGATCCCCCCTGAGCCTCCTTTTCTCTAGGCTGAACAAACCCAGCTCTCTCAGCCTGTCCTCATATGGCCAAGAGAGGCTTCCCAGGCCTTGGATCATCTTGGTGGCCCTGCTCTGGACACCACCACCGCCCCCCCCCAGCCTGTCCACATCTTTTTTGTAGAGCGCGGACCAGAACTGTACACAGTATTCCAGGTGTGGCCTGACAAGTGCTGAGTCGAGTGGGATGATGAGAGAGGACCAGCTGCTTTGGCAGCTGTGTGGCTTGGCTCTTCCTGCTCACGGTCATGGCCTATGACCGATCTGTGGCCATGTGCCAGCCCCAGGGCTCCCCGGTGTTATGCGAGGGAAGCTCCGTGCCATTGCGGTGGCAGGCCTGAGGCACTCTCCCTTGATGGCACCAGTTGCACTCACCCCGTGTTTGCCCAACCGCAGCCCCAATGTCATTGACTGCTTCTTCGGTGTGGTACTGCCCATGCTGGTCTGTGCTGAGAGCTGCTGGACTGGTGTGCTCCTTGCCTCCGATGGTGGCACCAATTCCCTGGTGTGCAGCGTGGCCTTGTTGGGCTCCTGTGGGGTGATTCAGCTCGCCACCAGGGCAGCAGGTTGGAGAAAAGAGACGCAAGGCACTTGCCACTGAGGTGGGGTTGTGCCATGGTCCCTGATCTCCCTCGCCTCACTACCAGCCTCTCCCGGGACAGAGGGGTGTCCATCTTCAACAGTGCTGGTGCTGCCTCTCCTCAAGCCACTGATCTAGAGACCGCAGAAAGACAAGGTGAGGGAAGCAGTAAGAAAGTCGGAACCAGGGCGGTATTTGCCAGGAAGCGCAAGGATGGTGGAAGGACCGGGAGCCCCCATTTGGGGCACGTCTCCTTCTGGAGCAGCGGAGGTGGGATGGAGAAGGAAGGCTTGCCACAACAGTGGAGAAGGACCCACACGCTGAGTGGGAAACCTGCAGAGGAGAAAATGAGGAAGGCAAGGCAAGGCAAGGCAAGGCAAGGCAAGGCAAGGCAAGGGACAGCAACTTAAAGCAAGGGAAGACACGTCAAAGTGAGGGAATGTGGTGCAAGGGGAGGCGAGGCAGTGCAGGGCAATGCAGGGTGTAGCTCTCTTTTGATTGTTGTCTTTCATGAGTTGTTCTCCATCTGCAGGGATCCCTTGGCTTTTCTTGACACAGTGCCCATGCGTAACAGCCATGTGTGGAATTACTCTGATGAACAAAGTAATTTGCTGGCAGTAACTGCTGGCAATGTGTGATTGCCTTGATCACAGTGTACATGGCTTCTATGGTGAATGAATGGCTGCTGTGGAGGTGTGAGGTGGTGCAACCCATCTCGTGCTTGCTTAGGACTTGGTTGTCCGCAGTAGGGCTCTGTGGGCACCTTGTGCTGCAGTCAGTGGGACCAGTTGGTGAGCAAAATCCACCCCAGTGCTAACGGCTGCTCACAGGGGAAGAGATCTGTGAAGAGGCTTGCCAGCAGCTCTGCAGAGATGGGACTCGGATCAAAATGCCCGGCGTTTGCTCTGAGTTTTCCAAGATGGCCCCTCCACTTTGTGGGGAGAGCAACTGGGTAGTTACAGTACGAAAAGGCATGGGGAAGTCACGAAGAGGAGGAGCTGTCATGTTGGGGGATCGCTGCAACAAGCCGTGGCTGATTGACAATGCGGTAGAGACAGCTGTTCCCTGTGGGACCCCGTTGACAATCTTTCTACCATTCCCCGTGTGCTGCCTTCCCTCCTCCACACAAAATACAAGCGGTGTCACGGGTGGTGCCGTCAGCCCAGGGGCCTTCTCTCAGACAAGAGAGACAGACTTACCATGTGGGCAGAAAGCCCGGGAGGTAGAAGAAGGAGGTAGAGCTGAATGTCCTGAGAAGTGCTGGCTGGAGAGAGCAAGGTCTCTACCTTGGTACTGGTGTACCATCATCATCAGGCAGGGGAAAAGCAGCACTTCTTGGCACGGACGTGTGCCCTGCCACAGATGCTGCCCTGTGTCTGGCTGCGCACCGGGTGGCCAGAGAAGTCAACCAGGGAGCCTTTTGCCCTGCTGGAGATGGCTGTGAGGGTTGTGTCCCTGGCCACCTCCTTTGTCTCCTTCTGCCTGAGCACTGCACTTCCAGTTCTGGGAACTGTCAGCAGGTTCCTACCTGCCTACCTTAGGTGTGCAGCTGCCCTTGGGCAGCCTGGCCGTGACTTTCACAAGGGGCAGCAGTTTGACAAGCAGGTATGAGTGCCCGTGAGGATGTTCAGGACCCCTGTGACCGAGAGGCTTTTGAAAGGTCGAGCTGTGGCCTGGCCGCACCAGTTGGAAGCTCCCAGCACTGGACAACCTGGTCCTGGCCCTGGGGAGCCTGGGGCCCAGCACAGGTGGCAGCTTGGTCCCCTTATTTTGGCCAAGCAAGTGCTTTAACCACTATGCAATGTGAGTAGAAAAGGCCCCTGGGGCAGAGGTGTGAGATCCCAGGCAGCCCTCAAGAGGGTTTTGCTCCACCCTTTGGGCTGAGGTTGGGAGGTGGCTTTGAGCTGGCAGAGGGAGGAGAACACAGGAGCTGCCAAGCTTCAGCTCCCACTCCCTGGGTACCTTGTTGAGGAGGGAGCGTGACATGGTCCAGGTTTACCCGGCAGCCTTGGTGGGACTGGCAGAGGCTGGCGAGGCATGGGTGTCAGGCTGGGGAGGAGCAGGGCAGTGGGTCGGTGGGACTGTCAGCGCTGGAGGGGGAAGAGGGGAGTCCTGACCCTTTGGCAAAACCAGGAGCTCTTCTTCTGGGTGAGGGGAGGCTGCAGGTGGCACGTGGCAAAGGGTGGGAGACGTGTTGTGAGCAAGGGGCCTGAAAGGGGGAACAAGACTCTACACATCCCATTGGCAGATAAGGCAAATCCTCCGAGGTACTGTTTCTACATTCGTGCCTAGAGAGACAGAGGGTGAGCGTTCAGGAAACCAACCGCGTCTGCACTTAGAAACTCTGCCCCTTCTAGCTGTGCTGGAGAAAATGCGGGCAGCCTGACTGGGGATAGGCAAGATCCCTGCAAGACCTAAGTCAGCCGCAAAGAGAGCTGAAATGCTGCGGAAGTACCGGCCCGTAGTTGGAAGCCACAAAGGCGGGTGGACAAGGAATAGCCCCCCTCTCTTCCTCGGCCGAGGGAGGGAGAGGTTGTAGCTGGAGATGTCTTGTGGCCAGAGGTGCACTGGGGAGAGATGGCAGGGAGGAGCACAGGGGCATGTGAGGAGCAACCTGTCACACAACCACCACCGCCACCACCACCACACCTGCCACAGGGAGAGGGGCCCTCCTGTAGCAGGAGCCGCCAGCCATGGAGGGCTCAGTGGTGCCGCTGCTGGATGCAGAGCCAGCTCCCAGCGCCACCACCACCAGCTCCCAGTGCCACCGGGGAGAGGGGCTCCTCACTCACGCAGAGCTTGGGCTCCCCATCACCTGCAGGGCGTTCTCAAAGCCCAAGGAGGCCACTTGTGTGCAAGGAAGCAGCAAGGCAGGCCCTGAGGGCTGCTGGCTCTGAAGGAGCCAGGGACACCTTCCTCAGCTGCGAGGGACAGCGTCTTGAAAGGAGCCCACCGCCCGTGTCTCTCCCTCCCCTCCCTCCCACAATGCCGATGGCTCTCCTCGGTGCCTGAAAGATCTCCCCAGAGCGACACCTCTCTCTCTGGAAGCCAGGGAGAGCGTCCAGAGAGAGAAGGACCACACGGAGGCCCAGGCTGGGATGCAGCAGAACTTTAATGAGCGGAAGGAAGGAAAGGAGGTCCTCTGAGTGGGGGCCACAGTGCAGGGAGCACCACAGGTAGCGAGGAGTCTTTGCCCCTTGGCCAGGACGGAGTGGACACTCGGCGCCTGCCTGCCTGCCTGCCTTCCTTCCCCAAGAAGGAAAGGGGCAGCAGGTCCTTCCTTGCCTGGGGCTTAGCAGGTGCTGAGAGCCCAGGGGAGCAGAAGGCAACAGGGAACAGAGAGAGAGAAAAGAGAGCGAGAAACAGGTGAGCTAGTCGAGGGCCATATTTTCAGAGAGCCCAGGCATGCCTCTTCGTGCCTTCCTTTGCAGGTGGAGCTATGGCTGCTCGTCCCCTCTGAAAGCGATGGCCAGGATCTCCGTGCTCAGTCCATTACCGTCTTCTGTGTTCCTGGGGGTCCTTCTGTGGGGCTGCCTGCGGCCGCTTTAGCAGGGGAGGCATGTTCTGCCGCAGTTGGTGATGCAGGAGAGGTCGCAGCACCCAGAGTTGATGGGCACTCCCTGACAGCTGAGGATGCTGCCAACAGCAGCGGAGGTGGAGGAGCCCACCACGGTGTTCTGCGGGAAGGAGCTGAGGATGGGGCCGGGCAGGGTCACCACCACGGGGGAGGGCTCGATGACGACGGTGGAGTTCTGGCACTGCCTGACACAGGGCTCATTGCAGCTGTTGGCCAGCGGGGTCGGACCACAGGGCTGGCATGGGCGGCACTGATTGTAGCAGGACATGTCTCGGGCTCTGGAGGTGCACCTGGGAGAGAGGGCAGGGAAGAGCACAGGGGCGCGTGAGGAGCAGCCAGCGCGCCCACCATGAGGGAGCCAAGGCACGGGCTGGGCAGGGAGCTGGAGGCTGAGCAGGGAGGCCCACGTGCCTCTTTGCCTCTCCACCCAGGCACCACGCAAAGAGAGCACGAAGGCCCACGAAAGCTCTTTCCTAGACAAGAGCCCAAGAGTCCCCTCAGCCCAGACCCAGCCCCTCTCCACGCCAGACCCCCTCCCCGCTTCCCCTCCCAGGACGGGCAGCCCCAAGCCCCGGCATAGGACAGAGCTTCCAACTCACTTGCTTCCAAAGGAGAAGAAGGGGAGTGAAGCAGATGAGCGAGTGAAGAGCTGGGATGGCTTTTATACTGGTCCTGCACTGCCCCAGGTCCAGAGGAAGCCTCTGTGGAAGGAATCATCTTCTGAGAAGCTCATCTGAAATGTAAAACATCCCAGCTAATGATACGGCCTGTGGTTTGGTTTCCTGCACGGCTGCCTTTTCATTTCCTAGTTTGGCCGTACCCGCTCCCCCTTGAAGGCTCCTTTTCAGCGCTGGGGTGGGAGGCCCCAAGGATTCCTGGGACAGGAGCGCATGGGTGCCAGCAGAAGATGAGTCTCAAGTGACGGAGGGGTCACCTGCAGGCTGGGGACGTTGGCCTGGGGCACTCGTGTGGGCTCGTTTGCAGCCCCATTGGCAGGAAGGGCCCTGCTGCTCCCAGCCCTGCAATCCTCGCCTGGATGCCAAAGGGCTCCCAAGCGGGACCATGTGCCATGTCCCCTTTCTCCCACCCTCCAAGCTCCTTCTGATGGTCACGGGCTGTTGCCTCCGCAGGTGGGTGGTCCACGCTGCTGCTTTTGACTCTCTTCCTCCTAACGCTGCTTTGGGGAGGCCTTTGTGTGCCCTTTGGGCCTCCTCCGCTCTCTGGGCTCTCTCTGGGGGTCCCCTACCATCACCAACACCAACACCAATGCTCCCACTGTGTCTGGAGCCTTGTCCTGCCGCAGGGTGCTCCAGCCCTGCCCTGCCAAGGGGCTTCCCCGTGTGTCCTCAGGCAAGGCCACAGCTGCTCATGCGTAGGCAGGGGTGCTTGCTTACTTGCCCTTGAGCGCATACTGGAGCTGTGTGCAATGAAATTCCACGTAGGCATGAGGAAAAACTCTTTGACCGTGAGGGTGGCCGAGCGCAGGAGATGTTGCCCAGGCAGCTTGTGGAGTCTCCGTTCTTGGAGATATTCAGGACCACACAGGGCAGTGGCCCCATCAACCCGCTTTCGTTGGCCTTGCTCTTAGCATAGAATCCTAGAAGCATAGAATCCTAGGTTGGAAGCGGCCTCAAGGAACCTCTGGTCCAATCTTTCTAGGCAAGAGCACAGTCTAGACAAGATGGCCCAGCACCCTGTCCAGCTGAGTCTTAAAAGTGTTCAATGTGGCGCAGTCAACCCCTCCCCTGGGGAGATTATTCCAATGGGTGGCTGTTCTCATGGTGAAAAATTTCCCTCTCCTTTCCAATTGGAATCTCCCCAAGAGCAGCTTGTGTCCGTTCCCCCTTGTCCTCTCCATGGGACTCCTTGTGAAAAGGGACTCTCCATCTTCTTTGTAGCTCCCCCTTGGGTTCTGGTACATGGTGATGAGATCCCCCCTGAGCCTCCTTTTCTCTAGGCTGAACAAACCCAGCTCTCTCAGCCTGTCCTCATATGGCCAAGAGAGGCTTCCCAGGCCTTGGATCATCTTGGTGGCCCTGCTCTGGACACCACCACCGCCCCCCCCCAGCCTGTCCACATCTTTTTTGTAGAGCGCGGACCAGAACTGTACACAGTATTCCAGGTGTGGCCTGACAAGTGCTGAGTCGAGTGGGATGATGAGAGAGGACCAGCTGCTTTGGCAGCTGTGTGGCTTGGCTCTTCCTGCTCACGGTCATGGCCTATGACCGATCTGTGGCCTATGACCTATCTGTGGCCATGTGCCAGTCCCATGGAGAGGACAAAGGGGAACGGACACAAGCTGCTCTTGGGGAGATTCCAATTGGAAAGGAGAGGGACATTTTTCACCATGAGAACAGCCACCCATTGGAATAATCTCCCCAGGGGAGGGGTTGACTGCACCACATTGAACACTTTTAAGACTCAGCTGGACGGGGTGCTGGGCCATCTTGTCTAGACTGTGCTCTTGCCTAGAAAGATTGGACCAGAGGTTCTTTGAGGCCGCTTCCAACCTAGGATTCTATGATGGAATGTAATGAACCAGGATCATATGGGGGTGGCATGGTTCCCAGTGTTTTCTGTAGCCCAGAGTAATCAGAGCCACTTTGGGTTTAGGTTTGTTTGTTGGGGTTTTTTTGGCCAGAAAACACTGGGTCCCAAAACCTGGACAGCAGAAGAGAGCTTTAGCCAATCCTGCCCTCTCCTGGGATAAGAAAAGACACCTGCTCTATGGAAAACTTGCATAACACATCTGCTTTTGTCCTGGTGCTCAGCTGTGGCACATCTATTTCCCCACAAGGCAAAGTGCCAGGGAGAAGCACCCCAGGGTTTGGTTCCAAGCTGCCCAAACCCTTTCCAAGAGGGAGCTGCTCCCTGGGTCCACACAGCTCCTAAGCTAGATTCTGTGCATCTTGTGAACATGTGCAGTATGATGTTTTACAGAATGGTGACCTCTCCAACTAGGGGGCAAAAAGAGGTGGCACAAACAGGCCATGTGTCCAGCAGAGGGGTGGGACTTCTGGGTCAAGACGGACATGCGCTGGCCCAGAGGATGGGATTCCACACATAGGACAGGACTTTTCTAGGAAGTTGGGGGTGTGGCGCCTGTGACTTTTTGTAGATAAAATTTGCTCTTATACTGCCAATCTGCCCCAGTGTTTTATTCCCTAAAGACAGAATTACCAGGACAAAGGAGCATAGTAAAAAGCTGGATGGTTTCTTTTCCGGCCAGAACCTTCTGTCCCAGGTGGAGTACTTTGTACTCTTCCTCAACATGTATGTTCTCCCCCTCCACATGCTGTGTCAGCATAACCACCCATGACAGCAGATTTTACTTGTCTCTTGTGGCTGCAAGCTCCACAGCCAAGACAGAAAAGTTATCACGAAGACACCCAAATTATTCTAGACACAGGCAAACATGCTGTGGCAGGCCCTCTTACAAACGCACACACGGACTTTCTACAAGTGTCTGCAGGGAGCTGCTCTTGAATAATGGGAAAATGCTGTGAAACATTGGATCATGTGTGGATTTGTGCCTGTTTCCTCAAGGATTGTTACAGCTGGAAAAGAAAAGAGAAGACAGTGAGAAAAAAGGCATTTCCTTCCTGATCCTCAAACCAACGTTCTTCCTTTTTCCTTTCTCCATCCATCCCTCTCTTTCTGTCTTACTGTCTTTTCTGATAGACCCAGAACCAATGTTTGTAGATGTTGTATTGGCTTTACCTGGAAAGGTTTTCGTAGTGAGGGGAGAAGGAAGGGAAGTGGGAGGAGGGGGGCTTCTGTTAGAAGACACCAGAAGCTGCCCCCATGTTGGATAGAGCCTGTTTCAGCTGGCTCCAAGACAGACTTGCTGATGGCTAAAGCTAGGTCAATCAGTGACATTGGTAGCACCTCTGTGATAACACATTTAAGAATGGGTAAAAAACATTGTGCAACAGCTGAGAGAGAACTAAGAAAATGTGAGAGAAACAAGCCTGCCAACACCAAGGACAGTGGACAGGCAGGGAGAGGAGGTGCTCCAGGCACCCACACTGGAGCCGTCTGCTTCCAGACAACTGCACCCATTGGAAAGGACCCACACTGGAGCAGTTCATGAAGAACTGAAGCCTGTGGAAAGGACTCACATTGGAGAAGTTTATGGAGGACAGGTTCCCATGGGAAGGACCCAATGCTGGAGCAGGGAAGCAGTGTGAGGAGGAAGGAGCAGCAAAGACAAAGCATTATGACCTGACCACAACCATTCCCTCCCCCCTTGCACAGCTCAGAGCAGTGAAGAAGGAGGTAAAAGAGTCAGGAGTGAAGTTGAACCTGAGAAGAAGGGGGATGGGGGAAAGTCATTTTAGATTTGGTTTATTTCTCACTATCCTACTCTTATTTATTGGCATTAAATTAAATTATTTTCCCCAAGATGAGTCTGTTTTGACTATGATGGTAACTGGTAAGTGATCTCCCTGGCCTTATCTCAGTCCATGAGGTTTTTCATCATACTTTCTCCCCCTGTCTTGTTGAGTATGGGGAGTGATAGAGCAGCTTGGTGGGCACCTGGCGGCCAGCCGAGTTTAACACACTACAGATGTGTATCACTGTGGGAGCTCTCTAATGTCCTGCAGGTGTGATTTTTTCTTTTTACAACACAGATACATCAATATTCTGCAGGGATAGCAGGAAATGGAAAGTCCTTTTCCTGTTAACAGCATTAGGATATCCCAGTCTCTCTTGTGACTGACACACGCAGTGCAGCACACTGTGGCTACCACTTTATTCCTACATGTCAACACCTCTAGGACTTGCTATTCCCTCCCTTACAGCTCCGCTTCGTGAGTACTCAGGGACCCAGGAGAAACCCAAGATGACAGAGAATAGGAAGTGGGATGTAACTTTCACAGCAGCTTCTGATTCTCCCATGCTGCTGGAGGTGTCCTGGTCCCAGAACATAAAGGCCAGGCACTACAGGTTGTTCCCTGGGGCTCTGGGCAGCAGAAGACCAGGGAGCTGGAGCAGAGGCACAGTGCAGCTCCCCTACCAGGCCATCCTACAAGAGGCGATGGGCATTATTGTACTGCGGGATCCACACTGAGCCAAGAGCTCTGACTTCCTGACCCAAACCACTGTCCATCTTGCTGTCTCCAGCCTTCCAGTTCTGCAGAGCCAGGAACATGTTAGGACATGTTACCTTCTCCAGGATCATCTGAATTATGGAGCCTTTCCTTGTGCAGTCACTGGCAACCACTTTTTCCACATTCCACAGGAAAGATCACTGTCCATCAGCGAAGGGACTAATCATGGTGGAGGAAAGAGGCACCTTCCAGACTACCTGCTCTTACCAGATATGCCACTTTGGTGCAATGCTCTGGTACCAGCAGAGGCGAGGCCAAACCCCACCTTTGCTCTCGTATCACACAGCAGCTGGCCCCAAGCAGAGCAGCCAACTTGCCACATGGCTGACCACCACAGGGAAGTACAAACTCCAGTAGCTAGAGGAATTTGAGGTCTCTGATGCTGGTTTGTGCCTCTGTGCTGTCCATGACACCCTGGTGCAAGGAGGTGCCCTGGCTGGGCAAAAACCTGGAAAAGGGAGGTGGTGTTTCTGTGCAAGGCTGAGTTTTGGGGCCAGCTCTCCCCTGGCTGTGCTATTTCACCTCCACAGCTAGGCATGTCCAGTCGATGAACATCTTTCTGAAAGTAGCCACTCTTCAGAGTGAGAAAGCCTCTGCGGTGTAAATTTTCTCTCTCTGCAGCCCAGGTCAGGACCACACACACTGTAGGCTACACAAAGCTATTTTGACGTGGTCTCACTGCATGGTTACAAGGGCTGAAAAGAAACTGCTAAAGGCTCCTCCAAATCCAGCAGTTCTGTGTCAAAAACATTTTTGGTCTCTGCAGGGGACTTTTTCCCACAACACAGAAAGGAAGAATTTTTCCAGGATGCAGCATTTATGCAGAACAAAAAGTATCCTGGCATGCAGCTACCATGGGAAGTGGACCCCCAACCCACAAGACAGTGGAAATTTTGTGGCATGGCAAAGATTGCCAGATGTGGCCCAAGTAATTGTAGTGCACTAGAGAAAAATAGTGGTGCTCTTGGATGAACTTTCCCTCCGCAGAGTTTAAGGTTGGCCATGAGTGTTACTGAGAGTAAAATCCTTTTGAAGCTGGAATATCCAGGTTTTGGAAAAGAGAGAGAAGTGTAGAGCAGAGATTAACCCAATGCATGACTAAGTGCATGCTATGCAAGCCTATGTTAAGAGTCACTGCACAACCATCCCAAAAAACCTCATCCTAGAACAAACATTGAGCAAAATCTCTCTGCCTGGGCATTTTGGGACAGAGTCTGCAGGGAAACGGATGACACAGAGGTGAAAGCAGGGATGCCACAGAACTTTAATGAGTCAAAAGAGGGAAACAAGGTGGCTCTGAGTGGAGGCCCCAGTGCAGGGAGCAGCCAGGGTCAGACAGGAGCCTGTGCCCCGTGGCTGTGGTGGAGATGCTGCCAGGTGTCCATGTGGCTGCCCCACGGAGGGACCAGGGCCAGCAGGCTCTCCCTAGGCTGGCTTTGTGGGGCTCACAGCGCAGGAGAGCCCAAGGGAACAAGCACTCGGGAGGGAAAGGAGAGAGCGGAAGAGGGGAAAGGCAGGCATGGGCTGTGCTTTCTCAGAGCCCAGGCTGGCCCCGTCCTTTCGCAAGGGAGGCTGGGGTTGCTCAGGTTTCCTACTCAAAGCAAGAAGCCGATGCTCCGTCCCCTGTCCGGTACCATCTTGTGTGTCCCGGGGGGCCTTCCCCAGGGCCATCGCCAGCAGCTTTAGCAGGGGAGGCACCTGCTGCGGCGGTAGCAGCTGCCGAAGCCGGAGAGGCCAAAGCCCCCGGAGGAGATGGGCACCCCTCAGAGCTGAGGATGCTGCCAACGGCAGCGGGGCTCTGCGGGAAGGAGCTGAGGATGGGCCGGGCAGGGTCACCACCACGGGCGAGGGCTGGATGACGACGGTGGAGTCCTGGCACTGCCTGACACAGGGCTCATTGCAGCTGTTGGCCAGCGGGGTCGGGCCGCAGGGCTGGCAGGGCTGGCAGGGCAGGCACTGGCTGTAGCAGGACATGTCTTGGGGTCTGGAGCTGCACCTGGGAGAAAGGTAATGGTGTAACAATGCACGAGGTGTGGTTGAAGAGCAGCCTATCAGCACATCACAAATCAAACCCTTTTCTTGAGCCAAACAAGGCAGGCAGCTCCTGAAAAATCTCAAAGGAAGGGGAGAAGGAGGAGGTAGAGGCAGACAAGAAAGCGCTTCAGACTTACCTTGTTGTCCTGGTTTCGGCTGGGATAAAGTTAATTTTCTTCACAGAAGCTAGCATAGTGCTGTGCTTTGGATTCAGTGCTAGAAGAATGTTGATAACACGCTGATGTTTTTAGTTGTTGCCAAGCAGTGCTCAGACTGCTCAAGGACTTTTTGAGCTTCTCCTGCTCGGCCAGGTGCATAACAAGCTGGGAGTACAGCACAGCTAGGACCCAAACTGTCCAAAGAGCTATTCCATACCATATAACGTCATGCCCGGGGGGGGGTTTGGTGGGTCGGTCGGTCGCGGGGGGAGTGATCGCTGCTGGGGTACTGATCGCTGCTCGGGACGGGCTGGGCATCGGTCGGCGGGTGGTGAGCAATTGCATTGTCCATCATTTGTTTTGTATATTCTGTATATTTTGTTATCATTCTCATTATTACTATTATTATTATTTTCTCTTATTAAACTGTCTTTATCTCAGCCCTCGGCTCTAACCTTTTTCCCCTTCCCGATTCTCTCCCCCATCCCACTGAGGGGGGGGGGGGGAGTGAGCGAGCGGCTGCGTGGTGCTTAGTTGCCAGCCGGGTTAAACCACGACAGTCCTTTTTGGCGCCCAATGTTGGGCTCGAAGGGCTTGAGATAACGACAGAGTAACCGGAGTATATTAAGGAATTTATATCTGTTAAATAGTTGTGGGTTGCAATTTGATTCATTTGTTCTTGATCTTAGCTTATCCGATCTGCACCATGCTCCCTCCTTTGCTGTACTTGTTAAAAGTTGGTGTTGGTTTTTGCAGTTTGTTATGCTCTGCAGTGACCAGACATGTTTTGCTTGGGAAACTTGTTATTAAAACAATGACCTTCAGCTTTTTCTGGTATTTGGGTTTCATGTCGAAGTCTGTACTGCACTTTGGGTACCACCTTGCAGGGAATATTAGCAATTATACATGGGACTCTGAAAAGTTTGTTCTGGAGGAAATACAGAATGGCACTTTTTCTACCTTCTTTGATGATGTTTCCTCCTTCACTACAATAACTTTTCAGTATCTTGAGCATCCTTGGATAGTTAAGGTATATCTATTGATATCTATTTGGAATATTGTTTCAGTTTTGTCCAAAGTTTGTAAGCAACTTAATAATACTATCCAGATGTCTGCCCCAGGGCTGGATAGTTATGAGTGGCAGGGTATTTGGGGTAGTATGGGTAAATGCCTAGAACGATGGGCACCTCCAATGTTTTGGAAATTCACTCCTGAACAAGTGCAGAATCCTGAAAAACTAGTAGAGTATTTGGAAAAGGTATGCTGTCACCCTGGCAATTCTAAGCAAACACAAATCACTGCAATGTGCTGGGGCCTGGCCCATGCTTACCGAACCCTGTTCAACATGATTCAACACATCCAAAAGGAACAGAAAGTCTCTGGATCTGATGATAAGGCCACAGCCACTGCAGCTACTCCAACCCCGGCCACAGCCACTGCAGCTACACCAACCCCGGCCACAGCTACTGCAGCTACTCCAACCCTGGCCACAGCCACTGCAGTTACTCCAACCCTGGCCACAGCCACTGCAGCTACTCCAACTCCGGCCACAGCCACTGCAGCTACTCCAACCCCAGTGATATGCACTGTGGCTACTCCAATGAACCAACCCATGCCAGTATCAGTCGCCCCTATACAAAAGAAGAAATCTTGGAAGCGAAAGTCAACTCGTTTAGAAAGGGAGGATGAAAAAGCGGGGCCATCACAAGGGGAGGAGGAAGAGCTCATAAACGAGACAGAAACCACCAGATCCCTATCCTTGAGTGAGCTGCGAGATATCCGAAAAGATTTCAGCCGTCGTCCAGGTGAGCTCATTATCACCTGGCTACTCCGATGCTGGAATAATGGGGCCAACAGCCTGGAACTGGAGGGTAAGGAAGCCAAGCAACTAGGATCCCTTTCTAGGGAAGGGGGCATTGACAAAGCAATTGGAAAAGAGACACAAATCCTCAGCCTCTGGAGGCGTCTACTGTCAGCCATGAAGGAAAGATATCCCTTCAAGGAAGATGTTGTATGTCGCCCAGGTAAATGGACCACTGTGGAGAAAGGCATCCAGTACCTGAGGGAATTGGCTGTCCTGGAGGTGATTTATAGTGACCTGGACAATGACCAGCTGCCCAAAGATCCAGATAGTGTCCAGTGCACACGACCCATGTGGCGGAAGTTGTTACGTAGCGCACCAACATCATTTGCAAACACATGGGCAATGCTGAGCTGGGAAACTGGACGGGGACCAACAGTGGATGAAATGGCTGGCCAGCTCCGGGAATATGAAGAAAGTATCTCTTCCCCCCTTGTTTCGGCTGTGGAGAAACTGTCCCAGAAGTTTGAACGACTCAAAAAGCGTATGCCCTACTCCCCTCCTGTACAGACCAGTATCTCAGCCATCAGAAGTAAGCGCCCTTCTGCTCAAGAAAAAGAATATCGAGGGTACACACCACGGGGCACTCTATGGTTTTACCTGCGTGACCATGGAGAGGACATGAGGAAATGGGACGGAAAACCTACCTCAACCCTAGAGTCACGAGTACGTGAGTTGCAAAGAAAAACAAACACAAAAGGGGGCTCTTCCAGGAAACTTGTTGCTCCAATTTCCAAAGACGGGGTAGATCGTCATTTTTTCAGACAGAATAGAAGAGCTGATCTTAATTCTGATTGTGATGAAGGAACTTCTGACTCATACATACAAACCATGAGCAACAGTGACCAGGATTAGAGGGGCCCTGCCTCCAGCCAGGTGGAGGAAAGGGACAACAGGGTTTACTGGACTGTGTGGATTCGATGGACTGGCATGTCAGACCCACAGAAGTATAGAGCTTTAGTAGACATCGGTGCACAGTGTACTCTAATGCCATCAAGCCATATAGGGGCAGAATCCATTTGTATTTCTGGAGTGACAGGGGGATCTCAGGAGCTGACTGTATTGGAGGCCGAAGTGAGCCTAACCGGGAATGAGTGGCAAAAGCACCGTATTTTGACTGGCCCAGATGCTCCGTGCATCCTGGGCATAGACTACCTCAGGAGAGGGTATTTCAAGGACCCAAAAGGGTACCGGTGGGCTTTTGGTATAGCTGCATTGGAGGCAGAAGAAATTAAGCAGCTGTCTACCTTGCCTGGTCTCTCAAAGGACCCTTCGGTTGTGGGGTTGCTGAGTGTTGAAGAACAACAAGTGCCGATTGCCACCACAACAGTGCACAGGCGGCAATATCGCACCAATCGAGACTCCCTGATTCCCATCCATAAGCTGATTCGTCGACTGGAGAGCCAAGGAGTGATCAGCAAGACTCGCTCACCCTTTAACAGTCCCATATGGCCAGTGAGAAAGTCTGATGGAGAGTGGAGACTGACAGTAGACTATCGTGGCCTGAATGAAGTTACGCCACCGCTGAGTGCTGCCGTGCCAGACATAATAGAACTTCAATACGAACTGGAGTCAAAGGCAGCCAAGTGGTATGCCACAATTGATATTGCAAATGCTTTCTTTTCAATCCCTTTGGCAGCAGAGTGCAGGCCACAGTTTGCTTTCACTTGGAGGGGCATCCAGTACACCTGGAATCGACTGCCCCAGGGGTGGAAACACAGCCCTACCATTTGCCATGGACTGATCCAGACAGCACTGGAACAGGGTGAAGCTCCAGAACGTCTGCAATATTGATGACATCATTGTGTGGGGCAATACAGCAGAAGAAGTTTTTGAGAAAGGCAAGAAAATAGTCCAAATCCTTCTGAAAGCTGGTTTCGCTATAAAACAAAGTAAAGTCAAAGGACCTGCTCAGGAGATCCAGTTCTTAGGAATCAAATGGCAAGATGGACATCGTCAGATTCCAATGGATGTGATCAACAAAATAACAGCCATGTCTCCACCAACTAGCAAAAAGGAAACACAAGCTTTCTTGGGCATTGTGGGTTTTTGGAGAATGCATATTCCAAATTATAGCCAGATTGTAAGCCCTCTCTACCAAGTGACCCGGAAGAAGAACGATTTCAAATGGGGCCCTGAACAACGACAAGCCTTTGAACAAATTAAACGGGAGATAGTGCATGCAGTAGCCCTTGGACCAGTCCGGGCAGGGCAAGATGTAAAGAATGTGCTCTACACCGCAGCCGGGGAGAATGGCCCTACCTGGAGCCTTTGGCAGAAAGCACCAGGGGAGACTCGAGGCCGACCCCTAGGCTTTTGGAGTCGGGGATACAGAGGATCTGAAGCCAACTATACTCCAACTGAAAAAGAGATATTGGCAGCATATGAAGGGGTTCGAGCTGCTTCAGAAGTGATTGGTACTGAAGCACAGCTCCTCCTGGCACCCCGACTGCCGGTGCTGGGCTGGATGTTCAAAGGGAAGGTCCCCTCTACACATCATGCAACTGATGCTACATGGAGTAAGTGGGTCGCACTGATTACACAACGGGCTCGAATAGGAAACCTCAGTCGCCCAGGAATCTTGGAAGTGATCATGGACTGGCCAGAAGGCAAAGATTTTGGAATATCACCAGAGGAAGAGGTGGTGCGTGCTGAAGAAGCCCCACTGTACAATAAACTGCCAGAAAATGAGAAGCAATATGCCCTGTTCACTGATGGGTCCTGTCGTCTTGTGGGAAAGTATCGGAGGTGGAAGGCTGCTATATGGAGTCCTACAAGACAAGTTGCAGAGACTGCTGAAGGAGAAGGTGAATCAAGTCAATTTGCAGAGGTGAAAGCCATCCAGCTGGATTTAGATATTGCTGAAAGAGAAAAATGGCCAGTGCTCTATCTCTATACTGACTCATGGATGGTGGCAAATGCTTTGTGGGGGTGGTTGCAGCAATGGAAACAGAACAACTGGCAGCGCAGAGGCAAACCCATCTGGGCAGCCGCATTGTGGCAAGATATTGCTGCCCGGGTAGAGAACCTGGTTGTAAAAGTACATAGAATCATAGAATCACCTCGGTTGGAAAAGACCTTTAAGATCATCGAGTCCAACCGTTAACCTAGCACTGCCATCCCACCACTAAACTATATCCCTAAGCACCTCATCTATCCTTCTTTTAAAGACCTCCAGGGATGAGGACTCCACCACCTCCCTGGGCAGCCCATTCCAGAGCCTGACAACCCTCTCGGTGAAGAAGTTTTTCCTAATGTCTAGCCTAAACCTGCCCTGGCGCAGCTTCAAGCCATTCCCCCTCGTCCTATCATCTGTTACTAGGGAGAAGAGGCTGACCCCCACCTCGTTACAGCCTCCTTTCAGGTAGTTGTAGAGGGCGATCAGGTCTCCCCTCAGCCTCCTCTTCTCCAGACTAAACAACCCCAGTTCCCTCAGCCACTCCTCATATGACTTGTGTTCCAGACCCCTCACCAGCTTTGTGGCTCTCCTCTGGACCTGTTCCAGCAAGGCAACATCTTTCTTGTAGTGAGGGGCCCAAAACTGAAAACAGTATTCAAGGTGCGGCCTCACCAGCACCGAGTACAGGGGCACGATCACTTCCCTACTCCTGCTGGCCACACTAGTCCTGATACAAGCCAGGGTGCCATTGGCCTTCTTGGCCACCTGGGCACACTGCTGGCTCATATTCAGCCGGCTGTCAATCAGTACCCCCAGGTCTTTTTCCACCAGGCAGCTTTCCAGCCACTCTTCCCCATGCCTGTGGTGTTGCGTGGGGTTGTTGTGACCCCAATGCAGGACCCGGCACTTGGCCTTGTTGAACCTCACACATTTGTCCTGGGCCCATGGATCCAGCCTGGCCAGGTCCCTCTGCAGAGCCCTCCTCCCCTCCAGCAGATCCACACTCCCACCCAGTTTGGTGTCATCTGCAAACTGACTGAGGGTGCCCTCAATCCCCTCATCGAGGTCATTGATAAAGATATTAAACAAGACTGGCCCTAGAACTGAGCCCTGGGGGACACCGCTTGTGACCGGCCGCCAACTGGATTTAGCTCCATTCACCACGACTCTCTGGGCTCGGCCACCCAGCCAGTTTTTAACCCAGCGAAGAGTACATCCATCTAGGCCATGAACTGCCAGCTTCTCCACGAGAATGCTATGGGAGACTGTGTCGAAGGCTTTGCTGAAGTCCAGGTAGACAACATCCACAGCCTTTCCCTCATCTACCAGGTGGGTCACCTGGTCATAGAAGGAAATCAGGTTGGTTAGGCAAGACTTGCCTTTTGTGAACCCATGCTGACTGGGCCTGATCCCCTGATTGTCCTCCATGTGCCTGGTGAGCACACTCAAGATAAACCGCTCCATAATCTTCCCCGGTACCGAGGTTAGGCTGACTGGTCTGTAGTTCCCCGGATCCTCCTTCTGGCCTTTCTTGAAGAGAGGCGTCACGTTTGCCAACCTCCAGTCATCTGGGACCTCCCCTGTTCTCCAGGACTGCTGATAAATGATAGAGAGTGGCTTGGCAAGCTCCTCTGCCAGCTCCTTCAGCACTCTTGGGTGGATCCCATCCGGCCCCATAGACTTGTGGATGTCCAGGTGGCATAGCAGGTCAAAGACTGCTTCCTCCTGGATTATGGGGGGTTCATTCCACTCTCTGTCCCCATCTTCCAGCTCAGGAGGCTGGGTACCTTGGGGATAACTTCCGAGAGAGCTGGGCACCATCTGTTCTCGACAGGCCTGGTGCCATGAAAACCTCTCCATGGTCAAAGAAGCCCAAGCCCTTCCGATGGCACCAACCTTTGAGCCACACGTTAACCGCTCTAGCTTTCCTATATTCCTTTCCGTGTTCCCTCCTGACACTAATGGGATCGAGGAGAGCACTACCTGCGCTCCTGATCCTTCAACCATTTTCCGTAGTGCCCTAGATGCTCATGTACCCAAGAGTCGGGCCTCTGAAGAACATCAAAACAACCAGCAGGCAGATCAGGCTGCTAAGATTGAAGTGGCTCAGGTGGATCTGGACTGGCAACATAAGGGTGAATTGTTTCTAGCTCGGTGGGCCCATGATACCTCAGGCCATCAAGGAAGAGATGCAACATATAGATGGACTCGTGATCGAGGGGTGGACTTAACTATGGACGCTATTGCACAGGTTATCCATGAATGTGAAACATGTGCTGCGATCAAACAAGCCAAGCGGTTAAAGCCTCTCTGGTATGGAGGACGGTGGCTGAAATACAAATATGGAGAGGCTTGGCAGATTGATTATATCACACTCCCACAAACCCGCCATGGCAAGCGCTATGTGCTCACCATGGTGGAAGCGACCACCGGATGGTTGGAAACATATCCCGTGCCCCATGCCACTGCCCGGAACACTATCCTAGGCCTTGAAAAACAAGTCCTGTGGCGACATGGCACTCCAGAAAGAATTGAGTCAGACAACGGAACTCACTTCCGAAACAGCCTCATAGACAAATGGGCCAAAGAGCATGGCATTGAGTGGGTCTATCACATCCCCTATCATGCACCAGCCTCTGGGAAAATTGAACGATACAATGGACTGTTAAAGACTACACTGAAAGCAATGGGTGGTGGAACATTCAAACATTGGGATACACATTTAGCAAAAGCTACCTGGTTAGTCAACACTAGAGGATCTGCCAACCGAGCTGGCCCTGCCCAATCAAACCTCTTACGTACTGTAGAAGGGGATAAAGTCCCTGTAGTGCATGTAAAAAATATGCTGGGGAAGACAGTCTGGGTTTCTCCTGCCTCAGGTAAAGGCAAACCCATCCGTGGGATTGCTTTTGCTCAAGGACCTGGCTCTACTTGGTGGGTGATGCGGAAGGACGGGGAAGTCCGATGTGTACCTCAAAGGGATTTGATTTTGGGTGAAAATAGCCAATGAACTGAATTGTATAATGTTAATTGCTGTGTAATATAGTATGTCTTCATTTTTACTATTGCTGTATGTCATATCAATGGTATAACAGTAAGGATCACCCAGATTAAGAAGAATGAATTTTGAAGACACTAAGGAAGTACAGCGGATGGAACCAGAACTGACTTCAGCAAGCAACAACCCAACACCAGACCCCATCTCTCCTGCCCTGAAAGACTGTTACGACAGATGGAGCCCAAAACCGTGGACTAAATGAACCCAATGGACATTTTCGAGGGATGGTCCATAAACTAAGGGAATGATATCTGTATGTATATACCAAAAAAAATCAGAAAATGGTGGTGATTAATTGGAAAGTATTGTAAGGGTAGGACCTAAGCATGACGTAAATGGTATAGAATAAGGGGTGGAATGTCCTGGTTTCGGCTGGGATAGAGTTAATTTTCTTCACAGAAGCTAGCATAGTGCTGTGCTTTGGATTCAGTGCTAGAAGAATGTTGATAACACGCTGATGTTTTTAGTTGTTGCCAAGTAGTGCTCAGACTGTTCAAGGACTTTTTGAGCTTCTCCTGCTCGGCCAGGTGCATAACAAGCTGGGAGTACAGCACAGCTAGGACCCAAACTGTCCAAAGAGCTATTCCATACCATATAACGTCATGCCCGGGGGGGGGTTTGGTGGGTCGGTCGGTCGCGGGGGGAGTGATCGCTGCTGGGGTACTGATCGCTGCTCGGGACGGGCTGGGCATCGGTCGGCGGGTGGTGAGCAATTGCATTGTCCATCATTTGTTTTGTATATTCTGTATATTTTGTTATCATTCTCATTATTATTATTATTATTATTATTTTCTCTTATTAAACTGTCTTTATCTCAGCCCTTGTTCCCAACGAGACGGAAATTTTCCCCCCCCCCCCATCCCCTGGGGGGGGGGGGGAGTGAGCAGCGGCTGCGTGGTGCTTAGTTGCCAGCCGGGTTAAACCACACACTTGTTCCCAAAGATGGAGGCGAGAGGAGCGGATGAGAGAGTGAGGAGAAGGGGCCGCTTTTATGCTGCTCCTGCACTGCCCGAGGCCAAAAGTCACTGCACGCGGGCTGTAATTTTCCAGCAGACTCACCTCCAAAGCAAAATATCCTGCCTAATAGCACAGGTCGCATTTTGGTTTCCATCAGCACAGTCATTTCATTTCCTCATTTCTGACATGACCATTAGGCCATGGAGGCTCTTCTGAAGCATTGGGATGAGAGGCCCAAGGATTTCTTGAGCAAGATCATGTCATTTCAGGCAGAAGGTACATCCCTGTGTACCTTGCAGGGACTGAGGGGAGCCTGACGGGGCTTTCATTGCCCAGCTACTCCTTCCTGCCCTTCCTAAGGACAGGAGGCACATTGGCTTTCTTCAGACCTCATGATTGCTGTGACTTTCAAAGGGAGTTGAGAGCAACCTTGCAGTGACACCAGGCACCAAGTCCCTTGGGTGCATGGCATCAGGCTGCTTGCACTCCTGTCAGTCCAATCTGTTTAAATGTTCCCAGACCTGATCCTCCTCTACTGCAGGTTCTTCCTCTTCCAGATATTCCTAGGAATGTCAGGAGACCGGTATCTTGACAGCTCACCCTGCCAGTCCAAGACCAAGGCCAAGAAACCTTGGAGTTACCTCCACCTTTCCCGTCACCCCTGACCTCAGGGAAGCTGCCCCGTTCAACACTGGGGCTGCCTTTGGCCAAGCCTTGCTTTTGCGGCTGACCTAGCTGCAAGACGACCTTCTTGTTGCCCTCCGCATGCTTTGCCTGATTCATCACCAGGTGGGCTTTGGCTTCCCTAACCCCAGCCCTGCATAGTCAGACACCTTGGCAAATGTTCTCCCCAAAGCAAGGAGCGTCAAGAGAATGGCAGTTGTCACTCGGCCACCAGGATGTGCAAAAGGCTGGTGTCCTTTGGAGCAAGCTGAGAGAGAGGGAGGACAGAGAAGCCCCTGGCATGTCCTTAAAAAGAGGAACCTTTGTGTCCTCTGCTGACGATGTGTAGCACAGGGCAGAGCTGGGCCTCTTTCTGCAAAGGGAGTTACAAAAAATTGCACTTCAATGCCCCAGACTAACATCCCCTGCATGCACAGGACCCCTCTACCACTTAGGAGGTATCTTCTGCCCAAACTGGCACAGTCCTGCCCAGGATATCCTTGGGCATCTTATCCCAATGGAAACAAAGGCCATGCACTTTGCCCTCACAGTGAGGCCCTGACTGTGCTGGGGGAGCTTTCCTGTGGAGAGGATGAGGGAGGAGACCTCCCTCTTCCCATCCTGGACTAATGTGGATTGTTTTGTTGTGCAGGCTCCCGAGGTCCTTCTTCACCCTTATGTGAGGTGTTGAACACTACTAATTAACACCGTTGGCTTAATGCGGGGTTTGTGGAATCTGGTGTCATGCTGGCAGAAGAGGAGACACCTTTTGGGTGTGGTGACAGTGAAACACGCCCTGAGGTGGCCCATCCCTGGATGGCAGCTTTTAGCACTGTATTGGAGCTGTGGTTAAGATGGGGACCCAAACCACCTCTGAGAATTCCATGAATAAGCCAGGCATCCAAACTACATCTAAGAACGTGGTAGTTGAGGCAGAGACCCAAACCACATGGTAGAGCACCATGGTTGAGCTAGAGACCTAAACACCCCCTACAGTAATCACCCCAGCAAGAAATAGTGGACAAGGAGGTGAATGGGTCCGCAATATCGATTAGTAAGGGAGCAAGGAGGAGAAAGATTCTGATCAGGAAGCTAGTCCTTCAGCAAAGACACAGGAGAGGAACTGGAAAAGAGGCAATGAACTGCAGTCTGTGGAGGTGTCTCCTGTCCAGTGTTGGGGCAAGATACCCGTTCAAGGAAGATCTTGTGAATTACCAAGGCACGTGGACTGCCTCTGAGGAAGGCATCCAGCACCTGAGAGAATTAGTGGTGCTGGAAGTCATCTTTGGTGACCTCGATGACAATGAGGTCTTCCAAAGTCTCCCAAGGTCTGGAGAATGCCTTGTATATACGGGTATACATATATGGGAGAAAGGTTGTCCAAAATGCACCAGTGTTATATTCGAGCAGCTTGGCAACAATGTGTTGCCCAGATTTGGATACACCAACAGCGGAGAGAGCATCTTCCTGTCTCTGCAATTTTGAAGAAAATCTCTCTCCCTTGTCCCCACAGGCCAGAATCTCAGCTGTGAGGGGCACCCCGTGGAACCAGTCCCCTCCCGCTGTGGTCAGTGGGAAAGGAAGACCCAGGAGCACACTGCGTGGCCTTCTCTGATTCTTCCTGCATAACCAGGGGAAGCGGGATGGTGAGCCCACTTTTCAGCTGGAAGCCTGTGTATGTGAACTGAAGGGGAAGGCAGCTGCTAAGAAGGGGTCCTGCAAGAAGGCTGCCAGTTTAGTTGCAGTTTGGTTGCCCTGACATGTGGGGCAAGAAAGGAGAAGAAGCACTAGAGAAAGGCAAAAGAATAATTCTGATTCTTCTGAAATGTGGATTGGCCATGAAATGAAGCAAAGTCAAGGGATCCACGCAGGAGATGCATTTCTTGGGAGCCAAATGGCAGGGTGGATGTCATCACATCCTTATGGATGGGATCAATAAGATAAACACTGTATCCCCACCATCTGGCAGCCACACAAGGTCAACCCACCACAAGCATCGTTGTTGACTGCCTCTGTGTAGTCATTCCCTCTGTGGACGCTGCAGCACCAAGGGTGAGGGGTGTGTTGCCCTGGGGGTATGTGGGTGTTGTAGAAGTCACTTTCTAGCTCACACAGAATCCAATACATGGCATCAGTAGCAAGGCTTGCTAAGGTCTTAGGCCACAGGCTGTGAATTTTCACCTAGATATGCTGACCGTTTGCTGAAGTTTTACTTGGCTACGTGAAGGAAGGCCCCCAAAACCAGTGCAAACCAGGAAGATAAGGTAGCCACAATGTCCTGCTTTCAGCTGGGATAGAGTTAATCTCCCTAGTAGCTGGCACAGCACTGTGTTTTGGGTTTAGTATGAGAAGAATGGTGATAATACCCTGAGGGTTCAGTTGTTGCTGAGCAGGGCTTACACCAGGCAAGGACTTTTTCAGCTTCCCCTGCTCCGCCAGGGGCACAAGAAGCTGGGAGGGGGCACAGCCAGGACAGCTGATCCCAACAGGCCCAAGGGCTATTCCAGACCATATGACATCATGCTCGGGGGTGTCACGGATAGAGTGAGAGAGAGGCAAAAATAATATGGTTTATTGGTGTAAAACAGTGAGTTAACAAAGTTCAGTGGTAACTGCAACAATAGTTTATGAGATTTGATGGCAAGGTACACTTTGTTATTTACTGCACAGAGGACAGGGTCAGACAAAACTGTCAGGGAGACCCTTCTGTTGAGTCATGATGTTCAGAAAAGATCCCCTCACTTTCTAAACTCCCTCAGAGAGGAGTCTAGGTTCGGCTGGATCCAATCCTAGTCCCAGACTTGGTCAACAGTTTATGTCTAAAGGATTATATATGCGCAATTAATCCTTTATGTCACTTAGCTAAGATTTCCAAGTTAGCATGCTGTTAGGCACTTTCCGAGGATCTGTCATGGTAAGGAATCTCTCAGCCTCAAGGAGTAACCTTGAGAGGCGTCCCTGCTTGAGGGGAGATCCTGGCGTGCAGCCCACTGCCGTACAGGAGAGCTCAAAGGGCTCTTGGAGTGCTCACTATTTATGGGGGTAAGATAATTGGCTCATAGTCATATTTGCATACTGACCACTGTGCTTAGGTGGGCACATTCCACAATCGCCCTTGGCTATTGTATTGTTATCTGTCTCCCCTCACACCCAGTGGGTGCATCCTTCACAATCAGACACAGACCAGATGCGTCTATCACCACAGCCACAGGTGGTTATCACTTGAAAGAGGTCAAAGGAGGGGGTCAAAGGAGGGGGAGTCAGAGACGAGGGGGGAGCACACTGCCACAGGGTGGAGTCGGCCAGGGGGGAGAGCAATTGCTGCACAGGATGGGCTGGGCATTGTTCAGCAGGTGGCAAGCAACTGCATTGTGCATCACTTCTTTTATATATTCTGTCTGTTCTATTATTATTACTTTTTTCCCTCTACCATTTTATTAAAGTGTCTTTATCTCAACCCATGGATTTTACCTTTTTTTTCCCAATTCCTTCCCCCATCCCACTGAGGGGGAGGGAGGGAGTGAGGAGAAGCTGTGTGGTGTTCAGCTGCCTGCCAGGTGAAACCACAACACACAACCATCAGCAAATCCACATCCATTAAGATAAGAAAAGGAATGTCCTGCCTGGAGACAGAGAAAGGATCCAACTGAGGAACAAGAAGACCCCACAGCCAAATATTGCTCTTGGGCCGAACTATCACATGAGGGAAGGGAAACATAAATTGTAAGCATGTAATTCCAGGGATTTCTTTGTTCAGGGTCCCTCTCCGAAGGCACCCAGATCGAGCTGTGTTTTACAGCTGTACCACTCAACAAATTCAACTGGCACTTGTTGTGTTGGAGACTCTGCTTCAGGGTTGAGCCGGCAGGGTTAGAAGTGCCTGAGAGTGAGTGTGTGTGAGCGAAGAGTTGACAATGGGTGCTCAGTGGAGCTGCCTGCTGCAAAGGGATTCCGGTCCTAGCAATTAAAGTCTGAGGTGGTGTGTGAGTACTCGGGCCATGGCTTCTGCTTGAACAGTGGGGAGCTATAGTCATTTAACAGTGTTGGGTAATTCTTCCAGCCCAAGATAGGCTGCTGAGAAAGGAGAGGGTTAGCCTGAGTATGACTAAGTCTACTCAAACCAAGCCTGTGTTAACAATGAGAGCATAACCATTCCCAAGAAACTACTCCCAGAGCCAGCCCTGAGCACCATCTCTCTGCCTGGCATCTTGGGAGAGGGTCTTCAGGGGAAAGGATGAGACAGAACCATAGGCTGGGATGCAGCAGAACTTTAATGAGTCAAAAGAGGGAAACAAGGTGGCTCTGAGTGGAGGCCCCAGTGCAGGGAGCAGCCAGGGTCAGACAGGAGCCTGTGCCCCGTGGCTGTGGTGGAGGTGCTGCCAGGTGTCCATGTGGCTGCCCCACGGAGGGACCAGGGCCAGCAGGCTCTCCCTAGGCTGGCTTTGTGGGGCTCACAGCGCAGGGGAGCCCAAGAGAACAAGCACTCGGGAGGGAAAGGAGAGAGCGGAAGAGGGGAAAGGCAGGCATGGGCTGTGCTTTCTCAGAGCCCAGGCTGGCCCCGTCCTTTCGCAAGGGAGGCTGGGGTTGCTCAGGTTTCCTACTCAAAGCAAGAAGCCGATGCTCCGTCCCCTGTCCGGTACCATCTTGTGTGTCCCGGGGGGCCTTCCCCAGGGCCATCGCCAGCAGCTTTAGCAGGGGAGGCACCTGCTGCGGCGGTAGCAGCTGCCGAAGCCGGAGAGGCCAAAGCCCCCGGAGGAGATGGGCACTCCCTCAGAGCTGAGGATGCTGCCAACGGCAGCGGAGGTGGAGGATCCCACGGCGGTGCTCTGCGGGAAGGAGCTGAGGATGGGTCCGGGCAGGGTCACCACCACGGGTGAGGGCTGGATGACGACGGTGGAGTCCTGGCACTGCCTGACACAGGGCTCATTGCAGCTGTTGGCCAGCGGGGTCGGGCCGCAGGGCTGGCAGGGCAGGCACTGGCTGTAGCAGGACATGTCTTGGGGCCTGGAGCTGCACCTGGGGGTGTGATCAGAGGGAAGCAGAGCGGGGAAGATGGGTTAGGAACAGCCTGTCATCCCACCAAGAGGGACCCAGGGCATGGATAGGAGTCGAGATTTGGAGGCCATGTAGGGAGGCACCTGGGCTTCTCCTTCACCTCAGAAGAGCCCTACCATTAGCGACTAAGCCCAGGGAGATCCCTGCCTAGCCCACAGCTCAGGAGACACCTCAGCCAGGACCCACCTTGTTCCCAAGGAGATGGAGGCGACCTTGTTAGCAGTGGATGAGAGAGGTGAGGAGAAGGGGCCGCTTTTATACTGCTCCTGCACTGCCCCAGGCCCAGAGTCACTGCACGCAGGCAGTAATTTTCCAGCAGACTCACCTCCAAACCAAAATATCTTTCCTAATGACACAGGTTGTTTTTTGTTTTCCTTCAATGCTGCCATTTAATTTTCCTCATTTCTGACATGCCTGGTCTGCCATGCAGGCTCCTTTCATGTGCTGGGACGAGACACCCAAGGATATACACAGCAGGATTGTGTCACTGTGGGAGAAGATGATCCCAAAGTGCTGGAGGGGTCCAGTGCAGGGCAGGGGTGTTGGCCCGGGGCAGGGCAGTGTGATTGTTTGCAACTCCCTTTGCAGGAAGAGGCCCAGCTCTGCCCCACGCTACACATCGTCAGCAGAGCACCCAAAGGCTCCTCATTGTTTAAGGATGTGCCGGGTGCTTCTCTGTCCTCCCTCTGTCTCAGCTGACTCCAACAGTCACCAGCTGTGGCATCTCTAGGCAGTGCCATTCATTTCAGCTGTCTTCCTCTTGATGCCCTTTGCTCTGGGGAGGACATTTGCCAAGGTGTCTGACTATGCAGGGCTGGGGTTAGGGAAGCCAAAGCCCACCTGGTGTTGAATCAGGCAAAGCACATGGAGGGCAACAAGAAGGTCTTCTTGCAGCTAGGTCAGCCGCAAAAGCAAGGCTTGGTCAAAGGCAGCCCCAGCGCTGAACAGGGTAGCTTCCCTGACGTCAGGGGTGACAGGAAAGATGGAGGTTACTCAGAGGTGGTGTTTACTGGTAAGATTTGCTGTCAACAATTCAGGCTCCTGACATTCCTCAGAATCTCTGGAGCAGGGAAGACTTACTCACAGTAGAGGAGGAACAGGTGGAAAGTTTTAAACAGATTGGTCTGACAAAATATCACTACAAGGCCACTCTAAACTCCCTTTGAAAGCCACAGCAGTCAGGGAATGCAGGTGGAGGTAACTCCAAGGTTTCTTGGCCTTGGTCTTGGACTGGCAGGGTGAGCTGTCAAGATACCGGTCTCCTGACATTCCTAGGAATATCTGGAAGAGGAAGAACCTGCAGTAGAGGAGGATCAGGTCTGGGAACATTTAAACAGATTGGACTGACAGGAGTGCAAGCAGCCTGATGCCATGCACCCAAGGGACTTGGTGCCTGGTGTCGCTGCAAGGTTGCTCTCAACTCCCTTTGAAAGTCACAGCAGTCACGGAATGCATCTGAGGACTGGAAGAAAGCCAGTGGGCGCCTTGTCTTCAGGAAGGGCATTAAGGAGGTGCTGGGGAATGACAGCCCCGTCAGCTTCCCCTCAGTCCCTGCAAAGGTGATGGAGCAAATCATCCTGGAAGCCCTTTTTCAAGACGGAAGGGCAAGAAGGTGGTTGTGAGTGGCCAGCATGGATTTATGGAGGGGACAGGAGGCCTGACCAAATAAGTGGGGCCTTCTTCAGTGATGTGCTTGGCTCCAGCGCATGAGGGAAGTGCGGGTAATGTTGTTCATCTACAAAGTCCTAACAGAAACTGCTCACTGCTGGTGCACTGCAGGGCTCCAGGCTGGGTCCGGTAGTGTTTAACCCCTTTATGCAAAGTCCTGCACTGGGGGAGGAAGAGCCTCCTACACCACTCCAGCCTGGGGCTGATAGGCAGCTTTGCAGAGGAGGACATGAGTCCAGGTGGACACAATGAGGCAGCCCACGCCCATGCGGAAACGGCATCTGACAGCATCCTGGGCTGCATGAAGAAGGCATTTTCTATCAGATTACAGAAGGTGATCCCTCTGCTTAGCTGAACAGTACTGAGACCACAACGGTCCCACAGAGTGTCCACTTTGTGGCTCACCAGTATAAGAGCAGCACGGCCATAATGGCATGAGTCCAGCAAAAGGCCATGAAGCCCATGAAACAACTAGAGCCCCTGAGGCTGGAGGAGCTGTGAGAGATGGGGTTGTTCACCATGGAAGAAAGAAGGCCCCGGGGCATGCCTCTTAGCAATGGGTAAAAGAGCTGATGGGAGGGAGTTCCCTCAGACCCATGTTCCTGACAAATACTAAAAGACAACCCGTGCTATTAGGCAGGATATTCTGCTTTGGAGATGAGTCTGCTGGAAAATTACTGCCCGCGTGCAGTGACTGTCCTGGTTTCAGCTGGGATAGAGTTAATTTTCTTCACAGAAGCTAGCATAGTGCTGTGCTTTGGATTCAGTGCTAGAAGAATGTTGATAACACGCTGATGTTTTTAGTTGTTGCCAAGTAGTGCTCAGACTGTTCAAGGACTTTTTGAGCTTCTCCTGCTCGGCCAGGTGCATAACAAGCTGGGAGTACAGCACAGCTAGGACCCAAACTGTCCAAAGAGCTATTCCATACCATATAACGTCATGCCTGGGGAGGGGGGTTTGGTGGGTTGGTCAGTCGTGGGGGGAGTGATCGCTGCTGGGGTACTGATCGCTGCTCGGGACGGGCTGGGCATCGGTCGGCGGGTGGTGAGCAATTGCATTGTGCATCATTCGTTTTGTATATTCTGTATATTTTGTTATCATTCTCATTATTACTATTATTATTATTTTCTCTTATTAAACTGTCTTTATCTCAGCCCTCGGCTCTAACCTTTTTCCCCTTCCCGATTTTCTCCCCCATCCAACTGAGGGAGGGGGGGGAGTGAGCGAGCGGCTGCGTGGTGCTTAGTTGCCAGCCGGGTTAAACCATGACAGTGACTTTTGGCCTCGGGCAGTGCAGGAGCAGCATAAAAGCGGCCCCTTCTCCTCACTCTCTCATCCGCTCCTCTCGCCTCCGTCTCGTTGGGAACAAGGTGAGTTTGCAGCACTTTCTTCTCTTCCTCCTCCTCCTCCTCCTTCTCCTCCTCCTCCTCCTCCTCCACCACCTCTTGGTTCTCCTACTCCTCCCCTGGGAATTCTCAGCACATAGAATCATAGAATCATAGAATCACCTCAGTTGGAAAAGACCTTTAAGATCATCGAGTCCAACCGTTAACCTAGCACTGCCATCCCACCACTAAACCATGTCCCTAAGCACCTCATCTATCCTTCTTTTAAAGACCTCCAGGGATGAGGACTCCACCACCTCCCTGGGCAGCCCATTCCAGAGCCTGACAACCCTCTCGGTGAAGAAGTTTTTCCTAATGTCTAGCCTAAACCTGCCCTGGCGCAGCTTCAAGCCATTCCCCTCGTCCTATCATCTGTTACTAGGGAGAAGAGGCTGACCCCCACCTCGTTACAGCCTCCTTTCAGGTAGTTGTAGAGGGCGATCAGGTCTCCCCTCAGCCTCCTCTTCTCCAGACTAAACAACCCCAGTTCCCTCAGCCACTCCTCATATGATTTGTGTTCCAGACCCCTCACCAGCTTTGTGGCTCTCCTCTGGACCTGTTCCAGCAAGGCAACATCTTTCTTGTAGTGAGGGGCCCAAAACTGAAAACAGTATTCAAGGTGCGGCCTCACCAGCACCGAGTACAGGGGCACGATCACTTCCCTACTCCTGCTGGCCACACTAGTCCTGATACAAGCCAGGGTGCCATTGGCCTTCTTGGCCACCTGGGCACACTGCTGGCTCATATTCAGCCGGCTGTCAATCAGTACCCCCAGGTCTTTTTCCACCAGGCAGCTTTCCAGCCACTCTTCCCCAAGCCTGTAGCGCTGCATGGGGTTGTTGTGACCAAAGTGCAGGACCCGGCACTTGGCCTTGTTGAACCTCATACAATTGGCCTCGGCCCATCGATCCAGCCTGTCCAGGTCCCTTTGCAGAGCCCTCCTCCCCTCCAGCAGATCCACACTCCCACCCAGTTTGGTGTCATCTGCAAACTGACTGAGGGTGCCCTCAATCCCCTCATCGAGGTCATTGATAAAGATATTAAACAAGACTGGCCCTAGAACTGAGCCCTGGGGGACACCGCTTGTGACCGGCCGCCAACTGGATTTAGCTCCATTCACCACGACTCTCTGGGCTCGGCCACCCAGCCAGTTTTTAACCCAGCGAAGAGTACATCCATCTAGGCCATGAACTGCCAGCTTCTCCACGAGAATGCTATGGGAGACTGTGTCGAAGGCTTTGCTGAAGTCCAGGTAGACAACATCCACAGCCTTTCCCTCATCTACCAGGTGGGTCACCTGGTCATAGAAGGAAATCAGGTTGGTTAGGCAAGACTTGCCTTTTGTGAACCCATGCTGACTGGGCCTGATCCCCTGATTGTCCTCCATGTGCCTGGTGAGCACACTCAAGATAAACCGCTCCATAATCTTCCCCGGTACCGAGGTTAGGCTGACTGGTCTGTAGTTCCCCGGATCCTCCTTCTGGCCTTTCTTGAAGAGAGGCGTCACGTTTGCCAACCTCCAGTCATCTGGGACCTCCCCTGTTCTCCAGGACTGCTGATAAATGATAGAGAGTGGCTTGGCAAGCTCCTCTGCCAGCTCCTTCAGCACTCTTGGGTGGATCCCATCCGGCCCCATAGACTTGTGGATGTCCAGGTGGCATAGCAGGTCAAAGACTGCTTCCTCCTGGATTATGGGGGGTTCATTCCACTCTCTGTCCCCATCTTCCAGCTCAGGAGGCTGGGTACCCTGGGGATAACTCGTCAGGCCATTAAAGACCGAGGCAAAGGCGGCGTTGATTATCTCAGCCTTTTCCTCATCTTTAGTGGCAATGTTCCCCCTTGCATCCACTAGTGGATGGAGGTTCTCCCTGGCTCTCTTTTTGCTGTTAACATATTTATAAAAACTCTTCTTATTATCCCTTACAACAGTGGCCAGGTTAAATTCCAGCTGGGCTTTTGCCTTTCTAATCTCCTCTCTGCATAACCTGACAAGATCCCTATACTCTTCTTGGGTTGCCTGCCCCTTCTTCCAGAGTTGGTAAGCTCTCCTTTTTTCCCTTAGTCGCACTAGTAGTCCTCTGTCCAGCCAGGCCGGTCGTCTTCCCCGCCGATTCATCTTACGGCACATGGGGACAGCCTGGTCCTGTGCCTTTAAGACTTCTTCCTTGAAAAACACCCAGCCTTCCTGGACCCCTTTGCCCTTCAGGACTATCTCCCAAGGGACTCTCCCAACCAGCGTTCTGAGCAGGTCAAAGTCTGCCCTCCGGAAATCCATGGTGGCGGTCTTGCTGACTCCCTTCCTTACCTCACCAAAGATCGAAAACTCTACCATTTCATGATCACTAAGGCCTAGATGATTTCCAACCACCACCTCTCCCACCAGTCCTTCTCTGTTAGTGAACAGAAGGTGAAGCAGGGCACCTCCCCTGGTAGGCTCACTTACCAGCTGTGTCAGGAAGTTCTCTTCCACACACTGCAGGAACCTTCTGGACTGTTTCCTTTCTGCTGTATTGTATTTCCAGCAGATGTCCGGGAAGTTGAAGTGCCCCACAAGAACAAGAGCTCGTGACTGAGAGACTCCTACCAACCACTTGTAGAATTCTTCGTCAATGTCCTCATCCTGGTCGGGTGGTCTGTAACAGACTCCCAACAGGATATCTTTCTTGTTGGCCTTCCCCCTCATCCTCACCCATAAGCATTCTGCCTCACCACAAGTGTCAAGCTCTGTACAATCTAAACACTCCCTAACATACAGAGCCACCCCACCGCCTCTCCTTCCTTGCCTGTCCCTTCTGAAGAGTTTGTAGCCATCCATCGCAGCACTCCAGTCATGGGAGGCATCCCACCACGTTTCTGTGATGGCGACTACATCATAACCATCCTGCCTTACAATGGCTTCCAGCTCCTCCCGTTTGTTGCCCATGCTGCATGCATTAGTGTAGATGAACTTGAGCTGGGCTGTCGGTTTCACCCCCAGAAATGGGGTGACCCCCCCAGGCTCCTTTCTCATGAGCCTGTTTATATCCCCTCCCCCCTTCAGACCTAGTTTAAAGCCCTCTCTACAAGCCCGGCCAGTTCATGAGCGAGGATCCTATTTCCCTTCCGAGAGAGCTGGGCACCATCTGTTCTCGACAGGCCTGGTGCCATGAAAACCTCTCCATGGTCAAAGAAGCCCAAGCCCTTCCGATGGCACCAACCTTTGAGCCACACGTTAACCGCTCTAGCTTTCCTATTCCTTTCCGTGTTCCCTCCTGACACTAATGGGATCGAGGAGAGCACTACCTGCGCTCCTGATCCTTCAACCATTTTCCCTAGTGCCCTGCCTCCTTGTCCTATGCTGGCTCCTGAGGCTGTTTGCCATGGGAGAGGGAAGGGAGTAGAAGTTGTGGCATGGAGAGGGGTCGGGTCTTGGCTGACGTGCCTCCTGAGCTATGGGCTAGGTCGGGACCTCCTTGGGCTTAGTTGCTAATGGCAGGGCTCTTCTGAGCTGAAAGGAAGGGACTGCCTAGGGGTAGCGTGACAAGCTACACTTCAACCACCCCTTGTGATATGTTATCACCCGCCTTCTCTCCCAGGTGCAGCTCCAGCCCCAAGACATGTCCTGCTACAGCCAGTGCCTGCCCTGCCAGCCCTGCCAGCCCTGCGGCCCGACCCCGCTGGCCAACAGCTGCAATGAGCCCTGTGTCAGGCAGTGCCAGGACTCCACCGTCGTCATCCAGCCCTCGCCCGTGGTGGTGACCCTGCCCGGACCCATCCTCAGCTCCTTCCCGCAGAGCACCGCCGTGGGATCCTCCACCTCCGCTGCCGTTGGCAGCATCCTCAGCTCTGAGGGGGTGCCCATCTCCTCCGGGGGCTTTGGCCTCTCCGGCTTCGGCAGCTGCTACCGCCGCAGCAGGTGCCTCCCCTGCTAAAGCTGCTGGCGATGGCCCTGGGGAAGGCCCCCCGGGACACACAAGATGGTACCGGACAGGGGACGGAGCATCGGCTTCTTGCTTTGAGTAGGAAACCTGAGCAACCCCAGCCTCCCTTGCGGAAGGACGGGGCCAGCCTGGGCTCTGAGAAAGCACAGCCCATGCCTGCCTTTCCCCTCTTCCGCTCTCTCCTTTCCCTCCCGAGTGCTTGTTCTCTTGGGCTCCCCTGCGCTGTGAGCCCCACAAAGCCAGCCTAGGGAGAGCCTGCTGGCCCTGGTCCCTCCGTGGGGCAGCCACATGGACACCTGGCAGCACCTCCACCACAGCCACGGGGCACAGGCTCCTGTCTGACCCTGGCTGCTCCCTGCACTGGGGCCTCCACTCAGAGCCACCTTGTTTCCCTCTTTTGACTCATTAAAGTTCTGCTGCATCCCAGCCCACGCTTCCTTGTCTCATCCTTTCCCCTGAAGACCCTCTCCCAAGATGCCCAGGCAGAGAGATGGTGCTCAGGGCTGGTTCTGGGAAGCAGGTGTTGGGGATGGCTTTGCACCCATTGTCAACACAGGCTTGCACAGAGTATGCTTTGTCGTGCATCGAGGGATCCTCTCGGTTGGAAAGCTGTGTGCCTGTCTGGGTCCGGACAGAATTATCCGACATAGCTCAGTGACTACTCTCCACTTTGTAGTGCACACCTTTTCTGTTTCCTCGGTAAGCGCAACACTGTGATGCAAGTAGTCAGGAGGGAATGTGGTAGTGACAAGACATAGGCTCTAGCTTCCCAGGAGAGGTCAGGACAATCTATCCTAACCGTAGCATTCCAAAGGGATGAAGACAGTGCAGCAGGCTGCCCTGTCATAGAACCATGTTATCGTCCCATCACAGAATGGTTTGGCTTGGAAGAGACTGTGAGAGATCACCCAGTCCAACCCTCCGCCCATGGGCAGGAATATCTGTCACTAGATCACGTTACTCAAAGTTCCCTCAAACCGACTGTGGTGGTTTGACCCTGTCTGGATGCCAGGGGCCCACCAAAGCCACTCTATCACTCCCCTCTAACTGGACAGAGGAGAGAAAAGTAAATCAAAAGGCTCGTGGGTCGAGATAAGGACAGGGAGAGATCATTTTATTAGTTACCATCACAGGCAAAACAGACTCAACTTGGAAAAAAAAATTAATTTATTATCAATCAAAATCAGAGAAGGAGAGGAGAAAAACTGCTAGATCTTAAAAACCTTCCCCCCACCTCTCCCTTCTTTCTGGGCTCAACTTCACTCCCAGTTTCTCTTCCTACTCCGGCCAGCGGTGCAGGGGGACGGGAATGGGGGTTGCAGTCAGTTCATCACACATTGTCTCTGCCGCTTCTTCTTCCTAGGGAAAGGACCCTTCCCCTGCTCATGCGTGGGGTCCCTCTCACAGGAGACAGTCCTCCACGAACTTCTCCAACGTGAGTCCTTCCCACGGGCTACAGGTGGATATCTGCTCCGTGGGCCTCCACGGACTGCAGGGGGACAGCCTGCCTCACCGTGGTCTTCACCATGAGCTGCAGGGGAATCTCTGCTCTGGCATCTGGAGCACCTCCTCCCCCTCCTCCTTCACTGACCTTGGTGTCTGCAGGGATGTTTTCTCTTGCATTCTCTCACTTCTCCCTCCAGCTACTGAGCCACAGCCAGTTTTTTTCCTTCTTAAATATGTTATCACAGAGGTGCTTCCACTCTCGCTGATTGGCTTGGCCTTGGCCAGTGGTGGGCACAGGGAAAACTCCTAGTAGGTTCTCACAGAAGTCACCCCTGTAGCCCCCCCACTACCAAGACCTTGCCACAGAAACCCAATACACTGACCTTGAACACTTCCAATGATGGGGCATCCCATCACTCTCTGGGAACCTTCCCAGTACCCCCTCATCATAAAAACTTCTTCCCTATGTCCAGCCTAACTCTACCCTCTTTCAGTCTAAACCTGTGGCGCACTGTCCTATCACTACAGGCCTTGAGAAAAAGTCTCTCTCCGACTGCCTTGTAAGTCTCCTTCACCTATTGAAAGGCTGCAATAAGCTCTCCCCACAGCCTTCTCTCCTACAGTGCTGGCGCATATCCAATTTTTCAACCACCAGTATCTCCAAGTCCTTCTCTACCGGGGTGCTCTCAGCCATTTATCCTCCACTCCTTACTGATACAGACGATTGCCCCAACGCAGGTGCAGGAAGGACCTTGCACTTCGCCTTCTTGAAATTCCCGCGTTTCACATGGGACCATTTCTCATGCCTGTCAAGATCCCTCCGGACAGCATCCCTTCCCTCAAGCGTAGGAATTGCACCCCTCAGCTTGGTGTCATGCACAAACGTGCTGAGGGTGCACTCAGTTCCGCTCTCTGTGCCATTGAAGAAGTTACGAGAGAGCATTGGTGCCAGCACGGACCCCTGAAGGACACCAGCCAGCACTGGTTTCCGCTTCCCCGGAGAGGGAAGGGAGTAGAAGTTGTGGCATGGAGAGGGGTCGGGTCTTGGCTGACGTGCCTCCTGAGCTATGGGCTAGGTCGGGACCTCCTTGGGCTTAGTCGCCCTTGGTGTGGATCTTCTGTGCTGAAAGAGTCTGCCTAGCAGTGGGGTGGCAGGCTGCACTTCAAACACACCTTGTGCTTTCTTATCCCCCGCCCTCTTTCCCAGGTGCAGCTCCAGACCCCAAGACATGTCCTGCTACAGCCAGTGCCTGCCCTGCCAGCCCTGCCAGCCCTGCGGCCCGACCCCGCTGGCCAACAGCTGCAATGAGCCCTGTGTCAGGCAGTGCCAGGACTCCACCGTCGTCATCCAGCCCTCGCCCGTGGTGGTGACCCTGCCCGGACCCATCCTCAGCTCCTTCCCGCAGAGCACCGCCGTGGGATCCTCCACCTCCGCTGCCGTTGGCAGCATCCTCAGCTCTGAGGGAGTGCCCATCTCCTCCGGGGGCTTTGGCCTCTCCGGCTTCGGCAGCTGCTACCGCCGCAGCAGGTGCCTCCCCTGCTAAAGCTGCTGGCGATGGCCCTGGGGAAGGCCCCCCGGGACACACAAGATGGTACCGGACAGGGGACGGAGCATCGGCTTCTTGCTTTGAGTAGGAAACCTGAGCAACCCCAGCCTCCCTTGCGAAAGGACGGGGCCAGCCTGGGCTCTGAGAAAGCACAGCCCATGCCTGCCTTTCCCCTCTTCCGCTCTCTCCTTTCCCTCCCGAGTGCTTGTTCTCTTGGGCTCCCCTGCGCTGTGAGCCCCACAAAGCCAGCCTAGGGAGAGCCTGCTGGCCCTGGTCCCTCCGTGGGGCAGCCACATGGACACCTGGCAGCACCTCCACCACAGCCACGGGGCACAGGCTCCTGTCTGACCCTGGCTGCTCCCTGCACTGGGGCCTCCACTCAGAGCCACCTTGTTTCCCTCTTTTGACTCATTAAAGTTCTGCTGCATCCCAGCCCACGCTTCCTTGTCTCATCCTTTCCCCTGAAGACCCTCTCCCAAGATGCCCAGGCAGAGAGATGGTGCTCAGGGCTGGTTCTGGGAAGCAGGTGTTGGGGATGGCTTTGCACCCATTGTCAACACAGGCTTGCACAGAGTATGCTTTGTCGTGCATCGAGGGATCCTCTCGGTTGGAAAGCTGTGTGCCTGTCTGGGTCCGGACAGAATTATCCGACATAGCTCAGTGACTACTCTCCACTTTGTAGTGCACACCTTTTCTGTTTCCTCGGTAAGCGCAACACTGTGATGCAAGTAGTCAGGAGGGAATGTGGTAGTGACAAGACATAGGCTCTAGCTTCCCAGGAGAGGTCAGGACAATCTATCCTAACCGTAGCATTCCCAAAGGGAGGAAGACAGTGCAGCAGGCTGCCCTGTCATAGAACCATGTTATCGTCCCATCACAGAATGGTTTGGCTTGGAAGAGACCGTGAGAGATCACCCAGTCCAACCCTCCGCCCATGGGCAGGGAAATCTGTCACTAGATCACGTTACTCAACGTTCCCTCAAACCGGACCTTCAACACTTCCAATGATGGGGCATCCCATCACTCTCTGGGAACCTTCCCAGTGTCTCACCACCCTCATCATAACAAACTTCTTCCCTATGTCCAGCCTAACTCTACCCTCTTTCAGTCTAAACCTGTGGCGCACTGTCCTATCACTACAGGCCTTGAGAAAAAGTCTCTCTCCGACTGCCTTGTAAGTCTCCTTCACCTATTGAAAGGCTGCAATAAGCTCTCCCCACAGCCTTCTCTCCTACAGTGCTGGCGCATATCCAATTTTTCAACCACCAGTATCTCCAAGTCCTTCTCTACCGGGGTGCTCTCAGCCATTTATCCTCCACTCCTTACTGATACAGACGATTGCCCCAACGCAGGTGCAGGAAGGACCTTGCACTTCGCCTTCTTGAAATTCCCGCGTTTCACATGGGACCATTTCTCGTGCCTGTCAAGATCCCTCCGGACAGCATCCCTTCCCTCAAGCGTAGGAATTGCACCCCTCAGCTTGGTGTCATGCACAAACGTGCTGAGGGTGCACTCAGTTCCGCTCTCTGTGCCATTGAAGAAGATACGAGAGAGCATTGGTGCCAGCACGGACCCCTGAAGGACACCAGCCAGCACTGGTTTCCGCTAGGACCTTGAGACGGTGACTGTTCCTCTTTGGGTGCAGCCAAAGTGCCCTTGGGGCACTGTCACTTGCAGGGCAGGAAGGCATCCATGACTCCACCAGAGCCCCTGGCCGTCAGGCCCAGCTTTGCTGAGTCTCGGCCCAGACGTGGCCTCTTGGCCTGGGTGCACATGCTGCGGAAGGGGCACGTGGCCACTGCTGACGTCGGTTGAGGAGCCTGCGCTGTGGAAGGCCCTGGGAGGGCATAACATGCCATATAGCGTCATGCTCAGCAAGAAAACTGTGGGCAGTCTTTCCAAAGGAACAGCTTTTTCCCCAATGGCTGGGCGTCGTTCAGCTGGTGTGAGGCAGTGGGTGATTGCCTTTGCACCGCTGGATTTTTTCTCTTTTTCCCCTGCCCCTCTTGGACTCTCCTGACCTTGACTCAAGGGTATTTTGTATTCTTGCTCTTCCAATTCTCCCCGCGACCCACTGGGACAGCAGATGGAGAGAACAGCCGGTGGGTGCTTAGTACTGCTTGGGGTAAACCCACCAAACAGGCCCACGGGCCGGGCATGTCCTCCTTGCCTTGCTCCTTCCCTGTCTGTGCCCAGGGCTTCCTGGGAATGTTTCTGGAGAGAGAGGGGCCGGGAGAGACTCGGAGCAGGAAGAAGGGCAGCGGGTGCGGGCTGAGTGTCTCACAGGACTGTCCAGGAGCTCTCCAAAGCAGTGCGGTGACCAGCAGCAAAGGCTGCAGAGAGACTTGCAGCCGAGGAAGGGGAGCTGCTGAACTGCTGCAGGACACAGCTGGGCAAGGTGACACATAGCCACCCTGAGCCCCAGATGGCAGCTGGCTTGGCAGCAACCAGCCCTGTCTCTCCACACATGCTTCCACCCCTGACAAGCTGCAGCCCAAAAGCAGGGCCAGGGAAAGATGCTTTTGGGGTAATCCCATCAAAACACGTGCGACTCCCAGCGCTGCTCCTGGACACCGACAGCTGTCATCAACATCCTGGCCTGTATGATCAGGTGCGTAGCCAGGAGATGGATGGGGAGCAACGATCTCAGCCCAGCACTCACCTGACAGCATTGAGAACATCATGTCACGTTTTGGGCTCTAATGCATGAAAGGCTGTGGATGTTCTCTACCTGGACTTCACCAAGGCCTCTGCCACTGTCTTCCACAGCATTCTCCTAGAGAAGCTGGTGGCCCATGGCTTAGACAGGCGTACTCTTCGCTGGGTAGAAATCTGGCTGGATGGCCGAGCCCAGAGAGTTGTGGTCAACAGAGTTAAATCCAGTTGGCGGCCGGTCACAAGCGGTGTCCCCCAGGGCTCAGTTCTGCGCCCAGTTCTGTTTAACATCTTTATCAATGACCTGGACGAGGGCATCGAGTGCACCCTCAGTCAGTTTGCAGATGACACAAAACTGGGCAGGAGGGTCGATCTGCTTGGGGGGAGGAGGGCTCCGCAGAGGGACCTGGACAGGCTGGATCCATGGACCAAGGCCAACTGTACGAGGTGCAACAAGGCCAAGTGCCGGGTCCTGCACTGGGGTCACAACAACCCCATGCAACGCTACAGGCTTGGGGAAGAGCGGCTGGAAAGCTGCCCGGCGGAAAAAGACCTGGGGGTTTTGGACGACAGGCAGCTGAATATGAGCCAGCAGTGTGCCCAGGTGGCCAAGAGGGCCAACAGCACCCTGGCTTGTATCAGGACTAGTGTGGCCAGCAGGAGCAGGGCAGTGATCATGCCCCTGGTGAGGCCGCCCCTCGAATGCTGGGTTCAGTGTTGGGCCCCTCACTACAGGAAAGACGTTGCCTTGCTGGAACTTGCCCAGAGGAGAGCCACAAAGCTGGTGAGGGGTCTGGAGCACAAGTCTTACGAGGAGCGGATGAGGGAGCTGGGGTTGTTTGGTCTGGAGAAGAGGAGGCTGAGGGGGAGACCTTATCGCCCTCTACAACTACCTGAAAGGAGGCTGTAGTGAGGTGGGTGTTGGTCTCTTCTCCCTGGTAAGAGGCGATAGGACAAGGGGAAATGGCCTCAAGTTGTGCCAGGGCAGGTTTACATTGGACATTGGGAAAAATTTCTTCCCCAAAACGGTTGTGAAGCACTGGAAGGGGCTGCCCAGGGCAGGGGTTGAGTCCCCATCCCTGGGGGTATTTAAAAGCTGGGCAGACGAGGTGCTTAGGGACAGGGTTTAGTGGTAGGATGGCAGGGTTAGGGTGACGGTTGGACCTGATGATCTTAAAGGTCTTTTCCAACCTAAACGATTCTGCGATTCTATGATTCAATGAAAGACCTTGGCCGTGTGGAGCGCGTTCATGGGAGAGTCTCCAGGGTGGTAAGAGGTCTGGAGCACTTGGTTGGGGAGGAGAGGCTGAGGGCACGGGGTTTACGGAGCACGGAGAAGACAAGGCATGTTAGGAGACCTACAATGTCTGCAGTAGCTATGCTCATTCCACCGCGCTGGGTAATTCTATCCAGACCCAAATAGGGAGACACATTTACAAAGCAGGGGGTCACAAAATGCATGATTAAGCAAACGCAACGCAATCCTGTGTTAACAGTCCCTGCAAAACCTTCCCCAACACCTGCTTCCGGACCACCCTGAGCACCATCTCTTCCTGGGCATCTTGGGAGAGATCTGCAGGGGAAAGGATGAGACCAGCCCTGTCTCTCCACACATGCTTCCACTCCCTGCACTGCGGCCTCCACTCCTATTGACCTCAATTGCCTCTTTTCATTCATTAAAGTTCTGCTGCATCCCAGTCTGCACTACTTTCTCATCCTTCCCCCCGCAGATGCTCTCCCTAGGTAACCTGGTAGAGAGATGTTGCTCAGGGCTGGATTTGGGAGGTGGTTATTGGGGATGGTTTTGCAGTAATTGTCAACACATTGAGTGTGCTTAGTCATGAAATTGTTGTACCCTCTGGTTTCTAAACTCACAGAATCACAAGGTTTGGAAGGGACCTCGGGAGATCATCTAGTCCAACCCCCCTGATAAATGAGGTTCTCCTAGAGCATGTTACACAGGACTTCGTCCAAGCGGGCTTTGAATATCTCCAGAGAAGGACACTCCACAACCCCCCTGGGCAGCCTGTTCCAGTGCTCCGTCACTCTCAGAGTAAAGAAGTTTTTCCTCATATTCAACTGAAACCTCTTATGTCTCAGTTTGTACCCATTGCCCCTTTTCCTGTCACTGAATACCACTGCAAAGAGTCTGGCTCCATCCTCGTGACACCCACCCTTAAAATATTTGTATGTATTGATGAGGTCCCATCTCAGTCTTCTTTTCTTCAGGCTGAACAAGCCCAACTCTCTCAGCCTTTCCTCATAGGGGAGATGCTCCAGTCCCTTTATTATCCTAGTTGCTCTCCTCTGGACTCTTTCTAGGAGTTCCTCATCTTTCTTGAACTGGGGAGCCCAGAACTGGACACAGTACTCCAGGTGGGGTCTCACCAGGGCAGAGTAGAGGGGGAGGATAACCTCCCTCGACCTGCTGGCCACGCTCCTCTTAATGCACCCCAGGATAAACTCCTCTACCTATGTGGGGTATATCAGGATAAAATCACACAATGTAGTTCAGTCACTACCATAACTTTTTTGTGCACACATTTTCTTTATCCTTGTTAAGCTCAACATTGGGAAGCACGTAATCAGAAGGGGAAGGGATGAATGAGTTATTGACAAGGCAGAGGCAATAGCTTCCCAGGAAAGCCTAGGAGAACCTTTTCTAACCATAGCATTGAGATTTAGAGTTGCAGGGTGAGGAGAAGACCAGGTGGAAAATAAAAGTGTGAGAATTGTAAGGGAAAATACTGCCACAGCATGTTTGGGAAAACATTGTCCAAAGAGCTGGGGTCCACAGGTCTTGTGGTCTTCTATCTGGTACAGCAACACTTTTTTCCAATCTTTTGCTTCCTTCCACAGGACATTCAGGAGAGCTCATGCACACTGCCTGTCTCCTCAGCCAGGAAGCTGAGCCCCTCCTCCTCACTGCTGGCCCTATCCCCAGTGGGCAGAGACACAAAAACGTGGTCCTGGGGCCATAGGATCATACCATAATCAAGTTGGAAAGGACCTCCAGACGTCACCAGGCCCAACCCCCTGCTCCAAGCTCAGTCAGCCATGAGCATCCAAGGAGGGTTACTGCATAACCTCCGCAGGCACCCTGTCCCACTCCCTGACTCACATCTTGGTGAAAACCATTTTCCTCCTATCTAGTCCAAACTTGTCATCCTTCAGCATGAGCCCATTGTCTCTAGTCCTCCAACCATGCACTGCCACAGTGTTGAGCCTGGATGTGTCTTCTGGGGAACCTCACTATAGCTGCTCTTAGGTCTCCCACCACACTCTTCTATTCACACTCAGCAAGCCCTGTGTCCTCAGCTTCTCCACCCCAGCCAAGTGCCCCAGCTCTTCACCATCCTGGACACCTGAACTCACCATCTGCTGAACTCACTCCACTCGGTCAAGGTCTTTTGTGCATTATGATTTTCTTGTATTAGAGCAGTGTTCCATGTGCCATCAGGTGAGTGCTGAGCAGACTGGGATTGTCACTACCCTTGATCTCCTAACTCAAGTCCTGCTCATTCAGCATAGGATGCTGATGAAATTCCATGGTGTCCAGGAGCAGCGCTGGGAGTCGCACGTGTTTTGATGGGATTACCCCAAAAGCATCTTTCCCTGGCCCTGCTTTTGGGCTGCACTTTAGGGGTGGAAGCATGTTGGAGAGACAGGGCTGGTTGCTGCCAAGCCAGCTGCCATCTGGGGCTCAGGGTGGCTATGTGTCACCTTGCCCAGCTGTGTCCTGCAGCAGTTCAGCAGCTCCCCTTCCTCGGCTGCAAGTCTCTCTGCAGCCTTTGCTGCTGGTCACCGCACTGCTTTGGAGAGCTCCTGGACAGTCCTGTGAGACACTCAGCCCGCACCCGCTGCCCTTCTTCCTGCTCCGAGTCTCTCCCGGCCCCTCTCTCTCCAGAAACATTCCCAGGAAGCCCTGGGCACAGACAGGGAAGGAGCAAGGCAAGGAGGACATGCCCGGCCCGTGGGCCTGTTTGGTGGGTTTACCCCAAGCAGTACTAAGCACCCACCGGCTGTTCTCTCCATCTGCTGTCCCAGTGGGTCGCGGGGAGAATTGGAAGAGCAAGAATACAAAATACCCTTGAGTCAAGGTCAGGAGAGTCCAAGAGGGGCAGGGGAAAAAGAGAAAAAATCCAGCGGTGCAAAGGCAATCACCCACTGCCTCACACCAGCCGAACAATGCCCAGCCAGCCTCTGAAGAACAGCTATTTTGGAAAGACTGCCCAGGGTCTTTCAGTTAACAATCATTATGTTAACAACCACTGCGCAACCATCCCCCAAAACCTCCTCCCCAAAACCACCCCTGAGCAACATCTCTCTCCCTGGGCATCTTGGGAGAGGGTCTTCAGGGGAAAGGATGAGACAGAGACGTGGGCTAGGATGCAGCAGAACTTTAATGAGTCAAAAGAGGGAAACAAGGTGGCTCTGAGTTGAGATCCCGAAAAGGGAGAACAAGGAGCAGACAGGACCCTGCACCCCATGGCTGTGGCAGAGATCCTGCCAGGTGTCCAGCTACCTGCCCCATATAGGCAGAGCAGGGCCAGCAGGTCCACCCTAGGCTGGCTTTGTGGGGCTCACAGCACAGGGAAGCCCAAGAGAACAAGCACTCGGGAGGGAAAGGAGAGAGTGGAAGAGGGGAAAGGCAGGCATGGGCTGTGCTTTCTCAGAGCCCAGGCTGGCCCACAGTCCCTTGAGCACAAGCGGGGCTGGTCGCGCCCCAGCTGAGGATGCTGCCAACAGCGCGGAGGTGGAGGACCCACCGGTGTTCTGGGGAAGGAGCTGAGGATGGGTCCGGGCAGGGTCACCACCACAGCAGGGGGCTCGATGACAACGGTGGAGTTCTGGCACTGCCTGACACAGGGCTCATTGCAGCTGTTGGCCAGCGGGGTCGGGCCGCAGGGCTGGCAGGGCAGGCACTGGCTGTAGCAGGACATGTCTTGGGGTCTGGAGGTGCTCCTGGGAGAGAGAGCAGGGGGAGGCAAAGCAGGGGAGATGGGTGATGAGCAGCCTGCCATCCCACTCAGAAGGTGTGAAGGCACATGCTGGGCAGAGAGATGGGGTTTCTGTAGGGATACCCATGCACTTTTACTTCCCCTCATCCCAAAAGTTCCCCACCAAGAGCAACCAACCCCATGGAGGTCCAAACCTAGCCCACAACTCAGAATACATCTCAGCCAAGTCCAGCCTCTCTCTCCATGTAGACCTTCTCCCTCCTTCCTACTTCTCTGACAAGGACCTCCACATCCTGCTGCGGCATGATAGAGCAGGCGTTGGCTGAGGTGTCCATTGGTGTGAGACCTCAGCCTGGGGAAGGATGAGAAGCAGAAAGGCCTGCAGACTCACCTGGTTCCCAAGGAGAGCAAGGCAAGAGAAGTGGATGAGAGAACTAGGCTTTGGCTTTACTTTTATACTGCTCCTGCACCGCCCCAGGCGCTGAAGCTGTCTCTGAGCAGGCAGTAATTTTCCAACAGACTCATCCTAAATGGAGAATATCCTTCCTCATCACACAGCTTGTAATTTGGTTTCCTTCATTGCTTCCTTTTCATTTCCTCATTTCTGAAATGCCCTTTATGCCAGAGATCCTCCTGCCAAATGCTGGAATGGGAGGCAGAAAGACTTCTGGGGCAGGAATGCAACAGTGCTGAGGAGAGAACTCACATGCTGAAGAGGTCCCATGCAGGCAGGGGACACCATCTCATGGTACCCTGGTGGGCTCATTTGCAATTCTTCTTTCAGGAAAAGTCCCAGGTACTCCAAGCGTTGCGGTCCTCAGCTGTATACCCACAGGTTCCCAGGCACAAAGACTTGATCCATCCTTCTCTCTCCCTCTATCCCCAACTCACTCTGAAAGGCTGGTGGGCTGTGCTTCTTGTTTCAGCTCTCTTTCTCCTTATACTGCTTGGTTTGAGGAAAAATGTCCCCACTTTCTCGTCCTCCTCTCCTCTCTGGTGTCTCTCTGTGTGCAACCCAGCCTGGGACATCTAAGTGTCTGTAGCACCCAGCAGTGACAGGATTGTCGCTTCCATATCTCAGGGACTGGATGAAATTCTTGGGAATAGAATCAGCAGAATGAGAGTCTGCCTCTTAGAGCCTCTCAGCAGCCCAGAGCCAATGCTTCTTACCTGTGTTGAGGTGAAGGGAGTGTGGGCAGAAATGTGCCCAGGAGCATTCAGGGGACATGGAAAAATGGGGCAAGAGGGGATTCAGTCACAGGTAGATAATTTGTCTCTGCTGTTGCACACCCCATTCCCCACCAGCAATCACCACTGTGCAGTGATTAGAGACATGGAAAGTCTGGATGGAAGAAAAGGTTATTGAGAGGAATAGTCCAAGGTGAAATGCAATTGAGAAGTTTCTTGCAGAAGCAGTTCTCAATAGGGTGAGCACTTCCCCCTCTCCTGCAGTGCCCTTCCTTTCACTGCCAACAGTCTCTGAGGGAAACAGTTCTTTTCCTGACACTCCTCATAGGATGGCAGCAGCGTTTAGGGAGTGTGGCCATGAATCAGACAATCCTTCCCTCCCAGGCAGTTCCTGGCAGAATAGGATTTCAGTGTGAGACATTAAAGTTCTGTGTGGCTGAAGACCAAATGAGTTGTCAGCTGTTCGGCTCTCCCTTTGCAGCCTAGTCGCTCTGTCCTTCCTCTCAAAGTACAGTGACACTAGGTCATCTGCCCTCGTGTTTGGTAGTCACTCAAGGTCTCAGCCCCTGCCCGACTCGGTGTCAGGTCAATTAGCTGCAGAGGTGCCAATGGCTTTGACTTGGACACAAGGGGCCTATGACCCATCCTGGACATTGTTAACACTGCAACAGAGAAGCAGATTCACTCAGGAGTGCCCTTCATGAGGTGGGCAGGATCTCCTGTCCTTTGCCTCTGTACATAAACCTAACCCCATTGTTTTGAACTCCTTAATACTGGGAGGAGAAGATGTATCCTGGCCTGGAGAGGCAGGGAGTGGAGACTGACAGTCATGCTAAGACACTGTGAATGTTGATACACTGAATTAAACCAAGTTTCCAAACTGGTGTGAAACTGTCCTTGTCGGCTCAGAAACCTGCAGTACCAGACTGTGATGATGAAAAGGAGGGTTCAGGAGGCAGGGGTTGTGTTTCAGTGCTGGCGCCCAGAGCAGGTCTCTGCCAGGTCCGTGCCATTGCTGTTCAGCTGCCACCGGCCTCCTCTTGTCCCGTAGAACCTGCTGCTCTGTGGTGCTCATGTACAGAGACAAGTGGAGGATACCCCTGCCACAAGCAGTACAGCCCCTCGTGAAGGGAAGACATACACAGGGACACACAGATAGGTGCTCATCCACCCCTGTGTGCATGCACACACTTAAGAGTGCATATTTATCCAGATTTTAGGGAAATTCAATACAAGAATGAACACAGACACACAAGTGAGAAAATGTATATGCATGCATGCATATATATGAATTACACAGATGTTGTTTGCATGTAGATTGGACAGAGAAATAACCCTAATATGCTGAAGGCGTTGGTTGGAGACCCCAAGAGATTGCTCAGAGAGAGGAAATGGCAAAGCAGACTGGCAGATTTGTCCCAAAAGCAAGAGCATCAGGAGAAGATTCAAAATGAGCAGTGCAGCACACTCACTGGAAAGTAGGCCAGTAACCATCAGAGCATGCTGGACACCTCATTTTGAGCAGGGCGACAACCGACCAGGAAAATCTCAGGCCATTGTTACTTGCCTCCACTGGATTTCTATCCAGCAACTGTGTCACATCTTCAGCCCACAATGATGAATTCCAGACCTGAATATCCTTGGGTCTCTCATCTCAGCACTTGAAAGGAGACTCAAAGGGAAATGGCCATGGCATAAATCACAAAATTAAAGCACTGAACTGTGGAAAACCAAAACAGAGCCTGCGCCACTGGCTGGGATGTCTTAATTAGAGAGTCTGTTGGAAAATCACTGCCTGTGTATAGCATGACTGCGCACCTGGGGTGGTGCGAGAGCAGTATAAAAGCCAGCCCAAATACCCAGTCTTCCATCCACTTCTCTTACCTCTTTCTCACTGAGGATCAGGTGAGTCTGAAGCACTTTATCCTCCTTTCTCTCCTCCTCTGAGCAGCATTCAGCTCCCCACCCAGCATGTGTCTTGGGTCCCTTGTAGAGGGCAGGCTGCTCCTCAACCATCTCCCCTGGTCTGCTTTCCCCTCCCTCTCTCCCAGGTGCACCTCCAGCAGCGCCTGGGCCCTGTCGCCCCCCAAACCCTCCACCGTTGTCATCAGCCCCCTGCTGTGGTGGTGACCCTGCCCGGACCCATCCTCAGCTCCTTCCCACAGAACACCGCCGTGGGATCCTCCACCTCCGCTGCTGTTGGCAGCATCCTCAGCTCTGAGGGAGTGCCCATCTCCTCTGGGGGCTTTGGCCTCTCCGGCTTCAGCAACCGCTACTGTGGCAGGAGGTGCTTCCCCTGCTAAAGCTGCTGGCGATGGTCCCCCGGGACACACAAGATGGTACTGGTCAGTGGCCGGAGCATCGGCTTGTTGCTTCCAGAGGGACTGTGGGCCAGCCTGGGCTCTGAGAAAGCACAGCCCATGCCTGCCTTTCCCCTCTTCCACTCTCTCCTTTCCCTCCCGAGTGCTTGTTCTCTTGGGCTTCCCTGTGCTGTGAGCCCCACAAAGCCAGCCTAGGGTGGACCTGCTGGCCCTGCTCTGCCTATATGGGGCAGGTAGCTGGACACCTGGCAGGATCTCTGCCACAGCCATGGGGTGCAGGGTCCTGTCTGCTCCTTGTTCTCCCTTTTCGGGATCTCAACTCAGAGCCACCTTGTTTCCCTCTTTTGACTCATTAAAGTTCTGCTGCATCCTAGCCCACGTCTCTGTCTCATCCTTTCCCCTGAAGACCCTCTCCCAAGATGCCCAGGGAGAGAGATGTTGCTCAGGGGTGGTTTTGGGGAGGAGGTTTTGGGGGATGGTTGCGCAGTGGTTGTTAACACAATGATTGTTAACTGTCGCTGCATGGTCCTTCCTTCTTTGGACACTCCAGACACACACAGTCAGGAGGAAGGGAGTTTCTCTGGGGAAGCTGGGGGTGAGTGGGGCATATGGAGAGCCTTCACCATTCCCAAAGAGGTGGAGGGGGGGGTGGGCAGGGGAGGGGCAGGGACAACACATAGTGCAGTTGGCCCCCTTCAGGCACTGTCACTTGTAGATAAGGAAGGCATCTATGACTCTGGCCATCAGGCCCAGCTTTGTTGAGCCTCTGCCCAGAAATGCCCTCTTGGCCTCGGAGTACATGTACAAAAGGTGTTTCTGGCCATTCCCAAGTTCAGTGGAGGAGCTTGGGCTGTGGAAGGCCCTGGGAGGGCAGCAGCCCCACAAGGTCTTGCAGAGGGGAGGAAAGGGAATTCCTCTTACTTTGGATGATGCTGTGCTGAGGTGGGGGGAAAGGCTCAGGTAGAAAATTATCCCACAGAACAGCAGGCATGAGAATGAGGTAAATAGGCTCACAGTGCACATCGTCCTCCTACTCCATCTGTGCTATGGTTTTCCTGGAGAAAGTTTCTTGAGAGACACTGAGGGCAAGGAGACAGGCAGGAGGTTGCGGCCAATCATTCTTTAAGGGGAGCCCAGAAGTTCTCTGAAGCAGTGCTGTCACCAGCAGGAAAGACTGCATAGAGGGTTGCAGCTGAGGGAGCTGCTGAACCACTTCAGGACATTCCTGAGCATGATGATGCAGGAACCTCGCAGAGCCCTAATCGGCAGTTGGCTTGCTAGCAGAGACACTGTTGACTTTCTCTACACACATCTTCCAGCCCCTTGCAAGCAAAAGCTCGAATATGAGTTCTGCTGAAGAACTCCATTAACATAAACATGTTCCCCACTGAAGAGATCTTCCCACCATGGGCAGGGTCTGCTGTGGAGGCAGGTGCTAATCAGTCTAAGAAGGGAACAGACACAAATGGCTCAGCTTCCTTGCCAAAGAGGCTGGCTGTGTTCATAGAATCACAGAATCATAAAATCATAGAATCATAGAACCACAGAATCATATAATCATAGAATGTTTTGCGTTGGAAGGGACCCCTAGAGGTCATCTAGTCCAAACCCCCTGCAGGGACACCACTAACTGGATCAGGTTGCTCAGAGCCCTGTCCAACCTGGTCTTGAATGTTTCCAGGGATGGGGCCTCCGCTACCTCTCTGGGCAACCCCTGCCAGTGTTTCACCACCCTCACTGTAAAGAATTTCTTCCTTATAGCCAGTCTAAACCTACCCTGCTTCAGTTTAAAACCATTACCCCTTGCCCTGTCACAGCTGGCCCTGCTAAAAAGATTTTCCCCATCTTTCCTATAGGCTCCCTTTAAGCACTGAAAGGCCGCAATCAGGTCTCCCTGCAGCCTTCTCTTCTCCAGGCTGAACAACCCCAACTCTCTCAGCCTGTCCTCATAGGAGAGGGGCTCCAGCCCTTGGATCATTTTTGTAGCCCTCCTCTGGACCCGCTCCAACAGGTCCATGTCCTTCTTGTGCTGAGGGCTCCAGAGCTGGATGCAGGGCTCCAGGTGAGGTCTCACCAGAGCAGAGCAGAGGGGCAGAATCACCTCCCTCGACCTGCTGGCCACGCTTCTCTTGATGCAGCCGAGGGTATGGTTGACCTTCTGGGCTCCCAGCGCACATTGCCAGTTCATGTCCAGCTTTTCATCCATCAGTACCCCCAGTTCATGATGTCTCTTGAATTCACAACACATACCCTGAATCTGGGAGAGTCTTTTCAGTATCCCCATGGTTGGAGAGCAGAAGACAGTGTTCAGCACTTCAAGGCTTGTCGGGACAGACTGACAGTAAGCAAGTGAGGAGCTGCTTTCCCTTCTGCTTGCCTTTTCTTCAAGAAAAAGAAGAGGTGAAGATCAAATGTGGAAACAAGAAAGGAGAAGGCAAGACAAGACACCAAGAACTCAGGGTGAGTTTTGCATAAGTCAGGCATGCTCTGTCACCAGTGACCTGTGACTGTGAAGAGACAGACTCCTGTCAGAAGTTCTCCCAGCTGCTTTGAGAAGTGAGCATAGCCCATCCTTGTATGAGCAATGGCTGCTTTTGATTCTGCAGCCCAACAGACAGCTCAGGACAGGCATCCAAGGCACATGTCAATCATTCCCTGACTGGGGAACATTCTGAAAATGGAGATAAAAAGGGACATTCCTGTGTGTAAACCCTTGGGTTTACATAATGGTCAGAGTTGGTTTATGTTCTGCCATTACTGCAGATGAGAAATATGCCACTGCAAGATCATGTATGCAGGGAGACATTTCAACCCTTTGACAGATTTACTCCACCTGAGGCTACTGGAAGCAGTTTAGGATTTTACATATTTTTTTAGATAAAAGGACAGGAAGGGGCAAGCCTCTCTGTGTTTGAAAATGTCCTTTGTTAATATTTCCATTCTAGGGAAGCCTTTCTGTTCTCCTGATCTACTGTTATTCTTCTATAAATACACTATCTCTTGTACCTTAAGATGATTCTGCTGTTGCTACTACCAGAGAGCATTGATAAATCTTCACTTACCTCCTGGAACCAAATTAGGCAGGGCAGAACCTACTGCCAGAAAACCTTGTCCAGTAACTTCTAACAAAAACAGTGGAAAACCCTCTAGTGTACCTTTTGCTCCTCAGTGAAATCAGGGGATTGAAGGTCAGTTCTTTTTGCTCACATCCATACAAGTCTCCTCATTTGAAGACAGTTCCAAGGAAGGGCTATTGCCTTGAGATGTGGGCTGTGAACATATATTGTCCAGGAAGGATAGAAGTAAAGGCAGAATGATGGAGGGGACGAGAATGTTTTCAGCTCTACTGCAAATGGTTCCCAAAATATCATTCAGAGGGAGAAAATTAAAAAGTGTTGTTTTCTTTGCAGAAAAACTACCTTGGTTGTCAATCAGAAGCCATCCACCCTCAATCCCTTGCCTCTCTCACCTTCTCTTTACTGAGAAAACCTGTTCAGCTGCAACAGGAAGTCACTTTAGATGGAGTGGGGATGTATAGGAGGACATGCCAACACAAAGCAAGTTTTGTAAGAAAATGCTGGCCATGATGCTGGCCAGGCATGTGTGTTGGTGCAGCATACGGCAGAGCAGTGATCATGAATATCACTGTCATGGATACAACCTTTACAGTACGACGAACGCCAGGAAGACTATGCAGTAAAAATATTCAGTGTGTGTGACTTACCCAGCAGCATAAGCACAAGTTGACTTTCTCTGTAGGTTCTGTAATTTCTTGTTTTGCCCTTTGTCCTGAAGTACTTGTACCTGACCAGAGTAGCTGTGTCCCCTGACTTGGCATCTCCAGCAGATTTGCTGCAGTCAGACAACACTGTAGAGGAGTTTGTTTCCTCTCATGGACAACCAAATGGAAGATGAAAAGGCATCTCAGCAATGCAAGCCCAGAGGGGACAGTCAGCCAGAAAGTAAGCAATGGCTTCAGTGGGCCTTAGGCGCATCAGCACAGCAGCAACTCACCTGTGTCAGGGACTCCAGATCCTTCAGCTCTAGGGGATGCTTATCAGGTTCTGATAGTGCTGAGGAGAGACGGTGTCAGGAGACTTTCCAGTGCCCAAGAAGAGCCAGGATGGGGATGCATCTTTGTTGAAAATCTCCCTCCAGGCTTTCAAATTCACATGCATAGGAGAACAGAGCTGGGGGCACCCCACTAGGGACCCTGAGAAACCAACCATTTGCTTGGGGCAATTATGAGACCCCTTGATTGTCCAGGCCTCCGTGGATATGTCTTCAGTTCATGGGTCCTACATTCACTTCAACTAGCTGCAAATGTGTCCCTCTGAGAGGGGCTTTCCAGGTCAGAGTCCCACTGGAAGCAGTGAAAGGTCATGGCAGAGGTGCAGCCCTGAAAGCCAAATTGGTCCAGAAGTGATTCGTGAGTAGTATCAAAGTCTGTGTGGTGGATGGGAATGGATGAGGTCCACACAGCCATGTTCTGATGCTCTTGGCCTGATTTTACCAGGAAACTTTGCAAGTGAGCAACACACCAGAGTCTACACTGACCTCCAAAGAGCAGCAAACTCTTTTCAGATGTTAATTGTCTCTTCTTGTCCTGGGAAAAGGGGGGACTGGAGAGAGAAGCTAAGACGGCGCTACAGTGGAAAACACACCTCTTCTTCCAGTCATTCAGGTTTCCTTCCCTCATCCCTGAAAGACACTATGTAACATCAGGACAGGGATCCTCTCACAGAGCAGAGCGTGTCTGTGTTCCTGGGGAGCTCATGAACTCCGTAACCAGCCATCTTCCATACACATCCATGCTCTCCAGGCCAGTGTGTCCCACTGCCCGGGCCTGAGAGACCTGCTCTTGAGCGCAGCCCACATGAACCAGAACTGAGGGAGATGCTGTGCTCTAACCACCAGGCTGCACCCCCATCGTGCAGCTGAAGGGACCTGGGTGGTAGTTTACGGAATCCAGGCTCCTCCATCACCAGCCTCCTGCTTTGAAAAAGTCTCTGTTCATTTCTACATCCACTGAGCATTTATATTTTGGTTGCAAAATCATGAGGCAAAAGCGAGTTGTTTTGAACCCAGCAATGTGAGGAGAGGAAGCAGCAGGGCACTTTGATTTCATCTGACAGTAAAACCTCAGGTTTCTTTCCTCCCATGTCACGTGCGCCCAAGAGCAGGGTGTAAAAGCATAGCCTTCATTCAAAGCTGGCTCTTTTCTCTGAGCCTTCAAGGCAGGAGAGCTGTGGGGGCAGAAATCAAGCAGAACAACCATGTGGCCTCGCTCCAAACAGCTGGAAACAGCCCAGAAGTTCAGACCACCCACCAGGGCTGTAGAGTGCATGGCTCCATCACACCGTCAACCACCTTCCAGCTCCTTCTCAGTGGCAGCCCCCTGCAAGACTTCCAGGGCAGGGGCACACTCTCCTACCTTGGGAAAGGGCTTCGAGTTTTCAACCCCATCTTGGGCACGGGTGGGAGGAGGCCCTGGCGCCAGGCCGGCATTACTCCAATGGTTTGGCCGAAGGACCCGGGGAAGAGGCGCCCGACAGCGAACCAGGCCGCGGCGTTGCCGCGGCAACGTCTCCGCCGGAGGGAAAGGTCTCGCGCGGGGAGGGGGCGGTTGCTAGGAAACAGCCGCGCAGGCGCAAAGGTGCCGAGCGGCACGCGGCCACCACCACCGGGGAGCGGCGGCCGCCTGGGGCCCGGCGAGCGCTCCCGGCCCTGCAGAACCCTTCCTCGCCATGGAGCTGGAAGATGACTTCGGTGAGGCTCAGGGTGGAGTTTTGCGGGGAGAAGGAGAAGGAGGCTGCCGCCTTCTGCAGGCAGGCCCCGGCTCCAGCCCGGCCCTGCGCCAGTCGGTGTGAGGCTGTCTCTGTGCTGGAGTCAAGAAGGCTCCAGTGGGACACTGATTATTGTAACTAGGCCAATGCTATGTGTGGTTACCATACCATGCCAGGGGGCTGGCCTTTAGGAAGCATCTGGATAAAGTGACTGACTTTGGTTAAAGTGTCTCTCCTGCCTGTAGCTGTTGTCCCAGCCGGCTCCAGACCCTCTTTGTTAAAGTTGTTGTGGTGTTTGCTTGTGGTATGGCTGAAAGATGGGGATTTCATTTGCACGTGGTGTTGCTGTGGTGCCCCAGCAACTTTGCTTGTTGCAGCCTTGTAACTACACCCATTCACCTGATCAAGCCAGCACCTGGGATATTTGTGTTTGCTGGTTTATGTGCTGTGGTGAGGGCTTTCCTCTGGTACTCACCTCTGTCTCCTTCCTTTTACTGGTAATGCGCTTGGTCTGATCATGTGTGGAGCCAGTTCACAGAGAGAAACTGTTTCTGATTGCTCTTCCAGGGGCAGCTGAACCAGCACAAAGCTTGCCAAGCCTTCTTAACGATGAAGTCATTTGTTTTCAGTTGTTCTGATAACCTAAACCCGCTAATGGAGGCGAGAGATGCTCACAGGTGGCAGAGCTGACAGCAGCAGCACTGCACAGCTGAGATGGAAAGCAGGATTAGGTCTGTCCTTCCTTCCTAGTGGCTCATAGCATGAAGCCTGCTCAGCGTGACTTCTTGAACAGCATCTTAACTACCTGTCAGCCTGTGAGCTGATAGAGCTCCCTGAACTGGCTGTTGAGACAACTGAGCACCAATGCATGTGTAAGGGAAGGGGATGTGATGGCAGGAGAGAGGCTTAAACAGCAGCAGCCCATACTTAGATCTGTTTAAGCTGCTGTGTAATCCAGTCCTAAATGTGTTGGAAGCCTGTGCAAAAACAATGTCAGGGTGAAAAGGGTGAAAGAAGCCTGGTCTGGCTCCCTTGTGTGTACCCCACAAACAGACCCGCAGGCAGCAGGGGGGACCTGTGCCCCTTTCTGACTGCCTCTCTTCCTCGCTGAGAATATGGAAATATGGGGGGGTGTTAATAGATACATTAATATTTATATGTTATTATATTTTATCTGTAGATAGATAAAAAATTTGTTTTGTGTATGCATGCACCCATGCTCCTTTACTGTTCAGTGCCTAGATTCTTAGGTGTTTTAACTGGTTTAGTAACTCCTTAGCTCCTAAATAATTGTATGGCTTATGAAAAATTTCACTTAGAAGTCACATGCAACACATTAGGTATGCTGCTTCTTTGGAAATGAAGCTAAATTGTCTGGCATTCTTCCTCCAGCAAAACTAGCAGTTGGTCAAAAAAGATTTGGTTCAGGCTGGTAGTGCTCCTGGAGGTGGGTGTGTCATCATCCCACTGATTCTCCTCTAAGATAGCTGGGAAAGTACTGCTGTCCTCATTCATTTTGAGTAAGTGTGGTTTGCCTGCCTGATGTGGTAACTTAAAGCATTATGATCAGTGCAACTCACTATTTTGACTAACATCCCAGTCACTGCAAACTTCAAAATGAATTTGTTTGGCTATGCAAAACAGGGGCCTGCCTTAATAAATGGTTTTAAGCTAAGAACAACTGGTTTAACTCCCAAAGATCACAGCCCTGATGTGGTGGTATGGGGTTTTTTTCCCCACTTCACTGTGTTAGTGATGCTAGGTCTTGTCTTTTTAACTAGTTTTGTGGTTTTTTTCTTGCTGTTCTTTCGTTCTACTAGATGTTTTGGATCCAGACAGATTAATACAATGTCCATATAATAAACATCATCGAATCAGAGCCTGTCGGTTTCCCTATCACCTTGTAAAGTGTAGGAAGGTAAGCTGGACTGCCAAACAAGGCACTAAATGGGAGTAATTCTGTGCATGTAAATATGATGTACGTGTTCTCATTCTTATTGCATTTGCTGGCTGGCATTAAGTTCCTAACAAGTAGCCTTGTTAGCCTTTATTTCATATAACTTTGTTATTTGTTTAGTATAGCTTCAAGCACATGTTAATTCACCCAAGCCCAGTGTGGCTTTGTTGAAAGGAGATAGAGATTCTTTGTTAGGTCAGGAAGGATATTCTGCTCTCTTCCCAGGAGCTCACATGGAGGTCAGATACATCTTTCCACTTCAAGTTGAAGAGAAAACTTGGACTGAGTTATGTGCACCCCTTCTGGCTACTCAGAGTTGCGACGTTGCAACTCATTCTTTAAGTGCTGGAAATGCAGCTGTGTAGCAGGGGTGGGGTTTTTTGGTTTGTTTTTCTAATAACTATTTCATGTGCGTCTGGCAGAAACTGCATATCCTGGGCTCAGCACATAGGAGAGAGGGGGGTTTTTTTCCCCCTCTCCATCTTTTATACAGAATTTGAATGCAAATAATTTATTAGGAAGCATTCCTTTCTCTCTGCTCCTCTGTTGTCCTCATGATTTGTTTTCTTTAAACCTGCCAAGTGCTAGCATCTGACTGAGCTTTGGGTTTTTGCTGAAACCTTTTAAAACTCAGTTGTTCCTCCTTAAGTTTACCAGTAAGTTTGCCAATGTGTTTTTAAGACAGTATAACAGTGATGCGCTTTCCAGTTAAGATGCAGTTGTAGGGTGCGTGTCCTGGTATCAGTACTTAGAAACAATTCATTTTGGTGGAACTAGAGCCTTAAAAAATATTAAGTAACTATTGAAAATGGTGGGCAGAGCTAAGTGGCAAGTTACCATCTTCAAGAGGGCTGAAATTTTCCTTGTTGACCCCCTGAAATTTTGGCAAGCACGTGCACGAGCTAGGTGAACAGTGTTGGCAAGTAAATGTTTAACCATGTTGGTTTTGTCGTTGTGCTGCGTAACTGATGACCAGACAGTTTTGGTAAGCCTACCTAGTTAGGAGGATGAGGTGAGAGAGTGATCACAGGTCAGACGCAGTTGGTGTCTGTAAGTAATTAGCAGAAGAAGGTCTCAGGGATTGACAACTGATGCATCTGAAGATGCCACTGTGTGATTATTTGCAGTGGCAAGTGTCTGGGTGGAGGCTGTCCTTCTTGCTTGGTAGTTTCTTGAATTTCATTTGCATACCTGTGTGTAAAATCAAAAGCTTCCACCTGCCTCAGCTTCCCATTGCTTTGTGCTGAATGCAGCACTGCCACGCTAATGGGGACACTGCAAGCAGAGCAAGTTGAATCCTCTCAGCTTGAACTGCATTAGCACTGAGAAGCTTCTGCTATGTGGCCAGAATAGCTTGCTCAAGGTAGTTGAAGGAAACGATGGACTCGTAAGGACACAGCAACCATGGCTGTATGGACTGGGTAATGACAACTGCCTTGCATGTGCCTGCAGCCTGTGCCACAGTCACATATTGGCCTCGAGCAGTGTCTGTGTAAGGCACTTCTGCCTCTGCCACAGGGTGTAGGTCTGATCCCTGACCAGCAGAGCTGCATCAGCCGGAACCAGGCAGGCACTGGGACAGTGGCAAAATTGTGCTTTTCCCAGTAAAGACTGTATCATTTGCAGGGAATGGACTAATTTACCATAGTGACAGTTGAGCACTGCCAGTAGAACCTGCATCTGTGATAAAGTTCTACTTGAAGGGTAATCCCATAGCACCAAAGTCTGCAGGTGGAATACTACCAACTCCCTAGCTGTTTTGAAAGGTTTAAGGAATTTCTCTACCTTTGTGCCTGCTTATTTAAGAAATATCTGAATGGTATAGATTTGCCTTACGTATCTCCCCAATTGTTTTAAAAATAGTTTCATCTGTGCTGTAAATCATGCAGCTGTATTGCCAGTGTTGCAGCAAATTGCAGGGTGTTTAGCAGAGGGTACGTTTAATTTCAGTCACCTCAAGGATGGCTCAGATTCTCAGTGAATTGTGTTTTATAGAATGGTCACGTTAGTTTCCCCTTGCATTTTTAGTAAGTGTCTGAACAATATATTGCCATTCCTCGTTTAGTCTTTTTTTTTTTTTTAAAGCAACATCACAAATATCCTTGGGTTTTTTCTATGGATTAGCAAGACATAAGTGAACTTGAGAAATGTGGCACATGATTTTGGTTTTCCCTTGTTTAGAGCTATCCTGAAGTTGCAAAGGAATTGGCCACGTGCCCCTTCAACGCTCGCCATTTAGTTCCTCAAGCTGACCTTAGCGATCATATAACGAAGTGCAATGACAAAGGATTCATTGAGCAAGATATAGGTAAGACAACCACCCATCCATGCTCCAAGATGTTTGTTCACCCTGGGGACTGAGGCCTCTTGTTTGTAAGGATAGCTCACAGAATAACCAAAAAGTAGGAGTCAAATTACTGTCCAGTTTTGTGTGACACAGCAGCTTTGGGGAAACTTGAGTCTTATTTGCTTTGATTTATTGGATAGGTTCATGAGGATATTGCAGATGCTCCTGGTAGCCTTGCACATATGTTGTTACCAGGCTTGTTGAATAAAAAGGTTGTACCCTACCCTGTGCACATTGAAGTACCTACAGCAGGAGCTGGGATGCTTGACTGACCAGAAGGATGGGCACTTCTTGTAGAGCTGATCTCCCTTTGCTGAGGCTCAGCCATGTGAAAAGCCAATTTCTACCAAACCAGTGTCTAAGCTATGGAAGCTGCAGCTCTTCTCCAGGGCAACCTGAATAGTTCACTCCCACCCAGAGATGGGGCAGCTCCTCTTCCACGCTGCTTTGCTGCTGCGTGTCATCTGCCATTAAGATTTCAGTCTCCTGCCCAGTGAGACGAGGTGGGAGGGAGGCTGTCCAAAACCCCCACAGTACTAAGGAAGGCATCCTGTGCTACCAAGTGTCTTACATCCCCTGCAGCAGCTTTTTAACTATTGCCACACTACAGAGCAGATAGTTTTCTGTCTTCTGTAGAGTTGCACTGAGGCTAGCAGTGATGCCAGCATTCATACAGCAGGTTTCCTCTTCACTCAGGTGTTCCTGCCACAAAGTTCCAGGGGGCAGAGTCTTTTCCTATTCATTGAAAAAGGCAAATTTGAAGTTTCTTGATTTGAGATCAGTACCTGGCTCCTGGGTGTATCCAACCTGTTTGCATTGTGCAGGGTTTCCTCTAAAGCCAAGAGGTGTTTTTTACAGCTTGATCCAAAGCACTTAATGCCTCTGAAGCAGGATTGACTGCTAGTCACTGAGTTTTCTCTCTTCCTGAAGTGAATCAGTCCTCTGGCTTCCAGAGAGAGCAGATGAACGCTGTAAGCACATGGCAGGCTCCTCCATGTGATGAAGACTGGGAGACAGGTGAGGAACTTCCCTATCTGCCACACCGCTGCCTTCTCCTTGGTCCTGTCCTTCAACTCCGCTTGGGACAGTGTGAGTCCACAGATGCTGTTTGCTGAGGTCTCACTTGTAGGACACCTTGCTTATGCTCTTTCCTAAAACCATTCATCTCTCCACCCAGCAGGCTTTTCTTGGTGTAGAGAACTATTCAATGTGCCTTCCGTAACTGGCATGGAGGTAGATTTCCAAGCATCTGCTCCTTCCCATATAAGCTTTTTTTACTTTATGTGCAATGATGACAATGGAAATGTGATAACTTTTCTGTTCCTCATTTAAACAACAGTGAAGCAGACACATTCATCATTAGAACAACTTTTACTCCCTCTTGAACACATAGAAATATGAGAGAGATGTTCCTGATCTGATGGTGGTTGCTGGAGTTCCTTAGTTCTGAGCCACGACATCTGTTTCCTTTTGCAGAGTCATTGGAGCAGTCAGATTCTCCTTTTGTTTGGGGCGTGACCAATTCTGGCATCAACAGGTAGAGTTTAATTCCTTACAACTATGTTTTGTATAGAGGAATAGTGCAGCCCATTCCCAACCTAGCCTTGATGGCTGGCCGTGGGCTGACTTTGCTGCTGTACAAACCCTGGGAGGAGGGATACGGATTAACAGTGAACATTCTTAGGGTGCTGGTTCAGTGTTACTTGTTTTTTCATATGACTGGCCCATACAAGAGAAGGAAGCCCGTAGGAACACAGGTACTCTCTGCTCTTGTATGCATGTGGCAGGGTGCTCCTCCTGCCCATGGCCTGTGTTCAGTTCCCGTTGGATGTCTGGCCAATGTGCAGGGGAGAAAGGTGCTGAGCCTTTGTGCTGACTTTGGAAATGTGGCCAGGTGCCTCCCTCTGGAGCCTTTTCAAACAGTTACCGAGTTTCTGTTGAGCTAATGGTTAGCTAGCAGTTCCTTGTGACCTCCTGTCACCTTAGACTTGGCAGAAGTGCTGGCATTAGGGCCCTGTGTTAGCAGAAATCCCCCCTCTTGCCCTTTGCAAAGTATAATTTGGGGTTCAGGGAGTGAGGAGCTTAATGGCCAGCTGTGAACTGGCTGGAGCTGTCTTGACTGGTTTTGTTGATCTGACAGTGGGTCATGATTGCAGGCTGTAATACGAGATGCAATGGCACCACCAGAGTTGCCAGAGCATGTTTTAAGCTTCGCCTAAGCCCGTATGCAGCAACAGTCCTGCACCTGACAGCTCTGTAGTTCTGTATGAGCTCAGATACGTCCCCTTCCATAAGGGGTGACAACAGTGCTGCCTTGTTTCACTTGTTCTGCTTTTTGGAAAACTTCCTAGCATTTAGAGCATATATAGCTCTTCTAAGCACCACCACCTCTGATTGGCAAAGTACCATCCCCTTATGTCCCTGCTCTCCTCCATGCTCTAGTAAAATGCATGCATTTGAGCAAGTGCATTTGTCAGGAGAAGTAACTGAAGTCTTTCAGTTCCAGTACCACCTTTGAACAAAAGAATTGCTTGCCTTCAAGAGTACGTGCCCCCGAGTCCTTCCCATATGCCGTATCATGGAAAGGCTGTAAGTACTATACAGGTGGTTTTGGTGCTGTGACTTCTGTAGATGGTGATGGTTGCTGAAGTCTCTGGCTGCAGTGGGGCTTTATAGCCACCACTGCATGGACAGAAGGGGTAGTGTATAGCACCTGCCTCCCTGAGAGCAGCTTTTGAGGGAGTCTGATGCTTGGAGCATCCTCTGAATCCTTTCTTTGAAGCATCCTCTGTATTCTTTATTTCCTGTTCTTGACAGGACCTTCACTACACTGGTCCAGCTTAAACAGCCCTGCTCCCCACCCACTTCGGCTCTGTCTCTCTAAACCAGTCCTTCCCCACTATGCTAACCCCTTTCACCTCACACACCAGCCACCCCAGCCCAAACCACATTATTTCCTTCCTTTGTGCAACTCTGCTCACTGTCAGGCACAGCGAAGTCAGAGCAGGGCTAAAGCTAGGACTGCTTAAACCAGCCCTGGGGGAAAAAATTATCAAACTAGGTCTGGAGGTGGGAGGGAGGGAGCTTCCGGTGTTGAAGTGTCTGATGCTGAAATCCCAAGCCATTATTTGCCATTAGCAGCAAAGCAAAAGCTTAATGGTGCTTTGAGGAATGACTGTCCTGTTTCCCACTTGGAGCTATTAAACCCGCTGCTCTCTGGGCTTTGCTGGCATGGCTTCTGCACAAGCCACTGAGCATGCAATTGCCATAATGTCCAGCTGAATCTGCCAAACCAAATTAAAATGTCACTTGTAGATAAACCTTGCTGCCAAGGTGACAAATGCTGCTTCAGCAAAGGCCACTCCCACCTGGGGGAGCGGAGGAAATTCTTGGGTATTTTCTCCATCTTGTGCAAAAAAACCCCAAATGTGTCTTGCCCTTTTCAGAGTTTGGAGTATTAGTGTCTGTTCCCCCCAGCACTAAATGCCTCACTTTCTAGGACCATAGAGCTCCTGCAGATGGCAGATAATCTCTGGACCTGATAGCAGGACTCTGTAGACTTCGCTGTTGCGTGACGTGTTTTTGCAACATTTGAGTCTCTAAAACTGTCCTTGGCTGTCAAATCTTTTTCCCAAGTATTTGTTCCATAAGTTACCCTGATCTTCATTTGGTGATCTTTGTTACTGAGTAAATGGACTGATAAATTTACACAGCACCAACTCAGAAACCTTCCCTCCTCAGACAGCGGTTTAGTAGTTAAACGGAAAAACAAAGGAATTGGCAAGTCTCTGTTGATTCACTTGTCAAATGGCATTGCTGATGATCTGTGAAGTTGTTCTATTTGCTCCAGTGATTTGGAAACAGCAGGAGAACTCTTCTGAAGTGGTGATGGGTTTTAAGGGGTGGGGGTGGAGAAGGGGGGTGATTTTTAAGTAGAGGAGGTAGGGTCTGATTAGGTTCCTAATCAGAGAAGTGATGGTGAGAAACAGAACAGCATGGTGGGGTTGCACATACCGTTAAAATCCTGTCCTTTAGCTTAATGCTTTAAAATAAGTGTGTGCATTTGCAAAAGAGGCCCCTTCAGTGTTTTTGCTTCCGATGTTTTGTGCTAACGGTAAACGAAGGGATGCGATTATGCTGGGGGCAGGGAGGGAGAGGAAATGCCTTGCAAAAATGGCAGATTTGTGTGAATTCAGCCCTTGGTGCAGCAGGAACTATTATAGTCCCGTTTCAGTGGAAGTCGGGAACCACACAACAGAGTAATTTCCAAGAATTTCTGTCTTGCACCATAAGCGTGTCTTGCATCTGCAAAGCAACACTACATATTACTGTTCTCGGGATTGCATGGTGTCTGGAGTGATTTCTGTGGAACTTACTGGACGTTTGTGAGAACACTTGGTTGTTTGCTGGAGAGGTACAGAAAACTTTCTCTGCAGTAAGCTGTGGTCGTAACATCTGTGTAGCCAGCAAAGACATATTTGAGGGCCTGTTACAGCCTGGAGAGCATAAAGTAAGTTCGAGAGTTTCTCCAGCCTGTAAAGAGGCTGTGACTTCCTACTGCATAATGATTAATTAAAATCATCTGGATCAGCCAAACCTAGAAGTATTTTTTCTGTGCATGCACTTCTTGCTTGTCAGCATCTGAGTGTGTCCACGCAGGGTACGTGAAGTGGACAGATTTGGTTTTAAACTACGTTGTCATTTACAGAGACTTCTATCTTCTTCCCAGAGAGCATCCTGATCTCGCCTTTTGCAGCTGCGAGCCTTAAGCTGTAACTTTGTCACACGGGTGCGTGGTGCTTCAAGGGTGCGTGGTACTTCAAGTCGTACAGTAATGGGGAATCCTCTGTGAATTCCTTATGATATGCAGAATACCAAGCAGGTGAAGTTTAAAGGGCACGCCTAAGTACTTGCCTAGTTCCCATTAGGGTTATCTAGTTTTCTAACACTTAAAACATGTTTGAGAGCTCCAACGTTACTGTTCTGTATTGGGCAGGGGGGAGGAATGGCTTAAATCACTAAAAACACATGTTTGGGACTGTGCAAACGTTTGGATCAAGCAGTATATTTCTAAAAATGGATGCAAAGTACAAAATAGGATCTAAGGATGCAAACACAAAAAATTAAGAAACCAGGCATGGTATTTGTCTAGAAAGAAATTAATGCCTTTCACATTTTGAAAAGAATATTCCTCAAAATACTGAATTTTCACCATTTGTATCACTACCAATGTAAAATAACACATGCCAACTGGACTGTGCAAAATTAGGATTATTTTAAAGTTCAGTTCTGTCAAGTTTCTTGTTAGCAATTTAGAATAAAAAAGTTACGAACACTCTTGGACCCATTTTATATTTCTGAAAGACACCTGCAGTGATTTGTTACACTCTTGTTCTGCGAAGTAAGCAAATGCTTACACAGTAAGCCCTCCATACAACCTTTATTTGGTGATTTTTTTTTTTGTCACTTTGAATGAAAGCGATGACAAATGTCAGCTGTTTGATTGTTTCTGGTTTGACTGCAGTAGCTTATTTGCAGGATTTGTGGGCCAGAGCATAATAATCTTACAGATAGATGCCATAATTGGGCCTCATTACCCTAAGTTTGTTTAATTGCCAGTTGATGAAAGAATGGCAGTGCTTAGTGCAGTAGCTGCCTGCTTTTTGTGGGGTCTCTCTACTTGTCTGTACTGCAGAGGAGGTGAGCTTTGGGTGCCCCTACTCCCCAGGGGTGTGTTATCCCAGGCCCTGGCTGTTTGTCAGGGTGAGTCCTGGGAAAACACTGTTCTCCAGTGGCCCTGCCTTCCTGGAAAGGATGAAATGGGCTTGGAAGGTCATGGTTGTGACTTCAAAACACCCCCTGGCCACAGTAATCGGGGGATAGGGACCACAAGAAGTGGGTTTGTCTTGTAGGATAGACGCAGCCAACACATGACAGAGCTCTGAGGTCTGAAATCCCATCCCATCCCATCTGGGCAGCTTCCTCGGGCACATCCTGCACGTGCCACTGCCTGTGAAGAGTGGGAAAGCCATCACTGTTCCCTGCAATGGTTTGGGAATGCAAGATTAACAGACTGTAAGAATGTAAAACAAAGGTGACCCTCCCCCAGCATTATGACTATTTAAAATTCCAGTATCCTCTATTACTGGGCTGTTGGGACAAAGTTCCCTCTGATTGTTTTATATTTACCACAAGACAAGGAATGCTTTAAAAAGTATGCCAAATGGTCCCTACTCCCAGGTGGAAGAGCGAGGACTTTGACGTGACTATTGCTGTGGTCACAGCCACGTGTTCCTGTGTTAAAGCCTCGGTCTCTCATATGATGGGCATGTTGTGCAGTGCTTTCCCTAGAGGCTGGACTGTGTCTCTTGCCAGGAGAAGCTGGTGGGGTGTGGGGAAATGTCAGCCCCTTTTGGCCTGCCAGGGAGAGATTCTGAGCATGTGCCTGTGGGATTCTGCCCCAGCCTGAGTTCCTTGGTAGCTCAGTGGTGCCCGTGCTCACTCTGTGAGTGCTCCTATGGGTGCACTCTGCCTGCTGGGCAGTTTCTGCCTTGTCTGAGCTACCAGCTGTGTGGCAATAAGCCTGGTCTGACTAGAAACGCCTATGGAAATCAGGGGTAGAAATGGTTATGTCTGCAGTTGTCGCTGGTGACTCAGGAGGGAGGAGAGGAGGCAGCGTTTACATTTAGGCACAGATTCCTCTGTGTCAGGGAGCCTGGGTGCACTGGGGTTCCCTGTTGTTTCTCCCATCCCTGTCTGGTGGCTCTCCCAGCCCCTGATTTGCACCTGGCCACAGAGGTGCAGCAGCTCTGCTTAGTGGTGAGGTGCACCCATGCTCTTGGTGCGCTCCTGGACCTGCAGAGGTCTGGTGCTCTGCTTTGCCCTGGTTCTGCATGGACTTTCTCCCACCGGAGGGCTGAGCCTGCACTGCAGGACACTCCCATGCTACTGCTGTGCCCCCTGGGGCTGGAGCTCAGCAAGGTGCACAGGCCTACATGGGTTGATGGCGAACCAGAATCGCTTGCCCCTTGTGTGCTCTCTTCCCTGTGGGCTGCGGTTGGGCCAGCACAGCCAGCTCCCGCAGTTCCCCCTGCGGGGGCCATTGCTTACTGGATCCTTGCTGCGTCAGACCCTCCTCCACGCTTTGGCGGTCTGGTCCAGGGTGCCCAGCTCCTCTCTGCTTGGCCACCAGCTGGAGCAGGGGCACCATGAGCAGGGCCTTGTGCAGCTTCCCATGCCACCTCCGCCATGCTCAGCTGGAGAATGCAGAACGTTCTTTCCCTCAGCAGAGCTGCAGTCCACTGGCACACAGAGCGTCCTTTCTCCGGCCTTCCCTCTGCTCCCAGCAGTTCCAGAGCACCAGGAAGGGGTTAGTCCCTTTCCTCCCCACTCACGTGGCCAGAGCCAGCCCTGCACACAGATTCATTTATTCTTCACTGTGTTGGGGGAAGAAGGCAGGTGGTCTGCCTTCAGCCACACATCTTGCCAAGGTCGAGGTCTGGATGGACAATGGGTTCTTACAGCCTCCCCTTCTGGCAATCAGCCCAGGCTCTGGGCTCTTTATTGCTGGCTCCAGAAGTCCCTACAAGTCTACTTGCTCCCCTGGTCACAGCCAGTGGCATCACTTTCTCCTTCTGTTCCCATCCACTTTCCCTATTGTTGTGGTTTAACCCCAGCTGGCAACTCAGCCCCCCCCAGCTGCTCACTCACTCCCCCCCCAAGGGAATGGGGGAGAGAATTGGAAGAGTAAAAGTGAGAAAACTGGTGGGCTGAGATAAAGGCAGTTTAATAGGGAGAGCAAAAGCTGTGTGTGCAAGCAACGCAAAGCAAGGAATTCATTCCCTGCTTCCCATCAGCAGGCGGGTGCTCAGCCATCCCCAGGACAGCCGGGCTCCATCACGTGTAATGGTGACTTGGGAAGACAAACACCATCACTCTGAATATGTCCCCCCCTTCCTTCTTCCCCCAGTTTCTATACTGGGCATGATGCCAAATGGTCTGGAGCAGCCCTTGGGCCAGCTGGGCTCGGCTGTCCTGGCTGTGCCCCCCTCCCAGCTTCTCGTGCCCCTGGCAGAGCAGGGGAAGCTGAGAAGTCCTTGCCTGGTGTAAGCCCTGCTCAGCAACAACTGAACCCTCAGGGTGTTATCAACATTCTTCTCATCCTAAATCCAAAACACAGCCCTATGCCAGCTACTAGGGAGAAAATTAACTCTGTCCCAGCCCAAACCCGGACACCTATGATCTAGGGATGCACACAGGGTTCCTGTAATTGCACAGAGAGGCACTCACAGCTGCACTGCGGCCATGTGCATGGTTCACACCCAGTGGCACAGCCATGCAGAAGCACCCTCCCCCGCCAGTTCTGACTGTGCTCCTTCCTCAGCGCTGTCTTCAGCTAATTGGGATTTGGGGCAGTTGCATTTGTTCCCAGCCAATGCCCATGAGAGCAGCACTGTCTGGTGTCCCCCCATCAAAGGGGGGGGAATAAGCAGAATTGAATCTGATCAGTTAAATCCTGCTTGCTCACTCGTGTAACCTAATCGTTGCACATAAATGCAGGGTCCTGAACTGTACTAGCTCCACCCAGTGCAAAAGGGATGAGGGTGTGAGAAAGGGAATCGGGAAGACTTTCCATCGTGGGAAAACACGAAAGGTGTTTGCAAGTCAAGTGCTGGAGGTGGGAGGGAGAGAAGGGAACAGATCTGCCCGGCAGGGGACGGAAACACCAGCTGCAAAAGTGCCTCTTCGCACTTGTCCTGCAGGGTGAGCAAGCTCCTGGTGTTGCTCTGCCTGTGGCATTCGGTATCTGGCTCTGCTGGACTGTGGTCAGGAAGGCTGGGGGAGAGGAGCTGGGGGGGCCCAGGCTGTGCAGGGGCCCTTTCCAGTGACCTCAGCCTTCGTACTCTGGGTGTGCCCCTCACTTGGCAGCAGCAGTTCAGCCTGGGATACACTGAGCAGTTGTGTGCAGTGTTTCCTTCAACTCCCCAGGCAACCACCTCCTGCTTCTGAGCTTCAGGTTCCAGCAGGCAAGAGCGCCTGGGGTGACTGAAGGCAGCACAAAGTCTCCTTTTCCTGGCAGATCAGGCTCTGGCCCCAGATCTCAATTTTACAACCAAACCACATTTAAGAACTCATTTCCCCTTTCCTGGCTTTTACTCCCAAGTTATAACTCATAAAAGCAAAAGCACAGTTTCAGCTTGGAGCTCATTTACAAGGGCTTGCTCAGCAGCAGGCTGGAAATCAAAGCAGGGGCTGCCTGGGCTGCCCACGTGGCTGCAGAGCTGATCGTGTTTCTTTTGAACCATTAGCCAAAGCGAGCAGACAAGGTGTCTCCTTACGCAGCTCTGGCATGCAGGTGGATGGAAACAGCCTGTCCATCTCCTGTCCAGTGCCCGGGAAGGACCTTCCTATGCAGAGCTCCCAGCCCTGCCAGTGTCTGGGTGTCTCAGGGCAGTTGTTCGTTGTCCTTGGAATGCACAGGTCAGCGTGGGAAGGACCATAGTTGTTGCATCCCACCCTTGCTGCTCTGATGGCCCTGTCCTGGGGGTGCTGCCCCAAGCCACTGGGATCGCAGGCATCACCCACTCCATGGGCAGCTGAGCCCCTGCCATCCGGGCTCCAGGCGTAGACACTTGCACACTCATCCCAGAGCCCTGTCACCAAACCAGGCGGGAACCCAGGCTCTGCAAATTCCCTGAAGATTTCCAAAGGGCTCTTCCCACCGGCCACTGGCCAGCCTGGCCGTGCCTTCTCCCTGCCCATACAGAGGAGATCAACCAAGCCAGCCTCTGAGTTACCCTGGAGAAACCGTGACGGCCAAGGGCAGCAGCACTCATTTACTATGTCCAGCACAACTGATGTCTCTGACAATAGAATCATAGAATGTTTTGGGTTGGAAGGGACCCCTAGAGGTCATCTAGTCCAACCCCCCTGCAGGGAGCAGGGACACCACTAACTAGATCAGGTTGCTCAAAGCCCCATCCAACCTGTCCTTGAATATTTCCAGGGATGGGGCCTCCGCTACCTCTCTGGGCAACCCCTGCCAGTGTTTCACCACCCTCACTGTAAAGAATTTCTTCCTTATAGCCAGTCTAAACCTACCCTGCTTCAGTTTAAAACCATTACCCCTTGCCCTGTCACAGCTGGCCCTGCTAAAAAGATTTTCCCCATCTTTCCTATAGGCTCCCTTTAAGCACTGAAAGGCCGCAATCAGGTCTCCCTGCAGCCTTCTCTTCTCCAGGCTGAACAACCCCAACTCTCTCAGCCTGTCCTCATAGGAGAGGGGCTCCAGCCCTTGGATCATTTTTGTAGCCCTCCTCTGGACCCGCTCCAACAGGTCCATGTCCTTCTTGTGCTGAGGGCTCCAGAGCTGGATGCAGGGCTCCAGGTGAGGTCTCACCAGAGCAGAGCAGAGGGGCAGAATCACCTCCCTCGACCTGCTGGCCACGCTTCTCCTGATGCACCCCAGGGTAGGGTTGGCTGCCTGGGCTGCCAGCACACACTGCCGGCTTGTGTCCAGCTTTTCATCTGTCAGTACCCCCAAGTCCCTCTCAGCAGGGCTGCTCTCAATCCTTTCTTCCCCCAGCCTGTATTGATACTAGGGGTTACCCCGATGCAGGTGCAGGACCTTGCACTTGGCCTTGTTGAACCTCATGAGGTTCACACAGGCCCAGCTCTCCAGTCTGTCCAGGTCTCTCTGGATGACATCCTTCTGGTGTATCAACCACACCACTCAGCTTGGTGTCATCCACAAACTTGCTGAGGGTGCATTCGATCTCACTGTCCAATTCATTGATGAATATATTAAACAGCACCGGTCCCAGTACAGACCCCTGAGGGACACCACTCATCCCTGGTCTCCATCCAGACATCGAGCCATTGACCACTACCCTCTGGATGTGACCATCCAACCAATTCCTTATCCACCAAACACTCCACTCATCAAATCCATAGCTCTCCAATTTAGAGAGAAGGATGTTGTGGGGGACCGCGTCAAAGGCTTTGCAGAAGTCCAGGCAGATGACGTCCATTGGTTTTCCCTTGTCCACTGTAGTTGTCACACCATCATAGAAAGCCACTAGGTTCATCAGGCAGGACTTGCCCTTGGTGAAGCCATGCTGGCTATCTCGAATTACCTCCCTGGCCTCCATGTGCCTTAACATAGCTTCTAGGAGGATCTGTCCCATGATCTGCCCAGGCACAGAGGTAAGGCTGACAGGTCAGTAGTTCCTGGCGTCCTCCTTTCTACCCTTTTTGAAAAGGCGCACAATGTTTCCCTTTTTTGAGTTACCGGGGACTTCACCTGAGTGCCAGGACTTTCCAAATATCATGGAGAGTGGCTTGGCAACTACATCAGCCAATTCCCTCAGGACTCTGGGATGCATCTCATCAGGTCCCATGGACTTATGTGCGTTCAGGTTCCTCAGGTGGTCACGAACCTGATCTTCTCTTACAGCGGGAGGGGTTTTACCCTTCCTGGTCCCCCTCATGCCATCCATTGATTCAGGAGGGGTGAGGAGAGAGGTTGCCAGTGAAGACTGAGGCAAAATAGTTGTGAGTACCTCAGCCTTCTCCTCATCTGCTGTTGCCAGTTTGCCGGTCTCGTTCATCAGAAGCGGTATGCTTTCTTTAACCATCCTTTTCCGGCAGACATACCTGTAGAAACCCTTCTTGTTATTTTTCTCATCCCTTGCAAAATTCACCTCCAGACATGCCTTGACCTTCCAGACCGCATCCCTACACAACCAGTCAGCGTCCCTTTACTCTTCCCAGGATGCCTGTCCCTGCTTCCACTGCCTGTGCAGCTCCCTCTTCCTCCTTAGTTTGACCAGCATCTCTCATCTCAGCCATGCCGGTCTCTTCCCTTCTTTGCCCAATTTCTACAGCTAGGGATTGAGAGCTCTTGCGCTCTGTGGATCACATCCTTAAAGATCTGCCAGCTCTGTTCTGTTCCCCTGTCTCTGAGGACCGTTTCCCAGGGAGTCCTTCTGACTATCTCCTTGAAGAGCTGGAAGTTTGCTTTCCTAAAATTCAGGGTCCTGACTGTACTCTTCATTATTCCCATTTCCCTCAGGAGCATGAGCTCTGCCAGCGTGTGGTCACTGCAGCCCAGGCTGCCTCCGATTTTGACGTCTCCGACGAGCTCGCTTGCATTGGTGACCAGGTCCAGTATTGCGTCCCCTTGGGTAGGTGTGTCTATTACCTGGCTTAAGAAGTTGTCCTCAACGCATTTGAGGAACCTGCTGCATTGCCTACAGCTTGCCATGTTGGTTTTCCAGCAGATGTCAGGGTGGTTGAAGTCCCCCAGTAGGACAAGAGCCTGCGAGCGCGAAGCCTCTTGGAGTTGGAGGAAGGCTTTGTCAGTCAGTTCCTCTTGATCTGGTGGCCTGTAGTAGACACCAACCACAGGGTTCCCTTTGTTGTCTCTCTCTCTGATTCTTACCCATAAGCTTTCGACCTGCTCGTGGCTGTTCTTCAGGGGCAGCTCTTCACACTGTAATGATTTCTTGATGTAGAGGGCAATGCCTCTGCCCCACCTTCCTCGCCTGACTCTTCTGAACAGCCTGTAGCCATCGATAACTACATTCCAGTCATGGGATTCATCCCACGAAGTTTCCGTAATGGCAATCAGGAATAGACCTGTCCTATATTTCGTGAGTCTGGTATCATCTGAAGCCCAGCTGAGTTGTCATTGCTACTGCCCATTTCCAGAACGCTGCTATCACTGTTCTTCCCTGGTACCCAGTCACTGTTTTATTCCCGCACCCCACACCCTTAGCTTTTCATCGCCCTAAATTAAGGTGCAGAGATATCTGAGTGGTAGAAGAGCAAGAGCCATATTATTGCCTGTGGAGCAAGAGGGATGATTGCTGCCAAGAATCCACCCAGGCCTGCAGCAGCTCCTTCTTGCTGGGTACGGGCATGCTGGAGCCAGGCTGAGGGAGGGTGCCCAGGCCTTGGGCAAGGCAAAACACAGCGAGGCAGGAGCAACTGCCCAATTTTTATATTTACACAGCGTTGCTGTGAATACACAATACCATCACCTTGGGCTTCTGTTACAGCTCACAGAGTTTCTTCTTCTACAGCTGAGGCATTCAATATTATTACAATAGTCATGGGGTTTGTACCTTTGATTTACTCTCAAGGAGGTGTTGATTTTTAACACATATCAGTTGTACCCATGCACTGTAGGGTTAACTCATGGAAGCAGTATGCATATACAGGCATACACATTGAGCTTTGGTTATCAGACAAGTAAAAACATCCTCTAGTGCTTATCTATACCATCTGCCTTCTGAATTAATTCTATCCCACCCAATCCTAATGGCTTATTATTCATTATCTCCCCCTCCAATCTGCCTGTGTTGAAGTCACACTGCTTTTAACTGACTGCGCTGACTCACTTTGCTTCAAAACTTTTACTCCTCTGTTTTACACTCTCTTAGATTTCTTCTACACATACAGTCACACCCTAACACTAAATCAACACCACCATTTCTAGGCTTGAGCTGCTGCTCTATCATACCGAAGTCCTTCAGGGGGCCACCCTAGCAGATAAACGGTGAAGACCTGTCCCAGAAGAGTGCCAAAAGCCAATCTGAGCTGCCTATCATCTAGTTTATACTGACATCACTGGATGAATTTTAAGCTTTTTTGTATTCTTTCCTGGATATTTTCTGATTTAGTAAGTGGTTTGTAGCTGTGGGGAAATGGAATTACTGCAAAATGAAATAACTGCAAGAGAAAGATAATCTAACCGCTAATTCCCCACCTGATTTGATCTCCCATTTTAAATCCACAATCACAGCCACATTTTGCCCTCCCAAGCTCTGCCTTCACTGTGAGAACCGAGGGGGGAGGTTGAGCAGGAGGCCAGGGTTCCAGCCCCCATCTCAGACATCATCAGCAGGTAGAGAGCAGGACAGGAGGGCGGGCCCCTCACGCGCAAGGACCCCCCCCCCCCCCCCCCCCCGCACCACCAGTCTCACCAGCTGGAGCCATCACTGGGACCGCCTGGTCTGGAGCCAGCGCATGCTGTCCCACACCTTCCCACCCCACAGCGCAGCGGAAGCCACGTCCTGCTGGAAGCTGCAGACTGGGCTGGCTCCGCAGCATCGCCCTGACCCTCTCCCTGCTGGCACCTTCTCTGCAGAACCCTGCTCCTCTCCCCATCCTTCCTTAGGGAACGGGGGGGGGAAAATCCACTCTGTTTCCCATCTCTTTTCTCCTCATTGCATGCTTTCGCCCTTGGTATTCAGGACTAGATGACCTTAAAGGCCTTTTCCAACCGAAACGATTCTGTGGCTTTTGCACCTTATGCCTCCCTGTAGGTTTCCGTCGCACACACCCTCACATGTGGGCAGTGGGAGAGAGGACAGGAGGGAAGACCCAGATGCCTCCTGTAGCATCCCCTTCCCTGTGGCTGGTGGCTTTGGTTCCTTTTGCTACCAGTGCAGTTACCAAACCCATTTCAATGAAGCTGAGCTTTGGCTTTCAGCCTCCGGTAACATCTGCCCCCCTCCCCCCCCCGCCCCCGGGGCAGCCGACCCCCACACCCACTTCCCGTGAACTCCCTTTCCCCATCTGAGCACAGGCAGGGGTTCCCCTGTCGGACAAGCCAGCTTCTGCCTTACCTGCCTCAATATTTAGAATATTGGAATTTGTCCAGCTTGTCTGACACCTTACACATTAGTCAAGGTAAAAAACTTCATTTGGGTTGAATAAAATCTTTGTTCATGTAACACATCACATGAATCACATCGTGTGTGTCCCCTTGCCCCTTTATGTATAAAATACTGGTAAAAAGTTGGGGTTTTTTTCCAGAGGCAAGTTAATTTCCAGAGTGTCCTCTCGTGAGAGAGTTCATCCAACCGCTGGAATTCTTGCTGTGCCACAGAAGTTCGGATGCAAAGGAGCTCCATTGAAGGAGATGGAAACTCCTCCAGTATGAAAGGAAACTTCACAGAGAGCTGCAGCAGCAGCGCGTAAAGCCATCAGGATTTCAGCTCTGTCTCATTTCATGTTAGCAAGGATCTTGATCCTACCTGTGCTCCCTCCTCCCACAGCACACGGTAATGACAGAGGCTTTGAGGGTCTCACACTCACCATCTGCATAGCACAGTGCTCCTGTAAATCATTTTGGACTTACATAGTACAAATTTGTTTGAAGTTGCACGTCATCAAATCCAGTTATCCAAGTGGCTCCTTCAAGCCCCGTTTAGATACAGCAAATAGCAAGGACACTTCGCTTACAAAAAGGAAGTTGGCCTACCTGAGGAGGCTGTGAAAGATGGAGAAATGTGTACTAAAATGCCAAGCTAGACTCAAAATCAGGGAAAAAAGAAATGCCAGTTCCAGTTATTTTATGCCAAAAAAGGAAACAAATTGGCCAGAGTCCCACCTTAGTGTAGGACAAATCCTCTATACCAGGTCACAACTATATAAATTTTTAAACACTGTCAAATGACATCCTTGGAACACTATGCCGCAAAGCTGCAATGTCAAGGTGGAATTGGACCAGTTTATCAGAACAGAGAAGGGTTTGCCAGGGACCCCTTACAGGGTGCCCACCTGATCTCGCAAGTGCATAGTGCACTAAATCCATCAGATTTCATATTTAAAATAAATTTAAGGTAAATTTAATTTAAGATTTATATTAAAGATACAGTAAGATGATCTACCTCGGCAGACTTCCTCTCTTCCTTTTAATTCCCTAGTCCCGCAGGCTCAAATGAAAATCGATCCTCTATGTGCGTGTTTCCTTGGGAAGGCCTGGCAGGCTGAGGAACACAAAGAGCACGGAACGCTTGAGAAGCATCAGAGGGAAGCACAAAAGGGGCAGCCAGCAGGCGTGCAACACACAGGATATTCAGCGAGCATTGAGGCTTCCCCCCATCTCCTGCTGAACCAACTGATGGGATTATCGAGGCTCTACTGGCACCTCAGCCCCCACTTCTGCAGCCAGTCAGCATCTGACTGCATGCCCTTTCCTCGCCTGGGGTTCCTGTTAGGAAGCCGACTGGCCTGCAACAGCTCAGCGAACTGAAAGCTCTCATCTGGGCTTTGAAGCTGTGCCACAGCACACAGGTCAGGCGGTACTGCAGTGACGCACCTGTAAAGAAGCATGGCTAACGCCCATTTCGCTTGCCCATACTGAACAAAATTGACTTCTGACAGTTATTAATACCATTTCTCCAAGGTTGCAACAGGCTACATAATAAAAGCGAAGCTTATCGCAGCAAAGATAGGAAGCAGAACTTGTAATCTGTTACTAATTAAAAGACCCACAACCATTCCAGACAAAAAAAAGAAGGAATTTCCAGCATTATGCCACGTCGTCTGAACGTGACACTTCTGTGCCACCGTCAGACACTGGAAATGCTCCCGACTTGCACACAAACTGGGGTGGGAATGTATCCGAAGGTTGACTGAAATAGATGATGCCCAAAATCTCAGGATGGCCATTCAAACAGAGCCCTGCAGCCTGCAGGGGAAGGAGTACTGCATCAAAATGACAAGGCATTTTCTAACTGCAAACATTTCAATGCGATCGATACCTGCAGCCAAGGAGCTATGTCTACATTGGCCATCATCTCAGCGAGACGACAGGCATGAGAGTGTCCTTCACAGTAATTCTGCAGGTACAAAGGATAATGCAAAGATGACCCTTCTCAAGGATGAGGGATGTTTGCCATCCCAAGGCACCATAACTTCAGGACACTCTTCTGACGACAACTGCTTTTAAGTGAAAGGTCTGATGCCCTGATCCCACTGTCACTCTGAATGCAAAGAACAGCAGAGAGAGCCCATTTCAGTTCTATGAGCGCAAGAATCACAAATCTGAATTTGAGGACATTGAGGAGGTGCCTGCTTCACTGATTCAGAGCACAAAGCCCCAACCACCTCAGAAAATGCACCAAAACGTGATGTGCACTAACACTAAAAATGACAGTCTTAGGCTGGATTTGGTACTCGGCACAGCCGGATGGCACAGGCCCGATGTGTACCTGACTGAAAGCAGGCAGGGGTACAACATTCGGCTTCCACTGGGAAGGAGTGGGGTATAATACCAAACATACCTCGGAGAAGGTGAGAAGCATTTCAGCCTAAAACAGGAAGATTTGTGCTGGTTAATACTGTTTGCGTAAACAAAAAAGTTAGTTGAGGTTATAACCATGCTTTAAGACCCTTCCCCACAAATCCTTCTCCCAAAAGCAAAACAATGACTTTGCAGATGGGAACCCTGCACTTCCCAGCTCCTTTTCTTTTGCATGCTTACTCCACAGGAGCGTGCCCACAAACACACAAACAGTGCGAAGTTCTCCTCGGTGGCGTCCTTTCATTGCAGAACACAGCAATCAGGGTCACTTGTAGCTCACTACATCCTATGCTTCTGCCTTTGCATCCTCCTACCCCTGCCTACCTAAAAGGACACTCCTACCTGTCAATACAGCTAGGCAAAACATTCACTTCTGCTTCCTATTTAACCAGATTCTTAAACTTGCAGGCAGCAAGGTGAGAGCAGCACAGGCTAGGGATAATTTTATAGGGCCATTCTCAACTACAGCATCCCCATAGAAATTTGTTTCCCAACGTGCGTTCCACATGACATGTGTCCAAGTGTGATTTGTAAACTCTGAAGTTCACAGGAGGGGCTCATCCAAAGCAGCACTCAGAGGGAAGTACAGTTCGGAGGACAGTCCATCTTGCTCCAGAAGACAATCTCCTCTGGCGACAGTTCAGTAGCTCATGTCAGATACTGCACAACAAGAAACATAATTACACAAGTCAAAATCATTCCCCCAATCATGAAGTATTTATCTTGAAAGGCTCGCTTCTCAATCAGCCGCATGACTGTATTGGATAAGCCCAACATGTTGGCAACATCCAGGATCTTCTTGTGAGTACCCTAAGAATAAAAAGACAGAAAAAAAAAACAATTAACCTCATGGTCCAACACTTCTTATTCCACAGCCCAAGAATTTCATCATGGGTGACAAGTGATGAATTCTGATCAATGGAACTTGCTATCAGCCAACAGTTCATACAGTTTAAGGGGAGATGGCCACAGGACCCTGGAAATAGCTGGATGATGAGACTAATTAATTCGCACACATGAACAGGAATGTGGTTAAAGATACAAAACAATCTGTCTGGACAGAGACATCATAAAGAGTGGCCCAAAAAAAATGCACTCCCTGTGGAGGTATTAAGAGCTTTTCTGGTCCTTTTTCAGACACATGGCCTAGTAAGAGCTTGAAGCTTCTTGATCAGGCAACCTTTCTTGCAGAACTTCCCTCCTGCTGAAGTTCATACCAGCAAGAGGTTGAAAAGGAGGTCCAGAAACTTGTAAGGCCAATGGTTGAGTGCAATGAAAAGGCATGCAAAAGTGTAATTAATGCAGTGTCAGGAAATCCTTCTGGAGAAGAGCACTGAATCACAGAATGGTTTGGGTTGGAATGGACCTTTAAAGGCCATCTAATCCAACGCCCCTGCCGTGAGCAGGGACATCTTCAACTACATCAGGTTGCTTAGAGCTCCATCCAGCCTAACCTTGAAGTTTTCTAGGGATGGGGCATCTGCCACCTCTCTGGGCAACCTGTTCCAGTGTTTCACCACCCTCATTGTAAAAAATTTCTACCTTATATCCAGTCTGAATCTACATTCCTTCAGTTTAAAACCATCACTCCTTGTCCTGTTACTACAGGCCCTGCTAAAAACTCTGACCCCAGGGAACAAAGACTGCTGGCTGGTGTACTGCAGGATGGCCCACACCTCAGTTCTGTTTCACTGCTGAAGCAGCTGGCATTATTAAGAACACGGACCCCACCAGATACCACATCAGCAGTAAGCATAACCGATAAACATGGTGAGAGGCAGAGCTGGAGGTACCAGGAAGTCACCCGGGGAGTCACTACTGCAGTGCAGCAGGAATACTCCTACGGTATTTCAGGGCAACGGTCAAAGGACACCTTAAGAAATACAGGCACGTAGACGTACTCTGGGCACAGTTCAGAGCTGGATGTCATCTCCTCTGGGAAGAAATGAGAGAACTCCTGGCTGCAGAGTCACAATGGTGCTGGCAGGTGAGAAGCACCCTTCTAGGTAAGCTAGACAAATGGGAGCAAACTGACAGGCAGGCAGGGACAAGGCACTGAGCACCACAGCTCAGCTCATAGCACGCAGAGAGACACTGGCCACGACCAACCTCCATCCCACCTACACGTGCACAGTGATGATAATGGACCTCCTCTCTTAAACTGACTTCTCGGTCCAAGTCCTTAACAGAACACCCTGCTTCAGAAAGCTGTTAAGACTTAATTTACTTCTCTGAGCAAGGTCAACAGCACAGATTCCCATCACAGTGCTCTACTACCACGCTTTAAAATAAAAACTCTGTTTCTGTTCTCACAGTCCACTTATCTTTGGTCTCAAAAGAATAAAAAGGTGAAATTTGGGAACCATTTTGAATATCAACCTGACTTAAGACCAGAAAAGCTCTCTGAGGACAGAGTTTGTATCAACTATATTAGACACAGATGCACAAACAGTTTCTTAATCCATAAAATATAGATTTGCAATACCGAATTAGAAAATCAGTTTATTCTGTAGAAGGCTGTATAGGTATTCAGGCCCTTTGCTCAAATCAGGTTACGTCTTTGCTAGTAAAACATGATCATATTTTTTCACCTTCAAATTCATACACCTCACATTAAGCCCCTGGATACCACGCTTTCAAGTTCAGCCCTTTCCCTATCTCTGGAGCAATCTTTTCACACTACTTCAGAACAAAAGAAAACCTTGCTTGGAGAAGAGAAACCAAAAATGAAGCTTTAAAATGAAAGCAAACAATGGGAAAGTGAAGACTTCAATTCTTGCAGTCCATGGGACAGAGGAATAGTACAAACAGAACAGTTAAAGCCTTGCAGCAGCTGGGGAATACTTGGCTCATACCTGTCTATTTATATCCTATACTTACACAGATTAACATGCTTCCAAATTAACCCATTTATCTTGATGAGCTGTCTCTATGCTAGCTGCTTCTGCCAGATTTGTAAACATGCAACGAAGTCTTTCACACTGTAAGAAAAAACCTTTAAGATCATCAAGCCCAACCATTCCCCTAACCCTGCCATCCCACCACTAAACCCTGGCCCTAAGAACCTCGTCTGCCCAGCTTTTAAATACCCCCAGGGATGGGGACTCAACCCCTGCCCTGGGCAGCCCATTCCAGTGCCTGACAGCCCTTACGGGGAAGAAATTTTTCCCAATGTCGAACCTAAACCTGCTCTGGCACAACTTGAGGCCATTTCCCCTCATCCCATCACCCGTTCCCTGGGAGCAGACCCCAACCCCTCCCCAGCTCCCCCTTCCTGTCAGGCAGCTGTAGAGAGCAATAAGGTCTCCCTTCATCCTCCTCTTCTCCAGTCTGAACACCCCCTGCTCCCCCAGCCGCTCCTCGTAAGACTTGTGCTCCAGACCCCTCCTCAGCTTTGTTGTCCTTCTCTGGACACGCTCCAGCCCCTCCATGTCCTTCTGGGAGTGAGGGGCCCAACCCTGAACCCAGCATTCGAGGGGCGGCCTCACCAGTGCCCAGCACAGGGGCACAGTCACTGCCCTGCTCCTGCTGGCCACACCAGTCCTGATACAAGCCAGGGTGCTGTTGGCCCTCTTGGCCACCTGGGCACACTGCTGGCTCATATTCAGCTGCCTGTCGTCCAAAACCCCCAGGTCTTTTTCCGCCGGGCAGCTTTCCAGCCGCTCTTCCCCAAGCCTGTAGCGTTGCATGGGGTTGTTGTGACCCCAGTGCAGGACCCGGCACTTGGCCTTGTTGCACCTCGTACAGTTGGCCTTGGTCCATGGATCCAGCCTGTCCAGGTCCCTCTGCGGAGCCCTCCTCCCCCCAAGCAGATCGACCCTCCTGCCCAGTTTTGTGTCATCTGCAAACTGACTGAGGGTGCACTCGATGCCCTCGTCCAGGTCATTGATAAAGATGTTAAACAGAACTGGGCGCAGAACTGAGCCCTGGGGGACACCGCTTGTGACCGGCCGCCAACTGGATTTAACTCTGTTGACCACAACTCTCTGGGCTCGGCCATCCAGCCACATTTTTACCCAGTGAAGAATACGCCTGTCTAAGCCAGAGCCGCCAGCTTCTCTAGGAGAATGCTGTGGGGGATGGTGCCAAAGGCCTTGCTGAAGTCCAGGTAGAGAACATCCACAGCTTTTCCCTCATCCACTGGGTGGGTCACCTAGTCATAGCAGGAGATCAGGTTCGTCAGGCAGGACCTGCCTTTCATGAGCCCATGCTGGCTGGGCCCAATCCCCGGTTGTCCCGCCCATGGCTGGTGAGTGCACTCAGCTCTGCCTGGTGAAGACGCCCAGCTCTGGTAACTCTGAGGACACAGGTACCATAGGTACTAAAAGCTGCTCCAGCAAAATGCCTGTGCACTTCAAGGGTGAGACCCAGGCGTGGGTACAGTTCAGCTCTCTATATGCAAGCACACCAAGCTGCCTTCACAGCCAGTGAGACCCTGGTCTGCACAATCCATGGAGCTTGAGGAGTGATTCATCTGACCAAATACAGCGATTTATGTCAGCAATTAAACACACCTAAATCTCCTGGCAGATACATCCCCAAGCAAAGTATATCACAAAGCAGACAATAGTTGTCATTAGAAGATGAATACAACAGAGAGAAGAATTTCCCCACATTTTTCCGAAATCCAGCTTTCCCCCCAGCACACACTTCTTATGAAAAAGCTTTTTGTATCTTTGAGCTATTTGCTCAAAATTTAACACCACTTTGAAAAGTGTTTAAAATAAAAGACAAATATTTGTTCTGAAGAGACATGGAGAAATACAGCTGTCATTATCAGTATTCAGGGAAAGACATTATTGCTGAGGTGCATTAGACCTGGGAGAGTGTTATCTTTATTACTAATCTTAAACACAGGTACTTTATGCCAGCTTTGTGGTTGCTCCGACTGATTTACATCTGAATCAACGTCTATCTGTAAGCTAGCCATTACTTCCCATTCTTCACTTGAACAAAAAAACCCACAAACAAACAAAAAAACCCCCCATAACGGAATATAAGGTAACATTCAGCACTCCAGATACTAACTGCTGTGCAGGTGAAGACTGCTCAGCCATCTGGCCACAAAAAGAGCTTAAAGGTGTTCCTAGTAAGATCATAAAGATTTCAGGTTTAGTTAAAATGGAGTTTGGGCCTTTCCCAGCATTCTCAGGTTGAAGCAAGGTACTGAAACAAACTCATGTATCGATTTTACTTAGTCTGGTCATCACAAATATAGAAAAACGTGGGGTCTTTTTGGTAAAAAATGACGCCCCCACCTTTAATGTCACTCTCTGGTCCCTCAGCCCCTGAAGGATGTTGGTCCCACTGCCAATAAGATCATCCATGCCACGATGGGCATTCTGGAGGGATTCATTAAACTGTAATGTTTCGTCGATCGGTATGGTGGTGTCAGAGTCCTGTAGGGGAAATGCAGGGTCGTGGTTACCTTGCCTGCTCACTCATAGATAGATCCAGAAAAAGAACATGCAGAAATAAATGTGGCAAAAACTTGACAGGACTTGAAGGATTATGTTTTAAAAATGTTTTTTCATAGGGATATTAAATACAACATTAATATCTGAGTGAAAAACGTAATTTAGAGAAGGCTAGAGGAAGCAAGCCAAGAGGCAAAGCTGATCGGCTGTTCAACTGCAATTAGATCTCAAAGGATAAAAAATCAGATTAAAAGTGGAGAGTTTTTTATAATCTCAGTTTGTGATATAGGTAGGAAAGGGTATTACAAGAGAGAACATAAAAACTAACAGGAGGTGTTTAACAAGGGGTCATTTGATCATTGCAAGTGAAAGACTTTTCAAAGATTTAATAATACACTTCTAAGCGACAAAAGGCCTGCAACACACGATGTCTGGGAGATGACATTCTATAAATTCCTATTTACAACATGGTGCAAATTTCTGATAGTTAGGGCAAACAGAAGTGAACCCAGCTCACTGAACATCTGACTCACTCAACACCCAAGGCCTTATCTAGAAAAAAAAAAAAAAAAAAATCAGTTGTTTTCCAGAAAAGCTAGCTCAGCTAGAAACTACAAATCTTGAAATGGAAATAACTGGATAAAATTCTGTAACCTGGGTTGCACAAGAGGTCAGGGAAGCGATCACTGCTGTCCTTCAAAGGCTTCCAGTTTAATCTTCTCTGGGCACCACCAAGAGTGCCAAGGTAACAGCACATCACTCTCACAGTGTTTTAATAACAGGAATCATGACACTGGTATGAGGTAAGTGTGGAAGCACTGGCTTACCTGCTTCCACGTACTCGGAGTGGCAAGAACTACTAAAACGCAGAATTCGTGTTTAGGGCAGAAGATGGTTAATACCCTAATTTGACTGCCAGCTGTAGGTTACATGCAGGTAGCAACACCAAACGTGCTCTGAGTAGACTCTGGTGATTATTGTAAAACAAGTGTTAATAAGGGAACACCATGTACAACCCCATGTTAGGTGCTGCACCGCCTAGGTGGGTGTCCTGCTTAGTGGAAAAGAATGAAGATAAAGGACAGAGCTGTTAGCAGTTGCAGGAGCAAAGTGCTTGGATGAAGAAGCTGCCACAGCGTAAGCATCTCCCTGATCAAATGTTAATGAAGCACTGAGTGTGAACCAAGTGTCTTAGGAGAGTCTGCAGAGCAGAAGCACATGGATTTGCATCCCAACGGCTATGTTTTCATATATTTATTAAAGCTTCAAATCAGTGGGGATTCCATTTCCTACACAAAGAGCTTGCTGGGTTTTTTTTTTTAATACAGCAAGAAAAATATCGAATTAGATTTTTGACCCTCCTCATAGAAAGACTAGATGGCATCATATTTTTCATTTGCTGTGAGCAGTTTTCTCCAGAATGGTACAAGGGAAGGCTTTAAAGATAAAGACCACATTTATCTTCAAATTAAGCAAAATGTTCCGAACTGCTGCAGCTTTCAAAAGCTGTTATGTATGTAGCAGTGATTCACTCAGGATGCTTGCATGCTCGGCTGACATTTCTATTTAATAGAATAGGATAGTACATAAACAGAAACTAGGTAAACAGGCCAATAGCTGACAAATAAATCATCATTTTCCTATTAAAGGGACACTTTGATATTTTTGTAGTGGGTTAAAAGAAATACAAAATAATCAGGCTTTTTTTTTTTCCATCTTGAGACACCTTTCAGCATCTAAAGGAGAAAAAAATAACTCGCCATTTATTTTGCACTTGCAAGCCTGCTACTGCTCTTCAAAACTTCCACTTACACACGTTTTATTTCTGGGCAACAAGTTTTCCTGCAGGAAAAATTCTGCATATTTGCAGAGGAACACCACAGTGTTTTGAAAACAAACCCAGTTTCAAATGTCAGCGTTCCTTTCAAGTCTTGTTTATAATTTTGAAATAACCAACAAAATGCTAGGTGTCGTCTTTATGGCAGGCTTTGAGAAGTGCATCGACTTCCCAAATCTCAATAAAATAGGACCACTCGCATTCATTCTTCCCTGCCCTAACAGGGAATGACAACACAGAAAATGAATGGTAGGTTATATGCCTTTAACAAAAAACAAACAAACAAAAAAAAACCCCAAACCAAAAAAAACCAACAAAAAAGAAAAAAACCAAAACAAAACTCCAAACAAAAAAACCCTCAACCTCCATCCCCCCCGACAAAAGACCAGCTTTTGAGTTACAAAAAAGTGAAAACTGAAAGCAAACCTACACTATTCAGAGCAAAATTCCTCTACGAATTTGCACTGGGGGAACCTTCCAGTGGAGGAACTAAAAATCATCGAATCATAGAATGTTTGGGATTGGAAGGGACCCCTAGAGATCTTCTAGTCCAATCCCCCTGCAGTGAGCAGGGACGCCTTTAACCAGATCAGGTAGCTCAGAGTCCCATCCAACCTGGCCCTGAAAGTTTCCAGGGACGGGGCCTCCGCCACCTCTCTGGGCAACTTGTTCCAGTGTTTCACCACCCTCATTGTGGTGAAAAAATTAGCAAAACCAGGTGGAAACACACTGTTGTCACTAAAAAGTTTTGAATCATTTGCAGGTAAAAAGCAAGGTTCTTCTCCCCAGCTATATTATTTGTATTTGGGTAAATTAAAGCTTGCTGATGTCTACTGACAGGAGGGTGTATAAAAGCGAGGCATGTTACAAATCTCAGGATTTGACAAAGACATCTGACACAAATCCAAGTAAAATGTATACTTTGGTACCTACCTCATTCACCTTTTTGGAACTGCTATATAAAGTCAGGTAGAACTGCAGTGGAAAAGACAGGAGCAGCAGTTTCTGGAGTCTTTTACTACTGCCTCTTAATAGATGAACTTTTCCTCATGAGAAACTTGTACTTTTTCAACACACATTGCTATTCTTTTCTGTCTTTATTCCATTTACACCTCACAGCAGCAATCTAATAGTCATGCCTATGTCTTGCCTGAAACTTCTCTGACAGACTACGGCTTCTAGAACACAGAGACATAAAATAAAGAATACTTACATTAGTAGTGAATGTACGTGCAAGCAACTCTTCTCGCTGTCGCTCCTGCTGCTCCCGGATGTAACGGCGGTGTTGGAAGTTCCTCAGAGCTGTCTGCAGATGCTGAACGTCATACTTCAGCTGGTCAACTCGGCTAGAAAGGATCAACAACAGGAAGACATTCCCAGGCATAAAAATACCATTGTTTTCTGGTGGGTTTTCTATGAACAATGGAGCATTATAAATTAACAGTGATGAACGATAAACAATGATGGCTTCTACTTATCTACAAGATAAAGGACTATAGAAGATACCAGATTTAGATCTTCTGTGCCTCCTTTTTCTAATAAACAGGTGAACTGGAGGCTGAGGACAAAATATGAAGCAGAGTTCTTGAGCTGCCTTGGACATCCTATCCCATGACTACTCTCTTCAGGAGTTATAAATATATTCCTCATTTAACACAGATTTGGAAAGACGGTAGGATTTGAACAGTTCCTATTTTACAACCCTCATGCACATAAAAGATTAAGCTTTCAAGTTTCACTAATTAGCACTGTGTTCTTAAATTTTAGTTTATTAAAAGGAATTTAAAAGTCAGCGGGCAATACAGGAGACATCTCCATTGGGTAAAACAAATAACATCCAAATAATTGTCTCTGAATAAATAAAGCCTAGATGACTATTTCAGATACTGACATCTCTAATACAGGTGACATGATATCCAACCCTGGTATCTACAAAGGCATTTTGTGACTAAACATTAACAGTAGAGTCACAGAATAAATTAGACCAGAAAGTCTTGAGGTCTTGAGGTCCAATCTCCTGCCCAAACCAGTGCTAACTTTAGAAACCTCCTTCTTTTAGTCACCAACAGTGAGGAAAATGGTCCAGAGAAAATGAATGTCCAGAGAAATTGAAATAATTTTGCTCCTTACCTCCAAAAATGCCATTAAAAGCAAACGCCATATAGAGTAGAAATTTTTTTAAGCATCAAAACATCATGTTCTGCTCATCTCAGAACAGAGCCATGAATCCGGTTCCATCACCAGTCTGTGGTTAAACGCAGGAAAGTGATTTTGCCTCTGTGCCTCAATTAAGCTACTGCAGAGCACGGTCATAAGTTATGCAAACTGTAAAGGTTGCACTCATATCAAAAGGCAAAGGGCTTCAATAAATTTAATGAAAATAATTACAAAGACTACACCCCTCTATCATAGCAAAGAAGGTGAACTTACAGTTTAGCATTCTGTCGCTTATTGGGAGGTTCTTTGCTGGACAGTATTTCCAGACGCTCCAAGTTGCTGAATATATTGTCTATTCTTGCCTGAATCTCATTTTCTACTACTGCAAGGGAATAAAAAAGCAATTTGAATTAAAGAACTGCAATCTGAGTGAAGGTAAAAGCTCAAAACATTCAAACCAGCATTTAAAACCTGGCAGATGCAAATCCTTACTGAATGAAAAAAAATCACGTAACTGAGAACTACACATACCATGAAAAGCCGCTTCTTTAACTCAGTAACTTGAGACTCTTGCCTTTGCCTCCTCCTCTGAGAAGGGAGCTAGGAAAGCCCCTGCTCTTTCAAGATATCTGAGCCCCTTTCCCTATCAGCTCCACGTGTTAGAATTTAAAGCTCCCACATTTCCCCCTGCAGCCCCTTCCTGCTCCCTTGGCAGGATTCCCTCACACAAGCTAATAGCCAAGACGATTCTCACCTCATTTAAACCTCCAAAAACTGTTAACACAGAGTTAATATACAACATCCATACCTATAGCAGGGGAGATTGACTGACAGCACCGGAAGGATTCAGAGTTGATAGGAAATGGCAGGCTGGCCAAACAGCTCAGAAAGACATGGCCAAAACAGGGCTGAAGCCCTTGCAAGTGGGAAAACAAGGCCACAAAATAATTGCCTCTGTAATCGTCTATGTCGCAACTGCTTAAGATAATCTGCACAGAAATAGCAGAGGGGCAATAGTATGCAACACAAACTCATGTACTTAAATGAGGGGGAAAAATTATACAACTGGGGGAAAAAAAAAGCCATATGCTTTCAGTTATGTAGTCATTGTACAGAAAACTCGGCACAAGCCACAACCCCCTTCCTCATTTGACAACCGCATTTTCTAACCATGTCACAATCCAGCATTTCACAACGTAAAGAATTGCATGGAAGGGCGAAAGACAAGAGCACTACTAATCATTTGCCATTCTTGTGTTTTAAAGAAGGTGAGCTGTAAGGCTGAAGGAACGCACCCTCCAGAGCATGGCCATAGGCTGGTTGTTAGAGGACAGAAGCACCGTCACGTCTGTGCAGCCACGAGGACAGTCCTGAACTCTCAAGACTACCATGGGCAGACCTGATGGAAATAATCACCAAATCCTACAGACACCATGTGTTCTTGTTTTGCCAGTTAGACTAAAGAGGTCTACAGAAAAGTGTTACTAACCCCTGCTAACTGCTCCACAGTGCCTCAGGACTTCCCAGAAAATCGCATCCAGCAGAACCCAGAAAAGCAAACAGCGCATACAATGCCTTTTCTTTGCCCTTTGATCTCACACAATCAAAGAGTAAATAACTCACATATATAGACACATCAATCAAAACGCCCTTCATCTCTCCATCATTTAGTACAGCTCAACACAGAAGCAACCAGGAGAGCAGACAATTACATCAGCTTTTGCTAGTCCAGACAATAGAATTACTATCTTGGTCATCTTACGCTTTTCTGAGCAAGAAGGGATTATTTGGCCAAAAGTTGGAGGAGAGGTGCAACAGGAAGTTTGATTTTCTGGCTCTTATTTCCTACTCTTCAGCCAAAAGAGAATAATTTTCCCAAAAAATCTTAAATATGCACTAATATCTAGAGCACATACCTGTATCTTTACATATATATATATATATATATATATATATATATATAAAAACCCAGTATGTTCATTTATTGATCATGCAAGATGGTGCCTAATCCTCTCTCTTGAAACGGTCTTAAATACTAGAGGCAGGATGGCAAATTATGCTGATTTTCAAGGGGCTCCAAAATCACATCCAGTGAACAGCACCCCAGGAAGCCTGGCACTGTACTAGGAGTAGTACAACCACCACAAAAATCAGAACCAGCAGACAAGTAGTTCTTTTTTGACAGGAAAATTTATCACAGCCCATTCTACAGCAAAGTCATGCCTCACAAATATGTTCAGGGTAGGAGAAGTCAGTCAACATGTGCATAAATATCCCGTCAATGCAGTGTGCTTTCACTTCAGAAGTTTCTGATGAGGCCCACCAGCAATACTCATACAGGAATTAAGGCTTGAAACACAGGTCCAAAATACATTTGCCAATTCTTCACTGGGGTAAAAAGTCCTGCCACAATACGTCACAGTATTTTATTACAGTCATTTTATTAGCACAGGGTTATAGTCCAAATTGACTGAAGCCATTTCACACCTAGCTGTTCTACATATTTTTCATGAGCAGATGCAATTAGAGGTTCTGGCTCTGATGCAAGCAGGAACTATCAGAATCATCCTGCTTAAATTCCCGCACACCAAATCACAGCATTTTCCCCAGAAACTGTACTAAGCCTCTTCTGGAGAACACTGCCAATTAGCAGATGCTTAAGGAACAGCAAAATAACAGGACAGGTATACAATGACATTTCTCAGCTTCTGAGCTTCTAAAAAACCAGCCCAGTGATGTCCGGAATTTGCAGTTCTGTCCACATCAATGTGGTCATTGTACCTCCATGAACGCATCAATGTGGGTTTTTTTAACTGGTTTAGGTAGAAGGCTTCCACAGCCTGACAACGAGCTCCAAAATCTAACAGCACCAATAGGTATCTGGCATTCCCATATCAAGACACTGTAGAAGCATCCACGGTAAGCACTCTTTGCCAACTAAAGAATCACAAAAGGAAGATGATTTGAAGTAAATTCTTGTTCTGCCTTTTCCGCTCCATCCTTCATAGAAAACATCACCTTATTGAAGTCAAACAGTCAAATTATTTTTAATGTTAATGCATTCCAAATCAGTGATGTCTCACCAGCTGATCACAATGACTGATGAGCCAAATTTGTTCCAATAACAACTGTAAATGCAATGATAAAGCATACAAGGTTAAAGATGCAACCTAAATCAAATCAGAACTGGAGTGGGACTTTTCTCACTAATTACATACTTACAGTGCACTGATTCTTTGTCTGAAGTCTCAAGGCGCCCCATGTAAGATTGGACTTCATGGACTTGCCTATCAAAAGACAAAGAGTAAATTAACCGAAGTCAGTCAACAGCTATAAAATCAAATCATTTTTCAATACCTCAATTTTCAGCTTCTTTTACTTAAAAAAGTACTTTTAAGAACAGAATAGGCATCAGCTACATGGTATTCAGTGCAGACAGCCCGTCACTGAACCTAAAAAACCAACCCAATTCTACAGTATGAAGAAAGCTTTTGCTCAATATGCATCTACAAAATAACTTTCAGTTCAAAAACAAGAATCAAGGTGAAAAGGCTTTTTTTTCTTCAAGGATTTCCAATCCAGTTCTAGCTCCCTTTTCGTATTTATAACCCGAACTGGGGCTCTCCCTGTGCCGCACAGCGGGCACAGTGAAGCCACTGAGATACTCCGAGACAACCATGGAGACAAGACTTCAGCTTTAGACTAGGGACTCACAAGTGGTGAGCACAGCAGAGGGAAGTTCTGACTGGGAGAAGAATTGGTACAAGTGAGACCTTAATAACAGATCTGCAGTGAAGTACTACCTACGAACGCCATGATGCTGATGAGGCACCACGCCTTTATGTCACTGCATAAATGGGTAGTACACATCTTCAACACTAAACACTGGTTTTGTCCCTCCCTTCTCAAAAAGAAAACAGAAGCACTGGCAAAGGTTCAGAGGAGGACAATGAAGATCATGAGAAGTATGGAGTGGCTTTTATACATAATGGGGAGATACCCCAGAGCACAAATTGCACAGGAGAAGGTGAATAAGGAATGACTTCCACTTTTACAATGTACGAGTTACAGAGGCATCAAATGAAATTAAAAGATGGCTTAAAACTGAAGAGAAGGAACTCCTGATACTAGACAAGTGGTGGCAAACAAACAAACAAAAAAAAATTCAAACGCTGATGGGGTTGTTAAATTCCTCTGTTTTAAGAAGCCCCCAAGCCTCAAATTTCTGGGAGGTTGGGAAAATATTTGACAGAAGTATTGCATATGTTTGCCCATTTCTTACTGTCTGTCCTAGAGATCTGCAGTTAGGCAATGCTGAACATAGAATCAGAATCGTTTAGGTTGGAAAAGACCTTTAAGATCATCAAGTCCAACTGTTAAACATACACTGGGACAGACGGACCTTCAGCCATACTCGGTGTGAACATTCTCACAGCAGCTGGGATTCGGACTTTAAGAAATACACTTTAAAAGTAAGAAAAATACCACAATCTTTTTCAAAAAAATATTTAAGAGGTCATCATTTTGGTTACGTTAGTGACTCTTTTTCCGGTATATGTACTGTTTGATAACTATGCACAAATGTTTATGAAGCCAGATCCTTGAAACAAACTTACATTACAGAGTAATACAATATTCATTATTCAGTTGTTATATGAGATTTTAAAATAACTATCAGGGCTGCCTTCCACATCATGACACTGTGCTGCTAAAGAGACAACCAATCATGTCATAAGTACCATATTACTTGGAATTATCTACAGAACCAATTCAATATCCAGTATCTTGCAACCCATACCTGTTCTATAGTTTTGTTTTCCATCAGATTCTCTGGAATGCCCCAGACAGCTTGAGACTTTCCCACTGCTTAAAATGGTTTTAAAATGCTTGTTTAGAAACCCAGGTGTAAGAGCCAAATCAGAATATGGGCAACTGGATCAGAAAAACTACTTCACACTCACCAGGATTCTTCCCATGACAGACAATACAGTAAGTCTGGGGAAAAAGTGGGAAAAGAGTTCAAAAATGCAGAGTATGCCCAGACTGACAACAAACTACAACAAAAACACAGCTCGGTGACTACGATGCCCAGAGAATCCCTAGAAGCGTTCAAGGCCAGGTTGGACGGGGATTTGAGCAACCTGATCCAGGCCCCCATGGCAGGGGGATTGAACTGGATGATGTTTCCAGGTCCCTTCTGACCCAAAGCATCCTGTGATCACAGAATAAGGCAATATGGAAAGAGGAACAAGACAAGATTATTTCCCTTATCAGTAACAGTTACTATTAAGGGTATGCATTTCTAGATCCACAGCAGGATTTCCCGCTCTTCCCTACGAGGTCACTCTATATCATTATTTAATGAAACTCTCTTACTTACCATGCTCATTCAACAGAGCTCAATGAAGAAACCCATCCCCACTGAAAGTGGGAATATTTGGATTAACTGCCTCCTTTGGCTCTTCCCCACAAGCTCTTCCACATCACACAGAGCCACAAGATTTTTTTTTATCTTATTCTGCAATTTTCATACCACTTCTACCTCACCAGATCAGCATTATCTGTGAAACAGTGTTTCGTATCATCAAGGAGGCATACACGATCGTGAAACCCCACTGCCATAGAAATCCTACTGAATTAGTACGCCCTAAATGTATGTACATCTGGTAAAACAGAACACCTTGGGTTTAGTGGACACTTGCATTCCTGTGCTTTAAACTCCCAGCCGAGCCGGCTGGGCTTGCTTTCGGGCTGACGTGGCTCCCAGCAGGCTGGGGCTCCGGACAGACAGACGGCCAGCCGGGACGGCCAGGTTTTTGCCTCCTTCCGCGGCTCAAACAGTCCTCACGGCTGGAAGGTGAGAACTGGTACCAGAGAAAAAACTTCTGAAGGGCGCTGGGCCGCAGGCAGGGCATCCGCCCTCAAACCCAAACCCAAACCCTAACCCTGCCCCTGCCCCCCTCCAGCAGCCGGCTACGGCCAGGCCGCCCCCCGAGCCCCCCGCGGGGGTTAGGTCAGTTGCACCCCCACGCCCCCCGCCGCCTCCCACTTCCGGCCCTGCCAACTTCCGCTTCCGCCGGCCGCGGACACCACCACCCCCGCCCCCGCTGGGCCAGGCGCGGCCGCCAGGGGTCGCTGCCTTCCCGCCGTCACGCCGCCCGCTCGCGGGCACCTGAGGTGGCGGCCGAGCCCTCTCCGTGCGCCCGGCAGCGGCCGCGGCTCCCTCGGAGGCGGCCGCGGGAGACGCTGCGTCCTGGCGTTTCTCACCCCCGACCGCGTTTGCTTCCAACGTCTGAAGCACGTCCCGGCTGAAGGCGGCCGGGAGAGAGGGGTCACAGAATCACACAAAGTCCCAGAATGGCGGGGGTTGGAAAGGACCTCCGGAGGTCACCCAGTCCTGCTCAAGCAGGCTCACCCAGAGCAGGGGGCACAGGACATCGTTCAGGTGGGCTTTGAATATCTCCAGAGAAGGAGACTCCACAGCCCCCGTGGGCAGCCTGGGCCAGGGCTAGGGCACCCTCCAAGAAGTTCTTCCTCACGTTCACCTGAAACCTCTTTTGCTTCAGTTTGTACCCATTGCCCCTTGTCCTGGTGCTGGGCACCACTGAGAAGAGTCTGGCTCCGTCCTCGTGACATCCACCCTTAAGATATTTGTATGTGTTGATGAGATCCCCTCTCAGCCTTTTCTTCAGGCTGAACAAGCCCAGCTCCCTCAGCCTTTCCTCATAGGGGAGATGCTCCAGTCCCCTCATCATCCTTGTTGCCCTCCTCTGGACTCTCTGTAGGAGTTCCTCATCTTTCTTGAACTGGGGAACCCAGAACTGGACACAGTGCTCCAGGTGCGGTCTCACCAGGGCAAAGCAGAGGGGGAGGATAACTTCCCTTTCCCTGCTGGCCACATCATCCAGCCGCAGGTGCCTGAGGTGCACCCGAACAATTCCATGACTGTTGGAGAAGGTGTGGATGTCCCAGCGTGGGAAGTGTCACAGGTAAGGTTGGACAACATGATCAACGATGGATGTCCCTGTCTGTGGCACAGGGTTTGGACCAGGTGATCTTTAAAGGCCCCTTGAACCTGGATCAATCCAGGAGCTCATCAGGTATGCACGCTGTGAAGCAGTTAGATTCCCATGATGGTCAGTGAAGATGTCATCAGCTAAGACAGCTGCTTTTGGTCATATGAGCTACATTGATTTCATAGAATGAGAGAATGGTTTGCGTTGGAAGGGACCTTGAAGATCAACTCATTCCAACTCCCCCGCCACAGGCAGGGACACCTTCCACCAGACTAGGCTGCTCAAAGCCACATCCAGCCTGGCCATGAACACTTCCAGGGATGGGGCATCCACAGCTTCTCTGGGCAACTTGTTCCAGTGTCCCACCACCCTCACAGTAAAGAATTTCTTCCTAAAAGATAATTTAAATCCACCCTTTTTCAGTTTAAAACCGTTACCCCTTGTCCTATCACCACAATCCCTGACAAAGAGTCCCTCCCCATCTTTCCTGTAGGCCCTCTTTAAGTACTGGAAGGCCACTATAAGGTCTCCCCAGAGCCTTCTCTTCTCCAGGCTGAAAAACCCCAACTCTCTCAGCTTGTCCTCGTAGGGGGGATGCTCCAGCCGCCTGGTCATCTTCATGGCCTCCTCTGGAGCTGCTTGAGCAGGTCCATGTCTTTGTGGGGGACGCCAGAGCTGAACACAGTACTCTGAGTGTGGTCTCTAAAAGTCAGGTCATCTCTGGTGGTCTAGGAGACTAGCGCACATGGAGGGGCAGGTACCGAGCAGGAAGTGAGATGAATCCTGCACCTAGCCATCCCTTCCACAGTAGCTGTTCCAGCTCTTTGAGCATCATTACCATCTTCTCCGAACCTTGTCTTGTCCCATTCAGTCCTGCATTTTCATAAATCTGCTTACTCTAATGCCAAAAGCTTGTTCACGAGTGGTCACGGCCAGCTCAGGGCATCCATTGTGCAAATAGGTTTGTTTTCTTAATAATCTTGGGGTTTCCTCTTACATTCATCTACAGTAAATTCCCATCACCAGTTTATCACTTATCCACCACGTCATAGCAGGTTCCTCTGTCCTTTTTCCCAGGGCTGGCAGTTTAGGCCTTGCTCTGGGGTTGCATGGAAAGCTGCTTTCAGTTAGCTCATCTGTACGCAGTTTCTTAATTGTTTTGACCAGATAATCAAGCAGAGTTGAATCACAGAATCACAGAATCATTTGGGTTGGAAAAGGCCTTTAAGATTATCAAGCCCAACCGTTTCCCTAACCCTGCCATCCCACCACTAAACCCTGGCCCTAAGCACCTCGTCTGCCCAGCTTTTAAATACCCACAAGCATGGCAACTTGACCCCTTCCCTGGGCAGCCCTTTCCAGTGCCTGACAGCCCTTTTGGGGAAGGAATTTTTCCTGATGTCCAACCTAAACCTGCCCTGGCACAACTTGAGGCCATTTCCCCTCATCCCATTGCCTGTTCCCTGGGAGCAGAGCCCAGCCCCCCCTCACCCCCCCCCGCCTAGCTCCCCCCTCCTGTCAGGCAGTTGAAGCCACAGCTCTTTGTATGTGCTGGGCTACCAAACTTGACATACTTTATGGTCATAGTCTGCTGAGTCACCTGAACTCCTGCAAGCTTTTAACTTTATGAGAGAATCGGGGAGAAGGTGGATTATTAAAAAAAGGGTAGATATAGGCCAGTTAGTCAGGGAACTGGGACATTAGAAACACCAATTAAAAAACTGATTGATTCAAAAGCAAAAATTAGGACTATAACTCATTCTGGTCAGTGCACTTTAATGGAAAATAGTTCTTGTCAAGATCCATGACTTCATGCTGACAAGACAATGAGCTTGATTGGGAAAAATTGGGAAAGACTTATTCTGTAAAGCATTCAACTTAATACCACAAGGTCAGTCATTTAAAAATCAGTAGGACCAGGGACACAGGGTACTCGGCTCCTCTCCACTATTACTTCCCTCTCTTAAATGTCTTTTTACACTTGTTCCTCAGGCTTTGAGTTCTCCCTGATGTTGGGCTGACGCTACCCTTTTCTGGGTTCATGCTGCCTGTCCCACTTGTCGTATGGGGAGAAACCTGCTGTATCACAAAGAATAATGTAGTAAACTGGGTCCATCCAAATAAAATGCTTTAATACAGTTAAATGCAATGTTTTAAATCATAAACAGTCTTCAGTAACCTCGGCCCATTTCTGCACTTTTCTTCACCTAGGCAAAGCCTAAATAACTTTACAGGAAAAATTCAAGATACTGAAGGAAGACAAACATTGGAGGAAAGACCAGAGATTATTTTAAGAGGTGGGGAAGCATAAGGCAGACAACGTCTTGTGTGACACTGGGCAAAATGTGAAACCTTGAGACTGGAACGGTCTCCAAAGCAGTGTTTTTTAACAGTGTTGCTCATTTACAGTTGAGGGTGTGCACCTGAAGGATGACAGTCTAGCCACGTGAGAACAAGTCACTGAGCATCATACAGATAGAAATGAGTGAAATAAATACACATCTTTAATTAATGAGAGATTCTTGCTCCTGTGGATCCATCCCTTGCATCTCAGATGATGCATGAAACTTTCTTGGTCCGCCCTGCAGCCAGCCAGGTCTCTGGCAAAAAGATTATCCCCTGGATAGCTAACAGTAACTCAAGCCTCAGAAATCACATCAGTCTAAGAATAAACAACATTAACTGCAGTAGTAACAAATACACTTAGTCCTTATTCTTTGCTCTCCCTTATCTGAGTCATTATACCCCATTTTTGAACACTTTCTGGAAATAGAGAGGTTGGATGAAAACAGATGCTGGGATTTCCCTCCTGGCCAGGGCTTTGAGAAGAATCACAAGAGTTTTGATGAAGTGGCAGGCACTGAAGTATAAAAATGAATTCCTCTTCTTTTGTGAAGAAATTGATTTTTGCCAGAAACAACATGCTGCAACCGAACGTCTGCTCTTGTTAGTCTTCAAGTCCTTCCAGGAGGAGTCCTTCAGCAAATTGGCTCATTTAGACACAACAGCCAGGAGCATGGAGAGTAAAAAAAAAGGGTGTTGTTCAAGGAAAGCCTCTGTATTGTAAACAGGATAAAAGGGGATGGAGAGAGTCACTTATCACTGTCTAATATGTCCCCAGGTCATTCCTGCGTAGCACCTACTGAAGAAAAAGGATTTCATATTCACTGCTCTCTTAGAAACCCCAAGCCAACCACGGGGATTTTCTCTATCAAAAAATCTACAGACATCATGTGCATTCAGCAGGCGCCCTCAAACCCCTGTCGGTGCATTCCCCATTACCCTCCTCTGGCTTGTGGTTTAAAGCCTTGCAGCACCGAGGGGCAAGCTGCACACTCTCAGAGTCTCCTTTGTTCTGCCTGCACCAGCCCATATTCCCTTCGCAGCTACAGGACTTCATTCCCTCTCTGAAAAAGAAGACCCCGATTCTTTATTTCAAACCAGGCCGTAATAATGTGTCTCTCCCTTTTTCTCTAAGCATGACCCCAACAAGGTATAGAAACTCTCTTTCGCCCTCCTCTTTCCCTCCCTCCCTCTCTTTTTTTGGGCACACAAAAGTATTCCCCAGCTCTTTGCATGCTTTCTTGATACTAATAACTGTGGTTTTAAAAACAAGGGAGTGCCGAACCTGAGGGCATGCCGCAGAGGCAAGACATTTAGATGAATGCTTGATGGAGACTCCTCACTTAGTCCAGCTGCAGGCCATGGGGCTGCATGTCCCAGCCCTGACAGACTACCTTACACAAGCCAGACCTCACAGCACGCCTCTCAACATTTCAAGGCTGTGGAAGTGGTGAAAAAGAGCAGCAGAGACACGACAAGAATGTCGAAGTCTCATCTATCAGATTTCTTGGACTGTTGGGTGATGTGTGGGACCTGGGTCTTCCTGGGTAGTAAGGTTTTTAAAGACACATTGCAGCTCCCTCCTCATCTTCCCAAATCAAGAAGGTTTCTGCACTATCACAGTCAATTTTGAGACTGATCTGTGGCCAGAAGAGTCACAAATCCTTGGGCCATTGTTCCCTTCTTCATAAATGTACCAGGTAAAGGGATGTGGCAAGGGTGGGGAAGGTCCAGCCAATGGAAAAGAAGTCATGCAACAACTCTACCATGTCACCATTTCCCTCCCTTCTGCAGTGACACCAGGGAAACAGAAATAGACGCCAGGGATGATAGAAATAGAAGGAAAAAAATAAAATCACCTAAGAGTGAGAAACACTGCAGCATCCCCCAGCCTTAGGGATCTTTGAGACACAAATGGCTGGAGGTTCAGAGAATATCCTGGGGCAGTGTATTTCCCTCATGCTTTTATTCTTCCCTGGCTGGCAGTCACAGATCACTGGTGGAGATGAAATACTGACTACTGAAATACTGCACTACACTGGGTACATTTGGTACCTCAATGCCTCCATTGCAGTGTAATGGGTTCTATTATCATAATAATGATTAAACACAGCTCCGTTACCCATGCAGGGCTGAGATCCTTGCACCTGCTGATCATGTCTCCGTTTGACTTTACCAATGAAATTCAGAAAACAGGAACAGAAGAGCCTCCTCCAACAAAGCCAAGGAGGCAGAAGGGGCAAGAAATGACATTGCCTTCCCCAGATGATGAACAGGTGAAATTACAATAATCCAGCCAAGAAACATAGCACCTTGCATCCATTTGCCCAGGACCAGGAACTTTTTAGGAGCCACAGTTCCATTCTACTGAGATGGCATTGCCCCCTAAATCCCACACCCCATTGCAATCTCTGGGTCCAGGCCTTAAAAGCTCTGGCTTTGAAAATCTGAATTTATTTACCGGGCAGCCCTGTTTGATACATAAAAGCATGAGGACAGATTCTGTTCTGGCACTAATGTAGCCCTGAACTGTATGCATAAATTAACACTTACATAGGCGAGTCTTAAAATACGTGAGCGAAACCATGTGTTATTATCCTGATTCTTCCAGGGGTCAGTTCCCTGACAGTCAGTCTCTCTGAAGTGTGTCAGGTTAAGAATTCCATCAGAATTAGAAAAAATCATCAGCTGCTTTGGGAAATTTTAGGTGCAGATCTTTTATGTGCTACTCTTTTCCACTGAACAAATGCCCATTTGCTAGGTCTAACTTGGCCAAACCGATCCAGGTAACTGTACTGCTTTTTTTCAGCTGTTTAATAAGTTTATTCTGAACTGCTTTCCAAGTCAAATCTGGATGTCAACCTGCCTCATGCTCACATTGTGTCAATATGGGAGATCTCAAAATTAAAAAAAAAAAAAAAGGTAAAAAATCATTTTCATCCACATTTTATCAACTGGGTAATCCAGGCGTAAATAGATGGATGTGCCGGGCTACCTCTCCCTGCTTCTCAGGCGCTGGACTGGATGCTCCAGGGGCTGTGATATGTTTGTTGTAAAACTGGCTGACATAAAGAGGCCCCAGGAGCTGCATGCATCCGTAGGATAGATGTCTTCTTCTGTCAATCCAGCCAGAGTCCCCCAAAAGGGGAAACTGGATTGTCTGTACGGGCAAGGGGAGGGTGGGGAGAGTCCTCTGAGGAATGTCATAGAATAATTTTCCTAAAAACTCCAGTAATCTGAACAAAACCTTACCAAGTCTTTTGCCATTAACGGAGGCCAGGAGAAAGCGCAAGGACGGAATGCGGACAGAAAAAATTAAATTCGCCACTTGGCCCAAGCTGGTGGCTCCTGCACCAAAGAGTCCCTAGCAGTCGGCTTGATTGGGTGTTGCTCAGGTAGGGAGTAATTACAACAGTGTGCTGTTTTCAGGTCTCTTTCCAATGCCCAAGTAAGGCTCTACGCAGAGGGGTCCCAGGAGTTTCTTATGATCCAGTGAACTATGGACAGTAGTGGCATTCAGAAATGCATAGCATAGGCTCCAGACAGGGATCTCTTGGGTTTGGGGGGGTTCTTTTTACCAAGTCTGCACTCACCATCCGACAGACTCTGCTATATAGAAAATCCAGTCCTAACATTGACTTTTGTGGTGCTTTTGCAAAATTTCTCCTTGGGAATTTAATTGTGCTTTCTTCTCACAGGAACGGGTTTGGTACCTGTGAGTAACATAAATCATATTTCTTTGGGGCTGGAAGATACCTGAAAAGGGATGGAGAAGCAGATTGTACCTCATTAGCTTTTATGTCCTTTAAGAGTGAGGCACACATCACCAGCTGAGCAGCTTTGCTTGCATGGGTTTCCTTCAGCTTCCTTGAGAGTGGGAGTGGACCAGGCACTGATGCAGGCAGCAAGAGCTGCAGATGTCCCCTTGGAACTGGGGACACTCCAGTGGTGCGGTGGCGTTTCCCTGCTTGCCAGGATGTCTGCAGGGAGAGGGAAGGTGCCACAGCAGGAGCTGTTAGACTGCCTGTCGCATGGCTGTGTTGGAGATCTTATCTCCAGCGATTAGCTTGGCCCTGCTGTACTGCTTTCCTCACTATCCTGAGCTATCTGCCAATTTGCTACCTCTATTTCAAATTCAAAGAAGGGTTTGTTTTTCCTAAAGCTTATCTGCTTTTTCTGACCAGACTAGATGGTCTAACTGCAAAAAAAATCTACCTCCAGCAGCCAACCTTGCACCTCTTATTCAGTCTTTTTCCAGATTCAGTTGCCTTTGCCCCCTCCAATCACTGATTGCACTGGCTGCAGGGTTTTATTTGCCCCAGTACAAGGCAGGTTTATTTAACAACAAATGAGATCTGCAAAATTACATCTACCGACCCTCCCTGGTTTAATGAAATGGATTTACTTTATTGGTCCTGCAGGCTTTCCAACACTGTTCCAGTGACCCGAGCACCGTGGTGCAATTGGTTGCAGCATGGTGCAGCAGCTGGGGCTATGATGGGTGGCACAAAAGCTCCAGGTTTCATTGCGCTCTGCAGGGGATTCTGGATTGCCCATATTGGGAGGAATCCATAACCACTTTGGTCTCTGGTAAACCAATGTGTCGCGAGAGCAGCCAGGGTTGCTCACCTCCCTGGTCATGGTGCCCGCAGCTGCCCTGCTACACTGAGCAATACCCCCAGTGAGCTGAACTGAGCACCCAGTGTGAGTGAGAGGTGTGGGAGTGTATGGAGGAACTGGGACGGCTGAATACGAACGAAGACTGGAGTGAAAGGTGACAAACATGTCGCAAAGAGATTAGGGGTTTTTTACATGGGTTTTTATCATTTTTCTCCCTGGTTTTGGAAAAGTACCTGAAATTCAAGATCATTTTCTGTTGGCCAGATCCATCACTGAACTGGCGGTAGCTGACTATCCTTATGGATCTGAATTTCCCAAGATACAGTTTTAGCTCCTGCTGGAGGATTTGATGAATTAAAAAAAAGTCGTATAATCCTATAAAATTATATACTATAATGATATAATTATAGAACATTATACAACTGTGTTGGTAACAGGCATTCACAGCTTATCTCTACCTGTCTGGTCACAGATCTTTCGGCATCACTTCACTGCAGCCTCCAAACCAGGCAAGTTCTTTGTTCACAGCAAATGATGCAAAATCAGCCTCTGTCTCCACTGATGGCAGAAGACTTTGGAGCATTTCCACCTGCCAGGACTTCTCCCTGGTGTCCAGGGTTGTTGGGAGAACCACTCTTGCTTCCCCAAGCCCACTTCACTTTTGTGCTACAGCTGTTGTAAAACACCAGCTTTTTGAGCATTTCAGATGCCACAAGCCTCACTTCCATGATTATGAGTTAAAACTAGAAGTATTTTTAGGGAATCTTTATACTAGAAAGAAAAATATTGTTTTTGTTGCAAATGCTGAGGTTTATGCCTCTGGCCTGTGTCAAGTAAGGTGATCCCTCAAACCCATGTGTTAAAATAACATCATTTCGGTTGTAAGGCTGAACACAAGAATGCTCACGAAGTCTCTACTTTCTCTCTGAATCACAAACCATCTGTCTGAAATGAGACAGAGAAAAAGCAGAAAGAAAAGTGGCATCATTATGTCATTACCAGCCCCATTGCTCTCAGCAAGGAGAGCTGTGCTTGCCAAGACCACATTAATGACGGTGTGCTGGCCCCGAGTGCCTGACACTCAGCCTTGTACAGGTTTACAATGTAAATCTCTTTCCCTCCTCCTAACTAGTGTTACTTCATTTCTATCTACAGCAGCATCAGGGCCATTTCTGCATTGTGGCGGCTGTGATGTGGGAGCCCTGCCTGTCGGGTGCTCAAGCCGATGCTGCTCTCGCCCAGGCTGCAGGGCTAAACAAATAAGGGCTGGAGCATTTGTCAGGCAGATGCAAGCTCCTTCTGCCTGTACTTGGCCATGAGAAGAAGGGACATAGCTGTGGGTGGTTCAGTGTGGGGTCCAACACTGCCCATTGACGAGGCTCACTGAGGCTCAGCAGGAGACCACCATGGCAATACATAGAACCATAGAATCACAGAGTGATTTAGGTTGGAAAAGCCCTTTAAGACCATCAAGCCCAACCATTCCCCTAACCCTGCCATCCCACCACTAAACCCTGGCCCTAAGTACCTCGTCTGCTCGGCTTTTAAATACCCGCAGGGATGGGGACTCAACCCCTTCCCTGGGCAGCCCCTTCCAGTGCTTGATAGCCCTTTCAGGGAAGAAATTTTTCCCAACCTAAACCTGCCCTGGCACAACTTGAGGCCATTTCCCCTCATCCCATTGCCTGTTCCCTGGGAGCAGAGCCTGACCCCCCTCCCGGATCCCCCCTCCTGTTGTAGGGAGCAATAAGGTCTCCCCACAGCCTCCTCTTCTCCAGGCTGAACACCCCCAGCTCCCCCAGCTGCTCCCCATCAGCCTTGTGCTCCAGACCCCTCACCAGCTTCACTGATCTCCTCTGGACATGTTCAAGTAACACAACATCTTTCCTGTAGTGAGGGGCCCAAAACTGAACACAACACTAATCTTCTCTGTATCATTCCAGTTCTAGTACGTGTGCTGCCGAAGCCGCAAAATACAGCTGACTTGGCACCAGGAGGTCACATTTTGCTGTAGAACCACTAGCTATTTCTTCCCTCAAAATGGTCATGAGTGTAGCCAGCAACAGCATGCCTTCCCTTCTCCATCACCCTCTTGGGAAGTGGGATGCTCTTTTCCACACACTGCCCCAGAGTGGGAGGTTGCTTGCTGGAGTTGAGGGCTGGAGCTAGAACTTGGTCAGCAGCATCCTTACCTGGGTGATGCAGGCATCCTCACCTGCTGCTCAGCAAGGTTTCGGCCCTGTGGGTGCTACTGCATATAAGAGATGGAGGGAGAAACAGAGCAAGAACAAGGGCGAGAGTAATCCTTTAAGAGGGGAAGGCAGGACTGTTATCTCTGTGAGCAACCAGAGACCAGTGATGGGCTTGGAGACTGAGGCATTCAGCACAGGTCTCCGTCTCTTCTTCTGCTGACAGCTCCTGGGTCTTCCCAGTGAAAGACAGGATGGGATCAGTTTTGGAGTGCTGGTTCAGGCCTGTCTATACTGGGTGGGAAGAACTCAGCAAAAGGAGGGTGATGGTGACTGCACAAGTTGACCAGAGCACAGGAACATATTTCTGGAGTGTGGGAGCCTGTTCCCAGCTGTGGTCTTGCTTCCAGTGTTCATATATGGTCCTGTAGAGCAACACTTCACCTTCTTTCATGATTATACTACCCACAGATATCAAAGTGCTATCAGTTTCTTTGTTGAAGAATCCGAGGCAGAAAGAGGAGACCCAAGTTGCCTACTAGTAGACTTGAGAAAAGACTAGAGCACAACCCTCTTGTCCCTGCTGCCTGACCACTGGTCCCCACTGGTATCTCCTCCTTTCATTACTAAGGTGCTGAGGATACCTGCAGCCCTGAACTGGGATGTTCTGCCCATTTGCAGACTGGGGAGAAGCAGCACTGCAGCTCCTCTCAGAGAGCTCAAGGAGGCGCCAGGGTGGGTTTTCCAAGGTTGCAGATCTCAAACCTCATTATTTATTCAGTAATTAGCTCAGGTCAAAAGTTTAAGGCTTGGAGACTGCTGCTGGGGAAGTGGTTCCTCCTGGATGTTAGAAACCAAACTGCAGAAAGCAGCAGCAGTTGGCATCAAGGCAAAACATTTAATCAAGGATCCTGTAAACGGGACGGCCTTGCTGTGTAGTCTTGCTGGACAGTGAGTGTTGCAGTGATGTCTCTCAGAAGGAAATACATCGCACTGCAGAAGTAGACAGGACATTGACACAAATGCTTGTGCACCTAGGAATTGCATAACTGGGTGGGTCCTGGTCTGTCTGAACCAAAATCCTGCCATGGCCAGAACAAGGTTTTTCAAACAAGGCTTCAGGTAGCTGTTACAGGCTATGGCCTACTCCTGTTGCCTCCAAACAGTCTCGCTGAAGAGCAGCCAAGACCTAAAGCAGTAATTAATTCTGGTGGGATAGAGTTGTCATCACTTCAAATAGCCAATCTCCACTTAAACTTTTCTATTTCTGTTTCAAAGGTTTCCCAAAGCAGCAATTCTACATCCCTTATTCGTCCTATGTACAAAAGCCTTTCAGTGGCTGAAATTGCTTTATTTTCCAATGTCACGTACTATGCCCCAATGATACGTTACAGAACAAGAAAGCCCAGTATCTTTTGCTGTTTAATGATTTTGGTTATGTTTTGAACAATTTATCTGACTTGCGGGCAATTAGTTTTCCTTCTAATGATCAGACCTTTGGGTCTCATTCCACTCTCGGAGGCCTCTGCGATTCTCCTACCTCCCATGAGGTGCAAAGTATGCATTGCCAGCAGCCAGAGCTGCCCAGCTGTGCTCCAACATGGCGCTGGAGGATTTTCCATCCTAGCCTTTACCTGGCACTATGCACCCTCACATTCTGCCCCTTTCGAGACCACGCCGCAGAGATTGTGCCACCCTGCCCAGCACAGCACCCTGCCCGCTTTGACTTTGCCTGACTGTGCCAGAGAGAAAGTGGGACAGGGAGGAGGAAAGCGAGGGGCTGAAGGATTAAACAAGACAGACCAGAAAGCCTTGAATTTTTCCCCTAATACTCAGCCATTTAATGACTAGTTTGATGATAAGCATGAAATTAAATAGACAAAGAAAATTCTCTCATGTCTAAGAAGTCAGCAGATAATTAGGTTTTGATGGGGACATACTGAGATGCTTTCTACTTATTTTGTGAAGTCTGATTTAATGCTGTCTTGGTTGTCCCTGCAGTTGAACTCTGTTGATGAGTCCTGGCCAGACCTTGGATGGTTGCTAGTGCTGGTGGATGCCTCCTTTACTCAGGCAAGTGCTAGTCCTTTGGAAGAACTTTTCTCAATAGAGAAAAGCTTTCAATTCCTCTCATTTTTAGACTGAAAACTCCTGGAGCCCCCAAGTCAAATATTGCTCACAGCAGCCATACTTCGGTGCCCTCTTCACCAGTCTGCCGTGTCAGATATTTAATTTCTTCCCTCTTTAACAGTTTAAACATTTTCAAGAGACTTTCACCTTGCCAGAAATCATTCTGAAATTTTGAAAGCCAGGAAAGAATGAATCATCTTAAAGACTCAGACCCAAAACTGCCAGCTTCAAAGGTCTGAGGGCCTTATCTAGATAAGGAAATCATTGCACACCAGATAGTGTGTGAATTCACAGTATCCTGGTCCCTCCCAAGGCAGCCAGAATTTGAACACTCCTAAGTGCCAGGAAAAAAAAATCCCTTTTTTCACATATCAGCACTCCTAAAGATACGTTATGCTTTATTTACAGGCAAATGCCGGCTCATTATGCCAACACTTCAAGCCAAAATCTCCAAATGCAAGCTAGCTCCAAACTAGAAGCCACGAAATCACAGGCGATACAAGGCTGCCTGCAAAGTAAGGCACGTTAGCTGTTTGCCAGAAGCATCTTCAACACCTTGAGGTAGGGAAGAGGTCATTAAATGAGTGAGAACTAGAAAATAGGGGCAAAATGGAAGGAAGGGACACGTCTTCATATAAGAAATCATAAATTTATTCATAAGAAATCCCATTTGCAAAGCAGCAGTGGACAGCATGTCTTTTGATGTGGGATTTAAAAATAAAAATACAAAGCTGAGTGCTGAGAGAGGAGAGTTGAACCCGAGGCTGCTGACTTTTTCACACTAAACTTTGGACTTGGAGAAAAGCAGGAGGGTTGCTTGGCTCTGGCACACAGCATCAGCAGCCAAGTGTCGCCTGAGACCATAGAAAGCACAAGCTTTGGTAAAGTCACCATCCCTAAAACAGCATCTCACCAGGTTTTGAAAAGTTGTTCTCATTGTTTCATTTAAATTGTTCTCAAAATGACAAATCTGATTGACCCCATTGAAAAATCAGACTGTCAGCTCACTCTGACACTCCATAATTTTTGCTTTGATCACAATATACGATAGGAAAAATTCCAAAACTTTGAAAGCTTGCCCTGGGAAGGAAAGAAAACCATTTCCTACTAAGCTCCCATCTCAAATATGTTTTGCTGTTTATTTTTGGAGGGAGAAGACCAGCAAACTTGACAGTGCCCATAAGGAATGTCCAGCTGCCGGCAAGATGTTCACAGCTTTCAGGCTCCTGGAGGAGTGATGGGAGGTGGGGAGGGAGAGTCTGCTTCAGGAATGCTGCTCGGGCGTTTAGGAAGGTTGAGCTGTGTTTGACAGTGTAATAAACCCCCAGAGAAGCACCGAGTCTTATGCATAGCCCGCAGCTATTCAAGAACTCAAAGCTCAAACATACACACAGAAAGGTTAGCTGTTAATGGATGGTAAATGTTTGGAGAGACCTTTGACCAGCTCTAATACTGCAGCTGACCGTTCAGAAAGTCTGTAATGAATGACCACGCATTAGGCTCCACTGCTCACTTTAGCGGGCAATAACTGTCAAACCTTGCTGCTTAACCCCCAGCGAGATCTCCTGCCTGTCAAGTGGCAACCGAGCAGGCATCGAGGGGGTTAGGCCTGGCTTGGGATTGCACTTGTTCTGTACAACCATCAAAGTGGGCCAGAGCACCATGCTGAGTTGATGAGAGAAGATGCAAGAATACCTACGGACGCCTCCAAAACTGCTTTTTTCCTGATTTTTTGAAGGATCCAAACCTGTTTCAGCCCTGGTCATTGTCAGTAGCTTCATCTGCTCCTGGCAAGGATAAAAAAGCAGTCAAGTGTCTGGGACTTGGATTCTGTCTTGGTCTTTCTGAGGAAGCCATGAAAGGAGACATTTTGCTCTCCCTGTTCTTATTATATACCAATGGGCTCAAATCCCTCCAGGAATCTTGCACTTGAGAACGTTCAGCATAGACATGGGTGCTGACTCCCTGAAAATTTTCACTGCAGAAATTTGCACAAGCAGTTTTTGTCAGGCTGAAAACTCCTGGAGCCCCTGAGTCAAATATTGCTCACAGCAGCCATACTTCAGTGCCCTCTTCACCAGTCTGCTGTGTCAGACATTTAATTTTTCCCTCTTTAAAGGTTTAAACACTTTCAAGAGACTTGCAGCTTGGCAGAAATCATTCTGATAACCTGGGGCAAAGCCACTGATACAAAATGAATCCTTGTTCTTATTGCCACGCACTGTCCACAGAGCAATTTATAATGCATGGCTTTCTGTCCAGTATCTTCTACTAGGAATTTCAGGAAAATTTATTTTACAGAAAGGGAGCTGTGAATGCCTCATTAGGGATAAATGAGTAGGAAAGAATGCACAATATTCCATGATGATGTATTGCAGAGAAAACTGGATTAAAATGAATAGGAAACAGCAGAGAAAAGGCTCCAGGCCTTGAGCGAGTTCACCAGGATACCCTCTGGAGCAAACACGAGCTTTGCCCTGTCTCTGTGGCTACAGGATCAGCATGTGTTTCCATGATCCTGTTGCTAGTCCATTCTCTTGGGAAGTTTGGAGGCTCTGTAAGTCCTCTGAAGTGCCACCAAACTGCACAGCAAATCAAGAATATTTCAGCTTAGTCTCTCCGAGCCCTTCAGAGTGCCTAGTGTTGAGATCAAGTGACATGAGTGTGTCACCAAGCCTTACAAACAGGGTGTCATGCCAGTAGCAACTGTTGTGAAGCCCACCAAAATCAATGGGTCCACCATGCTTCTTTCAACATCGGTCTTCCTTACAATACCGGTAACCCCAGTCCCTTGGACATCCTTAAATATCACCTCAGATGCTCTGTATGACTGTGCAGTGTGCATGGTCCTCTGAAGGGAGGATGGAAGGCCTTCAGTGTCATATGTGAGGCTGATCATCCTTTTTTCTTTTCCCAATAGTGTTTGCCTGCATGTGACAATGGGAGCAAAGAGAGCATTTAGCAGAAGAGGTTGGATTAGGATTGGGGAAGTCACCTGAAACTACCAGTAACTACACAAGCTGTTGTTGGGTGTCTCTTCTTTGCGAACCAGGAAGGAAAATCAACACGACTGATTTATGGAGAATCCCTGATGAATTCTTGCTATCATCTGGCATTTTACAGAGTGGACAGAAACAGTAAACTTGTGATTTTGTTACATTTCTTATTGGTAGGTGGTATTTTCCCTTGCAGGCCCCTGGCTCAACCCTGCAGGTTCTAGCAACCAAATCCTTGTGATTGTTAAAATCCCAGCCACAGAAATAATCTCAATTCACATGAGAACTGAAGTATTTACTGAAGTTCTAGAACCAAAGCTAGTGATGCACAGGAGTTGGCTGGAGAGGAGAAAAGTGTGCCTGAAGGGTCACTCTACAAGAGCCACTGTAATGAATGTACAGAGTTCCATGTTGCCTGACTTTGCTTCACGAGTCCAACCCAGATCAGATGGCAGGAGGAACGTGAGATACTGGGAAGACACTAAGTGATGGGATCCTATGGAAGATATCTCACTTTGCCGTGGACTCACCATCACAAGTAGCTTCTTCCTTACTCTTCAGATGTTCTCACCACAGACTCTACATCCACTTTGGGACAGTGCATCCTTATTCTCAAGAGTCCAGCCACAGGTTTCATAGATCTTAAGCAAGAGAATGAAAGTGGTGCCTAGAGTCTTCATAGCTTGGAAAATGAATCTTTCCTCCAGGTAGTCAATGTGTTCCTCATCGTGACCTTCTTTGCACTGTTTGTCAGCTGTAGTTGTAGTAGGTCCTATTTGGATGTCCCTGAAATGAGTAGACCTTGGTCAGGTGTGGGAAAGTCAGTACCTGGCCTGGACCTCTGACCTGTGCTTGCCAGATGAGTTGTGAGGTGGATCCCTGGTAGGACAGAGATCTCATCACACCCCCAGTGCCCTGCCACTGACACCTCTGCTGCTTTTCAGGCAACCCCAGGGGCTGGATGCCATGGCACTGGTCCAAACTCACATCTAGCATGGTGAAAAGATGACCAGGATAAGAATGCGTCTTGTCCCAGGAATCATTTGGACATTGCTGCTGTGTACTGTTAATTTTCACATCAGTTTTTTAAGCCCTGGCATATTTGCAGAGGTCAGACGCTTGTTGGACAACTATTTGGAGACTGGGATCCGGCTGATGCCCTTTACACCAAGGGGGATGAATATAGAGGATGGTGAGGCAATAAACTACCACTGTAACTGTGCTTGCATGCATGTGCATGTGCCTCTGTGTGCATGTGTGCATGGTGCGGGGGTGTGGATGCAGATTTGCATGGAGCTGTTGCCACATGTGTGCATTGGTATGTGCATGTTCCTGTGTGAGCGGGTGTACGTGCCGGTGTGCACGCGTAAGGATGCCCATGTATACATGCATATGTATGCAAGTGGCTGTGTATTCACCTATGCGTGTGTGCCTGTATGCATGTGTACATGTGAACGACTGGAGATGTGCATGTGTGTGCATATATGTGCATGTGTGTGTGCAACTAAGCCTGCATACATGTGTATGCATGGGCATGCCTACATTTGGGCATGTACATGGGTGTGCACATGTAAGAAAAGAAAAGAGGAGCTTTTCTGGGGAAGGTATGAAAAGTAAAGCTCCCAGTAGAGCTCTCAGGGTTCTCAGTCTGGGATTGCTCGTTGTGGTGGAAGGCAGTGATGTGACACAGTCCTGGTCAAAGCCCAAAGGAGGGAAGCTCAGTCTCCAAGCCTGGCACCGGCTCTGGGAGCAGCATGTAAGCGAAGCATGCAAAGACTGGAAGGGCGCGTACAAAATGATGAAACAGAAGAGCACATCCAGCAATGAAAAACTTAAAACAATGGCTTTTGCACCATCACTCACAGCAGTCTCCTTGGCAGGCTGAGAAAATATGGGCTGGCAAAGCAGACAGTTCAGCTGGACTGCTTAACACTCTTGCAAAGGTTCCTCCACACGCTCCATAGGTCTCTGCTCAGTCACAAATTCCAGCTAAGACCCTTGTTACACTGACAGAGTTTCTCTTCAGTAATGAGGAGCCACCAGTATCCTTGTCCTTCTTACAGGCTTTTTCCAGGGCTCTGACCTTGGTCCCGCACTTCTCCAATCCTGCATCCCACAAGGAGACTCTGCCTGAATGTCATCAGAACTGCAGTGAACAGAGTTATGTCTGCAGGAGATCAAAGGAGGACGTATTGCTTGCAGTGGATCTCACTGTGGCTGGGGGTGTGAATCTGGCTTGGGGAGGATGCTAAGCTGCAGTATCAGGTCATTGTTATTGTGACAGCAAAACCGGATGTGGAGACAATGAGCAAGGCAAGGTCCATGTGAAGGTCCGTGGCAAGGACAGGACCAAAGATACAGAATATCCAAAGTGGAAAGAAACATATAAGGCCCTGAGCTGCTTACGAAGGATGTGGTGGTGCACAGATGCAGTGACTTGAAGACTGTGAGTGAGAACAGAGCAAGGGACTGATGAAAAGGCCTACAGACAAGTCGAGGGAGGTCTAACAAAATGCAACTTCCATTTGCATGCTGTTGGCATACCTGACATGGTATATGCTGGCATGAAGTTAACCAACCAGCCTGTACTGGTTTTGGCTGGGGTAGACTTAATTTTCTTCATAGTAGCTCGTATGGGGCCATGTTTTGGATTTGTGCTGGAAACAGCGTTGATAACTGAGGGAAGGTTTCATTACTGCTGAGCAGGCCTCACACGGAGCCAAGGCCTTTTCTGCTCCTCACCCCATCCCACCAGCAAGTGGCTGGGGGGGCACAAGAAGCTGGGAGGGGGCACAGCCGGGACAGCTGACCCCAACTGACCCCAGGGATACCCCACACCGTAGGACTCCATGCTCAGCATTTAAAGGTGGGGGAAGAAGAAAGAAGGGGGAGACGTTCGGAGTGATGGCGTTTGTCTTCCCAAGTCACCATTACCCGTGATGGAGCCCGGCTGTCCTGGGGATGGCTGAGCACCCGCCCGCCGATGGGAAATAGTGAATGAATTCCTTATTTTGCTTTGCCTGTGTGCATGGCTTTTACTTTCTCTATTAAATTGCCTTTATCTCAACCAACAAGTTTTCTTACTCTTATCCTCCTGATTCTCTCCTGCATCCCGCCAAAGGGGGAGCAAGCAAGTGGCTGGGTGGTATTTAGTTGCTGGCTGGGGTTAAACCACCATGCAGCCCTATTTGAACTGGCACAAAAAGTTTATTCCAGACCAGCACGTTGAGTTGTGAGGCTGTGGTATTTCTGCTGTAGCGTTTAAAAGCCCTCAAGTTAGATTTAGCGTATCACTGAAGTGCAGTTTTAAAACACAGCTTCCCCATGTACTCTCTCCTTTCAGGAAAAAACAAGCATCAAAGGACTTAGGAGCTTCCCTCCTACTCCTTCCATCTCATTTTTCAATTTGAGGAAATACATTGTATGCTAATTTCACCTTCCTTCTCTCAGTTTCTTCCATTTGACTGATGCCTTTGGATACTGTTCCAGTGTCAGTGAATATGCAAATACCATTTTGTTTGTCTTGCCTTGGGACAATGAAGTCTTTGAAATGTAGATGTGGGATCTTCAATTTATCTTGCTGTCTAAGAACCTACTTTCTCTTTAATTCTTAATTTTTTATACAATTCAGCAGAAGGGCTTTTGTCTTTCACTTTCATTGCCAGCTAATCATTCACTCTCATTTAATCAAAGTGGAATATATTTCAGCTGGTCACTGGTTTTGTTTGCTGAACTACATCACAAATTATATATTTTTATAAACCGTTCTCATTCGATGCCTTAACAGCAAGACAGCTTTCTGTGTCTTCGCAGAATTACATGAAGCATGAGCAGCATACCTAAACACAGCCGAGAAATGAACAGGCTGTACAGAGCCCTTTGGTTTAGACACGAGGACACAGGATTGTCAAATCTGAATCAAATCCAAGATCCTTTTAGCTCCATGCTGTGTCCCTGTCTGTGGCCAGGAGAAATCTCTAAGGAAGGTGGACAGGAACAGGATGAGTAGAGAATCAAGCCCAGTCAATGAAGCACCAGGGCACTCACATAGCAGGAGGTACCAGTGAATCTGTATTTGAGAAAGGACCAATGCAGAACAGGGACACCCACATGTCAGCAGAGATCTACTTGTCCCTGGTGACAGGACCTCATCCCTCATGAAACACCCATGTAGAAGAACTGGCAATTCCAGTGTTATGAACCAAACACAATGCTGTCTAGTTATGTGATGTAACTGGTAGTGCACTCTGCACAATCCTTTCACACCAAGAGAGTGGATACAGACATATTTGAACTAATACAGCCAGAGCTGGCTGATTGCACTGGGATTAAACTTCCTATTGGCATATCGCAAGAAGCTCCCACATCTTTCATGTGGTTATTTCAAGAGAAGACTATCCAGCTGTGCTGGCCTGTCCTCTCCTAAGACACCTCTCCTGGAAAGGTACCTCAGTATGGTGGAAGTTCAGGATGAGAAGATAATCTGGCAGCTGCCACCTCAAGAACCAAGCTAGTAGCCCATTGTGTCATGACTGTCCCCTCATTGAACACTTCAGTCTCATCAAAAGCCTGGCTGGTGACTCACAACTTCCAGGGACCCAGGGCTGACATTCAGCTTGCTCTGCTTCTACAAGTGCAATGTGGTGGATGCTCAACTTGCTACAAACCATTTCCACTTTGCCCTTCTCCACAGCCACCCCAACCATTGAAAATAATTAATTTAGTTCTTAGCATTGACTTTCACTGGCAATTTCACCCCGCCTGCCCATGTCTGATCATTTTACTGAAGTGATCTATTTTTAATCTTTACTGAAGAGGTTTCAGATACTCCAGACATGTTTTCTTCCATGAGCCCCTGAACTGCAAGTTCTGGAGACTGGAAGAACATCTTGGGGAAGTCTACCATCTGCTTGACATACTGGTCATCCTTGAGTATCTTTAGGCAGACTTTTAATCCAGGACAACTGTTCTGTTCTTCTGTCTGCTTTGTTTACTCATGAGACTTATTCTGACAAGCACACATGCAGATTATTTCTAGTTTTTGGAAGAAAATTTGACTCCATCTCATCATCCCATTCAGAGAGAATTATTGGATTAAGTTAATTGGGTTTAGAAGAATGTCACAAATAATTGAATTCTCAGATGAGTTCTTCTAGCTGAATTTTCTTATAATATATTCATAGAATCATAGAATGTTTTGGGTTGGGAGGGACCTTTAGAGGTCATCTAGTCCAACCCCCCTGCAGTGAGCAGGGACACCGTTAACTAGATCAGGTTGCTCAGAGACCCATCCAACGTGGTCTTGAATGTTTCCAGGGATGGGGCCTCCACTACCTGCTATATATTACAATATATTCCTCTGTGCATCAAACCAGGTTTTTATTTCAAGTGTAATTTTCACCTGTGTGTTCAAATGTTCTAAAGGCTTCTCTGTTTTTTTGCTTCTGCTTATATGGTGCAATGTCTGAAGAGGCTGGGCAGAGCTCAAGACATGGACCAAGAAGAACTGCAAAAAACACATAGATTGTCCTGGTTTCAGCTGGGATAGAGTTAATTTTCTTCACAGAAGCTAGCATAGTGCTGTGCTTTGGATTCAGTGCTAGAAGAATGTTGATAACACACTGATGTTTTTAGTTGTTGCCAAGTAGTGCTCAGACTGTTCAAGGACTTTTTGAGCTTCTCCTGCTCGGCCAGGTGCATAACAAGCTGGGAGTACAGCACAGCTAGGACCCAAACTGTCCAAAGAGCTATTCCATACCATATAACGTCATGCCCGGGGGGGGGTTTGGTGGGTCGGTCGGTCGCGGGGGGAGTGATCGCTGCTGGGGTACTGATCGCTGCTCGGGACGGGCTGGGCATCGGTCGGCGGGTGGTGAGCAATTGCATTGTGCATCATTCGTTTTGTATATTCTGTATATTTTGTTATCATTCTCGTTATTACTATTATTATTATTTTCTCTTATTAAACTTTCTTTATCTCAGCCCTCGGCTCTAACCTTTTTCCCCTTCCCAATTCTCTCCCCCATCCCACTGAGGGAGGCGGGGTGCGTGAGCGAGCGGCTGCGTGGTGCTTAGTTGCCAGCCAGGTTAAACCACGACAGTCCTTTTTGGCGCCCGAACAGGGACCTGAAGGGCTTGAGATAACGACAGAGTAACCGGAGTATATTAAGGAATTTATATCTGTTAAATAGTTGTGGGTTGCAATTTGATTCATTTGTTCTTGATCTTAGCTTATCCGATCTGCACCATGCTCCCTCCTTTGCTGTACTTGTTAAAAGTTGGTGTTGGTTTTTGCAGTTTGTTATGCTCTGCGGTGACCAGACATGTTTTGCTTGGGAAACTTGTTATTAAAACAATGACCTTCAGCTTTTTCTGGTATTTGGGTTTCATGTCGAAGTCTGTACTGCACTTTGGGTACCACCTTGCAGGGAATATTAGCAATTATACATGGGACTCTGAAAAGTTTGTTCTGGAGGAAATACAGAATGGCACTTTTTCTGCCTTCTTTGATGATGTTTCCTCCTTCACTACAATAACTTTTCAGTATCTTGAACATCCTTGGATAGTTAAGGTATATCTATTGATATCTATTTGGAATATTGTTTCAGTTTTGTCCAAAGTTTGTAAGCAACTTAATAATACCATCCAGATGTCTGCCCCAGGGCTGGATAGTTATGAGTGGCAGGGTATTTGGGGTAGTATGGGTAAATGCCTAGAACGATGGGCACCTCCAATGTTTTGGAAATTCACTCCTGAACAAGTGCAGAATCCTGAAAAACTAGTAGAGTATTTGGAAAAGGTATGCTGTCACCCTGGCAATTCTAAGCAAACACAAATCACTGCGATGTGCTGGGGCCTGGCCCATGCTTACCGAACCCTGTTCAACATGATTCAACACAACCAAAGGGAACAGAAAGTCTCTGGATCTGATGATAAGGCCACAGCCACTGCACCTGCTCCAACCCCGGCCACAGCCACTGCAGCTACTCCAACCCTGGCCACAGCCACTGCAGCTACTCCAACCCTGGCCACAGCCACTGTAGCTACTCCAACCCCAGTGATATGCACTGCGGCTACTCCAATGAACCAACCCGTGCCAGTATCAGTCGCCCCTATACAAAAGAAGAAATCTTGGAAGCGAAAGTCAACTCGTTTAGAAAGGGAGGATGAAAAAGCGGGGCCATCACAAGGGGAGGAGGAAGAGCTCATAAATGAGACAGAAACCACCAGATCCCTATCCTTGAGTGAGCTGCGAGATATCCGAAAAGATTTCAGCCGTCGTCCAGGTGAGCTCATTGTCACCTGGCTACTCCGATGCTGGGATAACGGGGCCAACAGCCTGGAACTGGAGGGTAAGGAAGCCAAGCAACTAGGATCCCTTTCTAGGGAAGGGGGCATTGACAAAGCGATTGGAAAAGGGACACAAATCCTCAGCCTCTGGAGGCGTCTACTGTCAGCCATGAAGGAAAGATATCCCTTCAAGGAAGATGTCGTATGTCGCCCAGGTAAATGGACCACTGTGGAGAAAGGCATCCAGTACCTGAGGGAAATGGCTGTCCTGGAGGTGATTTATAGTGACCTGGACAATGACCAGCTGCCCAAAGATCCAGATAGTGTCCAGTGCACACGACCCATGTGGCGGAAGTTGTTACGTAGCGCACCAACATCATTTGCAAACACATGGGCAATGCTGAGCTGGGAAACTGGACGGGGACCAACAGTGGATGAAGTGGCTGGCCAGCTCCGGGAATATGAAGAAAGTATCTCTTCCCCCCTTGTTTCGGCTGTGGAGAAACTGTCCCAGAAGTTTGAACGACTCAAAAAGCGTATGCCCTACTCCCCTCCTGTACAGACCAGTATCTCAGCCATCAGAAGTAAGCGCCCTTCTGCTCAAGAAAAAGAATATCGAGGGTACACACCACGGGGCACTCTATGGTTTTACCTGCGTGACCATGGAGAGGACATGAGGAAATGGGATGGAAAACCTACCTCGACCCTAGAGTCACGGGTACGTGAGTTGCAAAGAAAAACAAACACAAAAGGGGGCTCTTCCAGGAAACTTGTTGCTCCAATTTCCAGAGACTGGGACGACGGTAGTTTTTTCAGACAAAATAGAAGGGCTGATCTTAATTCTGATTGTGATGAAGGAACTTCTGACTCATACATACAAACCATGAGCAACAGTGACCAGGATTAGAGGGGCCCTGCCTCCAGCCAGGTGGAGGAAAGGGACAACAGGGTTTACTGGACTGTGTGGATTCGATGGACTGGCATGTCAGACCCACAGAAGTATAGAGCTTTAGTAGACATCGGTGCACAGTGTACTCTAATGCCATCAAGCCATATAGGGGCAGAATCCATTTGTATTTCTGGAGTGACAGGGGGATCTCAGGAGCTGATTGTATTGGAGGCCGAAGTGAGCCTAACCGGGAATGAGTGGCAAAAGCACCGCTATTTTGACTGGCCAGATGCTCCGTGCATCCTGGGCATAGACTACCTCAGGAGAGGGTATTTCAAGGACCCAAAAGGGTACCGGTGGGCTTTTGGTATAGCTGCATTGGAGGCAGAAGAAATTAAGCAGCTGTCTACCTTGCCTGGTCTCTCAAAGGACCCTTCGGTTGTGGGGTTGCTGAGTGTTGAAGAACAACAAGTGCCGATTGCCACCACAACAGTGCACAGGCGGCAATATCGCACCAATCGAGACTCCCTGATTCCCATCCATAAGCTGATTCGTCGACTGGAGAGCCAAGGAGTGATCAGCAAGACTCGCTCACCCTTTAACAGTCCCATATGGCCAGTGAGAAAGTCTGATGGAGAGTGGAGACTGACAGTAGACTATCGTGGCCTGAATGAAGTTACGCCACCGCTGAGTGCTGCCGTGCCAGACATAATAGAACTTCAATACGAACTGGAGTCAAAGGCAGCCAAGTGGTATGCCACAATTGATATTGCAAATGCTTTCTTTTCAATCCCTTTGGCAGCAGAGTGCAGGCCACAGTTTGCTTTCACTTGGAGGGGCATCCAGTACACCTGGAATCGACTGCCCCAGGGGTGGAAACACAGCCCTACCATTTGCCATGGACTGATCCAGACAGCACTGGAACAGGGTAAGGCTCCAGAACATCTGCAATACATTGATGACATCATTGTGTGGGGCAATACAGCAGAAGAAGTTTTTGAGAAAGGCAAGAAAATAGTCCAAATCCTTCTGAAAGCCGGTTTCGCTATAAAACAAAGTAAAGTCAAAGGACCTGCTCAGGAGATCCAGTTCTTAGGAATCAAATGGCAAGATGGACATCGTCAGATTCCAATGGATGTGATCAACAAAATAACAGCCATGTCTCCACCAACTAGCAAAAAGGAAACACAAGCTTTCTTGGGCATTGTGGGTTTTTGGAGAATGCATATTCCAAATTATAGCCAGATTGTAAGCCCTCTCTACCAAGTGACCCGGAAGAAGGACGATTTCAAATGGGGCCCTGAACAACGACAAGCCTTTGAACAAATTAAACGGGAGATAGTGCATGCAGTAGCCCTTGGACCAGTCCGGGCAGGGCAAGATGTAAAGAATGTGCTCTACACCGCAGCCGGGGAGAATGGCCCTACCTGGAGCCTTTGGCAGAAAGCACCAGGGGAGACTCGAGGCCGACCCCTAGGCTTTTGGAGTCGGGGATACAGAGGATCTGAAGCCAACTATACTCCAACTGAAAAAGAGATATTGGCAGCATATGAAGGGGTTCAAGCTGCTTCAGAAGTGATTGGTACTGAAGCACAGCTCCTCCTGGCACCCCGACTGCCGGTGCTGGGCTGGATGTTCAAAGGGAAGGTCCCCTCTACACATCATGCAACTGATGCTACATGGAGTAAGTGGGTCGCACTGATTACACAACGGGCTCGAATAGGAAACCTCAGTCGCCCAGGAATCTTGGAAGTGATCATGGACTGGCCAGAAGGCAAAGATTTTGGAATATCGCCAGAGGAAGAGGTGGTGCGTGCTGAAGAAGCCCCACTGTACAATAAACTGCCAGAAAATGAGAAGCAATATGCCCTGTTCACTGATGGGTCCTGTCGTCTTGTGGGAAAGTATCGGAGGTGGAAGGCTGCTGTATGGAGTCCTACAAGACAAGTTGCAGAGACTGCTGAAGGAGAAGGTGAATCAAGTCAGTTTGCAGAGGTGAAAGCCATCCAGCTGGCTTTAGATATTGCTGAAAGAGAAAAATGGCCAGTGCTCTATCTCTATACTGACTCATGGATGGTGGCAAATGCCCTGTGGGGGTGGTTGCAGCAATGGAAGCAGAACAACTGGCAGCGCAGGGGCAAACCCATCTGGGCAGCCGCATTGTGGCAAGATATTGCTGCCCGGGTAGAGAACTTGGTTGTAAAGGTACGTCATGTAGATGCTCATGTACCCAAGAGTCGGGCCTCTGAAGAACATCAAAACAACCAGCAGGCAGATTAGGCTGTTAAGATTGAAGTGGCTCAGGTAGATCTGGACTGGCAACATAAGGGTGAATTGTTTCTAGCTCGGTGGGCCCATGATACCTCAGGCCATCAAGGAAGAGATGCAACATATAGATGGACTCGTGATCGAGGGGTGGACTTAACTATGGACGCTATTGCACAGGTTATCCATGAATGTGAAACGTGTGCTGCGATCAAACAAGCCAAGCGGTTAAAGCCTCTCCGGTATGGAGGACGGTGGCTGAAATACAAATATGGAGAGGCCTGGCAGATTGATTATATCACACTCCCACAAACCCGCCATGGCAAACGCTATGTGCTCACCATGGTGGAAGCGACCACCGGATGGTTGGAAACATACCCTGTGCCCCATGCCACTGCCCGGAACACTATCCTAGGCCTTGAAAAACAAGTCCTATGGCGACATGGCACCCCAGAAAGAATTGAGTCAGACAACGGAACTCATTTCCAAAACAGCCTCATAGACAAATGGGCCAAAGAGCATGGCATTGAGTGGGTCTATCACATCCCCTATCATGCACCAGCCTCTGGGAAAATTGAACGATACAATGGACTGTTAAAGACTACACTGAAAGCAATGGGTGGAGGAACATTCAAACATTGGGATACACATTTAGCAAAAGCTACCTGGTTAGTCAACACTAGAGGATCTGCCAACCGAGCTGGCCCTGCCCAATCAAACCTCTTACGTACTGTAGAAGGGGATAAAGTCCCTGTAGTGCATGTAAAAAATATGCTAGGGAAGACAGTCTGGGTTACTCCTGCCTCAGGTAAAGGCAAACCCATCCATGGGATTGCTTTTGCTCAAGGACCTGGCTCTACTTGGTGGGTGATGCGGAAGGACGGGGAAGTCCGATGTGTACCTCAAAAGGATTTGATTTTGGGTGAAAATAGCCAATGAATTGAAGTGTATGATGTTAATTGCTGTATAATATATGTCATTTTTATTATTGCTGTATATCCTATCAATGGTATAGCAGTAAGAATCGCCCAGATTAAGAAGAATGAATGTTGAAGAAACTGAGGAAGTGCAGCGGATGGAACCAGAACTGACTTCAGCAAGCAACAACCCAACACCGGACCCCAATTCTCCTGCCCTGAAAGACTGTTACAACAGATGAAGCCCAAAAGCATGGACTAGATGAACCCAATGGACATTTTAGAGGGATGGTCCATAGACTAAAGGAATGCTATCTGTATATATATATCAAAATGGGAAGGTGGTGGTGATTAATTGGAAAGTATTGTAAGGGTAGGACCTAAGCATGACGTAAATGGTATAGAATAAGGGGTGGATGATGTCCTGGTTTCAGCTGGGATAGAGTTAATTTTCTTCACAGAAGCTAGCATAGTGCTGTGCTTTGGATTCAGTGCTAGAAGAATGTTGATAACACACTGATGTTTTTAGTTGTTGCCAAGTAGTGCTCAGACTGTTCAAGGACTTTTTGAGCTTCTCCTGCTCGGCCAGGTGCATAACAAGCTGGGAGTACAGCACAGCTAGGACCCAAACTGTCCAAAGAGCTATTCCATACCATATAACGTCATGCCCGGGGGGGGGGTTTGGTGGGTCGGTCGGTCGCGGGGGGAGTGATCGCTGCTGGGGTACTGATTGCTGCTTGGGACGGGCTGGGCATCGGTCGGCGGGTGGTGAGCAATTGCATTGTGCATCATTCGTTTTGTATATTCTGTATATTTTGTTATCATTCTCGTTATTACTATTATTATTATTTTCTCTTATTAAACTTTCTTTATCTCAGCCCTCGGCTCTAACCTTTTTCCCCTTCCCAATTCTCTCCCCCATCCCACTGAGGGAGGGGGGGGCGTGAGCGAGCGGCTGCGTGGTGCTTAGTTGCCAGCCAGGTTAAACCACGACATAGATAAAGACCCTTCCCCTTGTCCTTCCTGCAACTTTGTCTCCATGCTTGATTAACAAACACAGCAGGGGCATTTCTGCTGCTAACTCACAATGAGCTACTGGAGAGTGGCAAGATAATTTGTGGTTTGACTCTTGGCTTTCGATCCCACTTCCCGATTCCTGTCCCAACTTGGCTAACGGCTTCAGTGCTGTCCCCATGGCCTGCCTATGACCCTCGGAGAGGCAGAATTAAGCCTCACTTCTTTGCTCTAGCATTGCCTCTTGCCTGATTATTTACCCCATGCTATCCTGCTTTGTAGGCAGCCCACTACTCACAAATGCTGTATGTGGGTTTGTGCATGACTGAACATGTTGAATCACACATTGCAGAGTTTAGTCACCACTGCTGGAATCCCTCTCATGAGCCTAACCAGAAGTTTACAAAAGGACCCAGGAGCAAATTTCCAACACAAGTCAGGACTGGGGAAACAAAGACTACAACAGGAAACAGAAAACAAAATCTAATAGATTCTTTTCGGAGACGATTTAGGGAAAGTTCTCCTGAGGTTCTCTTCTTATCTTTTAATTTCACAATAGGTTTGTTCATTATAGGTCCAAGTCCTCCAGAATTTAAGGATGCTTGGAACACATTTTTGAAAGGAAAAGGAAACACTCTGTATTTCACGGTAAAATTGCAAAGCCTCTTTAATATACTTTCAAGAATAGAAACAGCCTTGTTAGAAAGAATGAACTGCCAGTGCAATGAAGGGTGAAATGCAATAGGAAACTGACTTGATAAAAGGATAATTCCAGTAAATGAATAACACTTCCCTTGTATCACACAAAATACATAATGCTCAGTTTATAATAGCAACTGCAGCCCGTGTTCTGAATTCATCTTCTGGCAACGGCAAACCTGGATGGGAGCCTGTTGAGAGAATGCTTTGCAGTGGCGTTTGGCTGAAGAGCATGAAGCTCCATCATTGAAAGGAATTCTAGATGATCAGCACAGCTAAAAATTGTTTCAATTAATGTCATCTAATGCCATTCAAAACATTACCCCCAATCAGCAAGAAGAGCACGCAAGTCAGTGTCCAGGGCCTGAGACCGCACGGATGGGGTTCATCTCAGTTCTGGAGCTGGAAAGTCAGATGGCAAGTGTGAGGCAGTCACCTTAGGCTCTGCTTATACTCAATGAAGAAAAAAGGCTCAGGGCAATTCTTTTGGCCTTTCATAGAGAGCATTCATCTTTCAGGGCCTGATTCTTCCACTGACCGTAAAGGGAGCACAGAGTAACTAGATCAGGTGGGGACATCGAATTATTGGTTGAGGAAGCTCTGAGAAAGTGCTCTCACCATGTCAGGACTCCTTACGAAAGATCTTGGACTAGATGGCAAGCCTTGAAACTGATTATGCCTAGACAGTTTTTAATGCTTGCCAGAAGGAACAGGAGTCCTGCATTTTCCTCATGGCTGTAACTCGGACTCAGCACATTGCTCTGGATTAATCTTTTCCTCTGCTCTTCTTTTGCCAGTTACGCAATGATGACCGTGAATTCAAGGCTCAAAGAAAAGCTGTGGAACTGGGGAACCAAAGGGCAGGGTCTGCAGGATTGCACTCAGCCAGCACCGCTTCCTGAGCCCACACAGCTCGAGATAGCATCGCTCTGTGCCAGCTACACCATTTTCCTACCTCCCTCAAGTGCCAAGCGTCACAGCCAGCCCCTAAAGGCACAGGAACTGGTGACAACTCACAGGTACCCAAGATGCCCATATGAATGCACTCCCATGACCACTGGAGTCAGAAAAGACACGTTAGCACTAGAAGCTAACATGCAACACACTGCTTAGCTCTGCAGAGGAGGAAGGTGTATGAACTGCCTGCCTAAATCATCTCTGAGACTGACACCAATGTATTCAGAGCCATGGGATGAGCCCCTGTGCCACTAAGCACACTACAGATGGAAGGTCTTTTCCTAATCCCATGAAAATGTTTTTATTTCAGTAGGGACAGGAGTTGCAATGTACTGATTTTAGAGGTTGGAGGCATTAAGAATGAGTATGTCGAGCAAGGCAATTGTTTAGTCCTCCCACCTTAGAAGGGGTGTCAAGGTCCTGCAATAAATCTACATAGCATGGTGCTGGCAAGTGACAGACACTCATCTGAGAGCAGCCAACACTCAGGCCATACTGTGTTCGCACTTACGCTGAAAGGGGTGAGCGAGGAAGAGGAAGACTTGGTCCTGCCAAGCCCTCTGAAGATGTGGGTTTCTATTTCAGCATGGCCAACCTCTTTAAAACTCTTCTTCTAGCTGCTATGTTGCTGGCAGAAACCCCTGGAGCCCTTCTGAGGTCAGATAGTGGAATTTTAGCTAGAGGCATTTTTTGCCTCAACAGAGATGCCGCCAGTTTGTTCGGCTGAAAGATCTAAAGTAGGGGCCGCTGCAGCAGAAATACACTTGCTTGGGCCAACCACTGCCCACCCACCCTGGAATTACTCCAACACACTCACTAGACCCCCCACCTCTTGTTTAATCTTTAATGCACCTCCAGTTGCCCTAGGCTGGACACCGCAGCAAGGCAGGCCAGATAGGAGTGATGATTAGCTCCCTGACCCCGCGTGCTATGCTGGGCATTGGGAAATGTGTGTCTAATGGCTGACCCTCCATCGATCCCAACTGTGTCCTCCGGGCAGGAGGAATCATTAGCAGCAGTTTACAATGGAGGGGCATGCAATACCTCTCATTCTTCTGGGTGTAGGCACATGAAAAAGCCACAGGCACAGCAGACTTGTCCTACCTGTTCTCACTCCCCTGACTCTCAGTTTGGCTGTTCTTAGGTATCTGGTGGGGTAAATAATGGGGGAAGGATGAACAAGCGTGCCCTGTACATTGTCCCTTCGGTGCTTCCCTAGATCCTTTTCTTCCTGTGATACCCATCCTGTGCTGTAAGGAACCAGCTCTTGCACTAACAGGACAACTTTCCTATCTACAACCTGTCTGTCTACAACCCCTGATGTCTACCCTGGCACTGACACAAAATCTCAGAAATTCCAGGTGCAAGTCCAGAGACAACTGCATTTCACTGCTCACCCCACCCCTAACATCTATGCTCAGTTTTGATGAAAGACTGTGCTAGAATGGAAATACACACAGGGAGGAAAAAAGATCAAGAGAGTCACCAAAGAGGAACTTAGAATCATAGAATTATGGAATCGTTAAGGTTGGAAAAGCCCTTTAAGATCATCAAGCCCAACCGTTACCCTAACCCTGCCATCCCACCACTAAACCCTGTCCCTAAGCACCTCATCTGCCCAGATTTTAAATCCCTCCAGGGATGGGGACAACTTCTCCAAAGCTGCAGCAATCCAAGATCTAAAGTCAAGTATCCTCATATACGACACAAGGTGGGGTTGCCAAAAACCAAGTATTACCAACAGTGAGGGAACTCAGACCAGAAAAGACAACATAAAATAGCAAATGAAAAGGATTTTGTGGCCAACACATGAAAGAAGGGAACTTCCCTTATTTCCCCTGACCAATGAATAAAAAGAGCATTTGGGGAGAAGAAAAGAAGGGGTTGAGAACCTAACTGTAGAAGAAGAAAGAAGAAAGAAAATCAAGAGATGTGGGAGCTTAGAAGACAGATGGATAACTCCATTGCTATCCTGTCCCATGGGCTAGACACCAACAGTGTAAACGCTTCCCAGAGGCTAGAATAAAGATAAATTCCCCTAAAGGAAAAAATTTCTGTAAGAGAAAGCAATAGGTTAAGCAATATTGAAAATGTGCTTTGTCCAGGTTCTGCCCAGGGTTCATCTGGTGGGCACTGCTCTGTGTATGAACGATGCCTCAGTGGTGATATGAGAACAGACTTACATGGCAGGAAGAAATTACCCAGTTGGAAATATCGTTCAAGATACCAGTGCGAGAGCCTGGACTAACACGGACTTTGTTGAGAGAGGCTTACTGAAGTTGTGCATGGTAATACCGATTTCACTTGAATCAATAAATTGGCTGCTGAAACAGAAATGAATATCTGGAAATCATCATGCTCAAAGCAGCCTTAGGCAGACAGGCCTGGGATGGGGAGGCAGACATTTTCAATACATGTCAGACCCAACAGAGGACACTTGTTATAAGGCTGGTGCCTATTCCAGGGGCTGTGACTGAAGCCTCTGAGGATATGTAGGGATATCCTCTGATTTGCTCCATAATCCTCAGGTTCTCCACACTAGCACTTGGTCACAGATGAATTTCTTTTCTGCTCCCTCATATGGGAAAGGGTGGTTGGTGACGGCTGTGCCCTCATTTGTCATCCAGCAACATGCAAGAACAGCAATAGCCCAGAGGGTCAGCTGTACTGGATTAAAAAGATTTAGGTTTGTTCTCTGTAATTTCTGACAAGCAAGAATCAGTATGCTCAGAAAAATTCTGTCAGGGTTATAGTCCTCTCCTTGTACCAGAGAGCAGTAGCCACACATAAAAAATTACCCTTCTCAGTCCCACTGTTATGGGTGCCAGATCTATTAACCATTAGCCACTACCAGACTGAAGCTACCTGATGGCAACAAACCTTCTACATTTGTGCAATTTCCCTCTCCTTCCCCCCACTCTTCCCACCCTCTGAACATCTCACTTCTGGTTTTCATGGCTGCATCAGGTGAGGCTTCAGATCTGTTCAGTGGCTGACTCTACTCATAAGCTTTTCTTCTCCCTTGATGCTTTCCAGAGACAAATTCCAAATTGGCAGCAGCAGGTGCTGTGAGTTTGTAAATGTACATCTTCCCATTCTGTGCTCCTGAATTACATCTCTTTTTTATTACACATTGTCAGGGACATAGAGACATGCCCCAGGATATCACTATTCTGTCTTGGCAGTGCCTCCCGGCTTTGTGCTATTAACGCATTAGATTAAGACATAGCTGACATGGACTTTTCAAGAAGAGGTCACACCAAAACATCTCAGCTCCAGTGTGAGGGTAACAAGCTTGGTGGCTAAGAAAGAAGCAAGTGGACTCATATACCTTGTGTTCACAGAAGTCACTGAAGTAAGTTAGAAAAACATAGTTTACCTGCAATGACAGTAAAGTGTCTCCAGGGAGTGACTATGAAGTTTCATTATGAAACTTCATGCAGTTCAGTCCCAGTTCAGTCTCGGCTCTGGTCTTATCATAAATTGCATTAGTTAATGATTAGGATACGGGAATAAAAAAATGCCTGTTCTAATCCTATAGATGATGGCAACCAAGCAAGGGCTTCCTGCATGTTAAAAGACATGATAAGAACTCATTTCAGATGAGTTCAGATTTCTTTTTTTTTTTCAGTCAGTTATTTATCAAACTGTTTGGTCTATCGCAGTTGTCCTCTGATAAACCAGTCTTTTAGCCAAATCCCACTTATTCAGTTACGTGTTCCATGAAAATATTTTGCTTAGTACTGAGATCAAATATACAAACCTACAGCCACTCACATTTTTTCTCTCTCTCCTTATCCCAAGGCTCTGCTTTTTCCCAAGGTATGCAGGATGGTTTGATAAGAACTGAATGGTGGTGTGATACAACCACCCAGATTTAGCATGATTTAGGATGATCAGCACAGTTCCATAAATGTCCTTCTGTATGAGGATAACACAGATAAGGGAGTGAGGAGGAGGAAGCAGGGCAGGGGTTCAGCCCTATCTGAAAGAAGGTTAAGGGAATGCTACTTCATTGTCCACCAGCATGGGAATTTTCTTACTTTTGCTCTCCACCTACTTGCCCAGGTGATGTAACTTGTCCACTGCTTTATCCTCCTTTATTTGACCATCTCTTCCAACCGTGGAGTTCACACAAGGATCTTCCAACTTTCTCTTCCATTTCTCGGTTTGACATTTGTCTAAGTCGTGCTAGTCTTTAGCTCAAAAGGATTCCCTACAATTACATTTATCTACTAGAAATAAATTGTTTTTAATAAATGCACCCTTAAGGGGGAACATCAAAAACCATTCTCACAAACTCTCTCAAACTCTGAAATTAACTGTTGACCTTGATTATATTGCCGCGACTTACCCTTCTTCCCATAACTGGGAAGAATTCTGTTTATGGCCAGCTCCATTTCTCTTTGGGTATGCTCTACTTTGGTAGTAGCATCTTCAAGCCATCCCAGCATTGCAAAGGGCAGTGATGGATACTTCTATGCCCCACCACAGGTTTTGCCACCCTCAAACCCACGTTTCATGTTTTATTCCTATAAGATGTAACATTTTTCCATTTTTGGATCTTCTTGGAAGACCTACTGAATCCTCAAATATTTATCAGTTAGAAATTAATCTCCATTGCATAGAGAATGTCATACCATGAATACAGAGATATTATCTTAAATCAGGGGTGGCTTTGCTAGTAAGACATGGGTGTCCAGTCTAAGCTAATATCAAAATCTTAGACTGGTAAGTGAACAACTGCTGTTTCAGTTAGCAAGGCAAACTGAAATGGAGTTCAGACCAACATCCCTCATTTACAGAGAACAGAGATCTAGAGGGGTAGTGGATACAGTGGAAGGTAGCACTTCATGAGAAACTATGTCTCAGAGGTTGAGAAATAATCTAAAAAAATAAGGAAAGGGGAAATGATGTTTTAAAAAAGCAAATGACACATCTGTGTTGTCTCCTTCAAGAAAGCTGGAATATATAAATCCCATGAGATATATATGGTGGGGTGGATGCTTCTTAAGATATGTGATTTATAAAGGACTGGTTATGCCTACAGATTGAGTCAGGTTTTGGGTCTTATGTTTTTTAGAAATGAGTTTGCTGAGCTGCAGGAGTTACAGCGGCAGCTGATACTGTGAAGTCAGGGCAGAAGAAAAGGCGTTCCTCCAGCAGAAGTTAATAAGGATCTCTGCGACCTGGGAAGGACAGTATCCAGATAAATAGCCACAGGAAATTTCTTCCTGTCACAAAAGTAGTAAGAAGCAAAGAAAAATTTCCATAAAATCAATGTCAGTTGAGCATTCAGTTTTGGTTTGGGTGTTGTGGGGCTTTTTTTCCCCTAACAGGACAAATAGTGAATCATAGAATCATAGAATCATTTAGGTTGGAAAAGCCCATTAAGATCATCAGGTCCAACCATTACCCTAACCCTGCCATCCCACCACTAAACCCTGGCCCTAAGCACCTCGTCTGCCCAGCTTTTAAATACCCCCAGGGATGGGGACTCGACCACTTCCCTGGGCAGACCATTCCAGTGCCTGACAGCCCTTTTGGGGGAAGAAGTTTTTCCTAATGTCCAACCTAAACCTGGCCTGGCACAACTTGAGGCCATTTCCCCTCGTCCCATTGCCTGTTTCCTGGGAGCAGAGCCTGACCGTCCTCCCCCCCACTGGCTCCCCCCTCCTGTCAGGCAGTTGTAGGGAGCGATAAGGTCTCCTCTCAACCTCCTCTTCTCCAGGATGAACACCCCCAGCTCCCCCAGCCGCTCCCCAGCAGCCTCGGGCTCCAGACCCCTCATCAGCTTTGTTGCCCTTCTCTGGACACGCTCCAGCCCCTCCATGTCCTTCTGGGAGTGAGGGGCCCAACCCTGAACCCAGCATTTGAGGGGCGACCTCACCAGTGCCCAGGACAGGGGCACAGTCACTGCCCTGCTCCTGCTGGCCACACCATTCCTGAAGCAACAAAAGAAATTGCCTAGATAACTGTAGAAACCCTTTCACTGTTATCTCTGTTCAAGGCACAGGCTTGTCTTATCTTTCTCACAATGCCACAATATGCAGCGCCTATGAGCATTGTGTTCCCCCCCATCCTGTTCACTCCCTCCCTATATTTTTGCTTTTCAATAAGTCCCGAGGAATCCGGTGAAGACTCCTGCAGGAATCTGTAGCAACACATTCCTTTTCCATCATCATCTGTGCTTTGAGCAAAGCACTTCTCTTATATATCTCTTCTGACAGAATATGAAACCACAAGTATTTTAAACTGAGACGAAGAAAGTAGAGGGCTGTAATCCAAACTGACAGCAATGTTATTAATCAGGGAAGAAGAGGCTGAGCAGAGCAGATTGCTCAGAGATCTAAGAAATGGCATCACATTGGGAGGGGGCTCCCAGGTAATTCTGGGCACTGTGGATGGGCTGCAGAGCCTCTCACCTGGAGGACACCACATCAGGCCCCAAAGGCAATGGTAGGAACAGAGATATAAGACCACCGGTGTTGAAGCACACCCATTCCCAGCATCTGCTTTTCTTCAGAGCCTGGTCTGAATGCTATTGCTTTGATCAGATCCCTTTGGGGAAAAAAGGGAGTAAGCACTTTTTTCAAAATATCTTAGCAAGGTTTTTTACTGGTATAGGACCCTATTCCTAACAGTGCTCTCCTGGATGCAGTTTTAGGATCGGTGTGTCTTTCCATTTGCAGTAGCAGGTTGTGCCATCACTGTATGGTTCAGCTAGAAGAGGAACTGAGATATGCTGAGCTAGATACCTTCATGGTGCACTCCGCAGTTAGAGAGGGCATAAACACTGCAGCACTGCAGGTGGAGATGGGCTCCCCCTCTGCACTCTACACACCCATGCACTTTGATAAAACCCACTCCTAAATACTTTTTAGAATTGATGTAGAAATAAGGGAGTTGAGTTCAAGCAGTGCCTTGCTCTCTGCTGGGGACCTAGACAAGGAGTTCATATTCAAGGGTCTGCATGGCGTTTGCATAAAGTAGATGAGCCCCAACCGTGCTATTTACATCAGCTTGGTTACAATGTAATCCAGAGTATTCTTTAAACCTGGCTTTGGGTTTTAATTACACAAGATTATTTAGGTCTTCTTCAACTTTTACTGATAATAACTTACACTAGGCCAATCACCAGTGTGTTTTGAACATGGCTATGCCAGGAACAAACCCTTCTGTGAATTATTATTAGATAATAATTCCCTTGCAATTGCTTTCTCAGTCTCATTTATATTGATTCAGAATGGGCAATAATTATTTTGGATTTTTAAAACAGAACATATTCTGTCACTACATAAAATGAATTACTCTAGATACGGAAAGTATCCTTCGTACCTAGAAAAGAGAAACAAATTTATCAAAGAGGGGTATAAACGGCAGACATGGAAGGAAGAGACTTCCAAGAACAGATACCTGTTTATTGTAATAAATGGACAATGTGAGTTAGCAGTTTGCAACTAAAGCTAGACAGATTTATATTACATCTCATATCAGCTTTTCCATCATTTTCCGGGCATCAATGAAACCCGTCCACAACTCTGCAGGACCTTTCCCCATCCTCCCCATAACTTCTCCAGTAACCCAAGATTTGTTAAACATCATTGCTAATGACTCCAAGCTCCCTAGCCGATTCCTTTTAACTTCATAGATGTAATTTATTTGACATAACAACTTGTGTAGAAACCAAAGGGGTAGGAAGGAGCTAATAGTGCAGCTGAACATAGCTGCATCATCACATAACTGGTCTGCAACTCTGGCCTCTACGAGGACTGTAGAATTGCTGTATTTCCATGTATTAGTAGAGAATTTCAATCTAGGAGAGAATTTCAGCCTAGGAGAAGTGGTCTATTCATTTACTTCTCTTCATATCAAAGAAGCAGAAATTGAAGTAGAGAAGAATTAAGAAGTAGCCTCCAGTCACTCCAAACCCCTTTGGTCTCATGCATTTAGAATCTATATCTTTCTTTTCTTACATTTATTAGCTTTTTAAACAACCAAATTCATGCCTTAGGATTTGCAATGCAGCCTGGGTAGTAACCTGAACAGCCACAAGTTTATAAGCAACTGTGTGACAGGCGTTAACTTCTCAGGGGCTGCCTTGCAGAATCGTAAGCAGGTGACATGGTGAACCCTGCAGCCAAGCGAGACCACCCAGAGTTAAACTTTCCAGGGAGACAAGGTTGGAAAATTGCACCTCATCCACAGGCTGGGGTGTTGGCTTGCAGCATAGTGATGGTTGATGGTTGATGCTCTAAAGATGGTCTTCTTTCCCTGTCAAAATCATAGAATCATAGAATCATAGAATGTTTCGGGTTGGAAGGGACCCCTAGAGTCCAGTCCAACCCCCCTGCAGGGAGCAGGGACACCTTTAACCAGATCAGGTTGCTCAGAGCCCCATCCAACCTGGTCTTGAATGTTTCCAGGGATGGGGCCTCCACCCCCTCTCTGGGCAACCCCTGCCAGGGTTTCACCACCCTCAGTGTAAAGAACTTCTTCCTTATAGCCAGTCTAAACCTACCCTGTTTTAGTTTAAAACCATTACTCCTCGTCCTGTTACAGCTGTCCCTGCTAAAAAGATTTTCCCCATCTTTCCTATAGGCTCCCTGTAAGCACTGAAAGGCCGCAATAAGGCCTCCCTGCAGCCTTCTCTTCTTCAGTCACTCTGGAAGCTGAGCTTTTTGGAAGTTTACATTAATTCTTATTGAAATAATGGAAAACAGTCAATGGCAACAGAAGATAGCCCAGGAACAAATGCTCCCAGACTGTTCCTCACTCTTCCCAAGCCCCAGGATGCTCTTCACAGTATCACAGAATCACAGAATGGCAGAGGTTGGAAGGGACCTCGGGAGATCATCCAGTCCAACCCCCCTGCTAAAGCAGGGTCACATAGAGCAGGTTGCACAGGACATCATCCAGGCTCTTAGGTTAAACTGAATTCTACCTCCATACTGAAGTAGACTGGGACAACATCACTCCTTCTTCTGGAATGGAGATTTATACTCAAAAACTTCCCCTGTAATGTGTATGCCCTTACTTACTAATGTTAATGGCAATTAATGTTTATGTTATGTTAACATCTAGAGGCCTAATATCAGCCTGGGCATCTTTGTACTCTGCTGCCCAAAATGTAACAGTTGAGGGGGTGGGGGAGCTGCCCAAGGTCACAGGCAGATTAATGAGAGCCAGGAAGATGATGCATCAGTGGAGAGGATGGCCATGCTGCTGTGTCCCCCTGAAAACCTTTGCTTGGATGCTGGGGGCTGAGGGTTGGGGAGGGCATTGGGTTATCGCTGTAAAAACAATCTAATACGACATGCCGCTGTCTGTCTTGCAGAAATCTCATTTGACCTTGGGCTACGAGCCACAGACTAAACCTCCTGTTCAAACCTGACCCAGCTCTTCCCACAGCCCAAGCGGGAGGAAACGTGAGACATAATGCTGGCAGCTCTGGTTCCTGACGTGTGTCACCCTCCCCCTTCAGCAATTCCCCCATCCTTTCCGGAGCCAGGGTGGGAGAAGAGCCCTCGGTCCAACACAACACCTGCGCAGGCTGTGGCTCTCAGAGCCTCTGGGCACGCAAGGTGAGCCAGAGAGCAGCTCAGCCCAGAGGAGGGGAAAACATGTTTAAGGAGATTTTTTTTTTTTTTTTTAATAGAAGTGTGCTGGTTTCAGGTGACCTCAGGGTGGTTTTGGATAGCAGGGAGGGGATCATTCTCCCCCTCTCCCAAGTCAATAACACAACAGTCACAACCTGGATCAGCACAAGCTGCTGATCTTTATTTCTCTGTCTTCCATGCTGCTGGGCTTGCCCAGGCAAAGAGGCAAGCATCTGCTGGCAAACGCAGTTGGGAAAGGGTTTTCCACCTCATCGGCACTTGCCTCCTGGCTTCTGCTCTCCCCATGGGTCACTTGTGCCCACAACTGGTTGACACTACAGTTTCTTAGTCATGTTCTTGCTGCTCTTTTTCTTTTCTTCCATTTCCTTCTTTCCATCGCTAGACCTGCTGAATTCAGGGTAGGGTAAAAGGATTAAACACTGGAGAAACTTGCCCCAAAATTGAAAGAGAGAGAGGGAAGTCAAAACGAGCCCTGATTTTGGACTGCAACTGAGATACACAAAAGGGACAAGTACCTTTTTACATCTCACAGCTCCTGGAGACGAGGTGACTTTCTGATGGGAATCAGAGTGAATATATGAGTACTTCAACTCACACCCTACTGACAGCACTTCTTGGGACAAGCACAAGTCCTTAAAGCTGGAGAGAAGTGCCCTGCAGATGAGCATAAACCACAGCTGTAGCCACACAGGTTGTTGGGAGACCAACAATTGTTCTCCCTTTCCACCTATAATGTGTCTTTTACCTGCATGGTTGAGCAGCCTGCTTACAAGGTACGGCTGGATTTTGCCCTGCTTCCCCTGCTAGCTCCAGCCATGCCCCCATGCTCCCAAGGTATTTTTGCACTGGAGCTTGCCTGGGGCAGTGCAATTCCATGAATAACTTTCCTACTGAAAGCAAGAGGGGATGGAGAAATGGAAAAGGTGGGTGGGTTTTGGCAAGAGCAGCAGCACAGAGGCAAGGATAAAGAATCTGGGTTGAATCAGGGATGGGGAAGGGAACAGAAACTGAATAAAAAGTGAAGTGAGGTAAGGGACACTGGAGGAGAGCCAGCAAATCAGGTCAGGCAGCAGTCAAGAAGAAGGTGGTATTGAGGCAACCACAGGGCATGGATTCGTGTCTCTATAACAGGATCAGGCAAGCTTAGCTCCGCAGCAGAGCCCTTCCAAGTGCAAACAGGTGACTTGGAAGAATAACTGATTTAATAGGCGAGAGCTGAATCCAAGGCGACCTCCTTTTGGGGACGTTTCAGCAGCACATAGTGTTGTCTTGGTCAGCTTCTTCATCCTGCCCATACACTGAGTCTTATCAACAGACCTATCAGGGTCAGACAGGAGACCTGCAAAACTCCCAGGAAAAAACACCTGGAGCAGCATGGGTACCTGGGGATCTGCAGAGGTGATTTGGTGGGGGGGGCAGAAGGAAATGCAATAAAGCTGTTAAGCATAGTTTTGCACAGACATCTAAAATTTCTCTACATAAGCAGGGATCTATCGAGGTGCAAAGCATTTGAAACATGAGAACAGAGATGCCTCTGCAAATGATACCGCACCTGGCACTAAAGCAAATGTCTTAGAGCTCAACACATGCTGGGCCTAGGATCTAACATCTAATATCAACTCCCATCTGCCTGTAGTGATACAGGAAAGCAGTTGGCAGCAGAGAAAGCAAAGGTGACAAAATCTAAGCGTGCAGTTGTACATTCAGTTAAAAGCATCCCTGTAGGCAGTACACATTGGTTCTGCAAGGTCTCTAAAACAGGGCTAGCAGCCGAGCAGTTTTAACGTACCATTTGGAAGGAACCTTTCCCATGTAGGCTTGGGACTTACTTCTGCCCCCAAAGTGTTTTACCAACAGATATTGATAATATCATCACTATCTGGTAGATCCGAGGCATCAGCATTTGCAGACCTGATATTCTACTGACTGAGACAAAAAGGAGAAGAATCTCCAAAATTCACTGGAAAACATTTGTGACGCTGGGTTAAAAAACAACGGTCACATGTAAGCTCAGGGGCAAAATGCATACCTTGATAGGAAATGTGGAGTGTCAGTAAGTACAGAAAACTATTTACATGCCTCTATCCACAGAAAGAAGGGATAAAAAGCTTTCAGAAATTTATACTTTGCTGTTTCTATCCAGTATGGCTGCCAAAATGTCTTATCTACAGGCATTAATATTTAAAATGTTCTGTATAACATGGGATGCTAAAAGGAATGGGTGATTTGGCTAGAAGGTGACAAAGTCAACACTGTCAGCTCAGGTTTCTAATCAAAGCCTTGGGATAGCATGGATGCTGGAAGTAAGAGCCATGCTAGGTCCAGAACTGCCCGCAGAAGGTATCAAGCCTTTTACATTTTGGAAATGAGCCCTGGCAGAAACTTTTCACAAAGCCAATTGCAGAAGAAAGACTTCAGCAAACATCACAGGTCGCAGAGGTAATGTTCCAGGCACAGTTATGGGATTTACAACTAGCATAAGCTGGGAAAAGTGTAGTGGAGTTCATTTGCCTTCAATTTTTAATATAGATGGCCTGCTCTAGGAGGTGCCTGTTTCTTTCCCTTGACTGACTCACATTTGCAGCTTAAGCTTCCAGACATCCAAGGTTGTTCAGAAATCCCTAAAGCATTCAGTTTTAGAAAACTAGAAACTGAAGCACATGCAAACCCATGCCCAAGAACATGGCTTGAGTCCTGGGCAGAATGTTCTTTGCCATTACAGAAACCAGAGCACAAGGAGAGGTTTCACAGCAGTCGTACAGGTCAGCAGAGGCAGAGACCCTCTGGGTGGGTATAGACAGGCTGATTTCCAGCCACAAGGCTGCTCCCATTGGCCCTGTGTGTTAGAGCAAATAGCACTGAGGAAGCTCGAGCATCAAGCAGTATTTCAGCATCCAGGCTGAAAATGTGAACAGTGGCAAAGCCATACTGAGGGCACACAGCTCACACACTTTGCAGGTGTCGCTGTAGGGAGTGCTTGATTTGCACGATAGTCGAGATGCAGCTGTGGATGAGTGGTGCATTGGGTCGGGCTGAGATGGAGTTGATTTTCTTTACAGCAGCCCCCACAGTGCTGTGCTTTCCATCAGTACTTAGAAAGGTGCTGATCACACACCGGTGTTTTGGCTGCTGCTGAGCAGCGTTCGCACAGCATCCAGACTGTGTCTCCAACATCCCTCCACCACCACCAGTGGGCTGGGAGGGGGCAGGATCTTGGGAGGGAACGTAGCCAAGACACCTGGCCCAAAGCAACCAAAGGGATATTCCACATGACATCAGCTCAGATATAAAAACTAAGGGAAAAGGAGGAGGAAGGGGAGCATTTGTCTTTCATGACATTTTGTCTTCCAGAGCAATGGCTGTGCACACTGAAGCCCTGCTTCCCGGGCAGCAGCTGGACATCGCCTGCTAATGGGAAGTAAAGAATCAAATCTTGTTTCCCTTTTGCTACCGCACGCAGCCTTTGCTTTTGCTTTTTATTAAACTGCCTTTATCTTGACCCATGAGGGTTTTTTTCCTTTTCCGACTCATTTTCTCCCCGCCTGTCCTGCCAAAGAGGTGAGCGATAGAGCAGCTTGGTGGCACCTGGCATCCAGCCAAGGTAAAACCATCACAAGAGGGAAAAATTTCTTGGTTGGGAATTGCCAGAGGTACCCAGTGATGGTAATACCCTTGACATGAAACAGGAATCTGATTTGTGCTATTTATTAATTGCTTGCATTGAGCTGCTTGCCTAAAGCAATGGGACATTGACCATCCATGATGCTACTTGGAGAAGCAATCTGGCCTAGAAGACACTAATCTCCAACATTTCCTGTATCTAAGATGTGACTTGCAAACTACCCTGTGCTTTTTGTGTCTGGGACTCCTACTGCTCTCTTGCCTAGCGAGACCTGTGCCTTCAGGAGCTTGCTGGAGGTCTCCACTGACTGGGAGAGTAATGGAAGGGCTGGCTGGGAGCCATCACAGCATGTCTGCCCCAAACCCAGCACATATCCCAAAAAAACAGGAGGCCTGCCTGGCCCTGATGGTCCAGCTTTTCTCCATCCAGCAAGGCAGGGGATTTTCAGCATGGCCGCACAAATGAACAGGCATCTTACTTGCCTCATTTGCCAGAAGCTCTTTCCCATGACATTTTAATCCCACCACGACAGGAACAAGCAGCACGAGGCAGTTTCATTGCACCCATCCAGCGCATGCACAGCTCCTCCACTCTGTGTATGCTCAATAGGACTGAGAAAACAAATAACTCACATCACAATTAACCCAGGAACAGATGATCTCAGGAAAAGTACCTGCCTGCTAAGGGCTTGGCTGGCCCCTTGTGTGCCCGGGCTCTGTGCTGCCTGGCACTGCTGAGGGAGGATGGCGTATCTCGCCGTATTCTGCCACAGTTCTCCATTAGTGCTCCTTTTCTTCTAGGACCATTTCCTCTCATAGCAAGATTTGAGGTTCCCATTTAGTCTCTGGCCCTGGACTAATGGCCCTGCTGCCTTTTGGTGCCACAAAACGGCTGTCAGGCAAAAGTAGCCTGTAAGGACATAGTGGGACAGATGCAGCCTGCAAATGACTCGAAACAGCACATGGGCAAAGCCTACCACTCCTCAGCCTCTCTTCCTCATCCATCTGAGGGCTGATTTCTTGTGGTCTCCACGCTGCACTGCTGAGCATCCAGAAGCACACGGTAGCCGCTGCTGCTTCATAAAGCAGCAGAGCCAAGCTGGGCAGGAACTCAACACACCCTGGCACAGTCTGCCCAAAAAATCCCCAGAGTCAGCACTCTTCATCCACCAAGAATGTTAGGTAGATATCACTGCTTCACTGGGGGAGGAGAAACATTAAGTGGGGACAAGTGGGATTGCAAAACAAGCCCCAAGAATAGCTAAGACAGGCACCTCACCCAGAAGCCACATGTTGCTCATCAATGAAGAAGCTAAAGTGGCTGATAAATGAGAGCTGTGTAGCTCTCCCTGAACTTCCAGGAACAGTGGTTACCCCACTTCAGTAGTGTTGTTTTCAGGGGGTGCATTCCTGGGGACACCAAGCTGAACCAAGCCCTGAGGCTTGAGGGTACTAATGACGGACAGACATTCCTAGCATGAGGCCAGTGCTAGATCTGCTCCCCCTTGCCATAGAATCATAGAATCACAGAATCATTTAGGTTGGAAAAGCCCATTAAGACCATCAAGCCCAACTGTTACCCTAACCCTGCCATCCCACCACTAAACCATGTCCCTAAGCACCTCGTCTGCCCGGCTTTTAAATCCCTCCAGGGATGGGGCCTCGACCCCTTCCCTGGGCAGCCCCTTCCAGTGCTTGACAGCCCTTTTGGGGAAGGAGTTTTTCCTGATGTCCAACCTGGTCATCCTGGTCAACCTGATGTCATCCTAGTGGATGAAATGTTGGACATGAGCCGGCAACATGCGCTGGCAGCCCAGAAGGCCAACCCTACCCTGGGCTGCATCAAGAGCAGCGTAGCCAGCAGGTCAAGGGAGGTGATTCTGCCCCTCTGCTCTGCTCTGGTGAGACCTCACCTAGAGTACTGCGTCCAGCTCTGGAGCCCTCAGCACAAGAAGGACATGGACCTGTTGGAGCGGGTCCAGAGGAGGGCTACTAAAATGATCCGAGGGCTGGAGCACCTCTCTTATGAGGACAGGCCGAGAGAGTTGGGGTTGTTCAGTCTGGAGAAGAGAAGGCTGCGGGGAGACCTGATTACAGCCTTTCAGTACCTAAAGGGGGCCTACAGGAAAGATGGGGAAAATCTTTTTAGTAGGGCCAGCTGTGTCAGGACAAGGGGTAATGGTTTTAAACTAAAACAGGGCAGGTTTAGATTAGATATAAGGAAGAAATTCTTTACAGTGATGGTGGTGAAACACTGGCAGGGGTTGCCCAGAGAGGTAGTGGAGGCCCCATCCCTGGAAACATTCAAGGACAGGTTGGATAGGGCTGTGAGCAACCTGATCTAGTTAGCGGTGTCCCTGCTCCCCGCAGGGGGGTTGGACTAGATGACCTCTAGGAGTCCCTTCCAACCCAAAACATTCTATGATTCTATGATTCTATGATTCTAAACCTGCCCTCTCACAACTTGAGGCCATTTCCCCTCATCCCATTCCCTGGGAGCAGAGCCCGACACACACCCCGGCCCAGTTCCCCCCTCCTGTCAGGCAGTTGTAGGGAGCGATAAGGTCTCCCCTCAGCCTCCTCTTCTCCAGGTTGAACACCCACAGTTCCCTCAGCTGCTCCTCATAAGACTTGTCTCATCCAGTCCCCAGGAAAATCCCACTGACTTTGTGAAGCCTGCCCATGGAGACATGTTGCTTGCTTTATCTTTCCTGGGAAGCAGATTTTGCATGGACTGCACTGTTCCAGTTGACAAACTAGGCAGACCTTAGGAGACAACAGGGACTGCCAGAAGAGTAGGTTAGGGCAGAGGGTTGGGAGAGGACCCATAAGTGTCTTGAATTATTTATCATTCACAATGTACTGGCATGCCTTACCCAGGAGAACCCAACTACTCTGGATGGTATTTCTGACAGACTTTCAGCTCGGTATATGTGAAGGAACTGGACTCTGTGTGGACCTTTAGGGCTTGGCAACACCATGCTCCCTTCTAACAGGCCAGAAGTTATGTGCAAAAGCAGAGCAGTGAGCTGGTGGGGGGGAAAGAGGGATGGGGCAACAAGATCCGGATGAGAAAGCAAACCACAGTGTGAAGTGGCTCTGTTGTGGCCCACAACTGGCAGCTCTGGGCCATGCTGGGCCTGGGCACTTGCACACATTGGCTACAGACTGTGCTAAGCCTTGGACGCAAGAGTTAACCATGCTTTCTGCAGGGCTTAGCTTGGCATGTGCATCAGACACAGCCTGTGGCCATGGCCCTTCCTCTGGCCTTGTGTGGTCACTGTTGAGTGCCACAATGTGACGAGGGGTCACCCTGCTGTGGTGGCCTGGTGCCAGACCAAGGTCTGGAGGAGCTATTATTTGGGATCACCTGGTAAACCCACTCTTAGCCATTGCTCAGGATGGCTGGAGCTGGCAGCTTCCCTGTGCCCAAGATGAAGAAGAGCCACTGGTCTGGTGTCATCACTGCAGCGCAAGGCCAGCTCCATCATCCCTCCCTGCAAAAACTATGATGTGGTGTTCCTCTTCATGTCCACAGGCTTCCCTCAGACAACCACCCTTGCCTCCCCAGGGAGAGTCTGAGGAGCACAGGGCACCTTGGGGCCACGTCTTTGACACTGAGCAACTTTTGCACTAGTTGCATCAGCCCAATTGCCATGTTCCACAAATAGTCACATCCAAACAGCTGAGGCAGAGGCACCAGCAGAACAGAGCAACAGGGGACACAAGCATCCAGTTTGTTTTGCTGCTACAGGAAATATACCATGGAGATGTTCTTGATGATTTGGCTCACTGGTGTCACATCTCCTTAGCACAAACATACCTGAGCTCAGCCCACCTGGGCAATCCGGTTCGGTGGGCAGAAATGGGACATTTCTAGTTATCTTCTGGAGAGGGTGGAGATGAAGGAGAACTAAAGGAATAACGTCAATGTGTTAATGGAGGAACGGAGTTATTCAAAGCTACTTCCCGGGGATGTTCCTTGAAAGGCAGAAATATACGTTCTTAGAAAACCACTGGTATTTATTGACTGACAAGAACACCAGCAGTGCAGACCCTAGTGCAATACTGGACAACACAGCCAGCTACACAAATACAAATGTTTTAATCAAAAGGATTATATAAAAATTAGGACAATGTACAAGCAGGACTGTAATGCAACTTAAAACCTATAGCACCATCTTCTTTCTAGAGGATATGTAAGAAATATAAATAACATCCATACTTTTTGTCACAAAAGTTGTACATCTTGAGGTAGACAAATATTTTGTTTCCCTTAAAGTACAGCCTTTCTTTTTTTTTCAAGTGACATATTATATTGTCACAAATTGGCCTTCCAGACTTACACAAGGTGTTCGAGGGTGTAGAAGCTATTGCATGAGTGGGGTTTGTTACTCTGCTCATTAGCATTTCTTGGCTTACGTGGCCATAGTTGATCTAATAAAGCACCCCTGACCCCAGCATTGATCTTCCTTTCTGTCACAGCAGCCGTGCTGCATGGATCCCTGCTTAAGCCTCAAGGAATTACTGGTGTCTAATCATGGGGCAGCCTTGAGATACGTGATTTCTTCCCAAGCAGGTTCAGCTCTTCACTTGGGGAGGTTGGGTCCACCCACACCAGAACTTTATCCACTTAGGTAAAACTTTTCTGACAGATTGCTATTTACCTCCTGCAATAAGCGTGCTAGATCCACTACTACCAAACCCAACACACCAGGAAAGGCAATAAAAACCAGACTAGGAGGTACACACAGGGACAGGGAGTAACCTGTGTCTGCAGAGTAGCCCTAGTGTGGGTAGTGAGGATCCTAGCCAGCTAGAAGTATCAGAGCTATTGGTCATCTCAGGTTACTTGGGTCTTAGGTATAGAGGAAAGGATCCATCCTGAATCAAAAAAACTATACAGGAAAGCATGTGCAGATCAGATTTTTACCATCGATAGTCACATTGAGGTACATTTGTGCTTGGGAAAGAATTGTTCAATAGCTTTCACCTTTGCTGCTGAAGATATTTCCATGTAAAGTCTCAAGTGTCCTTATATCTTCAGCCTGTTATTCCAGTAACTTCTTTGCAGGTATGACCAAAGAGACAGCACGTTCACTGGAGTTGTAGTACATCATAAGGTGTGCAGCAAAATTAAAAAGCTCACACGCATATCAAATGGAGGCCCAGGTCTTCACATCCCATATCTCCAGGAGGTGGCGGAAGAGCTTTACTCAAGATGGTGCTTGGTCTCGATTCTTGAAGACAATACAGTTCAAGCCTAAGAATGCTGAATGCCAAACAGACCCGAGTTTTTCTCCCTGGTCACACAAAGAATCCCATTGCTTTTAGTTGAAGTAAATCACATTTCTGAATATCAACCCAATTTACCTAAAGCTCGGGTGATAAAACAGCCCTGGATACCTGAATGGTGGGAGGGGGGGGAGGAAAAACAAGCTGTCATCTGCCTCAAGCAATTTTTTTCACTCCCTTATCCATAGCAGCATTTCTAAAAGGCTTAGTATTGAAAGATACCAAAAGGAGTGATATCAACATTGCCTTGAACTCAAAATATGCTCAAGTCTTTTCCCCAGAGCTCATAATGGGGTATTTAAAATTATTAATTTCCCATCAGTTTTCATAGTTTGGTTTCCCAAATGAGAGAGGCTGTCTGTTCTGACTGGGAGGGGGTGAACAGAAAGTGTTTCAGCAGTGACAGGGAGGGCTTGATTTAAGCTTGCAGAGCAAAGCCAGAGGATATCAGACTTCCTTGTTCAGACTTGGCTTAACAGCTAACAACCAAAATTCACTGCAGCCAAATGCCAAACGTCCATATTCAACTCAGCCCAAACTCACCCCAAGAATACCAGACAATGAACCATCTCTTCCTCAGGTCTTCTCCATATTCACCATTTCTCAAGCAGCTCTGAACTAGGCAGGACAAGGAGCTGCAGGCGCAAAAGTCCCCTTTGGTACATGAAAAAACAGTACTTAATTTTCCCCTGAAATATCTTTTTGTCCAGTTGTTATTCAACAATTCCTGTGTGGTGCCAGGACTTCCAGGCACAACCTCACCTTTCAATTTACTTTGTTTAGATTATTCTTTGACTTTAATAAAGTTCTTGTGAGATCCCCATGGGACAGTGCTAACCTGACACTCAAGACAAAAAGGCAGGTCCACCTCATAGTTGCTGGCAGCAAGACTGGACAAAAACATGGTATGGTGTAAATGCTGCCAGTTTCAACAGATCAACGCTCAAACAGTAACACAGGTCACTGCTAAAAACCTCCATTTCTAGACACAATACCTGCACATTTTGCAGACACCAGTGTTTTCAGTGGCAAGGGACTCAGTGACAACACCTCAAAAGCATGAATGTCCATACAATGTGGGCTACACACACAAAACCCAAGATTTTTTTTCACGTGCTGCAAAGCAGTATCTACTTCTGCCTTAAATGTGTCCTCTTTGCCTGAAAAAGTGCCAATGGACCAATTCAGTCCAAAATATCTGCACAGAAGGGGCTTGATCTAGTTACCTAAATAAAGATATCCTTCAGTTCCTACTGACACCAGTGTTTCAGCTGCAAAGGACACAAATAACCAAAGTTGCAAGTTCTACTGGTCTAACCATAGTCCTCTCTGCCTGAATAACCATCTTACCATCCTTCTGTTCTTGTTTTTGAGGGTGTTGTGCAAAACACCTAACATGCCTCTGAAATGCATTCATCTTCTGCTCAAAGCATTGCAGTGTTTGGACCCAGATAAAGAATATTACTAAAATAACATTTTCTGCTGTGTGGAAGCTGGGCTTGCCTTTAGGATGGAGGAACTAGCCTGCAGATTTGAAATGCTCTTGACAGGAAAATGATCGGTGTTAACAACATGTACCTCCACGCTTGCTCCAGAGCAGGACCGGGTTGTTGGAGAAGAATAAAAGACATGTCTGTTCTTGTGTGGTTTTCTCTGCTCTTTTTTTATAGGAATAGTACAGTAGAGTGAGTCTGAGCAAGACAAAAATCTTCACATTGAAATGAGTGCACTCTGCAGGTACCTGGAGGGTACCCGAAGGGCCCTACAAAGACCAGCCAGGTCTGGGGAGGCTCCTGTTTAGCCTGTAGCCCAACAGCCACCCTAGCCAAGCTCCAACCTCTACTGTTACTGGAGTCACTGGGGAGGGGAGAAAACAGATTTTCACTTATGTGTGAGATGGGTGGTAGATCCACTCCAAGAGGTCCAAGGTGAGTTTGCAGGGTGGGTGTACATCAGAGCTTCATAGACCCACTCCCACTGTGCAGCCTGACAGTTCCTACTGCAGGAGTCAAACACAATGCTTCTTAGCAGGGTCACCTGGAGTTCAGTGAACACAAAGCTCTGAGGACAAGACCTGACACTCAAAGTGACACAACAGCCTGCTCTTTTAAGAAACAAAAGAGCAGATTCATAACCCCTCACTGGGATGCAGCCATCAGCAGGGGACACTGACCCAGATAACATTACTAGGAGGTTACAGAAGTGGTTTTTCTTCTTCAAACTTCATGGCAAAGCTACAGACAGAACTTACTAAGCCACTGAAAACCAGTTCTATCCTGAGTTCTTGCCTGAAGTGACCTTGTGCAAGTACTGTTGCCTGATCTGCACAATGCACGAATCCCAACCTGCAGTGATGTGTCTGCTGGAACCCCCTTAGTTCACTTGGTCAACATTAGCTCAAAGGGGAAATATAAAGAAACGAGACCATCAAGAGTTTCCACTACTTAGGAGCATCCTAACTGCCCTCAAATTATGACATCTCGGTGTGGAGAATGGGTTGTGCACTCCCAGAAATTACTGGCCAGTGGAAAACTGAGAAGTGCAGCTTTGATAAAAGCAAGAGGACAGAGTGGTGTCTCTTCCACTTGCTGCCCAAAGCTGCGCTTCCCCTGTCCTCCCACTGAGTCCCAATCCCTGTTTAAATGAGAACGTTCCATGTGATGGAATGGAATCCCCATATAACACTCCTGTGACATGGTGCTCCCTTCCTCTCCAATGCTGGACAAGCCAGGAGGTCAGTGGGGCAGGTGGCTTGGGTTCAATAGTGTAGAACAGAGCGAGGTCCTTTGTCGCTTCACCTATGATGCCTGTTCCTAACAATTTTAACTCACAGGGATGTTTTTTCATTGAGTGCTCAACTTCCCGTGGGAAGACTTCAACTCCAAAAAGATTAAAAGCAACATGTAAATAATGGTCCACTCAATATTAATTTCCTGGGTATTTAGGAGGTGAAAAAAAAAATAAGGCCAATTAGCCCAATTTGCAGTACTATATCTGTCATAAGCATTTCAATTCAGTTCAAGTCAACTTGAGCCAGAAAAAGGATAAAAAGGAATGAGGCCGTTAAGAGACCTGTGGTTAGCCAAAGGGAAGGTGTCAGTGGCCTCTAAACAGCCAGTTAATGGCTAGGTCTGCTCTGAGACAGTTCTCTTCCATCCTTTTATGAAGCAGAAATAAAAAACAGTTGTAAAAATCAAAGGGCAACAAGGTCAAGATAAAGCGAATGTGAGTACACACTCACCACCGCAACATAATTATTCAAAGCTTATGCAAATGACTGGATGAGCTGCCTGACTTCAGCAGATCCACAGCCAAGAGCTGGAGCACACAGGTGAGATCTTACTGCTTGTTAAGAGGACTCAATCCCATTAAAACCTTGCCCAATTCAGCCTATGGATCAGTCCATCTAAACAACCCAAACCAGCGTCTTCATCCATTACATTGCCAATGAATTTTGATCTGAGTTTAAGGACTTAAATATTCTTTTCAGCACCAGCCCATCTCCACACCAGCATCCTGCTTGCTGGTTTAGAGCCATTACCAAAACTGAGTAAATACAGCAGCTTTGCTATTTCAGGGGCTGTCCAGAGCTGCTCATGGTACCAACGCTCTAACTGCTGCTGCAGGATGAACCAGGATGAGCCCTGGAGCAGGCAAATACCCTGCCAGGTGCTGTAATACAGCTCGACACCCAGACAGGTTGTGTACCTGGTGGCCAGGTGAGGGGCTACCTCACTGCCATTACCAAGACCGCTCTCTAAGACACAACAAGAGAAAAAAAAAAAAAAAAAGGTTGTTTCTGTTATGTTTAACTTAAATTTAACTAGAAAAACATGACTCAAAGTCAGGGGGTCACAGCTCTGTAATGGGCTGTGCTCTTTCCCCCAGGTCACTTTCTCTCATGCCAGATGCCTGCATTGTCTAGCTTCATCTAATTTCTCAGTGCAGAGATTGTCACTCATGACTTGCAAACATTTAAGATGCCTCAGTTCCTGTGGTTCCTAATTCCCTTCCAGAAACTTTACCTGTCACTAGCACAGGGCAGAACTGTGGGATGTGATGCACCTTGGGCACCAGGGCAAAGAGCAATACACAACACAAAAAGGTGATCGATAGTTTGACTGGAGGCGGGGACAAAGAGATGCATAATTGGCTGCCATAACCCTGGATCCACCACCATAAAATAATCCAACATGAGGCAGCGTGCTGCAGCGGGGTAACTTCACAGAGTTCAGTGGAGTTCTTGTGATACATGCACTGTAACAGAGGCAATTCCAGGTCTCCTGCGTACAGACAGCAAGGTTAAAATGTGGTTAAAATGCACTTGGAGTCTAGCATCCAAACTATAGACCTAGGAGATGACAGACATGAGCTCCATTGGTTTGTTAACTGGTATTTCCGAGGCACAGTTCTTACATCAAGATGAGAGTAAACAGCGCATCTTTGAGTTCAAAGCAGAAAGGATTCAACCAGATTCTGGAGAACAGCACTGAAAATCCCCTGCTGCCAGAGTCTTTTTGCGTTGGTGCAGGAACACAGCTGCCCCTGCTCCGTCAGGTACCAGTCCCTGGTTAGGTGCCTCCCTGGTCCCTTAGTTCTCTCCAGGCACCAGGGCGCAAGCCCTCAGTATTTCAATGTCACCACCCCAACGCATTTACGTAAGTGCAAGTGAGGGATGGAAGAGGGGAATATTTAGCTCAAGAGAGATATTTTTGACTGCTTAGTGTTTCTGCTGTCCCCACATTACCCCACTCTCTGTCCCTCCTTCCTGATCTGATACCTGACAAAACCTCTGGTTTGCACCCCTCATATAGGGGCTCTCCCCAGACCGGACAATCTCAACTTTGAGATAAAAGGAGCACTGGACATTTTTGGGAGTTGCCTTTGCCCCTACCCCACAGCAGAGAATCATGTCTCTCTCTCCCTACTGCTTTCTGGTACTTTAGGACTTGTCTTGATCCTCTAGCACTGACTTTACTGCTTGCAGCTGTAGACCACCTCTTCCTGCATGCACTGCTGGCACTCGACATAGCAACACCACTGCACCTGACAGTGGCAAGAGAAGGTAACCAGCCGGCTCTGGGTGTTGTAGCCTCGTCCACAGCACATGCTGTCACAGTTGCCTTCCCGAGAGCAGGTCCTCCCAGCAGTTCCTAGGGAGTATTTGCTGGGACGACAGAAACTGGGGGAGTCTTCCACATACACCAGGTCAGTAGAGCGAGGTGAAGCAGGGTGCTTGGGGGAATGGCTGTGCCTCTGAGGGCCAGCCAGCTCTGAGTGTCCCACGGCATCATTGGTGGTGCTGAAGACCTTGACGGCATCATCGTAGCGGAGCTTCAGCAGTCGTCCAATCTCATGGAAAGGCGAAAGCTGTTTCCAGCATGTCCGGACAGCACATGAGCCGGAGACACCATGGCATTTGCATGTGGTTTTGAGACCGTTTTTCACTGCCTGATGAGGAAGAGAAGTGGTAGTCATTATCTGCCAGCACCATGAGCCTAGTTCTGGGTAGAGACAACACCTCAGATTGCAGACAGCCTGGAAGTACTTCAGTTTTATTGGTATTATTCTTATTTTATGGAAGAAAAAGTAAAAAAAAAAACCCAAAACCAAACAAACAGAAACACAAAAAAAAAACCACAACAGAGGAATGGCTACGGAGTTGACTGGTGAGCCAGAGAGTAGAAAGCTTGAATAAGGATAAATGGCTGAATACTGAGGCCAAATTCTTACCAAGCCTATTTGGAATAGCAGTAGTAGTCAACCACAGAACTGAGTATCTCCAGCATGATGGATTCCCTTTGGTATATTCAAATCAAGATAGTGCTCTAATCAAACAAGTAATTAGACTCAGTAAATGGAAAACAATGATAAGTAGCCTGTAACATACAGGCCAAAATGCTTGGTCTAATGGTCTCCCTGATCCAAACTTGTGACACAACTAGTTCCATAGAAAATCACCAGCAGACTCATAGTTGATGTCCAGAATGTCAACCCTTAATCTACTTCACACTTCCCACCAGCTCTGAAGCTCTAGCTGTTCTCAAAACTCCCTGTGGCCATGGCACAACCCATGGAGTCATTCAGCCAGAGTTTTATAGCTGTTACTGTGCTGCACATTGCTGTCCTTCAGCCCCTGATACCACTAGAGGATACAGGATGTTGCTCTGCCACTCAACATGCAAGTCCTCACACCAGAGTTCAGGGGACTTTCCAGGGAGCTCTCAGTACCATAAGGTCCACCACACACTGGTACACAGGTCTGGTTTGTGAGTAGGGGCAGTGAATGCCTCTCTCACAAACAGCCTTGGCTGAGGATGGGTTAGAAGATTTTGTCGAGTCCTAACTTCTCTCTAGGCCTGCTGCTGCTGCTGCTGCAGCTCCTCACCTTGATGCCAACATTGGTGTTATGGATGTCCACCTTGGCCCGCAGGTCTTTGCCAATCCTCTTCTGACCCAAGAATTTTTTCAGGAACTTGGTGCTGTATTTGAGGTTGTCTCCACAAACGCCCCACTGCCAGGCCTTGCGGTTCTCCAGGTCTGGGGAGTCATCACAGGTGCAGCGCTCCATGCGCCCAGCACTACACGCTCTGGCCAGGGAGTGAGTAAGAGCCGCAGAGGACACCGCATAGAGGAAGGCAGTTTCCTTAAAACCTGCACAGGAGAAGGATTAGGAGAAGGTAGGAGCAGGAAAGGCAAAATAAGGTGTTCATCCACCTCACTGGCTCTCCTGACTGTTCAACTAAAACCAAGCACAATACTTAGAAATACAAAGACACAAAACTCTTCCATTACCTGCACACCATTCCTAGCAGAGAATCTCAATATCGTGTTTGAAGTAACTGGTGTAGTAACACCCCAGTCCCACCTGGTGGCTGTGACCAACTTAATATGGAGACAGGAGACCATTCATGAATCAAGGGATGGGTGGCAACAGCCAAACAGTCCTGGGAAAATATTCAACTGCAAAAAGCAACACTTGTGAAACTCCATTTGTCCACATCCTCACCCCAGAACTGATCGGTGGGAATGGAGGCTGTCACTGAAATCATGCTGTGGCTTAGAATCAGGAAATATTTAGTAGGGACTGAAAAAATATTTTCAAAATTTGACCCATTATCTGGGTCTGTGTTGGCACAGTATAGTAGGATGTCATATGGAAAGATCACAAGTAGTTTGGGAAAATTTCTCTGTTGAAGGACATCTGGGGCAAGAAGGACGAACTCTCCCACACATGAGTGGATTTTCTGACTTCCCTGTAAATTATCCACTCCCAGTGACTGTGGTGATACTTTCTGAAGCTATTCTCCTTTCTAAAGCAGGCTTCCCAGCTTGGCTATGTTTGCCCTGAGGGATGTGACCATGACACACCATGACATTTTAACCAAGAAAGTACAAGTGCCTGAATAGAAATTGTGTCTGAAGACATGGAATCAGTTAGGAATGGTCAAGTTGCTAAGGCACCCATGAGTTCCACAGAAGTTCCAGAAAACGCTGATTGACACCAACCTGACCTAAAGCCCAAATTATTTTGGTTTGATTATTTCCTTCCTCTCCTATTTCCTCCCGAGTTTATTTGCAGAAATTGAAACTGTTAATAGGAAATTGCTTACAAAGTCCACAGTTTAGGAAGTAGAGCAAGGAAAAGACAGATGGTGGATCAATAGTGCAGGAATGGTTAAGACTGGCCAAAATAGAAACATTTTAGTTTATGAAAACCAGAACACTTTCACATCACATGGAAGGAAACACACTGAAGCAAACAAATATTCCACATTGGAAAATGCCAAATTTTCTTCCACATCAGAAGGAAACAAATCTGTTTCCCAAAAAAATTGAAGAGAATGGGAGAACTACAGAGACCTGGTCTAGTCTTGCAGTTAGCCCTGCTTTGAGCAGAGTTTGGAAGGGACCTCTACAATTCACCCAGTCCAACCTCAAATCTTTCCATCATTTTGTTCCCTCAAAGAATTTCCATCCAGCTGTAACAATAGATCAGACCACTGACTGCTGAGATCTGGGTGAAGTCACCATAAATCTGACCAGAGAACAGGACAAAGAGTTCTTCTGATAGCTATCAGTGAGAAGAATGAAAAATTGACTTCTCATGAACGTAATGGAGAGGCTGCATTAGCAACTTCCATACAGACTTCATAGGAGCTCATTGGAATTCCAGAATTTTAGATGAAAGATCTATCAACAGTATGGACATGGATGAGAGTCAAGAAAATATGGAGGAGGTCAAGATCAATCAACAAACTGCTTCCTCCCTCACCATTTTAGTTGCTGTATCACTGGGACAAGTAACTTGCAACTAAGGTCTCTGGTTGATGATGCTCTATAAAACCTCTCAGGGTACTGGAATAATAATAAAATAATGTCACCAAATCCATCAGAAGTTTTGAAAAAGCTGATACAGGACACAGACAATAGATTATGTATAGCAACATGATGCTCACATATTTTCAAACAGTGGCTAACCCAGAAGAAGGACTTAAGAGAGGATAAGACAAATTTGAGAACCTAAATCTGAAAAATGATTGCAGTAGCTAATCTCCAATTGCTTACGAGATTTCCAATATCCTGTCTGACAAACTGATCCCAGAAGAGAGGCAAGCATTTCCAAAGCACTTTCCCATACCATGTAAAGTTAGCAGTACCAGTCAGCTCCACATACCCTGCTAAATATGACTTTGTGGAATACCACACTGCTGTTGCTATTTCTGACCAGTGATGGTTTGGTTTCTTCTGTGGCACTCCATGTAAGTGCTGGCCAGATCTCAACCCACTTGAAATCAGAGACCATTGCTTGTGGTCAGGCCACTGCAGACAGCAGTAACTGAAGATAACAAGCATACTTTCAAATTGTCTCCTTCTTCTCCTCCCCTCCCACCTCCTTTTATGGCAAAGGTTCAATGTCACCAGACTGCCAAATGCTTGTCTGAAAAGTCTAAGATGATGCCTTCTACTTTGTCATAAGGGAGCGATCACTGTTTAATTGTTTAATTCACAAATCGCATGAGTAAAGGAAAAATGAAACAATCCTTAAGTCCTTGTGGGATAACAATGAACAACAGAGCAGCTGTTGAAGCTGGATTTTCAGTAGGACATAGCACAAATGAGCAGGGATCAGCTCCAACAAACATGATTTGAGAAGATCTAACTGGAGGTTTCTCCAAGCGTCCTGGGTATCTATCCTCCCACTGTGTCAATGGAGCTCTTGTCACCACAGCCAGTGGAGCCTGGACCCAATGCCCAGGCTGTCAGGCTCTGGTTTAGGGATGCGGCACTCTCCTGACCCCATTGACTGAGTTGCCAATGAAATCTTAAAAACTCAGTGCTAGGGGGAACATCTAAATGCAGATGTCTTTGCTTGTCAGTTTGGTTGCAAACAGCCAGCACAGAGTTGAATTTCAAGATGTTGAAGTAAGCCAGCTCCCCTGAGTAGGATCTTGCACATGTCCAAGTCTTCCCTTGAGCTCTCTGGAATTACTTCTTAGCTCAGCAGCCTATAAATACAGAAAGACGTTTGCTGCACTGGCAAGACACTGTTCTGTGGTGTGGTGTGCTCTAGACCACAAGGAAAACTGTAATAGGAGGAGTTTAGCCACGTTTTGCCAAAGGCAAGATGCTCAAGGTCTGAGATTTTTCAACACTACAATAAAGATAGTGTGAGCATTTCAGAGCAAGTGGAAGAGACATCTCTCTGAGGAAAGACAAAAACACCAACAAACCCCCCCCACACACAACCAAACAAAGAAAAAGAGCAGACCAAAAAGCTGTAGAATTGTAGAAAGATTTAGGATGGAAGGACTTCTCAAGGTCTCTGGTACAACCTCCTGCTCAATGCAGGGCTAACTTCAATGCCAGATGAAGTTGCTCAGGACTTTGTCCAACTGAGTTCTCAAAACCTCAGATGATGGAAATTCTACGCCTCTGAGTCACTGCTCCTGTGCTCCTTTCCTAGATTCCTCATGACATCAATGAAACCACTGCTTGAAGGTCAAAGAATCTGACCAACATGAAGCAAAAAAAATGGATTGATGGAGGGAAGGACTGTAGAGTGCTCGTTTCTCAAGGATGATTTTTCTGAGTGGCTGGATCTGAGCGGTCTTTGCCACAGGTATTTATTTTCCCCAAATCGCAATGTTGTTTGAGATTAAATACTGCTGACCCGACCTCCAGCAGCAGTTGACTGCCTTTATGGAATACCTTGGAAACCAAAAGATCATTATTGCTTTACAAACTTTATATAAAGACACCAACTGCCACCATGCAACAAGATGGCTTGAAATGTGGTGAAGGAATGCAGAAAGATTTTGCATGAATCAGTGGAGACAGTTGGACTTGATGATCCAAGGTCTTTTCCAACCAAACAATTCAATGATTCTAAGAGTAATGGCTGTCATAACTGACTGCAATGGTCATAGAAGGATTGTAGGTTATGCAAAAGGAGTTTCCCAGTTTTTTGCAGAGGAGCATCAATGTAAAACAACAAATGGTACAGACTGTGAAAATAAATCTGGCATTTCAAAAACCAGAAAGGCCTTGGCTTTTTTTTTTTTTTTTTTTTTGTTAAAAATATGTAGATGGGAAAAAAAGGAAAAAGATGATCCCAATCAGTCTTAGGAGATTTTCAGTTGTCACTGCAAATTAAGTGTGGCTTTTCAGCTATTAAAAAAATGAATCATCTCACCGGGATATGATCTTTTTTCCCCTCTTGCACTCATAAGACCATTAAAGACAGTTAAAATATGTGGTTTTCCTTATGGTTTCTCTAGGACCGTGGCAATAGCAAATGATCTAATAATTTCAAAAACTTTCACTATTTGGGGGAAAGAACCACAGTCCATTGTCTGACCAACAATTTCCAAGGCAGCAACAAAACAGCAGCAGGAATATGTGAGAAACAGATCAAAACCGGCAGCTGGAAGCGTCCATATTCTTTGTGAAACGAACCTATTTGCAAGTTAAAGGAAAATGAGAACTAACAATTGCTTCCAGCCAACTGTCCTTTCATATGGGAGATGTACAGCGCATACTTTTCTGTATTAAATCACCATTTGATCCTTTGGATTGTGTAATAAAGGTTTTCAAATGCTTATCCTCATCTGCCAAAACAGGTTTTAAATTACAGGTGATATTTTATTTTGTCAGTCAGGAGTCCATGGAAATGTTGAGGCATGCCACCATGAGATAATTAAATGTTTTCCAGCTATTTGAAGATGAGGATTATTCAATTGTCATTTTCAAGTTTTTTGAGGTTGATGAAGGTGCAGATGTGAGAAAGTCACTCAAATTTATCACGAACAGCTTCTTCGTCTTTAGTGTGCTAAAAAACTCACAATAGATCCTTGCAATGAAATAAATCTGATCTTGTACATGCTGGTTTACTAAAATATTAATTTAATATTTACTTTAATAAAATTTGATAATTTTAAATGGAAATGTTAACAAGTTTCAATCCCAATGCTACTTAAAATTAACATTAATCAAAGTTAATATTAGTCTATTCCATCCCCCTTTTTTAAGACATCTTACTAAACATTATCAAAGGACTGAAACTCAGTAATACTGGAGTCTGAAGCTCAGCAAATGCTATTAAGTTTATTGAAGGGCTGAAACCCAGCAACAGACTGGTCAGGCGTGCTTAGATGAGGACAGGTTCAGCAGAGTGTATGTGCATGCTCTGGGAATGTCTGGTAAGAAAGAGTTTCAGGGTCTATCTTCATTCTATTTTTCTCAAGCTCTTATAACTTAAAGGATTTCTTAGGCTCCCTTCCACCTCAAATGCAGACCTTACAGAACACTTTCTTCCTCTAAAGCCTTCCGTGAAGCAGAAGTCAGTGGCTCTTCCGTCCACCCTGAACTTCTGCAGAAACTCCAAATAAATATGAAAGAATCTTAGGAGATATTTGTAAACATGCACTGAAATGCATGCCTTAATTATGATAAACAGCTTTTCCAAACAGTAAATTAGGATTAAATTCTGTGTCTGAGAACAACAGTGATTTACATATGAAAATATCCAAAGAGCTGAAAGAATCTTTTTTTAAAATGTCCCTTGACATAAAGCACTAAGCCTTATTTTTCACAGTCTCATCCCTGATTGCCAGTCTCGGACAAAAATCCAGAAGCCAAGGGTGTGAACTTCCCTCTACTTCTCAATATGTGACAAACCCTGTGAGGAAGATGAGGCTAAGGAACATTTTGTGGCCAAAGGGCCCAAATTGCACAGCTCCCAGTCCCAGGCAAAACAAATGATCTCTGTACTCCCTGGCTACTGTCCCACTTTGTTTAATTTGAGATGCCTGTTCCAGGGGCTACAGGACCAAGGGAGATGTTATACTGCAAACTAAAGACTACCTTGTACCTCGCTTCAGCAGGCTGGTCCGTCCCTCCAGGCTGCAGTTCCAGCGCTCACTGCGAAACTGGTACTGGCACTCCATGATCCCGAGCCGGATGGCGTCCCGCAAGGTGTCTGCCAAGCCAGGCTCCCTCCGGCAAAGCCTCTTCTGCTTGCGGGACAGCTTCAGCAGGTCACACTGCTTCACGTGGACATTTCCCTGGGCAGAGTTTGTGGAGGGTCCCAGGGATGGGAAGTGGGTCAGAGATTCCTTCCCAGTCAAGCTGAAAGAAAGTGGGAAAAGCAGTGAGTTATGGAAGAGGGCAGTCATGGAAGAGAAGAGGTGATCAGAGGGAAGGATATTCACAAAGCTGCTGGTCAGAGGACTTTACCAGCTCAGAAGATTAATCAATACAGACTGATTAGATCTAGCATCCCATCTCCACCACACACCAAGGCAAAGTGGCAGACTGTGGGGAGAAAGAAGAAATATATGTGTGTTGTCACCAGCAACCATGGGTGGGAAGTTTTCTCAACTTCATGAACAGGACATGTTTACACCCCTGCAGTTTTGTTTCTTCCACAGAACAGTCATCGTCACATAACAGATTTGGTTTACTCAGCGGTGCTGCAGGTCACCACTCTGTGCCAACTCCATAAAGCATCAACCACGTCCTTTCAGTGTTTTGTGTCCACTGGTGCCATACCATTAGACATAGCTAGGAAAGACCAAGAGGGCGACATTATCAATGATGACCTTTCTAGAGCAAGCACAACTTCTGCTGAAAAACATTTTCTTACTGAAAAAATAAAGGTCAACTAAAAATGTATCGCCAAATGTCATGTGTTTATATGTGATTCAACTCAACAATGTCACAAATTTCTGAGACAAATGGTTTTACTTTTCATGGCAAGACAATATTTTTCTTGCAAAATTTGTCTCCCTTACTATCTTTAGGATGCTTGAAAGCACACAAAAGTTATTTTACATTGATGCAAGATATGAGGGCTGCAAACAAACTGGGAAGCATTTGTACAGCATTTGTACAACACTGATCAGGAGTGCCACTCCTGATTACCAAACAGGTAAGAATCACAGAGTGCAACAACCCTCCCCCCCCACTAGAAAATACCAAAACCAGACAGATAAATGGAAACCTCATAAACCTTTACATTTGGACACATCCCATCCCCAACATTAACATTTGCAGACCACACCTCCCCTCCTCCAAACCCTGTTGTTTTCTTTGCAGGTCTACGGGTAGTTCAACATGGACAAACAGATGAGCCAGTTGGTTCTTGTTCTTCTCCCCCAGTTGGGCAAACTGGGTGATGCTGCTTCACAAAGTCAGTGTGGGAGTCAGACAAGCAAAGCTGGATAGGGAAGGATGCAATTGGGAGCAATCTCTTAAGGATGTCTACAAAGACTACCTGGCTGCTGGCACCCCCACCAGTGGTGGGCTGCAGTGACTCTCCATCATCTTCCCTGTACAGCTCAGTGTTTGATCAAACTGAGCCAGATGGAGATAGACACCAGTTAGGAGGCTGGTACAAAGCCAGACAAGCAATTCCCCACAGCCATGTAGGAAGGGAGATTCTTCACCTTGGCACCACTGTCAGGTTCCTTGTAAAAGCAGGGCTCTTCCACAGCTAAATTATCTGACCAGGTCTAACTAGTCATGTTTCCATTTTTCTGCACAGCAAATGCCAGTCTGTGCTGGCAGAGAGAGAAGAGGGAAGTCTGTGCCAGTGAACATGACAAGTGCCCATGTTGTCTACCACACTCCATCTCACAAGCAGGGAATTTTAACCAATGTAAGTGACCAAGATGAGATTTACCTGGCTCCACAACAGACAGACATTTCTAACACTCAGCTGTTCAAGTAAGACCCTGGTCTTATATGGGATATAATCTTCATTTTGGAGAATGCAAGTGAAGCGCTGCAGCTGCGGTTTTAGTCCTCCACATACTTTATAGACATCTATTTCTGAGCCAGTTGTCTAGGTCTCTCTGTAGTCAACCCAGTCTATCCAGGCATGGGAGTTATAGCACAATTCAACTGATATAATCCTGCAGTGCTTCTGCATTCATTCTCACAGTAGCTTACAACCTCCAGATGCACTCACACGTCCATAACTAAGAACAAGTGCGATTAAATCATCCAGAGACCTGAAAACTAACCAAGAACCAAGGAATCACTGTGAATCACACGGCAAGTATTAAACTTTAGAAACCAAATGGGTGAGAAGAATCTCTTAATGCTGTTGTCACTGCTGAACTGGGGGACAGAAACAAGAGATGTTCCAGTGAGAGCCAAGAGCTAAACAGGCAATACTCGAAACACAGACAGATATTTGGGGCCAGGTTCAGTCCAAGAAACTGGAATTAATACAGCTTGATGAGCTTCAGAGAGCAATTCAGACTGCACAGTTCAAAGCCCTATCTGGCACCAAACACAGCACAGAGAGGGCAGCAACAGCTGGTGCACAAGGGACATGGCAGTCCTGAGCTGGAGGAACCATGGTGAGGGATACAAGATTGACCCAAGTGAGTGAGACCAACACATGTTGAGCAACCTTGATTGCTTTACCTGACTCACCATGGTGCTTAAAAACCAATATACATGTTCATTGGAGTTATAGTTCCCTGGGTGCATAAGCACATGCTCTGCACAAGCTCTGAAGCTCAAGAAGATCAAGGTAGGCCAACTACAGCATGGGAAGGGAGAGGCCTAGACGTCAACAAAAGACTGACTTCTTAGGGATGTTCAGACTAAACCTAACTCACTGGGACAATGCTGGGTTCAGGAAGAAATGTTTCTATTACATCATTTGGGAGAGGAACAACGCTCCTCCAGAGAGTCAGAGACCTGGACTTTGCTTGGTACCTGACCAAGAAAACAAAGGAGAGCAATGAAGCTGGTGAGGGGTCTGGAGCACAAGGCTGATGGGGAGCGGCTGGGGGACCTGGGGGTGTTCAGCCTGGAGAAGAGGAGGCTGAAGGGAGACTTTATCACTCTCTACAACTGCCTGACAGGAGGGGGGAGTTGGAGGGGGTCAGTCTCTGCTCCCAGGGACAAGAGACAATGGCCTCAAGTTGTGCCAGGGGAGGTTTAGATTAGATATTAGGAAAAATTCCTTCCCTGAAAGGGTTGTCAGGCACTGGAAGGGGCTGCCCAGGGAAGGGGTCGAGTCCCCATCCCTGGGGGGATTTAAAAGCTGGGCAGACGAGGTGCTTAGGGCCAGGGTTTAGTGGTGGGATGGCAGGGTTAGGGGAATGGTTGGGCTTGATAATCTTAAAGGCCTTTTCCAACCTTAACGATTCTGTGATTCTATGGTAGTAGGATTCCAGCACTCACATTGCAGGAAAATGCACTCATCAACAAGTTAAATATGAGATGTGGTTAGTCTCCATTTGCCATGTAGTATCTGTGCTCCCATGCAGCAAAGTTTCCCAAGTTCATGGCACAGCAAGAAGAAATAAGAAAAAGGGAACTGACACTGGAAAGAAGGGTTTAAGAGCCTCATATAACAACACTGAAATTGCTCACTGCTGCAAAGCCACATATGCAATTTTACTAAACTCCTGTATACCAAGCTACTGATTGTCCACATACCAACAGAACTACCACCCATGCCAAGCATCCTAATTCCCAAAAAATCCCTTCTCAGAACAAAGACAGCTCCCCTTCTGCCAGTCTGCATCCTCATTTTAGTGTCCTCCATCCCAGTATTCATCCCTTGTCAGATATTTTTGAGACAGCAGTAGTAGCTTCACTGACTATTTAGACTAGTCGTCTCCTTCCTATAAAAGGTGTGATCAGTTCTCAGCCCTTCCTTTTCACGGGGGCTTCAGAAGCAGCAGGAGCTCTAGTGTAGAGGTTTGGTGCTCTGTTTCCAAAGGAGTCCAATAGTATGACCTCAACTGGGGATAAAACAGAAAATTGCAAAGATAACTGCTCACTTTTTATTCTATGTGCTCATCCCAAGGAGCTAGGATATTGGCCTAAAATCCATTCATCCCTTCTCATGGGGAAAAGATATAGCAGATACTGCTTTAGTCTAGTGGTGAACAGCAGAGCAAGACCCATAGGATGAGAGCTAAGGTCAGAAATTCAGACCTTAAACAGACACAGTTTAACTAAGGGCTACTGAGCTCCCCCATGTTTTTCAGGGGCTTAGATGCATTTCCTAAGGAAGAAACTATGAAGACAAGACTGTGGATGTCTCAGTATTCACAGCAGAGTGCTGACTCAGGAAGGAAAACATGGCGCAAAAGACATTGCTTAAAACTGCATGAGTGTAAAAGGGAGAAAAGGTGGCAAACAGATCTTGACATTTTTTAAGAGATGTGATGATCTACACAGCACAGGACCCAGGTAAATTGTTAGAAACTGTGAGAACAGAGTAGAATGAGTGGGCATAGGTTGAATACAGAACAGTGGAGAAAAGTCAACACAGCTTCTGCAAAAAGTAGCCATGCCTCACAGAACTACTAGAGGTGTTTGAAGGAGTCAATGAACAGAAAGACCAAGGGTAACCCAGCTGCTACACTCTACTTGGACTTGTAAAGTTGACAGATTTCCAAAATAGCTTGTGTATGAAGACAGATAGACTGGGTATCTTCCACAATTTCCACCAGGACAAAAAGGAATACTAGGAGAACACTGGGTTGTAAAATCATGACTGACCTGCAAGTGAGTAAAGAAAGATTATTCCTACCGCTAATGTACAAGAACCAGGGGGAATCATATTAATTTATTAATCGACAGACTAGAAATAAATGAAATGGGGTTCAGAAGCTGCAGTTAAACTTGCAGCACTTCTTAATGCAGGACTCTAGGAATGTTAAAGTATACATGCATTCATACACAACCATGGGAGACAAATTCATAAGGGACCATTAAACGCAAAGATACTTTGACACAGGAAAGTCCTGAGGTGCAGACTGTCAGAAGCTGGAGAGTGTTCTGAGAGAGCATCACTATCTGCCATCCTATTCCTTTTTATGCGTTTGCCTTCATGCTTATTATTACCCAGTGTTGAAAACAGGTTGTGAAGCTACATGAGCCTTTGGTCTGACCCAGGACAGCTGTTCCTACAACCCTGAACAGGGATTATCTCAAGGATTTCTTATGACCCACCAGTGGCCAGTGAGATCTGGGAGAAGGTGGTGTTGCCATTCTCCAGACCCTGAAGGATGTTGGACATGAATATTTGTGGAAAACTCAAACAGGATCATGATAGGCACCATAAAAACAACCTTTGAAGAATTTGATTCCATTTTCAGAGCAATCTCAGTAGCAAACAGCAAATACAGCCTGGGACCACACACAGAGCAAAGATACCAAGTCTAATTCATCTTTTACACTATGCAAAGCAAAAGCTTCATGGGAAAAAAAACACTTTCTAAAATTGGATCCAGCAATAATTTAAATTCTGACAGAGGTAATTCAGCATCCTACTCAAATAGCTGCTTGCACAGGCAAACTTACTTAATACTTCCCTTTTTTTTTGTGAATTTCTAAAGTCGCAACACACAAAGTAACTTGATTTTTCTCTAGAAATGGAGGATAGAAATAACCAGATGGAAATAACACATTGAGGAGTAAACAAAATCATCAGTAAATTAGTTAATCTAAGATATGTGGATTAGCTATCTGGAATATATCTTTCCATGAAAGTCTCCCTCATGCAAACTGTCACGCTCATTACCTAACACATGTGAATGTCAGCATGAGAAAGTTATAATGCAGTGCTCGGAGGCTCCTACAGAGATCAGGATTCGTTGCATTAGATCAGTGCACAGACACAGCTCTCAAAACCAGTGTCTCACATAACTTTAAATTTAGATACATGTGCAGGCAGAGGAATTAAAGGAGTTGCCCAAGGTCGTGCAGTTGAGCAGTGGCACAGCGGGGAGCAGAAGCCACTCTCAGAGTCACAACAGACACAGCCAAGATCTTACCCATATGAGTGAAGGCTTGCAGGCTCTGACAATATTAACTATAACTGTGTTTTATTAGAGTAAAACTAACACTTGATCAGATCAAGACCACGGTATGAGAACATTCTTACAAGATTATATATAAAATATGCAGATATTTGCAGTTAGGCAAACTGCACATCATTTTTAGATGATTTAGAGTTTATTATCTACAGATCATATGGCAAAAAAAGTAAAGTCTTTGAATTAATGCACACCTGCTAGCAATCTGAAAGAACAATAAGGACCTCAAACTTTTATTTCTCCCTATTTTTCTGTCTAAGCACTTTGCTAAATTCATCTATTTCCTTTAATCTCCTTCCAGCTACATTCCAGCTGCTTAAGAGACTTTTAATGAGAGCCTGTTCCTGTGCAATGCCCAATGTCCTCTGGATCTGAAAGGTCTTAAAAACCCCTAAAAATATGCCTTTTCTACCTCTCCCAAGTAAGGAGAAAAATCAAAGGAAGCCACAACAGTACTCCATATCTGATTTCACAGGCCTTTCATGTTACACAAAAATATCTACACCCCACAGATAGCTGTAACAAGAATTCAGGAAAGGCTAAGAGAATATGGGACAATGACAGATCAAATCAAGGCCACTACAGTGCACAATGGGTCCTCAGCTTTCCTCTGCCCCTGGTGGCTCAGTGGAATTGAGTTTTAATCCTTTCAGAACCAAGACTATTTAATGCTCAATATTTGTCCCTGGACAAATGAATGGCCAGCAGCAGTGGGGTACCGTCTTGACTAAATGGGATGGTCTCCCATGCTTTGTACCACCCACTGTCTACAGAGAAGGTGGCAGAAATCCCCAAAGCAGTGTCTCTGGATAAACTATTGATCTCAAAGGTTTTTTAATTTTCTACATCGGAGTTGTCATTTCAGACCCTCTGGCAGGTGTTCTTATACCTGTTATCCTCCAGGTTTTCTGTCAAGTTGAGTTGGAATCCTTGGAAATGGGCTTTTCTGCTTGATGCAAACCCCTTTTGGGAACAGCAACAGAGGATGTGTCCAGATACAGACTCAGTTTTTAAAAAGAATTCTCCACAGGGAATAGTGTGTAAGAAATTTACATCAGAAGACCTGGCTGGTTTGGGATGAGAGGTGTCTGCAATCTGGTGTGAGGATTTAGCTGGGAATTGTTGCAATTAGCGCCTATCCACCTGTTGACTTGGGTCACTCTAACTGCACTGGGTTCTTCATCTTTATCTGCTCTGGGCTCCCACAGTCTGGATGTACTTGGTTTAAATCCTTCCACCTCTCAACTCAATCGTATGAAATATCTCCATGCAGCTCTTGATTTCAGGGGCAGTGCACTCCCTGCTGCTGACCGTCCAACCAGGCCAACAGTCTGGTCAATCATTACATGGGAGATCAGGTTTTCAGCCTAACTCTGGACTTGGTCACATTCCCTGGAGTGTTCCCTGCATGAAACACTCAACACCCAGTGGGATCATTTTTTTAGAAAATATGATACCCTGAGATAGCAACTAGAGAGAATCTGGGAACTGAAGATCCATGAAAAAAGCATCTGTGAAAAGCCTTACCTATTCAATGCATCTGTACTCTCACATCATCTCTGCTGTAACAGACTCCATCTACAGACTCCGTCTTTTCAAGTCTCAGCTGAAAGTTGCATTCCCTCTCCATTTCTGCTCTCTTTCTGCTAATATACTCTTTAAATACCCCATTATTCTGTGTGATTGACAATGCAGAAAAAAGATGCTGTAGCCCTCCTGATTCCTACTTTGAGGAATGGTCATGCAACCTGTAAGTAATATGGGCATTTCATTTATCAGCTCAACAGGAAAGAAAGCATCTTCAGAAGTCTTTCCAGCAGCACTCAGAAATGGACAGCAGAGGCCCTATTTGTAGTAGATTTGGTCCATCAGATTGATCAGGGAAAGGGTGCAATAACAAAAAGTTACCAAAGAAAACACAGGAATATAGGTAACTGGGCTAACTGGATGAAAACCAAAGCGTACTTGACATCTCTAGAAAGATACACATACTCCTATTTACATTAAGATGCCATTTGACTATAGAATCACAGAATCATCTAGGTTAGAAAAGACCTTTAAGATCATCAAGCCCAACCATTCCCCTAACCCTGCCATCCCACCACTAAACCCTGGCCCTAAGCACCTCATCTGCCCAGCTTTTAAATACCCCCAGGGATGGGGATTCGACCACTTCCCTGGGCAGCCCCTTCCAGTGCCTGACAACCCTTTTGGGGGAAGAAGTTTTTCCTAATGTCCAACCTAAACCTGCCCTGGCACAACTTTAGGCCATTTCCCCTTGTCCTATCACCCGTTACTAGGGAGAAGAGGCCAGCACCCACCTCACTATAACCTCCTGTCAGGCAGTTGTAGAGGGCGACCAACATGTTATGCTATTTTCAAAACTATGCAAGCCCAAGCTTCAAGAGGCCTGCATGTTGGTTTTACTCTCTAAGGGCCCAAAAAAATCCTTCCATCATGAAATGGGCAACAGTTGTGCTGCTGACTTTGATGGGAGCAGAATTAGCAGTAAATATAGAGGATACAGGTAGGCTGAATTAAGAGGAGCACATCATGTGAAATTCCAGGAAGCCTGGCGCCTCTGTACCTACCACAGGTATTTCAGGATGAGTTATAAAGGAACGCTCCCGCAGATCCAAGCTGCCCACAGAGCACAGGCCAAACTGGTCCATGAATGAGACATGTCACAGCCTGCTCCCTGGAGGTCTCCCCAGAGCAAGGCTTTAATCAAGTTTGTTGCTTCTGCCTACCCAACAATGTTCTACCTGAGGTGGGTCTCTTCTGAATTCTGCCCTGACCTAATCCTAGGAAGAGGCCCTCTTAGACCCTGTGGGGAGCTCTTTGTCCTCCAACACCTCCCAAACTACTTTTCACTTTGTGAAACACAATGCCTAAGAAGGCAACGGGAGGCTGAGAGCTTTCAATGAGGTCTAGAGAGACTCCCACCCACTCAAGGAGTTGTACATCCTGAAAGAAAGAGCAACCTGATCTGGTTAAAGATGTCCCTGCTCACTGCAGGGGGATTGGATTAGATGATCTCTAAAGGTCCCTTCCAACCCAAAACATTCTATGATTCTATTCTATGATTCTATCAAGAAAGAGCATGGCTAAGATGAGGAGGGAATACCTTACAGGAGGCTGCAGCATGGGGCAAAATCAAAGAAATGGTGACAACAAAACAAACATGGGAGACGGCCACTCCTGGATTCCTGCATCTAATGAGCCAGGCAAGCCCAACATAACCTGAACAACAGCTGGACCACATTTCATGCAGAGCTTATTTTCTCCTCCTCTTGTAAAAGGAGGCTGTAATTTACCCCTCTCTGGACTCAGCACTGGCAGTTCAAGGTCTGTTCAAGCATAGCCAATGCACTGACACCAGTTAGCCAAACGACCCCCAGCACTGGCAATGTGGTCTTCTAAGATCTGTCCATAGTTGCCATTATTTCTCCATCGTAAGTCTGTATTTGCTCTGGCAAGACTTTGTTTTGTATATTTATAGGTGATCTTCATCTTCCCCAGGCCCTTGGACCATTTTTGCTAGACTACTCTCTACACTTCTTGCCTTACTTTTATCCTGATGGAATCAAACAATACTTTCTTCACCACTGTCAACCAGCAACGCATCACCTTTGCAAAATCCACTGTACGCAACAGAAAGGACTCGGGTCCTCTCTCTGCAGGTAGCCTCCCAAAAGCCTCCTTCACTTATTATATCTTTCCAAGGTTTTCTCAACTGCTTGGAAAGTAAAGATCTGGCTCACGTGCCTAAGTCTCTCATATTCAGCAAAGCTTAAAGGTAGGCTGCTGAACCAGGGTCCAGTGAAACACCAGAATGGGTAGTGGAGGTCCCATCCCTGGAAACATTCAAGACAAGGTTGGACGGGGCTCTGAGCAACCTGATCTGGTTAAAGATGTCCCTGCTTACTGCAGGGGGGTGGGGCTAGATGACCACTATGGGTCCCTTCCACCCCAAAACATTCTATGATTCTATGACTCTAAGGGCCCCCCAATTCAGTAGTAGTTTGGATGTGAGATTATTTTTCTCCCAAACTGACCCATATCAGGCATTCACATCAGGACTTATAAAATATTCAAGTTCCCCTCTAGTCTATCAACTCCAATTTATATTTGAAAGTACCCATGTATCACATTATTAATCACCATCACTCACTGAGCTCTTAGACTTCAGTTTCCTTCTTGTATTCCATCTCATGATTTTTAAACAAAGAGGTGGGAATAGGCAGGACATGCCTGTGTCAAACCCCTCAGGAAAAACAACATTGAAAAGTGAAATGACAGCCTCAGATCCTAAACATCGTCAGAAGGCAGCACGTCCAGATTTCATACACCCAGAAAGCAGCTCATACCAAACATATCATTGTCACACAATGAAGAGTAATTCAGATCGCTTTAACAGCAGTCCAGCTTGAGCAATAGTCAGTAACTGCTCTGTGTTAGCTGTCTGAACGGGAAGCACAAATACATTCACTTCCACCGAGTACAACCCTGTGCACGTGCCCCGTAGCTGGAAAGCCAAAACCTCAGAGCACCCCAGCTCCTTTGAATGTGTATATACACACTATGCATGACCAAGGAAGGCAGAGGTCCCCCCGCCCCATCAGCAGGTGCTACAGGACACAATAAACCTCCAATCCAGATGTTTTAAGGAAGCTTTCCAACAGAAATGAAATAGCAATTGTTGTCCTAGCTAAGCAGTGCCAGGACAGCAGACACTTGCGAGCAAATGTAGGAAGAAGTGCATGTGACGGGAGGATCAGTAGAGAGGGACCAAGACCCTCCACAAGTGTAAGTCAGCCCAGATCTGTTTTGAGCATTACAATCCCTCATGGCAGTGTCTGAACATATTGTTTGTGTTGCTCCTGTACTCACTGTGATATATGAACTAACAGCTCTGGTTACTGTAAGAGAGCCTGAAAGCCCGTCTAAGCAGCAGCTTACTCAGAAAACAAAATAAAACACTTCTTCACGGGAAATTCTGCATTGATCTAACCTGTTAAAAGCCCGTCTTCGCCTTTAACCCAAGGAAACTCGAATGTGAGGGGCGGACGCGCACCCAGGGGGAGTTGCGCCCAAGTGATCCTGTGCAGTGTCCCAGGCTGAAGCATCAGCTCGCTGGCTCTGTACCCGAGTACACCCTCGGTCCCTGGGCTGGCTTTAAGCCCCGTGGAGCCCCGCAGCACCCGCATGTCACCCATACCTCTGCTGAGCCCTGGCGCCCCCTGCCAGCCCCCTCCTCCCACCTTCCTGTCCCCAGGGAAGTAGCCTGGAGACAGGTATCAAAGCCAGCAACTGTCCGGGGCTAATTTCCGATCCTGAACAGAGACGGAGCATAGTTCAAGGAGCACAAGAAAGTCAGTTTTACTCCCTATTGCTCCCAGCTCATAGCATCTTCCACCCCGTTTCTCCGTCCCACTCTCGCATATGTTGATCCCCCGCCCCATCCTCTTTCTCGGGGTGCCCGGCGGCACGGCGGGGGCTCCTGCCGACACCCAGCACCCTCGCCCCGTTCTCCCACCTCTCCCCCCGCCCCGCCCCGCCGGCCGCAGCGCACCGGGCCATGCCCGCCCTGCCCGGGGGTGATGCGGGGCTGCGCCGGGCGCTGCAGGTGCGCGGCCCGGGCGGGCTCCGAGCGGCAGCGGGCCCGGGGGCCGAGCGACCCCGAGGAGCCTCCGCGCCTCCTCTCGGCCGAGCACCCGCGGGGAATCCGCGCGCCCTCCCCGGGGTCCCCCGGCGCGGACCCTGGGCGCTCCCTCCCGGGGCTGCCCCGGTGCGGAGGCGGCGCCCGGGGCCGGGCCCCGTGGGCGCGCTGACCCGAAGTAGGCGGCGGCGGGCGGCGGCGGCGGCAGGGAGGAGGAGGAGGAGGAGGAGGAGGAGGAGGCGGCAGAGGGCGGCGGCGGAGCGCATGGTGCCGGGCGGTACCGCTCCGCAGCTCGGTGTACGGCCGCCCGGCGCCGCGGCTCTTTAAGCGGGAGGCGGGGCGGCCCCCCCTCCCCCCCTCCCCCCTCCCCCGCCGGCGCCTGGCGGACGGCGCCGGGCACCCCCGGGGCTCCGCGGGGACCCGGAGCCCCTGGATGCCTCGGGCGGGCCGCCCCACCGAGCCCCTCCATCCCCCGGGCTCCAAGGGCCGCCCCTCGGGGCTCTGCGGTCTCCCCAGACCGAGGCGGCCTGGCACTGGCAGCCTCTGCACCAGGCTCTGGGATGCTCGACGGTGCCTTATGGGATAATAACGATGGATGCAGCAGGGACATATCCTGCTTCCAAGCCTTACCACTGCCTTTGGTGGTGCAGCACAGCTGCGGGCAGCTGTTTGTGCAGGGAAGTGAACTGATGCAACAAGGAGAAGATGAAGAAGAACCTTCTGTGCCCAGGCACCTGGCGTTCACCCAATGCCTTCCTTTAATGGGTGATGGGACGAGGGGAAATGGCCTAAAGTTGTGCCAGGGCAGGTTTAGGTTGGACATTAGGAAAAATTTCTTCCCCAAAAGGGTTGTCAAGCACTGGAAGGGGCTGCCCAGGGAAGGGGTTGAGTCCCCATCCCTGGAGGGATTTAAAAGCCGGGCAGACAAGGTGCTTAGGGCCAGGGTTTAGTGGTGGGATGGCACGGTTAGGGTAACAGTTGGGCTTGATGATCTTAAAGGGCTTTTCCAACCTAAACAATTCTATGGTTCTATGATTATTCCACTTGGGCTTACTACCAACATGTGTAATGTCCATAGATGTGGCAGGTAGATCCCAACAGATGGCCTGGAGCATGCTCCCACAGACACAGATAACCAAACAGACATTGTATAGGAATGTTGGTGGGAAGGATCCTTTGGAGATCTCCAGACCAACCTCCTGTCCCAAGACACATTGTTGTCAAATCTTTGTCCAGCCAAGTGCTGCAGAACTCCAAGGGTGCAGATCCAAACAGCTCTCTGCACTTGTCCTATGGATGCACAACCCTCCAGGGGCAGGATGTTTTCATGCACAGGCTGATCATCCCAGGTGCAATTGTACAAACTTTCATAGAGGGCCTCAGCAACAAATTTCCAGAACCCAATAGTGGCCATTAGGATAAATGTTAGGAAGGTGCAACCCCCGTGCTCTGGAAACACTCCCATAAAATCACAGGACTATGGAGACACATATATGGCAGGAGTCTAGGTAGGGACATAGATACAGAGGTGTGAAACCAATCTACCCAGCCAATAAATGAGAATGGCAACTTTGCCGAGCTGGTGGTGCACTGCTGCTTTTCACACCCTTCTCCATCAGGTTATGCATCTGGGAAGTTTGCTTTGCAAACAGCATAAAGGTGTGTGCAAGGTTGTGAACGGCAGCACTTCCTAGTGACACTTAAAGAACTCCAGTTGGATCTGTAATTACTCACACCCTGTGACAGTATCCCCAAATGTCCATGACAGGGAGGGTACTACCTGGACCTGTTCTCTGCTGTTGAGGCCAGTGTTGTTCTCCAATAGGTACTTGGTCTTCTTTTTGTTCATGGCACCTTCCCAGGGCAGAACATATCTATAACCATGCCTCTGCCTGGATGACAGAGATGGGCTGGCTTAGGGAAGTCCACTTCGTGAACGCTGGTGGGCAGAGCAGATTTCACGCAGCACTTTGCCAACAAATCAGAGCGGGCAGGAGGGCTGCTGGCTCCTGGACAAAGCTGTGGCAAATGAGGTGCTTCTAGTAGTTCTGGCAGTTCTTGGAAGTCAAATACTGCTCTGTCCAACACACAGGGACAGCTTCCCAGGCATGCCACAAAGCCTGGTAGAGGAAGGAAAGGGGCATAGACCCCACAAGACTATGCAGCCCCACAGGTACCTGCTGAGGAAGGATGAAAAGGATTGGCCAGGATCCAGGCAATGAAGTGCCAGCAGAAGACTGTTACGTGATGATCCATAAATCTTCCACAGAATCATAGAATCATTTAGGTTGAAAAAGACCTTTGAGATCATCAAGCCCAACCGTTCCCCTAACCCTGCCATCCCACCACTAAACCATGTCCCTAAGCACCTCATCTGCCCAGCTTTTAAATACCCCCAGGGATGGGGACTCAACCCCTGCCCTGGGCAGCCCCTTCTAGTGCCTGACAACCTTTCTGCGGAGAAATGTTTCCTTCTGTCCAACCGAAACCTTCCCTGGCACAACTTGAGGCCATTTCCCCTCGTCCCATCGCCCATTCCCTGGGAGCAGAGACCGACACCCACCCCCCCCCGACTCCCCCCTCCTGTCTGGCAGTTGTAGAGGGCAATAAGGTCTCCCTTCAGCCTCCTCTTCTCCAGGCTGAACACCCCCTGCTCCCCCAGCCATTCCCCATAAGCCTCGGGCTCCAGACCCCTCATCAGCTTTGTTGCCCTTCTCTGGACACGCTCCAGCCCCTCCATGTCCTTCTGGGAGTGAGGGGCCCAACCCTGAACCCAGCATTTGAGGGGCGACCTCACCAGTGCCCAGGACAGGGGCACGATCACCGCCCTGCTCCTGCTGGCCACACTACTCCTGACACAATCCAGGATGCCATTAGCCTTCTTGGCCACCTTTCAATCCTAGACAGAGAATATATAAGGGAAGACCAGCTTACTGAGAACTGCATTTGTAGAGATGCTCTTGGGGAAAAATGCAATGAACCTACAGAAGTTTGGTTGGTGAGTGAAGAGCTGGGTCAGAGGGAGGATAAAGTTGAAGAGTAAGTTGGTGTCTGAAGCAGAGAAGAAGGTGTCAGGAGACACACTGGGCAGACCTGGAGGAGGACAAGTTGGTGCTGGAGGTAGGTGTCGTCGTTTAACCCCAGCCAGTAACTGAGCCCCACCCAGCCACTTGCTCACTCCCCTGAGGTGGGATGGGGGAGAGAATTGGAAGAGTAAAAGTGAGAAAACTCATGGGCTGAGATAAAGGCAGTTTAATAGGTAAAGCAAAAGCTGCATGTGCAAGCAAAGCAAAAGCCGCACGTGCAAGCAAAGCAAAACAAGGAATTCATTCCCTGTTTCCCAACAGCAGGTGGGTGCTCAGCCATCCCCAGGAAAGAAGGGCTCTTCTCAAGGAAGGCAAATGACATCACTCTGAACAGCCCCCCCCCTTTCTTCTCCTTCCCCCAGCTTATATTCTGAGCATGACTTCCTATGGTCTGGAATAGCCCTTGGGCCAGTTGGGGTCAGCGCTCCTGGCTGTGCCCCCTCCCAGTTTCTTGTGCCCCTGGCAGAGCAGGGGAAGCTGAAAAAGTCCTTGACCAGTCTAAGTACAACTAAGCAATAACTAATACATCAGTGTGTTATCAACATTCCTCTCACACTAAACCCAAAACACAGCGCTGAAACCGGGACAGCAGGCATGAAGCCCAAGAGTAGGGATATGGGTGACTTAGCACATGGGCCAAGTAATGCTCTGTGCTGACAGCAGGAATGGAAACAGCTTTGTCAGAGGCAGGGATGAGGTTCAGACATGCTGAGGACTTGGGAGGAGAAGAGCATAAGACATCAGGGGAAGGAAAATGGAAGGAAGGAAAACTGGGGAAAACGGGGGGGCAGTAAGGGTACCTGAGAAGGTCTGTCTGTATGGGTGAGAAGACTGTTCTAACTGTTCCACTCATTCCACTGCACAGTGCAAGGCCAAAGCTTGGTTTTTGTAACGGAGTTCATAAGCCAGTAAAACCTATGAAAGACTGGCAAAAGAACGGTTGTTTTCTGCACTGGCATGTCGCTTTATCCCAGTTCCTAGTAGGGATGCTTCAAGATCTGTCACTGTAGATCTCTATCCAGTTAAACTATTTTATTTCAGAGCTGATTTGATCTGTGCTGTTTTGAAAGCAGTTTGGGGCACATTTGCCAAGGCACAATGGCCATGTTTCTTCTAAATCAGAGTTTTCTGGGTCAGTTGCTTGTTGCTCTGTTCACTGTCCAGTAGCCATTTGAGCAAGTGCCTGTATTAGTGCCTACTTCACACCTACAGTTTACACAGCCTTTCACCTGTGACATTTCAAGGAGCTTTTAATTTAATTTCAGTTTCCACTTTACTTGATTGACAAGAAAGGAGCATCTATTGTAAGATTTTGGAGAAAAGGTATTTTGAGGGATTCATGAGAACCAAAGAAAAATTCTCACTCGGTGTTTCTGTGTGCTGGAGCTTGGCTTTGTAGGAATTTCTGATACTCAGATATTGATCATGTGTATTGACAAAAACAATACTCACACTTGTCCACCCAGGGGCTTTACAAAACCCACCCCCCTCTTCATCTAAGTTGTAAATTAGTCCATCCAATCTTGCCCTGATCAGAGATCCTGGCAGCAGGTCCCATGTTTTGGAGGGGGTGTCCAGGGACCCATGAAATGCCCATGGCTTGTGCATGCGTCTTAACCCACAAAACAAAAGCTCCTTCCTTTCTCAGCAGAAGAAAGCTTTGAGATAGGCCAGCGCAAATGCTTTCAGGGACCTTGCTCAGGGACTGCATAATGAGACAGCAAAGAAGAGGAGGTGGATGGGGAAGTGGGACCATCACCAAGACATCTCTTCTAATTCAGGTGCAATGTTCTCTTGTTTTCCATGGAGCAGAGAGTTAAGATATCTCATACTCAAGACTTAAGTGACATTTCACATTTCTGTCATGCTCACAGGAAGTTCATTCATCTCAAGAGATGGGTCACAACTTCCGCAATACTTCATAATCTTCTTCTTCTGGTCACAAGTGGTGTCCTCCAGAGCTCAGTTCTAGGGCTGGTTTTGTTTAATATCTTTAACAATGACCTGGATGAGGGGATTGAGTGTGCCCTCAGTAAATTTGCAGACGACACCAAACTGGGTGGTAGTGTTGGTCTGCTCGAGGGGAGGAGGGGTCTGCAGAGAGACCTGGACAGTATGAGGTTCAACAAGGCCAAGGGCTGGGTCCTGATCTTTGGTCATAACAACCCCATGCAGCACTACAGGCTTGGGGAAGAGTGGCTGGAAAGCTGCCTGGTGGAAAAAGACCTGGGGGTACTGGTTGACATCTGGCTGAATGTGAGCCAGCAGTGTGCCCAGGTGGCCAAGAAGGCCAATGGCATCCTGGCCTGTATCAGGAATAGTGTGGCCAGCAGGAGTAGGGAAGTGATCGTGCCCCTGTACTCGGTGCTGGTGAGGTGGCACCTTGAATACTGTGTTCAGTTTTGGGCCCCTCACTACAAGAAAGATGTTGCATTGCTGGACATGTCAGAGGAGAGCCACACAGCTGGTGAGGGGTCTGGAGCACAAGTCTTATGAGGAGCAGCTGAGAGAACTGGGGTTGTTTAGTCTGGAGAAGAGGAGGCTGAGGGGACACCTTATCGCCCTCTACAACTACCTGAAAGGAGGCTGTAGCGAGGTGGGGATCAGTCTCTTCTCCCTGGTAACAGATGATAGGACAAGGGGGAATGGTTTGAAGTTGCGCCAGGGCAGGTTTAGGCTAGACATTAGGAAAAACTTCCTCACCGAAAGGGTTGTCAGGCTCTGGAATGGGCTGCCCAGGGAGGTAGTAGAGTCCTCATCCCTGGAGGTATTTAAAAGAAGGATAGATGAGGTGCTTAGGGACATGGTTTAGTGGTGGGATGGCAGTGCTAGGTTAACGGTTGGACTCGATGATCTTAAAGGTCTTTTCCAACCAAAGTGGTTCTATGATTCTATGATTCTTAACAATACAGTTAACGTTAGTAACACTGGCTTGCCCACAGGATTTCAGAGGGAACAGGCAAGTTGTTTGTTGTAACAAAAGACAAAAATTAGGAACAAGGCATGCCAGCTGAGTGAGTCCCTTATGTCCTGACACCCTCAGCATTTGGGGTGTCATATGGCATGCCTGCCCTCAAAAGAGTTCTGATGTACCTTTGACCCAGCGTGTTGATCCTCTTGCTTCTGCTGAACTCCTCCTCTCTCACAGCAACATGAGTAAATGTACTTAGACTGTGCCAAACGTCCTAACTCCAGGCATGTCATGTACTGAGTGTGTCTGGACTGCCCAAGTTGTGAGTGATCCTCTCCATGGTTGTTAGTGATTACAACCATGGGCAGCTTGGCAACTGCCCGAGTAAGAATTGCATTCTTTCTTTTGACAGACCCCAGGTCTTCCAGCTGGAGTCCTAGCCCTCCTTTAGTGATGCTATCATTCAGTACCTTTGATTGTCTTCATCACATTTCCCAGTTCCTGCTCTGATTCTCCTGGATCTTTGTTGTCAATGCGGAGAGCAGCATAGCCTATATTCCGGATATGTTTCCTGTCTTGGTCTCTAGCAGTAATTCTTGATGATCTGTTCTACATGATGACCATCCAGGAGATTTGAGATTATATTTTTTTTATAGAAGGCTGTACTTAATTAAGTGTCTGTTGTATATTGGAAACTCGTTGTCCGTAATGGGAAACTAGTGAATTAGCTCAGGCATAGACCTTCACATTTGTAGACATCCTTCTATCATAGAATAGAATCATAGAATCATAGAATCATCTAAGTTGGAAAAGACCTTTAAGATCACTGAGTCCAACCATTCCCCTAACCTTGCCATCCCACCACTAAACCATGTCCCTAAACACCTCGTCTGCCCGGATTTTAAATACCCCTAGGGATGGGGACTCAACCCCTTCCCTGGGCAGCCTATTCCAATGCTTGACAACCTTTTTGGGGAAGAAATTTTTCCCAATGTCCAACCGAAACCTGCCCTGGCACAACTTGAGGCCATCATGAGATAGATTTATCCTCCGATGTCCCATTGTGTTGCATTATCCTGTGAAAATGGTGCTTTTTCCACCAGCTGTAAGATAAGGAGTAAATAAATCCCATCACAGATTATATTCTGGAGCACTGACTGCTTCTGTACTTCTCAGTCTAAGCATTGCTCTACAGGCTTACTCATACTCAACTGATGATGTATCTGAATGCCTTAAGTTCCTTCTTAGCTCATGCAAACAGGAATGGCAAGAAACAGCAATTGTTGTCTATGAGCAGTCTGATTTCATGGCATTTTAGGTTGAGATCCAGGCGCAGGTCAGCCCCCCTCCCATCTCAAATAGGTGTGCAATAGAACTAGGAAAGGTTTGGAGAGTTACAGCAATGCTGTAGACAGAGAAGGGCATCGGTAGGAATTACTGAGCAAGTTGGGATTCTTCAGTTTGGAAAAGAGACAACTGATGGGGATATGGTAGAGGTCTTTGAGACCAAGAGGCTGAGAGAGGGTGGACAAGAAATCGCAATTATTGGGGCATCAAATTAAGCCAGCTGGTGGCATTTAAAAAAAAAAACAAACCCCAAACCAACCAACACTGGACGTGATTCTTCACACAGCCACGACACTGTCACCAGGAGTTGTGGGACTGCAGGCTACACCATGTCACAGAAGTCAAACATTTGCAAGCAGTTTAAGGAGAAACCGTGTAGTTTTATGAAAGAGAAAAAAAACTTACTAAAACCAGCAACACTACCTTGGGCTGGGGAAGTGTCTGAGCTGCAAATTTGGGGCGTCGGGAAATTTTTCAGGGGAAGAGTCTCTACGTGCACATTCTGTTCTTGTACTTTTCCCAAGGAATCTGCTTTTGCACAGTGTCACTGCTGGGCATGAGCCAAATTTGAAAATCTAAACAGAAAATCAGGGAAATTGGGAAACAGATTAAAAGTAAAACCAAATTACAAAGGTGGTAAAAATGAAAGCAAGGGATAGGTCAAAGGATAAGAAATACACAAAACTTGAAAAGAAGAAAGGCAAAAGGGAAACTGATGAAACTCCTCTGGAGATGCCCACTGCTCCCTGAGCGCACCCAAGTAGCTGGTGGGGGCTTACTAGTGTAGTCTTGTCTGGAGAGGCAACAGGGCCAGGGACCAGTAGTTGGATCCACAGTCACCTATGTTGGTGGGTGCTGTACCTGCTTGTCCCATGGGCAGGAGCTTAGCCAGAGCAGGTGGATACTGATGGGGAATCCTGGCCTTCAGCTGAGATGGATATGGATAAAAACAAGCATCAGCAGGTGTCTCTAGAGGACCTGAAGGACGGCTTGCAGCCTTGAAGTGCATCTTCACCAGGGTCTGCCTCTCACCACAGAAAGAAACTGTGTGAGGGGTGCTGTGAACTGCACTGTGAGCACGCCCACCTTCACCACGCAATGGTGGATTTTCCAGCCTAAATCCCAGTCTGGACCTGATATAAATTGAAATCTTGGATTTCCACCTTCCTTTGCTAGTGAAGGGTCCTGCCACTGCACAGCTGTATGATTTTTTTTTTTTAGTAGGGCCTGTTGCAATAGGACAAGGGGTAATGGTTTTAAACTAAAAGAGGGTAGATTCAAACTAAATAGAAGGAAGAAATTTTTTACGATGAGGGTGGTGAAACACTGGAACAGGTTGCCCAGAGAGGTGGTAGGTTCCCCATCCCTGAAAACATTCAAGGTCATGTTGGATAGGGCTCTGAGCAACCTGATCTAGTTGAAGATGCCCCTGCTCACTGCAGGGGGGTTGGACTGGGTGACCTTTAAACATCCCTTCCAACCCAAACCATTCGATGATTCTATGATTGCTCAAGACAGGAGAGAAGAGCAGGGTCAAGGTAGCCCTTTCACCCTGGAGGAAACAGGAGAGTAGAGGGGAGGTCACCCATCCCTGGTCATGCCAAAACACTGTCAGTCTTACCAAGGTCCTAGGAAAAGGCCAACAGCTCAGAGAGGCTTCCAAGGAAGGATCATGCATGGATGGAAAAGAGCTGTTGATCATAATTAATATTCAAGCAGTCCATGTAGAGTTGCTAGGCTCCAACAGGGGAATCTGAGGGTGCCAATAAACGACAAACTGGGCCAATCTAACAGCTTGCTGCTGTCTAAAGAGGAATCACTCTCCCCCTCCATTCTCCATCCCTTTTCTGCTCCCAATAGCAGTCCTTGACCACTATTTTGCACAGGCTCTTTTTTGCCATATTCTGCATAATCAGTGAGCTGAACTGGTCCATGGAGAGCTCTGTGGGCACCAGGTTGGTTCCAGGTGGGACGTATGGGTACAGAGCCCTTGGTGGAGAGGCAGAAAAGATGTGGACAGCAGACCCTTCCTTTTGTCAGGAGTTAGCTGTTAGCTGAGCTCACACCATCTCATGGAACTTCCCCTGAGAACATCCAGCCCCAGACCAACGTGTGACCTGGTAGCCAGACCCTTCAGCCACAGCATGGACTGGGCGTTAGACCCCCGGCTTGAACTGAGCCCTGCACCATCAGCATCTGACCCTCGGTGAGCTGAACATTACCCAGAGTGTCTTGAAATCAACTCCATAGTCTTCAGCCTGGTCCTTTTTCCAGTTAACCCATGTGTGTCTGCAACTTGCAGGTGCTACATTGATGCAAGCTGATAATTCTGCAGGTATGAACAAATTGTTACTTCCAAAGCACTTACACATCTCAGCAGTCAGGTGCGTTTTGATAGATGAGTCAGGTTTAGGAAAACAAAATCCAGGGAGTGCAGCCAAGGAGGGACTGTCCTGCCCCTTCTCCATCCTGAATCAGTGAGACCACGTTCCAAGCATGGGATCAAGTCCTAGATCATATTTGAACCCACGTAGTTTAACAAATACTTTCAGGAGTTGTGTTTTGAATCCTCTGGGTTTTCTTTAAACCACAGTTTCCTGGCCACATTGTGGGGGCTAGTAGCTAAGTGCACAGGGCTCTCTTTTGCAATCAGCTGCACCCTCCAGAAACTGCTCTGTGGAATAACCACAAACAGCAACACACAGGAGCAAGAAAGTGATTAAGAGGAAATAAAGAGTGAACATGGCTGTGAGACTTGAGGGTTTGGAGAACAGGAACGAACTACTAACAAATCAATCATTTGCTATTTCTTAGGCAAATAAATTTAAGAGGGGGAGGGCTTGGGAGATTTAGAGGCTAAAGACTGTGCTGAGATGAATGGAAAAGAACAGAACAGCAATAAATTTGGGCTGAAAAGGCAGGTAGGAAGCATCGATGTAATGCACACCCCAGTGAAGAAGAGGGGAGAGGTTGAAAACATTACTATTCAAGCTACATCTTGATGAAGAACCAAAGAAAAAGCTATACAAATCCACCCACATAAGCCCTTCAGAGATATTTGGTAAACTGGGCTCTGTTTGGGGATTTGTATTGCCTTCCTTTTGCAAATGGAAAAACGTTGCAGCCTGAACATCAGTGATTCTGTCTGAGAGGGAAATCTCTTCCTCACAAGGATGGCTCGACTTTGAGGCCTAAATTTGCAACTTAAATATTGAAAATAGGACTGAATGAATAGCAAACCTGAGCCCTGCTCTAACTCTGGAAAAGAGAAAACTGCCAGGTCTGTTTTTTCTCCCTGTGTCCCATCTCTCGCTATGCTACCATCTCATTGCCAGCAGGTGGTACTGTGCCCCCAAGGATCACACAAGGATCAAGGCCTCCTTTGGAAGGGCTTTTCCAGGAGAAATCTTTCCAAACAGTTGGGAAAGGTGCTTGCTATTTTTATCAACCTTATCTAGTCATCCTACCACTCTTGGAGTGCTTTTCTCCCCAAACCACTCTCGCCCTGTGCTCCTGAGTTGAGGCACATGGAGTGCAAGGGGTTCTGCTTGCAAGGGGAGCCCCCATCACTCCTCAGTGACATTAACCACACAGGTGAGTGTTAACTTGGATTTTCCTTCCCCTCTATCACCTGGAGCACCTCAACCCCAGAGAACCGGGGGAGATGGGGTGCAATGGACCAGTCCTCCATGTATGGTTCTTCCAGAGTAGTTGTCCTCCTGCATCGTCACAGCTGGGGCATCCAAGTGATGGGCACTGCCAGGTACTCAAGGCCTTGGGGAAGGTGTTTTCAGAGATATAATCAGGTACCTGTGCTTCGCTGAACAGCCTGGATTTGTTTGTGGTGGGACTAGGAAAGCATCACATACAGCCCAGTGCCTCAGCCCACATCATGGATGGACATGCTACGTTATAATGTGAATAGATATCCTACATAATAATGCTACATGGTCGGCTGTGCAGGTCCACTGGATGGCACTCTGTCCCACACTCCCAGGCTCTCCTGACAAGTCACCCCCATCCTATCATGCTTGTTCCCCAGATCATGGACAGCAGAGAGCACAGGTCAGGTGCAGCTGGTCTGCAGGTCAGCAGCAATTACTGCACCACCTGCATTGCATTTTAGGACAGCCCTCCTTTAAAATAAAGGTGGCCCTTGAGAAAAACTACTAATTGACAATCAGCCACTGGTTGCAAAAGTATGAGCAAGACAGAGCATGCTGCGTATCCAAGTTCTGCTATACCCTCATGACCATAGAGACAGTGGTCCTGCTCCAATACACAGAAAACCTACTCATCAATAATGTGATAACAAAACAAAAGGAGAAATATATGAAGGTGGTACTGATGTAAATAAATGGTGGCACTGACGTAAATTTGCCCCCCCCAGAAAGGTTGTTTTCACAGCAGCTCAGTCCCTAGCTGTGATTCACCACGTAGCCCCACAAACAGGATACCAGGATAGCTGAGGGGGTAATCCCAGGTGGGGAACATGTGGCTGTGATGACACCGTGACAGAGAAATTTAAGCCAGAGCAGTCACCAGGGAGGGCCTGAGGAGCCTTCCCTGCTCTATCTGGAACAGGAACACTGTGGGGTGGGTACAAAGAGGACTGCACCATCTGGGGGATGCTCCAGTTGGCTTTTTTGCCTTGTTATAGAACAGAAGTGGATTTACAGGGATCAAAACCAAGGCTCCGGTAGCTTTCCAGCTCCAGGAAGCTCCAGGTGCCCCTGGCAATAAGACCTCCAAGGGTGGCATGCTTCCCAAGCTACATGACGGGAAAGATGATGCTCACACACGCTGAGGGGTGCAAGTTCCTTTTTATTTTTGTCTGAAGACAGCAGGCAGGAGTGTCCTCAGACACTGTGAAAGAGCTAAGCACAGAGTCTGGAAATTATCAGCTGCTCTGCAAAGCAGGACCATGGTAGGAGCTGAGAAAGAAAGGCCCATTTGGGTGTTAGGAGGATGGGCTGCATGGTTTTGTGTCCAGGGAGCAGCAGTGGGAATGAGACATAGCCACCCAGAAGACTAGAACCTGACAAAGGCAGGCAAAAGCATGTCTACAGACACTTGTCCAAATAATTCTCAGTAGTTCCAGCTACTCTTCATTTAATACTAACTTCCCTTCATTAAGGGCAGGTTCCTCCTGAGCAGAGGAACTGGGGCAGGTGCAGCTGACCAGATATCATTCAGCTTCTGGCGGGCAGGGCTCATGTCTGACTTTCTGCTGTGACCCCAGGACTGTGCCGGCTTCAGGACAGCTTCCATGGGACATACTCCAGCTTGCACCATGCGTGGTGTTTAGCTGGCCAGCCACACACCTTACCTGCTGCATGGAGCCTGGGAGAACAAGCAAGAATCTTGGCTTTGTAACCCAGGATGACTCCTGTGAAGGTGTTCTGGACTATTTAAGTGTTTTGTGTTATTATCATGCACCTTGTGAAGCAATGCAGCAGCAGCATCAACTCATGGAAGTGCTGGTGGAATGAACCTCTGGAGGTCTCCAATCCAACCTCTGTTGAAAGCAAGACTAATGCCAGAATGTTTCCCATGGTTTTCTCTGCCTGAGTCTCCAAAACCTCCAAGGATGGAGATCACACAACCTCTCCAGGTAATAAGATCCCTTCAAACAGAGTGCTTGGTTTAAAAAGAAACCCAAGAAGCTGACAGAAACAAACTGAGATCTGCACAATCACATCACCTCCATCAGTCCAGTCCCCGCATTGGCATTTTGACCCTCCAGTGCCATTCAGTGTTTGGTTCCAGGAGCAGCCCTGCTGCCAGCAGCAGAAGGCTACTGTAGGGTGAGAGATAGAAGCAGGTTACCCATCCTGGCCTGGCCTCTCCCCTCTGTCCTTCTGCCTCACTCCCATCACAACATCCATCAGCACAGCTCAGCACGAGTAGGAAATGGGCTCTGGAGCAAAGTCCAGAGCCCATTTGGATTGGGAGGGAGAGCAGAGCCCAGCCTCAGTCACTGCTCCATATCCCCAGCCATACCTCTTCTTCTGTAGCTCACCAAGACACTCACCAAGCACCAAAGGTCCAAGAAGACCTGAATACCCCTGAAAACACATGAAAAAAAGAGAATTGCGCTCTGTTAACCCAGCTGAGTCCAGCTGGCCAGGAGGTGAGTGCTGCAGGCTATGTGCTGTGCTCCCAGTGCTGCGCTATGCCTGCAGAAGACTCGTTTCTCCTGCTGGCACCTCTGCCTTCCCTTTGCCTTTTTGTCCCTTGTATACAATATCAAACAGGCCTGAGCAGGATTTTTTTGCAGGATATTATACCATGGACTGAAAATGCAAGTACCCAGCTCTAACACCATGATGAGAAAGACCCAAGAGCATAACCTGAGCTCTACAACACAAATTCAGGGCTTGCATTATGCAACTGCCACTGAAGAAATCAGAGGAGGCAGAAGAGAGCTGAATTTATCCCTTTCACTTTGATTTCTGGCACTGGGTTAGCCAGATCCCTCCCGAAAACCCAAGACCTATGGCAAGCAAGAAAACTGTCTCCAGCTCCCCTGAAAAAGGTCTTCAACCCCCCTTCCTCGCGGAGGCTGTATCGTTGCAGGGGCTGGTGTGACGACAGACAGCGCAAGCTGCTTATCAGCTCTGAACATGTACAATTTTCATAACTACACAGGAAATAGGGACAGCACATTGCGGAGGGGGGAATAATGGGCTGAAAGAGGTAGCAGTCTGCCCTGCGGGGATGGGTCCACAGGGCAAAGGGTGCACCACTTGTCCTAGATTATTTTTTTTTTTTTGCTTTTTTGCTTTTTTTTTCCTGAGATCCAAACATATAATTGCAGGAGGGGACAAGGGGGAAAATGGGCCAAAGACTCGTAACTGCAGAGGCCGGTCCCTGTGAGCAAAGGGCCACATGTCTCCTTTTATCGCCAGCCATAATTCCCTCCTTGGCTCAAAGGCGGCTGTGAAAAGAGCAGGACTGGTTCAAACTTCCTTGGGGTCTCCGTGGCAACCAGCCCTGCAGGAGCCTTTTCTTCCTTTCCCCCCTTTCCTCTTTTGTTGTTGTTGTTGTTGTGTCATTAAAACTTCCCGGATTGAATCCCCACCAGGCTACTCTGCAGGCACCGCTCCAGACCTCCTGCCTGCCTCCAGCCAGCTGCCCTCCCCTTTTCTCATCCTCTGGACCAGCAAAGCCCAGTCCAAACTCAGCCCCAGCCCAGCCTCAGCTCAGCAAAGCCCAGCCCAGCTTCCCAGTGGGACATTTCTCCTGTTCCCCCCACTTTGTCCCTCCCTAGTATTTTATCTTCAGCCCAACATCCTCAGAGCGATCAAGCAAATATTGTGATTCTCTGATCTTTCAGACTGAGCCATCTCAGAATGGGCATGGGACAACCCAGATCTGGCATCCCTGCTCTGCCATGCCCGCACACAGCTGAAGCAGACCAAGTCTGAGCAGAGCTCCTCTTGTATCAAGTGTTCAGTCACAGCACGGGCTGCTGGGGACCTGTGGAGCACCATGCCCTTGGACAGTCTAAGTCTTGGTGGGTGATAACCCAAGATCCAGGGAAGACCGAGATCTGTGTCATCAATCCCTACCTTTGCCAGTACCATTAACGTGGGGGGTGCAGCTCCTTGGAGCCGTATGAAAAAAGACAAAATATTGCTCATCCCTGCTCTTGTGTTGTGTTGGCTGGGCTGGGCTGTGCCAGTTCCCTGCTGGCATGCTCAAGACTGGGGTATGAGTAGATGGGGACATTATAGATGGGCAGGTGGCAAAATCTCAGTAACGAGAAGGTCTCCAGTCCCAGCAGTGCTCCAGTGGCAGTGCCTACCACTACCCTACAGCATGGCTGACCAAACAGCCCAGCAGATATGCAACACGGACATAAGTGTACGCATCTCCTTTTGCTCCAACAGCACAAGCACGTGGCTACATCAGAGGGCCCCAAGATTTCCAGCTACAACATTGTGGAAAGTCACAGCCTGCAGTAAAAAAATACCGGGTCTCATTCTTTACCGTGTATTCTCCAGCCTGCAGGACATTGCTAGGCTGGAGTCCCAGGGAAGGAAGGAAGGGAGAGGAAAGACTCTGCTCTCTTTGCTCTCCATCCCTTCCCCCCATCCCCGGGATGCATTCCTCCAGATGTCAAGGCAGACAGAGCTGTCTTCAAACAAGCCCAAGACCTGGGGCATAGTTTCTTCATGTGCTCAGCTAGTCCAATTAGTCAGATTTACTGCAGTTGTGAAAGACAGCTCTGCCTCTCCTGTAGTGCAAGGCTCGCCTCAAACACAAGGTGTAAAATTGCCCTGCTTTACAGAATTTCAGCAAGACAGCATACATTAGTTGTGCTGCGCTTTTTATACTGGACCTGTTTCTCAGAAACCACTGGGACTTGCCTCGAAGCTGCTTCCCCACCAGCAATGCCTTATATACCTATGACTGCTGATATACACATGCTTATGCACCCTCAACCATCTACACTTGGTCACATTCACCTACGTGTAGACCACGTACACATACGTTGGCAGTCAGGGCTCTACGCATACTCAACCATCATAGTCAAACCCCTCCTGTATCCTGAGCTATTGCTTCACATGGATGAAAAAAATCACATCAATGTGCAAGAAATCCTTCTGAGACCTTTCCACCAGGCATTAGCCTGGAGCTGCTCAGGTAAAGACTGAACAGAACCCTAAAATTTGTCTGGAAATAATTTTCCCACTAATAACTGGTGGCTAATGGGGCAGGTGTCCTACTTTACCAGACTCGGATCTCCCTTAACTTCAGAAGAAAGTAGGGATGAGTTGGGTAGAAGAAAAGAAAGTTAACAGAGAAGACTTTAAAGCTTCATCACAAATACCGACTCTTTCTAAGATCATTGCTGAAGCAGTATCCCCACACGATGCAATGTGGGCCAAGACTATTTCAGGCAGAACTGTGCCAGTCAATAATAATATTTATGGCCTTTTATTTACTGGAGTTTGAGATGGGTTTCATTGCTAGCTCTCTGTGTTCCAAGTTGCCATAGTCACTAAAAACCCATGTGTCTTAGGGCTTCATTAGGTGATTTTTTTTTTCTCTCAACATCTCTATGGCAAGATAGAGGAAAGATCTGAAAATCTAAGCAGAGTTTGAACTGTGAGGCACTAAAGGAATTTAAGTATGTGACAGTGAAAGAAAAATGTTTTTATTCAAAGTCTGTAACAGCTCCTGTTCAGTGGCACCCAGGCACTGAGACAAAGTGTCCTTAGAAGATTTCTGTCTTACTGGCAGTGGTGGAGGAACCAGCAGTCAGCATTTCCACTTCACATATTTCCTATGATCCCATGGCCACAGAATAAGACGTATGGGAATAAAAAGGAGGAAAACTAAACCACAGGGAGCACCATTTATCATTCACTCTGCCCTTCAGATACAAGGACTGGGATTCCAGTTCTGCTCATACATTCAGTAACAGAGGTACTGTTAATAATAAAAAGTGGTTTTATTATTAAGTCTGTGGTTCATGGTTGTCCCTTGATGTTCTAGCTCAGGTCTGCACACACCAAGGGTGAGACAGTTCCCTCCTGAAGGAAATAATAGGGTAGAGATAGAAGCAATTATTTCCCAAGTTTTACAAGCCAGAAATGCAGGGGCAAATAAGAAACCTGAGTCATCAAAATCTTATGAGAATTTATTGGCAATGTTGAGAACACAACCCAAGTTTCTTGAGTTTGGATATGACAACAGGTACTACAGCAGGTTACTCCACCGATGTTTTAAAAATGTAATCTTTTGTTTCTAAATAACAACAAAAAACCAGAAGTCCCTTAGCCACAAGACCTTCTGGGACATCGCAGCAAAAGTTTGGTTCAAAAGAGTTTCTACCATCACTGGAAGACAAAAAAATTACCTAAGTGCAGGATTTCTATACCATGAGCTTAGAATAGTTTGTAAAAAATTGGAGTGAGGTGAAGCTATTTGCAGGAAAAAACTCATAAATTTATTCCCAAAAGACCAGAAGCAAGGCTAAAGGGTTTTGCTAAACTCAGAGCTTTCTATTAACATCATCTCAACAGCCACCAGACCTTCAGCTGAAGCCTGACTTTCCTCTGCTTTATACCTGTGTCTTCAGCAAAGTGGAATTTCCAAAAAACAACCTCATGGTGCTCATCTGAAGAGGTAAGGATCCCTTTTCCTACAGCAGTGGATACTTTTCACCTGCGGCTACATCTCCTGTAGGCATCTAACAGCTTGACTGCAGGCAGTGCTCCACTAGACTTGACAGGCAGGCAACGAGAAAAGGCAGCCTTCCTGTACCCCTGCAAACGTGGAGATGAGGCACCTGACAGGAGCGCGTCATGTGCTAGGTTGGTCCATACAATGTCAACACGCTGGACCATACCACCTAGATCATTGGTGATGGAGCACATTGAGAAGATACTTGGAAATATACAAAGATGTTCTGGTCCAAAGAAGATCAGAAGTGATGCAATATCCATTGAGGCCCTTCTTTAAATCACTCTGCTGGGTTGTTAATACAGTATCACTGTTTCCAGGTAATGACTGGCTTGGTGTGCCCAGCTAATATGAACGGAGATCTGAAGAACCAGAAAGAGCAGAGGAGGACAATCTGTTAGAGTCAGAGGGAACATAAGGACCAAGGAGAGAGGAGATTTGGCCAAGAAAACTGAGGAATGGGTGAGTTTGGAGAGAAATGTTAGTGTCACCAGCCATAAGTGAGCAGCAAACACAGCCCTCAGAAACACACAGGGTTTGAATAGTTTGGGATGGACCCAGATGGCTCATTCATGCTTTGGGGAAGGATTTCTTTAGTTCTTTACCTATTTTTAACAATTTACCAATTACTCTAGGACTGATGGCTAGAGCCATCAAAGGACTAATTTGTTATTGTACCTCCACTTTAAATGCTAAGACCAAAATTTAGGTCTTAAAAACTACAAACTCAGCTGCTTCTAAGAGTTCAAATCCCCTAAAGGACCGTGGTCCCAAGGGACCCACCTTCTAAGTTTCTGTTTCTGGCCATGTCCAGAAATGCCCAAATGTGCAATTCAACATCTAGCACCCAGCTAAGCCACCCTCCACCACTGAACTGGAGTAGACCTGCAAATCAAGTGCTCTGGTACCATTGCTTAGTGCTGCACCATGGATCACAGGTCTTGTACGTTCCCTGCCTTCCCCAACACCCCGAATCAGGCATCTAACACCCCCCCCCCCAGTCAGGTCATCCATCTCTTGCCCTTTGCTGTGAGGTTTGAGTCATCCTCTTCACATCACACTGACTGTGGGGTGCACCAAGGAAGGGTTTGAGTTCCTGCTGGCTCACACTCATCAGTGGCTTGGCATGTTGAAATACATGGTAAGAACAAATCCAGCAGACTCCATGGTCCCATCACCTTCCCCAGGCACTTGATTTCTTCCTGCTGGTAGATTCTGACAGAGAAAGGAAGAAAACCTAAAAGAAGGAAAAGTGACAAATATTGGAATCATAGAATCATTGAATTGTCTAGGTGGGAAAAGACCTTTAAGATCACCAAGCCCAACCGTTAACCTAACACTGCTATCCCACCACTAAACCGTGTCCCTAAGCACCTCATCTATCCTTCTTTTAAATCCCTCCAGGGATGGGGACTTGACCACTCCCCTGGGCAGCCAATTCCAGAGCCTGACAACCCTTTCTGTGAAGAAATTTTTCCTAATGTCTAACCTAAACCTAGTGCAACTTCAGACCACTCCCCCTCGTCCTATCGTCTGTTACCAGGGAGAAGAGGCTGACCCGCACCTTGCTACAGCCTCCTTTCAGGTAGTTGTAGAGGGAAGAGTTAGAGCACTGAGGGGAAGAAGAGGCATTTTCAATGTGGTTACAATGGTCCTTTGCTGGAATGTTGTTAGAATAAACCAAAGGATCCCTTTGGATGCCTTGGCATCTACAGTGGTTGAGTTTGAAGTACCACTATCCAGAAAGACCTTTATAGTGACATTGTGAAGGCAACAGAACTTTTCTTGAGCAGCCAAACCTCTAGCTTCTTCAAATTTTTTTCATTTCTAGGCATATTGAAACTGATCTATAAGAGTCAATATTGCCAAACTAGACAGACCAATCTGATAGAAAAGACCCTCAGTAAATAAAACTCAGCCAGCAGCACTAGGAGGTATCTATGAGTGAAATTTTGAAATTGCACTCTTTTGGATAACTGTCATTCGCTCTTAGAAATTACATTTAAAATTAATGTTTGCTGTAGAACTTACAAATATTTTTTCAGGCTGGCATGAAATATCCCCAGGATAATTTTAGCATGTATGCATCAGATTTTCATTTCACAGCATAGAAGACTGAAAGTAAGTCTGTTCATTTCACAGACAACATAATCTTCATCCCTATGAGACAGGTCATGCTCCTTGTTGAGACATGCCTGCTGTTTTAAGGCTTCGGCGATCTCGGTTGATATAGCTGAAGACACAACTGAAACCTGCCATTTTTCTACTAATTTTTCTACTCATTTCAGTAGGAGAAAGTTGGAGCCAAGAGTCACTATGAGCCACATACGAACAGAGTTAGAGACAACACATACCTTCTACTCACAGGATCCCACAGGATCTCCAAGCCAAAGCAACTGCGCACACACTCGAATCAATCTCTTCCCAAAAGGTAGGACCACATGAATTCTTCATGATGCTGGGACAAACAGTCCATGATGTTCAGAGCAGACAAAGAGAGCAATGGATGGGAGAAGTTAAAAAGTGCAGGAGGACAACCCAAAACATTCTATGATTCTATGATTCTATGACAAGCAACTCAAGAAATTCATCAGATACCTGTCAGAGTCTATAGAGAGCTTTCCCTTGACTTCAGTCTGCTGGGGATCAAATCTTTACCACCATGCTCTTCATCTTTCAAAACCTGTCTGCAGCCACATCAATATGATGTTAGGCAGTTACTGGGGGTGTGGATGGGTGCTTAGCATCTCTGCTGCTTTTGTAACATAGTGCTTCCTGAGATCTCTGCCCAAAACACAACAGCAAGTAAGGTCTCTGGGTTTGGGTCTTAGGTCACTTTCCCCCACTTGGTTGTCTGCAGAAGCAGCACTTTGTAGCTTGTTACTGGCTTAATTTATAAACCCCAACATCAATAAATGGATAAAAAGCACTTGGTAATGCTCCCCAGTGTCTGATGGACAGGAAGATCCCAACCACCAAGACCTTTATAATGGGGAAATCCCTTTTTCTCTGTTGTCTGGCTGAGTGTCCACAAATGGTCCAACCAATCATTCGATTTAGATTTCAAAAGCTTTCCCCAGTGGGATTTCTGCAGTGCTGAGGATGTTTTGTCCTTTTCCATGGGATGTCAGTCATCTCTAGTATCACCTCAGATATCTCACTTCAGTCTCTCCTTTTGCTGCCTCTTTAGCAGTTTGACATTTTAATGATGGAAATGCTTTTGCTCAGTGCTTTTAATCCTTATTCTGTTTGTGCAGCTCCAAAACATTCACCCACAGAGGTATAAACCTGTGTAGCAAGTTAAGGTCTGCTTTTGATAGATAGACTTAATGGCTCTTTAGTGGCAATTCACATACACCATGGCTTAGTTTAACCAGCAAGTTAAAAGCACCTGTGACCATTCCCTGGCACTGGAACCAGAGACACAGGGTCACAGGACCACCTTCATCCACCCTGCTGAACTCACTTAACCTGCAGAAGAGGTGGGTCACATCATAAGGGTCTATTTGGAATAGTGCCTGTTCCACACTAACCCCAAATTGTGACTAAAATTTCTTCAGGGCTGTGCAAGTTGGTCAGGTCAGGTCATAGGTGCTTCATAGCTAAAAACATGGACAACAGAGTTCAAGATCTGGGGAAGATTCCCAGGTAGTGTTTAATTTAGTGGAACAGATTAAATCCATGTGTCTCCAAATGCTCATTTGAAAATCATTGCTTTCTTAAACCCAAGTGATTGCATTCAATAAAACATAGCTGGGTGCCATGTAAGAGATTTGCCAGGATAGACTCCACCCAATATATCCTTTGGGATTTGAAATCCCACAAGAGGAACAAGCCATGTTTAACATCTATGAAGGGTCATAGACAGCTGGAAAAGCTGTTGGACTAAGCCTGGAGAAGCTTGGCCTCATAGTCCTTGCAGCAGATGCAGAGACTGATGAAGAGATAAGGTGCAGAGAGAATAGCTGGTGGATGTTCTCTCTTGGAGGCGTGATGGCCAGAAAACCAGTTACCCCTTATGAGAACAGCTCTGCACTAACTCAATGTCCAAATACACTAAAATCTATAAGAACTGGGAATCAAGAAAGACAGAGGCACGAGGCAGGAACGTGCCAGTAATTAGCAACAAGGAATGCATTTGTACCCACAACCTTCACATCAGGAGAAGGTCGATAACTTTCAAAACCATGAGATTCATTGGGCTGCCCAAGACAGGACCTTGGACCTCTGTTACAGCCATTGCTCTGCAATAAATTGATTTTCTGGCTACTCCTAAAACACCTACTCTCTATGGGGTTATAGACCGGGCAGCTCCACTGCAGGCAATAGAGCTGCAATTGGTGAGTATGCTTCATCAGCAAAAACACCCTTTTTGACTTCTGCTGTTCCTGTGTCCCAGTCTGTTGCATCATCCCCTAGATGTGCTTCTCTGACACAAAGTTCCTGTAAACACAGCATCTCTATGCAATAACAAGGATTTTCAAGGAAAATCTTTGTTGGGACTATTTGCAACATGCAACCTCTATAGAGAAGTGATAACACTTGTGATTTTTATTATTATTATTATGTGCATGGTTCTTTGATAATATCTTTATCTTTTGGCATCCAGAGATGCACTTCACAAGAAATTAATTAATGGGACATCTTCCTGTCTCCCCACTCCACTCTCACCATGACATGGCATTCTTTTCTCCATAGAAAAACAGGCTGCTACTGCTTCCCCCCCTCCATCCATCCCACCCACATGCTTTGAAAAACCCGGGCAGTGCAGATTTCAGTTAAAGTTTATAACTAGTTTTGCCCACATGGCTCACACCAACACTTTCAGGGGGTTATTCTGCCTCTTTGGTGCTCACATCAGCTCTGTCTCCCGCAAGGGTTAATGTTCACCTCCCTCTCCATCTAAAGAACAGGTTGTCTATCTCACTCCCACCATGAGATTAAGCGCAATCATAGTCACCCTTCATCCTTACCTTGCAAAGTCTTGGCATGCTGAGCCAGAAGCAGGGTGCATCCTGGGTTTCTAAGTGAAATTAAAAATAAATAAATAAAAAAAAATTAAAAAATTTGGAAAAAGAAAACCACCACCAAAAATGTCACTGCCCCAGTAAAGTCTCTTGCAAAAGAGGGTTTGTCTGTGGAAGCGAGGGCTAGGAACAAAGTTGTGGGGTGGAGGGGGAGGAGAGCGTGATTGACAGCCCTGAGCTGAGACTCATCCCTTACCTTGGGCCATGCGGTCTGATTGGCTGCCTGCTGACATCCCCAAGCCCTGCACTTTTTAATAGACGCTTTTGGATGATCTACAGGGAAAAGGCTTGGAGAGGTGTGTTTCTGAAAAGCCAGAAAGTCATTCACACTACAAGGGACTTTGTTTAACTCTTTTTTTTTTTTTTTTTTTTTTTCCGGAAGGGGGAGATTTTATTTTTTTAATTTTTTGAGATTTTTCCCCTTGCACCAGCCTGGACTAATGGATTACCACCTGCTTGGACTAATTTTATCTTTTCTCTTCAATGGCACAAAGGTCTTAGCCGGTTACCCAATTTGGTGGTAAGATTCCTTCCCCCCTTCCCTCTTTCTATGATTGATTAATGGATTAATTAATTATTAGCCATGGGATTTGTGTATATGCATGTTCTTTCCTTTTCACCCTTTGCCCTGCTGAGCTGGTCACAACTGCATGTTTGATTCTAAGCATAATTTCTTCAGATTTGACCAGTAATTAATGAAAAGTTTGGGGGTTATTTTTAAAGCGCAATGTCTAGGTTTCCCTTATGCGCAAATGGAGTCTTCCCCACCACTCTTAATTTCTCCATTTTTGTCACTGTAGCAATAGGCATTTGTTTTACATATAAGAGGATGCGGTTTTATTTTCTTGTGCCATAGGAATTTTGTCTGTTGCATGACTGTGTAGCAGGTATTTTCTTCCTTTCCATCAAACCGTGATCGATCCTTTGGAAAAAAAAATTAATTCTATTTTCTTTTTGGCTGCTGCAGTTTTTGGACTTCTTTCTCTTCTTTTGTTGTATTCTGTCATGTTAATTTAGTCTGGCAAATAAGCTGAGAACGCAAATGGCACCTGAGAAAATATTCATAAGTAAAATTCCTCAAAGATGGATTTTTGCTCTTTTTAATTGTGGAAATGTCACTTATTTCCTTGCACCAACAATAAAAATAATTTTTATAAGAATTGATTATATCTTCTAATGTGGCTGATAAGAAACCCAAGTTACTTATTTTGAAAATAAATATAACAGCATATGAATAACTATATTAACAAAACGTAATTGGAAGCACTTTAGAACAAAAAATACAGAATAAAACATTTCAGGTCATTTAAAGACAGCAGACAGCAAGTTGCATAACAGAATGTTTCAGTTAATTTCTCTCTTTATCATGTAGGATTTCTCACTGGAATATATCTTGCTAAGTTTCTGTATGTGCCAGGTAGGGGCTGTGAGCCTAATGATCCATAGGGCAAAGAGGGAGATGTTGGAATTTGGTGCTATGAGATTCTTGGGTTATTTCCGCCTTTCCAGAAAAGTCTTTTTTTTTTTTTATTACTGAATTAGATCTTTTCAGTGCCAACATGGAGATGGCAAGGAGTAGGTGGGAGTGAACTTGGAAATGGACTGCCGTGTCTGGGAATATTTAGAAATCAGACAGGAAAAGAAGAATTTTTTTTTTAATAATCTGCTTATTACTGTGGACTTTGAGAATGAAAATGTGCCGTTCCAGTAGAGAAAGACTGAGAATACAATGAGAAGTCCCTGCTCAGGAAGCGTTTAAAAGCCATGCAGGTTCATGAAATGGCTAAATCACAGCAGGTTTTCCTGAAGAATTAAAATATTTCCTCACCCTGAGCGTAGCTACCCAACTTTAGGAGCTAAGACAGGGGCAGGGGAGCCTACTGAAATATAGACAGCATCACTTTCTCCGTTCATCCTTCATCTGGGGACCAGCATGTCTGAACGGGGGTGCACGGTGGGTTGTAGAACAGGCCAAAATTACATGGCTGGATCTAAAGGCAAGAATCTGCATGGAGCAATGGTTGCTTGCCCTGACATCAGCTCTGCCAGGGTCTCACCAGCTCCTCACCTGCCTCAGGCTTTGATATAAATCAGGATTTAATGCCTGAATCAAGGAGGTTTTCAACCCTCAGAGCGAGGAACCAAAACCTTCTTGATGAAAAGGTCTGGGGTTTTTTCCCGTGAAGCAAAAATATCCCCATGAGCAAAATGTCTCTCCCTCTTTCAGGAGAAGCCACTGCAGACGGGTGTCTGCCCCATGTCCTTGCCTTCTCCAAAATCCCTACAAGTTCACCCAAAATGAACAATACATGGGGGGCATGTAAAGACAGAAACACCAGGGGCATGGCAAACAGCATGCATGGGAAAGGAGGGAGTCAAACAAACTATCCACAGAATTTCATTCAATAGATCCACATCTTGCATATTTTTTGGAGATTCTGGCAATACCAAAGCAGCAGAGACTCTCCACTGCACCAGAGGGATGTGATGAGATGCCCCACGTAGGGCTGAGTGGCTATCAAAAATGGCATAGGGTTTTAGAAGCTTCTTGGAGGCTGAGGGAGCAGAAGGGCAGAAATATCCAGGCTAGGGCTCCATGACTGCTCAGACAGAGACAATGCTTCCCACAGCATACAAAATTAAACATCTTCAGTCTCATTGAAGGCTTTGAATATCTGCTCTGTGGAGCTGAGATCTTACAGACAGTGTGCTCTAGCATGATGTGATATATACTCTTAAAAAAGCCTCCTTTTCCAGTTGCCTTCCCGATCCTCTGACCTTGAGGCAGGCACAGAGCAGACTTTGGGGGGTGAGTCCCGCTTGCAGGGTTCACCATGCACCAAAACAGGGGGAGGGAAGCAAAGATGGGGCACAGCATCAGCCCAGTCCCCTGCGCTGTGCTCCTGCACCCCTCCAGGCCAGGCTGGACCAGAGATCACCAGTGCCTCCTTATCCTCAGCTAAATCTATCTCTGCTAAATACGAGATCTTCAGGAGGACTGTTCATCTTGCAGAAACCCAAGACAGATAGTGCCCAGCCCTGCTGGTGCAACCTTTCTGGGTATTTTCCTACTGTGTAGGGAATATTTTGGCAGCAAAATCAAAAGGGATCATTTCTGCTTTGGGACATAAGTGGGAAAAATCATTTATTCCTGTAGTGGGGAGGAAGTGTCTGAATGTGCACGAGGAAAAGGCATGCAATGAGAATGGGCTCTCGGCACCTTGTAAATGGGTTTAGGGGTGACTGGAATAATCCAGCTGCTCCACAGTGCAGCCAGACAATGCCAGCAAGCCTGATATTGGTGACAGTGCAGTGGAAGGGATGGAGTTGCTGGGGGTTTTCACTGAGTTGTATTTTTATTGAGGGGCCAGGGAAGGACGCTGGGCATCTGGTTATATTATCTAGAGAGAGTCTAACTCAAGAGCAACCCTCCAGCTTGCATGCCATCATGTCGGAGGCTGGATCCTGCCCTTGGCCTCCATGGTGAAACGTTATATGCAAGGCAGTGAGGCTCAAGCCTCACTCATCAGCTCGTGGCACGGGGAGCAGTCTGGACAGACGGCATGCAAAGGGAAGGACTTTGTGGTACAAATACAGATCTGCAGTGTCCAGGCTCGCTGGTGGCAGTGGGAAGGTGGAGCCACTGAGCTGCTAAGCCAAGATGGGGGTTTGCAGTCCAGCCTGTCTCATTGCTAGCAACTCCCTGACACAATCCTGTCCCCAACAAACTAGCATTTTCCTAGGCAATGCCTGAGCAAGGTCCAGGGGTAGCACAGACTGTAAATGTAACCTTCAGTGAGCGGGGGTGGTATTTTGCCATAGGTCCAACCCTTCTTCACATGCTTCTGCCCTATTACAGCAGTGAGAAGGAACAAATGGGGCACAGATGGGAAAAGGTCATCTAAATGCTGTCTGTGAAAGTGCTGACAAGAGGAGCTCAAGCCAAGAAAAGCTCCCTCAGATATGAGTCCAACAGTTACTGTTGCTAAAAGAGAGACAGAGAAGAGATGGAGAGATGTGGTGAGGCCATGGAGACCAGGACTGCTGCTCTTCCTGCCCCTTCAGGGCTGGCATGGATGGAAGCAAAGTGGGCAGTGGAGACATGGCTGGCACCCCAGCCCTGCAGGCAGCAGTCATGGGTCATGCCAACAGCCTTGTTATGTGCCAGCAGAAGGGATGGTGGTGACACCAATCATACCTGCAGTCATTTTTTTAATCCCAAATACCCTAATGACATGGATAACAGAGAATATGTCTGCGTCATTGGAATGGGCTACCCAGGGAAGGGGTCGAGTCCCATCCCTGGAGGGATTTAAAAGCTGGGCAGACGAGATGCTTAGGGACAGGGTTTAGTGGTGGGATGGCAGGGTTAGGGGAACGGTTGGGCTTGATGATCTTAAAGGTCTTTTACAACCTAAACAATTCTGTGATTCTATGATTCTAAGAACGGTCAATGCAGCATATAACCAGATTGATGGATGGGTCCAGAGGTTTCTGGTAACATCCTGAGAGAATTTAGATTAAAATCTAGCCCATGGCCAGAGCTGGGTCAGTGCAGGCCAATGGAGATATTCTGGCCCAGGAAACAACTAGAAACTACTCCCAGGGTGCTAATACATGTGTAGGGACTGAAGAGGACAATCAGGGAGACAGGTCCACCCATGAACTGAGACGAAACACCAAATGCTCCCCTCTTCCATGAGCATCGTTCACCAAGAAGTCTTGAAATCCTCTGCTGTGTCACTAGCCTGGAGAAAGGAGCCAGATTTGGAGTCATTGGTGTAAACAGGGAGTAAACATCCAGCCCCACTTCTCTCACCATTCCTCAAGACATAGTGTTAACAGGTCACTGCCCATTACTGTGACTCTCACTGAGTGCACCTTCCCATGCAGCATTTGTTGGCCTCTAAGCAGATGACTTGGCAACTGGAAGAATGGCTTTGACCATCTTAAGTTATTAAATTTTATTTCTATCCCTCAGAAATGTTTTCAGGGGAACCTGGAGGCTTTGGCAGCTGGCAGCAGATTGCAGTGGCCTTGGGCCCCTAGGAAGAGGCAGATAGAAATTCGAAAACATGTTCTCACTGGTTCCACAGTAGCTTCCTCATTAGGAAAAACCTGTGTGTGAAAATCATTTGCATGTAGAGGTAGTCTGAGGTGACAGGTAACTTTTCGTCTTTAGTTTTTGGTGTCTCACCTTGCTGGAATGAATGGGAGACTTCATTCTCTTGGCAGTCTTGGGTTTTTCATTCTCTGAAGCTTCAAAATATTTATGTCCTATAGCCTGTGTTTTGCTATAGGCACACAGCTCTTAAAGCTTTATTCAAAAGGAATAAAATTGCAGCGCAGCATCAGAAGACGAGAGTGGATTTCCTGATGCAAATCCAGCTTCTGTAGCACTACAAAGGAAGAGAAAGACCCCATGTGTAATTTTCCTGCAGCTTAAAATGCAGCCAGTTCGGGAGAAAATGGCTAAGATAATGATGGAGTTTGTCAGTGACAGAGCTGACGGAGTTTACCGTGCAAGCCCAGAGGTGCAACAAACACACATTGGCAGCCCCAAACATTGCCAGGGGAGAGCTTCTGAACCTTGTGAACCTCAACATGCTCCAGGTCTTGACCAAGTGCAGGAATGGCCAGGTAGCATCACTTGTGAGTTCTCTCTCCCCTCTACATGGCAGAGGGCAGTGCAGTGCAGTCCTGAGTTTAGTAACAGCTTCAAAATGCTACCAGAACACAACAGTAAAGAGCAATAAGAAATGTACATATTTCCCTAAATATCAGGAAGCCTCATTGACCACTCATGTCCTCTGGAGTGTCCCAGCTCCAGGGATCTACTCTGTCCTGCAGGGCCAACACAAGCCTGGAGCCAGATGAACATAAGGAGAAGTGCTCTGACTCACATAAAGACTTAAAAGTATTTCTGCCCTTAAGCCAGAAATCTCTGTTACCCATTCTTGTAACTAAATTTAGAAGTAAATTTAAGTGGTCACAGAGAGCTTTTAAGAGGCTGTTTAACTGCACACTGATTGCTTTTCATTTGAATCCTTTGTTAAAAGCGGCATATGACAAAGTGAAGCACCTGCCTAAGGGATCCCTTGCAAGAGCACTGGAAATTCAGGGGGGACTTCTGGCCGCTCAGTGCTCTTAGCTCAGGGCTGGCTGTGGGATGTTGGGGATGCTGGAGGCCACCACGGAGCAAATTCCCATACCAGCGCTTCTCCAAGCTGATTTTCTTCCCCAGCTGTATGTCAACACTCAATTTGATGTGGTCAGGCATACACTTCACACCCCACTGACAGTTGTGTGTATACAGGGGGGCAACTGGTTACCAGCAGGAATATGAACCCACAGTTTTGCTCATCCCAAACAAAATGAAGTGCGTGCTGTGGTACGCTGGGAGGAGGAGTGTGGGCAGCAGATGGAGGGGAGCTGTCATCCTCTGCTTGGCATTTGCGGCACTTGTAACACTGCGGTGAGAAGTGTCCCCCCTTCCCCCAGCACAAGAGGGATGTAGATAAACTGGAGAGTAGCTAGTGGATGCTTCCAAGACGATGAGGATCTGGGGCACATGGCTCACCAGGAAAGGTGGCAGGACTTGGGCTCATTTAGTCTGACCAAGAGGAGACTGAGGACTGTTCAACAGCAGCCTATGGCTTCTTGAAGGGCTCCTACATATATCATAGAGCCAATCTTTTCCCCGTAGTGCCAGACAATATAGCAAAGAGCAATTGCCACAGGCTGGGACTTCAAAGGTTCATGTTTGCATGAGGAGACTCTCCTTGCTCCAGGGTGGTGTGGCCTGGAGCCAGGTGCCCATGAAGGTGAGGAGGCTCCCTCCTTGGACGTTTACAGGACTCAACTACACAAAGCCCTGGCCACTGGTGCTGGGGAGTGTCCTACTCTGAGCAGGTTCTTGGACTACAGACCTCCAGGGATCGTCTCAGCCACTGTTTCTGTGACTGTGATACATCCTTTGCTGAGGCCAACAGCAGTGCTGCAAAAGATGCAAAGTGCTAGACAGGGCCCGGATTACTCAATCCCCAGCATGTGTCTAACAGGCAGTGGGACCCTGAACACAACTGAGCAACTCTTATTCATGTGACAGCCCAAGGACACACTACAGGCATGGGGAAGAGTGGCTGGAGAGCTGCCCAGTGGAAAAAGACAAGGGGGTACTGGTTGGCAGCCGGCTGAATATGAGCCCAGGTGGCCAAGAGGGCCAATGGCATCCTGGCTTGTATCAGGAATGGTGTGGCCAGCAGGAGTAGGGAAGTGAACATGCCTCTGTATTCTGCACTGGTGAGGCTGCACCTCGAGTACTGTGTTCAGTTTTGGGCCCCTCACTCCCAGAAGGACATGGAGGGGCTGGAGCGTGTCCAAAGAAGGACAACGAAGCTGGGGAGGGGTCTGGAGTCCAAGACTGATGGGGACCAGTGGGGGGAGCTGGGGGTGTTCAGCCTGGAGAAGAGGAGACTGAGGGGAGATCTTATCACTCCCTACAACTGCCTGACAGGAGGGGGGAGCCAGCGGGGGTCAGTCTCTGTTCCCAGGAAACGGGCGATGGGACAAGAGACAGTGGCCTCAAGTTGTGCCAAGGCAGGTTTAGGTTGGACATTAGGAAAAATTTCTTCCCCCAAAGAGTTGTCAAGCACTGGAAGGGTCTGCCCAGGGAAGGGGTAGAGTCCCCATCCCTGGAGGGATTTAAAAGCTGGGTAGACTAGGTGCTTAGGGACGGGGTTTAATGGTGGGATGGCAGGGTTAGGGGAACGGTTGGGCTTGGTGATCTTAAAGAGCTTTTCCAACCTAAACAATTATCTGATTCTATGATTCTATGGCAACATACAGCCCAGCACACACCTACTGAGGGGAAACCTGATGGTCACTTATGTCACCCCTGCTATATGCTACACATCTTCTGTGCCCAGATATGAGTCATTGCCACTCCAACACGGTCATGACAGGCCTTTAGCAAATGCTTTCTTGCTGCATTTATCTTGGCTCCGTTGCTCTCCAGCTCCTGCACCACAGTCACCACTCTGCTGGGTGTGTGAGCCAAGGAGAGATGCAAGAAAGACTTCAGCCCTTCCTCCCTCCCTGTAGGCACAGTACAGACCTGGGCAGTTTGGACCCTCAGAGGACATGACTGACTCTAAGGTCACTAAATTACTCCAGACTTTTAAATTACACTTTCATAATTTAGGTGACATTCTTAGAGTGCTTAATTTCCACTGCTGCCCTGGAGGCCCAGTGAACACTACCCACATGCTCACTAGGGCTGGTAGCCAGGAGGTAGAAGGTTGTCTTCAACCTGACGTTGGTGATAGGGTCTCAGTGATGCTCATCAGGCCTTTCCAAGGCCAAGTCAAACAGGTCAACCTAAACTAGTGGCTGGATTTTCTATGGAAAGGCAGGAAAATATCCAAGAGGCAGTTTTAAAGAACTGAAAAGCAAACCTTAAATGTGAAATAATGATTAAAGAATTGTGCTGTGTATTGAAAATATGCAGATATAATACACAACACTTTCAATTATCTCTGTCATGTATTCAACTGAAAAATGTTTTCATCTGATATGTGCTACAAATCTCAGTTTCTAAGGCTCACCAGGAGATAGACCAGCCACCTAGAAATACACCTCCTCTACTGTTCAGACACAGAAGCTGTTGGTCCATCTGCTAATGGAAATCTCAATGTGAAGAAGAACGCAGTACCTCTCTTGCATGAGAATCAAGCTGCCTTAATCTGTGTATGCTTAACATAGAAAAACCTTCGTCAGTTGGGCTGACAATGGTATTTGTTTAGATATGTGTCACTGCTACCACTCTTAATCTCGTAGATCTGGTTTGCATGACTTGTGTTGAGCCAAAGTAGTATCTATTCCAATTTGGCTCAGCTTGAGCCTGTTTTGAAATTTCTGCCAGGCTTGAGTGAAACATCCTAGGCACGTCTAGTAGAAGTTTTAGCAGCTGCTAGCTGCTGTCTTCCCACTGACTGGTGTTTGGCTGGTTTTAATATATGATGGCATATCAAATATGGAAGATTTTTGAGCATTAAAATAGAAAGAGTTCTGGATTCAGAGTCCAGCCACTCAGCAGGGTGGACACACCCAAAGTCCCTGATGGAAGTCAAGGCCTTTGTGCGTCCAAGAAATACTTCTGAGTAGCTATTATCATTTTTACAACATTATGAAGCTCATACCAAAGGCTTTTTGAAGATGAATTTGTGGATTTTATTTTCGTCCATACGGATAGGATCATGTCTCAGGAGATACAGTCAAACCTGGAATTAAAAATCCAGCAGACTGTCTGGATTCTCTATTTAAGCAGAGTCTTACTCCCAGTTTCCTAAGGGCAATGGCTCTAAATGGAACTTGTCGTGGAAATCGTGCCCAACCTGGCAGACCTCTAAAAGTTATAAGGTACTTCTCAAAATAATAATCTATGGCAATGGAGAATTGCGATGGGATTTCTCTTCCAGTAAGGTAGGATCCTACTGTCTGCAAATCACCAGGGCACAGTCTGCTGCTGAATGGAAAAACACTACATCTCTGTCAGTTAGACCTCCAGAAAGCCTCTCTTAGGTCTGATCTTGGAAGGGAAGAAATCACCTGGTCTCTTTCCTCTGTTGGTAGACAGAGCCACCCAGTGACTGCAGACTAGACACCTATTTTCCACCAGCTATTGCTGGGATGAGACAACTCTGATGTTCACCAGCTCCTGCATGTGTCCATAATCTCCTTCAGTTCCCTATACCACTCAGTGGATGATCAATCAGTGATTTTCCTAAAGGATCTGAAATGGGAAGGATTTGTCAGGAACTCGACTGTATAATTCACATATCCCATATATAGACAGTTGTAGCTCATATTCCTTAAATTACTCAAAGTTTAATTTTAGCCTTCTGTTGGCAGATGCAATCTTATTTTTGCTGACCTGATCTGAGGTTCACCTTGTATCTACAAATGGAAGTGTTTTAATATTACTCGGGTTTGGAGGTAACATTATAGCAATATTGAATGTGATGAAAACTTCTGATATAGGGAGGTATCAGGCGATATTATTTTAGGTTGTTTAGTGGAAGTTTCAGGATAAAGACCATATCAGGAGTGTGACATGGTGAAAGCCACATTTCAGGACCAACCATGGGGCACGGGCTGAGAAACATTATGTTATGATTAACATTTAGTGCCTTTTTAACACTGCGTGTGCATCAGCTGCATGTGAATTTACAGCTTTTCTGATGATAATACCTGGAAAGAAAGCTTAGGACTAGGCATATCTTGAGAATCCCCACCTCTTCCAGTCCAGGAGCAGTGTGCTTCTTACTATTTACTCTAAGAAGGTAACCAGGACTCCTTAAAAATTCCAAACTAACCCCAAAACACAAGGTATTTGCAAACCACTGAGACAGTGATCCTTTACAAATATATCTCGTCTCCCTTGTCTGATGCATTACCCTAGCTAGAGGGTGCCAGTTCCCAGACCACAAGTCCATCCAGCATATTTAGTAGACAGATAGGCTAGTCCTGATGCACGTTGGTCAAGAAAACCTCCCCTGTCACCTGAGAAAGAAACTGTGAACCAGGCTTGGCTGAAAGGGCTTCTACTGCACAAGCTTGAAAAATGGAATATTTACCCTATAACAACAAAAATGTTGATCACCCAGGACTGTTAGTATCGCTGCTTTGCCATCTTTGGAAACATGAAAGAACTACACTTTGATAAGCACATTTGCTATGGTAAAGGAGCTAAAATCTTTCTAATTCCTTAAAGATAGGTTAACCGATTTGCTAATTTTCTAATTTGTCTTTTTCACAATTATCTGAACCTGTCTGGTTTTAATTAATCTTACAAATCTAATCAGGCCTAACTTTCCCAGTACTTGCACATTTCATTTTTGGATGAGGAACACTTTCCCTGAACCACTCTAGCATCACATTGGCTCAGACTCCAGAGACCTTCCTCTGCCTCTTCAGCAAATAGACCCTCCCAGTTTAAAACAGAAAGGGTTAGAGTTAGCTGATAAACCCTTGATTTTTTTAAATTCTGATCCCATTTCTGTGTCCCATAGTCATCCAGTTTTCCTACAGTTACTTTCTAGCAATCGTAAAGAATTAGAGTTAAGAAATTTGCAGTGATCCTTGAAAACTGTCACAGGGGCTTTTCACAGCTGAGTCCCAACAAGTGCCACTCAACTCACAGAATCACAGAATCCCACAGAATCCCAGAATGGCAAGGGTTGGAAGGGACCTCCAGAGATCATCCAGATCAACCCCCCTGCTCAAGCAGGCTCACCCAGACCAGGTTGCACAGGACATCGTCCAGACGGGGTTTGAATATCTCCAGAGAAGGACAATTCACACCCCCTTAGGCAGCCTGTTCCAGGGCTCTGTCACCCTGCAAGTAAAGAAGTTCTTCCTCACATTCAACGGAACCTTTTATGCTTCAGTTTGTGCCCATTGCCCCTCGTCCTGTCACTGGGCACCACTGAGAAGAGTCTGGCTCCATCCTCGTGACATCCACCCTTAAGATACTTGTACATGTTGATGAGATCCCCTCTCAGTCTTCTCTTCTTCAGGCTAAAAGCTCCCTGCTCCTTATTCCTCTCCTCCCACTGGAGATATCTGCAGCACCAGTAGCTTCATCTTAGCTAATTGCCTTACTGGCAATGGCATCTTTGTAGCATGGGTTTTACTTGCAGACATCTAAAATGAGATGAGTGCCTATTTTGCTCCTCAGTCTATGGTGGCCAGGCAGGACAATGGTCCCAGCTGAAATGTCTGCAGTCCATTAGGTGACTCCCATCGTCATCTGCATGTACAATACAGTTGGGTCCACACTCATCTGCAAACCTCACAAAATTATTTATTTTCTCGTATGAGTTACTGTTTTGGCCTCCAGCCCAGATTTTAGCCAATAGCACAGATTCCCATGCCTCAGCCACGCAATTCCCTCATCACTGATGTGTTTTTCACCTGATTTTGTAATATGTGTTTCCCATCATTGCTGATGCTTTCAATAGTTATGTTTTTTCTTTTGTTTTCATTGTTGCAAAAGATTTTCATCTGTCTTTTTAAATTCTAACTGATTATGGCATTGTACATGCTCTGGCCTCATTATTTTTAAAACCAAATAACCTTTAATAAGTCTTTAATGAAATCCGTCTGATTTCTATTTGACAAGCAGTTTGTGTAGTACACTGAGTGATGGTTATCTGATTATTCTCACTTTTCATTTCACTTTGCTCATTTTTCCTGTAAATCTCCTAAAAATAAGACCTCCAGAAATTAAAATCTCCTTTGTGGCCTTCGTGGGGCGTGGCCTGGTGCTTCTCTTTGGCTAAGTGAGAAAGCTGAGAGAATCTGGGAGCTGATGTACTTTGAGCCCTTACAAAATCATAGAATCACAGAATGTTTTGGGTTGGAAGGGACCTTTAGAGGTCACCCAGTCCAACCCCCCTGCAGTGAGCAGGGACACCTTTAACCAGATCAGGTTGCTCAGAGCCCCGTCCAACCTGGCCTTGAATGTTTCCAGGAAGCCTTTGCCTCAAACTAAGGCAACGGTGGCGCAATGTTCAGGATCACAGTTTTGGAGACTGAAGTTCTACCAAAACCCCTGAAGGAGTCTCACCCCACCTTGGCTGGGGCGGTGTCTGCAGACTTCACAGTCTTACCATGAATACTGGTCTCATACCTTGGGGGCAACCTTTATTCAACCTGTGATCAGATAAATGAGAGCTTGCACAAAGTCACTACAAGGAGAATTAGAAACAGCCAGACAGCAGGGTGACACACCGGGGATAAAACTATCATCTGAGGGCTAATTGGTCTAGTTGTTGAAGTTCTTGAAAATCAGTTTTTTACATCCAGAGGGCACAGATGTGTGTCCCTAGATGTTCAGGAATTATAGAATCATAGAATCATAGAATCACTTTGGTTGGAAAAGACCTTTAAGATCATTGAGTCCAACCTTTAACCTAAGCCTGCCATCCCACCACTACACCATGTCCCTAAGCACCTCATCTATCCTTCTTTTAAATACCTTCAGGGATGGGGACTCTACTACCTCCCTGGGCAGCCCATTCCAGAGCCTGACAACCCTTTCGATGAAGAATTTTTTCCTAATGTCTAGCCTAAACCTCCCTGGTGCAACTTCAAACCATTCCCCCTCATCCTAATGTTACTCCATTTAGCTCTGCTGTTGATAAACACGTCTGTTTTGAAAGCTGAGGCAGACATGCATTGCCACGATGGTGTCTCCTACAATACCTCCAGTACTAACACTATGCTACCTACCTGTGCTGCAATAACCACTTCTGTTTAGTCCAGTCCAGGTATCCTGGCTCAATACAGTATCCATGATATTAACAGTCTATAAGTCTTGTGGCTTTGATGTTCAACCCTGCCTGAGTTTTAGTTGTGCTTCTCTCTTACTCCATTCAGCCCAGCAGTCCTGCAATCCAGCATCCAGAAAGCTGGACTGTGAAACATGACTTGGTGACAGCTGGTGAGGCTTGTCCATGAATTAGGTTTTGGTGGAGAGAACACCTGAGTTCTACATTGAGCCCTAAGACCTTGGCTATTGTATATGTGTTGGTTTTGATGCATGGGTGGAAACCATACATGAACAGGAAAAGCAGCTTTCTGAAGTGGTTTTGAATGTTGTGAATTCAAGGCTCACTGGTAACCCATGAGATATTAACAACTGAGTGTAAAAAATCTCCACAGCGTACTGGAATGACTTACATTAAAAAACTTCTCTGTAGCAAAGGATGAAGGTGTTCAAATAATATTTGCTTTGGGGTTGTGTTTTTCGCCTTTGTTTCTTGAGTCATATCAGGATCCAGGGTATCACTAATGAATTTTCAGTAACAAGTCAACAGCCCAGTTCTGCCTGGCCTTACACATGGTATCACCTAATAGAGGGTCCCCATCCCTCCACCCAGTTCAACAGGTGCTTTGAACTCAGTTAAGCTCAATATAGCTGGTATTGGCCAGAAAAAAATGCCAGAACCCCAATGACTAAAAAGAAAAAAAATTCTGGGCAATAATCAAATCTTTAAGAGCAGATATAATTTTTCAGATTTATTCTCCTCTATTCCTGACCAAAAACTGTAGGAAGAAAGGATATTTCCCATTACTCCAAATCAGATTATTTGTTTAAAAACATGGAAAAGGTAATTTTTTTACATTGGTAAGGAGCTGTCAGTAGAGTTTTGCAAGGGCACACACTGTCCAACATATTGAAAAGGATCGCAGTGGGGAACAGTGATGTGATGAAGTTTGCAAATGTAACACATTGTCCAGGATGGTCCAACATAAAGGCAACCACAGAAGACAGGAACGGATAACGCCCAATGGATAATAAAAAGGCAAATTAATTGCAAATGACTGCAAAGTAATGGAAATTGGGAAAAGGATCCCCAATCTGCTCAACATTGATAGAGGTTAGACTTTTTATTACAACCACCTTGGAAGTGGACTTTATTATGGGCAGCTCTTTGCAGTTGGTAGTTAGGTGTAGAAATGTACAACACCTATGAGCTTTGCACCTTGCTGCTCACCACCTTGCCCAGATTTTGGGGAACACATTGGTTGGTAGGTGATAGAAAAAGTCTGTTAGGAGCTGTTGCTGGATGTGTTCTTAAAACAAAAAATATCAGCATGTCATTATTTCAGTCCAAGGCTCATGCATCCTGAGGTCTCTTTGCAACCTCATCATTGATTTCCCAAAAAGATATAAAATGGGAAAAACACACAGACAAGCAAATAGCAACAAGGAAACAGAAGTGCTGAGTGGCTTCAGAGGAGGAGACAATACTTAACTTAGATTTGCTGCTTGAAGCAAGACAGTTACAAGTGAATCCAATATGGACCTCCCAGATCATGAATGGTGACAAGTGTGCCTAGGAAAATATGTGTATTTCTCAGAATATAAGAACCTGTTGTGGGTTAACCCAGGTAGGCAGCTAAGCACCACACAGCCACTCAGTCCCTGCCAGCGCGGTGGAGAGAGAATTGGAAGGGTAAAATTACTCATGGGTTGTGATAAAAGTTTAGTAAAGCAAAAGCTGCACGCACAGGCAAAATAAGGAATTCATTCAGGACCTCCCATCAACAAGCTGGTGTTTATCAGGGCTAAAAGCAGGGCTCTATCACATGCAGCGTGGTGCCACAGGAAGCCAAATGTCATAACTCCAAATGTCCCCACTTCCTCCTTCTTCCCCCAGTTCTTTGGTGAGCTTGTAATTTATCATACAGTGGGGCCTCTTTAGCACAACTCACCGCCCCTGGTGATGCTCCAAAATTTCTACCTTCCAGCCAGTCCATTATCACTTTCAGGATTCCTGGGTCATCAGGGTTTCCCATTGAAGCCCATTGCGTGATCAGCGTGATCCGCTTACTCCATGTAGCATCAGTTGCATGATGCATAGAGGGGACCCTCCCCCTGAATGTCCAGCCCAGCACAGGCAATCAAGGTGCCAGGAGGAGCTGTACTTCAGTACCAGCTGCTTCTGAAGTGGCTCAACCCCCTTCACATGCTGCTAATATCTCCTTTTCATTTGGATATTGTAAAGCAGATGTCTCGCATCTTGTCCTGTCTGGACTGGCCCAACGGCTACCACACAATCTCCTGTTTAATTTGTTCAAAGGCTTGTTGCTGCTCCCCAGTGAAATTATTGGCCCTTGGGTTTAAGATGAACTGAGAGAAGTGTAAGTAGATTGTGGAACTTGTTCCCAGGAAGCACCGTAGAGGCTACATATAGCATGGGGTGAGAAGTGGCTTGGAGGAAATTACTGAGAATCATTCCACCAGACAGAGAAATTCCATCACAGCCCAGAGCTCAGCTTCAACTCAGGAAATCCCACAACCCATCACTGCTGGGACCAGCATATACTGGGCAAAGTCATCTTTTACTCTTGCCTCGTTTCTCGTGGCATTTCCCTACATAGCTGAGATTACTTGTGAAGGAGGCAGAACAGTGGCTATGCTGACCTTTGGAGCAGATCCAGGGTGTCAGGTGGTTCAGTATTTTCTGCAATATTCATGGCAGTTTGTGTCTCACATCTTTCTAGAGCCCAGTACCCCTTCTCTCTGGGGGCTGCTTTGCTCTCCATGGAAAGAGGATGGCAGAGGCATAATTTTTCACCACAATAAACCACCAGGACTAATTCTAGATCTGGTTCCCAGAAGATTCAATTTGGCTTTTCTGTGTTGTATCTGACATAAAACACTTTAAGATCCAGTTCATCCAGATGAGGCAGAACTAGGTGCCCTAGTCTCAGCTATACTGCCCAGAATGGGCAGAGCCAAGCTCAGTGTGAGACCTTGGCACCCACTGTCTCCTCCTAGGCCAGGGCACATCCTTTTTGGGATAACCTCAGGCTGTTATAGGAGCAGAATCATGCCTGTATCTTCAGTCCTTGTCTCAGGGCACAGGGAAGGACTCTCCAAAGAGAGGCAGCTCAGGCCTCAGTCTTAGATCACTACCCAAATTACAGGACAGGTGGGTGGATGTAGTAATTCTCATCCATGGTGTTCAACTGGATCTTCCCATTATATCTGAACATTGGGTAAACCCTTTTCAGGGCCAAAGTTGGTGGCTCACCGTGGGTGATTTCCAGACCTTTGGCAGCAGCCACTTAACTGAGGTTAGCCACCAACAAGACCTCTCCAAGGTGACACCCCAAACTGGAGGCATGCAGCAAGGGCTTGGCTGACCAAAGGGCCCTGCTGGCCTGGGTGAGGAGGTTCCTCTTCCTTCCCAGACTCTTCTCAGTGGTGCCCAGAGACAGGACAAGGGGCAATGGGCACAAACTGAAGCATAAGAGGTTCCAGGTGAACATGAGGAGGAACAACTTTACTTGGAGGGTGACAGAGCCCTGGAACAGGCTGTCCAAGAGGTTGTGGAGTCTCCTTCTCTGGAGATATTCAAACCCCGCCTGGATGATGTCCTGTGCACCCTGGTCTGGGTGAGCCTGCTTGAGTAGGGGAGTTGGACTGGATGATCTCTGGAGGGCCCTTCCAACCCCTGCCATTCTGTGATTCTGTGATTCTGCGATGCTCCAATCTGGATTGAGTGTCCCATCACCTCCTCCTCCCTGGAAGGAAACATTTCCCTCCATAAGCACCAGCCTTGGGGAAGGAGGCAGGAAAGGAAGGCGAATCCAAGTGGTGTGTTATCCCTTTGTTGGGAATGTCTCGCAGGCAGGACTGGCAGGAGGAAGGTTGTCAAGGGGGCAGCAGCACCGACAAATGAGGTAGCCTTGGTCGCACACGCTGCGTATGGAAATCTACAGCCCTGCCAGGACTCACTGATTTGGAGTGAGCAAGTCTCCAAACAAATTTCAGTGTCTTTCTCTCTTTGGAGGAAAGGTTTTGTAGTGCTGAAAATCTTGCTGTGTTTATTGCAGTCACAGCCTGGAAGCCTCAATTTGCATATGCAAATCATATTCATTTATGTAAATTCCTGGGAGAATAATATTATCACAGTCCCTGCAGAATAGATTCTCTCCCATGGCAAATTACTTGATTGTGTTTTCTAAACTGAGAGTGACATTGCTTTGACCAGGCATTACTGAACATAACATTTATATCTGATACACAACACAATAAAGGAGCCCAGTTCCTGGACACACACCCTTGTCAGCAACTTAATTCAAGCTGTATTTGTTAGGAAGAGAAGCAGACTCCAGATCCCAAGCCCTGCTCCCTTCCCCCGCATCCTTCCAGCATTTGCTGGCAAATAACTCTCAGAGCTGAACCATGTGTGATGCCAAGACAAAGGGGTGGAGACAGATGCCAAATCACTTTCAAGCCCATGACAGAGCCCTGAGTCACCCAAACTGGAGCAGCTCTCCCAGAATGGGCTCATCTTACAAAAGTGCTGTTGCTGCAGCAACACTAATCCACATGCCAGTGGGCAGAGAGATAATGTGAGGGATGCAACAGCAGATTCGTTTGCTGAACGCCGTGCTCAGACAAGGGGAAATCACAGCAATCTGGAGGCATCTGCTTGCTCTGTTATGAAGCCTTTTGTGTGGCAACTCTGCAGGCAAAGGGCTTTTGGCAGTAGAGGGAACTGGTCTCAGTGCAGGTGAATGGCTCAGGTCTGATCCCCGCTCTCTGCTCTCTGGCTGGGCAATCCCCCAAACCGAGTGAGAGGGGGATTTGGCAAAGCTCCCTTCGCTGTCTGGGCTGGGAGAGGGTCTTCTCAACAAGGCCACTTGAGACCCTAAGGTCTCAGCTGGACCATGCCTCATGCCCAGTCTGGTCTGAGGAGGTGGCAGGTCCTGTCCCCAATTCCTCCCTAGCAATCGCTCATGTCACCAGCAGGCTCCAAGGCCACCAGTGTTGCAGCAATGACCCCTCTCTGCAGACACCCCCGTCCTGCTCTGCTCCAGGAACAGTAATGAACGTGCTTCTAGGGCCAGGCAGCAGTGTGGTCACCATCTCTGAAGCCTGGTAAGTGGGGTAATATGAAAAACATATGCAGATATGAACATTGGGTGATTTGGTCTGTTGAGGAAAAACCTCAGGAAGTTAGACAAGATTTGGGGTGGGTTAATTCTGCCTCTTGCTGTCCACTCACTCACCCCATGGTCAAGCAAGTGGGGAAAGCCGATTGTCCCACCAGTTGGTCTGGAATTGGCCTTTGCCAGGGCTCAGACTTGCCCAGCTCAGAAAGCAGAAGTAGGTCTGAGGAGGAAGCAGCAGTCACCCAACAATAACAAAAAAGGACCACAAGAACAGAGAGTGGCAGGCAATGTGTTAATGTGGAAGCACCAAGCATGATGGATGTGGAGGTCAGGATCATGCAGAAAGACACACCACCAAGATGATCCAAGGCTGGGAAGCCTCTCTCAGCCGTATGAGGATGGGCTGAGAGAACTGGGTTTGTTCAGCCTAGAGAAAAGGAGGCTCAGAGGGGATCTCATCACCGTGTACCAGAACCCAAGGGGGAGCTACAAAGAAGATGGAGACTCCCTTTTCACAAGGATTCACATGGAGAGGACAAGGGGGAATGGACACAAGTTGCTCTTAGGGAGATTCCAATTGGACATGAGAGGGAAATTTTCCACAATGAGAACAGTCACCCATTGGAATAATCTCCCCAGGGGAGGGGTTGACTCTGCCACATTGGACACTTTTAAGACTCAGCTGGACAGGGTGCTGGGCCATCTAGTCTAGACTGTGCCCTTTCCTAGAAAGGTTGGACCAGATAATCCTTGAGGCCGCTTCCAACCTAGGATTCTATGATTCAAGGGAGTAAAGGCAATATGGAGACTGAAAAGAGGGTTGACAGTAGCAAAGGACATGGGGCCAGGCTGTCCCTTCAAGGTCGTGGGTAGGACAGCTGAGGATAAAGTATATCAAATGACTCAGGAGAGAAAAACAGAGCTGGGGAGACAGCTGGAGCTTTAAAAGGAGGCGACATGTCTCATGACACAAACAGCAAGAGATGCATGAAGACCAGGAGGTAGAAGAAGAAACCTTTCAGTATCTGCAATAGGGCTTGGAGGCAGAGCAGGAGGGGATGGGATGATTGGGAACAGAAAAGCAGAGTGTGGGTGACATGAGAAGAGGAGGGACAGTTAAGATTACAGTAGGAGGCAAGAGGGTTGCAATGAGTAACAGATCAAAGGGAAGGAGGAAAGTCCAGGGGTAGGAGATTTATGGAGGATGAAAGCTGTGACTGAGCAAAGGGAGTGTGAATGGAAGATGGTTTTGGCAGGGCATATTCTCCCATCAGAAAGAGAATGGCTTTTAGGGTTGGTTTTTCAACAGGTGATGCTGGGTGGCCGCATCCAAATTAGAATCAAGAGGTTTCTAGGTCAGATGTTTAAAAAGCATGAGGTTAGGAAGTTTGAGATTTTTTGCCTTGCCAATTCCCATCTGAGTACTGACCTGGGACAATGCAGGAAGGAAAGAGGAGAAATGAGAGATGAGGAGGAAGGTGAGGAGGACTGCCCTAGCAGTTATGCTGTCTCTGGACAGATAAATGACAATTCCAGCTCCCAACTGTCTAAGAAAGCTCAACCAAGATAACAGGTAGGAGTGGTTGCAAGAATCATTGTCTTTGTGGCAATGGTATTCAAACCATCTAGTACATTCTTTGTCTCTTTGCGTTCTTTGCCCCCCCACCCCACCTTGAGTCTCTCCATCCCCCCTCATAGCGTGATGAATCCCAGAAGTGTACCAGTCAGAGCTGTCCCAAAAGCTGCACAACAATCCTTTTGGTCCTTCAGCATTAAATCCACAGTGTGTTGCCAAAGGACTAAATATTTAGTCGCAGAATCAAGGAGTAGCTGAGGTTGGAAGTGACCTCTGGAGATCATCTAGCTCAAACGTCCTGCTGAAAGCAGGGTCAAATAGAACAGGTTGCCCATGTCTGCATCCATTTGGGTTATGAGTATCTCCGAGGCTGAAGTCTCCACAAGCTCTCCAGGTAACCTGTTCCAGTGTTCAGCCACTCTCACAGTAAAGGAGTTTTCCTACGTTCAGAATTTCCGTGTTTCAGTCTGTTCTCACTGCTCCTTGTCCCATCACTTGGAGGAGTCTGGCTGCACCTTCTTGACTCTCTCCCACCAGTTATTTATACCCATTGACGAGATCTCTCCAGGGCTTTCTTTTCTCCTGGCTACATAGCCCCACCTCTCACAGCCTCTCCTCATATGTCAGATGCTCCAATCCCAAACCCTCTTTGCTCCTCCATCAGCTGTATAGATGTTTCACAGCTCCACGCAGGCCAATGAGGAGATCATTTAAATGCTCTTTACTACTCTTACCTGCCCACACAACATCTAGGATTGCAAGGCAGGGCTAAATGGTTACCCACGGACTCCTTTAACTCCATCCATTCACCCTCTCCATCTGCTCTCATATCAATAGAAAAGTCCCATGTTGCCCAGAAGCTCAAATGCCAGTTCAGCTTACCTACATCATTTACCTGTACAAGTATTTGTGTGTGCAGAGGTAGAGGTACTGTGGTGGTCCTCATAGTGGTACCACCAATAGGGGGACCCAACTCATCCCTGGGTGAGTCTGTTTACTGAGCATCGTTATTTATAATCATAGAATCGTTTAGGTTGGAAAAGACCTAAGATCATCAAGCCCAACCGTTAACCTAGCCCTGCCATCCCACCACTAAACCATGTCCCTAACCACCTGGTCTGCCCAGCTTTTAAATACCTCCAGGGATGGGGACTTGACCCCTTCCCTGGGCAGTCCCTTCCAGTCCTTGACAACCCTTTTGGGGAAGAAATTTTTCCTGATGTCCAACCTAAACCTGCCCTGGCACAACTTGAGGCCATTTCCCCTCGTCCCATTGCCCGTTCCCTGGGAGCAGAGCCTGACCCCCCCAGCTTCCCCCTCCTTTCAGGCAGCTAAAGGGAGTTATAAGGTCTTCCCTCAGCCTCCTTTTCTCCAGACTAAACAACCCCAGACTTGTTATAGTCAAACTCTTCCCGAGCAACAAGAAAAAAATAGCGCAGTCCATGGCATTCAAGGCTTCCGAAACAGCTTTTCTGAGTTGCTCTGTAAATAGCAAGCAGGCTCCTGGCTTTCACAGGCCATTGCTACGGGTCAGGTACAGGTTCCTGTGCTAGCTTGTGTGAAAAACATCTCTGTGGCTTTTCTAACAGCATGTGGGCTTTTCCTGCTCACCCTTTATAAAGATAATGCACCCTTCATGGTTTGTGCTTGCAGCCTCATCCAACTCTGGCGGGGATGAAAAGTTGGTAAGAGCCATCTAAAACAGATGTGTAGGCACAATTTAAAACCAAGTGTCTAGACCACTGCAGTCCAGAGAACTTCATCCAGTGGTAAACGGGTAAAACAGGTCAGTGGATCATGTTCTAAAAGTGCATCATTTTCTGCATTTGCTATGAAGGGAGCCTGAGTGACTAGCTTAGGTGGAGATGGCCATAAGGGGGACACCTAAAGGTTAGTGCCCTAAGCCAGCCATCTTTTCAATGTAAACTGATTGATGAGGCATAAATCAAAGTGGGTCTACCTCCAGTCTCAGGTACTTTTCATGGAGTGCAATGGAAAGTAACCTCCCATAGGTGCCTCTTCTTCTCTATTGACTGGAAGAGGAGCCAGCACAACCAGCTGCAATTTTGACAACTAGCTTTTAGATACCTGCATTTGGAGGAAAGCATCCATCACTGTAAATTTCAGAGCCACACTCTGAGTGGGTGAGCATACCAGGCTTTTGCAATGCTCATTGAATCGTCGTATCATAGAATAATTTAAATTGAAAGGATCGTCTGGCTGTCTCTTATCTGGAGGGCCTACTCAAAGCAGCCCCCTAACCATCATGGTGGTCTCCAATGGACTCCCACCTGTATGTCCATGTCTTGCCTGTCCTAGGGAGCCCCAAACTGGACACGGAATTCCACATGTAGTCTCACGAGTGCTGAGTAGAGGGGAAGAATCACATCCCTTGATGTTCCAGTTACTGACTTGCTAATGCAGCCCCAGTTGCAGTTGACCTTTTTTCCTGCATGGACAAGGGACTCCTGTTCAAGTTGTTACCCATCAGGGTCCCCTGGTGTCCTTCTGCAAAGCTGCATCCTAGCGAGTCAGCCCCCAACCCGTCCTGTTGCATGGGACTGTCCCACCCCAGAAGCAGGACTTTGCACTTGCTTTCATTGAGGTTCATGATATTCCCATCAACAGATTTCTCACCCTGTTGGGAATATTTTTCCTGAATACCTGCCCTGCCCTCCAACCTATCATAACCAGCTGCCAGTTAGACTTTGAGCCATTGACCACTAGCCTTCCAGCCCAGTGGTCCACCCACCTTTAAGTCCATCTGTCTAGTACATATTTCATCTGGTTTTCCATAGGGATACTGTGGAAGTTAAGCTCAGAGGTCTTGCTAAAGCTGAGGTACATAACATCCACTGCTCTTCCGCCACCACCAAGCCAGTCATCTCATCATAGAAAGCTATCAGAATGGTCAGGCACAATTTGCGTTTCATAAATCCATGCTGGCTATTCTAAATCACCCTCTTGTCCTTGATGTGTCTGGACAGGGCTTCCAAGAGGATTTTTCTCCATAACCTTCTAAGGCTGAAGGTATTGCTCCCCATATCTAGCTGCTGAAGCTGGTGATATCGGTGTGCCAGGATTTTTCCACGTTTGCAAGATGCAATGTTAATCATATTTTGGACCACAACATGGGAGAACACCAAGCCAGCTGCATCTTAGAAGATGTTGTCCATGACCAACAGAAATGTGACAAACCCAAAACACCTGAAGCGCATTTAGCAGCATGAATGCAAACTTAGAGAACAGCACTGAAAAGTGCTATTTCTCAGCAGTCCCACAAGCTTCTGTGGATGAGCTGAGAGGACTCACAAACAGAAACATCCATTAACCTAGAAAAAAATCTGTAACAGCACCTACTCAAAATCCTTTGGATCACAGGAAGAATTCATGGCAGGACAGCTGAGATGTCCTTGAATATACTATGTACAATACTGGACAATTAGTAAGACACAAGGAAAGGCACTAAATTTACATTTATTCAGAGATTCAGGATGACCATTAGGAAACAGTCTTTTCTCAAGGAGATGGCACAGCCCTGTGACAGGTTCCTGTGGAGGTGAGCGATCTTCACCCTTGGAGGTTTACAAAATTTGCCTTGTCAAACCCATCGTCAATCTAGTCTAGTGTTGGTGGTTGTCCCACGTCCACCTTTTAATAGGAGAAATATTCCTGTTTGTTATTTTAACCAGACACAAGTCATGGACACTGAGCTGAGTGGGTATGGGAAGGTCTTAAATTGTGTTATAGCCGTCAGACTACATGTTCCAGTTGTTTCTTCTAATTTGTTAATTCAGGATTTTCTGGATGGTTTAGTATCCTTCTCTAGAGGTCATTTTAAACCATTTACCAAATGCAGTTATAATCCTACTTTACACACAGGTACAACCTTACAATATCTCATTGTCACAGAGAAATTAATATTTATGAATGCTGTTAGCCTGAGTGGTTTACAACCACCTTCTTCCAGCCTTGGTATTTCTTGCTTTTGTCAGTTCACTCCCAATCCTCCTCTCTTCTTACAACACCACAATGTCCAGCAACACGCTAATTCTGCCTCTAAAAAGATCTGCTGGCAATGAGGGGGCTCCCTTTTTAGAATCATAGAATGTTTTGGCTTGGAAGGGACCCCTAGAGGTCATCTAGTCCAACCCCCCTGCAGGGAGCAGGGACACCATTAACTAGATCAGGTTGCTCAGAGCCCCGTCCAACCTGGCCTTGAATGTTTCCAGGGATGGGGCCTCCACTACCTCTCTGGGCAACCCGTTCCAGTGTTTCACCACCCTCGTTGTAAAGAATTTCTTCCTTATATCTAGTCTAAACCTACCCTGTTTTAGTTTAAAACCATTAGCCCTTGTCCTGTCACAGCTGGCCCTACTAAAAAGATTTTCCCCATCTTTCCTATAGTCCTCCTTTAGGTACTGAAAGGCCGTAATCAGGTCTCCCCGCAGCCTTCTTTTCTCCAGGCTGAACAACCCCAACTCTCTCAGCTTGTCCTCATAAGAGAGGTGCTCCAGCCCTTGGATCATTTTTATTATGCTGTGTCATTAAAACTCCCATGCACAAGTCATTTAAGAACCAGACAATATCTTCATCTTTCTGTCTTTTCCTTCTGTGCTTGACACAAGCATCTGAATTTCATTATTTCTTTAACTATCAGCACTTTGAGGGTCAACTTAGATTTCCTACCTCGTGCTTCTTGGTGCCAGGGCCTTGCAGGAAACCACACACTTTTGAGGAATTGATGTTGGCTACTGAGTCATTCTGTGTGACCAGAGAGTTTGTATTTATATAATGAGGAACATTCCTGAGGATCAGGAATTAATTTTCTTTTACTTAGGACTATCCTTATTCAAAAATATGCAACAGGAATTGAGTACAAGTTGCAGGACTTCCTGCCCAGGACATAAATTTGCCATAGTCCTTTCTCAGTCACAGTGCCCAGTGCTCTCCATCCTCTTGTGAGAAATTAGTGTCTGCTTCTCTGACAGGAGATCCAAAAAAAGCATAGATCTTCCTCAGATCTACACCAACATCAGTGATGAGCTGTAGTTCCAGCACATACAGATGCCTGGACTGCTCCTATGAGAGCCAATAGAAATCACAGCCACATACTCTACACTCCACAATGGTCCACATGAGCTGAGAGACATCAGTCTCCTATACAAGGGGCTTTACCTACCTGGGAAAAATTTGAAAACAGCTGTATAGACAGGGTGTGCAGGGCAAGACCCATGCCAGTAGCACACATATAGTTTTGGAAATGCCTAATAAGGGTGCTGTCTCCAGAGCAAATTATCTCTGGTAAGGATGGGGAACTCAGAGAGGCAAAAGGTACACAGGAAGCCCATGATAGATCAGTAAACTGATCCAGGTTTGGTCCAGGGTCACTACACTTAGAGCTGCTGAAAGTGCTACTGGCCCAGCTTGACATGCAAGGCTACTCTGGGCCCTGTAGCAGAATTGGTGTCAGTTCTCCAGCCATCAGGACTCAAAACCTAGATGAGACTATGAAGAAGGTGCTAAGAATACAGACAATGCAGGCCATGGGAGGGAACTAGCCAGCTGCCTGGGGTGGTGGGAGCTTTCCACTGGTGTTTTCAGACTGTGGATGCTTCTGCAACACGAGCTGCAGGCAGAGAACTTGAAAAATATTTAAAGCTTAATTTCTTTACAAATCTTGTTTGGATGAGAAAGGAATAGAGCATATCCAGCAGAGGATGTAGGACCAAAAAAAACCAATCTGCAGGCGACAGGGGAACTTTCCTCAGTGCTCTTTAAGGGTAATACTTCAGCATCACATGCCATTGCATCGGGAGGGTGTTCAGCACAGCCATTCTGGGGAGCCCAGTATCCTTCCTCCATCCCCTGCACTAGGGTCTCTGGGATTCATGTGTGGTCTGCAGTTATTATAATGTTATTTCAGATTACTGACTTAGCTTAAACTTGTTACATAGAGTACTCCTGTGTCTTTCCATGTATATCACCTGATAATTTAAGGCCATCTTACCAAATGCTGTTGGAAGCATTAACCTTTGTTTAGAGAGGAAATGAGAAATATTGATTTCCCAGAAGCCTCCCCTTATACTACAGCTGGATCCAAGCTCCTCTAATGCTGCCTGTCAGTGCAGCCACTATCAGTGTGTGCAAGAGGATCATTGTGTCAGGAATCACAGTGAGACACAGACCATATGGGCTCTCCTTCTTCATGAACCCAAAGGGCAGGGGGGGAAAAAAAACACCTCCTTGCAAAGCCAGGCATGGTTGTGTACTGCAACCACTGAATTTGATCCTTTCACCCCAAGGATGAGGAATTAATTTGTATTGGTTCAAACAGTTCTTTTCAGACAAGCACAGACTGGATTTGAAGACGCTCTGCAACAAGTGTTGGACATTTGTGTTTTTTTCTTTGAAACTTGTGCCTTTGCATTTTGCTGGTCTGAATTCCCACTCGCCAGCCATTGTCTTGCCCTCTTCTGCTGGACAGAAAGTCTTAATCTTCCCCTTCTTCCCACTGTAACTAAATAATCTCTCAGAAGTCTTTCCAATAGACTAATCAAACTGTCAACATAAGCCACTGCCTCAGCTCACTGCTATTGCTCTTTTGTCCCCTTTCCGTGTTTAACATCCTATTTACAACAAGGAGGAGGCTTAAAACACTCCAGTTGCTGCAGTAATGGCTGCATAAGACAGCACACACTTGGACATAACTCAATGAAGGCAACAGAATTACAAAACCATCCCTAATATGTCCAGGAGGAAAGCTGTAGGCAACCCTCAGAGCCTGGGAGCTGAGTAATCCCATTTCATAAACATGACACTGTCCTCTTTCCCCTTGGATGTCTTATTTAACTTTGCTGAATGTCAAAGGAGATGGTTGCATTCTCATGGAGATACCATTGTAGATGGCTGCGACTCACAGCCTATGTGAGCTTCATTAAAGTGCTGCGCTGATATTGCATGAGCCGTTAGAGAAGTCACACTTGTGCACTTTGATGTGCCCCAGTAGGACATTTACACTGAGTAGAAGAGTAGATGCTCTTACACCAACAGACATATCAAAAAGGATATCTTTTCTGAAGGCTGTCAGCCAGGCACCAGCTGTATCAGCAGTGTCCCTGGGCTGCTGCCCGGGGGCTTGGTCAGCGCCAGGGAGTCTTGATGCCTTGGAGCCTGTTTCTGGCTCGGGACTCATTTTGGAGCTGGCCACTTCCTATCTCAGTTCATCCCACTCCTGCCTCCATACTGGGGGAAAAGAGAGGTATTGTCATGGCAAGGGGACAGTGGGTGCCACAGAAGGCAGCTGGGCAGTCATGGGGAGGTGGTGACCACCAATAAGATTGTTCTTGAAGAATTTTATCCTTTGGCATCCTTCACTATCTTTTTCCTTTTCAGTGGGTATTCCTGAGCTTTCCATGTTCCAAATACAAATGCAGTAACTGAGAGATGAATACTGAAGTTCAGATGAGGTGTCATAGAACCATAGGATCATAGAATTGTTTAGGTTGGAAAAGCCCTTTAAGATCATCAAGCCCAACTGTTAACCTAACCTTGCCATCCCACCACTAAACCATGTCCCTAAGCACCTCATCTGCCCAGCTTTTAAATCCCTCCAGGGATGGGGACTCAATCCTTTCCCTGGGAAGTCCCTTCCAGTGCTTGACAACCCTTTTGGGGAAGAAATTTTTCCTGATGTTCAACCTAAACCTTCCCTGGCACAACTTGAGGCCATTTCTCCTTGTCCTAGAGGTTGTCCTCTGGGGGGGGGGAACATTTCTTCAGACAAATTCAGCTGATTTCCATCTAGGGAGAAGGTACCTGATGCAGCAGTCAGTCTAACAATTCACCCCTCTCAGAAGGGGGCAGACCTACCGCTCCACCTCTCTTCCCTTCGCCAGCACCCGGTCTTCACTGCCAAGCACCCCCCCACCCATTCGCTTGTTTCAGGTCTGGCATCTCTTTTGATCAAAACCAAAACCAATTTGACTTGCTGAATTGTCAGAACACTAAGTCAGCAAAACCAAAACTATAGTCAGCGGCAGAGGGAACACCTGGGTCTTGTGTAGGCGAGACACCCTATTTTATTTTGTTGCAGCCCAGCTGCCACCTGTACTGTAACAGCTGTGCAAAATAGCGGCAGAGCGGATACAGGGATGTGGGTAATGTATGCATGGCAAGTTCTTACACGGGCGTGTGGCTCATGTCATGCCTACAGGATGAAAGGTATAAGGGGAAAAAATTGGAATAAAACAGCAAGATTGAATTCAGTTCATGTGGCACAAATCTCACCGCAAACCTTCTGCCCTTGGTCAGACCCTGGAGGTCTGCCCTTGGTCATTCTCCTCTGTAGTTGGCCTTGTGCTTTGTACTGTCTGGGACTCAAGGGCAGGTTCATCTGGACTAACACGAGTCTTTCCCTAATTCTCTGAGGAGTCAGTGGAGCTCTTCTGGAGTGTGATACCTCTCCTCTACAGCAACTCTACATGGACTTGATTAACTGTGCCCCATCGGTGCCTGCTTTTTTCCACCAGTTACCCAGGAAGTCTGGGTTACAGCCGCCTGGAGTTCAAAGTGGAGAAGTGAACCTGGTCCCAGTGACAGGCAGAACAGGAGGTCCCGCCAGTCCATTGTCAGCCATGCTCAGGTTAGGAGGAACACGGAAGAAATGGATGTTTCCTGAAATGCTGAGGCTGGGTAACAGCACCCAACATGTCCCAGCCCTTGCACCCATCTCATCACCCAGATGAACCTTCACCTGCCAAAGCCACTTCTGGTCTTAGTCTGGACCTGTTTGTACTGGCAATATTTGCATTTTCTTAAAACCTTTCACATCAAAGAACTTAAACTTTTCTGGTAGCAACACCTGCGAGGCACCAATCCCTCCCAGGGCCCACAGACCTCACCATGCCTGCCAGACAGACCAAATAGCGCACAGATGGCATCACTGAAATTCAGCCATGCTCAGGTTAATTGCAGTACCCTGCGTATTTCAGAGCTGGATGTTCATTTTCTGTGGTCCTGTCTGAAGAAGGATGCTTCTCGCAGGTGGCAGTTGCCATCTCCAGCCCATCAGAGGGCACAAGACATGAACAAGGCTCTGCAAAGGGGCTAGCATGTGAATTTGCTGCATCCAGCCAGAAAAAGCTCTTGTGCATGTATAAACCTGAGGTTGTTTTCTACTTGTCAAAATGCTGTCTACTAGTTTGCCGTGCAACACACTCAGGGAACAGGCACCACTGAAATGCTGACCCGAAGCACGATCATGCTGTGAATTATTCATCACCTTGTGTCTGTATAGCTGTTGAAGTACAGGGGTCCGCAGCCTTCACCATTCCTCCAGGAGTTGTGTTGTCCTGTCATCCTCTTCCTCAGTCCCAGGTTGTTTCCTGTCCTCCTCGTGCGGCCTCTGCCAGCATACTCCTCCATCACTGCCAGAGATGACAGCCATGCCACCAAGGGGATGGATGCTTCCCCTTCTGCCCCAAAATCAGAGCCTGTTACACCAAGTCACAGCAGTGATGGTGGGAAAGGACCATTCAGGTCTGTAGTCCAACCTCCCCTGAAGCAGAGCAACCCCCAGCACCGTCCCAGGGCTGGAGGGGCTTTGTCCAGAAGGACCCCACAAAATCCCTGATGGAAACCTCCCCACCCCCACTTTGCTGAGCACTTGGAAAGGGAATTTTTCTAGGAGATGCCTGATCTGAACTTCCAAGCCCCACTTCTAATTGTTGCCCCTTGTTATATCATCTGGTACCACTGGGAAACGTTTGGCTCCATCAGATTTGCAACTGTGCCACAAGTAGTTGTAGGTTGCTGTTAGACACCCCCTGGCCTCCTTCCCTGCATACTAAACCAGCCCAGCTCCCTCCACCTCTCCTGGAATACCACAGCCTCTCAACCCCTGACCATCACAGTCACATCTCTTGGATACTGTCCACTTTCTATGCATCCCTGTTCACTGGTGGACCTAAAACTGAATGCAGAGTTCCCAATATGGTGTCACCAACACAAAGAAGAGTGGACGACAACTTCATTTGACGTGCTGACCTCATACTGACACAGCCAAGTGTTTTTGTCTTGTTGAAGTGGAGAACAACCACCGGTTTGGGTTCAAACTAGGCGTATTCAGTCATTTCACCATTAGGAACTATGAGTGACCCTTGTACTAGGAAATAAATGGCCAAAAAAAATTCACATAATTTAATCAATAGTTTAAAAAACACTTTGGTGGTGCAAGGTCAGGGCTCTATCGAGCAGGGAAGGTCTTGTTGGTGATGTGCTAGAGAAGCTACTCGGAGCATTGCTTAGCACAGCCAGATGGCAGGTAACACAGTCTTCTTGGGCAGGGTCACATTAGCATGGAAACCTGACGGTTTTGGAGACCTGTGGATCAGGAATGGTTGTGGGATCAGAAACAGCAGTAAAGGTGAGGTTTTTAAACCCTGGAAGAGCTGAATAATTTTCACAACAGTGATGAAGTCACTGCACACCTTCCTCCTCTTTTCTGCACTTGCTCTTCTCCTTCACAATCCCAAAACTCACCGATTCTTTGAGCGAGAGCTGAACCACTTTCTGCTCCTGCTCTGATTGATTACAGGCCATTGCCTTCTCCTGTACCCGCCAGAGCAGGGCTCCCTGGGGTGCTGTGCATCCAGGTCAGTGTACTCCCTCTGCCTGCTTCAGCAGCTTCAGAGCACAACAGAGTTTCCTACAGCACCTTTTGTTCAGGCCAGACCCAGGGGGACTGGTTTTTCATATCCAGGAGTCACATAGGCCAATGCTCATGGTCAAGCCCTAGATTTGGAGGTGATCTAGGTGGAGATTATGGAGCGGCAGTAAGTCAGTTCTTCCTACTGAAGATGGATCCTCAGCCTGAGAGAGGGAATATATGAGTGGGAACAAGAGTCCTAACCCCATAGGTAGAGCAGACCAGTTTTCAGTGGGGGAAACTCCTGGTCCCCAAAGCCTGCATGCTCGTAAGCAACTTTAGAAGGAGATGGTCCTGCCCCAGATTTACTGTCCCACCACTGGGACATGGCCCTCAGACACCAAAGTTTGCATCTCCTTGGCAGAGGTGGGATTCAGCCAGGCATCCCTCATGTGCCATGCTGTCATCCCAACCCAAATGTGTTCAGTGGAAGAGGACCCTGTTGCTGCTCAACGCATGTGGGCTCAGCCTGGTACCGGTGTGAGCACCCTGTGGCTGCCCATGAGAATCAGTCCAGCAGGCAGAATTTGGGGATTAGCGCTCTCCTACCATGTAAGTAGCAGCAGATGTTATCTGCAAAGTTCAGGCATTTGAGATGGTAAATATGACACAGATCGATTGGTAGGTCAGTGGGAGGTTGAAGAAGACACATTTGGGGTTTAAACATTGAAAAAACTGACCACACCATCCATGTGTAACTCCTACTTTCAGCTAAGAAACAATCTCAGGATATAAACCCTGAATGAATGTTTGGGTTTTGAGTGATGCATCTGCCCTGCACCCCTGTATACCCCTAAGATTCATTAAGCCTGCGCTCTGTAAAGGGAAGGAGGGAAACCACATCCCGTTGACGATAGCTACTTTTTTGTTGGAGTGGAGGAAGAAGATAAAACACAAACAAGATGGGCCGCTTTAGGAGGGATGCTCTGTTGTTATTGGGCATCCATGGAAATTTTTTTAATGGCTGAAATCATGGAGTGAGAAATACATAAAATGATGGCTAATATTCCCATGAATGTAAACACAGAAGCCCACCCGCACTGAGCAGAGCAAGTTCCTCCCCAGCTACCTCCTTTCAACACTCACCTCGATGCTTCCTTGAGCCTCATCCTGGCTTTTTCCTTCTCTGGCTTTCCCTTCTTGCCATATCACTGCACCCATTAACCTTCCCATTCATGTCTCCCTGAGATTAGGCACTCAGAACTTAAAGTAATCCAGCCTCTGCCAGTCTGTCTACAGGACAAGCCTCTTCTTGCCTTCTCTGCCATCCATCTGCTCGCTGGCACACATTCATTTTCCTGCCGCAGCCTCTCTGCCAGACTCACCACCCTGCTTCAATGCTCAGCAATAAACTGGGACAAGGCTTGTTGAGCCTTTTGTAAACTGTCTGGGGACCCTCATCTCAGAGACCTTGAAGAAATTGGTCTCCCCACTCCCAGGAGGCTGGCATGGCCATCAGTAACCAAGCCGTAGGGCTGAGATCACCCATTCAACTTTGAGTGGTCCAGAGCTGTTCAACACAGGGCCTTTGGAAGGACCTCACTCCTTCCTTTTTCCAACAGATTTAAGGAGGAGACAATTTAGGAGGACCTTCCAGAGGCCACATGACCACTGCTGGCAGCTGCAAATCCACCAGCTCAGAAGGGGAGGGCAATCTGCCTCCCCACATTTTGCATGTCTACAGTCAAGTCTGGTATTCAGCCCCCTTCAGCCAGGCAGACCCCCACGTTTGTTAAGAGGAATTGCACGCTCCATTTCTCTTCGGAGGCTGCTGCCTGCCCAGTCCTATTCTGTTCTCGTCTGCTTGAACTGCCAACCTCAGGTGACCTTGAGGCAATTTTTGCGACACAAACGTTGCTTACCACCACTCTTTCCTATCCATTGTGCATTGCTTCACTTCCCAAGAAGTGGTAGTAGCTCCTAGGACCCCAAACCAGGTTGAAGAGTTTGTTTCTCCTCCTCTGTCTCTATCAGTAGATCCAAGGGGCTTGAGTTGATGTACTGCAGCCTGGGTTTTCCCAACTTTAGTTTCCTGTTGAACACAATGTCAGAAGATGACAGTTACCGCTTCACCGGTGCCTCGCTGTGATTTGACAGTTCTTCATGCTTAACAGGACCCAATCCCTTCACCTCTTGCAGAATATATTTTATTATTTTGACACCATTTCCAAACAACACAGCTGATAGGGAGGATGCAGCCCCAGGACTGAATTCAGAGTGGATCGACCGCTGCAGATTTCAGCACCAGCTTGCTTACATGCTGCACATTGCAGGATTCACAGAGAGAAGCCAGAGGGCTTGCAATTCCTTCTTTAATGAAATGGCTGGTTTTTGCCCCACTTTGAGAGGCCCCTAAACTAGTGCCCATCGCCAGGTGTTATTTGGTGGTGCACCACCATCTGTACGAGCAGCTTTATTGAGCTTTGCTGCCTCCTTAGCTGCAGTACCGTTGAGTGATAGGTGATAGGGAAATGAGATTATAACTGCAGAATAACCAGATCATTTGGTATTCAGCCAACATGAAAAAAACCCTTTATTTACAAAGAACAACTTCCCCTGTGCACAGATATGGGGCTTTTCATTTGACTTAACGTAGATTTAGCTTGGGATGTGTTTCAGTAGCTGCTTCAACATCAGCGTTGTTTGGAGGCTAACACAAAAGAACACCAACCTCCCCCCCCCCTCCACCCCAACTCCTCAGACCCCAAGCAGCTTCTCTTTAGCATTTCCTTGCAGCACTCATTTTTTAGCAAGACCTGAGAAATAATCGTTCTGATATCTCAAAATAAAACCACATGCGTTAATGGCACCTCTACCTTCAGCTGGGATTATAGGCAGGGTACAGGCTTGTCCAACCCTCGTATGCTGATCACATCATTAAGTGCTTTCTCCTTGCCTTCTCTGGAAATAATCAACATTTCTCTGTGAATGGAGCAAGTTGCTGGTGCTATGCGCCCCTGAACAACACCAGCTGACCACCCTCGGTCTTTGCAAGATCATAGAAACACAGCATCATTTAGGTTGGAAACGGCCTTTAAGATCATCAAGCCCAACTATTACCCTAACCCTGCCATCCCACCACTAAACCATGTCCCTAACCACCTCGTCTGCCCAGCTTTTAAATCCCTCCAGGGATGGGGACTCGACCCCTTCCCTGAGCAGACCCTTCCAGTGCCTGACAGCCCTTTCGGGGAAGGAATTTTTCCTAATGTCCAACCTAAACCTCCCCTGGCACAACCTGAGGCCGTTTCCCCTCATCCCATCGCCCGTTCCCTGGGAGCAGAGCCTGACCCCCCCATCCTTCCCCTCCTGTCAGGCAGTTGTAGGGAGCGATGAGGGCTCCCCTCAGTCTCCTCTTCTCCAGGCTGAACACCCCCAGCTCCCCCAGCCACTCCCCAGCAGCCTTGGGCTCCAGACTCCTCCTCAGCTTCATTGTCCTTCTCTGGACACGCTCCAGCCCCTCCATGTCCTTCTGGGAGTGAGGGGCCCAATCCTGAACCCAGCATTCGAGGGGCGGCCTCCCCAGTGCCCAGGACAGGGGCACAGTCACTGCCCTGCTCCTGCTGGCCACACCAGTCCTGATACAGGCCAGGATGCTGTTGGCCCTCTTGGCCACCTGGGCACACTGCTGGCTCATATTCAGCTGCCTGTCGACCAGCACCCCCAGGTCCTTTTCCACCAGGCAGCTTTCCAGCCACTCTTCCCCAAGCCTGTAGCGTTGCATGGGGTTGTTGTGACCCCAGTGCAGGACCCGGCCCTTGGCCTAGTTGAACGTCACCCAATTGGCCTGGGCCCATGGATCCAGCCTGTCCAGGTCCATCTGCAGAGCCTTCCTCCCCTCCAGCAGATCGACACTCCTGCCCAGTTTTGTGTCATCTGCAAACTGACTGAGGGCACACTCAATCCCCTCATCCAGGTCATTGATAAAGATGTTAAACAGATCCTCCCATGGGGCACTGCCCCACCACTGGGAACTCCTCTGTTCTGCAGTGCTTGGAGGAAGGTTTAAGCCCTCCTAGAAGAGGTTGCTGGAAGAGGGCTCTGCAGTTGTAGGTAGGAGACAAATCACAGAAGAGGCACTACTGAGTTGTATGGACAATAAATAAAAATTACCCAGGACCTAGAGGGATATAAATAACCTGAGATGTCCATTTGGGAGAGATCTCAGAGGAATTAGCCTGTTTCTAAGCAGCCACAGGTTTGGGAGTGATTCCTAGGTGAACTTTTGCCTTTGTGAAGATTTTATAAAGTTTTGTAGCCCTTAGGTGTGACTAAATTAAGGGAGAATCTTAATTGGAAAAAATCTGGTCTTGTGGGCTGTTGAATTTTGTGCAGATCATGCAATTCATACATGTTATTTAACAACGTAATTTTCAAACTCACCAACTGGAAAAAAAGCTCTCTTGTTCAAGAGGTCACATCACACTGGCGTGTAAAGTCTACAGAGACTTTCCAGGGCAGTAATACAGAAAAACCCTACACCCATGCTCATGCCCATGGGATTTGTTCTTGTCTGGGGATCAGCCCCTAATGCTCAGGCATTTCATAGAATCATAAAACGATAGAATGTTTTGGGTTGGAAGGGACCCCTAGAGGTCATCTAGTCCAGCCCCCCTGCAGTGAACAGGGTCACCGTTAACTGGATTAGGTTGCTCAGAGCCCCGTCCAACCTGGCCTGGAATGGTTCCAGGGATGGGGCCTCCACTACCTCTCTGGGCAACCCCTGCCAGGGTTTCACCACCCTCACTGTAAAGAATTTCTTCCTTATAGCCAGCCTAAACCTACCCTGGTTTAGTTTAAAACCATCACCCCTTGTCCTGTCACAGATGTCCATGCTAAAAAGATTTTCCCCATCTTTCCTATCATCCCCCTTTAAGTACTGAAAGGCCACGATCAGGTCTCCCCATAGCCTTTTCTTCTCCAGGCTGAACAACCCCAACTCTGTCAGCCTGTCCTCATAGGAGAGAGGCTACAGCCCTCAGATCATTTTAGTAGCCCTCCTCTGGCCCTGCTCCAACAGGTCCATGTCCTTCTTGTGCTGAGGGCTCCAGAGCTGGACGCAGGGCTCCAGGCGAGGTCTCACCAGAGCAGAGCAGAGGGGCAAAATCACCTCCCTCGACCTGCTGGCCACGCTTCTCTTGATGCAGCCCAGGGTAGGGTTGGCCTTCTGGGCTGCCAGCACACATTGCTGCACATTTGAACCTCTTTTTTTTAAAAAAAATAAAGTTCTCGTCTGTTTTGCAGAGCCCACCAACGATTGCAAAGGTTGGTGGAGAGGCAGTGGTAAGGGCTGTATCTCATACCAGGGAAACGAGCACCCACTCTACAGAAAAGCTCAAAACTCAAGACACATTCACTAGGGATTAAATAGCGGGTGATTTATGAGCAAAGGCATGGGATTCATTAAAGTTCTCCAGTTCCCTAGTAAACTGCAATGTTTCTTGTTTGAGTTCTGTCATCTGTTTGTCTGTTGTCCATATTCAGTCAAGACCTGGCATTTCTCAAGCTCATGTGTGCATATATATTGCGTGCTTTAACTTGCAAAAATTTCCCTCTTGCTATTCTTGATCTCCAGACAAACCCAGGAATTTGTGTCTTGCCCTGTTCACAAAGGGCTGCAGTCAGCAAATTACAAGAATTAAAATATATTAATATTATAGCAGATGTAATACCCCCTCAAAGGTCAGACAGCAGAACAGAGTTAGCAGCTGGAAGAACTCGTTTGCTTATCAGGACACCTTTGTCGAAGTTGGGGGGAGATTCACAATCTCTGAGCTTAAAATGAACGTCTGCCATTTGGTGAAAACACTTTGAACAGGCTGAGCGAGACAATTTAAGATGTACCGTAACAAAAGGAATGGGGTCTGGCTCTCCGGCATGAAGGTTTGTATTCATCATGCACCTCTGCTCACAGTGATTTTGCACAGCCCTTTACTCACCTGAACAGCCAGTGTGTGATGATGCCTCTGCTAGGGAAAGGGCAAAATTTATGGGAGTTGGGAAGGGCTGATGCGGCACTAAATAAAGAGAAAGAGGCAGCATGAAATCTCCTGGCTTCCAATGTGCATTTCAATGTATCAACCCTGGGCCACTCAGCACTGTAAAGCAGTGGGATGCCAGCCTGTACCATTGTCCATTTTAAGCAGAACATGACCCAGAATTGGAAAATGCCAAATATGTCTAAAAATAGTACAATGCAAAACCCTCTGGGAAGAGAAAGATTTTCTCCAAGGCAGCAGGTAGCAAACAAGATCTGAACTGTGACCTGGCTTTCTCCTGTTGATTCACAGTTTTCCTAGTGTACTATAAGGATTGCAGGGATCGATACGGGGCATTGCGAAGGCATCAGAGGGCACAGGCAGGACGGGCATTTGCCTTGTAACATCATGCTGCAGCGACCTTAGCTGCTGCGGGAGGAAATATAGTTTCAAAGAGCCTCATTTCTACCAGGTCCTTGGAGCCCTCAACGAGTGTTGCTAGACGTGGCTCTCAAAACACTGAGGAAATGTAGTTGTTATTTAATTGATGCTGAAACAAAGGGAGAAGGTGACGGTGCCGTGGCGCCCCAACACTCACACAGCACAGCCCTGAGGGGAGCTGGCCCTTTGCACAAGCCTGCTCTGGCTCTTGGGCAGGAGGAAGCCAAAGAAAATAGGAGCTTGTGGGCACATGGTACTTACTAACCTACCTGTCCTGTAGGCACAGGGGTTGCTGTGACCTCCCCTCATCACTGGAGTCATCACTACCAGCATCCTCCATGCAATCACAGAATCACAGAATCCCAGAATGGCAGGGGTTGGAAGGGCCCTCCGAAGGTCACCCAGTCCAACCCACCCACTCAAGCAGGCTCACCCAGAGCAGGGTGAACAGGACATTGTCCAGGCAGGGTTTGAAGATCTCCAGAGAAGGAGACTCCACAGCCCCCCTGGGCATCCTGGGCCAGGGCTCGGTCACCCTCCAAGTAAAGTTCTTCCTCACGTTCAACTGAAACCTCTTCTCCTTCAGTTTGAGTCCATTGCCCCTTGTCCGGGCGCTGGGCACCACTGAGAAGAGTCTGGCTCCATCCTGATGACACCCACCCTTAAGATATTTGTACATGTTGATGAGATCCCCTCTCAGTCTTCTCTTCTTCAGGCTAAACAAGCCCAGCTCCCTCAGCCTTTCCTCATAGGGGAGATGCTCCAGTCCCCTCATTATCTTTGTTGCCCTCCTCTGGACTCTCTCGAGGAGTTTCTCATCCTTCTTGAACTGGGGAGCCCAGAACTGGACACAGTGCTCCAGGTGGGGTCTCACCCAGCCATGTAGTTCTGCATGGATCTCCAGGTGTGCTTGGGGCCCCAGGGTTGAAAATATAAGCTCTTTCTAACAATTTTGTCAAAGGAAATGGCACAGTGGGGTGCAGGATCCCTATAGCATGTCTACACTTTTGTGGGAGATCCCTCAGGAGAGGAAAGAAAGAGTTGCAATGTGGCGAGTCTCCATCTCCATGGCACACGACGCGCCCTTGGGGACATGCAGCTGGCCACAGGGCTGGTGGTGTCCTTGGTACAGTGGGGAAAAAAGAAAAATTGCTCTTCAGATTCATCTGCTTTCAGCTGCTGAGTTTAGAGATGGAAAATACACCCTTAGCAGCACATCCCAGAATTTTTTTCCCTGCATTTCAAGTAAGAACCTGCAACGCTGACCTCAGGCAGTCACAGCAAGCATAGATGCTGCCCCACTTCGGAGCTCGCTGGAGGCTGGAATACACTTCTCACACAAATGTCAATATTTTCCAGGACTGAAACAGGAAAAAACCCAGGTTCCTGTCTGCCCAGCTGGGCTTCCAGGATTCATTCAGGTTTATGGGACTGCAGAAGAAAGGGGAGATCATGACAGATTTTTTCCCAGGACGCTGGTCCCCTCCTGGCACTACACTTTCATTTTTTTTAATCATGAAACTGGAACGTGCAACACATGTGAGCAAAGCCCTTGGGTCAGCCCTCACCATGCCCTGCACACACAGCAGGGGATGGAGCAACCTCTTTCCAAGAAGTGGCTTTCTTGCCAGACAGCAGCCAAGCAGGGCATCGCACCCAGCAAAGCTGTCGATCCCCCCACTCCACAGGAGGAGCTGCTCACCAACGTTTGTCTCTGCCTGGTAAAACCCAGCTCAGATGGGCAGCCCACGGTGCACTGTGCAGTCCTGAGTGCTCCAAGCAACACAGCTTCCAGTCTCCTGCACAGAGGAAAGAAAAAATATCCTAGCAGCTTTTTCTTTCACTGGCAAGAAACCTTTCTTAGTGTTCATCCTAAAAACTCCTTTTTGTATGTTTTGGCACGGGTCTAATCTGGCCAAATCCTGCTCCTTTCAAATACTACTAGGTCTAATTTCTCTTGACACCCTGTGTCTTTCCAACCAGCGGCCCAAATAGAAGAAGAAGAGTTTGCTTCTCTGTAGGAAAAGTTGTGTGGGTGGACACAGTATCTTCCATGCTGAGGCAACGTGAAGACAAGAGTCACCTCGTCAAGGATGCACCCTCCAGCAATGTGCAGAAAGAGGATCTGCACAAGATCATTTAGAATCATAGAATAGAATCACAGAATCATTTAGATTTGGAAAAGGTCTTTAAGATCATCAGGTCCAACCGTTCCCCTAACCCCGCCATCCCACCGCTAAACCCTGGCCCTAAGCACCTCGTCTGCCTGGCTTTTAAATACCCCCAGGGATGGGGACTCGATCCCTTCCTTGCGCAGCCCCTTCCAGTGCTTGAAAGCCCTTTGGGGGAAGGAATTCTTCCTAATGTCCAACCTAAACCTCCCCTGGCACAACTTGAGGCCGTTTACTCCCAGGGATTCAAAAGCTCGTCCCAGACCAACAGGAACCATGGAGAGTCAACTCGAGACTGCTGGATCCATGGGTCTGCTCTGTCCAGCACTATCGGATGGGAACAAAAGGAGTCACTAGCCTGACAGACAGTGTCAGGACTCTTGAGAGATTTAAGGGATTAAGTAGAGAAAGAGAAAAGGGATTTCCCGTGCATTTGCCATAGGCACTCATGCTCCTTGTGTCATGCACGGCACTCACGCGCACGCACAAAAGCCTACCTTTATGTGCACATCTGTCCGCTCACACTCGTACACATAGCGATGAAAGGGAGCCTCCCAGCCAAGCAGAGCTGGTTGGCTTTTAAGGCTCCTGCCCCTGAGTGTGCACATTGATGCTGGGAAAACACACCTGTCACCTTCCGCGGGTGACGCTGGGGACAGTGGAGCAGTGGTATGAAATGTCTGTTTCTCTTTGACATGATGGGAGTAACAGAAATGTAGGCTTAGCCAGCAAGGAAGGATGCGAGCATTGAAAGAAAGACAGGAAAGTGTGGGCTCTGTTGCTCCTGACGTTGGCAGCCTTGGAGTTTTGTTTTGTGCTTTCAAAATGGTCCGTGTCCTCTGTTTCTCCCAAGTTCACCCTGTGACACTTCCTCTGCTTCCTCCCCATGAGCTTGTGTGGCTTCTGTGTTAGAGACACACAAAGCCAGGATGAGCCCCTGGGATCTCTGATCTGGATTTCAAATAGGTTTTGTTACATCTTCCCATCTCAGCCACTATATACAATCATAAAATCACGGAATTCTTCAGGTTGGAAAAGACCTTTAAGATCATCAAGCCTAATTGTTCCCCTAACCCTGCCATCCCACCACTAAACCATGTCCCTAACCACCTCGTCTGCCCAGCTTTTAAATCCCTCCAGGGATGGGGACTTGACCCCTTCCCTGGGCAGCCCCTGCCAGTGCTTGACGGCCCTTTCAGGAAAGAAATTTTTCCTGGTGTCCAACCTAAACTTGCTCTGGCACAACTTGATGCTGTTTCCCCTCGTCCCATTGCTCATTACCAGGGAGACCAACCCCCACCTTGCTACAGCCTCCTTTCAGGCTTGATAAGGTCTCCCCTCAGCCTCCTCTTCTCCAGACCAAACAACCCCAGCTCCCTCAGCCAATCCTCATAAGACTTGTGCTCCAGACCCCTCACGAGCTTCGTTGCCCTTCTCTGGACATGCTCCAGCAAGGCAACGTTTTTCTTGTAGTGAGGGGCCCAAAATTGAACCCAGCATTTGAGGGGCGGCCTCACCAGCATCGAGTACAGGGGCACAATCACTTTCTGAGAGAGAGGGAGAGACATCGCCAGTCTGTGGGACCCAGGGGATCAAAGCAGAGCTGAACTACTTTAGCCACAGCTCCCAGTGTGTCTTCCCAGGACTTCTGGGTAGATGGGGATGATGAGCCAAGAGGAATGAGATTTCTTGTATCTGTCTAAGAAGGATCAGCAGTGGGGAAATCACATGTTCATTGAGAACAAAAATGAAAATCAGGTGACAGCTGGAGAGAAGGTGCTCTCAGTAACCATCACCCAGGAAAATTAAGAGCAGACACTTAGGAATGATGGAGACCTTACAAAAGAGGAAGAAAAGGAAAGGTGGGAAAGCTTGGAATGGGTCATCAAAAGCAGATGGATTCCTGTATGTGTGTAAGCAACTTCACCAGCTGCCTGTGTGACCACCTACAACTGAGACCAACCTCCACCCTCCCAAGGGGCCTCTCTCATGCAACAGATCGCAACTCCAGCCTCAAAACAGATGGACCAAAACTGACTGCACGTCTCCAGTCATGCCTCCAATCTGTTGTGAGATGGCTTGGGGGTTCAAAGAAGGGATTTGACCAAGTCTGTCGTTGAATGGGAGGATGGATCCTCCCAGGTGTTCCCCAGAACTTCATGGGCAATCCCAGCTCTTACTCACTTGAGGCCACTGCTGTTTTCTGCGGGCTCCCTAAGGGATCAAACTGCTCATCCAACTAAAAAAAACGGGACAGATTTTACACTGGTGAGCTATGGCACAATGAACCTGTATGCATGGCATAATGTGGAGCTCACAGTCAGCATACCAGGCCAACCCTCCACCACTGCTGCGAGTAACTGCTGCTGCAGGCATGTCCTTGTAAGCTCTGGCACTGCATATGAACTTCACTTCCACCACTGTGCAAATCCAGGCAGGAGAAAGCATCTCACAGCTTGTCACCCCCCTGAGACTGGCGTCTGTCTGCGAGAGCGGGTGTCTGGAGAAATGCAACATGCTCTCCTGCCTGTTCCCCATGTTGCTGGCCCTGCTGGATGGAGAATGAAGTTGATGTTGTTCACAAATCAGCTTGGAGCTGACGGGTCTTCCCAGCATTGTTGAGCTCCCACCCCATCAGATTGCACTTGGTGAGAGCTGGCAGTGCTAAGCGGCTCTGGGAACCAGTCCTAGGGCACTGCCCATTGCACTGTGTTGCCTCCCAACCATATATGGTTGCCCCTCTTCTGTGAGTCCCATCCAAGGGTGTGGGAGATAGATGGAGTCCTGCTGCTGGGGAGACGGGAAGAGAGGTGCAGGACAAACAGGTCTGAGCAATGGCTGAGCAGGGAGTTGTGGCAGAATATGACACTGGGGCAGGGATTAGAGGCATGTGCTTCCCAGCCAGGGTGGGAGTCAGGTCTTCTTGTTCAGTACCTTCAGCAGAGATGTCTCTCCTGGGCAGGTCCCCTGGGATTCCCTTCACATCTTATAATCATTAGTGTGCAATTAAGTCAACCAATTACTGGTGTCAGCTCAGCATCCAGCCTGAGACTCCAGTTCAGGACAAGGATGGTCAACTACAGGTCCCATAAGGCAGTGGCATCTCTGTCCTTGGAGGTTTTCAAATTCTAGATGTACAAAGCCCTGAGAAACCTAATCTAAAGTGTCCCTGCTCTGAGCAGGAGGCTGGACTAAAGACCTCCTGAGGTCTTGCCTAACCTGAATTGGCCAATGACTATCAAATGACTGATTAGCTCACATGCAATGCACAGATTTGGGCAGGTGGGTTATGGAAAAATGCAACAAAACTGGGAGAAGTGGTTGATACTCCAGATGGTTGAGCTGCCATTCAAGGAGACCTCTAAGGGCTGGGTGATGGGCAGACAGGAAGGTCATGCAATTCAACCAAGGGACCTGGGGAGCAATAACCTGAGGAGAAACAACCCCATGCACCTGCAAAGGCTTGGGGGTGACCAGCTACAATGCAGTTTAGAGAAAAAGACCTGGGGGTGCTGATGGACAAAAATTTGAACGTGAAGCAACAATGTGCCATTAGGACTGCACAAGGAAAAGCCTTTCCAGCAGGTAGACAGAGGAGATCCTTCCTCTCTACTCAGCACTGGTGAGACCTCCTCTCGAGTCCTGTGTCCAGCTGTGGACTCCCTAGTACAAGAGAAATATGGACATACTAAGCCAAAGCTCTTTAATACTTGCCTGTGCTAGTACCTGGACTGTGAGGTTTCTGCACTGGAAGCAATTGAGTTCACTACATCCATTCTGTTACAGAACCAGCTGCTCGTTCACCAGTTTGACCACTCTAGGGTGGTCTGGATCCTCAGCAAGGCAGTAGCTGTAGGACTATCCTTGTTTGTTTGTAATAGCAGGTATCTCAGGGCTTCTTTGAGAAGACACATGTCTTCACCACTCAGTGACCATTCCTGGCCAAATAAGCAATTTGAACCCCATGCTCTGCAAATGACAGGTCCTTGGACCAGTAGGAAAAGGTCCTCTCAAATCTGCCCTCCAGCACCTTCACCACCTTCACCACGTACCAGCACATCTGCTAACACAGCTGCAGCTAGAGGCTGATGTCCATCAGTGTGGAACCATGGTGGTTCCATCTCTGCTGGGACCATCTGCACAAGCTGTCAAGACAGCCTGGGGCGCGTGGTGTCGATGTGCCTGGTCACAGAGCAGCTTCTCTCCAGTAAATGGCGATCCCTCTGCTGATGACACTGGACACTTTTCACTGCACACTTTCAAGACTCAGCTGGACAGGGTGCTGGGCCACCTTGTCTAGACTGTGCTCTTGCCTAGAAAGGTTAGACCAGATGATCCTTGAGGTCCCTTCTAACCTGGGATTCTATGATTCTGTGATGATTCTATCTAACTTGGCATTGGACAGGATACTTCCCACCTTGGCCACAATTCCAAAGCTCTCATGTCAATGTCTCCTGACAGCTGAGACACCCCAGGGTACTCCCAAACCTCAAAGTGTTGCTCCCCCCAACACAGCTCCTTGCAGGTCATTTGTCAGATCCACCAGCCCCATAGGGATGTCTCCGGTACTTGGTGGTACACTGAATGGCTCTAGGTGCCTCCATGTAGGGAGCTGAGTCCCCCCACTCTGTGCCCACAAAGGACCAGGGTGTCTTCAGGTGTGAAGATTACATCACTGCTATTCAGTAGGAAGGCTCTTCATTTTTTATGAAATCCCTCTTTTTCAGTACTTTTTCTCCCTGAACTATTGGTTCACCTTGGTTCATCAAATTCCCCCTGGGATGGTCGCAGGGGCAGGACCAGTAGTACCAGATGGTTTCCCAACCCTCACGCTGTCCTCTGTCCCTTGCAGGTCCCTCGCACTAGGTCAGCAGTACAGCTCCCTGGGGTCACAGCCCATCCTCTGCGGCTCCATCCCCGGCCTCGTCCCCAAGCAGCTCCGCTTCTGCCGCAACTACATTGAGATCATGCCCAGCGTGGCTGAGGGAGTGAAGCTGGGTATCCAGGAGTGCCAGCACCAGTTCCGGGGCCGCCGCTGGAACTGCACCACCATCGATGACAGCCTGGCCATCTTCGGGCCAGTCCTGGACAAAGGTAAACAGTGAAGCCGGAGGATTGTATAGGGGAATGCATTTGCCAGGGTGGGTAGAGCTGTCACATCTCCACTTGGCTTTTGGATACCCCATGCCATGAATGTTCTACTAGGAACACACAGGGAAAAGAGTCTGATGTCCTAGCTTTCAACCCAAATTTCTCCAATTTTTTTTTTCCAATTTTTTTTCCTGTGTTACATCAAGAGAGGTAATGAGGGAAGGGTCTGTTCCCATCCAGGAGCTCTCAGTAGGATAAAGGAAGGGGATACAGGAAGAGGAAGGTCTAGCCCCATGCAAGCTCATGTTCTGGAATCAGGGGCTCCATCCTCCCTGCCCAGGGCATGCAGTGCATCCAAACAACAGGGTCCAGCAGACCCATGGGAATATTCATGGAGAGGGGTTGTGGTCAAGTTCCTTGGGGTCAAGACAGGTCCTCTGCAGCATGCACTGTCTAACCCAGGAGGCCAGTGAACAGGATTTTCCCCTGCCACTGAGAAGCCATAGACCAAGCTTAGTTGGGATTTCAACCTATCTTTTCACAGATGAGCCCAAAACAGCCAGGGCTGGGAACAAAAAGGGGGAGAATAAACATATTTTCCTTCTCCTCTCTCCAAGCACATGTGCTTGCTCCTCTTCATCACTTCCTCCTGAAAGGCCACCTCTCTAGACCCACTGGAACAGATCAGGCCCACCGGAAGCACCTTGATGAAGCACGATAAAGTTGAGATTCCCAATGAGATCACAGCCTGAGCATTACACTGAGGAAAGTGAGATGTCGGGCACCTGTAACTTATCCTGCAGCAAAATACAGCCTGAAAAGAGGGTGCTGGAGGACTTTGGTGGCAGATAACCTATCCCACATCTCAGATGTCAAGTTAGCAAACCAAGACCTTAGATTAAAAAGCATTCCCATGATACTGAACCATAGGGTGGATAAAAAACTCCCCTCCCCTCCAGCCCATGCCATGACTTGATATGTTGGCAGTGATGACAAAAGGGAATGATAGATGGAAGCCACCAGGGCCAACTCACGGCTGCAGCTTTGCTGCTTCTGGAGGGACCTTCCCTGAAGATTTAATGCACTGAGCTTCTCTGGGTAGAAACGAAGCACTGCCTGGTTGAGGGCATTGCCTTCTCCTCCCCTTCCCCAAGAGCCTGCAGACCGTGGGGACTCAGAGCTGCTCCCATGCACCCTCAACTCCAAACATGCCTGCACTGTCCATGCCACCATCATGGGTTTGAGGGCCTCCGGGAAGATTCTCATTATGCCTTCTTCCCCATTTCCAGGGAGAAGGGGCTGCACGTTTGCACGCTCACAGGACTTTGCCTGTACTGGGATCCTGCCTATTAGGATCAAACTAGAAATGCCTTTCTGAAGGCGGTTGGTCAAATGCAAGAAGGGCGGAATGAGAGCCATGGTGTCCACCACATGCCTTTCCTGACTCTGGGCCCAGTTTAGCACAAGGGATGTCTGCAGATAATGTCTTGGTTTCACGGCTTCATAAATGCAACCAGAACCATGTCCAGCTTCATTGGTATCAAGGATCGCTGAGTCTCTACAGTCCAGTAAAGTCTGTTTATTGAAAAAGAAATTATTTCCAGTGATGCTTTGGAAATGGGAATCTTATGGTACGGCCTTTAGGAAATTGGAGAAATTAGGGTGAAAGCTAGGACATTAGACTATTTCCCGGTAGTGTCCTGGAGCGTGCACACCTCCTGGTGAACCTTTTTTGCAAAGCTCTGATATTCCGCGTATAAACAGTTCATGGTAATTTTTTCAAGCTTCAGCCTTCCAACAGTGGTAGAGTTTCCCGAAACTTCAGTATCATATTTCAGTGAAAATGACTCATTTGGGTTAAAGTGCAATTCTTTGCAGTCATTTTAGAGTGCTAACAGGGACCACGAGATTCAGTTGCCCTGTTTCGCCAGGATATATTTTGGGGTAGCTGCTGTATTTACTATCAAATAACTTGTTACCAAGGCTTGCCACACTATAACCTGATGCCAAATAAAAGCGCATCCTAAACTTCAGCACATACAAGATCAGAAAGTTTTCATTTTCTTAAAAACTGTCATAAAAAACCTGCAATAAAATTGTCAAACGCATTATGAAAGAACTGTTGCAGCATTCAGGCACTGAAAATCTTTCACCACCATTTCTGTCAGTGTGAAAGCACTTAGAAATTGGATGTGAACCATCCTCCCTGTAATGAGCAACCCAAGCTTTGAATTCATGAAGAATATTTTAAGATCCTTTCAGCTGCAAGGACTACAGCAAAACCTTGCATGTGGACGTGCCTCGACATTTCCCTGCACTTCAAGCTGACAAAATATCACCCAGGGCTCTGAAACCCTTCTGGCAGGTGGAGAAAAATTATCGAGTACATTCGCTGTACAGCCTTCCCGATCAAACCCTGGTGCACCAGTAGTCTCCTAGGCAGAACTGCCAGGCAATTAGCTTGAAAAATGTCTTTATTCTCACGTCTCACTAACCTGTAAGTAGAAGAGTTAAAAATAAACAGTATCATCTGCAAATAACGATACACCAAAGCCCAACACATTTAGTTGTGGTTATTATTTAAATTTTTTAAATGTGCTAATGTCTTTTCACTACTGTCTTGAGAATTCATGAGCGGAGACAGGACGGGGCTCATTTCACCTGTGCAGCGATGAGCAACACCAGGAAATCCTTTGCCATTCCCAAAGTTTGCAGCAGGAACGGCCACAGAGAAGTTCATAACCTTTTCGGCCACTGCTTTCTCAGCTGACAGAAGAGACAACACTGGCGATAAAAAGGCTTTTGTCCTGCCCTGAGAGATCTCCTGGGCTGCAATGAATCTGGAGACCACAGACTTGCAGACTCACAGAATGGTGAAGGTTAGAAGGGACCTCGGGAAGGGACCCAGTCCAACCCCCCTGCTAAAGCAGGGTCACCCAGAGCAGTTTGCACAGGACATCGTCCAGGTGGACCGACGCTGCTCATCCCTGCCGACAGGGCTGTGGATAGGTTTACCGGACACTTCTGTTGCCTTTGTAGCATTGCCTTCGTAGCATTGCCTTCTTCCAGGCTGTTGTCCCACCAGCCTTAGATGCAGCAGCAACAGAAATCAAGTGTTTTGAGCCCATAACCTGGAACTGATGCCTGTGATCGTTGCTGGCTGAGTGGTTTGTGCCTGGCCAAGCCCTGAGCATAAGTGGCAGCTATTGCCATGTTCACTTCTCATTGGCTTCTGGGACATGTGGAGGGGTGTAACCCCACAAACTAGGAATCATTAATTAATAGCGAGGCTCAAACTAAGATGACAATCCTGTTGCAGTTTGCACTCTGCATTAGGCCAACAGGCATTAAACACTAAGCCCAAAATAGCCAGTATTTAAGCTATGATAACTACCTGGATGAAATCACCTCTAAGTATCAAAGAGCAACATTTAGGCTAATCTCATCTACTTGTCCCTTAGGTAGACTGAAGCTATTTTGGAAAAAACTTCAAAGGCGCATTTCTCACTACAGTAGCATGGAAATTCATTTCTAATACAGCTTGAAAAGAAATTGAGGATAATTTCATTTTAAAGGAGCTGCAAAAGTGTTAATTGCAGTTGTTTCCATTCGAACAGAGCTTAGTCTGAAGAACAATGTAGTGTGGGAAAACGACGGAGCCGTTGGCTGTGGTTCAGCCGGGCGAACCCTCTCAGGGCACACAATGCCTGCGTCCACCCTACAACTCAGATCTCTCCCCTCAGTCTCTTGCATGGCTTCAAATTCGCAGCAAAGCAATAAAAAGGCAAAAGCAGCCCAGCAAAACTCCCGGGGGACTGAAGTGCTCCCTTCCAGGGGCTGCTGAACACCAACCCTGGCCAAGGGCTCTGCCCAGCCTGACGCAATTTGTGCCCTACCCAAAATTCAGACCCACGAGGTTTTGTCCTAAAACGTGTGGCAGCCATAGCCAGTGAGGCTTAGGTTTCCTAGGACCACTGATTATCTTCCCGAAAGGTTTCTTTTTTGCATGTCTTTTTTTTCTGGGCTATGAAAAAACCAAAACCAACCCCAGAATGTGGGGTAAGATCATGTTTTTACATGCAAATTCTCCAAGATGATTTATAATGCAGGTGTGCAGTCTGGGACAAGGAGGGAATATAAACCTGCTTTCCCCCCTCTCTCTTCTCCCTCCTTTTTTTTTTCAAAAATAAGGTCAATTTTTATTAAAAAACAATGTCTCTTCCAGCCAAGTCCTACCCCAAATCCAAGGCTGAGCCAGCAGCCAGGTGACTTACTACTGCTCCGGGAGGGTGAGCAGTTACCAATCTGTGTCAGTGGGTAAGTCTGGGATTTTGGTTAAAGTGCCCAGAAAGAGCTGGTTGTGAGTGCAGGAGGCAGGAACACCCCACACGCATCTGGAGACCAACTCCTGGGATGGAGGAGAGGTCTCTGAGCCACAGGCAGGACTGGATCTGCAGGAGTGAGTTTGGCAGGAGCAAGCTCAAACACTTCCCTGCATCTTGGGTGTCGCGGGAAACGGCGCTGCCCCCTGCCTCCTCGCAGCATGGCTGCCCTTCGCTCGCTCCCCCTCCTCAGGAAGATGCCACCGGTTCTCCGGAAAGGTCCTCCCCATCCCCAGCTGGGCTGAAGCCCCTTGCCGGCAGTGCCAGCCAGGGCAGGATCTCGCCGTGCGGGGCTGCAAGGAGCCACGGCAGGGCCAGGTGCAGGGAAGGCAGCTGGGCCTGGGCTGCCTTTGGGGGTCCTTGTGTGTTTGGCTAAGCCCCTGACACGAGCTGTGAAAAGGCAGACCCACACCAAGATAACCCATGGCTTTTCTCAGCCATGACACTTGCAGTCATTTGCATCTAAACAGGGGTGTGTGGGATCAGGGGCCGTCTTGATATAAACTCAACAGCTTAAAGGGAGGGGGAGGGAAAGGAGAGAGGGAGAGAGAAAAATAAGCTTATACCGATGAGAAAGAGCTAAGCTTCCTCCCCTACTGTGAGGCAGGGCGAGCGATACCATCCCAGCACTGCAGTCGTTTCAAATTGCTGCAGCATTCACACGCCCTTTAGCCATTCTGATCCGGTGGCGGGGGGCTGGGGAGAGCCATCAATAGGGATTTCCCAGCCGGGCTGGCGGGATTGGAGGGTGACGGCAGGACAGGGGAACATTGCCCCGTTGCTACGAGGTGCTCCTGGGGAATGCCAGTGCTCTGTGCCGTGGGTACGCTGGCCGGCGGAAACATTCTGCATTATGCTGGTAATACAGTGTGACACCGCGGGAACAATGGCAAATTGAGTGTCCCAGCAGGTAACGGCCCTGGCTGGGAGACAGTCGCAGTGGTGCACTGTCAAGACGGCTCTAATCCTCCCTCACCAGCCCCTCCCCTGGTTCTGGGAACACTGCTCCCGCATTTCATCTCTGGGAAATTCTCCCGGCTCCTTGCCCAGACCCAGGAGAGAATTTCAAGGCAAGGCATTTGTGTTTGCAGCTCCCCCCCCCCACTCTGCCCCGGCATCATGTGGAGAGCTCGCCAGGCAGCCACAGGGGTGCGGGGAGCGTTGGGACGCAGCTGCCAGGGCAGTGCAGCCCCCCAGGGCGGCTTGCATCGCTCCACTGCCTGGCCACAGAGGGGCCAGCCCCGGCTCCCATCCCATCCCAGCATCCGTGCCCTGTACAGGGACTTGGAAGACTCAGAAAACATGCAGAGGCTCCATCCTGCACCCATTGCTTTTCTGCACCCCCCCAGGATGGACAGCAAAGGCACTTCAGCAAGGAGAGTGGCTCGTGTCCTCCCCCTCTGCCCCCAAGCTGTCCTGGTCTGAGGCCAGAAGGGCTCACTAGCTCCTCTAATCTCATCTGCTTTAGATCACAGGCCACCCAAATAGCCTTTGTCAGGCTGAAACACTCCAGCTGGAGCCGGGATCTTCAACTGGTAGCCCATAGGCCCCAGTGGTCCCAGTATAAGTGGTTGGTGAAAAATACCTAAGGAAAACCTCAGTAGGTAGAGGCTGGATCTCTGCTGGCTATCAGAGGTGGGAAGGGAAAGGAGGGAAGAGTTTGAATTAAAAGAAAGTGGAAATCACAGCACGGTCCCACCAGCAAAGACAGGATTGAGCAGCCCTGGTTTAGGATCATGTTTGGCACCCAGATCCAAGTTCCCCAAGCTCCAGTAGAGGAGAGATGTGCATTTCTGCAGCTGGCCCATACCCACAAGCTGCCTCTTTCAATTGCCTGCACAGGCTGAAATGAGCTCAGTTTGAGATGCCTGGCTTTTGGAAGCTAGACCCCACCTCCGCAGAGAAGACTGCAGGCCAAGGAGCAAGACCTGGTGCAGCGAAGACCTTCCCGGGGCAGGTGAGGGACACATGGGGCAGCTGAGAAGATGGTTCATAGCTCCTGCTCTGGAAGGAGGGGATGGTCTCCAAGGTCATCGTTGGTCTGATCCAGAAGAAAATTCTGGCTTCATCCCACATCCACCAACAACTGTCCTGATCATTTGGTCAAGCTACACCCACAAGGCAGCTGGGAACACATCCTGCAGCACACCCAGGGCACCGTTCAGCAGCAGTGGTGCCCTCGGCACCATGGCGCCCTTGGCACCATGGCCCCCAACCGACCACCTTCAGCACCTCCCTGGTCTCCTGAACATTGGGCGTGAGGTTAGATTGACTCCAACACCTACTCTGAATTGAGAGACCTAAAGTCTCCATCTGTGTAAGACAGCACATGGGGGTAAAGCACTCCAGTGTCATCCACCAGGGTGCTGGGCTGATGCAGACTGTGGCAACCTGGAGAGGCTCTGAACCAAAAGACGTTCCCAAGGAGAAAGTTGAGACCCAGATATTATTTTGACTGTTCTTGGGGAAGCCTGTATTTAGTACAGCCTTATTGAAGTCAACAGTCAAACTCCTGTTGACTTCAAAATGAGTAGAAATAGTACAACGCTGTCTGCTTTACAATAAAATAAAATAAAATAAAAAAAACCAAGAAAACTTAAAAAACATCCTGAGCAGGGTCATCCAGTCAGGTCACTACTGGAAGAACCCAGGCTCCAAGTCCAGGGACCACAGTTTCTGTCACTGTGCTGAGCAGGGATTCACATGGGGGACTTGTCAGTCTCCCCCTAATGCAGGAGAGATCTCCGAACTGTTCTGAGCTGCAGTAGGACTTGCTCTCCTTCAGCCCCAGCCCTCATCTGGAAAGGAGTGTTTGCTTCTGTCCACCCTTCTGGAGAGAGGAACCAAACCCAGGAAGAGGTGCAGAAATGGGCAGCCAGGCTGATGAGCGTAATGGGCAACATTTTATGCAAAGACTTAACCAATACAACTCTTTGAGCACTGTAGAATGGAAGTTTTGCTCTCTGCAAGCACCACAAAGTAAACACAGGGGACATTAAAAGCCCTGTGTACTTGAAGATGAAAGTCAACGCAAGCACAAGAACAAGGGATCTAATCCAAGTTGAAAACTCAAAGTTAGCCATTGTCCTGCTTTCAAACCCATGGAAGGGCCATGAGTCAGAGCACCAGCGAAAAGGCCACCTTAGTTCAGAGCATGTCACAACTTCTTCAACAGCCTCCTGAAGATTTAACATGCCAAGATACACGATGCAGGAAATACCCTTTCAATTTGACAGTGTAAGACTCCCAAAAACGTGACATTAAACTCACAGACCTCATGGTACAAAACTGCCACCATATTAAGTGGACAAAGTCATCTCTTTTTGCATCCTCTAAAGCTAGGTCTAGGTCTTCTAGGTCTTCTCACAGCATTGTTATTTTGTGTTTCTAATACCTCAGAAGTTTCCTATGGTAGTAGAAGGCCAAGAAAATTGTCTTGATGGCTCCATGGCAGCAGCTGCTTTGGGTGTGCCATTCAGAACAGGCACCCACGCTGCCCTCTCAGGGGTGCACTTCAATACTGGGCTTTGGTCATTTCTACCCAGAACAACCCACCCTGCATGAGATGTTCTATGTGTTTACGGCAATGTCGTGGTTTAAACCCAGCTGGCAACTGAGCCCCCCCAGACGCTCACTCACTCCTCCACAAGGGGACGGGGGAGAGAATTGGAAGAGTAAAAGTGAGAAAACTGGTGGGCTGAGATAAAGGCAGTGTAATAGGGAGATCAAAAGCCGTGCGTGCAAGCAACACAAAGCAAGGAATTAATGCCCAGCTTCCCATGGGCAGGTGGTTGCGCAGCCATCACCAGGACAGCAGGGCTCCATCACGTATAACAGTGACTTGGGAAGACAAATGCCATCACTTCCAACATCCCCCCCTTCCTTCTTTTTCCCCCAGCTTTATATCCTGAGCGTGACGCCATATGGTCTGGAATAGCCCTTTGGCCAGTTGGGTTCAGCTGTCCCGGCCATGTCCCCTCCCAGCTTCTTGTGCACCCAGCATAGCATGGGAAGCTGAAAAGTCCTTGCCTGGTGTAAGCCCTGCTCAGCAACAACTGAACCCTCAGTGCATTATCACCATTCTTCTCTTACTAAACCCAAAACACAGCCCTATGCCAGCTACTAGGGAGAAAATTAACTCTATCCCAGCCAAAACCAGGACAGGCAACCACCACAGAGTAAGGAAGGGCCATGATGCCCAGGCAAGGGTACTGCAGCATTCAGACCTGCTGGAGAGGTTTTGGTTCATGATGAGGAACAGCAGCTCCCTGCCTTCAGACACTTGAGGTGATCTTGGAGTCTCCAGGCATAGAGCAGGCAGTTCTGGTCTGGTTTCCCACCCATTCTGCTTGGCCTTGTTGTCCTTCTCAGACCCAGCTGGCTATAACATCCAGCCAAGAAAAACATCTTTATGGCTTCTGGTGGCTTCTCCATACCCATGTGTATTTTGGCTGCTGTTGCCCAAAGTCCACGTCAGGGCCCTACAGAATGACCAGGAATGACGGGGTCAGGAAAGCCAAGGCTCAGCTGGAGCTAAACTTGGCTAGAGATGCAAAGAATAACAAGAAGGGTTTCTACAGGTATATCAGCCAGAAAAGGATGGTTAAAGAAAGCGTACCCCCGCTGATGAGCGAGACTGGCAAGCTGGTAACAGCAGATGAGGAGAAGGCTGAGGTACTCAACAACTTTTTTGCCTCAGTCTTCACTGGCAACCTCTCTCCCCACCCCACCCGAGTTGATGGATGGCATGAGGGGGACCAGGAGGACAAAACCCTTCCTGCTGTAGGAGAAGATCAGGTTCGTGACCACCTGAGGAACCTGAATGCACATAAGTCCATGGGACCTGATGAGATGCATCCCAGAGTCCTGAGGGAATTGGCCGATGTAGTCGCCAAGCCACTCTCCATGATATTTGAAAAGTCATGGCAGTCAGGTGAAGTCCCTGGTGGCTGGAAAAAGGGAAACATTGTGCCCATTTTCAAAAAGGGTAGAAAGGAAGACCCTAGGAACTACCGACCTGTCAGCCTCACCTCTGTGCCTGGGAAGATCATGGAACAGATCCTCCTAGAAGCTATGCTAAGGCACATGGAGGCCAGGGAGATAATTCGAGATAGCCAGCATGGCTTCACCAAGGGCAAGTCCTGCCTGACGAACCTAGTGTCTTTCTGTGATGGTGTGACAGCATCAGTGGACAAGGGAAAACCAATGGATATCATCTATCTGGACTTCTGCAAAGCCTTTGACGCGGTCCCCCACAACATCCTTCTCTCTAAATTGGAGAGCTATGGATTTGATGGGTGGACAGTTCGGTGGATAAGGAACTGGCTGGATGGCCGCATCCAGAGGGTAGTGGTCAATGGCTCGATGTCTGGATGGAGACCAGGGATGAGTGGTGTCCCTCAGGGGTCCGTACTGGGACCGGTGCTGTTTAATATATTCATCAATGACTTAGACAGTGAGATCGAATGCACCCTCAGCAAGTTTGCGGACGACACCAAACTGAGTGGTGCGGTTGACACACCAGAAGGACGGGATGTCATCCAGAGAGACCTGGACAGGCTGGAGAGGTGGGCCTGTGTGAACCTCATGAGGTTCAACAAGGCCAAGTGCAAGGTCCTGCACCTGGGTCGGGGTAACCCCCAGTATCAGTACAGGCTGGGGGAAGAAAGGATCGAGAGCAGCCCTGCCGAGAGGGACTTGGGCGTGCTGGTGGATGAAAAGCTGGACATGAGTCGGCAATGTGCGCTGGCAGCCCAGAAGGCCAACCGTACCCTGGGCTGCATCAGGAGAAGCGTGGCCAGCAGGTCGAGGGAGGTGATTCTGCCCCTCTGCTCTGCTCTGGTGAGACCTCACCTGGAGCACTGCATCCAGCTCTGCAGCCCTCAGCACAAGAAGGACATGGAACTGTTGGAGCGGGTCCAGAGGAGGGCTACTAAAATGATCCGAGGGCTGGAGCACCTCTCTTATGAGGACAGGCTGAGGGAGTTGGGGTTGTTCAGCCTGGAGAAGAGAAGGCTGCAGGGAGACATGATTACGGCCTTTCAGTATCTAAAGGGGGCCTATAGGAAAGATGGGGATAATCTTTTTAGTAGGGCCAGCTGTGACAGGACAAGGGCTAATGGTTTTAAACTGAAGCAGGGTAGGTTTAGACTGGCTATAAGGAGGAAATTCTTTACAACGAGGGCGGTGAAACACTGGAACGGGTTGCCCAGAGAGGTGGTGGAGGCCCCATCCCTGGAAACATTCAAGGCCAGGTTGGACGGGGCTCTGAGCAACCTGATCTAGTTAGTGGTGTCCCTGCTCACTGCAGGGGGGTTGGACTAGATGACCTCTAGGGGTCCCTTCCAACCCAAAACATTCTATGATTCTATGATTCTATGACCAGGGAAGGGGAGGGCGTGAAAGTCACCCTGCCATGGGCAGAGGTGGAAGAGGTGATGGACAGAGATGCCCCATTGCATCATCTTCACATGGATTTTCTGCTTGGTCCCCGCCTCCTTCCCAGGTATCTTTGTTCTGCTGAAACATTTTCTCCCTCTTAGAATCATAGAACCATAGAATTGTTTAGGCTGGAAAAGCCCTTTAAGGTCATCAAGCCCATCCGTTCCCCTAACCCTGCCATCCCACCACTAAACCCTGGCCCTAAGCACCTCGTCTGCCCAGCTTTTAAATACCTCCAGGGATGGGGACTTGACCCCTTCCCTGGGCAGCCCCTTCCAGTGCTTGACAGCCCTTTTGGGGACGAAATTTTTCCCAATGTCCAACCTAAACCTGCCTTGACACAACATAAGGCCTTTTAGCACAGAGGATCCCCACAAGCTCCCGTTCCCAGATCCCAGTCCACCTAGGCACCCTGGGCTATTTATTTCACCCTTTGTTCAGCACTCAATGCCTTCAGGACTTCCTTCAGCTTTGTTCCTTCAGGATTGTTCAGTAATTAATGAGCAACTTCAAGGTTATCTTCACGCCCTCAGCTGGTTTTATTCCACTGCTGTAAAGTCACACACTGTTTAGGCTTGATACATTTAACGGTAATCACTAGCTCTTAGGCTTTGCTCTTCCATTGTCTGTCCTGCATCATTTGAAACCTTTCCTCATTTCAGCATGTGTATGAGCTTCTTCATCTCTCTTTGGACTAACTCCAGGCATGGAGTCCCTCTCTGGGTTTCCAGACCAGGTATTACTCCAGCAACTTTCTTCTGAGGCCTCTCAAGCTCTTACTGACTTTTTGTGCGCCCATGGGCACCCGTGCTGGATCAAATCCTGCACCTGTTGTATTTGGGGGAAATGCTGCACTTGTGATACACAGAGCTGGAGTCGCACTTCTCTCCCACCTACTCCTGCCCGCATGCTTCAGAAGGTGATGCCAGCAGCACCTGATTCAGAAAATGTTCATTAAAAAATTAATAAAATAACTTTTTGCATTTAAATGAGATTTAGATGATGCTGAAGGAGGTTGGGAAGGAAAATGAATGTGTTATGTTGACTGATAACCACATGGACTCTGTTTATTCCCAGCCACGCGAGAATCTGCCTTTGTCCATGCCATCGCATCGGCAGGGGTGGCCTTTGCTGTAACCCGCTCCTGTGCTGAGGGCACGTCCACGATCTGCGGCTGTGACTCCCACCACAAAGGACCTCCAGGAGATGGCTGGAAATGGGGGGGATGCAGTGAGGACGCCGACTTTGGTGTGCTGGTGTCCCGGGAATTCGCAGATGCCCGAGAGAACCGTCCGGATGCCCGCTCGGCCATGAACAGACACAACAATGAGGCCGGCAGGACGGTGAGTGCTCAGCAGGTCCAGAGCTGGTGATCCACGTCTGCATGGATGGCCTAATCTGGCTCCCCCTGATGTAATGGGTCCACAATAACACCCAGGCAGGAGCTTTCTAGGATTATTTTCCAGGGCACAGCATTTCCACTCTCTCCAAACAGATGGGTGGCAGGTTAAGAAGAGCTAAAACATGCCTTGCTGCCAGCACAAACATCTCCCAAGGCAGCACGTAGGAATCCAACTCAACTGCCCAAGACCCCAGGTCAACAGTGAAGAAGACTTTCCTCCCAAACTACTTCTTTCCCCATGCTCCCCGCTGTAACACTGTCCCACCCAGTGACTCGTTGGAGGAGATGATGGTTGTCAGTCCCTTCCAAATGAAATATTCTGTTCAATTCTTGCTGCCAGTGGGTACCTGGCCACTGCCTGCTCTAGATCATTTGCAAACCCAGCACGCTTCAACTGTGTTACAGCAAGATATTTCAAACAGTGCTTGAAGCAAACACCAGATATCACTTTTCCATACCACAACAGGCAGAGGTGGAAGGGCTGAAGGAAGCTTGAGTCTCTAAGTTGTATTAACAAGTGACAGCTTCCTGTAAAAAAAAAAAACCCAAACTGTAGTAATTTTAACAAAAATCAGTAATTACTTTGCTCCACACAGAGGAGGTTTCTGGGAAGAGAGAGCATCATGTCCTTAGAGACACAATTTCTTTTACTTTCTAGCGCAAACTGTCAGACTTGGGGCATAAAATGAAGGGTTGTCAGCAAAGCTAGGAGAAGGGGATCCATCTACAACCACATGCACCAGAGACATCCTCCAACCCTCACCTTCTCTGGGCTCTGATTGTCCACACACACATGACAGGGAGGACCCCATTGAAAGGATCAGACTTTGGGATTAGATTAGGTTGGATTAGATTGGACTGGATAGATGATTGGAGCAGCTGCCCATCTCAGTCATGATTTTCTACTGCGATGTCTCCATCTAAACACCCATAGATGTTTCTGCTACACACCAAAGGTCCCATACATTTATAACTAGCCTACACTGTCAGGACCAAGCTCAGATCAGACATTTAAAACCAGGTAGCAAAGGCAGGTGATCGAAAGCAAACGCTGGGCATCGTAAGCTGCTGCTGACCGCCTTCTTTTCTCTCCCCCGGACAGACCATCCTGGATCACATGCACCTGAAGTGCAAGTGCCACGGTCTCTCGGGAAGCTGCGAGGTCAAGACTTGCTGGTGGGCCCAGCCTGATTTCCGGGCAATCGGTGACTACCTGAAGGATAAATACGACAGCGCCTCTGAGATGGTGGTTGAAAAGCACCGAGAATCTCGGGGATGGGTAGAAACACTTAGGGCCAAGTATGCTCTTTTCAAGCCACCAACAGAGCGGGATCTGGTCTACTATGAGAACTCCCCCAATTTTTGTGAGCCCAACCCAGAGACAGGCTCTTTTGGGACGAGGGACAGAACATGCAACGTCACCTCCCACGGGATCGATGGCTGTGACCTGCTGTGTTGCGGTCGTGGCCACAACACCAGGACTGAGAAACGGAAGGAGAAGTGTCACTGCATCTTCCACTGGTGCTGCTACGTGAGCTGCCAGGAGTGCATACGCGTCTACGATGTCCACACCTGCAAGTAAACGTAGGTGGGTCTCCAACTGATGGGAGGTTGCTCCAGAGCAGGGCCAAGGGGTCCATCAACCCTGTGATCACCCCCCACATGGTGGTCTCACACTTCAGAGGATGGCATAAAAAAATCCTAATGTCCTTGGTCAGGGCAGACACCCTCAACGTAGCCAGTACCAGCACTGCAGAGAAGGCTCTCGGCATCTCACCCACACAAGGCGGTCCAAGGCCAGACCTGGCACTGCAGACATGTTAGGTCGCTGATCTGCTGACCTCTCTTGGGCTGTTGGGTGCGACAGACTATCTGGGGAGAAGCGGGGACAGCAGAGGTCCAAGCGAGGCATGGCCACACCGGTCAGTGTGCTGCTAACACAGCACGCACTGAGCTTCCAGCTCTGTCCTCCTCCGGAGTTCTGGCCCATGGAGATGCCACTACAGGGGTTTCAGGTGGAAATGAATTTTACTCAGCAAAAGCTGAGCAAATAGAGGCTCCCCTGCCTGCTGGGGACATGGTGAGGAGGAGGAAAGGAGCCAAGTCCCCACACCAGCCAGGCTCCTTCCCTCCTGCTCCAAGGAGATGATGTTAGAGAAACAAACCTGTCTGAGCATGCAAACCGAGCCTTACAGCCAGTCTCTTCTTTCACCTCCCCTTTGCCCTCCGTACCCCCCACAGCCCCAAATCATCTCCTATAATCCCCCTGAGGAGGATGGCAGGAAACCAGAGCCCGGAGCTGATCCTCTGGCATTTGGCCATGGGTATGAACAGATCTCACATGGTGAGGCTGCCACCTCTTCCAGGGGGATGCATCATTACTCCCGCAGCCTCCGTGCCATGCAGCTGCCCAAGGGAGATTTTTAAGGATCTGGGCAGATCCACCCAGTTGATGCATCCATTTACTAAGTGTTCCCTAATACTTCATATCCCAGAGCGAGCTCAGAGCATCTCTCTGGGGACAGGGTACCCACCAGGCAAGCTGCTACACCAGCTCTGAGCATCAGTAATGGACAGAGACCAAGCCATAGCAAGAGGAAATTTCTGTCCAAGCCTTCTCATCAGCCTACGCCCATCAGACTGACTTGTTCAAACCACTTCATCCAGCAAGAGCCGGGAAGGGCAGACGGGGAAGGGAGACCTTTATCTGACAGCACATCCCAAGCAGACCATTTCCTTTCCCTAAGATTTCTGGAGTTATCAGCAATTCACAAGGGGTCCGTGTCAAGCAGAAGCTCTGTACCATTAGCAGGGATTTAGGCCCCAGGTGTGGCCACACACATCCCACAACCCATCTCAGTGCAGAAGAATCAGCATTCACCCCCCGACCTGCTCCCCAGGCTGCATCCCCCTCCTTGACCACATGCCCCCTCATTTGGGGATTACGGCATAATTACCCTTGAAATTAAAAAAAAAAAAGGTATTACTGTGTCCTGGGGGTCCCATAACCATGTTCCAATGCCACTTCTCATGCATCAGTGATTTAATGTAGAAGTAAGTTTAAACCATTAAAGCTGCGTCTTCTACTCCACTTGCTTCTTGGTCCATGGGAAAGAGCAGTACATGGCACTGCAAAGAGCAATAAAATGGGTGAAGGACCCCGCACATGGAGCAGAGAACGTGGCCCTGCTGCTTGAACGTGTGGCTGGAGAGAATCGGAGAAAAATTCTCAGTCCCTCCTCTGCAGAGCATGATGAAGAGCTCCTGGATTCAGGCAGCCTAAGCAGCAGGAGCTTTCTAAAACCACAGATCACAGGAGAGGTCTAAGGAACCCCCCCGATTCAGAAATAAGCCATCTTCTGATATGCATTCTATTTAAAAGTATATATTAAATTCTGTGTCTGGAAAGACTCTAAGTACCTGACTTTAAACAAAATCCCTTTGTTTGGTTGGTTGGTTGGGTTTTTTTAATCAAGAAAAGGTATTTAATATTAAATAGAACATTTATTGCCTTGTAATTATTTTACTGTAGCCAGGTATTCTAGCACTGAATGGAAGATCTTTTTCCATCAATCTGCTGTATCCAAAGTTTTGTATAAAGTTGTAGAGGTCGATTTTTTTTTTTATTTTATATTCAGAAAATTTCTCTTTTTATAAGCATTATTTATTATACAATGTATATACGTGAGTTAACTAAGATTATATATTATAAAAATATATATATTTGGAGAAAAATATATTTCAACTTGCATTTTTTTGTGGTATGTCATTAAAGAGAAGGTAAAAAACCCAAAACATGCACTTGCCAGCTTGTGTGGTTTGCCTCTGAAGGTCCTTTAAGTCCTGCTGAACAACACCTATGGGAGCGGTGTCATACGTCATCCAGCTACGTATGCACAGTGAGAGTCTTGCGAATGCAAGACGGCGATGGTAAAACGTAGCAAATGTAGGAGATTTTACAGCTGAATGCTACAATTTTTATTTATAGAGTGGCACCTCACCATGTGCATATGACATGAGATTATAGGATTAAAATGGGCTTTAGACTTCATATTCTCCCCCCGCTAACGTACTTGCAGGCTGCCATTGATCACCTTTTGATGGTTTGGACAGGACCAAGATCCACATTTTCTCACACAAAAACTTCTTCTCCTGTCCATGAATAATTTTGTGGGCATTTCAGCAACATCTCCCATACATTAATGATGCTTTCAAGTGCGTACAATTTTCACAGAATCACAGAATGTCAGGGGCTGGAAGGGCCCTCCAGAGATATCCTCTCCAACCCCCCTGCTCAAGCACGGTGCACAGGACATCGTCCAGAGGGGGGGTTGAATATCTCCAGAGAAGGAGACTCCACAGCTCCCCTGGGCAGCCTGTGCCAGGGCTCTGTCACCCTCTGAGTAAAGTTCTTCCTCATGTTCACCTGGAACCTCTTCTACTTCAGTTTGTGCCCATTGCGCCTTGTCCTGGCACTGGGCACCACTGAGAAGAGTCTGGCTCCATCCTCATTACATCCACCCTTAAGACATTTCATAGAATCATAGAATGTTTTGGGTTGGAAGGGACCCCTAGAGGTCACCCAGCCCAACCCCTCTGCAGGGAGCAGGGACACCTATAACCAGATCAGGTTGCTCACAGCCCCGTCCAACCTGGCCTGGAATGGTTCCAGGGATGGGGCCTCCACCACCTCTCTGGGCAACCCCTGCCAGGGTTTCACCACCCTCACTGTAAAGAATTTCTTCCTTATAGCCAGTCTAAACCTACCCTGCTTCAGTTTAAAACCATCACCCCTTGCCCTGTCACAGCTGGCCCTGCTAAAAAGATTTTCCCCATCTTTCCTACAGGCTCCCCTTAAGTACTGAACGGCTGCACTCAGGTCTCCCCGCAGGTCTCCCCTCTCTTTGTATGTGTTGATGAGATCCCCAAGTTATCCACAGCACTGATCCAAGATCTACAGCACTGGCCTCAAATATACCTGTCTGAAGTGTAAAAAAAATAAAACCATTCTACATTCCTACCCTGATCTGCAGTTCCTAGACCAAACACTGACATTTGCCTTCTGGCAGAGCGCTGCCTGAAGCATCGCGCTGCTTGTGCAGGAACGATTCCCAGCTCTGTTTCGCTGCACCGTGCTGGAGACAGCGCATGTCCGGCAGCACCATCTCCTACCGGATAGCAGCAGCAACACCTCTGAAGTTACATGAACACCAACAATGCATCACTAATGCTCCAGACAACTGAGAAGTTGGCCCTCGCAGAGTGTTTTGGGTTTAACACCTTTATAAATGGAAGCTACCTCTGTGTCTGCCCATCATCCCGAGCTCTTCTCCACTGCACTCCATCCCCTCAAGCCCTCATCCCGACACTTTCAAATGTATTTGTCTTTGGTTAACAACTCCACTTGTGAGACAGTTACATTTCTGGAAGGTTCAGGAAAAAGCAGCAACAGGGTAAAGAAGGGGATGAAGAACTGTTTAAGGCAATATAGTTCTCACTATAAAGCCACCCTTGCCCATGCAGTGTGTTATAGAGAAAAGGTGGTGGGAAGGGGGTGCCAGGAGTTGTTCTCTTCTGCCACCTGCAGAAAATATCTCTGATACGGATCTCAGAATAGGTTGGAATGGGTGGGATGTCATACCCAACACTTTGGTCTGGTTTTCCAACATGTCCTTCTTCAAGTGTGGTACAGCTAACTCGCACACACACACACCCACCCCTCTGGGGCTTCATCAGCTCCACAAGGTCCAGAAAACTCTAGAAAGGGCTGGAGCAGGGGTCTTCTCAGCCAACTCCTTTAAGACTACCTGTGGTCAAGCTACCCAGGCTGGGGATGTATTCAATCCATCCATGCTTAGGTACAAACTGAACATCCCTCTGGCTATCAGCAGCCTGGAAATAGCATTGTTATCTTCATGCCATACATCAGCACTCTTAGCTGTACACATCTCTGACCAGCACCAAAGACACAGATGCCTCCCAGATCATCACAAGTAGTTGTGCTTTTTATTGAATCCATTGAATGTGCAATTAAACCAGATATTTATTCATCAATATCGTTCTGGACAAAGACACAATAAGGTTTACATCATTTACTCTGAAATATAAGTTAATGTGTGCTGCTGTCACTAAGACTAGCAGAGGAAAGAAAGGAACAAATAAATTCACAAGATCGTACATAAAATGAGAGGGAATAATAACCACTGGGACTCGTAATGTCATCACGATACAACAGTACTGCCAAAGGAAAAGAAACCAGAGTGAAGTGACTAAAATACTCCAACTGCTGTAAATACACGCTAAGGACTACAGTACCTTCACCTCTGGGCCTGAAAGAATGCAAAGCACCCTCCTTCCCTGGGAACGTCATTTTGGGTACAAGCTGCTAGCCCTTAGCAGCGTGTCTGGTCAAGTTTAGGAAGCTACACTGACTAAGATCTCATAAATGGCTTTGATTTCATGCCCCACCAAATTGAGGTATGTTCCATGAACCTTATTAAATGTGTGGAGCCAAAGAACCAGAGGGGAGTAGCCTCATGCAGTCATCGTTGACAGCATCTCATTGACGCAAGATAACTCTTGGGGAAGGACCACGTAGCAAAGTCTGATACATTCCCTTATTTCAGTGCAAAAACACAGCAATACACATCTCATGCATCTGCAGAGCTTGGCTTCCTCTCCATCTCTAAGGAGGAATTTCAACCTTTGGTAAAGGTGGCAGAAAAATGGGATATAACGAGGCTGGCTAATACCAACGCTGCCATCTACACTGCACTCACAAAGAGCTTTCAGGCTGGAATCAGCATCTCTAAAGCTGTTGGTGAATTAACAACAAGCTTTGATGCCTTCAATACTGGATTTGCAAGTTTTCTCTACTCTGATCAACATACTTCCCTGCCTCCTTCCAGTCCCTAATGCCACTAGCCAGTCTCTCTCATCGGGCCACAGAATACCTGGGTATAAAAGAAAGGAGGTGTCAGCATCTTGGCAGTTCTGGAGCTGAATTATTGTGGGCACTGTCTTTAGGTTATTAGCCTGGCTCAATGTTCAATGAGGCATAGGATGACACAGCAAGAAAGCATTCATCAGATCAGGATAACACAGAGTAGTACTTTAATATGCCTTCACCACAGACTGTCAGGTTTTATTAGACATCAGGATTTTTTTCTATTGTAGCAACTGGATGCTGGACACAAGTGAGCGTTAGCTTCAAAACTTACAGGGCATTTCCTCCATGCTATAATTAAATGAGAACGCAGCCTCGCCTGCACAGAGACAGAAGCACAGTGTTCCAGAAGACACTTCCACATGACACCAGTATATTAAAGACGAAGAATAAAGATACTGTATTGCACTAAACATGCAGATTCCACATTGAGTCTTGGAAACAGGGGAGGATTTCACTTTGTCCAGCATGTTGAACACAGAAGAGTAAAGATCCCAGTGTATATTCTCCAGGTTGGTCACTTTTCCAGCTGCTGATCTTGCACTTGGTCCACCTTCAGTCTAGGGAAGGAACTCTTGCAAAAGAAGCCAAATCCATCAAGAAAGCATGCACATGTATGAAAGCATCAAGCATACACTGGAACCCACTCACATGTAGCCAGGACAGATACTGTTTTTCCCCTACATGTATTAGAAAGTCATTTTCTAGGAGATGCCACTGTCAAGACTGGGCTCAACTATTCCCTGTGATACCTACAGGGGAAAGAGTAGGACATCTTTCTCTCAGACAGGAGAAATACAAGAAATCAAAGTTCCAGATTTTAGATAAACAGCTGGATTTTAACTCTAACAGAATCTCTTCTGATTTTCTTTAGGTAAAGAAAGCTAAACTGTGGTCCAATATCTCATTTAAAATTTAAAGTCACAGGTAAATTAAGAAAAAGCAGAGAATTCAGGCATGCAGGTTCTCAAAAAGTCTTCAGGACCTCCCCCGTCCCGAAACAACTAGCATACAGCTGTAAGGAGAACTGATCTGATATACAGTTCTGTAAATATAGGAGGGGCCAACAATGAGATCAGATACACTACCCTGCAGTTCCCCCTCAAAGAGATGCTTGTTTATGAGTGGAGAAGAAATGCTTTAAAAACAATGCTTTAAAATAAAACTACTTACGTTCCTTCTTCTCTCAGAAGAGCCAAGAATTTTTTCACCCGATACTCAGGATCCATCTAAACACCAAACAAAACAGATCTCCATTAATGTGATGCAATCTTTTAAGTAGCACAGTAGGAAAACAAGGCCACAGATATCTGTGTCTGCTTCTATCTCCCCCTTTCCAGAGCTGGGGGAGCAAATAAACCAGTCCGGAGCAGAAGAGACTGACAATGCCCTCAATTCTTCTCTGTCTTCTTCCCCCCTTACAGCTCCATCAGGAAAGCAGCAGAGGAGAGGAGTTGTGTGGGGTGGGTTAGCACACAAGGGAAAGCTGAATCACAGCAAAAGGCTTCCAGAACTCACAGTACCAAGTTGTGTTGTGGCTCCATCAACCAGGAACACCCCCCCCAAAGGTCAGTCCTGCCTCTCCCCCAGCGATAGAGACAACAGGGAACTGGGAGGAAAGGTTACGATGGAGACAGACCCGGGCTGCCATCAGAAGACACAACTTCTGTGTAACTGCATCAGTCCTTTGTGCTGATGCATGGGCTTGTTGCAAATTGGCCATGCCTACACCAAGATATAGCAAGTTAAGACTATAAACATTTGGAAATTGGAGACCGTTGGTTCTCAGAGTATCTTTGTGTTGAATTGCAACAGTTCGTTTGGCCTAGAAACTCCAACTTCTGTTCATTCTGTAATCTTCATCCACATCTTGTATCTTTAACATACTGCCAAAAAAGCAGTAGGTTCATTCTGAAAACATTCAGTAACTGGTACTGTGAAGCTGACTGGTTGTAAGATTCCCAGCTCTACCACCCACTTGGTAATAAACAGGCAAGTGCTCTACTAAAACATAAAATTGGGACTTATCCTTGGAGGGGGGGAAGCAAAGTTTCAGCATGTGCTCTGGCCTCACACCAAAGAGGCAGAACAAGGGCTCTCGAACTCCTCCACCACGTTATACTCCTAAAGAAAAATATCCACCAATTCCAGATGTGAAGAAGCCATCTACTTAAAACCATAACCACTGCATTGAGGGCAACACAAATGTCTTTAAAAACAGCTTGGAAGAAGATACAACACAAAAAAACCCAACAGCAGCATTACCAGTGATGCAGGTAGGGAAGGAACAGCCAGTGAGAATTTCCCCTATGTGCTAAAAGAAAGGTTAAAAATATGTAACTTCCCATCACTTAGAAATATTTCAGTGAGGCCAATACCTCAATGCCAACTACTGAACTATTTTTAGATCAGAAACATAAATTCACCCAAACAAGATGATTTAAAGGAACTTACTGAGGTTCACTGAACTATTAAGTTGGGTTTTTAACATGCAAAGGAATACTGGTAATGTTCAGGATCCCCGAAGAAAAGAAAGGCTACCCCACCACCTAAAGCAGTGTTTGGAATGTATAATGCACGGGTATGAAGAGAAGGACTCTTGTGCCACATAACTGGAGACCAGAAAGACAGTGTCTGCAGTCTCCCTCTGTGTCTGCAGTATCCTTCTAGCCTAAATCTTCTCCACAATCTCTCCCAGTCCACACTTGGCTGCCAGGGGAAAGCACATCTGTCCCGATTTCAGTTCTTCCATTTCTAGGTGTAGATGTGGTGCTTAGGGACATGGTTTAGTGGTAGTCTTGGCAGTGTTAAGTTTATGGTTGGACTTGATGATCTTAAAGGTCTTTTCCAACCTAAATGATCCCATGATTCTATGATTCTATCAGAAAGGCAGAAGACAATTGGGATAGGAGTATGTGTACGTGGGCCACACAACCTGAACACTGATTACTTGGAAGTCCCTTTTCTCTGCAGGAATCCACATATGTAATCCTCACTGTAAGGCTAAGCCTGTGACTCTCACCTGGCAAAGGGTCTTGGATCTTCCCCATCCAAAGAAATCTGGTCTGACCATGTAGCTGATCCTGCTTAAACAGGAGGTTGGACTAGATGACATCCTAAGGTCTCTTCTGACCCTATTTATCTTACAGTCCTATGACAACTCAACCACCTTTCTTCCTATATTTTTTGATATTTCCAGAATGGCTAATTCTTCATAAAGGTGTGACCACAGCTCCAGCTGGCCACACAACAAAGTATCATTTACTGGTAAATTTACAGGTTAAATAACCGGGACAGTGCAGTGGACTGAAAACTGGTTAAACTGCTGAGTTCAAAGGGTTGTGATCCGTGGCACAAAGTCCAGTTGGAGGACAGTCACTAGCAGTATATGCCAGGCATCCATACGGGAGCAAATATCGTTTAACCTCTTTATTAACAAACAGGATTCAGGGACAGAGTGTGCCCTCAGCAAGTTTGCAGATGACGTTGAATGGGGAGGTGTGCTTCATGCACTGGATGATGGTGCTGTCATCCAGAGAGACCTCAGCTGGATGTAGATAGACTGACATAAATCTCATGTAGTTCAACAAAGGGAAATGCAAGGTCTTCCACGTAGGCAGGAATAACCCCATGCAACAGTACAGGCTGGAGGACAACTGGCTGGAAAGTGACTTTGCAGAAAAGGACCTGAGGGTCCTGGAGGACAAGTTGAACATGAACCAGCAATGGGCCCTTGCAACAAAGATGGCCAATAGCATGCTGAGCTTCGTTAGGAGGAATGTTGCTACCAGATCCAGGGAGATGATTCTTCCCCTTTTCTCAGTGACACCACACCAGGAGGACAGTGTCCAGTTCAGGGCTCCCCAGTAGAAGAGAGACAGTGACATCCCAGAGAGAGTCCAGCAAAGGGTCACAAGGATGATTAAATGTCTTGAGCATCTCTCATACAAAGAGAGGCTGTGAGAGGTAAGATTGTTTGGTCTGGAGTAGAAAAGACTTGGGACTGGGGAGGGAAGGGTGACTCTTACCAACGTGTATAAATACCTGATGGGAGGGAGTAAAGAAGAAGAGAGAGAGACACTCCTCTGAGTGGTGCCCGTTGACAGGGAAGGAGGTCACAGGCACAAATTTAAATGTAGTTCCATGTAAACAGAAGAGAAAGGTTTTCATTACAAGGGTGATCACTCACTATTAGGGACCAACCATGGAGGTTATGGAGTCTCCATCCTTGGAGGTACTCAAGACCAAACCGGACATGGCCCTGAGCAACCTGTTCTAGTTGATCGTGCTTGGTCAGAGCAGGGGGTTGGACTAGACAAAGATGAAAAAAATGCCATGGGTGCAATTAGCAGAGCCAAAGGACCTTGGTGGAACCTTAGGAAACCAGAGGAAAGTCATCACAATCAGGAAATAACAACGAAGGACCAATCAGACAGTCCTATTAAAAAAAAACCCAGCATGATCTGAGCCAGATATACATAAACAAATCTCTTCTTTTCATTCCCAGAAAATTTGTACTAATGCCACCAGCTGAAATTCAAACTTGTCAATGCCGGTGTTCTGTTTCCCAAATCGAAGATGCTGCCTCACCACCCCTTTTCACACAGGCATAAGCAAGTGGCCATGGTAAGACACTGTCCATAATCTGTACTGACACAGTTTCTACAGACTCTTTTTGGGAGGAACAGCATTTATCTGCAGACACAATATCTTGTCCAAAAGACTAAAGCAGGAAACTGAAAGGCAGCAAAGAGGCAAACTTGACCAGATAGCTTATTAAAAAACACAAGACACAAAACCAGAAGATGGAGTCAATATAGTGCGAAGAGGAAGCAGATTCAGGACTCTTGACCAGACCCTCTACTGTCCTGTGAAAGGAGAAATGCTGCTGCTAAAGTGGATGAATGATTTTCTAGAACAGCATGGAGATTGACTCTGTGACACAGCTCAGAGACGTGGCAAGAAAATGGCTGTTCCTTTCTAGGTACTGCAGTATCTCCAGGACACGCCTGGGAGCCCTTAGGAAAAAAGGCAACTGAAGAGACTTCATTAATCTTCAGTCCAGAGAAGAGGAGATACTCCACCAAGACGTGCATGCCTCCAGGTAGTACAGTACTGCTGTAAACCTGTCATCCAAACTCTTAGTATGTCCAGATACAGCGTTTAGCTTAAAATAATACAGGCAATATTATATGATAATCTTTCAAAATAAGTTCCCGTGTAAGTTAGAATACATTACAGACAAACATCTTAGATTAACTAAAGTTTTACTTATGCTAAAACAGAAGTTACCAAATCAGGAAATACTGGAGGTGCAAAAAGGGGCTTTCTGGAAAGCTGCCTGGCTCATTCAGGTTCCTGCTCCAAGAAGAGAGACCTTGGGTTTTGGAGCCTTGCCAGCAAGGTCCAAGCAGGCAAAATAAGGAGAAGGAACCTGCTAGCTATGGAAAAAGAAGGCTCAGGTATCCAGCAGCACCCCGGGGTAGGGTTGCAGCATCAGGGCAGAGTGAAGCTAGCGTGGCACCCGATAGCAGTGTGAGGTGGTCCATTTTCTGCAGCCAAGGATACTTCAGAACTAAACTTTTCCGGATTCACGTGGCAAATCATGAATGCACCCATTCATCAAAGACTTCTTTTGAACAAGAACATATCATCATTCCAGGACACTGAGTGTACACAAGATGCCCAGAGTATGTGACACTAAATACGAGTAGTTTGACATTAAAGAAGGGCAGGAATAGCAATAAACATAGTTTGAGGGAAATTAAGCTGCCAAAATTGTTGGTTTTTCAAGGCTCCTAAACAAGGTAACAAAGCAACCCAAGATACCAGAGCCATGCAGTGGTTCATGGTACTCCAAGAAAGGATCTTAATATTGAGAGACTGGTTCAGCAAGACTTCAGTCTGAAATAAACTGAAAGTCATTTGAACAGCTTAAGAATACCTACATACAGCATATACTGGGTTTACTACTCTAATAAAACAAAGAAACAGATTCAGTGACTGCAGAGAAAGAAACTAAGTGCACATTTTTTGCAAAGAATTCATTCACCATGGAATCTAATCAGCTGAATTTTGAGAAATTTCATCCATCACTTAAGAGTTTTTAAGGGATTTCAAATTCAAATCTCTTTCTAAAAAGCTGTGTTCCAACTCAGTGCAAAAAGGAAGTCATGGACTTCCCATTTGGTAAAATTCTGCTTTCCTGTAAAAGCTAGCCAGATCAGGTATCACTGTGGTCTTTCAATGCATTCAGGTACAAGTGTTCTCCTACTTAGTGAGAGCCTGTATTGCCTTCCTGTATTTATAGCAGTTCAGCAGATGGAGTCATGTAAACACCTCGGACCTTTTGGAACAGAACTTCTTCATATTTAGCTTCCATATGCTGTTACCTAGCTATTACACAATTACCTGAATTGAGTGTAATAACATAAGTTGCCTTGCTACCAACCATCCATGTATAGTAGCAAAGGTGGATCACCAACCATCTACAGACAGTAGCAGCCCTTCGTTGTACACTTTTTCAATTTGTCAGAAATAGCAGAGAGTCGCAGTTCTGCCTGTCTTCTCCCAGCCTGATTGGTCACAGATTCATCTACAAAATGGTGGTCTAGTTAAAAAAATCCGCAAAAGACCAGTTTACCCATCTGCACAGTCTAGGGAAGCGTGAAGCCTCCCTATCATCGTAGGTGTGCAGCCATGGGGCGATGCTGTGAACAAGGCTGGGGTAAGCATTTCCACCCATCTCCAGATTCAGAACTGCCCATAATTTACATAACCTTCACCTTCAGTTTTGAAAAGAACCAACACTTAAGGTCAAAGCAGCAAAAGAAAACGTCCTGTTTCAGAAGAAGGAACCCATTATCAAGGCTAAGTGAAATGGGCTGCAACAGAGCCAGGCAGTCCCTGAAGGTCTGCACCCCTTAAATACATTTAATACATGTGAGCAATGACTTACTGACTTGCCTGTAGATATGGAATTAAAAGCCAAGGAAGAAGAGGAAAAAGTAATCTAGATAAATGACTTTATTCCCTGAGGTGACATCCAGTCAGAGCATATCCTTAGTGCTGTGCAAGTTTTAACAGAATTGTGAATAGTGAACAGAGGGATACATGACTTATATGCTGCTAAACTACATGCCTCTTAGCTTATGCTCAGCCTCTCCTAGGAAGATCTAAGGACAGTTCACTCAGCTGCACTAAATCCATTTGATGTGAAAAGAGAGTGTGTGTGAGGGGGGGAAGGACTCAGAAGGGCGCTGAAATGTCAGCCACAGAGGATTAGGGCTGCACGCTACGCCCTCTCATTTTTAGCATGCATATACTGTCGAGCACAAGCTTGATGGCTGGCTCGCAGGCATAGATGATGGGTGCGGGGGAGGGTTAAGAGCTACATATTTCTACCCTCTGCAATTATTTTCTTTAAAGTGCTGAAAGTGGAAAATAAAGAGAAGAGCAGCTGAACAGCCTGACAGATTTATCTTTCAGGGAAAGAGCACATACACCTGCACAGGCACCTTTTTCTTTAAAAAAAAAAAAAAATCTTAAGTGATTGCTATCTGCAATCTTAACATGCTGTGTGTAGAGAAGAAATTTCATGAAAGGTAAGTTAATCCAATCCCTCCAGTTGCCAGATGCTCTTCTCCGAAGTGCAGCTCTAAACAGCCTATAGGCACTGTGATTTTTAAACATCTCTCCGTGGACCAAAACCTGGTGATTTCTTTGTTCAGACAATTTCTTCTCACTGTAGCTCTTATCAGTTAAACCGATGCAAAGGCTCCTACAGCTCAGCTAAAGTAGGAGGCTGCTGAGAAGTGGGAACCTCTCAGACTGCTCTATTTACCCCAGCCCTTCCTGGACCAGATACATTCTTACTTGTAATGACATTTCTATCAGCATCAGCAGCTTCTTGATACCAATCCAGACAGCCTTCTGTTTGACATTCTGTGCAATAGTGCTGCGTTCCTTGTCTTTGAAGCTACCCAGGAGCTGGGAGGGAAGGAAAAAAAAAAAAAATCAACAACAAGAGACTGTCAGCAGGAATAATGCTACCTAACTCAGGACAAAAGGAATAAAAAGCTAGAAAGCATTTGCTAGCTTAGAAGGAAAATTGGTTTCAATATATCTAGACAAGGCAAAACAGTCTTTTATTCCATCACATTGCTTTCCATAACTTCTCTAATCGAACAGTAAGCGATGCTCTTATGATGCATTCTAGGTTTTCCCCAGATTACAGTTTGGAAGGAACACAGTGGCTCGAGCCACAGTAAGTTTTCAAAACTGCTGCAAGAGTGTCTGTGTCTTTCAGGCTTTGGTGATATTGTCATTGTTTTGCAAGTTTGCACACAGGATTTGCCTGTTAAGTTTATTTTAGCAGCCTTCAAAATTCACTACAATTTCCACTATGGCATAGAACAAGCAACCATTAAGGGCACAAATTTATAAAGAACCTATAATCTCTTCAGCACCAAACACTTTAATTTGTCATTGTTCCAATTCACGAGAGCTTGGCATCCCCCAGGCACATTCAGTTCAAGGGTCCCAATTATATTCATTCCATGGCCTCAGAATCTTTCAATCCACTCCACAAACTTTCTCCCCTCAACCCACGGTTCTCTCATTTTGCTTTAATTTATTGTACGAAAAAGTCATTCATATTGTACAAAAAAGCCTTAGAACTGTTATGACATATTGTTATGACATAACCCCACTGGACAGTATTCCCAAATGCAGAGCTACTGCAAAATTACTCATTTCCAGGGAATTTTGAGCTTGTTTGTCATCCTTGAACTTTTTCTCACCTCCAAAGCCTCCATCAGCTGCTCCCCTGTTGCAATGTTGGGCACATGAATTGTAGTGCTGAAAGCGTTCAGCATTTCCATTTCCTGCAGGACATCTTTGCGACTGGTGGTTCCAATGATTAGAAGCTTGCGACCCTGTCCACACAATGGAATAAGTGTCAAGAAAGGAAAACCAAGAGAGGAAGCAGCCTTGGGAAGTTTCAGCTGAAAAATGGAAAATGGCCATGTAAAAATACCACTTAAAGTAAAATCAGTAGGATTAAAGCTGCCAGTAATTGAAGGAATCAACATCAACCCTACAAGACTAGGACCAGATTTCAGAAGTCAGGGTAATGACACCAATGGGGTCCAAAAACTATGGTACACAGAAGACCCACTCATACTCACAGCTTTCCTACCTTACCCTTCCTTCTAAATTCATCATTATAAATAGCTGAATCCTCATTCAATTTAAAAGCATGAGCAAACCCCCACTCCCAAAAGCTGAATTACAGCTGACTTCTCAAGGGAACGGCCTGTCCTTAGAAATCCTGTGGGTACGGTGAATCCTCTGCCACTGTACAGACAGCTCCAAGGTTTTACAGCTCATGCTTCAAGAGCAGAGGCTGCCGTAAGTTCGTAGGACTTCCCATTGACACTGTGGTTGTATCAAAGGGCAGTACCACATCTGGCAGCCTCCAAGTTCAAACTGACAGCGCACACAACAATTCCAAATCCTGAGCAATAACAGGGTTTATAAATAGTAGAGCAATGAATGAAAAACATTAGCTGCCAATAAAAACCAACTCCTGTTAGTTCTTCTTGCAAATGCCATTTCAGCGCTATTGGAATTTTACCATGCAGTGTTCAGACCTTGATAAATGTTGGCTGATGGATGGAGCTGGTGGGATTATCAGCTGTGATCAGTCCCTTTTCCAGTACAGAAGGAGCCTGTGGGTTGAGGAGAGGCCTGGCTGGCCAAGCACCCTCCTCATTTGCTGTAGAGAAGTTTAGCTGATGCTCAGGGACAAAGAGTAAAGTTCTATATTTCAACTTTGTGACACAAAATTCTGTTCATCATTACAAAAAAACCAATACAAACAAAAACATAGCTGCTCTGTGGGGACAGTTTTTAGAATTAATTCCATAAGTGCTTTGCATTCCTTTGACAAAGGATGAAAACCTGTTTAAACCTAATACACCATTGATGAAGATGATGCATTGTCGCAGCATTCGTTTATTTCCCACCCCAAGTGTCAATGTATTCACTGACTTCTTGTGTTTGAACAGATTACACTTCTGCTTTGGGTGACGGACAATGAGAAAGCACCAGAACTGGTAACAAACTCAAGTGCTCACTTCAAGTTTGTTTTTCACCTAAGACAGCAGAAGGAAGCAATGCCTGGCAGGTTGAAACCAGAGCACGCCCCAGGTCACGAGCTTCACACAAAAGCTTTGTCAGGGAAACACTGTGCTAACCCTTCTGTGTATTAATCACCACTCACATCTCAGGAGGCACCACACTCACCAGCTCAGGCACCTCTTTAGGGGGGAAATCCTCAGAAACCTACTGGACAATTTAATGGGGAAGAGCAGCCAATTCCTGAACCGACGACAGAAATGCCAGGTTTAAAACTGCAGTGGGAATAGGGAACGCTTTATTACTTAAAAAAAATGTGCCTGCTGGCAGAACACAGCAAGCAGAAAAAAGGTCTGAGTGTCTAAAAATGCCTGTAGGTAGCCTTGAGAAGGGCGTACAATGTCAGCAGAAAACAAACACAACTATTCTGTAGTGTGCTGCTTCCACTACATTCTGCATGCCCACAGCTTTACAACTGCATGTTATTTCCTTCCTTTTTGATGGTCATTGTGTAGCAAAGCCAGGAAAATATTTTATCATTTTGCAAGTTTGAGCCAAATCTGAGCAAATGAGTAAGATCTTGCATGCAAAGATGAAGAAACAATGCACAAAGAGTAAGCGAATGGCATTTGAGCTGCACTCCAACAAGGAATTCAGAAAGCCCCATCACGTACTCATTTTCAGCTAAAGCACTTAATAAACCAAGAAAAATAAATGATGCTCGGCAACAGACAAGCTTTTTGTCTACATGAAGACAACATTTCAGTCATCTCCATCTTTGGAAGGGGTTGGTAAAGCAGACTTTAAAGGCAGGCTTGGAAGCTGTGTGAAATGAGTCTCCCCAAGAACACCTGAACCATCACCTTCTCATGAGTCACAGAAGCACGGCACAAACACCTCTGACATCTGAAGTTACCACCCAAGGACAAGGTTAAAAGGTGCCTTCAACTTGCTAAGCTACGCTTGGGATCACAGCACAGGTGACAGCAGGACTGATGCATGCTTAGGATCTTCAGAACCCAGGGAATATCAGCAGATTTGGTTGAGAAAACTTCATTTCAATTTTCATTTACTTTGCTTTCATGGTTGCTCTGTATTTCCTCACCACACTGTCCTCAGTGAGTTTTTGTTCAATTCATAAATAGCACTGATACATCTGATAATCTGTATGCTATATCTCAGTAAAAAGCTGAAGCCCTGTAAGGAGATTCTGCTACTTCATTCAAAAAATTGTTAACAAGTCATATGCATGCTGTTGGGCACCTTCAGACAGTTTTCTCATTACACAGGTAAGGTGCTAGGGTACAAAAGAAGCCAAAGACACTCCTGAACAGAACTGAGACCTCCAAAACATGCACCAACCCCCTCTTGCAAGCACAAATCCACGCAACGCTATACCACTGAGACCAATCTGCTTTACAAGCTATAGCAATTCCTCTAAAAAATTGTTTATTACTGTACGTAACTCCCAAAATCCAGCATAGCTTGGGTAAGGGATTGTATCAATAACAGTTTCCCATGAAATACATGCATTTTAGGGGGGAAAAAACCCGCTCGAGGGCAGCCCGCAAGGCAGTATCTGTTCCCAAAATATCACTAACAACACACACACAGTGCCTGGCACAGCAGATAAGACATCAATCAAGGGAACAACTTGCAGGATCCTTGCCTGAGTAACTTCTACACTGAAGTCCATGCTTGATCATAATAAAAACGGAGTTTGGGGTTTCTTCAGAGACTAAGAGGAAGGAAAGAATATACGCAGCACAGAAATGTAATTAGTGAGGTGGGCTTTACCTCCTGTAACTTCAGGTGCCCACATATGATCTCATTCCCTGCATTTTCTTCTTAGTTAACAGAGCCCAGATGACGCCTATCTCCTCCCAGAAAAGCTGCCTACACTCTGCGCTCATACAGCCAACTATTTGCTAAACAACTAGTTCAGTCATAGGAAACCAAACCGCTGACAGCCACGTTTAGTCAGATGAATTCCAAACTTGCTGTAAATCAGGCCAGCAGACAATTACTACACACACAAAAATGACTCTAAATGACTTATTACCATTTAGGAAAGCCACTGGAATTGGTCATTGTGGCAAGTTCTGTGAAAACACCAGCTCAATGCTAAACCTTACGCAAAATGCAAACACTCAGACATTTTTAGAATGGAAAAAAAAAAAAAAGAGTAAAACAAAAGTCGTTATTCTACCATATGAATCCAGGGTGCTCTTTAAGACATTGTGCAATCCTAGCTGTTTCAAATACAATTTCAAATGAATCACCCAGTTGGAGAAATCAGAGGAGAGCAGTGGGGATGGACACAGGTATGGAATAACTTCCCTAAACAGACTTTTGGTAAATTGGTGGGGCGTAAGCAGGAGAGGTCTGTAAAATCATATATGGTATAAAGGGGGGAAACTGCTGTTTCTCAAAAGAAAAACTAGGGAGCACTACATGAAAATTAAAGAAGCATCAGTTTTAAACTGAACAAGAGGATGATGTTTCCTTTCACCATACAAGTCAGCTGAACTCAAGCAAGCAAGACACTAAGAATGGCAAAAGCTTAACAAGGTTCAAAAGCAACAGGGCAAGCTAACAGCGGTCAGATCCATCAGCAATTTTTGGATATCGCTGTTAGGATCCATGCTCAGGACCCCGAACCACCGATGACCGAGTGTCTGAACACTCCTCAGAACAGACGGCTACTCTGCAAAACAGTGCTTAAAAATTTTGAGCAGCTCCACCCAAAACATACTGATTTTTTCCTTGCTTCCTTCAAAAGCAGCTATGCGCTTCAACTTGCCACCTTTAAACTTGACCCACTAGAAAGCCAGTTACCATAAAACAAGCATAATCTCTGCTGTATCAATTACTAAAAGAAGATGAAGTGTCAGGAGTCCCTTGTACTTTTCAAAGTTTCAGGCAACTTGCTCAGCAAACAAGTGGAAAATGTTTTGCCCCAGGCATTACCACAAAAGCAAGAAAAGCCATCGAGCCAAACTGAAAAAGCTGCCCTCGTCCAACACACCACAGGGTATCACTAGATTTAGTCTTGCTGTTGTGAGATGTGCTTCTAAAATACCCCCATTTCCAGAAATATTCACATTTTTGATCCTTAATTTCTACAGCAGGCATTGCAAAGGCAACATGCCATGTGTTCAGCCCACAGGAGATCAGGAGTCAAGCTGAACTTCCAAAAATCAGGCATAACAAAATAGTAACTACCAAGTAAGGAGGAACGTGGCTTTTCAGCAGCTCAGGATCATTTGGTGTCAGACTCCTCACCAGGGCAGTTCTAGGCCCAGTTTTTCCATCAACAGAGGTTAGATACAAGGATGTCATCACTTAAGTCTGGATTCATCCTGCCCATTTTTAGGCAATAAGTGCCCCAGTTCCGAGCCCAAGATCCCTCTATACTGATAGGGGGACACCCAGTAGAGAGGTGCGTGTCTTGCCCCCGCTGCCTTCTAGAAGCCGGATTTCACCTCTCTGCTACAGGGGTTTTATCTGAATAAAGGAAACAGTCATGCAGAGAACTGTGGGACTTGAAGATCAAAAGAGAAAATAGTTTCAAACTATTGCATTTTCCAGCATTATGAGACTGATTCTTCTAACACAGTATTCACTTTCTCATGGGCACCACATTACTGCATTGACTACTGAAGACAAACTAGAACATAAAAGATTTAAATACTCCGCTAAAAGCAAATGGAGTCTCAACATGTTGGTGGAGTCTCAATCAGAATTTCAGCAAATCTAACCAGCCCTAGGCAAGGGGAGTTGAGGGGAGCTTGAACTACACTATAACCAAGTATTGGTGGCTACGAAGTCCCCCACCAGCTCTTCACTCAACTTTGGACCCTTGTACGTTTTTGTGTGTGTGTTTTGGGTTATCAACAATTCTTCACTTGTAATGGGAGAAAACACAATTTCCCAGGTTTAAAAGTATAAAGGTAACGTCACTGTTGATTGGAGTTGCTTCCAATTCACACCAAGTGACGTGGAATCAGGAATGCATCTGGGATTATATTGAACAAGGAGATTATTTCCCCCCTTTCTCCCGTCAACTTTCATGAATCGGCAAAAGCCTCCAGTGTCCCAGAAAGGAAAGGGGCTGGGGGCCTCTGGGAGCAGTAGAAGGGCATCCACAAGAGTGGTCGAGAGCATCTTGCTAAGCCAGACATTTCATAACACTGCACAAATTGTACGTCCAGCTTAGGGCGGGGATGCTGCAATGGTCTTTCACCCTTTGAGCCAATTGTTAGCTTTTCACAGGAACCAGCAGGGAAGCACATGTGAAACCTCTGTGGGGCTGGTGAGTGTCTCCATGCCTTGTGTGACTCTGCATGTAGATGAAGCAGCTTCGGCTTTCGGAGCTGCTGCTGCTTAGTTCTCAGAGAAGTCCTTTTCTCCCGCTTGGCTCCCTGCTGCGACAGTCCTTTTCAGTTTTTCTATCCCCCCCCCGGTCTCTTCTCCTGCACAACACAGGGAAACTTGACTGAAATAAAGACCCAAGAGAACATGGTTTATTTTCTTCTCTTCAATCCATTTTAGAAAAGCTTTTTAATTGGTTTAAAAAAAGATGCTAAACAAAATGCAGCGTTTTTCAGTCTTCTTGAACTAGTAGTAATAGATATCACTATGTAAGAATTGCTGAGTGGAACTAGCAAGCTTGAGCTGTGACCGGGAATTTAAAGCAAACTCAGAGATGTTTCTAGCTTCTTTAAAGTCTAACGTGTTTACTCTCAAAACCTCTGCAAAGTGCAAACAAGCCAGAAAGCCCAGAAAACCAGAAAGCTTCTAGTATTTGCCCCTTCCACACCGCATTAAAATAATATAGCCTCAACAGGAAAAGGAGAGTCTAGGAGGCAGCTTTCAGAAGCCAATTCAACAGAGACATATACCTCAACACAGTAGTAATAAGATTTCATCCCAGAAATGTTCCTCTTACACCCAAAGCCTACAGTAATTGTAGGAAGCTGCTTGCACATTAAGTATATTCTCTGCAAGTGATGTGACAACACCATGTGAATACATAATCTGGGCCACAAAGATGGGAGCAGCAGAACTGCACTGCTGAAACGCACCCTCCGCTTCCCGCTCACTCCTTGCTTACAGTTTCAACTGCTTTGTTGTTCCCATTTCTAAGCTTTTTCAAATCAACTCTGTATTTTGCACCCCTCTGACAAGCAAAATGGTGAAGACCCTGATAGCAATGGAGAAGAGGTATTGGCTCCCCAGCATCTTGCCAACGATTTCTCTCAGCACAGGGACATTCCTGGCACATCCCAGGATACTCCATTTTTTTTACAAGGAATGAACCAAAATGATGATCCCAATCCCACAGAAATTCGCATTGGATTGGCCTCATGGAGCAGGTTAGTACCACTGAGGTGGTTAGTACCAACTCATGGACATTTCAAGCATGTATCTGCATCTCAAACTACAACAAACCCCCCGAAATCAGCCATTGCTTCTAAACAATTTGCTCCCCAAGGGAACTAGACATCTCAGAGGGAACTTGGAAGGGCATCGATTAACCGGCAGTATTATCTCCCCCGTGGGTTTCTCACTTGAGCTTAAAAACCCCAAGAGTTTCCATGCCCAAATTCAATCTTTTTCACAGTAAACATTCATAGCAGAAAAGGTCTTTTCCTGCAAGACTCTACCTCTTATACACTGTTAGGTTTTTAAATGGAAAAAATCCCCAGATGCCATGACTATCACAGGGAGACAAGAAATAAGCTAGGAAAGACCTTATCATAGGAAATGCCAAACTAGGTCAGCCCAAAGGGTCCATCTAACCCCATGTCCTAATTTCCGCAGTAGCCAATAGTGGACACTTGTGAAAAAAAGCAAAAAAACCCCACATCATCAATCAAACAGTGACATTTCCTCAGAAAACTCTCTAACAATTTATTGCTTAAGTCACCGTAATATTGGCTGTCAACCCAAAGTCTTCCAGCCTCAAGGGCATTTCAAGCATTGCAAAGTGCAAATCTCTAGCAACATGCATAAACTTGGCAAATATCTAAGAGCTTCAAGCCCTGCATCCTGCTTTCAGGGAGACTCAGGTGCCAACAAAAATGCATCTGAGCAGCAAAATACATTCAGAGGATGCAATGATTAAAATGGACAATTTAATATTTCAAGTTCCTTCAATACCTGAACCAAATCCAGTTCTATTTTCCCCTACTGATTTATAGGAACAAGCATTTCTGGTACCGTGGAAATACCCAGCAATAGGTCAATGATTACATGAGATTATGACAATCAAACATGATTGTGCTGTTACATACAGGCAGCCTTTCTGTTCTAACATATGTGATAACCAAATCTAAGTTTCATGTTAAGAGACTCCACATGGCATAGAAAGCTCACTGGGAAAAATCTTTGTTCTCCCAGAGTCAGTCACAAGGGGAACTTCAGGGCCTGTGGCATTACAATTTAGTTCAAAGTTCTATATTTGAAAGGTCTTTTCACCAAACTCTCTAATGAAAACAGTACTCACACATACATTGGGTCCAGGATATTAAAAATGACAAAAAAAAAATTGAGTTCATCCAGGCTGTGCTTCTCTGCTTTTTCCTGACACCAGCTTCCAAGGTTTTCTTGTTAGTATGTTCTTTATTCATGCAGATACTTTCACATACACAGCAGAATTCCAGTGAATGACAGGAAAAATGGCAAACAAAAAGAAGAGTCCCTGCCTGTTCGTCTCATTCAGTGCAAGCTTCAGAAATGTTATCACTTGTGATGTTCTTAAGTCTCATCAAACCAGAAAGTGCAAATAGACAGGATCAGCAGGAGATGTAAGATCTTAAGCTTTCCTCACCTGTTGTAATTAACATCTGATAATTTCAAGTTAAGAACAAATTAAGACCCCGACATCCACAATCATACCTGACTTAGAAATTGATTTCTAAATAAGGAGGGAGCATGCGGCTGAGCCAGGGATTGATTTTGACTAAACAGTTCCTCAGTTAATCAGAAAGCAGGCAGCTCGCATGTTTAAGTTTTACACAGTGAAGGTTAAACTTGTTTCCTTAGTCAGTATTTCTAGGGCTAACTGCAGAAGACTCAGCCTTAAGTAATTAGATAATTAAAGTTGAATCCTTTGTGGTTATCCTAGAAACGTCAAACTGACTGAAGAGCAGCAGGCTAGGATTAACTTGACTGAAGCAGAGACAATAGCACTAATACTACTGGCAGCACAGCAGCTATCAGCAGGACACAAAGCTTTCCACTGTCAAAATTATTATAGGAATAGGGCATCTCGTCCCTCGATTACTTTCCTACCTGAGGGGGGGCCTTCTTTAGCAGCACAAGAAGGGCTTGCAACACCAGATTAGAGAACCGTGGTCCAATTGGGACATAATCTGAAATGAAAAATGCATTTTAAAGCCCACTAAGCAGATGCATATTTAAGCCACTTCACTGTATCAAAAACAGTTCAAGGCTCCCAAAGTAAATGGTTCCAAGATCATTTCCAGTTTGCAAGATTTCAACATAGCAAATATTTCAGTATTTCTGCACAGCAGACAACACCGCTCGCTCTCATCATCCTAACTCACCTAGAAGTCTCTCAATGTCGTCCACGACAACACAGCTGAGTTGGGACTTGTATGCATCATCAAAGATCTAAACAGCAAAATGACTCATCGTTAAATCTCAGCATCAAAATTACAACAGTCATGATAGGACCTGTTGATGTGTTTTTAGCTAAACACAGCAGTATTTAGAGGAATAAACAGAGAATGAAGAAGATAAGTACCAGGAGACTAGACTCTACCTGCATTTAATAAAACACTGCCATCCCAATAAAGTCACGGCTTGGTTTTGTTCATTTACCCCATACGCTTTGCAAGAAAGCCAGCTGCTCTGCATTTAATTGTCAGCAATGGACAAAACAGAGCACTGTTCCTCTGGTTTTTGGAGCTGGGGTAATACTGACAATAAAACACCACACACACAAATCCCCCACAGTTGCAATGCAATTATGAAGCTTTTCTACCCAAGCTGGATATTGGTTACTTTTCATAAGAGCATATCGCTGGGCAAAGAGACCTGCTCAGGTACGGATCGAGCCTCCACATTACCCTTTATAGAGCAGCAAACCAGTGTCCTGCAAAGCTCTGGATTTAACCTAAGGGCATCAGTGGTACTGCAGGTCTACCTCCAGCACACGCTGATTCAAGTGGGGTCCCAAAGGCTCCTTTTTGAATCTAAATTACAAACTGGGCTTCCAGCTATGAGCACATCACTTTTCTTAGAAGCTATGCAATCCTGCAACATCATCTTAGGGTAACATTTCACTTACATGCTTCATTCAGTATCATTCGGCTAGAAGAACAAAGTGCTGGCTTGCTTCAGTAAATGAAATCTCCTTCCTTCCACCTGGCTACTTGGAATTATTTAAGCTGTTTTCAGCTTGTTTGCATTCCCCCTGCTCCCCAAGTTGTTAAAACTCTTGTTTAACTCAACATTACCACCTCAAAACTGTTCCTAGTCTCATTCAGGCAGGTTTTATTCTTTCCAAGCGCAACCCTAGGCCTGTCCTGCCTCCACCTTTGCAGAGTTCCAGACTTGCTCATCACAGATCAGGTGTTTTGTATCACTATTAGTCATGATTACACATCAGACCCAGTTGGGACAGAGCCTTGAAACCTTCCTTGAGTCACTTAGTGCCACAAAAAACATTCATTCAACTTTATAAATAAATATATGCACAGGAATTTAGGACCTACAGAGAGCAGAAAACACAATCACAAGAGTAATTCACTTTTTTGTCCACTAGATACTATAGAATTCGATTGCAATCTAGCAAAAGAGTAGGATGCATAAGTACCTTCTTCATAGCTTGGCACTTGGCTGTTTCAGAAAATCCGATCATCTTATCAGGAGAACAGATCTTGATAAAGGGAAAGTTGGATTCTTCTGCTATTTTTGCTGCTAAAGCAGTCTTCCCACTGTGGGGGGGACCTGAAACAAAGGACAAACATAATGAAAAAACAAGGGAGAAAACAACTCTGGTAAGGCTCAGCATGGATAACATTTAAAGCACGTTTAGAATCTTATTCAGAGGCATCTACATTTTGAAATTACCTTTTCTTCTACTTGCAGAAGGAGCACAATAACTCCTAGCACAATACAATCCTCCAGATGAAGGAAATTACTGCAACTATCAGCACATGCAGACTGATGAGCCATGAAACCAACAAAAAAAAAAATTGTAGGACTGGCCACTGCACTAAAATTAGCACGTTTGCATTTTAAACTATGGTTGTGCCCCTTCTAAATATGATTTCTGCAGGTACTGTGGCAAACAAGTTAACAGCATGAATGTCAGGTAAATATTGACAAAGACAATTTGTTATTTGCCTGAACTCACACTAGAATGATTCAAACAGAGACCAAAGACACATCTTAATCCATACACCCAACACAAATCAATTTGGAGTGCAAGAAGGTACTGCATACAAGCAGTATGTTGGTCACAAGCTCACAGAATTATTCAGGGGATCTTTTCAAGATTAATTTCAAAGCTACTGACCGCTAAGCAATAGTGGTAATCCACATTTTTTGACTTCAGGAAAAGAAGAAGGGAAGTGCTAAATAACAAATTCTACTCCAGTATCTGTAACGTAGATATTGGAACTAGTGTCCTAGACTCTTCATTTTCGGTAACAGTCTAGATAAGAGCGCAATCCTCCTCTGTCTAACAGCAGACACCTAAATGTGGCTAGATGAACTGTTGTTTGAACTCAGCTCATTACACTGATGAGCTCTGCAGTGAATCCAAAGAGAATTTAGACAACTCAGCTAGAGATGTGCGCACTGTAGAACATCCACATTTAGGTTATTAACTGGGTGCATTCACCTCTCCATTCTTCCAAGAACAGAATTTTGTTCACGCTGAGAAGCCAGTTTTAATATCTAAAGCAATTTCACCCAAGTAAACTGGAAGAGACCAATTCCATTTTCCCTCTCATGTGTTTCTTTGATGTACAGTTGCAGGATACAAGAGGTGACCACTTGGGCAACTGGTAGACAGAAGTCGCTTGGCTTCTTTTTTATATAGTTTTTTCTTAAATTTACCTTCTAGAAGAACGCTAACCAAAGGAGTGCGGTCACTGTTCTTAGTTTGTTGAACAAGCAGCTCCCCATCATCCAATACCCTTGTTACTGGATCACCCCACTTAATAATACCATTCATGATGTAGCTTGCATAGTCTTCCTGGTTGGTTCCAAATGCCTGTATTAGAGAAGGAACATTTATTTTACTGTGAAATTTTGCATCACATCAGAAAAGCATGAAACAATTAAACATTACCAGAGTGACCAAGACTCTGGAAGATCCTCAAGTGAGGCAGTCAGTACCAGAAGACCCCTGGGTAACAGCACACCACATTTCAGTTCAAAGGACTGAATGCTGTTGGAGACCATGCACATTTAGAAACACCTTTTCATACACCCCCAAAACAAATTCTGGTCGGTACAAGTCACCAACGGGTTCTGAATCCACACTGTTTAAAGACAATTCTCAAAAATGAGGCTTAAACCTCCTCCTACAGTCCATATTAAAGCTGTCATCCATTAACTGAAGGAGCCTAGAAGGGAGGGTGTACATACAACAAGGAGAAGAAATTCCAAGTTGCTCTCTTCATTTGTTCTATTCCTTTTTATGATCCTTGCAAGAAAAAGGCACAAAACAGAGCCTTAGCACCGCAGGCAGAAAGAGGGTCCCTACTTTCATTCCTACAACACAGGACATGGTATGTCAGTCCATGGTGCACCACAGCGTGTCTGATCCCAGAAGGAAGTTAATACCTCATGCCATCAACTGTATTGGGTGACTATTACAGGAGTTACACAGTGCCTACTTACTGGCTTTATATCATTCTCTAAAGATGCAAAGAAGTCTCCTCGTGTCACACGCAAGCTCTCTGCCTTCTCCATATCCACTTCCACTTTGTTGCTGGCCTAATAAAGGCAATAAAAGACAGTGAAGTACAGCAGTACCACACATCACCCCTTCCCTCTGCGGATCCAACCCTGTAGTCGGTCTGTGTCAATAAGAAAAATGCTTCTTAACAGGACATTTGTGGGACATATGCCAGATACCATGGGAGCAATCATCATCTTCACAAAGCCAGATCCCTATGCCAGCCCCATGAAGTCATTAAGTAACAGTTGTTCCACTCCACTGGGTGGAAAGCTGAAGTGAAGAATATGGCCATGACCCCACATTTCAGAGAAGCCGCCCCAGCTAAGAACAGGCTGGAAGCTCTGCACCATCCTTGCTATTGCTGTGCTACCTTGACTAAATAAACCAAGTGTCAGCGAGGCTCAGACTGGTGCGCACTGTGGGACTGATCTCACCTAAGTTTAAATTTCTAAAAGTGACTGGAGGTATGCAGGTTCCCTTTAGAGCATAGAACTACTCTTCCATTTAGAGGCTGTAAAAAAAATTTTTCACTACGCTTTCTGGGTGCTGGATGGGAAGGGGATGAAGCCTCCTTCATTGTGTGACTTTTTTTCAGAAAGACAAATTAAAGTTTAATTTAACCCAACTCTGAATCTACCCACACCATCTTTGGCAACTAAGCCAAAAATAAGAATTATTCACACACCTCTATTTCAGGAGGTTTTAGCTTTCTATTCAAACCATGCACTTTCCTCTCGGTACAAGATTAAGGGGATTGGTAAATATTAGATTTCTTTCTGCTTTGTCTTTATTTGCTTCCATTCAACCACAGCCATGAAACTCCCAAGGCAGCGCTATCAGTATTACTTAGAATAAGCAAGCTGCTGTTAGCTCAGCACATACTGAGCTCCTTTCTAAATGAAAAGCATCACCCTTCTGCCAATCCCAATCCACCCAGCAACATTTAAAAGCTAATGACTGGAAGCAAATACACAGTAGGGACAGCACTACCACAATCATTTCTCAATCACAACTAGAGGTATCCCTAGGAGGTGGCCCAATGCTGCTCACACTGGAGCCAGAAGAGGTTTTTAATTCTTGAAAACAACTTGAGAACAGCCTTTAAGCTGGAGACTTAATTCAGATGTCTGTAGACTTTAAAGATAGATGTATTACTGAATACGGCTGTAGCTCCGCAATACGGAGCGGCTCCATTTACTAGGATTATTTGTAGATCTGCAAGTATATTGATTGCCTTGGGCAGCAATCAGGAATTAAATGGATTTGAAACAACTTTTCCGCTCAACAGCGGACAAACACTGGCTGTTACATACTAATCCTATGGATGCTGTCTGCTGAGGATCCCGAGTGGAGTGAGAGATATCAGAAAAAGGATTAGTCACCAGAGGGGGCAGAAGTTGATCTGTGAAAAGCAATTCATCTGTTAAGTGGTAAGGCAGAAACCTATTTTTAAGTAGCAGAGAGATGAGGCAAAATATCTTCATTCTTTTCCAAAGTGCAGCCTTGAAAGGCTTTTGATAATTTCTGAATTTCCCAATTATACCACAACAAATTTCTCTAGATTCCAAAAGAAGTATAATTGTCATTGAAAGTTGCCCAAGTCTTACACCACCACCTGCTTCTACCAGAGAGTACAATGGCCCAACATGGAATTTGGGATTTCAAGGAGTTTCTTGGAAGGCACAGCAACCTCTATCACCTTTGCATAAGACCAAGGTGATGGACGAGTCAAATAACTTTGACCCTCAAAGATGTGTCTCAGACATTTAGTCTGCAGAAGAGGAGGCTGAGGGGAGCCCTTATCGCCCTCTACAACTGCCTGACAGGACAGTGTAGTGAGGTGGGGGTCAGCCTCTTCTCCCTGGTAACAGGCGATAGGACGAGGGGAAACGGCCTCAAGTTGTGCCAGGGCAGGTTTAGGTTGGACATTAGGAAAAACTTCTTTCCTGAAGGGGCTGTCAAGCACTGGAAGGGGCTGCCCAGGGAAGGGGTCAAGTTCCCATCCCTGGGGGGATTTAAAAGCTGGGCAGACGAGGTGCTTAGGGACATGGTTTAGTGGTGGATGGCAGGGTTAGGGAAATGGTTGGGCTTGATGATCTTAAAGGTCTTTTCCAAACCTAAACGATTCTATGATTCCATGATTCTATGATTCTGACTAGGGATGATCCAGAAGAATGAGGAGCAGTGCGTTTGAGCATGGGAAGGAAAAAAATCTTAATAAAAATAATCTCATTACACTTGTCTTGTGGAGTAGCAAATGCAGCCTCTGAACAGCAACCTCGGGAACCCAGACTGGCCAGTAACACTGTGCCAAACAAATAACTACAACAAGAGGACAGCTGAAACTAGAGTCCCTTCTCACAAAAACACCACCAAGAAGAAATACAGGATACCACATACATCAAACCAGTGGATCTTTAGTACGGGTTGATCACTCTTCTACTTCGCAGAGGGAAGTGACAGTACTTGAAACACTACTAATATATTCCTGAAGCTGCTCATACACTTAAAAACAGGGGGGGTTCCTTCTTTCCTAGCCTTTAATGAGTTATACATTTTAATTTTTAACACACACACACACTTTGAGAGATTATCAAAAGAGTTTAAATGATTCAGAAGAATAACACCTCTTGATTTTCAATTTGTGCTCTTGCTTCTTGTAGATGCTTCTGAAAATTAGGTCAGGTCTATGATGTATCTTTTAAATTTTGCAGTCCTCGTAGGAGAGAATAAAACACCTTAGTGCATCATTTGGCTGAAGACATCTTCAGAATAAACAATAAGATTATCCAAAAATACTATGTCAAAGCGTTTGAAAAGAAAAACAAAGCATCGCTGTTTCACATTTGGAAGATACATACATATATTATTAAGATGTGAATCACATACAAACCTAAAGGAGGGGACTGCTTTCTTACATTTATGCATTGCCATTTTCTCTTCTCCCACTGTGACATTTTGGCACACCAGGGAATAGATCAAAACACTAACGGCCCCCAAAATTCAAGCATTGAAAAAACATAAATTATAAACAAAATTAATTATTTAAGGAAAACATTTTGCTTGCGAGAGGATGAAAATAGCTCCAGAGGTGCTGATTATTTTTTTTTTTTTGAGACAGAAGACAAGAAAATGAGCAGTTTTTTTGCTATAGGAAACAATTAATAACATCTCAAGTATTACGGCTATACAAGAAAAATTAGCAAAGAGCCATTTTTCCTTTAGAAAGAGTGCTCCCAAGAGATACAAACATCTAAGCAACCAAATGATTTCTCTCGCTTAAATGAAAGCATGGTTTACTTTCCTCATATTCAAGGCTGAACAGACTTTTTACTTAAAAATATACCAGTGCTGTAGAATTGATGTCAGAGGCTTTTCTCTGCAGTAATTCCCATCAATTCTTGGCCACTAGAGCAAAGGGGCTGTGTCTTTAAGCCTCCTTCTTCACAAACTAATCATCTCGTATTTCAACACCATCGAATACTGTGTTTTGCATCTGGATTAAAACAACCTGACATTTCATGGTCCTTAACTCCTTTCTAGTTAAAGATACACTGACCTCCCATAATCAGCACACATTGGGAAAGCAAGGCAATGTTCCTCTAGAATGGAGGGAGCTGAGAACATTACAAGTGTCTATGCACACTGAGACGATCATCGAGTAAGTTCTTTGAAATGGAAGACATTACACAAGCCCCTTCTGAATTCGACCAAGATTTTAGCATCAGCAACATCTTGGAGCAAAAGATTCCTTCCACAGCTTAAATACTTCTTCACACAATGCACATCACAACCCCTCACCATATTTTTTTCAGGCTGAGAAATCCCAGTCTAACCATTCTTCCAGTGGAAACCCTCCCATACCTCTGACCTTCCCTACTGCCTCTCCATATCTGAGTTCTACCATAACCTCTTCCAGGTGGGTGTCCCAGGACTGCACAGATTCAAATATACCAGGGATTTTATCCATGACAATCACAGCCTTGCTTTTGCTCTGTATACTTCTCCTAGTAAATTCTAATGTTGCATTTGCTTTATTCCCTGATAAGGACTGATCTGATATTTCAAGATCATTATAATTCCCAGAACTTGACTCCAAGTAATGGTCAGGTTGGTCCCTATCACTGCCTATACCATTTTGAATTTTCTCTCCCCAGTGTACACTAAAATTCGCTGACTACATCTTGTGCACTGGCATTATTTCAAATGCCTTCTGCAGTTTTCCATAGGTGGCCTTCATCTTTATGACCACAAAACAGCTATGAGCTTGTAAGCTCGCTTCCCCCCCGCTCTTTACAGATCATTTATGAATTAATATATTAAGCCGCACAGGCTCCAGCAGAGGTCCCTACCATACAAGTGGCTGTTCTCACTTCTACCTCTTGTCTCCTGGGTCCAATCCATAAACTGAGCTCAAGACTTTCCTTTCAGTTTTTATCAAAAAACATTGACAAACAATCACCTTCCATTCCAACTGAGCTATGCAAGAACCACTTGGAGGTCAGGAGATGAAAGAGGTAATTCAGAACCATGCACAGTGAAAAGGTGGCATCCTCCTGAATTTGATCTCCTAAGGTATGCTGAGATGCCATTACCTATTTGGAAGTAAACGTGCAAGAAAAGACTCCCAGCATAATTATTTTCCCTTTTTTTGCCCCAGTGAGAGACAACAGGACTGACCTTAATGTGTCTGTTCATAGCAGTAGACTGAGCAGCTCGAACTAAACCTTCTAACTCAGCACCGCTGAAGTTTTTAGTCTCAACTGCCAGTTCTGCAATGTCCACATCTTCAGCCAGCAGCTGGTGTTCCCGCATCCGTACTGTGTGGATATGAAGAATCTGAAATCGACCCTTTTCATCCGGCAAGCCTGAGATTTGAAACAGAAAACGTGTCATTCAGTGCCTTGGCACAGCAACTGCAGCAAAGCTTTTCCCTCTCCTCCTCAATCGTTCTGCCTCCAAAGGTTCTTTCTCACCAAGAGCAGTTCATTCTTACAAGTAGAATATTTGATAATGCTTTTCGTTTGAGAATATTCAGTTATGCTAATTGCCCTCAGCAAATTGATTAGCATCACCGCCAAACTAGAGAGAAAAACTGTAATGTTTAGTTCCTTTCCTCAGGGTTCCTCCAAGTTGGTTCCACACCAGGAATTCACCTTACACAAAGGCCATCTGGTTAGTCCCTTGGCATCCCTAAACCCAGTTCCCACCTTGTAATTATCATAGAACTGTGGAATCATGAAATAGTTTGGGTTGGAAGGGAACTTTAAAGATTCAGTCCATCCCCTGTGCCACGGGCAGGGACATGTCTCACTGGATCAGGTTGCTCAGAGCCCTGTCCAGCCTGGCCTTGAATACTTCCAACAATGGGGCAGCCACAGCTTCTCTGGGCAACCTGGTCCAGTGTCTCACCACCCCCAATAAAACAATTCTTCCTTATATCCAATATAAAGTTACCCTCTTTCAGTTTAATGCTGTTGCCCCTTGTTCTATCACTACAGGCCCTGGTAAACAGTCTCTCTCCAGCTTTCTTATAAGCCCCCCTGAAGTACTGAACAGCTGCAGTGAGGTCTCCCCAGAGCCTTCTCTTCTCCAGGCCGAACAACCCCAAGTCTCTCAGACTTTCTTCATCAGAGAGGTGTTTCCAGCTCTCGGACTATTTTCACAGCCTCCTCTGGACCGACTCCAGAGTGCGTACGTTTTCTTTAATCTTCCTTTTCTGACCAATGCACCTTTAGAAGCCCTTCTTACTATTCTTCACATCCCTTGCCAAATTCAGCTCCAACTGTGCCTTAGCTTTCCAGATCCCATCCCTACACATCCAGGTAGTGTCCCTATATTCTTCCCAGGATACGTGTCCCTGGTTCCACTGCCTGTGCATTTCCTTCTTATGCTTTAGTTTGACCAGGAGGTCCTTACTGAGCCACGCTGGTCTCCTGTCTTCCTTGCCCGATTTCTTACACATGGCAATCAAGAGCTCTTGTGCACTGAGAAAAATGTCCTTAAAGAGCTGCCAGCTCTGTTCTGCTCCTTTATCCCTGAGGGCAGTTTCCCAGGGGGTCCCATCCACTAATTACTTAATCAACTGAAAGTTCACTCTCCTAACATTCAGGGTCTTGTCTTTACTCTTCAGCTGACCTATACCATTCTCATACAGTGTTCACTTTCTCTGACTGAGTTGATAATTTCCCAGTTCACACCTCAGCAAGTCCCTTCTAAAATGCCTATAATGGAAGATACAGAAAAGCCTTTTGGTAAAAGAAAGCATAACATTTCAGTCTGGCACATCATCATCTTGGGAAAGCCATGCTGCTCTTTAGCTCACTTTCCAACCTACCTTCACACCCTTTATTACAAGGATCTGATAATTTGCACTGGTTAGTATTTGTGCTGAGGGTATGTGAAAAGACATTTTAAAACATACACAGTCCCTAGCAGTGTTCAGTCCTTACCATCTGACAATTTATTCTAGGGATGTCTTGCTCAGTTCCTGGAATTTATTTAATTTAATTAACTTCTGACAACTAAAGATGCAAGTACTACACCTGCAATACAATCAGTCTCACCTGGGTTTACGAGTAACAGTTGCTGTTAGGCATTTGTTTTCAAGAATGAGATTGTTCAAAGGCAATTGTCATTGTGGCTACAATTCTTTGTCCCTAACACACACCTTCTTTATCAAGCCTTTCCCTCAGTTCCTTGTAGCTCTGTTAGTCTGTAAAGGCTGTATCTGGCTGCAGCTTTTGCCAACACTAATTCTCTCTCACTACTATTCATCAGCCTGAATTCTAATTTTCTATGCACTCTCTATGTGCTCTACTATGTCTCTATGTATACGCTTCTTTTCCCAATTTTCCTTCTTTTGTGCACCGTGCCAGAAATAGGCACAAGCCTCCTTCACTGTTTCTTCCTGCACCTAAAAAAATGTATCAGTCTCTTAGATCTCCAACATATTTGAAACCATCCACGCTGTCTGTGCTCCACAGCTAGCGCTCTAGTCGAATCTCCAGTCCTCACTCTTGCGTGAGCTACATGCATGGTAATGCCCAATATAAACTGTGTCCTACAGCGCTCCAGGACATCATTACTTGTGAGCATCAGCTCACTGCCTGCGTTACCTCTGCAGCTGCCTCAGTAGCCATCAGCTTCACTTCCTCATTCCTTCTTTTGCCTAAAATCTTTCCCTTTCAGCTATCACAAAAACTCTTCTGTTTCTGGCTCTTTCGAAGAGTGACGTTACCCTTCAAGGATAAGAGAAAAAAAGTCCCTACTGAGCTCTTAAGATTACATCAATAGATCAGATTTCAAGAGTTTCCCCACAGTTCAGACCAGCATAGAGAATTACAACTTTGCCTGCCACTCTAATATGATATCATACGATTTTTAGGGTTATATGGACATTTTCATCTGACTTTCTGCAACTGAAAGAGAACAAATCATATTAATACTCATGGCCTTGCCTCTTCCTTTTTTGTGACTCACTAAAATTTGAGAATTTTTGCTTTTACGATAGAGCATAGCAAATATTTTGAGACATTTGTATGCCTGTGGAAGGTTAGGGGAAAATGTTTTATGAGCTTCTCCAAACTACTATCTGAAACTGCATTTCCAATCTTTAATTTCAATATGGATCTCAACCAATTTGAGTTTCTCACTGCAAGACAAGATCACTAAGCTCTTAATCATGCCCAAGCTATTCTCTATTCAAACATTCTTCTGTGAATTGTTAGCCTCAGAACTGAGCACCACAGCCTAGCCACCCTTTAGACTCCACCATGATCTGCACTGATCCAATTTCTGATCTCAAATGCTAAGTTAGAGACTTGGTTTCATGAATCTAAGAGAATCTGGCCTTAATTTCTTAATAAATCCTACATTACCAGATATTCTGCTATTCAATCTGCATTGTTGTCAGGCGGATGCGTACAATTACAAAAGTCCCTTTCAAGTTACTGACATATAGCATCCTCTTCCCGCTCACTGGAATAAATGACTAACAAGCTCTTCGGCCCACTTTTAGTTCTGTTGATGCAAGTAATCCAGACCTGATGATTTCAGAAACCAATAGCCAATGTTATTTAACATTTGCAGTTCCTGCAGTGAAAGCCACCCATCATCACTCCATGCAAATCAAATCACAGAATCGTTCAGATTGGAAAAGTCCTTTAAGATCATCAAGGCCAACCGTTACCCTAACCCTGCCATCCCACCACTAAACCCTGTCCCTAAGCACCTCATCTGCCCAGCTTTTAAATCCCTCCAGGGATGGGGACTCAACCCCTTCCCTGGGCAGGCCCTTCCAGTGCTTGACAGCCCTTTTGGGGAAGGAAGTTTTCCCAATGTCCAACCTAAACCTCCCTATCCTCCAAGTCAAGAATTGCTCACACACTGTACCTGCCCTCTCTGCAAGTCCAACAGTTCTGCAGTTTCCACCTAGGAATGATCTGGTACCATTACCTGGCTCCTTTTTTTCATGCAAGAGATTCAGGGTCCTGCCTGCCCATACCTATCCATTCTGCTGGACAGAAACCGGTATCAGGTCAATGGGTTATCAAGTAAGTCTAAAATGGCATTTTAATTGGCTGATTACATTTACATGTAATATCACAGAGGGAGCTGCTTAAATTTTAGCACCTCCGCCATCCTGGTTAATTGTTCACACTATTCTAAGTACATGTGAGCTTACCAATCTCCATTTTCACCTCCAGCCTCCCTGGTCTCAGTAGAGCTTCATCAATCAGGTCAGGTCTGTTGGTCATTCCTAAATTCAAAGTTAAAAACAAAATAAGCATTACCTGAGCTTATTAAGTGGGTCTCCAGCTCCTGAATACAGCCCATAGAGCTAAGAATACACCTTAAGAGTCTCAGGGAAACAGACAAAAGATACCCATCTCCAGAAATATTGGAAAAGTCATGCCCTGAAGTAGAGTGAGGGCAATAGGGATCAAACCTGCATCTGTGACTGTATCCAGAGGAATCCTGGCATCAGAACAACTAGACAACGCAGCTAGAGAAGCCCCACTCCTTCATATGCCAATACATCAATGCATATCATTGGTTGCAAGTTTTCTTAAACTATGAAAACCTTGTTATCGAAAAGCCAAAGGAAGAAATTTTGAAAGGTGCAACGTCAGCCGATTACAGCACCATTTCCCTTTAAATCTGGTACTGATGCTTGTTAAATAGCAGTTGTTTGGTTTGGATCAGTCCAAACAGATCCCACACCAGTAAAAATAACTTAGTTGACCCACAGTGAGCAAAGTATCAGCAGTTTTCAACCAAACCCCATAACAGAGAAAGTAAGCACCATCATACCAATCACTAGGATGTTGTTGAGCTGTTCTACGCCATCAATTTTAGACAGCAACTGGTTTACAACGGTATCATGGACTCCAGTGCTACCCGCCATGCTTCCTCTCTGCTTGCAGATTGCATCAATCTCATCGAAAATGATGATATGCACACCGCTGTTTGCTCCAAGCTATTGGAAAGAAAAATATGTCAGGAATGCCATGTCATCAGTGAAAGCAATCCAAACAAAACAGTAACTTCTCAACAAGCTCAGCCACAGAGATACAAAACATCGATACCTCCAAGTGTTTTAGTATCACGTTATGTACGTATCAGACCCCCTTCCAGAATAACATCTTGTCGGCCTCCAAAATGGGGTGGCTGGTGGGCTTTGCCCAAATATAGGACTTGAGAACTGACACTGGTAAGAGAAGCAGCATTTCAAGAAGAGGACTGGACTGAACAAGAAAAGTACAAGCCCAAAGCTGGAACTTGAGAACTGACATTGGTAAGAGAAGCAGCATTTCAAGAAGAGGACTGGACTGAACAAGAAAAGTACAAGCCCAAAGCTGGAACTTGAGAACTGACATTGGTAAGAGAAGCAGAATTTCAAGAAGAGGACTGGACTGAACAAGAAAAGTACAAGCCCAAAGCTGGAACACACAGCTCAAAGGGTAACAGTACTCGGTATCTGGGAAAGCCCTCCGAAAGGGGGACGGAGAACAAAGCACATCTGTGGAGGGATGCACCCCATGTGGGAAATACCCCAGGTTGTACCAAAGTTAGTAAATATACAGCTTGTCAGAGTAGCTTTGTTCTTAATATTTTTTAAGGAGTCCATTCGTTCAGCGCCAGTCAGGAACAGAACTGCTTATTTCCAGGTTCACTCAAAGGTGAAGCAGTTGCAGCTGGTAAGAGAACAGGATACTTTTTGTGACCATATTATGAAGCTTTTTCCCTTCCAATTCCACCTCTAAAACATCTTTTGTGGACAGTGGAGACCGTGTTAACACCAGGTAAATGTGCTGTCACTGGCAACCTGCCCCAGACACAAGTCATTACAATAGCAACCTTTTTGAGACCTTTTTAATCTCACAACTTGTCATCAGGACCATCCCCTCCAGCCAATATAAAGTCTATTTTAACAGGTGTGTTATTGCAAAGGAAAAGAAGCTCACAGCTTTCAGTTATACTGCAACAACCAGAGAGGAGGAGATTGTTTACATCGGTATTGGTTACCAGGCAAAGCTGACTTACTGATTAATAAATCTTTTGCAGAAGAAAATTAAATTATTTTAATCAGCAAAATCCACAGTCTTGTTAGGAGTAAATAAAATTAAAGGGATACAGTGTCTTTTGCCAATGTCTTCTGAAAAGACTTCCCTACAATTAACTGTGACTTGCTGTATTTTCTTTACCAGAAAAATCTTATCAAGATTAAGTGATCCACAGCAGAGAAAAATTACCACAGCACACAGGACACAAGTATTTACACCTTCAAACTAAAGATTAGGCTTTTGATAGCCAGCTAAAGTAATGGATAAAAAAAAAAGCGCAAGTTTGGAAAAAACAGAATCTTTATCTCAACTTCCAGTTTCAAAGATCTATACTCTCTAGTTTCGAGACACAATTCTCATCCATTAGTTTTCTGCCATGAAAAACTAACAATGTATCGATTATAACACTTCAAGGACTAAAATATACAAATAAGCCTGTAACCCAAATACCTGAAACTGTGAAAGCTTATTTGAAATCCATCCTATGTCATGTGCCACCTGTATTTAGTAGCAAAAATCCACATAGATTAATTATGTCTCCCCCACAAAAAAATTAAAAAAAAGAGAAAAGGAAAAAACAGAGCAAAATTGTTGCAATCTTACTTTTAAGCACTTTCTGAGCGGGTGACCCACTACAAATATGAAGCATAGCAGGATGGGCCCTCCTGTATTACTTTGAAATAACTCTGCATGGAATTTAAACAAACTGCCCATCCTCAGCATAGCTAGGTAGAGAACCAGCTACCTTTTCAGGTTCTAAGATGATTTTTTCAACTGACATTGTATGACTCTGTAGAACACCAATATTCAGTGACTTGCAAGGAGTAACTATAGTCACCAGCTAAGCAGTAACTCAATCTTTTAATGCAAGCAGCAATTTTCTGATTATAAACCTCCTTTCCAGTCATTCTTTAGGCACATTCACACTGACCATGCTATTTATCTATGTTTGCATTACCCTTCTTTGTTCTTCTTCTGCATCAGCAAACAGCTTGCGGATGTTGGCCTCTGATTCGCCCACATATTTATTGAGGATTTCTGGACCATTGACCACCTTTGGTTCTCTGGCATTCAGCATCTTGCCAATCTGTCTCGCCATAAGTGTTTTACCACAGCCTGGAGGTCCATACAGGAGAATGCCTTTCACATGCTTGCAGCCTAGAACAACAGAGAACAAGTTTAGACAGCAAGCTTATGATGGCAACAGCAGTATAGTTAACAAGAGAATGACTGCTTGCAGTAGGGGTGCTTTTACAGGGATCTGGCAGAGATGTGCGTTAGCCTTGGCTCTGCTCGGGGCCTTTATCAGTGAAATTCAAACACAGACTGCATCAGTCATTGCAATGATCCGGCAACAGCCACGGAAAATAACCCAGAGAAGAGCACAAATGCTCTCCCATGCAAAGTTATTAGCTAAGGACTGAAAGCCTGACTTATAACTTCTGGTTAGTAGTATAAAGCAACAGAGATCACTTGGTAATTTCAGTTCAGCAAAACCCAAGAGCAGGTCCCAGGCATGCTGATCATCCCCAGATAATAGGGGACGCAGGTATGTCTTTTCACATCACCATACGCCCTGAACAACAAGACACACTAGCAATTTAGGACAAGCACGTACTGCATCTGTTTCATTTCTCTCTCCTAGAGGGACACACAGTACCTACAAAGGTAACCTTCCTTCCCAGAAAAGTTTCAACCCAGTTTAATTTTCAGGTATGTAAGGAAAATGAAGCATCAGACCCTCAAAGTTACTCAATGACAGTGAGCTCCCAGTGTAGGCATAGATCAAACACATTAAACTGATTATTGAAAGAGAAAACAAGGAATATCATGCAATACCACCTTACTTTTTATCCCTGTATTGCGCTTTAATGAGTCCCACATAATACATCCAGTTGCGATTTCAAGTTTATAGGACAAATATTGAGAAAACTGAAACAGGCTTCTAAGAACCACTAGAACCATCAGCCCAAAGAGCTTGACCTGTAACTAGAAAGACCTGAAAAGTTCTAATACATTCAAATAACACGGTTTTGATCACTGTGCATGAGCACTGGCATTTAAATTCTCTCCTCTAGGGAAGCAGAGGGTACAATGGATGCAAACTAATGCTGGACATGTCCCAGCGAGCAACAGGCACAAGTTTCCCAAGTGTGCGCAAAACTCCTGACGGAGGTTCCCAAAGTGTGAACAAGAAAGGTTTCCGTGAAGGATTTGTGGAATTTTGGATATACAGCTTATGAGCCCCAGACTTATTTTATGGATTCTTATTATCCTTATGCCTGAATATTTCATGCTCTGCTTTATGCTATGCTAAGAGAGGTCATGGTACCAGCACATGTCTATGATGAAGTTTGTTTTATTCATTTAATGGGACTATCAGCATTTAGACAAGACCTAGCCAGGCAGATAAAAGTAACTGCATCAAGACAAAACCTTTTTCCTGGGAGCAATCCAAAGTGGATGGCATTGGAAAACCCTGAAATAGGAGAGCAGAGATCATGTATCAGCACCAAGTTTTAAACACTGAGCACCAGATTCGGGGAAAGCCTCGAAGAATTAGAAAGCCAGCTTCATAGCAGAGGCATCTAACTGCAAAACCAGCAAAGAAAAACAGAAGTTACCTAGAGAAGAAGACACAGGAGCTACATATGGCCCAATTTAAGAGAGGTGTACAAGACAGATTCAGGAGCAGAGTGAGTTTGGATATTGTCTGGTCACAAAGTGGTGAGGAAATAGAAGAGAGAAATATGTAAAGCTTATTTTGTCTAGCTCCTTCTCTTTCCAGCAGACCTCCTTTTTCTATTTTCCAGTTGATAATGAAGACCAAAGAGTAAACACAAAACTACAAGTAAACAAATCTATTTTTAACATTTAGGACACAGTAGGTATTTCAGTAATTTGTTTCTTCCCACGCAATTTCAAGCACAATAAAGCTCCTCACCATCTCTCTTCACTTTGCCCATGCAAAGACAGACGTGCAGATAGCAAAACACTCAGCCTACACAGACCCAAGATGGTTTAGACCATCTTGGCCACACACAGCACCAACGAGTTGACAGACCCTTCCTCTGGAGCAATAAGTCACATCATTGTCATCCTCACCGACCAGACTGGTGAGGACATTCCAAGGAATGAGACCTTGAGGAAGCCACTGTAACCGCTGTAGCCTACAGGAAAACAGCGCATTTAGAACCTGCCTCGACAAAAGTCTCAACTTTGAACACAAGCGTTTAATTACAGGCGTAGGGAATTCAGTAGCACCTTCTCCTTTTCTCTTGCTCCATCTGATTGCTGCACAAAATCCCTACACCTGTGCTCTGGACAACAAGTGAGGAACACAAGATGTCACTATATTTGGAGCCAAAAAAGTCTCTATGTTTTGTTTCAAGAAAATTTCCCTAAAACCTTAGAAATCTTGAAGTATTAATTGCTTGAGGTAAAAAGCAACACATTAATTAGTGGAAAACATTCCATGCTGTAGATGGCACTCATAATGCATTCATTTTATACTACATTCTTGCAGTTTGACTTTAAGGATGCAAACCATCCAACAAGAGTCCTGCGGGGCTTAAGATACACATTAAAAGCAAAAACCAAAAAAGTAGCAAACCGATGGCACAGAGCTCAGACAGAGAGGACCAGAGTTCAGTTTCTACCATCATCAAATAACACAGAGCTACCTGTCACCCACATGGAATGACTTCCCTCCTAGTTTCCAGCTTGTCTCAGCTACGAGGTTAAGTTCACCCCATACAACAGAGTCCTCACGGCTGCACAGACCTCACAGCAACGTTCTGCCTTTAACGAACAAGTGCTTTTCTCCTTTATTAACTTACCAAGACTCAACTGTGATTTACTCACGAATATTATAGCAATGAACAATTAACTTCAATCTGAACAACAGCTCAATGCAAAATAATTTCTATTAGCCACATGCACTGCTCGCTCTCTTTCAGGTGGTTCGTACACTGAAATGAAGTTTCAGGAGAACACTGCTATGAGGAGCATCTGATCCCTACCAAAACCCCAGAGAGCAACAGTGCTGCATTGAATAAGCATGGTAATAAAGCTGAAAGATTTTTCCGGGCTTCTCTGCAGATAAAAATTTACTACCAAAACAACAGAAAAAATCATTGAAGGAATTTTTGGGAAAAATTTCCAAAAAAAAAAAAAAAAAAAAAAAAAAAAAAAGAGATCTAGCTAAAAGAATTCATTAGTCAACTTTCAGGCATCTACGAGTCAAAAACATAAACATATACTGTCAGTAACGACGAATTTCACACAGGAACAAATGAGGCATAGATAAATTAAAAGCTATTCCTGTCAAATCAATGTCACGAAAGGTATTGTTAATGTGTTTCCTGGAGGAACATGATCACCTATGTAGCCAAACAGCACAAAGCAGGATTTCGATGATGAGTGATGCTTCGAAGGGAAATCCCAAGCAAAGTGATGCTCAGACAGCTCCACTGTGCTCAAGCAAAAGGCTCCCGGCAAGTCAGGGCACACATACACAAACAGGCCTGGGAGCACCCTGAAAGATGCAGGAAAGTTGTACTGCAGAGTATCATTTTTCTTTAGTATGCTTGCAAAAAAGAAACATGAAGCACAGTCTGGTTTTCCTGCAATTCACAGTCTCTCTCCTAGAAGGATGCCACTAGGACCTTCTCTTCTACAGCCCAAAAAAATCAAACTTCTTGAGAAGCCCAATTATTCTCCTCCTCTGCATGAGCCAACATAGCCTTAGCAAAGGGCTAAGGGTGTGACACACTGCACCTGAAGTCTCATCTCCCATAAAGGGAGCATATGGAAAGCAAAAGGCAAAGCAGCACAGTTACAGCTGGATGGCTCTGGGGAAACAAGAGAGCCTTTGGACAAAGTTGCTCCTAGGATTTTCACCCTCTTCCTATTCAGACTTGCTTATCATGAGAAGCATCATCTCTTATCTAATAAATAAGAAAAAGAAAATAAGGGACAGAAGCTGCTGCAGGAAGAAAGAAAAGAAAGAAAGGTCAAAGGTAGGCTACTGCTTCAGCTGCCTGCCGAAGCCCTCAGCTGCACCATGCCGTTAGCTGCTCACCCCTCTGCAACAAACACAGCAGCTCTGGGAACCTGCTGTGCCCCAGAGACACAGTGACAACAAGCAAACCTCACCCAGACAAGCTCAGCCCCTGTCAGATAGTCCACGCTCAGTCTTTAGCAAGTCACACTGCACGGGTGTGCTCCCCCACATAGGAACAAGGCAAACACACTCCTGACCATCTCCTGCAAGACTCAGTCGCCACCAAAAGGGCAATGTTGAACGGGGTCTTAATCGGGTGAAACAACATTCCTGAAACCAAAGCAATTAGATCCTCTTCAAATAAAATTGCCACGAGCTAGTCCAGCAGAGATTTCCCTGTATAGCTACGTTCACCTGGCTAAAATTAAAGTTTTAAACACAAGCAGGACTTTATTAAAATTGCCAGGTGATGACAAACTACAAATGTTAGGTCTCAAATCACAGTGGGATCCTACGCACCATGCAGGAATTTTGATTAAGTTTATCTCCCCTTTGCTGATTTCACCAACGCAGCCCAAATGTCAATACTGTTATGAGAACCTTATAAACACAAATTATTAGCAGTGCAGACATCTCTAACTCATTGAGATTCCCATTAGGACTTGAAATCAAAGGTCATTCCTGTAACGTGATACTTCATTATGCAATTTGACATACAGTTAGAGGCTGAATCGGTATGTTAACAGGAACTAAAATACACCAGTATGGGAAACATTCTACAAAGTATCAGGGAAAAAGCATAAAAATCGGTAAGAATGGGAGAATTACTAGTGTTACCAAGGGAAGTCAAACACTATTTTGAACCAGAATGTCATTTAACCAAAGACAAGATAAGGTTTATTTGTTCAACTTTCACTATTCACTTTTTTTGAAAGATCAGAAGACGTGTTTTAGTATAATAGGGATTTTCTACTTGGGAGTGTAATTCCCCTTTTAATTAAAATCAAAGCATTCTGGTGTGATTGTATCATTCAGATGCACCTATCAGGAATCTGCATTGATAGTAAAGTACCAGTCCCGCCTACAGCAGGGAGAGATGCTTATCTTTGCACATTAATCTTCAAGCAGGTTAGAGTTAAGATCAGGGTTCCCAGGCTTCACCTGGCACACAGACAAAATTTCCCCCAAAAATATAGTTGGGTGGAATTTCCCCCTCCTCTCACCCTGTAAACTCAGCATTATTCCAGCCTACATCGCTGCCTCCAGTTAATCTTCCTGCAGGATTTACACGCTACCAACAAGAAGCAAGACCAAAGTAACTCGTTTCTGCTTTTAATTCAAAGCTGAGAGAGGCAAAGGGCCCCACCTGAAACAGAAGGGTTTTATTTTAAGTGGACTCTCCACAGCCAGTTTTCTTGATCTATCAAATCATTTGCCACTGTAAAGAGAAGACAACCAAGTCAGTAAGTTCTTCCTAAATCTTTGAAAAGAGCTTTCTCCCCATATCTTGTTTGGCTGTGAGAAGTTTAACGCATGCGTACACAAAGAGGCAATAGCTAGATTTATGGCAATGGCAGGACAGTTCTCAAGATTTCTGATGGAATGTGATAAAAATGAAAATAAATCAGCTTTAGAGAAGCTCCCAACAGAATGCCTTTGGCTATGCAAACAAAATCATGACTCTCAGGAAAAGGGATTTTGATAAGAATATATACAAAACAAACCAATCTTTAAAAGAAGTCATCACTGCAGGAAAAAAAAAGAATAAATGTCTCTGCTTCTTAATAGACAAGCTACAAAAATGTAGCTAATTTAAGCTAATTTAAGACAAAGATTATGTAGAGCTGTTGGATGGATTGCTGAACCCAGCAGCTGATGTTTACAGCCATATCCCACCTGGATGTTAACAGCCATAAATCTCATCAGCATTTTCTACTTTCTGAAATAACACTGGATCGCTCCTGTCTACTTCGAAAGTCAACATGATGTCATTTGTAAATACCTTACGGAACGCTTACCCACAGAGCATTATGGAGCAAACAAGTACCAACTTAACAGGGTCACTGGGATGTCTCAGGGCCTGGTTTTCCAGCTGGAGAAAAAATTGTGGTTGCCAAGCAGTGGCGATGATCCCTGACTATCACCACAACTGCAGCTGATGAAGTAAAACCAAAAGTCCTCTTGGTGCCTGGTGATGACTGTGGCCATCAACACAGAAATGCAGGAATTCCTTGCAGCACATTTGGTGTAAAGCCCGTTCCCTTGCCTCCATGCCTGCCATCTGTGACCTCCACTTCACATTTCCACATTCCTGCATTGAAAGAGAGAACGTTTTTCTTTCCTACCCATGCAGAATTTTGAAGCCCTCTCTCTCATATCCCTCCCGCTGCTGTTTCCAAGGCTGAAGATCTTCAAGCCAATTCACTCTGCGTACAGAAGCTTTTCTGATCCAACCATCCTGATGCCCTCCTCCAAAGTTTTTCCAGTTTTACTGCATCCTTTCTGATACAAAGACATCCAGCAATTCAATATGTGAACAAATTACAGATTTACACACTGGCATGATTATGTTCTATTTTGTGGGGTTTTACTTAATTCTTAATAATAATTACCAAATTCCAGTAGGAATTGGCTGACCCCTACTGCACCTTTGAGCAATTGTTTTCATAGATCTACTATAGCCCCAAAATTTTGCTCAAGTGAAAAACCAGCACAGCCAGTATTTTGCAAGCTGTGATTTTCATGCACATCATTTTTCACTGATCAACATGCGGTTTCATTTGTTGTTTTATTGCTGAGTCACTCAGTCTTGGAAAGTCCTTCTGGAGAGCCACAGAACTGTTGAGGTTAGAAGGGATCTCTGGAGATCATCTTGTCCAACCGTGCTGTGCAAAGCAGGTTCACCTACAGCAGGTTGCCCAGTGCATCAGCCACTACTCCCAGTTCATCTGCACACTTGCTAAGGGTGCGCTCCATCCCATCATCCAAGTCACTAATGAAGACCTTGAACACCACTAGTGCCTAGCCCCCACATGGGCTTTGTACTGCTGATCACAACTCTTTGAGCCCAGCAGTTGAGCCGGTTTTCAGTCCACCACACCTAGTCCATCTTCCATCAGTTTTTCCACAAGGTTGTTATGGGAGACAGTGTTGAAAGCCTTATTGCATTTGAGATAAGCATCCACAGCTCTCCCCTCATCCCATGAGCTAGTCATCTCATTGCAGAATGCTATCAGGTTGGTTAAACACAATTTCTACATCATAAATCCATGCTGACCACTCCTGATCAACTTCTTGTCCTTCATTTGTCTGGAAACAGTCTCCATAATTAGTTGCTCCATTGCCTTCCCAGAGACTAAGGGTGAGGCAGGCAGGCCTGTAGTACTTGGCTTCTCCTGCCTGCCCTTCCTGAAGATAGGAGTGACACTTTCTTTCTTCCAGTCCTTGGGAACCTCTCCTGATTGCAATAATCTTTCAAAGAGAATTGAGAGTGGCCTCGCAATGACAGGGCCAGCTTCCACAGCACTCATGAGTGCATCCATCAGACCCCAACTACAATTCAGTCTTCAGTTTAGATTCATTTCAACAGCTTCCCTTCCTGAGCCATTCATGAACACCCTGAACCACAGAGAACTCTGCGACTCTCCTCCACCATGAGTGTGGACGAGCTATTCCTACTATTGTTCCCTCAACCGCTTACCCAGCCACACACGACCTCTCCTCACATTATTAGCTTCTTCACTTCTTTCAAGTCTCCGTAATATGGGGGATGCTTGGGTGGTCTGAAGTCAATCTCTGGGGTTTCAAGAAGGTGAGGGAAAAGACAGATGTCAAAGACTTCTTAGCTGTCGTCTCCAAAGGAAGTGCACACAGAGGCCTTCATAGGTATGTGGAGGAAGAGTTAAGTGACCAGATTCAGAGTTAAGTGACCAGATTCAGACTCACTGGCCACAGGGAACCATGTGCTTCAGAGTGAGGAGTAAACTTCATTTTATAATCACACGAGGAAGAGAAGACCCAGGAAAGCATCTGTCCACTTCTCCATAAAGAAGAAAAACTAACGACAGAAAACACTAAGTTCAAACTGCTAAATACTTTTTTTACACAAATGAAGACTTCATGCATTATATGGCAGCTAATATTTCTATCAGTGACAACTGGGCACCAGGAAATAAGGAATAAGGACTATAGGAAATAAGAGGAGAAAAAGAACGCAACAGCCCACATGAGTATTAGATATTTGCAGATTACCTGGACATAAATTTCACCCAAAAGCATGGAGTGGGTAAAACCATCTCAAAGACACTGAGAATTTGGACAGGATGGGTGAGACACGGGAAAAGAAAGCAAATGTCATCCATAACGTTATAAAGGGAAAAGGAAGGGAGCCATGGGGCTGGACTAACAAGAGATCCCTTTCAACCTCAACTATTTTCTGATTGTGTGGCATAGACCTATCACTAACTCAATTCCTGGAAAATTCTGGCACAACACCCTTTTAAGTAGGTAGAAGAAAATGAAGGATACAAGAAATAGCCAAAAGGAATTTAGCCTGAGACAACTTCCCTCTAGGAAAGGGTAGCACATCACACAGATGGTTTGAGAAAACAAATAAAGTAACAGAGGGAGATATAGACTTTCATAAAGATATAACTAGGTCTTACACATCTTCATAGACATGGAGGAAAAACAGGGTGAATGAAGTTAAAGGTAGACGAGAAGTGGATGGGAAAAGACCTCACAACCTTTAAACCACAACAAGAAAGGATCCATCCTGGATTCACTGGTATGCAGCGCTTTTATTAATAACCTGAAAGATGGAACAGAATGCACCTATTAAATCTGCACATTACAATGCCAAGATCTACAAAGACACTGACAGGCAGGATTAAATTCATTTAAAAACTATGTAATTTGATGCAGAGGTTTCCATATTGGGGTAGGAATAATTAACTGCATGTTGCAAAACAAAAAAAAAAAAAAAAATCATCATATTGAGGATTATAAACAGGCACATAGACCAAAGGCACAGACAAAACCTCCCAGATGACCTGGAACTGATGAGCACCTCTGTTACGGTGCCTGTTTTGATCATCACAGTTCTAAGCAGTAAAAAAGACCAAGGGAGAAGAAACATCAATGATTGGTGATCTAGAGGTTATGACTATGAGAAATGGTTTAAGAATCAGAGATCTAGCCTTGAGAACACTGAAGAGAAACACGAACAGACAAGTATGTAAAAGCCTCATCGAAAAACATAAAAGAAATAAACAATATATAGAACTGTTGCAAGACTGAGAATAAACACTTGAAAAATGTTGACAGTAAAGGTGCTCCAAGCACCTGAGGGTTCTGGCATTTCTGTCACCTCAGTTACAGGTTAGACATATGTCTGACACTAATTTTTCATTAAAATTATCCTATTTTAAGAATAGACCGGATGAGACCTTTCCATTATTATTCTTCTCTTATAGTCCTGAGTGTTTCAAGAACATTAATACCTTAAAAGACAAGCCTGCACTTCACAGGCAGAATCCAAGATTCCATCTACTAATTTGAATGTTCATCTTGTGTTTTCTTAATACCTCACTTTTATATAGCAAACTGTACTTCAAAAATACAGAGCACTGAAACCAATTGAACCCAAGAGGTCAGAGCACAAGTTAAGATGGTTACCAGGAAACAGAAATTACCTTGGAAAAGTCCGATTTAACCTACTTGTTGATGGTAACAGGAGAGGATGAGTAATTTGGGTTCCATTTCAATCTCTCAAAAGGAATGTGATCTTTAACACCAGATATTTCTGTACCTGTTATTAAACAGTAACAATGACATGTACATATGGAATCTGCTTTTTCAGCGGCGTCTACAACAACTACTATGCTGCATAAGTCATAAAAATCACTTCCCTGCTGAAAGTCAAGATTGTGTTTCAATGCATGGAGACACTACAGTGTTCTTTAAAAAGAAAAACAAGAGTTCAGGATAAGCATTTTCTTTTCAGGTCCGAGAAAACGATTTTCATTTTTGTTTAAATTTACAGCTCCAGGCACCAAATATCAAAAACTTTAGTCCAAATGGTTAAATATCTGTTGAAGACAAAGGGGGGCGGGAGGGGAAGAGAGAACAGAGTATTCAGTAATCTTAATGTCAGACAACAGCACAAGCCATTGAATGAGCTGAATTTAAAGTCTCAGCAGAAAAAACAGCATTTAACATGGATGTGAAGAAAGGGCTTCTCTGCAGGAACAGTTTAGAGAAATATAATCATTATCAAATAAAAGGAGAAGCTTTAGCTTGAGCAAGAGGATGCTCTGAACTGCAGCAAAGAGTAACCAAAGCCAGTCTGCAGTTCACCATGAAGTTGCAGAGCTTTACTGTGAGCTGGAGGTCACAGAGATCCGGACAGGGCTTGAAAAGGAGGACGATTCGCTAGAAACACAGCTTTTGTAGGGCTGTCCTTCAGAAAGTGACTGCTATCTCACCTCCATCAGTGCCCTGCAAGTGTAAAGCTCCTTCTTCAGAAGCATCATTCCTAGGCATCAAGGCCTCAGGGATGGCACTAAAAAGGAGCGCCCCTTTTGTTTCAAGACACCTTCCTCAATCATCACCTAGATGAGCATTTGTTTCCAGTTGGCAGTCAAAAGGTTATTAGGAGTCAAGCATTAGGTGAAAGATAAGAGCATTGCCAATGTTGGTAACGATAAAGCATCTCCAGTGAATGCCTTAAAAGCAATCAGCTTAAATTGACGAAGGTCCCATCCTGGTTCAGAAGTGACCTCACCCCTACTGCCCACTGCCTTCCTTCTGCTGCTGCTGCTGGCATTCACGGAGTTATGTCACATCAAGCCAACCAGGGAGCTGATCAAGCTGAATGCTAACCCTATAAAGATTTTTTTATTAGCAGTATTTTTTGCTTCCAATCATAGCAGCTCTCTCCAGAGCCATGCAAGCCCAAAGCTACCACAGCAGAGGTGGTAGATATGCATACAGGAAAAGTGCAGGTAGGCAAAATTAAACTGACCCATTCCAGGGTAGCAGGGAGCTATGGCAAGGTGAAACAATGAGCTGAAGTTGATCTAAGATTTCTTTTCTTGGATAAACCAAAGATCGTAGCACCAGAGTAGCATTTACACCCTTGGATGATATGGTTAACTAGCATTGATTTATATGCTCCAAACCCAGAACATTCCTTGGAAGTTAGATAAACCACACACAACTTGTAAGCAATTTTTGAAGGGTCTATAAAGCCTCTATGTAGTTACGGGACAGAAATATTTATTGCATTTGGCATGGAAGTTGCAGTCTGTGAGCAGTGGGCAAAAACCAGAAATGGGTGAGCACCACAGCACCAGATAGCAAGCAAATTCTTTCTTTTCCTTTCCCAATAAATTACACACAAAGGTGAACAGCTGTCACACTGACATTTCAGATCTGAAATATAGTCAAGAGCAAGTTATAACTAAGGCAAAGAAAATGAATGTCAGAAAGTTTTGTTTTTTCAAATTTCAGATAAGCTCTTTAGCCCTAGGGTTCATCAGAGAGCTAGAGAGCTCTGTTTGGAGCCTAACTTCTTACCAGGAAAATGTTTCTTTGTGTAGTGTGTAAACATGCACAAGTAAGGTTATATGTATTTATATAAATAATATGGCACACCTTTAATTCATTGCCCAGGGTAATCAAAATACTAGTGGTCCTTCAGAGAATCTTTTTCTTCCTGTATTAAGCAACACCAATTAACAAGAGGAACCATCTGAGCAGCATACCCTGCAAAGCAGCTCCACGACCTCACCCTGCAGTCAGCAAGGTTTCCAAGCTTCTCCAGAGGTACCTGTTGGAGATGTAGGTTCTCCATGGCAAAGGTAGCTGCTGCACTGCATTACCAAAGAGTGCCCAGCTGCCAGGTTAATTAGCTAATGATAATACCAAGGGAACATAATCATAGTCTGACATACGACTGCTTAACATGCTGCCAGCTTGCACGCAGGCCAGGGAAGTTGAGTAGGTGAAGCTATAGCAAAATGAAAACAAGCTCTGTTATCTCCAGTCCACTAACATATTTGGCATCACAGTCCAGTGACACTGATGAGAATTCCCAAAGTCTAAATCTTTTACCTTCACACACGGTCACAGCTAAGGACTGTGCACTGCAGCCATGAATATATATGACACTTGCTTCAAAAGGTAAAAATATTTCAAGTAAGGGATGCCGGTCCATCCAAAGGCCAGCTGGCAGCAACATTTCTGAACTGGGCACAACAGAGCGTCTAGGTAAAAGTTTTTCTTTTCATAGCCAACACCTCTCTCATTTCCTCTCTCTGCAAAGCAGCGGAGTATTTAACAAATTTAAGCATTTAACATTCTGAAGCAGAGGCAGAGAAGTTATGACTTGCTCACAGCAGCAAACATGAAGAGAACGAAGATCGGCCCCCAGAAGGCCTTGGCTACCAGATCGATATGAAGTAAAAACACAGGGGAGAGAGAGCTGTGCGCTAATTGGATTTAGCCTACAGGGTTCCTCCAGTGTTTCTCCCTAAGTGTTCAAATCACTAAGAAAAGACCTAACGCACCTCACAGGGAAGTTTACTTTAACATCAATTCCACAAGCACTGGAAACAGACACGCTTTACACAGCCACACGCAAACAGGACATATCTTCTGATGAAAACCTGTTTTGTAATCAAAATCTTAATTGCTTCATTTGTGGGGAGAGGGAAGGTGGATCAAGAAATACAAACATACATAGAAGTTATACAGCTACGGATTCCAAGTTTAAATATGAACCCACAGAGATTATATTCAGAGAACGAGGACCAGCTATAACAGCCCCAGCTACTTTACGTGACAAAATAAGATATCTGCAGCTGCATATTGCTTACTAAAAATTAAAACCAGTACTATTTATCTCCCTGCCAGCACATGTTTACAAAGTGAAGGGACTGCCTTTCCTTCCCCTGACTCGAAAAAAACAAAAGTTATATTTAGAATCTGTGCTTTTATTTCACAGACTCCAAGACGTGCCGCAGCCTGCGTATCCTCTCCAGCACTTCCAGTCTGACCAAGCACAGAACACACAAGATACCCTATTTACTGGGCTAAGACTGTGAGAAGGACACAGGTTTATAGTGCCACTGCCAGGACAACAGATATTTAATATATAAGGCAGGATCATTAAGACAGAATTTCCTTTGACCTATATAGAGAGCCCATTGCCAGTAAGTCAGGAATAGGAGCATTCAGTCTCACCACTATGACTAAATGAAGCATTCAAAGAATAGGGAGCATTCAAGTTCCAACGGAAAAGCACTCCATTAAATCCTATATCTCATTCGTTCAGACATTTCACGTACAGTGTTGAGTATTCACGTTGTTTCTTTGTCCCTCCTCTCTAGCCAAGTAACAAGAGTATGAAAGACATTTGGGAACAACAGGAGAAGAAAAGGCTTTGTAGTCTATTAAATCCCTAAGCAACTGCCATGTTATAGCATCACAAGGTTGTTAGCTGATATCCAGTCTTTAACAAACCAGGAACAGGCCTGCATCCTGTACCCCGGATCATACTCACCCATTTGCTCCACAATTTCAGGTGGAAAAACTCGAGAAGCAAAAGCTCGTCGGAAAATATCTGAGAATTCTTTGTCAAGGCCCCCAATGCCCATTTTCTCAAAATTCCAGTCAGGGTTGATAATCGACTGGCGGTTCTCCTTGGTCTTTGATTTACCTAAAAAAAAAAAAAAAAAAAAAAAAAAAAAAAATTTCAAACGTGTAGCACAGAAGAATTACAGCAAATAGAAGTACAAACTCCAGAACAGTCCTACCGGGTCAGACCCATGCCCAGCTAACTCGATACTTGGTTTCAAATGCTAGCCAGGAGGACGCACCGTGACAAGGATGCGAGGGCAGTCAGAGACTCAGCTTACTTCAGTAAATTATTTTCCCAGCCTTCCAACTTTCCTGTTCAGGGATTTCTCGAGCCAGGTGCTTCTCCTATGTGTTTAAGAATCTACAGTAGATTTCTCTGCCACAAATTTACCAAGGTCCCCTTGGACCCATGCAAACTTAGTACCCAGGTTGTCCTACAGCATCTGGCTCACCACATCTGCTACCGGCTGCACAACCAAACACCTCTCTCCATGTGTCTGAGGCAGGTCCCACCAGCTTCATTTCATGTCCCCCAAGTCTTACGTCTGAAGAAACAGTAAATAGTCTCAGTATCCACTCTTTCAGGCTACCTGGGACGATATTAGACTTGTCCTGCATCCTCCTCAGTCGTGCCTTTCCAGGCAGAGCAGTCCTCACCAGTTCTTCCTTCCTTACACAGTGGCCGCTCCAAGCTTGAGCGCCCTTGTTCTCCTCTCACCTTCTCAATTTCTACTACACCCTTTGACAGACAGGCAGACTAGAACTGCACACACAGCGGTTTGTTTGTATCTTAAATACAGGTACAAAATTAAGCTCCGCTTCATTCATATTCCTTTATTAATAATGTGTAATAATTCTTAACAACCACGTTTAACAATTCTTAACAGGGCTCAGGCTGCTACTGAGCATGGGTCCAGCAGTTTCTTGAAACTACCACTCCTGGGATCTTAGCCCAAAACAGCAATCATTTTTGACCAAAGTTAGAAGCATTCTTCCACGCATCACTTTACATTTATTTATATCAAATTTCCTCTGCCATTTTATTTCTTAGTCACCAAGCTCCGTAAGAGAAAGTTTTGTCACTTCATTACTCAGACTTTTTTCCAGTTTATTCAATAATTATAATGAAAAGCAAAGGGCCCAGCAGAGAACCATGCTGAACTCTACTGGCACTGGCTATTTAATTCTACCCTTTCATCACTCATCTACTCATGCAAGGACCTTCTCTCTTACAGATCTCCGTTTAGTTTCTTTTTAAAGAAATTTTGATAAAGAACTTTGCTGGAAGAGCTTTGAACAACAAGCAGCAGATGATGTCAGCCCTTATCCCCATGTTTTTTGATTCCTGTAATGAACTCCAGTGGGACTGCCCTTACAGAAGACAGGCTGACCCTTCCCAATGTATCATCTCTACCCAGGTATCCACTATTTTGATTCTTTATTACAGTTTCTGGGTTTTTTTTCTGTACAGATTTCAGGTTCTCTGGAATCCTTTTAAAAACAGACAGCACATTCACCATCTTCCAGTCCTCAGATACCAGAGCAATTTTAAGCAAGTTTACACAAAACAATGACGAGGTCAGCAAGTTCCTTTACAACTCAGAAAAATAAAAGCCAGTCTTGGCAAACCACCATGGTTCATTTTGTCTGTTTGTTCCATAATCTCTTCTAGAGCTACTTCAAGTTCAGCCAGATGCCCTACGCACAGGTTTTGTAGCCTCCACACAATGGTGTAACCCTCCTCTCCCTTCTGTTGACAAACCACACAAGTTTTACTCTTACAGAGCTCCTTACTCCCTTTCCAGAGAAGCTTTAAAGTACTCAGGGCATTTAGGAGGTAGAAAATAAGCACAAATGCTCCTGTAAGAATACTGCTGAGATGCTGTCAAATCCATAAAGTCTCACCTTAAGTTTGAGGGTATTTATAAACAAGCACCGGCACTCTTACTGGTTAGATTGACACTTCCAAATGGCTTTCAGCAACATCACTTTGCTTAGCTACCAGAGAAACCAACAGTAATATAAAAATCCAGGAAGAAAGCAAAGACTAAAGATCATTCTTAAATCATGCAGAAATCAGATGCCTTGTATTTTCTTAGATTGGGCTTTACAGGACTGGGCCTGGGGACCATTATCCCCCCCCTAAAAAGCCAGACCCAGCAAACTGCAGCTGTGCATTTTGCCAATTTATTCCAGAACCTCTTCTAGAGATACTTCAAGTTGAGTCGAATGAGTCAGCATCTAGAAGTCCGGTAAATACACTAAATAAGAGTCCTGTGTTAGCCGAATCAGACTGCTATTAATCTTGGTCTAAACACAGCTGGAATCAACACTTCAATTCCAAGAGCAGCCAAATAAACATACAAGAACATGTTAGGGAGAGCATGGTTGCATGTATAAGATACAGCACTAATACACAGTACCATGCAGAGCAGCAGTGAGCATTTGATTCACCGATTACTGCGTATTTATTATCTCATTGCTCCAGTACAGTTTTTAGATCAGGCCGCTCAGCCAGGATGTTCCTCTTCCTGTAGAGCTTAGCCTATACCCCCCTCTTCTGGCTGCATACGATTACAATCGCAGACTGAATTAAAAATTGGTTTTATAACACATGATTTTATGCTACATAGAAGAAACAGAATTGGCTTTTTTTTTTTTTTAAATGATCACAATTCTTTTCTATTGAAAAAATAAAGGCCCTTCATTAAAGGTGGTGCTTGGTGATGCTTACTTTACTTTTATCTCCTCTCTCAGAATTTAATTATTCACAACTTTACAGTTCTCCAGAGACTAACAAAGCACATTAAGTAGCTCTGCCTCAGATCAGTGAGGAGATTAAATAAAGCACCAATCTGACAGAAGTAAATTGAGACATAAGCAACTCTTTTGTCTTGTCTGCAGGCAATGAAATTGAATCAGGGTGAAGGATTCCTATTTCCAATCAATCAGCTCTCCCACAGGACCACTCTTCACACCTATACATGCTAGGAGGAAGACTGCAGGTCATTATATGGCTTTGAATATTAACCAAGTAAAATATCACTGCTTGCTCTGATGCAATAAATTGGATTATGTTAATACTCACCTCAAGCTGTCCTATCAAAACACAGTAAAAACTAAACGGGCTGTAATCACAGGTGCAAACTAATTGCCCATGCAAACTTCATTTGGTGCTCTTAAAACCTGTATCCTTGTTAATATGCTTAATTACAGTCATCTACAATTCAGCCCACGGACCTCTGGTGGTTTTTTTTCAGTACAGATGACTGTACTGATCTGTACTTTCAGACAAAAACATCTACATAAGATGCAAGCTCTTCGGTTACACAACAGCCTCATTTCTCCCCATTTTTTGGAGCAACTGTAGCACATGAAGCAGACAATTGCAGAACATGAAGTCACAGCCTCGTATCTGAGGGAAGATGGCACTTCAGGGCAACATCAAAACTCAGCCACAAGCTCCTGCAATGCTGAATGAGTTGAATTCTACCTTTCCAAGCAGCTACTACCCTCATCTGCTTTATTTCTGTACCAAAATGCTCAAAGTACTGAGCATTCGCAGACAAGTAGAACTGTGCTTTGAAGCTTACTGCAAAAATAATCAGTATTAAAACTCAACTGAGTGCTCATCCAAGCTGGCCACGTTCGCTGAAGCCCCACTCACAGCAGCCTTCACCTACCACTTCTCATCTGTGGAAGAGCAGCAGCAAAAGCAAAAGTTCTTAGCTCACAAGACTCCAGGAAGAGGGAGCAAAACAGGAAAGGAAAATAAGAAAAAAGAATTAGACTCTCTGTTCAAGTGCAGGACTTGAATCACACCTAGAAAATAATGCCTAGAGCCATATTACCAGCCAGGGAGGCATCTGCAACTGTAGGCTTAGTAGGTATCATCCACTTCGTAACATTGAGAAGAAAAGGAACAGCCAGACTACCAGTGTGTGTATCTGTTCTGCCACTGCGGCCCCAGGGCACACAGAGCCAACTGCAGGGAAGGAGCCCTTACTGCCCACTTTGTGGTCCAGGTCCCCATCATTCAAGCCAGTGGCTCTATAGTAACACACCAGATTCCTCCCTAGCCCTACACCAGTTTCTTTCTAAATTAACGTGTGGAGGACACATCAATTATTCCCCGATTCATAGCTCATAGCTTTGTTAATAATCTTGCTGTGTAAACAGTTAATACAAACTCAGACAATGAACCTGCTGTGCTGGGTTTTGCAGCTGCCATCAGCTTCTGAAGAGCAGGACTTTCAGAAGTCAAGAAACCCAAAGTGCTCTTCAGAAGCTGTCCTCTCCCCTTGAAGATGAGATCTCATTAGAGATGGGATTTGCAGAAGGCTCGCACTCACTTCGAAACTTTGGCAACACATTCAAAAAAGTTCTGTTTCCTATTTCCCTGCTGTTTTAATTAAACTCAAATTAAAAAGGTGTTGGCTTGTTACATCCCTGAAAATATAATTGTCCAATGTTTAAAGAGTTAAAATAATTCAACTAATTGCTGACTTTTCCTGAAGCTGTTCCATGGCACCTTTCTAATCTAGGCCTAGGAGTCCACAATGCTTAGGTTAACTTCTCCACTCATCAAACTCAATTTGCTGTTGCCAGAATCTCTCAATCACACTGACCTTTTCTCCTCCTGTCTCTGTGTATTTTAGATAGACCGTGGTGATAAGCATGGCATAGACACCCAGAGGTCTGGGTATCTAAAGGGGGCCTATAGGAAAGATGGGGAAAATCTTTTTAGTAGGGCCAGCTGTGACAGGACAAGGGCTAATGGTTTTAAACTAAACCAGGGTAGGTTTAGACTGGATATAAGGAAGAAATTCTTTACAATGAGGGTAGTAAAACACTGGAACAGGTTGCCCAGAGAGGTGGTGGAGGCCCCATCCCTGGGAACATTCAAGGACAGGTTGGATGGGGCTCTGAGCAACCTGATCTAGTTAGTGGTGTCCCTGCTCACTGCAGGGGGGTTGGACTAGATGACCTCTAGGGGTCCCTTCCAACCCAAAACATTCTATGATTCTATGACTGCTCCAGTAAATCGGTCAGTTGTGGAGCTTCATACTGGGGGGGCAGTGACTTCTACAGAGCCCCTGTTTGGCAGCAGCAGTGTCTGCTGGAGGAATGGTGTCTTCTCAGTGCAGTGGTTTTCAAGAGAATCCTGAGCATCTACAAACTGCTTCTAAAGGGCGCGACAGGTTCCTAAGGGATCAAATCCAGCCATCTGCTGGTTTAAACAGATACCTGGGAGACATTTTGAGATGCGGTTTTCAATGGATTAGGTCAACCGATGTAACCAGAAAAATAAACTTTGAGGCATACAAGTCTCTGAGGCCTGAAAAGCAGCAAACTTCAAGAATTAGTTTTCTCTTCACATACAGCGGCACTTACCAATCAGATTGAGAGAGGAGTTCTCAGCTTTTTCAAAGGCAACTTGACTGTTTCCAAGAACCAAACCAACCTCAATCTGCAAAAAGGGAGGTAAACAAATAATTACATGAAGCTATTAGGCTCAACTTCGGGTTGCTCCTTAGGTATCTCCAAGTACATCTCAGAAGGCAAGAAACAGCAGCAAAAGCTCCACTACAGAAGTCATCAGGAAGAATGAAATACCAACACCTCCTCTAAAACAAACATCTTCGAATGCAGAAGCTCACCAGGTATAATAAATTGGCTTTTTCAAGTTATTTGTTTAGTTCAAAACCAACTATTTTATTTCAGCACAATCTAGCAAGTAAAGAAGAAAATAAAATCTTGTCCTTTCTCCAGAAGGAAAAATCAAAACTGGACATACTAGAAGACAGAAGGGCTCAAGAGAGGATGCTTCCATGAATTAGTACATAAAGACCAAAAGATATTGCTTGTGCCTTCAACAGCTCTGCATTTTAGTGGGTGCAACTCTAAGCTCCCAGTTACACAAGCACAGGAGACTGCATTAAATGGAAAACAATGCTCATCTTCTTGGAGGCAAAGGACACAGCCAAATTAAACAAATGAGCAACTTCTCAAAATGCAAGTAACATAATTCCTCCTTGTAGCAAGGTCTGATCAGTACTTGAATCTCTGCAGTCCCTAGGGAATGAATATTGCTGTGAGCCTACCTTCTGCTTTTTGCTTGCTCCAGACTCTCCTTTGAGAATGCTGGGGTCCATAGCTTCCATGTCCTTTACCAACAGGCCAAAAAGTTTGTCATTAAAGCTGAACACAAGCTGTGGAAAGAAAATCAGAAGGGGTTTTAGCTCATTAAAAAGCTAAAAAGGATTTTGACAAGGCTGCTAAGATTTGCAGAGAAAGAGGCCTGAGGACTAAGTCTACCACCCAACAAGTTCCTTGTAGTTTTTACCCTGTAACAGTCTGGTGTACTGAACAAGTCCTTTTCATGTCCCATACTTAAGGGTAACAGATCAAAATTATCAGAACATGAAGTCAACTGTAAAAATTCAAAGACAAATTCTCCTTCCAAGAAAAGCTTCTCTTCCCTACCCTTTTCTCCCCAGTTAAATGTTCTATATCATCTCTTGACATTTTCCTCTCACTTTTAATATCGGTTTTAGGCAAGGAGAATTATTTAGCTCAAACCTTTTTGATCTTTCATATTTCAGTTTGACAAGCAATAGTGCTACAGCAGAGACAGACTGAATGAATATTACGAAAAGTAGGGTCCATCCCACAGAAAAGCAGGCTGTCTCTGCACAATTCCTTTCCTCCAAGATTATATTTGCAATTGACTTAAGATTCAGACCCTAGGAGTTGTAAATTACCATGAGACACAGACCTTGACCTGTGCTGAGAATATGGCAAAACAGCGGCTACCGCAGATGTTCACAGGAGCAGAAGCTCATCTGCTGCAGAGCTGAGAAGGCTCCGTTATAGAGACATCAGCTTTCAGAAATCCCTATTTCAAATGTTTCATACCTATTTTACTGCTGGAGTCCACAGATTAGTGATCGATGTTAGAATACAATACACTGCACTTGAAATGTGCTACTGTGAATTAATTAAAACTGATGTTCATTTTGATCTTATACAGAAGAAAAACAAAAGTTACTTCTCATAAGGTTCCGGGAGATGCCATGCTTATATCCAACCAGTCCACAACAGGGAGAGAACCTAGTTCTCTCAAGCCTTGGGATTTTCATTCACCAAGACAGACAGATTTCTTTAGATAAGGAAAATGCAGATTTTAAACCACTTTGCTCATGATCTCAGTGAAAGTCATAATCATAGAATTATAGAATCCCAGGTTGGAAGGGACCTCAAGGATCATCTGGTCCAACCTTTCTAGGTAAGAGCACAGTCTAGACAAGGTGGCCGAGCACCCTGTCCAGCTGCGTCTTGAAAGTGTCCAATGTGGCAGAGTCAGACACTTTCCTGGGGAGATTATTCCAATGGTTGACTGTTCTCATGGTGAAAAATTTATAATGGTTCAACTTTTCACAAAGAAACTGTTCACACAACAAATAACTTCTGCCCATTAGCTGTCCCTAGCAGCACAGAGTCAGTACCTAGGCATTCTTCAGTAGTTTAGACCACTGCAGTAGAAGCACACTCATGTTACTTAAGAACATTTTAGCCTTAAAGAAACAAAACAAAACCCACACCTGCTGGCCTATGGAGAAGGCTTGGCTGTTGAACTGCTGGATGAATTCAGCAGCCATCTTGTCTGTGTCATAGGGGTTGGAGTCAATGTTCTTCTTCTGCAGAAAATCTATCTCAATTGTCATTGTGCCAATACACTGCTTAGCCTTGTCAAAAGTGTATAAGGAAACTGTTAAAAAGAAAACAGCAGCACATTTAAGAACAGCAAGGACCCCCCACAATGTATTAAACGTACTATAAGTTTGGCAATACATGTTCTTCCATTCAGAATGAGTACTTAATAAAATTGAATATATTATCTCTGATAGAGACCCTTATTTCTCTTATATTGATGCTCTACTACAAGATCAAAATTACAGCAAATGTATCTCCACTGAAAACCCATGCATTTATTTAAACACTCTAATAGCCTCCTTTAAAACACCATACAAGTTTTGGGGGATGAGGACAATAAAAGCTAGTTCACACCTGCTGTAGTACCACAAAAGCTATATCTACATCTAAGAGTTTGGACAACAGGGCTTCAGAAAGCCCAAAAGCAAGCGTTTTAAGTAGCCTTGCCCAAAAAAGTAATGACAAGAGGTCATAATTGGTTTTCTGTAGCAATGGATTGACTAAGCTCCTCTCCAGATTAGGTAGCAGAAAGTTAGACTACCTGCAAATTCAAGTGCAGTAATATAATCGATACCAGGCTTCTACAGCCCAGAATGAAACATCAACTACCCTTCGTCTCTGACGCAGGGGGAATAGCCCCTAACCCCAGAGGTGCAGTTGGGTCTATCCTAACATGCCCCAGGTGTTCAGTAATGCAGAATCAATCAAACATGCCTTGGAAGGGGGCAGAAAGCAAAGTGGCATGGAAGGTACTTCACAGTCATTGCCAACTGCACCCACAGGTCTCAACTTACGTCACGTCAAAAACAAGAGGCCACTTCGAGCTGTTGCTGCTGGAGGAAAGAGGACAGAAAGGAAAGAAGAGCATGGTCCACAACTCCAGGAATACTGCACAACTGGTCAGAAGGACAGGCTCTCAGGAAGCAGACAGTCCTAATAATTCACAAACCAGACTGCAGCAAAGGACAGAAGTGGATGTTTCTCCAGAAGACTGAGGAACATTATAGGTTTGCTTTGAATGTAAAGAAGAAAGTCTCATCTGATACAGAAGTCACAGCTAAGGATAAAGCAGTAGGAGATGACTAAGGGCAATATACTTCACGTAGAACCTACTATTTCCTATCAAACCTCTTGGCAGTAGAATGATTCCAGAAGAAGCCTGCAGACTGCTGGGAAGATGCGACATCAACACAAGCATCCAGCACACTATGATACAGGATTCATTCAAGTTAAGAGAGTAAAGAGAGCCTGCCTCTTGCTTAAGTTGTTACCACAAGACACATAGGTCATCACAGCACACACATTTAACATCCTTCCTGCTCTAAGCATGGGCCACCTAGCAATGAGCTGTCAAAGAAAGATCTTCCAGGAAACAGGGATACAGATGAAACACTAAACCACTTCCTGAATTGAGGTGTATCTACTGTATCAACTAGTTCTTTCAAAAAGGGATAGGGCAGCAGGGTTATCACGTAAGCTAATGAAGGAGGGACTTTGGTCCTGCAAGGGCACAACAGTTGTTCTTATCTTACAGGTCTCTTCAGGGCAGTTATTTCATTTTATTTGCCCATCTCAGGGCTTTCTCAAACAAAAGCTTCCAGAAAGAATATCAGTCCCTGGATCTGGTCACATCACAGAACTGAGGTGTCAACTGAATGTAGTCATAGAATCATAGAATCATTTGGCTGGAAAAGGCCTTTAAGATCACTGAGTCCATCTGTACCTGTCCACCACTAAACCATGTCCCTAAGCACCTTGCCTGCCCGGCTTTTAAGTACCTCCAGGGATGGGGACTCAACCACTTCCCTGGGCAGTCCTTACACCAAGGACTGAATGCTGGGGACGTCTGGTACAGAGGAGAACAGTAATGCACCACAGGGGATGCAGTCCAGTAAGCAACATGCAGCACCAGCTTCAAAAGACTGTAACGTTCCAGAAACAGAGAGGCAGGCTGAGAAGGCAGCAGTGACCTCCCGGTGCTGAGAATGCAGTTGAGGCAGCCAGCCCCATCTCCCAGCATCTCCAACTGTAACACGGGAGCTGATGAAGCTGAACCGCACCAAACACAAGACAGCCGCATCCACCCGAGGCACTCAACCTTTCCACAAAGGCAAACTTACAAGATTCACTCACCTGGAAAACCTTTACCATAGCATTAGGGGCTCAAAGGGACTCAGCTTCGCTGTACCACTAAGGAGTGGACCACATTTAAAACTGACATTTAAAACATAGTTTTCACATTATTAGGGGAACAAGACAAAGAGAACGCCCTGGTAAAACACCGGTTTTATGAATACTTCTCCCCACCTGTAGAATAGGTTTACAAATCCTTCATACTCAGCAGGGAGTCATACGACATTTAGTCATTCTGCATAAAATTACTGTGTTATTTTTCTTAATGCATGTTCCCACATAGTTGGTAAGTTTATAGCAAGGTCTAGCACAAGTACAATCACAAATCTGCTCTAACAGCTAATCATGCTGAATATTAGTGTTTCTTTCCCCAAATAACTTTAGTAATAAAAAGCATTTATCTGTAAGCCAGCTGGCACATGTTACCGATCAGCAACCAAACAAGGGTGAGAAACAAATTAATTTATAGGCCTCCCCGCCTCATTCTTCAGTTTAAAAAACAAAAAAAAAAAAGCAGTTAACAAAAAGAAATGGCTTCCAAGGAAGATCTGTGAGGCATTTAGTTGTGTAGAGAGGCAAACCGACCCACTCCAGTCTGCCAGTACAAAGAGATCAGACTTCACACTCAAGTACTGACCCATGCCCATGAACTTGCTGAGACCAAAGGAGCTGTGAAAACAAGCAACCAAGGAAAGAGCTTTCCTGGCAGTACCTCACATCCACAGCCATATCACTTCTCAGCCTAGGTCCTCCTTACTTTTTTGGCACAGGATGCAGTCATCAGCTCTGCCCACAATCCTCAAATGAGAGGAGAATTCCCTGGAATTACTGTAAGCACCTCAAATGGCAAAACAGTGGCCTAACGAACAGGTTGCTCCACATCAACAACCCTGAGCCAGCCAACATTCAGAGCAGGCTTCATCATAATAGCCTCGTCAAAGAAAAGGACGGGATGGCTGCCTCCAGGAGCACACAGGTAATTCCTGATGGTCCAAAGAACAAACACGATCCGTCACCTTGATAGGCTGTTGCAAAGAACACGCAGACCTGCCTGTAACAACAGCTGCTGCCACGAGTTTGGTAAATATTCCAGAAGATGCAGTCAGACCAAAAGATCAGCACCTATAACTGACAGTAATGCCAATCGTTCATAAACCAGAGGTAACAGTGACAGCATGAATAAATGAAAGAGCTGACATGCAAATCAGTCCCCTCTTTGAACACTGGCAAGGCTCATCAGGCTCAATTAGGACTTGAAATTGGAACACAAATCTTCGATTTGTACAAACTCAAGATGGCACCTTTCCTTTCATAGTATTATTCTAAGAATTCAGTATACTACAGAATATTGTAGTCAGTTATTGAGGAAAGCATCAGTGCTACTCTCAAAGCTGATCGCTCTGGCTATCCAGAGCACACTGATGGGTTTTGGTAGCTCTTAGCATTTAGATGCCAAGAATGTTCTCAAGGACAACAGCTGTTTTATGTTAGCTGATAAGCATTCTCCAAAGCCACAAGAACAGACTATCTAGGGCACATCAAACATTCATACCTGCATGGGGACACTGATGTCCCACACAGAGCTATAATGATACACTGGCAGATGTCTGAAAGTAACAGTCAAAATAGCCCTCCAGGTTTTGAAAATATTAAGAGACAGAAAGTCTGCAGGTAAGTGAGCAACTCCCTTCACTAGTAAGGGCCTCGTGTTACCTGAAGAAGGGCTGAAGATCTGAGATTTTCCAATTCATTTTCACTTCAGTATGGAAACACGGAATTCAGCTTTTATAAACATAGGTCATGATGACGCTGCTGACTTACCATCTATCTCTTGTCCAATGGAAAGTCCAGCCCATTTTCTCTGCAAAAACAAGAGAAAAACTTCAGAAAGCTCATCCTTCACTAGAACAAACACCTACTCAGACTCAGCATCCTCACTCAGAAAAACAGGCTCCCCCATGAGAACCTTAAGAAGCAGCAAAAAGGGCAGAATGGGATCTTACAAAGACCCTCAAATTAACAGGGAACGAGTCATGGAATCATTTCTACTAACAATTCTATTTTCTGATCTCAGGAGGTTGTTCTGTCCAACCTCCTCCATGTTATTGGTCACCTCACCAACTCAGAGGCAGAAGTTATCATATTGGATAGGGCTTTTTGTCATTCTGCTCATTTTCTACCAAAGCCCAGATGCTGATCTCACCTCAGGTAGTACAACAGGCAAGAAAGGCTGTTATACGCTCCATCATCATTTTAAAAGCTTACATGTATATACTACTTGCAGGAAATAGTTGTAATGTGCTTTAAGTTATAAAATTACCTAAAATAAAACTTGTTCAGAGAACTAGTAAGAATGGAACTGTTCAAATCCTTCAGGTCTCTTCAAGTTCCTCTAAAAAGATTTGTGCAGCACAGAATTACATGAGAAGTGAAAAATGGTTCGATAATTACGTGACACAAAAATCTATGACCTTTACGATACCAAAAGTTCTGGCTTGATAATTGCAAAAATGGTACTTTTTCCAATGGCCTTTGTGCTACAGCTTGGCCAGTGTGTATTTACAGTCCACACCTCAGCCTTATGGAGTAGTCAGTCTCTCAAATATCTAAGCCTCAGAGAGGTGTTAATCACACTTCATTACACAAGGCTCTGGTACGATTGCATTTCAAATGCCGTACTTTATGGTCATTTATGTTTAGCTTTTTATCTGGAAGGAACAAGTCTGGGAGAAGGAATACAATGACCTTTTTCAAAAAATGAATTTCCCCTTCACACGCCCTCTCCAATATGTTCACGGTTCAAGCTTAAGGAAAGAAATCCCTTGGCATAACAGAGACCAACCTGTTATAAATCAAAGCTCAGAGCAGGAAGCCTTATGTGTACTTACTGGTATTCCCAAGAAGGTGAGAACAAATTATGTTTCCATATTTATTCTCACACTTCACAGCCTCCACTGCTTACCTGCAAGGCCAGGAAGGATTCTCCCTCTCCCCTTGATACTCCATTTCTTCAACAAAAGATATCCTAAACTCACCTGCACCTGAAGTACCAGGCACCGGTGACCACCAGTGCAAGAATGCTGGGCAGGCACACTGGTACTCCTGCAAAGACTGGGCTTTGCTTAAACCCTCCAGGTTAAGCCATTCACCAAATTTCAGGGCAGGAAGGAAAGCTGTCCAAGTTCTGCTAGAAAGGTTAGTTAGGGTCTTCTCTGTGGCAAGAGATACAGCTCAATTCCTATGTTCCTTTGGGTGTTTGCTGCCAAGAAATTTTTCATCACTGTGTGACCCTTCATGTTTCGGGCTCTACAGTATACAAAATTTTTCATGGCTTTTGGTATTTAGGCCTAAGAGTGAAGATTATCACAGAATAAAAGTGATCAAGACCTTTATGCGCATCATGAATGCACAACAGACTTTCTTGGAGGTCTTGGAGCATAACTCCGTGAATACATGAGGTAAACACACATATTGTGTAACGCTAGCTGCAATTATCCAAGGCTTCAGGAAATACTGGAAATTAAATCCTAACACCAGGAATACTCAAATAAAACTTTTCCATACCAGCAGCTGTAACACTTGCTACCATAGTCACTTTTCAGGGGTAAGTAACCTACCTTGTTCCTTAGCAGAAGAGCTCTCCTGCCTCTATAACGGTTGGACTTTACGATCTGCAGTTGGACTTGATGACCTTAAAGGTCTTCTCCAACCTAAACGATTCTATGATTCTATAAATAACTACTGGAATCTACAAAAATCAACCTTAAACCTTTAACCCTGTGATACAAATTACTAATACTGATAACTGTTTTTCAGTTTGGGCATCACAAATCGTAACCAGATATATGGTTAACACAGCATCCTCTTCACCCACTCATCCGGACAAATCTGAATTTGAACAGACATGAGAGAGCAAAACAAAATTTTGGGGCCTAAGCCAAGTCATCTGTTGAAGAAAAAAATTTGTGTCTGCAGCAGAGACACTCAACTTTCAGGCCAGTTACTAGCAGGAAAATATGACAGCATTAAATCAGTGACCATGGTTGTTGCAGTTCTATGTTACGCAACTCATGGTGTAAGCCAATTAAAGGCTACAAGATTAATTTTTCTGTTTAGAAGTTAATTGTATCAATTATTTATTCTAACCATCACTTAACATGTGATAATTAAAAAAGAGGAGACAAGTTAAATCTATTTTATGCGTTACATCACATTTTTCATCTAGAAATACTAACAATGACAAAATATAGTCAATAAAACTTCCTGCAGGTCTTTAAAAGAGCAACACAGTAAAGAAAACCCTTTAAAGTCAAGGAAAAACACGGAACAATAAAAATTCACACAGAATAGCAGACATTGCTTAGGCTTTTCTTTTTGAAATAGTTTGTTTCTGGTGGGTTTTTTTTAAAGGTTGAATTACACCTTTTCTATGATTTTTATCCCACCATCCACTAAAAATAGATCAAAGTAATATAAGCAAGTTTGCTTCAGCTGTAGTAAAAGTCTCCTTGAATTTTTGCTGTCAGAAATCAAATTTGTAGCGTACATTTATGCAGACATGTTGTCGTGGTTTAACTCTATCCCAGCCGAAACCAGGACACATGTCGCTCCAATTAGAATAGTTACCTTCAATCCTGACCTCAAAAAGAGATTTTGCTTATTCTATAGCAAAACACTAAGTCAAACCATATAGTACCTGGGGCAAGCTGAACGCGATGCTGCCAGGAACAACTGAGGAATGGGTTCTCAGCGTGAAAATGTATTTGTGGTTGGGAGAAGTCTTCACAACAACATGTCTAGAAGAGAGAACAGTATTTTACTTTGATATTTAACCCAGGAGGATTTTGCATTGCTCCCAGTGCTGTGAGAATTCAAAAGAAACAAGCCAGCTTATATCTGGTCCTGTAAAGTTAAAAACAAAAGCTTTAGACCCACACCATGATGCAGGCACACAGCAGTCTTCCACAGGAGTCCATCACTTTCAGTGATACAACATGCTCTCAAAGCCCAACTGCCAGACATTGTACTAATAATTACTATTTACATTCCCCTACCAGTTAGGCCTTTACTTCAGGAATAGCACCACACAAATGTGAGAGAACCAAAATATAACCACAAAGACAAAGGCTGCTGTATCTAAAAATCAACACAAAGGCTGCTGTATCTAAAAATCAACACTGGTTTCATGCCTCAAGCATCTAACAGCAAAGCATCAGTATTTTACCCCAAGACAAGCAGCTGTAATTTCAACAAGATCCTTGTACAGGTTTTGCATCTATTAGTATACTGTTTAGAAGTTTGATCACAGGAAAAAAATGGAAGGAATTTCTGTACAAAAAGTAAAATCACATAGGCGCTGAGGCTGTCCCTCCTGCTTGCCAGTGACCAACAGATCCTGAACTCAGATAGCACCTGAAGACCAGGAACATGGTTATAAAAACAGAACACTACAGTCAGGAGCAGACACAGCAGCAGGAATTGCATGTGCCTGTCTGTCACTCTCAGAAGCTAAGCTGACAGGAACAAAGATACTCAAAAGCTGCTTACAGTTATCCTCAGACTATGCCCGATAGCTCTTACCATGTGATAGGCAGACTTCTCGTTGGCATAAGAAAGCAAAACCAAAGGAAGAAGGGATTTGTGTACACTGGTGGCAGAGGCAATGGCAGAATCGTGTTTCACCTCATCTTCTTCACAGCTGCCTGGACTTTTAACTACCCATAGGGTATATGAGGTCACCAACTTATGCCACCTGTGGTGTTCCCCGCTCATCCATGGTCAGAAACTAAGGGCTAGATAAACCATGCTAACAGCCAAGGCCCACGCTCCTGGCCATCCTCCCTCCCTGGCAGTGAATGTATTATGTGCATATATGCTCCGTATATTTTCATTTGCATATGCACAGTGAATCCAGCACCATCCAAAAGCAGATCTTCTGCACATGTATACATTGGCTACATCACATATGCATAACAGCTTCAGCCACATGGTAGGAAAGAACATATGGCCCTTTGAGACTAGAGGAAATGTGTGGCCTGTGTAGCCAAAGCCCCTAGACATCCCTAGCTTTAGACCAAACAGACCGGGAAGCCTGCAAAACCTTTCCAGGAACTGCTAGCACTCGATGGCATAGCAGGGTAAGAAAGCATTTTAAACATATCACAGAGCGATACATACCTCCTCTGTCAGGCAGGCCAGTGATTTGACTCTTCACTGGTTCTGGCCCTAAATCACCCACTAGCTGCCTAAAACCCCAGCTGTAGGGATGTGCACTCTTCCTTTTCCATCTCCTCCTGCTCCAGGCATAAATCCAGAAACCTGTTACAGGCGGTCTTGTTCCCTATAAATCTTACAAAGGGAGAGCAAGTCATTTACTGGTGCTTCATGGTGATCAGGGAAGGTTTCTGAGAGAAACCTTCATCTGGGAGAAAGCAGATGTCACTTCTGTCTTTGAAAAGGGCAAGAAGGAGGATGCAAGGAACTACAGCCTCACCTTAGTCCCTGGGAAAGCAACAGAGCAACTAATCCTGGAAGCCAAACAAGAAGGACAAGAAAGTGACTGAGAGTAGTCAGCATGGATTTACAAAGGAAAATCATGCCTGATCAGTACAACACCCGGGTTGCGATCAGCAGCACAAAGTCCAGCTTCAGGCAGTTCACTAGTGGGGTACCTACCCCAGGTGTCCACACTGGGGCCAAAAATATTTAAACTCTTTGTTAATGACTGGGATGATGGGACAGAGCACACTCTTAGCCAGTCCGCAGATGACAAATCTGCTGACTGTGCTGCCATTCAGAGGGACTTTGACAGGGTGGAGACACGGGCTGACACAAATCCCATCAAGTTCAATAAAGGAACACGCGAAGTCCTCCACCTAGGGAGGAATAACCCCGTGCACCGGTACAGGCTGGGGGCCAACTGGCTGGAAAGTGGCTTTGCAGAAAAAGACCTGGGATCCTGGTGGACAACGAGCTGAACACGAGCCAGCAACACGCCCCTGCAGCAAAGATGGCAACGTCTCTGGCTGCATTAGGACGACCTTGCCAGCAGGCCAAAGGCGATGATCCTTCCCCGACTGGATGTTGCTCCAAGGACTGGTTCATTTTCAACTGAGTAGCAGATAAAATAGAGAAGCTGTCCAGGAAGCAGGGACTGAAATCAGGAGGTTTCCAGCACAGAGTGCATCAGCCTGAGTAATTCAAATTAACACACAACCAACTGGAAAGCAAGGTATTATGTTGCAGAGCATTAGACAAACATGCCTATAGGCAAAATACAAGTTCCAGCTTCGATACTGGAATACCTCACCAAGAACACACTTGATGACAAATAACACCCTACTAGAAGCAGCACATCGACAGTAAAAGACCCAAGATCAAGTTTCTTAAGACTGAGATAGATCCTGAGCAGTGCAATAAGTTTGGCTCGAAGCACAGCAGTGATTTCAACATGTACAGATTCAGCATCTCTGCAGAAAGAAACAAACTCTACCGTTGTTGGGTTTCACTTCAGAGAAGCAAAATACAAGTAAATGAGGATATCTCCTGGTAAAAAGTGGGGGGGGGGAATACAAGTTAAAATTACTACATTAGAGCATACCTTCCACCAAAAACATTTCCAGCAGGCCAGAAAGATAGCAGAGCCTGGCAGGAGGCAAATGGATGCCAGTAAGGAAAAAAAAAAAAAAAAAAAAAAAAAAAAAAAGAGAAAAGAAAGAAAAAAAAAAAAAATCAGCTTTCTGAAAGCAATCTCTAGCCAAGTGATATAAGTGATATTAGGAAAGGTCAAATCCTGACAGGTTTTTTGAGAAAAATCTGCAAAAGACACGGGAACAACCATGTTTCTTCCCAAAGCCAGCAGGAGCAGGCAGTCTCCAACAGGCTGTAAGCAATGTAAGTATTAAGAATGTTCAAAATAAGGCAATAGCAGGAAAAACTAAATGCATTTTTTTACATTGATGTTCACCAGGAAGAAGCTTGGAGAGCTCATGGAGACACATGGGGGAAATCTCAACCTCATTAACAGCTTCTGCTTATAAATGAACAAAAGGAACAACGAGTCACCAGGGCCAGTCTCCCAAGGGCTCCAACGGATGAAACTGCTGCTCTAATCGATGTGTAAAGCCTCGCCTGAACCCATCAGAACTGAAACATGGCTGTGATGTCAATTATTAAGAAGAGCTCCAGTCCAGGCCCAGGAAACTGCCGGTTGGCAAGTCTGCTGGCTAGGCTGAGCAAACCAACAGAAACTATAATAGATAATGTCAACCTGTGCATCCACTAGTTTTTACGTTCACAAAGAAAAAGCATAGCTTTTTTAAGGGAGAGGATAACTTCCATATCTATGCAAAGGTGCCAGTAAGCACATGGTGCCAGTGAGAACAATATGGGCAGATACTCCTCTGGTGCATGCTTGGAAACCCCTGTAAATTATTCAGCAAGGCTCCCTGAGGGCTCTTCAGATAAATAAACTGGCATGAGATAAGAGGGATCATCTCCCCACGTAAAAGTCAGGAATAAAAAATAAGAAGAATTTGTCAGTTCTCAACATAAAAAAAAAAAATTGCCATTGAGATAACCTGCCCCGGCTTCTTCCCAGACTGCTGACCCCTTCACTGCCTGGGTGTGTTCAGCACTTGTTTCTCTCTCCAAAATACATTGGGAGTCCTCAAGATAGAAAGAACTTATGACAATGGAACTTATCAAACCAACACAGTACTACAATAATGCATTGCATCCCATCAACTCATGTGTCACAAAATGGTGACTCATACTGGTCCAACTTACAGGATGCAGAAAATGAAGCATGAAGAGATCTACAGTAGCATCCTGGGGATAAACCATCTCACTGATCCAAGGTCAAACTCCCAGCTCTAGACCGTGAGCACCAAATGGAAGTGTTAAAGCAAAGCCCCTTGTGTAACTATTACCAAAAAAATATTCTGTGCAGCCAGTCATCGTTAGGATGATACAAACCAAATCTGCTGACTGCATGCAAGCTACTGCAGCAGATGATAAGGATGGCCTTGCTCAGTATATCTGCAATGCAGCAGAATGACTATATCCTTCAGTAGCAGATGAATATCATGATACTTCTCTGTACTCTAGCCTTATGCTTTTCAAAGCGATTTATAGCATCTGCTCACAACCAAACCATATGCTGCTTTTTTTATAAGCCCAAATTTCTAGAAATAAGCAGCACACTCAGGGGGAATCAGTACAGACAGAATCATGGCCAGCCTGCTTACCAGGCAAGTCTCGGGGTATCGTTCCCTGCAGGTTTCCATAAATGCAATGAAGGAGGGTTCTCTGAGTGAGAGGAAAGCAGCCAGCTGCTGCAGGTCTGGAAGCTGGGTCCCTCCAGGACATTCATATTTGAGGAAATTAACCTTTTTATAATGCATGAGGCACAATGCTCAGTTCAGGTATTTTTATAAGTCAATTACTTTGGAAAAAGTCTACTTGGAGAAAAAACATCATCTGAAGATACCAGGACACTACCCTGTCCAAGCAGATACTTTTGCCTGCTTCTGACTCTAAAAGTTACACTCGTTTGGGGTTTTTTAGGGGGGTGGTTTTGGTTTGGTATTTTATACCACAGGTGAGCTTGTGAAATCTCAGTTCAGTTTATCACCGAAGGGCCAGGACGGCTCTCCAGGGTAGCAGCACGGCAGACTGACAGAACAGAAGAGGCAAGTCTTAAACCATATCACTCCCTCATTCCCCGCCGTTCTGGGCCACTTCATTCTCCATCCTTAGCAGAATTCATCTGGGCCAGGTGTTTTACGCTAAGACCCTAAGTGTATCATTCAATATATTTTTTGAACATTTTTCCCCATTTTTCAAGCACAAGCTCTTCCCCCTTCCGCTACATGTGATGCCCTCTCTGCTGACATTACTTCTGTCTACAATCTACATATTTTAGAGAGCCACCATACAGTTGCAGCAAAGCAAGGAAACTAATTATTTGCATTGGCTTCTTCTAATACAAAGCCCTTCTGTGTGGGCTGGGCTGAATAATTTCCTCCTTTCTTGCAGAAGTAAAATCCAAACTCACCTTCTATCAGTCACCACAGCACTGTAATTAAATAATCCAAATTGTTGTGGCCACACTCTGGTTGTCTCGCCCTTTTGTTCTTGTGCATGAAAACCCCTAGAACGAGTTTCTACTGACTCTGCTCAGCGCTCCAATAGGGTTTGAAAGTGAGAAGATCCCCCTAGTAACACAATTCAATGATAAATATCTACTTGAAATAGCTTAAATATTCCAACAACGTAACAGGAACAACAGCAAAAACAAAACAAACAAACAAGAAAGCTCAAAAAAGCCTGAAGTCCTTCATTAAAATAGCAATTATAATTGGTTAAGCAGATACAGATTCCAAGCAAGAAATGCTCCAGAGAAAAACTTACCTTTTTTTTTTTTTGGTATCTCCAGTTCTGAGAAAGAGGCACATTTAAAGTTTTGGTCTCTAAAGACACAGAAGTTTTGTTAATTAACCTACTGTATTCACTTTCCCAAATCTGAAATTCCATTCCACTTCCATCCAAATTTTGAAAACAACTCCTTTTTAGTTAAAAGTTGAAAGAGCAACAGTGCGCACTTACTGCCCCGACTGGAAGTCCTTCTCATTCACCACAGCGCAGTTGGTTAATGACAGTTCATCAGTGGGACATCTCGCTGCTTGCATAGACTACAAGAGAGAAAGAAGGAGAGGAAAAAAACTATCAAATAAAATTTTTTTTTCCTTTATTAAGTCAAGCGTCAAAACATCTGTAAATCCACAGAACATAAATAAGTTTAATGAGTATTAATAACAGAGTCCACTGGCATTGACAAGCTCCTCTCTTCACCTTTTCTCCAAACACTTCTGTTTGATACAGATATTTGTACCCAAAAAGTTCTGCATTTTCTGAGTCCAGTGCACCTTATATTTTCTATTATACCTAGGCAAGTACCTAAAAATTACCGAGGAAGAAGCCTGCAAGGCAAATGCTGTTAACTTGCTAATAAACCCTGATGTTCATGCAACTTCCCCAAACCCTGCAACGTGGCAGCAGGTAGCAAAGTGAATGCACTGGAAGGCATTTCTCACCACGAAAAAAGACACTGGGATACTTTGAAAGCTGGTAAGGCAAAGGCAAAGCAGCCTAGAGGCAGAGCAGTGCCACTACAACCCTGGGTAACCCTATCTCACATAGCTGTGCTCAGTTAGAGACTGCACGGGGAAAAGCGGGTAGAACAAAGATGTTACCTTTCTTCCCTCACTTTACTCGGAAAACCAGAATCACATCCAGAAGCACATCCATTCTGGATATACGTACTTTGAACAATGCAGTACAGGGCAGCACTGAAAGTCTGCAGGAAGGGTTAATTCTCAGCCAGCTGCTATCCAACTCCACACAATCTCTATAAAACTTCTCAAAAGAAATATCACAATGCAAATAATATTTCCTCTATGGTAAACTCTATAGGAAAACATCACAGATCAGTAATAAATGGAAGAAAATTAAGTTAAACAGTTCCAGCCTATCACTAAAAAAAAAAAAAAAAAAAAAAAAAAAGACTACAACAAATTTTGTGGGGAGTGTCCTCCCCCCTACATTTTTTTTTTCCTGAAGTCAAAGGAACAATCCTATTTCCAAGGCATCCGTTTAATTTTTTTCCCCTCTGCTATTAGTCACGAATTGGCAGCTAAAATAACCAAATACCACCACTCTCTGCCCAGTCTGCCCCATTCCATTACGGGTACCAAAAAGAAACCTCAGCCCTTTCCTATATCCTAACCCCATCTGCTTCTGCAGAATTATTCCACAAAGTAGTGGCAGAAAGATTAAAATTGGGCTTAAAACACCCCTAGAAGTCAAGAAAAGGATGGAAAAGGCAAGATGTCGCTAACATTAGCTATAGACTGAAAAAAAAATAATTCGGAGAAAAGCTAAACTGGATCCCCCAGGATGTTATTTTTAGAATCAAAGCACAACTGTTTTCTTTGTCAGATACAAATTTGCAGGCGGTGCCACAGAAACTATTTGTCAGTGTCAAATTATTGCTAAAAGCAATTTGGAATGGATTTTCTCTTAAGACAACCTTAAAACCCAGAGCAAGGGGAGGAAATGCACTGATCCTAACACACACATCAAGATAATTTCCCACGAGTTAACATCCTGCTCAACCTTTCCCTCCCTACACCTCCGGGCCAGTTGAGAACAGAATCCGAGAAAATTCATCTCCACGTGGAGCGAAGCAAGCCTGCCCTATAGCTCAAACCAACTTTTTGGGTCGTAACGTAATTCTTCTAGAGTACCTGCTATTTAGAAAAGGACTAATTCATTATTTTTACTGAATAATGCTCAGCTGCCCTTGACATATGTGACAATAGAAAAGGTTCCAGTTTCAGCCTTGAAACAGATTTATCTACCCAAATCTGAAGTGTAACAAGAGACTCAATTAAATATTTCTGTAATAAAAAAATATATGAACATCAGCGGACTTCCAAAATACACAGCCTGCCTGTCAAGGCTCACCATCTTCGGGCACTTCGCATGAAAAAGCATTTGCTGTTTTATCATTTCTCCTTCTATTTGAAAGGGGGCTATTTTTTGAATGGCATGCCCTGATAAAATGCATTAGGTAAGATATTTTAAGAAAAACGAACACAGAGCTCCAGGATTAAACCTTTTTACAGCACCAGTCCTCAACTGCATTTTTAATCCTCACTGACAAACTGCTTCCTACATGTTAATAGCGAGCGCCTGGCAAAGTTGCCATTCTTCTGGGTTATTCCTGTCCACAGTTGGGAACGTGCAAGCTTTGCTTTAAGGAAATACATAAATATAAAGGAACACACTGCAAATCCAGCACCAAGCACTCCTTTTTCAAGCTCCACAATATGATAGATGCATGGCAAAACATCCCTGGGCATCTGACACGTGAAATAACGTAGCTGCTTCCACAGCAGTATCAGCACTGACTGTGCTAGCCACCCCATAGCCCAGCACATTCCCCTCCTGGGCTGTTCAGCAGAATCCCCTTTCTCCCTGGGCAATGATCAACATTTCAGGCCTCATTGTAATCTGCGCTGTGCTCCCAGCTCTCCAGTATACCCCTTGCTCAAGCTCCAAGGTCATTTTGCAGAACTTCAATACATTATCAGTATACAGAAGTGTTCTTAACATAATACAGCTCGTGCAAGAAAAGGGCATCGCTCAATGGACACAGGTTCTCATGAGCGTGCAAGGGAAATTTAAGGAAATCTGGACATTTTAGAAATGATTAAACTGGAAAGCACCCAGACAAGGAGGAACACACTGCTCTAGTGCATTGCAGGGGCTTCCTCTCACCTCCCCTCTCCTTACCCAAGTGCTCACATCCCCAGAACTGCTGCTCACAGGGATCCTTGTCTTGTCTGCCAAGCAACTGAGCTGTTGCAGCAAGGATGTGGGCATTGGCTGCTCTGGAGTAAGTTGTTCTGGCACAAATGCGAGTCCCGAGCTGTAACACGCACCACCGGAGCCTGGAGGGCTGTCATACACCAGTGGTCGTACTGTCAAGGAACTGTTTAAGTTCTTTGAAGCCTGCCGTATGAGCATGGGCTGAGAGAGCTGAGTGTGTTCAGCCTTGAGCAAAGGAGGCTCAGAGGGGATCTCATCACCACATACCAGTACTTAAAGGGTGGCTACAAAGAAGATGGAGGCTCCCTTCTCACAAGGAGTCCCATAGAGAAGATGAGGGGTAATGGGTACAAATTAATCCTGAGAAGATTCCGATTGGACAGGAGAGGAAAATTTTCCACAATGAGAACAGTCACCCATTGGAATAATCTCCCCAGGGGAGGGGTTGACTCTGCCATGCTGGACACTTTCAAGACTCAGCTGGACATGGTGCTGGGCCATCTTGTCTAGACTGTGCTCTTACCTAGAAAGGTTGGGCCAGAGGTTCCTTGAGGTCCCTTCCAACCTGGGATTCTCCAATTCTTACATTTTGGGTTCCAGCTTCCCAGAACACCAGCACAAGGACCCCCGGAACCCCGCACCCTCTAAGAAATCTTCAAGTAAGCTTACACAAGCTAATTTTAAGCTAACTAGCAGGTTACTGCTAGCAACTAGACAAAGCAACACAAAGCTCTGCTCTAGCAAACCACTAGAGCAGATCTTGCAGCTGACAGTGAATGCCATCTGCTGCAGGTACACTGCTGGCAGTGCTAGTTTGAAGGTGACCCATATACATCTTCACAGGTTGCAGTTATGCTTGCATCCACAATATAGATATATTAGGCTTAAAGTAGCAAAAGAAGTCTTCCCTGCCTCCAGGTATTGTTCTGGTTTATGCAAGGAGGAGGCTTCAAGGGCAGAGAAGCTATAGGGAGGTGATTCCACACCTGAGACAGCACCTTCGTTCTAAAGCATCCTCAGCCAGAGGCATCCATCTACAGGCACGCAGCATCTGCTACTAAATCCATGCCTACGCAGAGGTCTACTCCAATACTCCTCCTTCTGTTTACCAAGAGACAAATGAGACCACATGTGTATTGGGTTTCTGTGGCAAGGTCTTGGTAGTGGGGGGGCTACAGGGGTGACTTCTGTGAGAACCTACTAGAAGTTTTCCCTGTGCCCACCACTGGCCAAGGCCAAGCCAATCAGCGAGAGTGGAAGCACCTCTGTGATAACATATTTAAGAAGGAAAAAAAAAAAAAGGGCTGCGTCTCAGTAACTGGAGAGAGAAGTGAGAGGATGTGAGAGAAAACAGCCCTGCAGACACCAAGGTCAGTGAAGAAGGAGGGGGAGGAGGTGCTCCAGATGCCAGAGCAGAGATTCCCCTGCAGCCTGTGGCGAAGACCATGGTGAGGCAAGCTGTCCCCCTGCAGTCCATGGAGATCCATGGTGGAGCAGATATCCACCTGTAGCCTGTGGAGGACCCCATGTCAGAGTGGGTAGATGCCCAAGGAAGGAGGCTCTGACCCCGCGGGAAGCCTGCGCCAGATCAGGTTCCTGGCAAGCCATTGTGGACCCATGGGGGGAGGAGCCCACGCCAAAGCAGGTTTGCCTGCAGAACTTGTGACCCCGCAGGGGACCCAACGCTGGAGCAGTCTGCTCCTGAGGGACTGTGCCCCATGGAAGCTATGGGCCCATGCTGGAGCAGTTTGTGAAGAACTGTAGCCCGTGGGAAGGACTCACGTTGGAGAAGTTCGTGGAGGACTGTCTCCTGTGAGAGGGACCCCATGCATGAGCAGGGGAAGGGTCCTCTCCCTAGGAAGAAGAAGCGGCAGAGACAATGTGTGATGAACTGACCTCAACCCCCATTCCCGTCCCCCTGCGCTGCTGGCAGGAGTAGGTAGAGGAACTGGGAGTGAAGTTGAGCCCAGAGAAGAAGGGAGGGGTGGGCGGAAGGTTTTTAAGATCTAGCAGTTTTTCTCCTCTCCTTCTCTGATTTTGATTGATAATAAATTAATTTTTTTTTTCAAGTTGAGTCTGTTTTGCCTGTGATGGTAACTGATAAAATGATCTCTCCCTGTCCTTATCTTGACCCACGAGCCTTTTGATTTACTTTTCTCTCCTCTGTCCGGTTAGAGGGGAGTGATAGAGCGGCTTTGGTGGGCCCCTGGCATCCAGCCAGAGTCAAACCACCACAACATGATACACGGATAAATCTTGTGCTGAAAGACAAATGTGAGGGACCTTACCTTTGGATTTATGACAAAACAGTAATTTTGCCTCTACTCTTCTCAGCTGGGCTAATGCTAACCATGAAAATCCAGCGCCAGGAGGCTCAGTGATGCTGACATATTTTCCTCTCACAAAGTAAAAGTTGCCGCAAAGAACAAATACCTTCATAATAGAAACCACCGCCATAATCTCTAATCTTTCCGAGATTTTTTTCCTAAATTGCATGGATTCCAGTTTTCCTCCACAAAAATATGAAACTGAGTTGTTCTTGCATTTTAGGAGAGCTCAGCCCAGAAAGCAATGCTAAGTTATTTGGGTATTTTTATACATACATAAAACACATCTTTCCTGCTGAATTTCAAGACAAGCACCAAAGCAAAAGCTGAATAATAATGCATAATAAAATCTCTGGAATATTACACATAGTACACTATACATTGCTGCGTGGGTAAGCACACAGTACAAAAATATGGTTAATATTTGTGAACTGTTAAGCCTGATGATAGAGGAAGCTGAAGAAAAACATCTTGCCCATTACTCAGACCCCACAGGATATGCTGGTGGTACGCAACAGACGTGCACTACTACCTGTCAGTTGTTACTGAAAAGCTAAAATATTAAGCGCTGAGGCAGAGATACTCTTCATTTGAAACAGCTTAACACATTTAATTTCCTAATCCTGCCCAAGAGATTATGAAACAGCTTCTAAAACTGAGGCAGGTTTTGTTCTGCGCACTGTCTCTACAGGGTTTGTATAAGCCAAATATTGTTAGTGTTACATATTTAAAATTTTCTTTTCTGCAAAACATATAGACACAGATATACATGCATACATGTATATGCATAGGTACTTATATTTAATTTCTGTCCCACCGATGCTCCACCGATGCTGACAGACAAGCATTAGGAAACATGACAACTCAGGGTACTAGAAATTTAAGTTTCCTCTGTAGATCCCACTGCCAGCTCTGTAGAAACGGGGATCCCCACCTCATAAAGCACCCTGGCTCCACTGTAACAGCTGTTGGGTACCAAAGCACCTTTAAGCCCAGAGTTTCATCACCCAGAGAAGAGGGGAACAAAGAACCTGTGCAAGGAGTTATTCTTGGGAAGAAAGTTTAGTCCAGATTCACCAGGGACCAAGCGGAGATGTGCCTGCCTGGTGGCTGTGTGGTAGCATGGCTGGCTCAAAGGTGTTTGAAGTCAAACATTCACCACTAAAAAGTCTGCAAATAAAATTAGTTTGAATACTAAAAGGAAGAATTATGATATTAAAGGAACTCTGGAGATAAACAGGGAACCGAGATGATGATATGTAGACCCTACGTTATTGTCCTGGTTTCGGCTGGGATAGAGTTAATTTCCTTCACAGAAGCTAGCATAGTGCTGTGCTTTGGATTTAGTGCTAGAAGAATGTTGATAACACACTGATGTTTTTAGTTGTTGCCAAGTAGTGCTCAGACTGCTCAAGGACTTTTTGAGCTTCTCCTGCTCGGCCAGGTGCATAACAAGCTGGGAGTACCGCACAGCTAGGACCCAAACTGTCCAAAGAGCTATTCCATACCATATAACATCATGCTCGGGGGTTTAGTCAGTTGGTCGGTCGCAGGGAGAGTGATCGCTGCTTGGGTACTGATCGCTGCTCGGGATGGGCTGGGCATCGGTCGGTGGGTGGTGAAGCAATTGCATTGTGCATCATTCGTTTTGTATATTCTGTATATTTTGTTATCGTTCTCATTATTACTATTATTATTATTTTCTCAGCCCTCGGCTCTAACCTTTTTCTCCTTCCCCATTCTCTCCCCCATCCCACGGGGGGGGGGGGGGGGGGGGGGGGGGGGGAGCGAGCAAGTGGCTGCATGGTGCTTAGTTGCCAGCCGGGTTAAACCACGACAGTTATCCAAGACTATGCTCCTGATGGAAAGCAGACATGCATGGAGCATGGAAAAGATCCAACGGACCGAGTGACAACAGAATCTGAGATAAACATTAAAACTGCAAGCGTCAGGAGCCAGCTGCGCACAGATGACAAACACCAGCGTTAGCACGCAGGAAGATGGGAGGCAGCAGAGCTGGGTCAGTGATAGCCTGGGAGGAGGAGACAAATCAAGCTCGCCCAGCATAGGAATGCCTGAAGAGGATTATGGCTACTTTCTCTCTATATACACACACACATACACACACCCCGATGGAGATGAATATCAGAGAGGAAAAACAACTCTAAAGGACAGAAGAAATTGGTATAAAATGATAGCTGTGCTATTGTAGCTACTGAGTAGCAGTTAAGAAAGGGTTGCTAACCAGGAGAGGAAGCCAGCACTGTAATAGCTTATAGTGGGAAACAGTAAAGGCTAAACCAAAACTCCTTTAAAGAAAGCATTCAGTAATGTTTGTGAAAGGAATGACAATGCGATGCCTACAACAGGGACCAGATTCAGCAACAGGAGATGTCCTAAATGCTGTGTTTCTAAAATTTAAAAAAAATTAAAAAGAAGTTACTAGTGTTGCTAGTTTACAGCAGGTTTTTCTGGACATATCAAAAAAAAAAAAAACTTGAATAAAGCTTGCAGAGTTCTGCAGCTACAAGAAGAGATCAAACACCTACAAGTACCTTTTTGGAACAGTGAGCTTGGCAAGACAGGTTTCCTTTCCAGATCTACAGTCACTCAGAGAGAGCCCCACTGTGCCCGGCAGGGTAAGCACGCTGTCCCCCAGGACAAGCAGCTCAGGACCAGCCTTGCCATCTGCTCCATCTGACCTCCAGCTTACTTTTCTGGAAGCATTTATACTCGTCAGGAAGGAAATGCATTCTCTCTTGATAACAAGCTGGTAAATACTGATTTTCTACTCCTATTAAAAGAAGAATGCATTAAGAAAGTTAAAATCTCAGAATTAATATTCAAATTTTTGTCAAAGCCAGGGAACTTTGCTCAAGCCAACACCAATACAGCCTCAATACAGAGTCCAGACGAAAACAACAGCTGAGATGCAGCCCTCCTTCCTGCGCCCCCCGGCCCCAACAACCCCTCCAGTATGAATTGCCTCCCTGTGCTTGCTCCAAGGAGGCACCAAGGTGAACACGGCTACGCCGCATACACACCAGCTTAAAATATGGGAGAGGGAAGAGTTCACATAACCACCTCCTGAATCATCCAGGGCTGGAAATTAAACAGGGAATGCTTTCCCCCGCATTGTTTTGTGCCTGCACCACCAGTAACTTTTCTCTTTCTCACCTGGTAACACACAGAGTTGTCTACATAAGCAAAGAAGGTCAAGCCCAATCGTCAGTGGGCGTTAGCAATACAGACCCCAACAAGTCCTCACTGGCAGTTCTTTATACACAATATACGCTTAACACATTTTCCTTTTTCTTTATCTAACAGCAGACATGCACTCCTCTCATGGGCCTGGGCAGTAATCTAGAAATTACTTCCGTCTTAGCACGTGAAAGCCACTTTATTAGGATGGAAGTGCCTATCTTAGCAATTAGAGGATATTGGTTTTTAGGGTGGTGACTGCTGCTCACCCTCTGTTTGCAAAGTTTACAGCCAAGTTAATTCAGTGTAGCAACAGGAGCTTTGTAACTTCAGCACTCATTTACCTAGCGCAGTTAAGGAAATGCACGTAGCTTTGGGAATTTGGACGTGGAGTTTCCGTTACTTTGCAATGTTACCAGAAATACAATTTACAGTTCCAAGACTGAAGGGTTTGCCTGATCCAGAAGAGCAGGAGAAACAAGTGCACTAACAGAGAACTTCTGTGAGCTACTACTATCAGGTAGCATCTGTAATCTAACTAACTAGGTTCCTCGGCCCAAAGATGTCATTCTCCATACCAGTTCTTCACAGTACAATCAGTAAAGTGATTTCAGAAAATACACCTGTGCCTGTGCTGCTGTGCCATACAACCAGGAAGCTGTTTCCTAACAGTTTAGCATAAGCATCAGCTCCACCTTCCAATTAAGCAGTAACGACACAGAATATGTGCATTTGTAATTAACACATCCATTTCTGGAGTGGATGTTGCCTCACATTTCTTCCATGAGCCAAGATCATCAACAATTTAATTACAGGGAATTGCTACTTGTCATGTTTCATTGAAACCTCTTTTAAAAATGCTTAAAGGCCTGAAACATCACACAACGACATCCAAGATGTCAACCTAGGATGCAAGTCACAGGGTTTTGACACCCTAGCTGTGAGGACACTTAATGGATGCAAATTTCTTCCCATTTATTTAGAAAAGTTACTCAATGGCAATAGGAACAAGGTTAAAAATATCCCCTTAAACTTGGAATTTGCCTTGTGAAAGCCTGAGATGCTGCTATCCCTGCATACTTACAATTCACCTCTCCGCTGATGGGCTGCATCTGGCACTAAACTTCTCCAGGACACTGACTAATGTACCAAATGCTACCCAATTATAAGCAGTTTGTGTTTAAGATGCGGTACCTTGCAAGTATTTCTGTATTTTCTAGAGAAAAAGCATGTAGCTTGACACAAATCTAGGGCATAAATTACTCCAGATTTTTTGATAGGAGGTCATTGCTTTATTGCATCCCAGGAGACCAGAGAAACATGTTAAATCTTTTTATGCTGCAAACATTTGACCTTCCTGAACTCAGTATCTGACAGACATGCACAGGAAAGAGCATAGCAGAGCGGCAGCAGGGCAAGAGAGTGCCTGAAGAACTATATATTCAGCCTTGATTTAACAAGCAGCAGTATTAGCAGTTGGCTCAAACACAGAGTAACAGGATACTGTGTTGAAAGCTTTTCTATCAACTTTAGTGACTGCGTTCCTTGCTTGATTTTTTCTGTGCACAGATCTCCAACACAACTCTCAGATTCCTGGAGGTTAAAAAAACAAACTTCTGAAGATGGCAAATAAGGGAATTCGGTCACAAAACTCTGGTCACTGCCAAAGAACTTCCTTGATTTGAGACAGCATCCTGACAGGTATGCAAATGACTGCTTCATGTGGAGGCCACACTCTGAACCTCACCCCTCCAAAAAATATTGCAGTTACTAAGATCATCGCTACCCATCATGCTCAGGGGTCAGCTAGCACTCACTGCACTGGGTCTTCCTAAAGCTTATCCTCTCTCACGCTTACAAGTGTACTTGGACAATATCCACCAATACCTGGACCAAAAAAAGACCAAAACATAACATAAGGACCTATATTTTAGTTTTCAGGGGGTTTTGTACATTTTTATGTAAACAAAGGAATCAATGATAATTTTATTCCACTGAAAACCATGTCCTGCTTGGTGGGTAACTTAGCAAAATATAAGTAATACTATTTTCTAAGGACCGGCTTTCTGTGGACTCAGGCAGATCTGATTTTATGACAGAAATTTCTCCAAATTCATCTCCTAAACCATAGGGTCTTCTCCTGAATGACCTCTGTGCTCTAAGGTACAGGACACAGAACAGAGGATAGGAAGAGAGATACTGCTGTGCTATGGAAAAAAAAAAAAGTAACATTTAAGAAATTCACACTTGAAATGATCCTCAAAAAGATTCTTTGATTTTTACAGATTTGTCCTACTGAGAAAAATTCTTAATGAAATGTAGTCATTTTGGTCTGTTGCAGTGAAAAGAAGAGGTGGGACACACCAGCATCCTAAAAACTGGAGAAGGAGAGGCAGTACTGATGTCTCCCTATTGCACTGTCTTTTTAGGTATAAGTTCTGGACACGCTGCTTCTGCAACACTAAGCCAAGCAACAAACTAAAGTTAATCAAAGATGACAAGAGTCAGACATCCCATGCCCACAAGCATTCACATGGTCACATGGTTGTCAGAATTTTATTCTAAATAATTTAGCATGGGTTTTCATAAGGCATATATATATCTATATAAGGCATTTTTATAAGTCCTGTAAGCAGGGTACAAGTCTATTTGCGATGATTTCACAAGACAGATATGCAGTTGCAGAAGTGATCTCAGAGATCAGATTCAGATTTATTTTTCTCCCAGTTCCCTAAAACATTGCTAAAAACCTATTTCTTCATATTATATATTAGGAAACACTAAAAAAAGATAAGTGATGATAGAAGGTTCAGTACCACACTGCAAGAAAGAACTGAGTTGATTCACAAATGTTTCTTTAGTTGCCTGATGACACCTGCATCTATGAAGGCTGATTCCATATGTTAGCAGAAATCAGACTTTACAGCTTTAACCCATAAACATAAAATCCAACCCTCAAAGTTTCTACCAAACTTTCCAGCCTAAAACTGCCCTGGGATCAACTGCAAGGGAGCACAAAAGAGCTCGCTTAGTCCAGCCATGTCTTCAGCACCACAAAACACCGAGGGATACAGCCTGTCCTTCACCACCCTTCCTACCAGCGCTACGCTCTCTCAGTTTGACAGCTGATTTCAACAGATGTCGGCAATACATCTTCTGCTCAAGTCACAGGCTCTTCTAGAGGAGTTACGGCACAGTTCTGCAAGATAAACCAACATCTACCAGTACCTGCGTGAAACGATAATCATTTCCAACCCAATACAGATGTGAATCTCTTCTGAGGAGCAAACAGGCAAGTGTCTCCTATCGCTGGACTAACAGCAATACCACCCCAAATGAGCCCCAAATAGCAAATAAAGAAAGATTAAGGTGTTATAGTATTTATACCATATAAAACAGCCATTGTTTCTAATCATCATGGACTGTTACACAAGTCGCAGCTATTACAAAACTTTAATATTCCTTCAAGAAAAACACACCAGCCTCTCTGATCGGGGATCGTCACCAGCACCCATGCTACCAAATCAAGGTTCAGCACAGGTGATTTCCTCTTTGAAGGAAGCCAGACCCCCTGCCAGTTTGCAAGAGTAAAGCTGCAGCCACATACACCTGCTTCAGTTCCTACACCATTTCTTTACGTAGCTCTCCAATCTGGTACAGTACAAGCACAAATGCAGCTTGTTCTGGATCAACAGCTTGACACTGGTTGGAACAAGCTAGAGAAATCATCTGGCCTTTCCGCATCCTTTTGAGAACAAATTCCTAATGAGGGTCAAATCAATTAGCTACAGACAGCAGTTAACTTCCAGAGATCCAGTCTTGGTACAAAGGATCCATAACCAACTACGGACACAGCCATACAGCTTTCCACCATTCCCTCTTCTGTACTAGGTGCTGGCTGATGTCTTAGCATGACTCAGTGCTCTGTTTGCGTGCTTAATGATTACCGTGCAGAGAGAGATACAGAATAAATTATAACAGAAACAGCCATCATTTCCAATCATCATAAACTATTTTTCCCATAAACTTCAATCACCATTAATCACTGTCTCTTCCTTGCGATTGAGGAAAACCTGTGCAATTAAGGGAGTAGAGTAATATACCTGAAACAGCACTAGACAATTAGTAAGATTTGGCTTATCATTTGCCTAAATTATTTTAAATGTTACTACAAGTTTAAAAATTTTGCCTCTTTCCTACATCAGGAAAGCCATTCATTTCTCTATGCAAAAGCATACCTACACAAATCAAATCGCATGAGTCTAATAAATGAGGCTAAGCTCTAAATTGCATTGCCAAATAAAGACATGCTTTTTCAGGTGTTTAGTAGCACAAAAGCTCACAGCAGCAGGAAAAAGTTGGGGCTGATCCCTCTCCTTCCTCCCTACATCCCCAGGCACCATCTCCAGCACTCCAAGGAATGGACTCCGTTCACTGATCACACAGCACACGAGGGCAACCAAAAACTCACTCGTCAAACTACAAGGGTTTCTCTGTCAACTTAGCATGCTGAAAAGACTGAGGGCAGGCTCAGGGGAGCAAGTGAGCAGAGGGTAAGACAAGACCACTGCAACCAGATTGGTTACCGTTGGCTACAAGGAGTCTCAGAACGACGTTCGTTATGGCTAAAATGATCTTACCACCGATGAAAGCACTGGGCTCCCACTTCTGGCAACAGAAAGCTGGAAAAAAAGCTAGTCAAAACATACAGATTTCTCCTGGGTTAGCTGCAAAGGCCGAGATGAAGAAAAAAAGGTGCAAGGAAGAAAGTAAGACCATAGATCTGGAGCAGGGACAGAAGAAAAGCTCTTAAAAAGAGAGAGACAGCAAAACGTGCAATTTTTTTCTCAATTAACCAGCGCTTTAGAGGTGGCACTCGTGTATATCTGCTCATTTGTGATGCACAGCTTATCACTGGGCCAAATTTCTTACCACTGCTCTGACCTCCACTGCTCTGCATCACACCACTGCACCATCTCCCATTGCATCCATCAGACAAACCATAATAAAAAAAACTATAAGAAAGCCTATTCCCCAATATCTCAATCACTGAACTGTTTGGCCAAAACAAAAGATTTCAACCTGAAGCAGATATTAATGAAAAATGTTACTCTTACAAGCATGACTGAGCTGACAGCAAAGAGAAGAGCAACCTTAGATGCACCTTGCAGCACTTGGAGACGGGCACCTGAAAACAGAGGGGATATACAAGGCACTACAAAAAGCGATGCGACAGACAAGGCTGTTCCTTCACATTTTAAGGTCTTTTTGGCCACTTGCTGATGTTATCTAAGCAGTCACTGATAAGAGATTTTTTTTATTTTTTAAAAAAATACATGATAAAAATCACTGCACAACCCTTAAGGTGTGTTTTAACACAATACAATTTAGACTCTCATCACAGGATGTTGCTTGGCTGATGCCCGCAGGGCAGAGGACTCTCTAGGGCCTCAAAGAACCCCACAAACCTGTCCCATATTCCACAGCACCAAGGGGTCACCAGGGCCTCCTAGCACCCTTGGCCTGAGGGAGGGTTGCTGCAGCCTCACAGCACCGTGAGGGAACCCCCAACCCACACACACTCCCAGCCGCGCACACTCCGCCCACAGTACTCCTGAGGAAGCCCTAGAACCTCACCCTACATCACCAAGGCATTGCCACAGCCCCACAGCACCCCTGGGGGACCCTAAAATGCCGCCCTGCATCCCACAGGGCCACTGCAACCTCACAGCACCCTTAGAGAACCCTAAATCCTGCCTCCCACCCGCAGGGAGAGGGGTCACCCTGGGCTCACAGGCTCCTGAGGTAACCCCACAGTCCTGCCCCACACACTATGTCACCAAGGGGCTACCCCGGCCTCACAGCACCCCTGGGGGACCCTAAAATCCTGCCGCACAGGGGGAGGATCACCCTGGCTTCACAGGGCTCCCGAGGGAACCCCAAGGTCCACATCACCAAGGGGCCACCCCGTCCTCACAGCACCCCGGGGGACGCTGCAGTCCTCCCCCCAGGGAAAGGGCCACCCCAGCCTCACAGCACCCTCAGGGACCCCGCACCACTGGGGGGGGGGGGGGACTCCGCAGCCTCACGGGACCCTCAGGGGACCTCACACCCCCCCCACGGCTGAGCTACCACCCCGGCAGCGGGGCTGCGTGAAGCCACCGCACCACCCCGGCGCCCAGCGAGGAGCAGAAGCGGAGAGGGGGGTAGCGGCGGGGCCGGGGCGGGCGGGAAGGGCCGCCCGGTCCCGCCCCGAGCCGCCCGGGCGGTCCCCCCGCGCGCGGGGCTGGGCGAGTCCCGGGGGCGCAGGGCGGGAACCCCCCCGCGGCCGGCGGCCCCAGATTGGCCCTTCCGTCCGCAGCGCCCAGGCACCGACGGCGCCCGTCGGTACCGGTTTCGCCCGCCCATTGGCGTAGCGGCGGGAGGGGAGGGCGTTCTGTGGTAGGCCGTTGGGATTGGCCGGTTGGGCCCTGCGCGGGGCGGTGTGGGAGGAGGCGCCGTTCATAGAATCATGGAATCATAGAATCATTTTGGTTGGAAAAGCCCTCTAAGATCATCGAGTCCAACCTTTACCCTAACCCTGCCATCCCACCACTAAACCCTGGCCCTAAGCACATCATCTATCCTTCTTTTAAATACCTCCGGGGATGGGGACTCGGCCACCTCCCTGGGCAGCCCACCTCCTCACAGGAGGCGGGCGGGCGGGCAGGGCTGCGTCCCGGGGCTCCCGGCCTGCGATGAGGGGCACGGCGGCGCCGTCAGAGGGGGTCACCGTGGTACTGGGTGCCGGAGAGCCGGCTGCCGGCGGGGCTGGCGTCTGAGGATACCCGCGACTTGCGGGCGGGATGGGTCGGGCTTCGCCCTGAGGGAAGGGGCGGCGGCCTGGGGTGTGAGAGCCGAGCGGGACGGTCCCGGGACTCTGTCGGGGCTCGGGGACCTCCCGCATCTCTGGGCACCCAAGCATGGAGTCCTAAGCAGCGCTCAGTGCGGGGGGTTACAGTGCTTTGTGGGATAAAAGGGACCTTAAACCTCTCGAACTGCATCAAACGGCAGCTGTTGGTACTTCAGGTGTGGTGCTGAGGCCTCCTCTGGTAATACAGCAGCTTACCTTGCTTTCTGAAGTGCTTTTCCATTCATAGAATCACAGAATCATTTGGTTGGAGAAGCCCTTTAAGATCATCAAGCCCAACCGTTACCCTAACCCTGCCATCCCACCACTAAACCCTGGCCCTAAGCACCTCGTCTGCCCCAGGGATGGGGACTCGACCCCTGCCCTGGGCAGCCCCTTCCAGTGCCTGACAGCCCTTGCGGGGAAGGAATTGTTCCTAATGTCCAACCTAAACCTCCCCTGGCACAACCTGAGGCCGTTTCCCCTCTCCCATCGCCCGTTCCCTGGGAGCAGAGACCAACCCCCCCCCGGCTCCCCCCTCCGTCAGGCAGTTGTAGGGAGCGATAAGGGCTCCCCTCAGCCTCCTCTGCTCCAGGCTGAACACCCCCAGCTCCCCCAGCCGCTCCCCAGCAGCCTTGGGCTCCAGACCCCTCCCCGTCTCCGGTGCCCTTCTCTGGACACGCTCCAGCCCCTCCATGTCCTTCTGGGAGTGAGGGGCCCAAAACTGAACCCAGCATTTGAGGGGCGGCCTCCCCAGTGCCCAGGACAGGGGCACGGTCACTGCCCTGCTCCTGCTGGCCACACCAGTCCTGATACAAGCCAGGATGCTGTTGGCCCTCTTGGCCACCTGGGCACACTGCTGGCTCATATTCAGCTGCCTGCCGACCAACACCCCCATGTCCTTTTCCACCAGGCAGCTTTCCAGCCACTCTTCCCCATGCCTGTAGCGTTGCGTGGGGTTGTTGTGACCCCAGTGCAGGTCCTGGCCCTTGGCCCTGTTGAACTTCACCCAATTGGCCTGGGCCCATGGATCCAGCCTGGCCTGGTCCCTCTGCAGAGCCCTCCTCCCCTCCAGCAGATCCACACTCCCACCCAAATTGGTGTCATCTGTGAACTGCACTCAATCCCCTTGTCCAGGTCATTGATAAAGAAGCCAGATAATTGATAGAAAGATTCAACAGTATCTGACTTACACTAAGTTTTATGCTTTGTGCTACAAAATTACAGGTGCATGCAAGCCTGAACGCCAGATAACAGGATCCTAGAGCTGCTACTCCAGCCTCCCAGCACACGTCAAAGCCTGGAGTCAACCTCATTTGTTGGTAGGGAGGGCTCAGGGTTTCTAAAGCCTGCTGCTAGCCCTCATGGCACGGGTGTCCTCTGCCCACTGCAGCTCTTCCATCTATGTGGAGCAGGCGGGGCCCAGTCACGTTTGAGCACTTACTGAAACACTGCAGCCAGAGTTCTGGATATGGATCTATACAGGGGATTTGATCGAAACAGTGCTTTGCTCTTTGCTCTTCATATTGGATAAACTGCCTGATGCTGAGGTGGAATTGGCTGCGTCCCCCCGTGTATTCTGCGGGAGAATGAAATTCCAGTCACAGTTTTTGGTCTTTTCTTTGAGGGAAGGAAGCAGCAAACGTTGGACTCCAAAGCAAGGTTCAATGCTGCCTCCAAAGCCAACCTCAACAGCCCAGGAATCAATCCAGGGAGCAAGCTTTAATGTGTTAGCAGTCTGCTACATCACTTCCTGCGCAGGGCTTTGACAACATAATAAAATATTAATACTGATTTTAACCACCGGTTTGCTGCCTTGAGCAGGTAGCAACGTCAGGTGTAAACCAGAGGAGAACACCAAGTTCACGGAAGAGTGGGAGGGACACTTTAACGCAGGGGACCAAAGCAGGCGACACCTCAGGCCAGGGACGTACCTCAGCATAGAGTATGATAAAGAAATCGCGTCGATACCTAAATCTGTCACAGGAAGGTCTCAAAGGTGCAAGAACACAGCTTCCCCCAGCAAGACCGTGTTCTCCCGCTTGCACTGAATGGAGTTTCCCTGTGTGCATCCCTTCCTCAACAGAATTCACCGCACTGGGGAAACATCTCTGAAAAAAGCGGTTGTTAAATACTGCAAATAACTCCACGGCTTGAGGCAGGTAACTGTTGGGAGGTTCTCAGCAGTGGGGATTTGCTCCCCGGCCTCTGTTCTGTGTGAAAGCAGCTATAAGGTGAACACCCGCATCCGCGGGAACAGGCAAAGATGTCTGGCCTGGTTGGTCCTCCCTGCAGAACCCCAGTGCTGCTGAACTCTGGCTGAATGATAAAATCCCAGGGGGATTCCCACTGCTCTAAGCTTCCCAAATCTCTGCCGCGTGGCCTGGAAAGACCCTCTTACAGCAACAAGCACTGGAAATAAGATCTCTGAATTTGTAGGGAAATAGTGACTTGAGAGGACAGTGAGGGCAGAACAGCCACGCTCCCCTGTTTCACAGGGGGAAATGGTATTTCAGCATTTCAAAGGGGAAAAAAAAAATAATCTGGGACTGAAGGGGACCCCAGCCCAGCCTCGCTTGGTCCTGAGCCTCAGCGACGACCTCTCCCCCTGAGTGAGAGGACTGTGCCTTGAGGAGCTCTCGGCACACAGCCCAGAACCAGGCCAGAGCCTTTGCCAGGGCACATCCCCGAGCTCTGCCCCACAGGCAGCCCCCAAGCTCTGTCCCACCGCCAGCCTATGGCCCGCCCCGAGCTCTGCCCCACAGCCCGCCCCCGAGCTCTGTACCATGGCCAGCTCCCAAGCTCTGCCCCACAGCCAGCCCCTCCCCAGGGCAGGGAGCAAGGAATGAGGCACGGGGATGGTGCAGGCCATGGAGCCGAGACCTCCACCTCTGGCTTCCAGCAGACACAACATCTGCACCCAGAATCTCAGGTGGGTTTGGGAAGGTGCACTGGGGAGGCTCTGGCCCCCCAGGCAGTGGCAGGCTCGCCCCATGAACCTCCCTGCAAACCTGCTGGCTGGCTCTTGCTCCCGTGGGTGACGCACAGGACTGCGGAGTCGCAGGGGCAGCTTGGCCCCGGGCAGGACCGCCCTAGCGCGGAGCCGGGCGGCGGGCCCCGGGGGGCCCGGGGCGGGGCCCGGGTTGGGGGGGGGCTCTGATACAGCAGCCGGGACGGGCCGTTCCGCCGCAGCCGGGCAGCTCTCATGGGATGTCCCGGAGCAGCGCCCGGCAAGGAGGGGCGTCCCGGCCCCGGTCCCGGGGGTTGCGGCGGGAGAAGCTGAAGCCACTCCAAGGGCCTGGTGCTGTCTCCGGGTAAACAACGCCTCCGCGGCCCCTCATTGGCAGAAGGGGTTCGCGAGGTGATTTTTCATTGGCTAGGTGTTGGCGGATGGGAGCCAATAGAAATAAAGCTCTGTTGCCGTGAGACTACCTACGGGCGCTGGATGGCCGATAGCCGCGTGGGGAGCAGAGAGGGTCACGTGGTGCGGGGAGGTGCGAGGGAGCCGAGCAGCTCCTCATTGGCTCGGCGGCTCAGGGGCTGGCCAATCCTCTCGAGCACGCGGGGCGGGCGGCGGTTGGCCCCGCGCGAGGCTAACAGCCGTCCGTCGCCTCAGGCGGCCCTGTCATGGCCGTGCGCGGGACGGGCGGCCGCGCGCGCTGCCGGTAGCCGCCGCCCTGCTGCTGCCGGGGGCCCGGGGGGGGCTGGGGCCCCGCGGGCTGGGGAGAGGCTGGGCTGTGCGACTCCTCCCGTCTGAAACCCAGCGGACGGGGGGGAGCTGTCCCGCGGCTTGGGCTTTGCCGTGGCGCCGGTAACCGAGCAGGGCTGAGGCTGGGCGAGGCTTCGCGGCCTTTCCCCCGCGGTGTGCCCCAAGGCCCAGCACCTGGGCCTGTCTTGTGGTAACAGATGCTGCAAAACTGAGCTCGAAAGTGTTGGGAAAAGACTTTTTAAGTGTCCTGAAAACTTCCATTTGGGAGATAAATGAGTGTGTATGCTTTGGGGGTGACAGATCTGTAGCAGCTCCTTGTAACTGTATGTTTTCTTATTCTTTGAGATCACAAATTATGGAAGTGCTTAGTGCCCTTACTGAGCAAGGAGATAATGAAGGAGAAAACGTAGCATAATTAGTGTAAGAAGTGGAGCCGTGCTCTGCACTAATTCTGTCTTTGTGTGTTCACGTATTTGTTAAAAAAAAAAAAGCAGTGTGTTAACACATTGGTGTAACCGTGCCATAAACTAGAAGGAAGATGGTGCTGTAGGCTGCACACGTTAGGTGTGGATGGAGTCTGTTCTCATCCTCAGGTGGCTGTAGCAGAACATGTTTTTGAAGAGTGCTTATTCATAATACTTTCAGAGCACTACTCCTGTGAAACTTGAACTTTTTCTGAATGAAATAAGTGTTTCAAATGAGCTGCTGTGGTAATATTTTAAACACTATGCAAATTACTTTTTTATTTGTGAGCTAAAGGGGTTTTTAGCTACTCAATTTTATTTTAACTTTAAATTTTTCTTATGTACCTCACCTTCTGAAGAAGGGAGGGAAAGATGCCGAACTACTTCTTTTGTTTTCATTCCTTGCTCTCACTGGCCTTTCCTAGGTTTAAGTTGTTTCTCCCATAGTTACAGGATGGGGCAGATTCCCACCATAGTGTATTACAGCAAAATGCTACCTCCTGAAATTGGAAAGTGCTCGTACATGGATTCGTGTAACGTAAACCATGTAATAGGAACAGTGATGAAAGGATGAGAGGTGTCAAGTGATGAGCAGAAGGCGAGATGATGCCTCTGCTGCTGTTGGTGAAAGGGATGACAATGCTGCTTCTGTGGCTGATGCTCTGTGGTGGTTCGGCCCTTCAGCAGCTCAGCATAACTGGAGAGGACATGGGTTTCCTCTTCACCTGCACCTTCTCTAAACACCTTGTGAATTGCTTGTGGTTTGCTGGGTTCAGCTTGTTTCTAAAGATAGCTGCGAAAGTGTTCCAACATCAGTATGTAGAACTAACTGCCTGAAAACTCAGGTGAGTGGAATCCACAGGTAAATTAAAGTGTTAAAGAAGTCCTCATTGGTATAAAATCTACAACGCTCAGTCTATTTAGTTTTATGTCCTTCTACCACTTTTTTTTCTTTCTTACATAGCCGACAGTTGCATTCAGAGGTGGCAGTCACTGCTGGAGCAGCACAGAAGCTGGCGGGAGGCTGACTGATGCATTCAGTAGCGTAATGACAGGCTCTGGCTCACTGTATGGTTGCTACAAATCACAGGTTCATTTGGTTATAAATGACTTTTTTTTTCATACTGTGTAAGAGCTCAGGTTGCTTGTAAACAAAATGGTCAAAAAGTATTTCTAATACAGTTGCTTATACTGGTGAACATAAATCACTGTGATTTATTCATAATTAATCTCCATCATCGTAGTGGTCATTAGAAAGGATGGTGACTTTTTTTTAATACAGTCACAGATGAAGGAATACGTGGTGTTTAGTGAAACAGAAGAACAAAGAACAATGTGAAATACTGTTACCATAAACAATTGTAGACAAAGTGAGGAGCAAATGTCTATTTTTAGGAAAACTGAGAAGGAGAAGCTTAGTTATTGCAGCAGATATTTCTATGCCATGCCATAGTCATGGAGTCTAATTGTTCGTGTAAAGCAGCCTGTGGAGTAGGGGGTTCTTAGTCTGAGCAGTAGAAAATGCCAGGGCAGTTAAGTATATCAGATGTCTCTCATAATTTATGGCTGTGAAAGGCAAAATTTCCACTGAGGTAAAAGACTCAAACAAATGAATGAAAACTCATTCCCCATACCTTCAATAATAGACCTATCACTTACTTTCTCTGAGACTCATTTGGCTTTGTGCTTCTATGTCCTTAACTCCAGCAACTGGGCATCCTTCTTTGCTTACAGAAGTATTTTACAGACATGGGGCACTGAGATGTGAAGCAGAGACACCTGCCCATAGCTAGGCAGAAAGCCTTACTGGGAATAAAACCTGGCTTTGTGTGCTGCTTTCTGTAGCTGCTAGACTACTTTGTTCTGTAAAGGAGTATATTGTGTATCTATACTAAATATATATATATTTATATATTTTATAAATATATATATATTTATATATTTATATATTTTATATATATATAAATAAAATAAATACTAAACCCTGTGAAAACACCATTAATTTTTTCACTTACTGAGAGCTACAAAAGCATATCGTGTTTAAACCAAACACGCAATTGCTCCTTTTCACCTGACCTTAGTAGAAGACTTTTTCTCTAGAAAAGAATTGGCTGCAAGTTTTCTTCAGTAGCTTAAACAACCTGTAACGACAGGGAGGGAGGGAGGGACTGCGTCCTGACTCCTGTCGGTGATCATCTATGAGAAACCAGTGCAAGGTTTTAGGCTGACATGGCCTGAAATTTTTACTCTAACATGTATACGTGCTGGGCGGTGGTCACCTGCAGAAGTTACCTGTAGCATGCTGTCAAAAAGTAGGTGGCTTGCTTGCTTCTCATGCTCTGGCTATTCCAAGGGTGAACTCGGTTACAGCTGCATAAAATGATGAAATTTGATGTGTTTCATATTAAAATCTGTGCTTTATTGTACATCAAATACAGAATGAAGAAAACGCAGAGCTACCTCCGACCTACAGTTCTTCCCTTTCAACAGCCGAGTACTCTGGACCTGTGGACTCTTCCCTCTTATATGCACCATGGTCTACCTATGGAGATGATGCAAAGCAGCCTGCTGCCTCCCAGATTAGTGTGAAGTCCAGGTAGTCATTTCTGACAGAGAGAGAATGTGTGTGTTGAAGGAGTAGAAGGATTATTGTTTGTTTAATTTAGCTTATTACGTATTTTGAATGAAGTAATTATTTTAATTATATGCAATTTGTTTTCAGGGTTCAACCTGAAAGGAATGATTATGGCAGTGAAACAGATTTATATGGACTTGTGTCCAACATCTTGGAAGAACAAGATAAATCACAGCCATATTGTGCTGAGGGGTGAGTGTGTTGCCATGCAAGCGCTTCTGGCGTTCTCTTCCTCTGACAAAAGCTACCCTCGCTGATCTCGGTATCCATGTTCTGTTAGTCATCTCTGCATCTGCTGCTGGCAAGTCCTCATGCTCTTCACGGTTTCTCTTCCTTCCCCATAATCTTCTAATATTTTGCTTGTGATACCTGAAAACTTTTCTCTGGCTACTCAGGTTACATGGTAGCTTCTGGCTTTCAGGTATTTACAGAACTTTTTAATTGTCATTTTTTTAAATAAGTGCTTAACAAGCATTTTGGAGTACCATATTCAAATAAATATCTTTGAATATGTGCCTTGGCCTATTTTTTTTAGATCAGACTTCAGGTTTCTTTCTTAATTAATTTCAATTCACAGAAAGAATACATAAAAACATATTCTTTCACACTTTCCTGAACTGGCAGGAAGGAAGAATTCCATGCAAAACGAATATTTCTTGATGTTAGGGCTACCTGAGCAATATTTGCATATCTAAATGATAGATTTATTCTGCCTGTATTCTAGCACCAGAAGAAACCATTAGACAGTCATCATAACTTGACACAGAAGGATTCAGATCCAGCATCCCCAAGATATTTGGAGAGCTCATGGTCTTTTGCCTGAATCTGAGTATTCTAGGTCTAAGGGACAGGAAAGGGAGCCCAGTTCTCAAGGTTCCCAAGCCAGGCACCACTCTTCCTTCTGTCTTCTCCCAAAATTCCAGTGATTTCTGTGGGCTGAGTTATGTGGCTGAAGTGAGGGAAAACTTTAGAGAGAGTCAGTCTTGATAAAAAGATAATTTAGTAATTCCTTTGCTTCAGATAGTTAAGATTGGATTTGTCTTCAGTACTGCCAAATTTGGCTGTGACTGTGATGACTTCCAGGCACAATTCCATTTTTTACTTCATCTGTTTGCAGCTTTCCTTGACAGGCAGTGATTGTCCTGTGTTAACTCATGGTAATTAGTGGAAGGAATGTGCTGAGATGCTTATTCTTGATTTACCTGCAGGAAGCAGTGTAAGCCAGTGTAAAACACAGGTGATTCTGAAGCAATAAGCAAGATGATACAGAGAAGCGTTTTGTCTGGAGCGCTAGGACACGGCTTTGAAAGGTTGTGGGTAGTTTGGGAATTGTGGTTATCTTAACTTCTTGTTTAACCAGGAGTATTTTAGTGGTGACAGGTAGTAAATCACTTGATGGGATTGACTGAACATACTTCAGTATGTACACATCGCTTGCGGCCTGAAGGCATTGTATGTGGCTCCTAGGGTTCATGGGTGGGTTTAGGCAAGCCCGAATTGGTTTTCTCATCTAGTTAAGGGAAACTGCAAAGATTACAGTAGTGGATAGAAGTCGGAGTAAGACATCATGGAATCACTCAAGAGAAATGGCTGGGGGGAGAATTGGGGTTTTAAACCTGTTTCTGCATTTGGGGATGGAAGAGGAGCACCGCAGATCAGAATCTAATGCTGTATTTCTTGTTTTTCAAGGAGTTGTTCTTCCAACTTGAAGTCAGTATGGCCCATGAATACAGCCAGAATTGTAGACCACCACGACCTGTTGCCAGAAACGAAAAGACCAGTTGTTGGAGCTGCCTCACAACAGGGTTTTTATAGTAGCGAATCCATATCTGCTGCTGAAAAACAGTACTTGCAAAGTGGTAATCTTGCATTGCAGCAAAAAGTAGATGAATGTTATCACGGGTTTACTGGTGTAGACCTTGAAGAGCAGTGCTTATACCCTTCTAGGAATGATCATGCCAACTGTTGCAACATGCAGACTAATGAGAATATTAAGACAACATCCATGTATCAGAACTATCCATACATAAAAAACACCTTTACGCCCCAAGTTGGGTATTCAGAAGTAATTAAAGACTTGGGAGCTGATGCTTATCCTTACGGAAGGGAGAAGGTGTGCCCCAAAGGAGCAGATGCGCAGTTGCACCAGAAGCGGGCAGAAACTTTTCTTCCACAGTTTCACAGATACAATGAAATCTCAGATTATAGTAGATACACTGAACATTCTCATGCTAATAAAGCAAAGTCTAACAAGAGCACCAATTGTAGCCTCCAAGAAAATAAAAAGTTAGTAAATGGAACCATTGAGGCACCATCTCTGGACACAGAGCCCTATACTAAATTATTTCAAGTTAAATCAGGAACTCAGAAAAAAATAGAAGATACGATTTCAGATCAGCAAAACTTTACATTTCCCAAGGGTGTAGGACTTCTATCAGAAAAGCAATTTGCAAATGAAGCTTCATTCTGCACCGATTTGGGGCAAAAATTTGAATATGGACTAAAATCTTTTGCAACTTGTCCAGGGAATAGTGACTGTGTAAATGGTGTAGAAAAGCAGCAGTTTTCCAAGCCTGATCTTCAGAATTCTGAATACTGTAAATCACTTCCATTATTACCAAACTCAGCAAACCCTTCTGCCGGTGCCAGTGTAAGGCCAGCTTGGATGAACATTCAAACTAAAACTGCTGCTTCTGTCCCATTTCAGAATCCAAGTCCTTTGTTGAAACTGAATAATCATTTACCTGCTTTTCCAAAAAGTTCCAGTCATTCTAATGACTTTTTTCAGTTATCTTCAAATTTCCCTTTAAACAGTAATTTATTTCACAAGTACTGTCAAGATAATCCTTCATTTTTTTCAAGTCTTGATTTTGGTTATAACACTGCAGAACGGGCTCGGTCTGCTGCTTGCGTGGAAGCACTGGTGAAGAGCGGAGAAGAGAATCTCATTGAGTATTTAAGTGAAAAGAAACTAAAGCAGCCAAATGGATTCTGTGACAATTACTCAGCTCAGCAGTTTAGGATCATTGAAAATGTGAACAAACACCATTTCCAGTTGAAGCCACAGAGTGAGCATTATGATCCAGAAGGACAAAAACATGCAGATGGGTTGTTGCTGAACACGTACCAAGACGTAATGGAGTCTCAGGGTCGGTTTAACCTCAGGCAGGGGAACGGGGACAGTAATGCCATCAATCCTGCAACTTGCCTACAGGCTCCAAGCTTTTCCAACAGTTGCATGATGGGCGACTTCAGACGTAATCAGCAGTTTGGTTCAAGTGCGTTCCCCTTGAGATCAGCTCGTCTGTTTGGCCGTTCCATTGTCCCTCTGATGGAGTCTCATGACTTGTTCTCCCGCGATGATTTAAAACGCTTCTACCCTTATTTTAATGATAAGATGTATGGTGATAGTTCTTTTTCTGGTTTCATACCAGCATTTGGATTTCAAAGGCAAGTTAAAACCCATAGTGGGCGTGCCAGCGAACTTCATGTTAGACTAGAAGAATGTTATGAACAGTGGAGAGCTTTGGAGAAAGAAAGAAAGAAGGTAAATAAAAAAAAACTCACCCCAAACCTGAATTAACATGCTGTATCACAGATTTGGTGTAGATCTCTTCCTGCTTAGTCTGGTTAGAGAAGATGGGCGATTCTCACTGTTAGGAGTTGAAATGCTTAATAGGACTTCAAAGCTAGAAAGGGTTTGCTTCCCTGTGAATTACTGTTCGTTCTTTCAATGAGTTGTTCTCACCTCCTGTTGCCCTGATTTTTTAAACATTGGATGTTATTTGAAGGGGCTCTTTTCCCCTCTCCGTAGAAATGGAGGCTGAAGAAAGGGTAGTATTAAAACACTTGAGCTGAAAGATTCAGGTAGTTCTGTATGAAGCCCTACCTAACATAATTGCCCTTTTCGGTTATCAGTGGAAGTGCTCCAGGCTACCTTCATGGAATGCAAAAGCTGTCTTAATTCCAGCAGTTTAGCTGGCATTGAAATTCAAAAGTGATCCGGAGCTGTGACTTTGAGAGGGAAACTTGGCCAAACATTATCTGGGAATGGTAGGGCCAAGCCATTTGGATGCTGGCTTCTCTGTGGAAGCTCTGGTGTGCTGATCCACCGAAAGAAACTGCATCGTGGGGGAATGTATGCAGGGTTTTTTTTGCCAAAGTGTTTCCTGACAAAAAACAGTTGTTGCTTTGACCAGAGGGGTTAGAGGGTGAGCCTGACCCAAGGCGGGGAGGTTGAGGTCTAGGCTTGCATGGGCAAGTGCAGAAGAGAAAGAACTGACACTTGCATGGTGGGGGGATGTGGCGGAGAAAATTAAGCTGCAGCTTTATGTGGACATCTACATCCACAAGACAATCTAAAAAATGCAATTTTAAAACAGATTTAGCCAGCTGTGTGTTGTTACAGGTGTTCCAGAGTGGTGTAACAATGTGGTGAGAGCAAGTGAAATTTGAAATCTTGCAGTCAGGTTTCAAAGTAAAGTAATTTTCTGATGGCTGAATACAATATGATTTCATTTTAACAAAACAAAAAATCTTTCTGTAGTTTGACTAATCTGTACAAAATTTAACTTACTTGCTGACTGAAACAATTTTACTTTAATTTTGTGGATGAGGTCCACACCTGTTTGCTCATTTTTATTTACAGGCAAAATTAGAACAGGCTGTAGTCAGAGTGTGAGAAGGCATAGTGCTTCTGAAACACATTATGTTGGCATAATTACTTTAGTTGAACTGCTTTGAGTAAAGCTGTTGTTCACTTAAAACAGATGATTGTCTTACCAAATGGTTAAAACCCAAATGCCTGAATCCTCATTATCTGCTTTTAAAGGAAAAAAAAAAAAAACAACCCTAAGGGAAAGAACTTGTATAGCTGGTGTTTTTTCTTGTTTCTGTAATAAAGCACACTCTGCAGCTTACATTCTTAGGGAGTTATTCTTTTGTTTTCCTGCAGACTGAATCAGCTCTTGCTAAGAATTTCCAAGTGAAAAAGGTTTCCAGTGCTAACAACACTCCCATTCCAAGGCTGACATCAAACCCATCAACAGTTGATCGCTTAATTGTGGATCAGCTACGTGAACAAGCCAGAGTGAGTTGTAGGACTGAAACAAAAAAAATCTATTGAACTTATCACACAGAACTTAAAGTACAGTATAAGATACATAAGATGATCAGAGCAGCTTTTCCCAAAATAGCATTCCCAATGCTATACAGGGAATAATATTTCAGCAGTCTCTGCTAGAATTTCTACAGCTCCAGGTTCACTGCTGCTGTTTCCAGGGAACCCGCTGAGTAGCTGAGGCTCACGTTTACGTGCATGCATGCCAGGAGGATGTGTCTTCTTGTGCAAGAGCGTGCATGAGAAGCCAGAATCCAGTCATGTAGCTTAACTGCTTGCATAGCTCTAAGATGTACCGGACTCTTGAGCTTTTCTGTCTTGAGCAACTCAGTAGAGAAATGTTCACTATAGATTTTGTAGATGCTGTATTAGAGTAAGTAAGTGTGGGGAAAAAAGCAAGTTTAATTAATGATTGTAAGACTTTGATACATATTTGCTTGAGAGGCTTCTATTTTTTTTAATGCAGAATGGTTATTTGCTGCAACTTCAGCCTGATTTTATACTGACATTTTTTTAACCAAACTGCCAACAGGGCGACTGCCTCTTCAGAGGCTGAGGGGCCAGAGCCAGGATGCTCATGCTGCAGAAGGAAGAGAAATGTGGGCTGAAAGCGCAGAGCTGAAGCCTGCCCCTGCGAGGGGACGTGGGATTAAAGGCAGCAGCTGTTGTTCTGAGAAATGCTGGTGCTTGGAGGAACCAGTACTGCTGAGCTCAGCCCCTCCCAGGGCAGCAGTAGTAAGCAGCAGCCTTTGCTACTAGTCTCACATAGGTGAAATAAGCCATGGAGCCATGTCTGCTCACTGCCTGCTGAAGTCTGTCTTGTGCAGCTGCCTGGTAGCTGAGTAGAGTACAGCGAAAGATGTGTTGAGAGGCTTAGCATACGCTTTTTAAACTACTGTTTTATGAACCCCAAAAGGAACAGCATTAGGAAATTTCCACTTTCAGAAGGCTTGCCTGTCCTTGTTGTAATACTTTAAAACTGCGTCTATAAAAGGACTTAATCTTCTCTAGCCATTTGAGGAACCAAGCTTCAGGGTATAGAGCCTCACTTGTTAGGCAGCAACTGAAAAGCAGTTTTAAGAATCCTTGAAAGCACTGTGGGGCTGTGGAACGTAATATCAAGAAGCTTAGTCATGGCCAAAGAGAAACACTGGTATGAAGAGAAACACTGGTACAAAGGTTCACATGGAAGTTGAGGTGGCTGAACCTGGGATTAACTCTTCATAGTGCGGAGCATCTAGTTAAGCCCTCTTGGTGGTCACATGCTTTACTTTGATTTTCTCATCTGAGACTTCCACTTACAGTTGCTTTCAATTCCAGACTGAAACGTAGCTGATGGAGCGGTGATAGTAGCTTCCTTCACGATGTCATTAGTAGCTATTAAAACCACCTAATATTCAGAGAACAAACTTTAAACCAGGATCTCCTCTCTACAGAGTGTATCTCATCTACTGTGTGTCTGGGGAGATGTAAATCCACAGCTCTGTTGTGACTAGAGAATTCCATAGTCACCCCACTGTGGGATACTCTGAGGCTGAAGATTCAGCTTGTCCTGTTGAAGCTCTTCTATCCCAGACTGGTGATGATTTTTGCTGGAAAAGGGAAATACCATATTATTTCTACTAGTGAGGGTATCTGTATGGGCTGGGGAAAGCATTACAATCCCTGTTCCAAATACATTGTTTTGTGAAGAACAGTCATCAAAGTTGGGCCTGAAATGTCAGTCCGTATTCCACAGTGTGTGTTCACCTCTGGACTTCAGGGTCTGTGACTCTGCTGGACCCTGCCACTCCAGCAGACAGCCTCAGCATGGCTGTTGGCTTGCTGCTTTTCCCAGAGAAGGATCTGAATTACTTTGCAAGCCCTGTGAGGGTCAAAAGGGATCAGTTGTGCTTTGCAAGAGAAGAGCAGGTTTAGTTAATGCCTCTTGAGTCATGAGTGGAAGAAAGCATCTCTTGGGAGGGCAGGACAAACTTCTGAAAAACCGAAGGGGATGGGAAAGCAGGCGTTTGAGACTTCAGTGCTTCCTGTTCAGTTGCTGTGGCAGCCCAGCCTTGCTGACTTCTGGGGGCTTTGCTTTTAGACACCTGGCACTTCTCCCAGGCTTAGTGTAAAGACCATAGGCATTTAACTGTCAACTGTGGATCCCGTTGGATGATGATGTGGTACCTGAAAACCAGGTCTTCGGAACGTAAGTCGTTCTGTGGATGTGGCCATACTATTAAGTAAGACTGGGAAATGACTGCCAGGTTCATCTTTATTTCACCTGTTTATGTAATCCTACTGTGCCAATCCTTACAATCTGACTTTGGAAGCAAATCTAGTGATTTTCAAACGATCTTACCTACTTTAGTTTCCTGCCCTAGTGACTGATTCCTCGGTTGTTGACATGAAGTTCTCCCTTCACTTTTTTTTTTTTTAAACTCTGTTTCCTTACAAATGTGAAATGTCATTTTTTATCGGTTGTTGCTGCTGTCACAGTAACTTGCACAGTTTATTCCTGCCTACGTTTCCCCTCTCGCCGCCCTCCCAGGCTTTCACCAGATCTAAGGGAGAGCAGGGCAAGTCTGGCAGTGGGAGCTTGCTCCTTCCTCTCTCCTGAGCCCGGTGGCAAGGAGTGGCTGCTCTGTTCTGCTGTTGTGGATGCTGTTGCCAAAATCGCTGTCTTGGCTAGCAGCCTGCTCTGAGGATATTTGGGGCAGGTTGGGCAAATTGTCCTGGTTCAAATTCCTTTGTTAACCACCCTTTCTTAGGGTTTAAAAACTCTACTACAGTCTTTTTCCTAGAGAAGCGTACAGTCTTTCTGCTGCAAGGAAACATCAAGAAATTTGCTTTGCACTGTGCTCCCAGACCCTGTTTCTTATTTTTAACCTGTGGATAATCATGAGGCTTCTTTATGGGGCATGAAGTGTAGCCATTTCCCCATAAACATTGCAGTTCTGGAATTTTTAGGTTTATCTCTTTCTGCAGACTAGTAACAGGTTCTTCACTGGTCTGTGAACCCCATGTGAGGCTCACCAAGGGGTAATTCATAGTAACGTGACTGTTGTAAGATAAGGAAGACAACAAAGACGCAGATTTTCAACTAACTAATCAAAACGGAACGATTTTTGGGTGGTTGCGCTCAATATTCTCTGAAAGAGCTCCTGAAAGTCAGCCTTCGCATGTGGTTCCACAGCAGCTTTAGCCAATCCCCACTGAGGCTGTTGCTTTCCCATGTTGCCCATTGCTTTGCACTGGCACAGCACAAGGAGATCACCTGGCTGAGAACCCGCCAGTCTCTGCAGGAGTGGTTTTCACCTGGGTAATTGCAGCAGCGCTGATGGAAGGGAGGACCACAGCGGTCTTGATTCAGAGGAATGCACATTGTCATGGAACCACTTCCTGTTACACAGTTGTCTTAAAGTTACGTGTATCTGTTATTAACTACTACACTGGGTGTCCTAATATTTGGGTATTTTAGCTTTGCTGTTGCACTGTGCACACCCAGATACTCTGTAGCTTCGGTTTTGGAGAAGAAGAAATCCTAGGTAAGAATATAACTACTTCAACTGTAACTTTATGAAGTGTTCTCAAAAGAAAATAACGGCTATTGTTAATCTGTTCTTCCGAATCTAGTTAATTTTCTTTTAAGTCTAGATGAATATCATTTGAACTCCTGTAACATGTAAAATGTTCATTAGGTTGTGACATTACTGGGAAAAATGGAGCGCCTTCGCAGTTCTCCCCTTCACGCTAACATTTCTACTGCTCTTGATAAACATCTGGAGGTAATTCATGTAGTGCAGTCACGTAGAAAAGATGAAATTGTAAATGCTTCAAATCGACAGAGGCAAGGAGCTCCCAGATGCCAAGATGACAGAGGTATAACTATGCTTACGTACTTTTATAAGGTAGCTGAAAAATTCTGCACATATTGCAAGTCTATAAAAAATAAGTGTGTGGGGGTTTGTATTAAAGTTTTAATTTCTTTTTCAGTGTCTAGAGCTTTGAGAAGGGCAGATTGGGGGATTTAAATGACGGTTTTGAGAGGACACTAAAACTGGCATTTAGAGATAAATGGGTTAAATCAGTTTGAAGTGCAATGATTCAACTAATAAACTAGCAAGTAATGAAAAGACAGTGGGGTTGTTTTAGTAATGCAGTTTGGGATTGGAGATAAAATTAAGCTATTGCCTCTTTCTTCCCTGTGTCCCTCATATTCCTGTTCCCGTCATCCCTCTAGCCTTGGCTGTATTTCTACATAGACCTTCCTTGGTATCTCCATGCTGAATCTGTGCAAAGAGACCAAGATGGCCTTGTGTTGTGAATGGATTTCCTCTCCAAGAATGTTCTGTTGTGGATCGACGTAAAAGACAAATCATATTTTGGATGGATACACAAAAATATATGGGTCAGAATGCTTTTATTCTTAATGGTGTCCAAACTACGCAGAATATTCAGCTTCGTCTTTCACTAGGGCACAGGCAGAATGGCAGATTCCCTTCTCTCTTAGATGTGAGCCAGAATAAATTCCTGCTACCTGCGATGCTCTGACCCACAGCTTTGTGTTGGAAGCTTTCTTACGTTTCTGAGAGTCCTCTGTTCACTTCCTGCCTCTCTTTCCACAACTGTATTAGATGGATTGTCCTGTCACACAATTCTGTCATTCTCGAGTTTACTTCAAAAGTTATGCTATAGCGATTTTTCTTTTCACCTGTTCACCGTCATTCTTGTTTCTCTTATCTTGATTGAAGATTACCTGACTTGTAAAGATGAAGGGTGGTTTTGGGTGTTTAAGCCCATGGAAATAATTGGCATGGGCCTTACTTGGCGTTAGTTCTTAACCAGATCAGTTAGTTCTTTGGAAAAGAGAAGCTGTCAGACCTCGAGATCTGCTTCCTGGTGCAGCTGCTTTGAGGAGAAAGAAGTGGGCTTGGCACAGTGGGATCTGATTGCTTCACTAGAAGGGTTGCACGTTCTTTGTCTACCTCTCATCCTCCATACTGCCTCTCTCCAAGATTAGCCTGTTGTGGCAACTGAGCAGGATTTTTCAAACGGTAAATTACTGAATGTAGTAACTGGATTTGCTGCATGTCTGGGAAAGCCTTGAAGAAAATGCGTGAAGCTGTGCATCTTCTCTCTTTGGCAGAGCGTTCTTGTTAACAGTTTAGTTTTGTTTGAGAAGAGGTCTTCCCTGGCTCAACCCTGTTTCCACAGCTCCTTTGTTCCATCTGATCTTAAGTATCTATCTTATCAGGCAGGACCCATCTATTGTGTCCTGTTCCAAGAAGTTTGATTTAAACAAAATTAACATGTGAGCCATGGTCGTCTCTTCTCCCAGCTCCCCCGCTTCAGCTGCAATACAGCTTTGCTTCAGTGGGAAGCAGATGGATCTGAGCCGTCTCATATCAGTTGTATTCATGCACAACATGGGTCTGAAAAATTCTGCTAATACACACTGAAGGTGTAGAACTGTGTGAGGTATTTGGCAGTTGTTTGTAAATGTTTTTGACTGCTTAATGAAGTTGTGGAAGAAATTGCAATGATCAGGAAAAGGGGTTTACAGAGTGCCATCTCTCACTCAGAACAACCATCAAGCCTTTCAGAGCTGTCTGACCATTCCTCTGCTTTGAGGTTGCCCTAGATTTAGTTTTCAATATCTTTCAGAAGGGTATAGTTATTACAGATCATCTTCTGAAGGGAGGAGAGACCTTTTTCATGTCTGTAACTCACTGGCATTCAAAGACTTTCAAACAAGTCTTCCCTATTACTCTGGGATTTTTCTTTCTTTCCTGCTAGTGACCCAAACACCAACCCTATCTTACAGCTTCGAGACGCACATTTATGTGTCTGTCCCTTGTTTATTAGCTCCTTCTAGGCAGTCCAGATGACATCATTCTGGTGATCTCTTCTTGATTACACAAAGCTTGGGGTGGAAATTGGAATTTTGAAAGTAAAAGACCTGATAATCATGTCCTCGCACTCTGTAGTCTGTCCTCTATTTCTCTGGTGTTATCCCTCCAAATGCTACCTTCTAAAATTCTTTGGATGGCTGACGCTTGTGTTGGCTGAGTTACCTAAATCAATTTTCTGTACTGCCCCTGCTTAGCAATGGAAGCTGTAAAGGAATCTGTGGTTGCTCTGTGCAGAAGGGAGGAGGGAGGTCTCAGAATGGGTTTCATAGCTCAGGGAGTGAGCACCAGGTGAGCTGGTGAAGCAGGAAAGTGAGGGGATAAGGTTAAGCCTTGAAATTCTGCCCTTTTTTGAGGCACCCCCAGTACTGCCAGGAGGGGGAGTGCTTTCACCTGGAACAGCAAATCCAAGACTCCTGGTTGAAGGTAGGTGCCAGGTTTTTGCAATAAAATGAAACTGTGGTCATGCCTACTGAGCGTGAGTGCTTGGAAGACAGGACTGACTTAAAAGTCTTCTGCTCCTTCCAAACCCCATGGAAGCATTTGAGCAGGGAGGCAGGTGCACACGTGCTTTCTGTGCTACCCAGCATACAGCGCAGTGTGACCCAGCTCCAGGAGGAGCAAGCGCACGCCTACCCCAAAATAACGAGCAAGTTCTGGCTGAAAACTGGTGCCTAGAAGAGGGTATCAAATTTGTTTCCTCACACACAGGCTGGAATTAAAACCAAAGCGTTACCTATGCATTAAGACATCGCTGTCAGATAAATGGACCACTCCACCACCTTACTCTTTAGTTTGAAGTGGTGGGGTTTGACACGTTTTTGCAGAACATGATCTGTGCGCTTTAATAAAATGCCATAAATGAGCTATTCCTTCACCTGCCTTAATAAGGTGGGCAAGGGATCCACTTTGTGGATCTGGAGGGGTTGCTGTGAGCATTCAGCAATGAGCTCACACAGGATGGGGTTAGAGGTGCCTTTAGTATGTGTGTGAATGGAACACTAAAAACCAGAGCTGAGCATAAGGCTTCAGGTGCTCCTGATAATAGGTGACAGCTAGGCGGGAGCTTTAACAAAATCACTACCTAAACTCCGTATACTCTTTGTTTGAGGGCCTAAAAATCACTACTTTCTTAGATTCAACTTTTATAACCTTATAAAGAGACAGACACAAAATTGGTCACTAAAAAGAGCCTAAAAAGTTTTGCTGGTTTTGGCATTGCCAGAGTGAATTAATCCCAAATAGTGCTTGCTGATGAGCTGTGTACTAGAGTAAAACACCCTTTCCTCCCTGCAGATGTGTTTGCTCTTGCTTTGGCAATTAAAGAGATGAGTGTAGTAACACGTAAAGCACGTACAACCCTCTGGTGTGCGCTCCAGATGACCCTACTGAAGTCTTCAGCTGGAAAACTGGATCCAGAGAAAGCTGTCTGGGAGACAGCGCAACCTGAAGAAAAAGTGTGCGAAAACGTGAACAGCTGCAGCACCTTAAGTCAGAGGGCTGAAGTAAGCAAGAACTAACGGAATACCAGTTGCATGCAAAAATACACTCTGTGGTCTGTATGTATGAGAGGTGATAGGCTAGTTATTTTTAATTATTTGTAAAGTTTGAACTACTAGTACTCGTATTTAAAGCTGTGTCTTGATGAGAAGTTGAATTGGCTTTAAGGGCTCTTGGGTTCTACTTAAACTTAATGTTACAGGCAGCGTCAGAATATTGTAAAGCCAAACTGGTGAATGTTAACTTAAAAAATAATCAGACTAATTAATTAACAGCCAAGATATTACTTAACTTCTGCAGGTGAACCCTGGTGTACAACTCTTTTAGTTTTGCTTTAGGAAACAGGTTTTAAAATAATGATTCTTAAAGACTGTAGTCTTAATGGGGTATCTGGTCAGTGTCAGATAAGATTGTGATGTAAAAATGGTTTCCTTATCAAACTTATATCTTGCAACAGGAGAAAAAAATGCTAGGAATACCCAATATTCATGAACAACTAAATATTTAAAGTATAAATATTTATGAATTTGATATTTTAGAATCTTAAGTTTGTGAAAGGAGATGCACCGGGTTCCACTAAATTACTGGTATGATAAAATTGCTGTTGTGAAACCATGCAGTTTAGTAAATATGTCCAAATCATTTGGGCATGCTCTTGGGAAAAAAAGAACCTCTGTTTTAAAGTATTTAAACATAATCAAAATATGACATGCACACAGGATTATCCTTGAAAATGCTGTGCAGCAGCTGAAATAATGAGTCTTGGTTTTAATACCTTCACTTTACAATTTGAAGGGGTATCACAAAGTTATGGAATTTAGGTTTTCTTAAGGTTACTCTTTCACTAGTTTGGTTTGAAATTTTGTTGTCATATTTTAGACTTATTAGTTTACGTCTGCGTTTTTGACAGCTATTAATGCTTGGTGTTTCTCTGCATATCTTAATCTGTACGGAACATAAGTAACTTATTCACTGAAACGAAGCGTTGGTATTATGTGGCTCAGGAAATACGGGGGTTTAACACATCTAGCATTGCGTTTATAATGTGTGGATTAAATTTATTCAGCTGTCCTTGCCTAGATACCCTGATATTTTAAATGTCTGTGTTCTTCCTACTGGAAATCCTGATCTGCAGAAGGTGCGATCGCACCACATAAATTGTCATTAGATGATGTGAGAAAGAAACTGAATGAGAGTGCAGCAGAAAGTGGAGTAACTGTTTTGATCACTGAAACGACCAAAAGTACTGCCAGAGCGCGTTTATCTGAGCAGGAGAGCAAAGCACATCCTCCACACCGCAAGTCACGGCCTTGAGATTTGTGAAGTTTAACCCAGGACACATTGATGTTAAAAGCAAAAGTACTGACTTTATTCTGTCTGGTAAGAAATAAATTAGCTTTTGTTGAAGAGCATTTGTTCTGCATTTGTCTTCATAGCTTCAGCTCCTAGAATCTGATCCCTTAACAGGGATTGTAATTTTGAAGTATGTTGAGAGGTTGTGGCAGGAGAAGTATCGGAGATCACTCGGGCAGATCTAGTAGTTTTTTGAGTTCTAATCAGTAAATTTAGGGTTGTAAAATATTAAGTACAGATGGGTTAGCAGTCAATACTACAAGTTAGTCTGGGATACAGAGATGATTGTGTAAAAGCTTACTGTACATATCTCAAATGCTACATGTGTGCAAAAAATATCCCCTACCAAGCCATTGATGCCTGGTGTTGGGTAAGGGATCTCAGTGTTGAGGAGTAACCTCAAGAGCCGTCCCGACACCAGGGTAGATGGCTGCCACGCAGGCAGCTGCTGCAGAGTGCAAGCGCAAGGGACCTCAGTGGTCACCGGTACCGATTGCATGAAGTGGTTGATGAGTAGTCAGGTTTTCTGCTGTGTTCACACAGTTTTAGTTGCTTATCAGGCCAGTCTTCAGCCAAATGGCTTTTTTTTGGGCTGGGTGCTGAGTTCTCCCTGCTGGCCTCACACAGTGGGATTAACTTTGGTCAGGCCTACTTGCTGAGCATCTGCCTGGGCCAAGTTCAGTTAGGTCAAACAGGAGGAGTGCATCCATCCCAGAGGCAATGACGATACTGAAATTACCCTTTTGTAATGAGAAATGACTAACTTTAGATAAACCAAGGGCAAAACTGTATCAGTGCAGTGAATCCAAAGTGGTAGAACTCTCTTCCTGCAAGTATCTCGTGAGTTACAGGTCCTGTACTGTCAGAGAGAGATGATGTGGTCATTTCAGTATCTGCACTAGAAATCTTAGGAGTCTGACTGGAGTATTTATTCCTGCTCTATAAATTTCTTGGTGCCAATGCCAGTAATGCATTCCTGAATATCTTGAATGTTAGTCTAGCATTGGCATCCAGCTCTCAAGGGGCAGCATCTGGTCTGGGCACTGAATCAATAGCAAAAATCACCATGGCTGGGCTGCAGCAGCTCTGCAGTCTTGACAGAAGCCCCATGGAACTGTGAACCTTTCTGGCAAGGCCGAGTCACCTGTCTGTCCGTTTACACAAGACTACAGCATGCCTTTGTGTTTCCAACACCAAAACTGCTCCTGTTTCCCTGTCCCTAAAAGGGCCTTTATTAACTGCAAAGTCTGGGCTAGCCAGACACAACAAACACCACAGCCCCTGTGATGGTGAATGCAGGGTGGGGATGGTACCAGCAAAGGTGACACCTGGTGTGCTTGTGACTTAAATCCATACAACCCTCTGAATATACATTTTGGTATGTACTTCGTGTGTAGCCTTTTGTGCTTTGGCTCTCAAGCTCGGTGAGGGGCAGAGGGGGCTCAGTTCCTGTCACTAGTAAGTGAACACAGCAGTTTTCTCTGGACCTGTACAGCCAAAGGTCTCAGAAATGAGCTATAAGGGGCCCTGGTGTGCTGGCACTGGTGCAGGTGGGTAGCTCCAGCCCTCCGCTTGCTTTCTACTTGGAAGCAGAAGTTTGGGGAAGAGCTCTTGGTGCCCAGCATAGGAATGTGGGAAAAATCCCAGCTCCTACCACCCACTGCTGCTGCCAGAGCGACTGAGGTGTAAGTGGAAATGTTAAATTGCCCTGGAGAACCAGCAGCTTCCCAAAACCCACGTGTGGCCAGGGCTGCTTCAGGCAGACTTGAGCCCTGGGGGTGTACTAAGGGCTCCAGGTCACAGAATGGTGCTGGGGTTTGAGCAGCCCCTCTGCAGTGATGGTGCTGTGACACCCTTCTCCCTCAACAGCTACCCCATTCCGCACACCAGCAGCAGCGTGAACCACCCTCAAAGGTAGTGCTCCAGGCTGGGAAGTGAAACCAGCCCTGGGGACAAGGGCAGCTCCTTCGCTGCCCTGCAGGGGCCCAGGGAAGAGGTGAAGGAAGGCACTACAGCCTTGGGGAACAAGGTGTAAACAAACAGTGATGTGACAGCAACAGTCAGCCCTTGGAAATACAGCTGCTGGGTAAGGGGAAACCAAGGACACAGGACAGGTCAGAGAGGAGCCCCCCACCCCACCCGGCACCACAATCGCTCACCACAACGTTCACTCAGACAAGAGAGGAACCCACTTCTTGGCCAACCAGTTTTATTGTTCAAGTCCAAAGATAAAGCAGTTAGATGCTGACGCTTGCAGTGGGTGGTTAAACAGGAGGTGTGACCCTTTCATCAGAGCAGTGCTGAAAGCGGGTGCTGGGGACAGGTACCCTCGGGAGCTGCCAGGAGCACACAGTGGCCAGAGCACAAAGGGTGCAGGAGGCAAGGCACATCAGTTCCTCCCACACCCCCCAAAGCACTGCAGGTCCTCCTTCACACTCAGCATACAGAAATTAGTGTTCTCTCCAGAGGCACATGATGCCATCACAAAAATGGCTGGAAACAGCAGGTAACAAGCCCTTTGGGGGCAAGAGGAGCCTGCAGCCCCTACAGGCAGCTCCTGACTGCAGCTGTGCCCAGTAAGAGCAGCCGGCTTGTAAACCCAGCGCATCCGACTCACAGCCACTCAGCGCAGAGCCTGCCTTAAAGCATTCGCCTTGGCAACCAACATAGAAGTAACAGTCGATCTTCACCCACATGAATCATTGGGGAGCACCATTTTCCAGCTACCTGCATAAAGTCTTAAAACAGCATTAAGGGCTCGACCGATTTTCTACTGCTTTGGCTGATGCTCAAATCAGCACGGCCTTTCCCTTACCCAGAGCCCGTGGGTGATGCAGTCTCATAGCTGCAACTCATAGATATTTCATAACATTTCCTTTCTCTTGCTGCAGAACAGAACTTACCCTCGCTGAGGTCGGCTCCAAACCCTGCTCTCTCAGCTCAGCAAGAACGAAGGCGTAGCATTGTTCTTGGCAGCATAAATGTATTTGCAAATACATTTTTCAAGGCTGGCGTAAATAAATACACGTTCACCCTGCAGCAGCATGTCCTTAATTACATGTCAGAGAGGGGCTCTGCTCCATTCTCAAGCCACAAGGCGCCGCTGCTGCAAATCAAGGCCAGCAGGAGGACGCAGCCAGCTTGGAAGCCCTCTCCTACATCTCATTTTGCTTTGCTTGAAGTGGTTAGAAGTAAAAATCAATTGACTTAAAACACTGACAGAATCACTTCACCGTTCTTTGGTACAGACATTGGCCACAATAACTGACTGGGACATTTGACACCACAAGCACATGGCACACTTCAAGTTTAAGAGGTGCTTGAAATTTCTTTTTTGCTTTGGAAAAAGAAAAAAACACCAAACCAAAAAACCCCGCTTCCAAAGAACCACGCGCCAGACACGTGCCCAGAATTTCTGCTGCTTTTTAAACACACCGTATTTGTAGTTAGTTTTATCCCTTTAGAGTCCAACTGGAAAACCCCAGCTATCGCTTCCGCTCGCCTTTTTGTGTCCTTTTCTTCTCCTTCTCCTTCCGCTCCTGCTTGGCCAGCTTATCCTTTCTCGCTGGAGTTTATCTTGCTCTTTTTTCTTATGGAACTCATCTCGCAGCAGTTCCCGTTCCAGCTTCCTGGCATTCAAGACATCCTCCACATTTGTGTTTCGGAACAACGCTGGTGGTGTGTTAAGGGCAGACAACGCTCCAGATGCAGCCGCACAGCGTTTTGGGGCTCTACACCAGATGCTGGCTTTATTCTACCTCCCCCTCACTGCCTGACTCCCACTTCAGCTTCCTCACCAAGCAGGTGAGGAATTGGGGAATAAGAAATGAGGAACAGAAAAAGAAAAAGGAATCTCTCTTTGTTTTTCCAAATAGAGAAGTCACATAGAGTAAACGCACGCTCCCTAGAAAAGGATTTTTCTGAGAAAAAACAGTCGCCTACAGGTTCTTAAGACTGATAGGTAAAAAAATTTGTAAAAACTCTACAAACTTAAGAGGAAGAAAAACAATCCATACAGTACAGCTTTCTCAAGTGGATTCACTACAGCTGTGTATATGACACATCTGTTTTTACATACATGTACGTATCTGTACATAACTGCAGATGCCGCGATTACAGCTGATGCCCCCGGGACAGGGCACTGACAACCAGCGGGTGCAGTGCCTTCCCTCAAGCTCCCCGGTCCCAGCTGATGGGATGGGAACAGTGCCGCACAGCGCTGGGTGGGGCAGCTCCACCTGTCCCACCTGCTGCAGAGGTGGGAACAGATGAGGCGGCTCAACACCAAGGATCCCCACAGCCTCGTGTCCTCTCCCCTGCAGCAACTCGTGGCAAATGCTTTGGGAAGAGCATCAGAAAGAGTGAGTGAGCGTCTCCTCCACTGCCTCTTCCTCCTCACCATCACCAACATAGGGACAAGAATAATTCTGGTTTCACTTTTTAATTATGTGATAAAAACCTCCTTCCAACTTAAACCTGCCAGCTGGTGAGCTCAAGGAATGTCCCAAATCATTGTGTTGAGAAAAACATGGGATAATTGGTCCTTGTTCACCATTAATGTTCAGCTGCACCATAGCCTCATGAGTTTCATGGTAGTTGTGTTTCTGTTGCACTTCTAATAATTCCTGACATGATTCACCTCTCTGGACACCAGTTAACATTAAGCTGATGTTCTGGGAGAATTATCCTTACTAACAGCATGTTCTTTGAAGCTTCAGAGGGGGTGGAAGCAGGAAGGAAGGAACAGAGGACATGCAAGAGAATGGCAGGATCAGTCTCAGCTGTGCGCACAGGACAGGGAGCAATGGACCTCTACCTTTCATTACGAGCAAGGTCAGGCTACATGAAAAGAAAAACAAATCACCAAACTTAAAAGGTGGCCCTAAAGAAACAGGGAGTATCAACGCAGATAAAGAAGGATGGGAAACTCACCATGGAAGAGGCTTCCTTCCAAAAAGCCTTGGTCACAGAGAATTCAAAGGATACATTTTTCTGATCCAATATTTACTGCTGTTGCAATCAAGCCATCCTGTTCATCCTCGCCAGTGAGAGAATTAAGGAAATACGGACATCAGTAATGAACTTCTGCCTCTATACAGTCACACCACTCAAAACCTGTCAAATAACAATTTTATCAAGCCATGAAGAAGCTAAACACTCAGGCAGACAAAGACCAGGCAAGCACAAACTCCCACATTCAGCTCCCTCCCACCGCTCAAGTGCCAGGTATGATTCCCTCCTGTTCAACTCTGCTCTTCAAGGAAGAACTTGTTCTTCAGCACAACGAAGAGTTAACTTCAAACTCTCTCACTGTACACATACTCGCTCTAAAAAAAAGATCTTTTCAGCACATCTCTCATCAGAAAGCAAGAGATAAATTCAATACATTAACTACTGTGCACAGAGCTACCGGGAGGTGATTCACTCCTTCTGCAACACACCTGGACTGGGCAAACTACCCAGCCAAGCACGTGTTGGTGGGGGGGAGCGTAGAAATGGCAGAGAAACATCCTCAAAGGAGCATCTGCTTATGGCACTTCACCACCTAGGAGCTTCCATGTTTTTTTCCATTTTATTGTGGAGGAGGAAGATGGAAAGGTTTGCCCCAATTCTCCCCACTAGACACTGCAAAGCTGGAAAGGCATTGTTTTAGGAGATTTTTAATAAACATTGTCCATCAAAGCACTGAGTGCTGGCTGGGTCAGGAAAAGGATATTCCTCCTCATCTGTCACGTTGGCATACTGGGCCAGGAGCGCAGCTTTCCTCTGCTTCTCTTCCTGGGAGACCTCCTTTGGCTTCACCACTATCTTGGCCTGCTTCTCCATCATGCTGGCGATGGCTTGGATCTCATCTGGCAAGGAGAAGAGTCAGAGCATCAGTCAGCCCCTGCGGACATGGCAGTAAAGTCCCAGCTGACAGATGCCACACGCCGCTGCCTCCTACACCTGCAGTCCCCAAAAGGCACTGTCCCGTGTCACAGGCTGTCCCCCATCTTCAGGGAGGCAGCTGTCGCTGGAGTCAAGTGCACCAAGATAAAGGGAGAAGTTTCACCCCAAAATACCCCCACTCTCCTCCCATGAGCCCTCTCACAAGGTCACCAGTAGTGCTGACACACAGAGCCAGCCTGTTTTTGGGAATTCAGTCTGAGGATTGAGAGAGCAGGAGCTGCTCAGGCCAGCGTGGCATCTGATGCGGCGATGTGACACCAGCTTCTCCTTGCGAGAAGGAACTACCCCAGGCTGCACACAGCCATGATCAGACACTATTTTTCCTGGTGTGAGGGAAGTTTCACAACGAAACTTCAAAATCAGTAAGACTCTTGCTAATGAAAATCCATTTTACTCCAGATTGCATTCTCTTCCAGATAAAAGCAGATAAATATGTTTACTTAACTACGTGCTTAAAACCACATCAGATAGAAATTCTGAAAACCCAAGGTAACTGAGCAATTTAATACACTTTCTTGTCTACCTACCTAGGGAAACAAACAGCTGATTTACCTTTTAACACTGAAGTTCTGCTGCCCATTTCTTAAAATGACATTTGGGGTTTTACACCAAATTTTTTTTTAGTTGTGTGTTAATAACTTATCCTCAGGATTCTGTTATTCCAAGTAAATACTGACTTCATTGGGGATTTATCCTTTTATGGAAACACAGTGAAATAATTGAATACTTGCACTTCTAACAGCCTAGACACATCCTGCCACCTTCCTTCTCTGGCAGGTAAAAAAAATCCCCATGGGTAACCAATGGTACGAGCTGGAGGAGTCCAGCAGCAGCTCCAGCAATTCCAATCACTTGTCCCCAAAAGAGGGATTTATTTTATGTAATGCATGGAATAGCATAACTTTTCCTTGTCCCCAGCCAAAGGCCAGATTAGGCCAAGGACAGACTTCAGTGAATTTTCGGGGTAAGCCCCTGAACTGCTGCGTCGTTCAGCCGCCTCGACTGTAGAGAGGCAGCAAGTGGTATCTGTGAAATGATGAGGTTTAGACAAGAAAAGCGCTATGTGAATGCAGGCCTCACAGTAGGGGCTCAGTGTTTCTAGAGTGACATCAGCCAGTGACAATATTCACTTTGCAATCAGAACCAACAAAAAAATGTAAAGCAAATAAAAAGCAAGATTTAGCCAAAAGGGATGTTACATTGTCACGGGCTACGGTTAGGTCCAGGCAGTTGGAAGATCACTAACTGATCCATGCAGTTTGCTTAAACCAGCAAAATCTTTCCAGCATATGACTTCATTGTTCTCCAGAGCTCCATGACAGAACAAGCCTCCCCCAATGAACAAGACAGAGGTCTTCGCTCCTGAGCCAACAGCTGAAGACAAGGGATGAATTCAGAGAGGGTACAAGGAAATGATGGGACTATGCACGGGACTGGGAAAGGAACAGCATTAGTAGAGCAGCAGCCTCACAGAGCTTCCCCTGCAAGTATTTACGGAAAAAAAAAGGACAGTTTTCAAAGAAGATTCTGAAAGGGGAGAATAAGGATGGTTTCCTGATGTGTACTGGGGTGAGCAGCAGCAGAAGGGACAGCACAGCTGTAGCTGTATAAAAACACACACCTTCCAAACACCTGGAGTAGCATAGGCATTTTATACCACAATAACTATAATATAAACATAATAAATTCCATCAGAGCACTAGCTGCCATTGCTACATTGTTAGCACTGAACAGAGAGAAAGCCCTAGGTGTTTTGTGAAAGGAAATTGAAAAAAATCATACAGAAAAAAAAATTTAAAAAAGCTTTTCCTCTGCAGGATTACGAACCCAAAGAGAACACTAGGGACAGGCAAAAGTGAAACTACTCATCCTCATTTGGTGTTTCGAGACAAAACAGTAAATAAGCAGCAACGGCAATGAGAAGCTAGTCAGATCTGGAATCATATTAGCAGCATTGGTTTTAACTCCTAACAAGACAGACAGACAGTTCTCATCTTGGTCAGGCCCTGCAAATCACTCATACCACGAGGAAAGGCACACCGAGCAGTGACACTACCTTCTTTTTTCTCTTTGGCGTCAACAATCTGAGATTCAGACCACTTCTCGACTACTTCCCTGCAAACATCGTTTAAGAGATCTTCTTCCTAGTAAGGGAAAAGAGACTTCTCAGTCTTAGAACAAAGTTGGTCTGCTTTAAACAAGCATGAATCAGATATGAAAAGCACCAGCTGCAAAGAATCTTGAACACCCAGCAATAAGCTCAAGCAGATACAGGTTCTTACACGAAATCTACTCATTAAATGCACACATAGGACTTTGGTTAACCTGGGACGATTCAACTCATGCGATGCACTTACTTGTTGACACAGCTCAGGACTAGAGAATGCCTTGGCCTGCTAGGCAAACACAAGGGGTCGTGGCTGCCACCCAACAGCTCTGCGCCACGCCAGGTGATGCTGTATCACCACAGTGGTTTACTTTTGCACAGGATACAGCTCTGAACTGAGGCTGGTTTCATAGCAGTCAGCTCTGTAGGTGCAACAGCCCTACAAACACTGAAGAAAGGCAATCGGGGTATCTTCCCTCTAGAAATCTACTGCCCAGCATCATTGCTCTTCTTGAGCAAGGCTGTGGGGAAGCTACTCAAAGGCCACCTCCGAGACAATCTCACTAAAGTGAATAAATTAGACTGGATAAAACATGTGCCATGGCCAGTACAGACCTAAAACCACTTTGGTGGTACTGACAGACCATCTCCTCCCACCAGCAGGGATATTCTTGTCCCCCTTGACGTGCCCAGCAGTGGAATGCATTCACGCTGTTGTTCATTACTGAGGAAGACTAAGCTGCAGGGAGAAAGGAAAAGCGCCCAACCAGCAACAGGGTGGTATTTTCATCACCAGATCCTCCACTTGTGGAGCTCCACCATGACTAGCTCTATCCCCAGTCCCTACGTACAGCTGCTTGGGGGACTCATCAACACCGTAATTCAAGTTCCAGCTGTAGACAGGCAAGACACTACCACATCTCAGCACACCCAGTCACAGCATTTCTGCAAGAATTGCCCAATATGTGAGTGAGTTCAGGTTACAGAAGCTGAATCCAGGCAAGAAACACAATCCTGATAAAAAACAAAAGTGTTCTGAAGAGTTACAGCCAGGAACACTCTGCTGGGAAGACTTATGTGTGCAACAGTCAGGAAGTTTCAAATTTTTTTAATTTACTTTGCTTATTAACACTAAATCAGGTTTGCCCTCAGCTTAATAAAAAACAGCAGCAGAGAGGCAGTGAGGCTTGAGGAGAGCTGGTATCAAACAGAAATGAGCTGGCCAGGGACACCTGAGGAACAAGGCAGCTGGGACTGAGACATCCCCTTCCCCTGTCCCTTGGCAGGTCCGGCTGGTGCACTGCAGCTGTAATGCTCAGGCTAGATCCATTTGCTCTCCCCACTCTCCTGGGGCAGCAGCACTGAGCTCAAGCAGGGACAAATCAGGCAGCAAAGCATTGGTGACCTCTTACTAGGGCTGTTCTGCCAGCTCTGACCATTGCCTACCCCACCTATGCCAAAAGCTAGCTCCAAGAGACAGAAAACACCATAAACTATGCCTAGAAAAGAATTTCTTACATCTGCCCCTTTCCCCACCTTTCACAGCCAGGCATGCAGTAATTGGCATTTCAAAGATGAGCACACCAAATCCCTGTGCATAGACTTCCCGCCAAGTTCACGATCCTCATCTTGAAAACCTGGGCGCTAGGTACCTAAAAAAACCCCACCTTCAAGTTCCAGGACAGACTGTCATTGAAAACATTACGAAAGCAAAGCTCACCTGCATGGGGGCAGCAAAAAAAGTTGTTCTCTCCACAACTGTGGGACAGACAATGAGATAAAAACATACACAAAAATCTCTGCACCTTTTGCTCCAATATAAATAAGGAGGAACTCGGAGTAAAGTCCTCCCACCCCGAGCCTTCAACAGCTAAGCACAAAATTCCACGTGTAACAGGCAGATGGCAGGAGAACTAACACATGACGATACCATCACACACAGTGGCCAAGCACTATGACCACGAGCACAGTTCAGGGCTGCACACACGACAGAACAAGGTCCCCGGGTTGGGGAGGACGCACTACAAGGACAAAGACGTGGGATATTCGAGGCTGCGAGTGAAGTGTTCTGCAAAAGAGAAACAGCAGAAGGACAAAGGGTTCACGATTCCCACCAATATCCGACCCCATTTTAATAAGCCAACACACCTTTAACAAGAGTGGTTCCAGAGGACAATGCCTAATCTGCTAAAATTGGGTGGTTTGGGTCTGGAAGAACCGAGTGACCCCACTCCCACCAGGAGATGGCACAGAAATCCTCACATGGACACACGCTGGACGAGACCAGCAACAAAGATGATGTGCATGGGAACACCATTTCAGGTGCCATTCAGAGGGGACCCTTCCAGCTGTCAGATACACAGTAAATCATGAAAAAATAACAAAAATCAGCGTGGTTCAAGGACTCTGAAGGCATGAAGGTTTTTAAGTGCCAGAAACCCTCATAGTAGAGGGATCCCTCCTCAGTGGATGGTCTCCCCTCAGCACGGGGAATCCTGGCCCACTGTAATCAAGGCTGGCAAAACGATAAGCAACCTCATATAAAGCCAGGAGCAAAGGCTGGGAGAGACATAATCCCTGGGCACCTGGCTTCAGTGTGGAGGAGGAAGAAAATCCGGCAAGTGATGATAAAGGAATGGCAGCAAGTGGGAAGGAAAATGAACAGTAGAAGACTAACAATGACGACAGAGACCTGCGCAACCTTCTAACAAGGGTCTGAGCAGTAAGAAACAAATCGGGTATTTGTGTATCAGTGGAGGCAGGCCTGTGAGGGGAGAACATAAAAGTGAGATGTTCTAGCAATCCCAGAAACGATGGAAAAACAGCCTTGGAGCTGGAGACAGGAAGAAACGAAAGACCAAGATAACAGCGCGTGAACAGACATAAGTGAAACAACAGAAAAGAAACACGATGGGGCAGCCTGGGCAAAACTAAACCATCACGGAAGGAAGCAAAGAGCAGTTCCTGTCACGCAGTGCAGGCCATTTGCTGTAGCACCCTTCCATCTCCCTGTGGTCTGGATGGAGATCCCTAGCAGAGTACTGACCTCTGTGCCTCTGGGAGACTGAGAAAAGACTACCAAGAGTGGTGGAGTGCAGACTGCTGAGGCTGCCACAACCAAGAATCTTCACCTAGTATTCCCCAAACAAACAAGAAATGATGTTGCTTTAGAGGTTAGTAAATACAGAAAAAAATTAATTATGGAAAATGCAAGTTATCTGGAATCTGTCTTGTTTAAAGAGAAGAACTGAATGGAAACAGATCTTAGTTCTAAGTTTCTTGATTTGAAATGTTTACATCTGAATAAACTTAGGAAACTAACGCATGACATTGTGAGGACTGAGGAACCATGGACACTAGTGGAGAGGCCGCCTGAAATTTATTTTTGCGAGGGTTGTCAAAAGCAAACAAAAAAGTGACCTGGAATTTGTGAATAGAACAAAGAGGAAAGACTTGGCAAGGAAGGCCCCAAATTAACCAAATGAAAGATTGTTTCAAAAGTCGATACAGAAAAAAGCATACAGTCTACAAAAACAAAAAAAAATGCACCAACTAAAAAAGGTAATTAAAAAGTCTGAGGGTTCAAGAAGCAAGAAGGTTTTAAAAGAACCGCAGAAACATCAAACTGTTCGAAACTGCAAACGAAGCAAAAGTCAGCTGCGACCGTGACACTAAAAAGAAAATGAAGAAGACACGGGGCTATGGTACCACACATGCAGGATAACGGCAGTCCAGAACTCGATGAATGTGAAAACCCCACACTGGTTCTCAAACCAGGTGGCAGCATACGAGAAGGGTAATTCAGCACTAAAGAAAAAACGTGAAACATCCGATCCCGCTGCAGGGCGAGGGACGGCCACGGCGCTACGTACCTCCGGAGCGCGGGCAGAGCACGCACAGCAAAACACGAGGGCCGCCCCAGATCAGATGCATGGATCAGACATGGGCTCTGCCTTTGGTGATGAAACGAAGCGAGTCTGGTAATTACAGGCAAGTTAATTAACTTCAGCTGTTGTAGAACTGCATTTTCCAAAGATGTTTCACTCTGCCCCTAACACCAGCAGGATGCACTGTTTTCTTCTCCTAGTGCTCCAGGCACACAGATATGCTGGCACAGTTATGTTTCTTTTAGAAACTGCCTTACTGCCGGTGCTGCAGGGTGGGGAAGGGCTGGTGGAGGCAGTGAAGAGGTGCTCTGTGTTTTAGGAAAACCAATGTAAAATGGCGTGCAGTCAGTGAACAGAAAGTATGACATTCCATAGTTACGCATGATAACAAAAAGCTGACTGTAACAACCAAGCCTCTTTGGGTTCTGTGCTCCTATACAGACGTTTTGGGAGGAAATTGGTGACAGAATTACGCAAACTGTTATTCAGCAGCAGCACGCAGTCACTCATTAACGTTTTACACTACAAAACACCCATGTATGCAACATCCTGAGATACAGATACTGTAAAAATCTTACAGCCCCCAAAGGAGATGACTATTGAAGAGAAATTCTTTTCTGCCCTCTCTTAACTCTTTCCCAGAAATGGGGGGGGAGGAGGCAAGCACTGCCCACCTCTGAGAGCTCCAGCCACTGGGCATGCATGACTGCAGAGCAGAGTCTGTCCCGGACAGGAGCCGGACTCCAGCTCTAAGCCTGGCCTGAAGATGCTGGAAGACAACACCATGCTGTGAGGAACAAGATCTGGGGAAGGAACAGCAACCACCTAACACAGCCATCACTTAGCAATTCTAAAGGATTTGTTGTTAAAAATCACCTCTTAAACCACACTTGGGCACTACCAGAAAGCCACCCAGCTCACAGGCTAAACCCTGTGTCCTCCATGCAAATACACAGCGACCCTTTTCTTCCCTCACACCAACACCCACGCTCCACGAGGGCTGCCGAAGTTCCCAACCAGCCTCAAAACTGGCACCAGAAAAAACGCCAACAACCAAAAAGCCCAAAAAACAAATAAAAAAAAAAAAATCCAAGCCAACTCTCCAAACACTCGGAGGACCCAGAAACGCGCGCGGAGGGGTTGGGGACCCCCGGGGAACGCGGTTTTCCACCCCGAGGCCTCAGGGGAGCGACACTCCCATGTCCCCGCTGTTCTCCACGCCAGTCCCCCACAGAGCCTCCCAGCCCCGCGAGGCTGCCCGTCGCCTCCCAGGGCTGTGGGTGAGCCCCAGCGGGGAAACAGAGAGCTCAGGGGCGCGGAAAAGGCGGCGACGCCCGCCGGAACCCGCCCCCCGCACCGGGAGGCTCCATCCCGCCCGGCCCAGACACCAGTGAGAGGAACTCCCCGGCCCAGCCCGGCCCAGCCCTCACCAGGCAGGCGGCCAGGACGCCACGTAGCGCCTCCAGCCGCTCCTCATCGCTCTCCTCCTCGCGGAGCAGCCCCTGGATGTAGGCACCGTAAACAGCGCGGTCAAGGCCCAGCGCCTCCAGCCGCGCCGCCAGCCAGGCCGCGAAACCACCCGCCGCGTTCCCGCCGGGCGCCGCCATCTTAGAGCAGCGCCGCCACCGCCGCGCTGCGCGGCCCCCGCCGGCGCCGGAGCGGCGGCGATCAGGGGTTCAGCCCGCCCGTGCCCGCGGGCAGAGAACGGCAGTGCCCGGCGGGGCGGCTCTCCGGTGCCCGCGGCCGCGCCCCACCGCGCCGACCGTCCCGCTCCTTCCCCTCAGGAGATGCGAAGGAGCAGCGCCGGCTTCGCAGAGAGCGGCGTGTCCCTGCGCGGCCGCCGTGGCGCCGCCGTTAGGGGCGGGGCGGGAGTTTAAACAGCGGCGGCGGCGCCTCCTCCCCGTCAGGGCGCCATGGCGGGCCCGGCCGCCCCCCGGCCGCTCCGCGGAAAGTCCTTCTACCTCGACCTGCCGAGCGGGCGGAGCGCGCGGGAGCTGACGGAGGCCATCGGGCGCCTGGGCGGGGTGAGCGGCCGCGGCGGCTCCGGGGGTGACCGGGGGCTGAGGCGGCCCCGCCTCTCTTCTCGCTCTGTTTCTCTGTCTGCTCTTTTTTTCATGGTTTCCTTATTTTCCTGGTTGTTCCCGGTGTTGATTTGACATCGTAACGCATCGCTCGGCTCCCCTCCCGGTCCCCGGTGGGCCTCGCCTCACGGCCGGCGAAGGAGGCTGCCCAACCCCGCCTGCTGCTTCTATCCCCTCGCTCCCGGCTCTTTCCAGACCCTTCCTGGGGCGCTGGGCAGCGTGGGCCAGCCCTGGTCTCCCTGTGGCCAGCTGGGAGGAAAACTGCCCAAAAATTGCCTGAAAACAACTGGCTGCTTGCTGCTGCCTCTTGGGCCATGGCAACTGGTTGCCCAGTCCTGATGGCATCTTCTGGATGGTGGCAACTGGTTGCCTGCCCATGGGAGCACCTTCCGGGTGGTGGTAACTGGGTGTATGGTCATGGGTAGCGCCTTCTGGTAGATGCTAACTGGTTACATGGTGATGGGTAACTGGTTGCCTGGTCATGGGGACCACCTTCTGGTCAGTGGTAACTGATTGCCTGGTTCCCCCTCATCCCTCACAACAGCCTGTGGCAGCTTAATTTTTTAGGGAAGTTGTGGGACTTCCAAACGTTTCCTGGAATTCAACATAGGGTAACGCCAGCCAGGTCTTCTGTCACATAGCTGTCTGCTTTTCTCATGGCTTTTCCAGAAAAGCCATCTGGGCCTTCTGCCTGTGAAGCTGTTGTTTGGATGGATCCGTATGGTGTTCTTTGTGGCTGCTCCAGATTTCCTTGGTGCTGATATTGCTCACCAATTCCTTATACCCTCTCCCAAGACCCTTCAAAAAGCAGTATCGCTTCAGTTACCTGAGCTGGAACTGAGGATGGGGCTGTGCCCAGCAGCTGCTTGTTCATCTGTTTCATCTTTCAGTTTCCTTATGACTCTTAAGTGCAGTTTGGTCCTAATAGTTGTTACTATTTGTTTTCAGATTGTTTAAAGTCTCTGTTTGAGGTGGATTTCTCATGTGCACCCCAAAGCTTCCTTAAATCCTTCAGTGCTATGCACAGGTGTAAAATCTTTATTTAGCTCTTGTCACTGCTGTACCTCTGCCACCAGGATCATGTGTTGGCTGTAGAGACGCGGGGGGAAGCTGGCTTGTGCTTTCTTACCTTTTCTTTAATCACTCCTTCATGCTGAACTTGCCAATTTCTTTCTCTCCTCCCCTGGATGTGGCATCAACACTCGGGGACACTCTCCTTCTCGTAGCATCTCTTATTAGCTGTGCATCTTCAAGTCTGAAAAATGCTTGCTCCCAGTGGTCAGTTATTTCTCTATGTAGCTGCCACACTACTTGGAAATAATTTTAGCCCTTTGGCTGTCTCTCTAGCTTCTTATTGGGCATCATCCCGGGTCACTTCCCTTCTCTGAAACGCTACATAAGACGTTATATAAACGCTGAATAAGAAGTCCACTGGGAGTGGAGTTCTTATTCTTCTTCTTTCTGTGGAGGTACTGAATTCAAGGGCACTGTGGCCAGCATCTGAAGACCAGCTCTTCAATAGTAATGCCCAGGCCCTGTGCATTGCTCAGGACCACAAGAAGAGCATCTTATGGCCTTGGACTTGTATGTGGTGACCAGAGCTTAGCCTTGACGTAGGGCTGACAACAGAGCATTATTTGGACAGGGAGATCTTGATTTGCTCTCTTCTGTGCTTGCATAGCCCCCTTTGTCTCCCGTAACACAAGTCACCATTGCAAGACAGCCTGCAGTGTCACCTGTAGCACTTCACACAGGTGGGTCCAGGATCTCGATCCACAGAGACTCTGTAATGCAGCAGAACTGGCTTGTTCAGCAGCTGCCATTTCAGACTGCTCTTGTCTTCCTGTGGGCTTCGTATCTCTGCATTAGTGCCCCGTGGCTGTCTGCCTTCTGCTGAGTTTCTGGTAAGCCTACTGTTTGTATCCCAAATGTTTGTTTTCTACCTCTTCCTCAGACTTATAGCTTCTGTGCAAAGGCCTCTGTTTGTGTATTTGGGTTTTCTAGTTCCCTGCTGTCCTGTTCTGCGTGGAGCTGTGTGCCCTGGCTGTTCACATTCTACTTTATTTTGCTCAAATGCATTCAGTTCTCCTGAGAACAGAGCTCTTTCACACTGATGCATGACATCCAGGGCTGTTTTCTCACCTAATGCTTTCCTTTCTGAAACCTTTGTTTGAGTAGATAATGGTAGACAGCATCGTGGAATTCTCAATCTGACGGTTCTAGTGATTATTTGCAGCGTAGCTTGAGGGTGTGTGCTCTCTGCACGTTGTAGGATCTCCTGTCCTGTGAGACAGCAGTAAGGACTGGAGGAAGGAACTACTTGTAGAGATGAGTACTTTCAGCTGCCCCTTACCTGTGTGTGGGATTAAGCTAAAGGCAGTAGTTCTTGCTTAGCAGGACTCTTTCAGCTCAGAGTTGTTGGATGGTTTCAGAGCTGCTCTGTTCTGTCTCTCACTGCAGGTCACTGAAAGCTTCCTAAGCAAAGAAGTCAACTATGTGGTTTCCAACAGCAAAGAAGCCAAACAAGGCAAAGCTAGGTCTCGGACTGAGAAGTGGAGCAACATAACTTCAGAGGATGCAAAAGCCACGAGTCCAATGCCTTCTACCTCCAAAGGGAACCACACCAGACCTCACCAGAAGCCGCCAGACACTGTAAGAGCTATAAAGGTTTAGGCCACCTCAAAGTTTGACCCAAGGGTTATAGAGTAGAACCTGAGACCAGTGTTGAAAGGAAGAGTTGTTCCTGCCCTGAGCACATACATCGTGTGTTATTTTCCCCTGGTCTGGCCATTCACGTTCATACAGATGCTCCTCATGTCTGTGTGTCATTGTCCACTCAAATGTGCGTATCACGGCTTTGAGCTAGTAATCAAAGAGTATCTACTCAAATGATAGAGGAAATAGAGGGCTTGGCTGGCTTCCTAACAGAACAGGCAATCTGTCCTGATGCAGAGGTGTGTCTAGAAAAGCCAGGGAAATGTACACAAGATAAAACCACTGTGGACTCTGGATGTGTGCTCAGACACTGGTAGGGCAAGGCCATTGTAACCTGGGAGACAATCTACAAGGGCAGCTTGCAAGTAGGGATTTCTCTAGGTCCTATTCACCCTGCCGGAGCTGGGTTTCTGGTCAGTACTGCTTGTGGCCAAAGCTCCAGCATCCTGTATCTGTGTCTGCTGGGAGCTGTGGCTGTGGGGAGAGCTTGCTGCCCCAGTCTAGGCCACGGGCATCTCTGCCGGCTGGATCTGGACCACCAGCAGGTGGGAAGCCTGGGCCGATGTCAGAGGTTTTGCTCACTCACAGTATTTGTTCCCCTGTCCTTGCTCACAGCACTATCCATTTGTCTTACAAAGAGCTTAACCTACTTGCTGAAATCATTGGCTTGCAAATGAGATTCTGTTCTCAAGAAGGGCTAGCGAGGATGTTCCTAACCCCTGCCAGCCTGTCACGATGTGGCAAGCAGAGTTTCCGAGCTAAGTTGCTGCTTCCTCTTGGCTTGCTCTGGAGCATTCACTGCTGTTCAATAAAAGTCAACAGCTGCTTAGTGTAGACCTAATAGGCGCCTCTGCAGTTTGCGTTCCCTGGAAATGCCCATCCGTGCTGCCTTTGAGATGAAGTCTTGGCCAGACTCTGCTCCCCAGCAGAGAGCCGGGTATTGCTAGAAATCGCTGTTACTGGAGAGCTGTGCTGTCCTCAGCTTGCCACTACCTGATAGCTCTTTGCTCTAATGTAGTACTTGGCTTCTTTCTCTTGCAGGCCTTGATCAGCAGAGGGAAGGAACTGCTGCAGAAGGCCATGAAGAATCAGGTGAGCAGCATGGGGATGGACTTTTCTTTAGCTGGGTATCCAAAGTACAGCCAAGCAGTGCAGAGCCAGTAGCCAGCCACTTCTCCAGAGCCCCTGCCTGCTGAAAGGAGCAGATTCTGCGGATGGTAAAGATACGAAGCAGTGGCTTGTGGCTCTGCAGAATATTGTGCAGTGCTCCTGGGCACTGCTTTTCAGAGCCACGTCATCTGTCTATGTTAAGTACTTCTAAAGCCTGTCCCAGTGATCTGGGTGCTCAACACAAAAGAATTATTAACAGAAGACCCTTTGTTAGATTAACTTTTAGCCTATAAAGCATTAAAGCCATAGCTGAGGCAAAAGGCTCCCCTGCAGTCCTTTCACTGATATCACAAGTGGCCAGAAGAATCTCAGTGCCCACTTAGAAGCTCATGCTATAGCAGGGATTAAAAAATTGACCTAGATGCTACTGTTAATTTGGGGTAGATAAAGCATGAGTTCAAACCTTTTCTGCTGTGCCCTGATTTTAATGACGGCTACACAGTGGTCTGTCAATCGGGCAACAGGTGAATCTCTCCAAACTAGATTTAGAGCTGCACGTGCTCAGACAGCCATCTCTACTCTGAGCTGTACCTTGCCAAACCTTTCTGTTTGTACAGGACACCTGCAGTGGCAGCAGTATCCTCGCCAGCGCTCGCCTGTGGGGAGTCCAAATCTTGCATGTGGATGGTATCCTTCTCTGTAAGCTGAAATTTAGCTGTTTGTAATTAGTGATTTTTTTGAGACAGGTGGAGCAGAAGTGATGTAGTGAGTGTGGTACAGGAGAAGGAAGAAATTACAAGCAGCACCCGGTACTTGACTGATGCTGTCCTGGCCATGGCTATCTAGGCCTGCCCTTCAAAAACCAGATTTCTTGTATATATAGAACAGTAGCAAACACTGAGTATCTTGTAATATACTGAAGCTGTAATATTAGAAAATGTTAATAGCTCTGTCAGCGCATTAATTTGTTCCAAAAAGACCGTTTTTACTAATTGACCTGGAAGCACAGATCATGATAATGGCGGGATTTGGTCGTTCTTAATTAGGAAGTGCTGATGTTTGAGGACCTGTGCTGGAAGGCGCTTCCCATCTCCATGATGAATGGGGAGGGGGTGACAGGAAAGACAGATGGTGAAACTCGGTTTCTAATAATAGGTCTGGAGTAAAAGGTTCCTGAGTGTCCAATGACAGTGACATACAGCCATGGCTGAGCCTGTCTGGATGCACAATGGAGGCAGCCGCTGCTAGTGCACGTTCCTGAGCATCCAGCTCTGCTGATCTGCAGCAGAGTCGCAAGCCTGTCAGGGCTTTCAAATGTCAGGGTCTGGTCTGCGCACTGCAAAATTCCTAACAGTGTCTCATTTCTGTAGAGACTTAAAGCCTTCCTCCAACTCTGCTAAAGAGCAAAATGGGGTGCCATCCCTCAAAGCACTCTTTCTTGGCTGCTTCTTGGGCAAATTAACTGTGTAGTGGTGATGCTCTGCCAGGCGATGGCAGGCCCAGGTGCTGCGTGCTTTTCCCCCGTGCTGATGGGGAGTTATACTCGTGCTGCAGTCAGTGGAGGGGAACGGCTCACCTTCTCTTGTTGAGCTATGGCTCTTTGACATCCCTCCTGTGCAGAAATGTTGTCATACGCTCAACAGCTGCTGCGTGCCGTCTCAGGAGCAAGGAAACAGTGCCAGAAGACAGAGGTAAATGACCTAACTCCAGCCTGGTTTGAGGTGCTGAGGAGCCCTCAGTAGCTCTGAGCAGGCCTTCTAGCTCCTCTAGTGCTGCTGGGCTTGTAAGCAGGGTGATTTCCTAGGTTTTCATCCAACGTTGGGCAATCTGGTGCTTCTCTTTGTTGATGGAGATGTCAAAATTCAAAGAATTTTTCCTTTTATAAACTGAGGGTAAAAACAGATGAGAATGAGGCAGCCGTTAGTTATCAACCTCATCTGTAGCACAGCTAATACTGATTTTTGCCTTGTAAGGACTAAGGGTAACATGAAGATCATGCGCAGCTAGTACTCTGGCTTTCTGAAGTATTTTTCAATGCGTTGGAGAGGTCACTGAGGGGGTAGGGCATAAAATCAGAGTGTGGCAGCCTGTATATCGTATTTAAAGTAACTTTAAGTAACTCGGGAGACAAAATATCAGGGGGAGTTGATGTAGTCTCTGATGCAGGAGCTCTGAAGTGGTGGGTGAGACTGCTGTAATCTCACTTTGCTGCTCTGGGATCAGTAATTACAGTTCTGCCTGTGCTGGCTCCCATATTAAATATGTTGCTTTTTCCTTTAGACAAAATGCCTTGCATCTGGATCAAAACTTTGCAAAGGTAGGCCCGGAGGTTATGTTCCTATTTACACTCGGGTGTGGAGCTGCTCAAAGAAGTTGTTTAGAATTTGAAGGTCCATCTGAAAACTTCAGCAATCCAAACCATGTCAACTGTTAAAGCAATTTCTCTTGAATGGGTTTTGTAACCCCTTGTCTGAGTCTACCTGCAGCCTCCTAATACAGAGCTGAGGATGTTACACCTTCGATTTCAGGCAGTGTTTTTAAAAAAATCCCATAAATTGTTTGCAGCGCAGCTCCCAGAATCCCAAGGCACCTGAGAACTGTGCTGCTGGCACTGTACGTTGAATCCACTGGCTCAAATGAAGTTTCAAAGAATAGTGCATCCTACAGAGGAGAGCGTGTTCCTCACAACCCACTCACTTCTGTTAGGCTGAAATGTACTGCTGAGACACCAATCCAGGGATAACGCTTCCAAAGGAGGCGGGGGATGGGGGGGAAACAGGTTTTCATCTGCAATTAGACAAGAGCCAATTGTGGCACTGAGATTGGCACCGGTGACGTAAGTTAATTTGTGACTTGCTTGACTTCGCTCATTGGAGGGTGAATGCTCAGTGATATCTCAGAGCAGGCTCCAACCTGGATGCAGTGTGTGACACTTAGAAGATTATTTTTCCAGTTTCGGGAGGAAGGTGGTGAAAAAAGGCTCAAAAAGCTGTCGGGTAAGGCAGATTGTCTGCTGCAGGCTGAGAGCTCTTTGTTGTGGCACACTCTGAACCCTGCCTGGGGATTTGTGGAGACAGCTGAGCCGTTTGTCACTGTTCAGTATGCCGCCATGAGAGCTCAGGACCTGCGCACCAGTCTGAGTTTTATGTGGGGCCCTAAACATGGCCTGGCTTTTAGAAGTGCTAAGCATTTGGCAGCATTTATGTGGAAAAATCAATCCTGTACTTAAATAGCTGCTTTAGTGACGTAACGGCACATGTGATGCAAGCTCAGGATGAGGCTCGAGGAACTAACTGGTGAGGACAGGTGGGGCTTCTCCTTTCTGGAGGATGAGGTTAAAACTTCCTTGGAGAAAATAGCACTGAGTGCCAGGATCACAAGAAAACAAAACACCTCGCCCTTCAGAGGCAGTAAAGGAGGCATGAGAGGCTTGGTTTCAGGGTCAGGCAGGCGCCCTGTGGGAATACCTTGGTGTTTATTTGTTTCTTAACCAGATCTGTACTCGGACTTCCAGGCCAAGCATAACATTATTGCTTGAGAGTTGAACATACCTGTGAGACAGGAGGGACCTGGTAGCCTCTTCTCCCAGCCTGGCTCTGAAAACCTTTTCCCTGAATGCACTGCTGAGGCTTTCTTCTGCTCCCTTAATACATACTATGCCTCTGTAGGAAGCGTAGCTGCTGTTTGCCCTCCTCAGGGACCAGGCGAAGGCCAGATATTGCTCTTCAGCAATGTTCTCTTGCCAGGCCTGGCTGTGCAGCGTGTTGGTTTGTCTCCAGTGGCTCTTACTGCTTTGACTTAACCGTCCTGGCCTGAGCCATTCTGAACTCTGGGCTGTTGTGTAAAGGCAAAGGGAGAAAAAGGTGCTGGAAGGGTTGATGCAGAGCTCTGTGCTTGTGCAACTGCTGCTGCAATTTGTTTCTTACGAACTCGTCTTGTGCTTGGCGGCATGCTACATTGAGGATATGTGACAATTTTTTAAGATTCAAGTCAGAATCAGAGGCTTGGGGTTAGGCCACCGGTTAATAAGACTGAGTAGACATCAAAGATGCAAGGGGCTTAGCTGGATGGTCTTTCAGGGGTGAAAACAGTCTACGGTTGGGCTGCCTTGAGGGTTTGGTCACCCCACTGAGTACTCTGGAGGTGAGGGCTGCTGTAGGTTACCCAAGGAGCTGGTTTGGCTGCACTCAGCCACCACTTGGCATTTGCAGGTGTCAGAAGTACTGGTGAGCTTGACTCTGTAGCGCAATTCTGTTGCGGAACGAATGAATAAGTAGGGAATTTGGTCAGGGCAACTTCTAACCAGCTTTCTTTCTAGCAGGAAAACTGAAGGCCCCTTTTCTGAAGGTTGAAGACCAGAGCAGGTAAATGAGGTTTTTCTGAACATCACAGCCAAACTGTAATAAAACCTCAGGGGCTTCCAGAGGGGGAATCCTTTACCCATTTTATTTGCATGTGGGGCAGTGAATATTCTGTCCACAAGGCAGAGCGTGGCTTCTCTGAAGACCCTGTGACACATCGGGAAGCTGACACTCTCCTAGAGGGAGGCAAATGGAGTTTAGAGAAACAATCTAGGTGGCTCATATGTCGGGGAGAAAAAAGGTGTTAAACGAGACTTGACAACGGAGTTTACTTCCTTGCTTGGATTCCATTTGTGATCCTCGGCAGGTCACTTAATCTGCTCGAGCCCTCTGAAATGAGGAGAGAGATTGAACCACATGAGGTCAGGGCCTGTAACTTGATTACAGCATCCAGCACTAGGGGATCTGATCTCTGCAGTGTTTCTAACAACTCTGTAACTCTAACGGTATCCAGAGTGCTAATTAATTATTCCAAAGACAACATTTAAGGCAGATGCAGAGTCAAATATTAGGTTTTACATGCTGCATGCAATAAGGTGTGAACAGAGAGATGTGGTCAGGGAACCAAAATCTTCCCATGCTGCTGCATAGCTGCAAATACCGCCCTGGCTGCTGCTGCTGTGCATTGGGGGCAAAAGGTGGGTTTTTAGTTGAGCAGGCAAGCTTGCCTTCTGTCCAAAACATCCCCCCTCATCAGTGCTGTTACTGGGAGTTGGGTTTAATACTTCCAGTGAGAAATGGGAAATCTCTGGAACAGCCAAATGAAAGGAAAGTGATGGCCAGTATCCCATCATAAATGAGACAGCACCTTGAGCCCCTCTGAGGGAGGGACAGCTCTAGCCATGCTATCGCTGCCAGAGGTCTGATGTCCTGATCTGCTGCTTTCAGGCAATTCCGACCCTTCCATCACCAGTTCAAAAGCTTTCCTGACCTGAACTTCCTGGCACCCAAAAGCTCCAGCCCATTTGAGCCTCTGAAAAGCCTCTCAAATTCTTGCAGAGCCAGGTAGGTTGTAGCTCCTTGTGTGCAAGTTTTTCACCCAACTCCTCTGCTAACTGCTGCCCTGCTGGTTCCTAGGATTTAGAGAATCGCTTGTCTCTGAAAGTGGGCAGAAGGAGTCCAGCTCTGGGTTAAGGAGCTGTAGCTCAAAGGCAGCGCTGCCTCTTGGCCCTTAGGCAGGCAGCTGGGTCCCCACTGATGCTGTCAAGCGAAAGCAGGGAAGATCTTTGCTGTTACCTTGCAGGGGTGCAGAGGGCTGTCCGATGCGCAGCGAGGGGGAGAAGAGCCCCCAATCCACACCAGTCACTGTGCCAAAGAAAAAGAGGGGATTTTGTGAGTGCTGCCAAGAGACCTTTGAAGAGCTGCAGAAGGTAAAGGCTCCCCTGGGGACCTGGTTCCTTGCAAAAGTTATGGGGGCCAGTCAGTGGCCTCGTTAATTATGATGTGCCTGTTACCAGTACAAACCCTTTTGGAAGGCAGGCAGATTTCTATAGGTACAGCCTTCATGGTATCTCAGAGGATCAGCCTTGTAGATGAAAGCTGTAATATATCTGTGCTCTGACCTCCTGGTCTGGGCAAACAATGGTTTTGCAGATTGGAGCACAACATGCTGGGGGCTGGGAGAGCCTCAAGGATGATCCTGTTACCTGACATGTAAGGTGGGAAGCCTGTTCCATGGCAGCTGTGGGGGCACAGGCTGATTAAAAAGGTGGGAAGAGGTTTTTTTATGTCCTGGAAGATGCCAAACAATGTGGCTTTCAGAGCCCAGCCTTTAGTGATAGACAGTACGTATTTGGAGTCTGCATTTTCACTAGCTGCTGGGGAAAGCAGAAGGCTGCTGTTAGATATAGACACAACCTCCTCATCAGCAGGTGTCTATGGGAACAGAATACTCGCTGTAAGCAACCAGGGGTAACAGCGTTGCCTACGTTTCCCAAATCTGCTTCCAAACAATGGTTCTATCTGGTGAAAAGGCTGTTTGCCCTCTAGTCTGTGGGAAGTGGCTGTTACTGCAAATTTCCATCCTGTGAAAGGATAAGTGTTGCTAAAAGGGCCTCTGCCGCCTTCCAGCACCTCCAGAGCCTCCAGCACAAGCGGTTTGCACTGGACGACTCGCAGTACGCCCCAGTGGATTGTGTCATCTCGCAGCTCACCAACAACTTTGTGGAGCAATCAGTCAAGTAAGTCTTTGCAAATCTGGTAACTCCTCGAGCGGAAAAGCGCAGCTTGGTGCCGCATGGCACGCTCATGGGAACGAGCCTGGCTCTCCATGCTGCCGTGGTACCGGTGCCTAGCCTATGCCCTGTGTCAGGGAATCGGCCAGCAGGGAGCAGAGGGCTCTGTGTTTCTGTGGCTTCTCTGCTTCAGGGAACTCCCTGTGGACTTCTAGTACCTCTTAAACTAAAAAGGGCAGCTGAGCCCATCTCTTCTGTCCCCATGTCTGACACAAACCCTGCCGCTCTGGTAGCACTCCTGCACCTGGGCCCTGGGCTGTTGAGAAGGCTGAGAGATCCCTCGTGCTGGCAGTCTCCTTTGCCAGCAGCAGTATCACTGCTGAGCCTCACTGCTCTGAAATTTCTTACTGCCTCCTGAGCAAGGGCTTCAAACATCCTGTGCTGCAGAAAACCCTTCATCTGACTGGGGAGAGGGTGTTGCTTGGCCTAGAGAGAGCAAGCATTAATTGATGGTTCTTCTCAGGGTGCCGCGGTCCTGCCTGACAGATGAATGCTTAGTGCCTCAAGCACAAGTTACTGGAGGAATTGAGATGCTGACAGCAGAGCTGGGAAAGGAAAGGCAGCAGCCTGAGCAGGGTGCCATGGAACTGTTAATTGATAGCAAGTGTAATTGTGGCCTGAAGACCAAGGGATGTTCCCCTTGCCTGCCCAGGGACAGGGTCAGTAATACCAGCAAAGGAGCGGGGTTGACAAAGAACTGCTCTCTGGGGCTGCCTGTTGAAGCAGGGCTTGCCAGAGGGGTCTGTGCTGCGCGTGGCACCACAGAGGAGTCTGCGCTGGGGGACGCAGATTTGGGCTTGGCTCCTGCCCTGGGCTGGGGGACTTGCATAGTGGCCACTCATGTCAGAGAGGCAATTGCTTCTTCACCTGAACCTCATGAAGAGCAAGTGCTTGGGTCTGTCAGCTATCTTACACAGGTACTGCCTGCCTCCAGGAAACGCCAGCTCTCCTCCAGACAGAGCACCCAGGTGGGAAAGAAGCCCAGGCTGGAGCTGGGTGGTGGCCTCTTGCCGTACAATCAGACAAACCCAGTAGGTGGTGGGGTGGGTGTGCAGGGTGCAGGACAGACAGCTGAGCCAGGCTTGCCCAGTGTGGTGGAAGCTGGCAGCTTGCCCCTAAGCACAAAACTCTCCAACAGACCTCATAGCTCCCTTGGTTTGGACCTGTGCCCATGTGGGAACCCTGGGGACCCTGCATCATCGCCGGGTTCCCTTGAAGCTGTGTCTGTGGGTTTTGATCCCCCAGAGGCTGCTGCAGCCAGCACTGTCAGCAAGCATGGCTGGAGCAGAGCGACCGGGAGCTCCCAAGGGAAGCACCTCAGAGGGGAAAATGAAAATGCACGCAAAAATGTGAATAGTCCTGCTCTGGAGAGCACAATGAGCAAGACCAGCTGTCCTGCTGGCCCCTTGCCCTCTCCAGAACTGCCTGTGGCTGAGGCCAGATGTTGCTGCTTGCTCTGTGTCAGAGCAGCAGAAAAAATAGCACCTGAGCTACCTGACCTCCCGAGCCACAGCAAAGAGTGGGCTCCATGCCCTGGGCTTCTTCAGCCTCTTCCACCTAATGCACAGGGTGATCATGACTTCAACAAAAGTCCTTCAGAGTCAGAGTGGGATGTCCAGCTGCTCTCCACGCTAACGGGTGTCCAGGATGGCAGGATTCAGTCTATGGACAGGGACCTGTTCCAAAGGACACACATCAGCGTGAGGGACAGTGGGTATGAGTCTCAGCTCTGCTCAGTCCTGAAGCAGAAGTCGGAGCTTGCCTGGGCAGGCAAAGAGGACAAGAACTGCCGGAACTGCTGCACGGAGACCAAAGGAGCCTCTTTCCCCATATTTGAGACCTTTTTTGGCAGCTGGACTAGTTAAAGCCACCTCCTGGCTGTTCACTGGGCCCTAGTGGGAGCTGTGAAGTGGCTGGAAAGGGGTTTAACCAAGCAACCCTCCCTGCCAGGACCAGGAGGTACAGCCAAGAGCTGGAGTGAGGACTGTCAGCTGTGCAGTGGCCTCCAGACAACCTGGGCAGCTCTCTTGTTGGGAAGTGATGGGTGATGTGATGGTTTCACTGTCCTCGGCTGCAAGAGGGGCTGGGATCTTCCCCCCTTTCTGCTGCTAACGTTTAGAGCTGATAGCTTCCTCCTTTAACTCCTAAGTGGGCTGCAGAGAAGATGGTCTTTCTCTGGAAGTGTCTCCTCAGCAGGAATATGCTCTTTGCCCTCTGAGTGAGAGCATGGCTGGTTCTTCCTCTCATACAGTCCCTGGAGGTGCAGATTGGTGGAGAGGAGGGCCCTGGGGGGGTGAGATCTGTGTTCTTCATGTGGTTTGGGGGTTTGATGGATGTCTTTGAGTATTTACAGATGTTTGTAACTGGTATTAAGTTGTTGGGTTGGGGTTTTTTTAGCAAACTTAAACTTTGAAATAAAATGGAAGATGAGATCCTGCTCTGCTGTACACTAGGTGAAACTTATCTGGTGGCCTTGAGCACAGCTAACTTGAAATTGCATGAAAAGTTCCATCAGTAGAGGCAAGGTGGTGACTGGGCAGAAGATCCTTGCTGAAAAGGATCTGGGAGTGATGGTGGGCACTCGGCTGAATAGGGAGCAGTGGTGGCTCCGGTCACATTACATCACTCCATATGTGGTTTGCCCTAGGAATGTTGTACCCAGGGCAGGGTGGCCATGTCTGGGGTGGCCCCAGGTAAAGAGGGACATGGAGAAACTGGAGAGTAGTTATGGGGGACTGTTGACCTTGCCTGGGCACAGGGCCAAGGAGAGGAGATGGGGCCTGGGCTAGCCTTGCCAGGAGAAGGCTGAGGGGTGTCAGAGCAGGTTGTCACTTCTTGTAAGGGCAGTTCCAAGTAGGCTGGAGCCAGATGTCCTGAACTAGGGCTTCCAAGGTGCAGACTGGTGTTAGGGACGTGGTTTAGTAGTGGGATGGCAGGGTTAGGGTAATGGTTGGACTTGATTTTAAAGGTCTTTTCCAACCTAAATGATTCTATGAATGGGAAAGGGAAAGCCTCCCTGCCCAGGAGGGTGGGATAGCCCTGGACCAGGCACCCAGAGCAGTGGGGTCTGTCTGTCCTTGGAGATTTTTCAAGCCCAGAGTGAAGGACAACCATCCTCTTTCACTCAAGGCTTGAAGTGAAGCCGTGAGCAGCAGGATAAGGTAGCGCTGCTGTGAGCAGGATGCTGGACATGAGGCTGGACATAAGACTTCAGAGGTTCTTCCTGAGCTAAATCATTCTCCAATGCAGCAGCCAGGCTCCAGCTCTTCCTTACCTGCTGGAGAAGCCATACAGGTTATGAAGGACTGAGCAGCGGGAGCTGAACCATGCCAGGCATGGGGCTCTGCCGTGAACGTGTCCCTGTAGCTGCCCCAGCTGAATCCCTGGAAGAGTGGTAGCAACAGGCTTGGTGCTCCAACCAGCCAACATCTGGGCGTGCTGAGCCTCCTGGAGGGACTGACCAGCTCTGTGCCCCTCGGACAGCAAATATGGGATGACCTGGCCTGCAGGGTGGGTCAGGAGTGGATCCGCCCCAGACCATTAGTGGAGGTGACCAGAACTCAAGATGGTCAGTTGTCCCCTGCAGCGCCTGGGCAGCCTCAAGGCAGCATTGCTCAATGGAGGAGGCAGTGAGCATCCCCGGGGCAGTAACAGAGGTGGCGTTGGGAGATCAGCCGGGGTGGTGAGGATGTTTGTCCTCCACCAAGCTCGGCCTTTCCATGGAGAAGAAAAGCAGCCCCAATTGCCGCCTGCCTGCTCCTAATGTTGACCAGTGACCTACAACATGGGGGTCCCTGATCTTCGGGACTGTAGGAGCTGCTCTATGGACCCTTGGGGACCATTCAGGCCTTTGGTCGGATGTTCTTGCTGTCACCTGGTGTAGAGCCCCTCCTGGGAAGCACCTGTCCCCCTTGTCACAGTGGTCCTGAGGGCCATCAGGAGGGTGCTGGGAGAGGCTGGTGACCTCATAGTCAGATCCTCGGCTGCTGGATCTGCTCAGCTGTGCGTGGTGCGGCAGGTTCCTTGCCTCCTTGCTGCGTTTGTGGCTAATTATTGCCTGGAGGAAGATGAAGGCCTGAGGGCAGCAGTCATGGCTTTGAAGCCCTGCCTGCCCCGTGCTGGGCTTCACAGAGGAGATGTGGGGCTGATGGGGGCAAGGTTTGCCCTGGAAGCAGCAAGTGCCGCTCGGTGGCTGGGAGCTGCCGCAGCGTGGCCAAGGAGACGATCAGCGTTTCCCTGTGCTGACAAAACCGGCGTGGGAGACGCTTCCTTGCAGGTGTGCACTAGCCCCCGCGCATGGGGCGGGGGGATGCTGCGGGGGTGGCTGTGAGCCCCTCAACCTGAGCGAGACCCCTCTGCAGCTCCTCTCTGCTAAAACTGGGCTGAGATGAACATACGCACACACACACCCCCCATCCTGGAGCTGCTGCTGGTTTCAGTTCGTTAAGGCTCTGTGAAGTGTTGAGGATAACAAGGCGAGCGGTAGAGCTTGGGGAGGGAAATGGAGGAGGGCTGGGGCTCATCCCCGTCCCTGCTCCCCAGCCTCTGGCACGTCCCTGCCCTGTCCTGCCTTTGCTTCCACCTCTAAATGCTTCTGCCTTCTGCTTCTGCGCAAAAGCGATGATGACCAAAGCAGCCGTCGTTAGCGAGGGTGTCAAGGTGGGGTTTGGTGCGGGTGGGGAGGGGGCCCATGGCACCACCATGACTCGTGGCTTAAAATACTCAACAAACTTCCTGGCGGCAACCTGGTGCTTTCACGGGCGGCTCTGAGCTGCCACCGGGTACCCAAAGGCTTTTGCATCAGCGGGTGCGTGAGTCCTGGGGGGAGAAGGGAGCAGGTGCAGGGGAAGGGGTTGGAGGAGAGGGGCGTCCGTGGGGAGGGGGGACACATGCTGTGGTGGCTCCCTGATGCCCTGCGGGGAGGAGTTGGGTGCTGGCACATGCAGGGAATTCTTCCCCTGGGCTTGTGGCAGCCGTGGGCAGAGCTGGAAGGAGGAGGTGGGGTGTGGTGTTGTCCCTGGGATATGCCGAGGGCCCCCCAGGTGCTGGCTGCCCTGGGGAGGGGGCTGGGGCCTGAACCAAGGAGGCACAGGAGGGGTTTGGCTGGAGCAGTAAAGCAAAATGGGTCAAAAAGTTTTAAAGGTGGGATGAGTCATCCTGGGGGAGGGTGAGGCATGTGTACCAGGGGTTCAGGACCCCCAGCCTGGTCTTTCTGGGGGGCTCCAGGGCCTTCCCAGAGCAGCCGGTCTCTGGGATGAGTTGGGGGACACCAAGGTGCCTGAACTCCCCACACACACTCTGGGGTACCGCGGTGGCTCAGCCATGCCCCTCATCCCCCAGTCAAAAGCAGGCAGGGGTTGCCCAGCACCACCCATGAGGATGCCCAGCACCCACTGGGGTACAGCCCTGAGCAGCCACTGGGGAGCTGGAGCTGGGGCGATGATCCCTGGGAGGTGTCTGTCCCAACTTCAGCCCTGGCCCTGCCACAGAGTCCCCCCGCACTGCTCAGAGCATCCATCACCTCGGGGCTCAGAGACCCCAGTTCCCCCCAGGGCAGCTCCAGCCATGGGTGCCCTCGGCTGCGCTGCATCTCCCCACGGGGCTGAGCGTCACCCGCCCACAATGCTGTGTCCCCCCCCCCCATTCCACAACTGCAATAAACAGTTTATTGGGGCTTTTTTTTTCCCCCAAAGAATTGCTGCGTTATCCCCAGGTGGGGAATATAACCTTGTAGCATCCCCCAAAATCGAGGCAACCCCAGAGGGGGTCCTTGTTTCTGCTACTTCCATGCCTGGCTGTGGGTGAGGACCCCAGCACCCAGCTGCCCACAGCTGAGGTCCAGGATTGACCCACATCCCCCAGTGCCATGGGGACCCCCGGCTTCAGCATCCTCCCCTGGGACCACAGGCTCCACCCAGAACTGGGGGTCCACAGCCAGCACCAGGGCTGGTGGGGGACCCAGGGCCAGTTAGGGACCAAGTACCCCCTGGGGGGGGGCTCTGTACTGGTCGGGGGGCTTCAGTCCCAGCTTGGGGGGCTCTGATAAATGGCTTGGGGTCCTGGTACTAGCTGGGAACTTGGTACCAGTTGGGGTCCTGGTACCAGCTGGAAGCTCCAGCACTGTTGGGGGGGGGGCTCTGGTACTGGCCAGGCCCCCTGGAACTGGCTGGGTGCTTCAGTGCTGGCTGGGGACCAGTTCAGGACTTGGGACCAGTCTGGGACTCAGCTGGGGGGGGGGGGGGGGGCGGGGCTTGGTATGGGATCAGGGGGGCTTCAGTCCCAGCTGGGGGCCCCAATCCCAGCTGGGGCCCAGTACTGGCTGGGGGTGCCTGGTACTGGTTGGCTGGGGGGGCCTGTACTGGTTGGGGGCCGGGACTGTCATGTCCACTCCAGCCCTGCTGGGGGCTGGGCACCAGTGGGGGCTCCGGTCCCAGCTGGGGAGCCCGGTAGGTGCTGCCGGGGCTCCGGTACCGGCTCGGGATATGGTACAGGGTGACACCGGCGGGAGTCCCGGCACCGGCGGGGGCTCCGGTGCTGCAATGCCGCGGGGCTGCCAGCGGCGCTGCGGCAGCCAGGGCGGGGGGGCCGGGGCAGGGCGGGCGGGCGGTCCCCGGCGCGCGGGCCCGGCGCGCCCGCCGTATGGGAGCCGAGCCCGCTGCGGGGCTGGCTGCTCGCCGTGCTCCTCTCGCTCCCCCCCGGCCGGGCCGCCCCCCCCCCCGGCCCCCCCCGGCCCCCGGCCCCGGCCCCGGCCCCCCCCGGGCCCTCCCCTGGGTGTCCCCTCCAGGGCTGTCCCCACAGCAGCCCCGCACCTCCTCCCCCCGGGATGTGTCCCCATATCGGCCCCCCTGTCCCCTGGACGTCCCCTCAGGAGGTGCCCCACCCCAGCCCTCCCTGTCCCCTGGGTCCCCCCGGCCCTCCTGGGTCCCCCCAGCCCGGGGTGCCCCCCCTGGGAGCCACCCGTGCCCCCTGGGTGTCCCCTCCAGGACATCTCACTGTATCTGAGGCCCCCTGAGCTTCCTCTCCCAGATGTGTCCCCATACTGGTTCCCCATGTCCCCTGGGCACCCCCCCAACCCATGTTTCCTGGGTGTCCCCTCCTGGACACACCACCGACCGGGATGTCCCCCAACAATGTCCCCCAGCTGTCATCCCTGGGACATGTCCCCATACCCACCCTCCATGTCCCTGGGTATCCCCTCCAGGACACGGGTGTCCCCTTTGGGATGCAATGCCACACTTGCCTCACCCCCAGAGCACCTCTCCATTCCCATCCCTCCTTGTCCCCAGCCCCCCCCATGTCCCCAGCCCTCCCAGGCTGCCACAACCGCCTCCCCTTGCCCGCAGGTCCCGCCGCGCAGGCTGGCTCACTGCAGCAGAGGCTCCCCCCGGCCGGATGGCAGGACGGGCAGGTCGTTTCCCAAATCACCCACCCCAGCAGGTTGGTGGGGCAGAGCTCGGGAGGAGAAGTCCAGAAACATCAGCTGGACACCAGGGTCAGGAATGAGCCTGGAAGAGGAGGAGGAGGAGGCCCCGTAAGTGAACCGCAACCCCCCCTCCCATCCGCTCTCTTTCCGGGGTCCTCAGGTGGGTGGGCAGGTCCCCAGGCAGCTGCCGTCGCCGGCCCGGCCGCACCCTGGCACACGTATGGCCACTGGCATCCCAAACCAGAGCCTTCATCCCCCAGGGGACCGTGCCACTGCTGTCCCTCCCCTGGCAGGGCGCCGATGTGTGCCACGAAATCCCATTCAATCTGGGCACCGTTGGCACGTGCGGGCGTTCGGGGAGCTGGAATGGGAGCGGGCAGGTGGCAGGCAGGGCGCCTGCGGAATGAATGGGCTCATGGCTCCGGCGCCGGGGAGGACAGATCCAGGCCACGTGGGAGCAACCCCACGCGTCCCGCCGTCCCCCCAGCCGCAGCCAGTTTCCCCACCCCAGGCTTGGTGCATCCGCGCCGGCCGGTGACCTTCATCCTGGGGCCAGCAGCCAGTTCGCCCGGCGTTTCGGGGAGCTGGCGCACACATCCCATCCGGCACTGGGGGGAGTTGATGCTTTCAAAGCAGCGGTGGCGGCTGCGGAGGCCGGCACGTATCGATCCCCCCTATCCTCACCGGATAAAAAGCAAAATAATGAGCTGCAATTGCCACAAAGGTGATTTAAACCCGGCATAAGTGAGACCACTGGACGCCGGGAAGCGCCGGAGGGTGGCCAGGCTGCTGCTGCCGCTGGCGGGATTTTAGGGCGGTGTTAAGCCAGGACGTCACGGGGCGGGGGGATGGAGCGGCTGCAGATCCAGGGGGATTCAGGGTTGGGATTTGTGTGGTGCGGGCCTGGCGGTGGCACTGGCAAAGCCCCGGTGAGGCTCTCCCAGCCTCGCTGCCTGAGCCGGCAGCTGCGGTCCTGGCCAGGGACATACCCTCCCCGGGGTGCTACCCGGCAAACCTGCCCTTGTCCTCGCGCCACCATCCTGAGCTGCGCCTGGGGTCCCAGCAAGGGGAGGGGGCACCCCAGGAAAGGTTTGGCTTTTCCTGGCCACCGTTTCTCCCAGTACAAGGTCCTGGGGCTCCCAAGGGACACGCTGGGGGTGACGGCCCCTCACCCGTGCAGCGAGTTTGCTGGGTCTCAGGCAGGTGCCGCAGAGCATGGCTCCTGCTGCCACCGGCAGGAATTAGGTCAGGAGCAACGGGCGCCGCAGGGCGGGTGAAACGCCGGCTTGGCACTGCCGCGGCCAAGCCAGGCCTGCTGGGGATGGGGGTGATGCTCCAGCAGCCCCCACCCAAATACAGCTCTGAGGAGGTGGGTGACGGGATGCGGGTGCCCTCCCAGCACTGTGGGAGCAATGATTTTGGGGCAAACCCCCCCCAGCATTTTCCTTTATGTTGAATTTTTGGGGGTTAAAAATAAAAGTGCACCTTTAGAGGCTGCATATTTGGGTTGGGGTTTTTTTTATTTTAATTTTTAATTTTCATTGGGGGCTGGCGCGGGGGGGTCTGACTGCTCCGGCGCTCTTGCAGGGGCTGCACCTGGCACGGGTGAGCTTCGTGGTGCGCGCCTTTGGCTCGGCCTTCACCCTCGACCTCCAGTGAACCAGTGGCGGCCCCAGGGGTCCCAGCGGGGTGGGGGGCACCTGCCATGGGGCTGCTGCTACCCCACAGCAGGAGGGAGGGGGTGGAGAAACCGGGGGTCCTTGGGGACGGGGGGTGGGTTGGTGGGGAGAGGCACCCCCCCAAAGCAGGGGGGGTCCATGCCAGGGTGATGCCACGTGCATGGGTGGTGGGGGGGTGCACGATAAGGGTGCTGCCAGCAGGGCCACGGCTGCTGCTGTCTCCCTCCTCCTCCTCTTCTTCCTCTTCCTCCCCACTGCCGCGGCCTTTCACCCCCCGCCTGCTCCCCGCAGCCACCTCCTCGCCTCCCACTATGTGGAGCGGCACCTCAGCACGGGCAGCAACAGCAGCCACAGCATGGTAAGCTGCGTGCCGCGCCGTGCCGTGCCATGCCATGCCAATGCCACGCCACATTGTGCCACACTGGGCCATGCCGTGCCACGCTGTGCCATGCTGTGCCGTGCCACACTGGGCCGTTGTGCTGGTGGTTTTAAACCCAGCAGCGTCCGGTAGGCCCCCTCCACGCCTCCACCTGGGTGGCCTGGGGATGCCCCCCTGCCCTGTGGTGCCCAGCCCATGCTTCGGGGTGCTGCCCCCGTGGGGGATGGAGGGGGATGCACCTCACGTGGGTGCTGGTGATGGGTGACCCCCGCAGTGCTCTGGCACATGCTGCCAGCCTCGTCCGGGGCAGCGGTGGGTGCCCGTCCGGGTGCTGTGGGTGCCAGGCGCACCTAAGGGTGACAGCGAACCCTGGAGCCACCAGCCCAGGGGTGCAGGCTCTGGGGGTGCCGGTGAGGGGGGCAGCTGCCTGTGCAGCAGCGGGCAGGATGGGACCCAGGGGCAGGGGCAGGGTCCAGCCGGCTCAGCCGCCTCTCCCCGCTCCACCAGGGTGCAGGGGAGCACTGCTACTACCAGGGCCGGATCCGGGGGCAGCCCCGCTCCTTCGTGGCTCTCTCCAGCTGCCAGGGCCTGCGGTGAGTGTCCTCTGCTGCTGGGCAGGCCAGAAGTGGGGTTGGGGGTGGTGCACCCCCTGCACCCTGTCACCCCCCGTCTCCCTTTGCAGTGGGGTCTTCTCGGATGGCCGAGCCACCTACCTGATCGAGCCCCAGGCGGGCGCTGAGCACAGGCAGGTGAGTGGTGATGCCAGGACCTGCCATGTGTCTGCCTCAGTTTCCGCACTGCTGCGTTACAGGTCTGGCTGAGGCTTGGGGACAGCCTCAGGGACACAGCGAGGTGGTAGTCCCCCTGCCACACTGTTACATCCATGCCTGGCCCTGACACTCATCTCCCCCTGGCAGGGCCTTCGACCGCACGTCATCCAGCGCATCCCCAGCTGCGCCCGACCGGGTGAGCCTTCACGCAGAGCCAGCGCTCATCCCTGAGGACCAGTGGCACTGGCTCCGGTGCCTCTGTGCCCTGTGCCAGTCAGCTCTGTCCCTTCCCTCCAGGCTGCCTCTTCCCAGCACTGAACCAGCGCATGGCGGGCGGGTTACCAAAGCTGCGGCGGCGGCGGCAGGTTAGCGGGGACAACGGGGGACACGGGGCAGGGGATGGGGACGCTTGACCCTGGGTGGCCTCCAGCTGCCGGCTCAGCCTCGCTGGGGCAGCTGCTTGCCCATGGCACGGCTCTGCCGGGGGTGCAGCCGGGCTGTTTTGTGGGTGCTGGGGATGTATTTGCAGGATGCTGCTCCTGCGTGGGCTCGGGGACGCCCTGGGGACCCACCAGAGATGCTGCAGCTGGAGGGGATCCGTCCCCAAGCCCATCCGGGCAGCTTTTCCCCCTCCACGCACCCAAATACCCCTCACAGGCAGCCACAAAGGGGGTCACAAAGCCCCTTGGCTGGGGCCCGGCGGGCAGATCCTGCCGGAGCCGGCTCAGCTCTGGGCTCCCACCGGTAGGTACGCCGAGCCCAGCACACAGTTCACAGCGAGACCAAGTACATCGAGCTGGCGGTGGTGAATGACCACCAGCTGGTAAGCTCAGGGGGTCCTGGGGCCAGTGGGCAGGGGAAGTCGGGGTGGCCCCCCCAGCCCAACCTGGCCCCTGGTGCCCTCTCCCCCCCGCCAGTTCCTGCAGCTCCGCAAGTCCGTGGTTCTCACCAGCAACTTCGCCAAGTCTGTGGTCAACCTGGCCGACATGGTGAGAGAGGGTTTGTCCCTGGGGGAGCTTGTCCCCGGTCCCTGGTGGGTTTGTCCCAGTGTGTGGGGGGGTCCTGTCCCCGGAAGGTTGGCCCCTTGAGGGTTTGTCCCCAGGGGCTTCATCCCCAGTGCCTGGTGGGTTTGGCTCTGGGGCGGGGGTTTGTCCCCAGCACCATCCCCTCACCCCTGCAGATCTACAAGGAGCAGCTCAACACCCGCATCGTGCTGGTGGCCATGGAGACGTGGGCCTCAGAGGACCGGATCCGGATGGGGGAAGACTCCCTGGAGACCCTGAATGAGTTTGTGAAGTACCGGCGCGAGGGGCTGGCAGAGCAGAGCGACACCATCCACCTCTTCTCGTGAGCACCGCGGCCGTGTCACCTCCCCGGGGCCAGGAGCCGCCATCCCCTGTCCCCACCGTCCTCTTCCTCACAGGGGTCGGACGTTTCAGAGCAGCCGCAGCGGCACCGCCTTTGTGGGGGGCATCTGCTCGGCTGCCCGTGCCGGGGGTGTCAACGAGGTGGGTGCAGTGAGACCCCTGTGGGGGCGGGCTGGGGATGCAGGGTTGGGGGGGGAGGTCCCTGCGGTGACTCCCCTGTCCCTTCCACGCAGTATGGCAATGTGGCAGCCATGGCAGTGACGCTGGCGCAGACGCTGGGGCAGAACCTGGGCATGATGTGGAACAAGCACCGCACGGCCGACTGCACCCCCCGGGGCCGGCTCGTGGCTGGGCTGTTCATGGAGGACACAGGGTGGTGCCCGCTTGGGGTGGCACTGCCCCCCCCCTCCCGGGGTCCCGGGCCTGCCCCATTTTGGGTGAGCAGTCGTGCCCGGCGCCGCCGCCCCAGCAGCGCGGGGGGTGACAGTGGCCCCTGCCCCGCAGGTACTACCTCCCGCGGAAGTTCTCCCGCTGCAGCATTGACGAGTACAACCAGTTCCTGCAGGACGGCGGCGGCAGCTGCCTCTTCAACAAACCCCTGAAGGTAACGGCCCCCCTGAGCCCCCCGGCCCCAGGGTGGCCACTGCAGGGGGCGAGCGGTGCCCCGGGGCAGCACTGAGGGTCCCTTGGGACTCGTGGTCTCCCCCAGCCCCACATCCAGGGTAATGGCGCTGGCGTTGAACCCCGTGTCCCCAGTGGGGACAGAGCCAGACCCTCACGCCTGATGGCAATTGGTTTGGGGGTCCTGCCATCCCCTGGGGACAGGATGCACCTTTTGGGGGGCTCGTGGCAGCACCCAACTTGGGGGCCCCCCCAGCATCTCTTGCTACCCCTCCCCTCGGTCCTGGCAGCTCCTGGACCCTCCGGAGTGCGGCAATGGCTTCGTGGAGGCGGGAGAGGAGTGTGACTGCGGCTCGCTGGCGGTGAGCAGGGACTGGGGTCTGCTTGCCACAGCCACGCCAGGGCTACTGGTATTGCCGGGCAGCTGACACAGCGTGCCGGCCGCTGTCCCGGCAGGAGTGCGCGAAGAGTGGGGGCAACTGCTGCAAGAAGTGCACTCTGACCCATGATGCCATGTGCAGCGATGGGCTCTGCTGCAAAGGCTGCAAGGTGTGGGGCCGGGGTGGGGGGGGCGCAGATCTGGGGTCCCGTGGGGCCAGATCCTGTGAGCCACCGGGGTTCCTGCGCTGTGGGCTCCTGACGCGGCGGCTTTGTCCCTCGGGTGCAGTATGAGCCGCGTGGCGTGTCCTGCCGGGAGGCCGTGAACGAGTGCGACATCCCCGAGAGCTGCACCGGGGACTCCAGCCAGGTGAGCCGGGCTGGGGGGGACACAGGGGGACGCATTGCAGGGCCACACGGCATCGCCTGTCCTCTTCTCTGTGTCCCCCCCAGTGTCCCCCCAACCTCCACAAGCTGGACGGTTACTTCTGTGAAAACGAGCAGGTGAGTCTGGCCCAGCCTGGTGGGACACAGCTGTGGGGCTCCAGCATGTCCCCGTGGGCTCCAGCACCCTGGTGCTTGTGCGTGCAGGCAGCTGCAGCCACGGCTGAGCCACGCACACGTGCATGGGTGTGGGCTTGGGGGTGAGCTGGCTCCTGCAGTAGCCGGGGTCCCCAGGGTGTGCGAGCCCTTCCCGGGTACCCGTTCATCACCCCCCCGCTGTGCAAGCCAGGGCTGCAGTCCCTGTGACACATGCATTCCCATGCTTCCACCCGCGCCTGTGCCTGCTGCAATGGCCCGTGCGAGCCTTCCTCGTCCACGTGCATCTGCAGCCATGGGCCATGCAAACCTTCCACGTGCACGCGTGCACGCATGCACGTGGGGCCCTGTGCCCCGGACGCTGCCCTGTGGCTGCATGCACAGGGGGCTCCCCGGTCCCCATGATCCCACTCCCTGCCCGTGCAGCTGGGGCAGTGGTGCTGGGGCTGAGCACATGCATGGGTGGGGGCCATCATCCTTGCACCACCTCTGTGGCCATGCAGACGCGCGTGCAAGCCCCTCCCCAGCCCCGTGACCCCTCTCCCTGCTCCCCAGGGACGATGCTATGGCGGGCGCTGCAAAACCAGAGACCGGCAGTGCAACACGCTGTGGGGCCGCGGTGAGTGCCGGCGCTGCGGTGGCTTTGCCAGGGGTGGGGGGACAGGGCGTGACAAGTGGGTGACACCCCATTTCTCCCAGGCTCAGCTGAGCGCTTCTGCTATGAGAAGCTCAATGTGGAGGGGACTGAGAGGGGCAACTGCGGGCGCGAGGGCCTGGGCTGGCTGCAGTGCAACAAGCAGTGAGTGAGCCCTGGCCCCCGTGTCCCCTCCCGGGTGCCACCTGCCCCAGTGATGCCACCAGTGCCTTGCAGGGACGTCCTCTGTGGCTTCCTCCTCTGCGCCAACATCTCGGGCGCGCCCCGGCTGGGTGAGCTCAGCGGCGAGATTGCCGCCACCACCTTCTTCCACCAAAACCGCTACGTGGACTGCAGGTGGGTGCCACCGCCATGGGGACGGGGACGTCCCCGGGTGTGTGGGGGTCCTGGGGTCACCCGCTCTCATGTCCTGGCGCAGGGGAGGCCATGTGCAGCTGGTGGATGGCTCGGACCTGAGCTATGTGGAGGACGGGACGCCCTGTGGCCCCGGCATGCTGTGTCTCGACCACAAATGCCTTCCAGCCACGGCCTTTAACTTCAGCTCCTGCCCCGGCAGCTGGGATGGGAAGATCTGCTTTGACCACGGGGTGAGGGACATGGAGAGGGGCAAAGGGGACTCGGGGAGGTGTCATGGCATTGGGGGGGGTGACACTGTCCCTGCGCAGGTTTGCAGCAACGAGGGCAAGTGCATCTGCCGGACCGAGTGGACGGGGAAGGACTGCAGCGTCTATGACCCCATCCCTGAGCCCAAGCCGACGGGGGAGACGGAGCGATACAAGGGTCCGTGTGCTCCAGGGGGAAGGGAGGGGCTCCCTGTGTCCCTGCTGTCCCTGGTCCCCACAGGCTGGGGGGTCCCACTTTGTCCCCAGCCACCTCCCGGGGGTCCAGTGTCACTGTCCCCCCTGGTGCCATGGCACAGCTGGGTCTTGTCCCCCTCCCAGGTCCCCATAGCACTGGGGCTGCCCTGGGGCCCTGTCACCATTTGTGTGTCCCCACTGATGCGTGTCCCTGTCCCCTCTGTCACAGGTCCCAGTGGCACCAATATCATTATCGGCTCCATTGCGGGGGCTGGCTGGTGGCTGCCATCGTCCTAGGGGGGACAGGCTGGGGATTTAAGTAAGCAGCCACTGCATGGCTCATCCCCTCCGCTGCCGTCACCGTCACCAGCCACGTCCCCCTCGGGCACTGTCACTGTCACTGTCACCAGCCCCCTTACCAGCCACGTCCCCCTTGTGCACTGTCACCGTCACTGGCCACATCCCCCTCGTGCACCGTCACCGTCCGGGGGCACCCCTGGCTGGGGGCCACCCCCCTGGCTCTACCATCCTTGCCTGCATGCGTCCTCTGGGTTTCACTGTCACCCTAACCCCTTGCTCGGTCCTGGACATGTCTGTCCCCAAGCATGGGGTGCTGGGGGGGTGGGGGGTTGTGTTGGTGGCCCCCACGTGTGTGTGTGCACTCCTGCCTGGTCCTGGGATGCGTCTGCTGCCTGTGGGAGGAGGGACACTGGTGGGGGACATGCTGGGGGGGGCAGCAGGGACACGGCGGTGGCACTAATGCTCCTCTCCTCTCCCCCCCGCCGCCCCCCCACCCAAGGAACATCCGCCGGGAAGGTACGCCCGGCACAGCGGGGTGTAACCGCCCCCCCCCCCCATCGTCTCCTCGTCACCGTCACTGTCACCATCCGGTCCGGCAGCCTGACGGCGTGGGCCCCCCTGGGCCGGGCCCGTCTGTCCGTGTCGCTGTGTGTCCGGCCGTGCTGTCTCCATCTCTGTGCCCCCTACAGCTGAAAAGAGATGGTGGTTGGGGGGGGGGGGGCCGGGCAGTGGCCCCCCCAGTGCTGCCTCTTTTCGGCTCAGTGTCCCCCCATGTGTCCCCCCACCCCGTGTCACAGCCTCACACTAAACACATCCCACTTCTGTGTTGCAGGTCCGGGGGGGCCTGAGTGGGGCTGCTCTGCCCCCCGCCCCCCCCCCCGCCCCCGCGCCTCATTAACACAATTAAGCGGGGTGCCACTGCCAAGTCCAGCCAAGGGGTGGGGGGGGCACCCGGGACACACACCACACCCCCCCCCCGACCCCCCCACACCACCGAATGATGGTCCCCCAAGCCCCTGCCCTGGGGCTGGCGGCACTCCCAGCACCAGGATGAATGTACCTATGGGGGCGAGCAGGGACTCCCCCGCCCCCCCCCCCGGCCGGTTGGTGTTGTCCCCCCAACTCCCCCCCCCCGAAATGCGGCCCGGCCTGGCCATGGGACCTGGATGTCCCCAGCACCGGGGACTGACACCCGTGGGAGCCAGGCTCTCCCTCTAGGGCAGGGTCTGCCCCCTGATTCCCCAGCACGGGGAGGTGAACCCCAAACTGGTGACACTGGAGCTGGGGGGGGGGGGCAGGTGACAGCAGGGCCCACCTTGGAGGGGCTGGGGTGCATGGGGCTGCTTGGTGGGTGGCACGTGTGACCCGTGGGAGCTGTCTCCACAGCACTGCTGGGTGCCCCCCCAGCCCCCATGGCAGGCGGGTGGGATGTGTCACCCCCAGCCCCATGACACCCTGCATGGGGTGACTCTGCAGGGCCACACAACCCACAGCACCACCAAGCACCAGGGGCCCGCACTGGCTCATTCCACCGCTGGTGACACTCAGCATCGGGGGGGGACGACATTGGGGGGATGGGGACACTGCAGGTGACACTCAGTGTGTGTGTGGCAGCAGGGGGATGCGCCCCCCCCCCAGTGACACACAGCTGGGGACACACAAACAGGACAGACTCCCATGCCCATGTCGGGGGAAGGGTGTCCCCTCCATCTTCTCCCTCGCCCAGTGTCCCTGCCTGCCACTGGCCCCTTTGCCATGGAGGCGGGGGGTGACACAATGTCCCCAAGCCCAGCCAGGGCCGAGGCACGTGGTGGCCCCCAGCTCATGGATGCCTTGGCTGTGGTGGCACCAGACGGGACAGGGCACTGCTGTGCCAGGGTGTTGGGAGGTAACAGCAGGACAAGGGGTGGCTGGACGTCTCCAGCCTTGGCTTTGGTGGTGGCTCCTCAAGTGACATAGCCAGGTGCCCCACGGCAATGGGCTGGGGGATGTGGGGAACTGGGGCCACCATGGGCGGGGGGGGGGGGCTGGACCAAACTCCCCTTGACTATCACTATCACCACAGCTGTCACAGCCACAGTGACCTCGCAGCAAGGGGATGCCCCTGTTTCAGAGCAAGAAGCCACCATTGTCACTGGGTTTTGGGGACATTTTTATATATATATGTATGTATATATATATAAAAAGAAAATATAGCGGTTTTTTTTCCTTAATGATTTTAATGCTATAAGGTCAAGCGGTGCCATGGTGCCACCACGGACATGCCAGGAAAGGCCCGCGGCCGGGATGGGGAGGGGGGTGCACCCGGTGCTTCCAGAGCCAAGAGAGCAAAACACCCTCCCCAGACCCCCCAGCAGGCTGAACCCAGGGGCCCCGTCCCGGCACGCGGCAGGGGACAAGCACACCGGGGCGGTGGCAACCTCCCGCCCCACCAACTCACCGCCAGCCGCATCACCATCCCACACTGCCTTGCTCTGCACTACCGCCCGCAGCTGGGATGGGGCCCTGGGTTGTGGGGTGGGGGCTTCGCCACCCCCCCTCGAATGCCTGTGCCTCATCTCGTGCTCCTGCTTTGCACGCGCTGGGGAGCTGCCGTCACCGCTGCTGGAGGCGCCGTTGCTGGAGCTGCCATTGCTGGAGACACCATGTGCTCCTCGCCCGGCCCCAGCTCCGGCTCCCAGGAAGCCTCCTGCAATGTTGCAGAATTTATTTACAATAAAGATTTGGAAAATGATGCGGGTTCTGCTTTTCACCAGTGCTGGGGAGGGGGGTGGTGGGAAGGATGGTGCTGGGGAGGCACAAGCCTCACCCAAATTTCATCCATGAGGATGCTCCGGTTCCCGGTCCCCTCCACTTCGTGCCACTGATGTCCATCCCGTCCCCAAGGGTTGGGACTCCCACATCAGGTGTCCCTAGTACAGAGATGGTGGCACATGGTGAGTGCCACCAAGCTCTTGCCCAGCTGGGGACCCTGCCCCACCGCAGGGACACATGGTGCTCCCCATCCCACCACAGAGATGCTCAGTCCTGTGCCCTTCCCAGAGTGAGGACAGGGCCCCGTCCCCGCCCTGCCACATGCACCAGTCACTGTCACAGCCTGGGGACCAGTCCCTTGCACATCTCTGGGACATGAGAGCTGATCACCGTGCCATTGCAGGGACAGGCGGGCAGGTTCCTGTCCCCTCCCAGGGACATCCTTGGGCTGGGGTAGTGCCGTGCAAGGGTCCTGCCTGGCTTTGCAGCGGGGTGACCAAAATCAGGCAGACTGGGACTCAGGGATGGGTCCCCAGCTCCCAGGGGGACCCACAGGGATGGAGCATCCCCCCAGGGGACCAGCCTGGAGGATGCTCAGCTAGAGCTGGCGTGGCAAAGCTCAGCACAGTCAGACTGAGCAGAACAGCCAGACTGTGTGGCACAGCCGGGCTGCTCGGCACATCGGCCACAAGAGGGCTCCCCCAGTCCAGTCCATGCACGCCTGGACTGGACGCGCGGGAGATGCCCCCCGAGATGCTCAGAGGTCCCTGAGATGCTCTGAAGCCCCCGAGCTGCTCCAGGCCACACGTGCCCCAGCAGCCCCCAGCCCTGAGCTGGGAGGACGCAGCCTGAGGACACAGGCACAGGCTGGGGCAGGGGTTGCACCACGTTCCCCTGCCCGGGGTCCTTTGATGGTAAAATCAGTGGCAGATGGGGGACCACAAGAGCGTGCTGCCAGTCCCCTCACCCCTGGCAGCGGCGGGAGAGGCCCCGCATCCCCCTGCCCACAGAGGGTCACTTCCCTGCCGGCCAGGGACAATGGGTGGGCTGCAGGACAAGGCATGCTGCAACAACCCACCCTGGAGGGGGCCGAGCCCCAACCAGAGGGGGCGGGGGTGGCCCTCACTCTGCAGAGCCCCAGAGGGACCCACTCTGGGGTCTCCCTACATGGCATGGCATGAAAATGTACCCGGATTCAGCACCTTGCGGCAAGCACCGGGGCCCACGCACACAACCCAGTGTGCCGGGGTGGGCCAGTACATGCGCTGTCAGCTCTGCCCCACTTGTGGTGCTGGGGGGTGCCCAGCAGGGTGCTGCCTCCCTCGAGGGGAGACCCAGTCCCAGGCAGGGGCCTCTCTCCTGGTTTCAGAAGGTTCAAGCCCATCTTATTAAAGCCATCACCATCAGCTGCTCACTCTGTGCCCTGCAGGGTGGGGAAGATGCTGGAGGAGCCTCTGGCCACGGCATGGTCAGGGAGTGCAGGGCGAGCACCTGACCCATGGTGTCCTCCCCTGCCAGGGCAAGGCTCAGAGCAAACAGCGCCGTTCCGCCCCGCGATGCCGTGAGCCGGTCGCAGCAGGGACGTCTTTACCCCCCTGCAGATTACTAAGCTTACTTAGCTGTAGATTTGCTACCAGCCATGACTGAGATGCATCTCAGCAAGGAGCTATTTTGGGCTGGTGGTCTAGATATCAGCGCGATGAGTGAGCCAGAAATATTCCAGATGCACAGGCTGTCCCTTCAGGGACAGGAGGGCAAAAAATACATCTTAAAGTCAGCCCAGATCCCAGCTCCAGCAGGGTCACGCAGCACCTACGGTGCTTGCTTAGGGGAGGGTGCTGCTCACCAGCACAGCTGCCTGTGCTGGGGAGGCTGGGGCTCATAAAGACACTGTAGTGGGGTTGGACATGCCCAGCACAGGAGAGTTGCTCCTTGGCCAATTCCCCAGGACCACAAAAACTATGAGAGCTCCAGTGCCCAGAGGCACTCAACAGCCCAGGCTGCTGCTTTGCTCCATTGTAAACTTCACCAGCTCCTTTTTTGATTCCTCCGTTGCATCACCCAGCTCCTCTGCCTTGAAGAGGAGCTGCCCCAAAACGCAGAGCACAGGCTGGATGGATGCTGCAGCATTCCTGCCTGTCCTCAAGCTCCTTCTCCCGCTCCAAACTCACCAGTTTTATGTCAGAGACCGTCCTCACGCTCAGCTCTGATCCCCACTCCTCATCCACTACTGCCGGATTTTAACGGCACTTGCTAAGGGTTAACCGCACCGTCCAAGGGAGAACCCATGGTCTCCCATTTCCATGCCAGGTGCTGAGATGCTCCTCTGATGAAGACTGCAAGGTCGGCCTCAGCTTTTGGGTTCCTCCGAGGTCACTTGCAGAGCGCTCTCCCTCATCCCGGTGCGACACATCCCCCTGTAACGCAACACACCTGGAAGGACCCGTGGGGAGCAGTGGCTCGGGCAGGCCTGGGGGTGCATCTGAGCAGCCATCGCTTACAAGGATAAAATCAAAGACTTATTCACCCCTTTTCACTGAAAACAGCAATGAGCCTCTAAGGGTGAATCCTGCTTATCTCAAAAGCCTGCGATGGGCAAAAAAAATTTAAATTAATCCCCCTCATTATTAATAAAAACAAAGAGATAAGAAACCAACTCTTGAACAGCCACCGCTGTGCCTGTGCCATTACATAATGGGAAACCCTTGAACCTAAAGTATCTCTGCTCCTTCAGTTGCCAAAACTGATGACTGACCACCTAGCTGCGATTTTTCAGCTATAATCTAACGAGGTAGCCTTTGCTTTTAGGGTGCACACAAGGAAGAAAATCCTCAAGGACTCCTCAGGAACGTGGTCACTGCAGCATGGGGGGCTGCCACGTGATCGGCAGCTTGCATGAGCAGAGGGAGTCTACGATTTTTCAGCTCTCATGCTCATAAGAAAGCCAAGATGTTTTGGTCAGCTTCTGAGAGCAGAGGGAGCTGTCAGATGGTCAGGAGGTGATGCTGCTGTGTGAAGTGAAATGGGGAAATGTCATCCCGGAGGGAATTTTATTCGGGCTATAAATCACAGGGAAAAGAAGAGAAAGTAACAGCCCAAATATTGGCTTTGCAACACAGCTGAAAACCCCCACATCCTCGTTTTCCACGCAAATAAACAAAGAACCTGAACTGAACTCTGACCACCAATGAGGGCATGCGTTTTCCAGCTGGGAAACCCTCCGAAGGAGGACACAACCCCAAGGCACAGAAGCTGTCCATCCGTCCGTCCCTTCCCTGTCTGAAGCACTTCGGTCATGCACCCACACCCTCCAGCAACAGGCGCCTTCTACTCCAGTGATGATGCAGGCAGACAGCGTGACTTCTTTCGCCTGTGTCACCCCCAGTTCCTCATGGGAAACTGAGGTCTGGAGCGCGAGAGAGGAGAGAGGGGATGGGAAGGGTAGAGCCCACACTGGCTCTCCCCCAGAGTCGGCACAGCCTGGGATGGAGCAGGACCAAAGCAAGGCCTCGCTGTTGCCTCTCTGAGTTGAGGCTGTGTTGCTCTTGTTTGATACACGGAGATCTGAGGGAAATTCACCTTTTTGTCACTATGGAGAAATTCTGCAGGCAAACAGCTGACAAATGGTCAAAAGGAGCATGCACACTTCAAGTAAAAGCAGATCCCAGCTCTGTCTCGCCCGCTATGGGAATTTTGCTATTTAGGCTCCAGCTGGAAACAAGAAACAAATCAGTGCACAGAAACGAGGCAGTTCAGGGGAAAGCGGCGAGTGTCTCCAAGCAGCCTCGGCTCCGCATGTCTTACACAACGCTGTCAGTCCAAATGGCACTCCAGCACACTGATCAGAAACCAGGCACTCCAGGGGGAAGGGGAGCGTCAGTATTTCCAGACACCAAGGGTTTGCCGAGCACAACGCATCTGTAGCAGAGGCGATTCGAGTTCCGGGTGGACCAGGAGGAGCTGGGCAGGATTACACCAGCTGGTCTCAAGAATTTTGGCAAATGCTTGTCGCACCTTTGCAAGCACAACAGGTCACGGTGACTGCACCCCCCTCGCAGGCTTCCTCCTGCTAGTTGTGCTGTGGAGCTCACCGCGGGTAATAAACACACCCAGTGTTATATGGTGCTTGAAGCATTTTGCATGGGAAAGCCAGGTATCATTCTGCTTTTAGGTAAACACAAAGATGTCAAAGCCGAAACCTTCTGCTGACCAATTTGAGGCACCACTGACCCAATGGCAATGAGGAACCCTCAACAGCAGAGACTAAGGACACCAGCAAGAAACCCCAGACTTTCCAAGCCTGCACAGAAAACAGACACACATCAAATCCAAAATCACTTTTAAAAATTCTTTGAGGGTCAACGACTTCAGGTGGAGGGAGCTCTCCCAGGGCAGCTCGCCCCAGTCCCAACATGGGTGCACTAAGGTTGCTTCAGCATCTCCCCCCCTGTACATCGCAATAGCACCTAACCCTCAAAAAAAAAGAAAAAAGAAAAAAGAAAAGAGGAGCTGAGCCTCCAAGGACAGCTTAGCAATGGCAGCAAGAGGCGAGAGCAGCCCCATGGCACTGGAGGCAACAGATAAAGGCTGGATGGGAATAAGATGGAGCCGCTTGCAGCCAGGGGTTGCTGCTGGACACACACACGCATGGGCAGCTCATGTGTCAAAGCACGGCCACACCAGGAACCGCTCGCTTGCGAGAGGCCCGTGGGCTGGAGGCGCAGCCTGGCGCCTCTGTGCCTCAACAGCACCAGCCGACACCAGGAAGGGAAGGATTTCTGCTAGCTCAGAAGACAGCCAGTGGCCTGAAAACGTGATTGAAGGCTTTGGTACGCTTTAAGTTCAGCTGCGCAGCGGCCAGCTCCAGGGGGAGGGTGAGAATAGCCTGGGGGAAGTGGGGGAAACCCAATTCCTTGAGTCTGTTATGACTAGACTGCACAAAACCATTTCCAAACGCCCTTTAAGAAGCAATCTCCTGCACTGCCTTGAAGGTCTTTTCCAGCTCAAAGACTGTGTCATTTCAGGCAGGGGCCAGCCTTGCCGCTGCTTTTTATTAGCAGTCCCCCAAACGCTTGAGTTCACATTTCTGCCGCCAGTAAGCTTTAACCCACAAGCAGCTGAGGTAGGGACAGGCGTGACTCAAAAACGATGGCTGATTGCTTCCGGGATTGCACGTGCAGGATAGGTGCAGCCTCGTTTACAGCTCAGCAGTTCAAATCCAGGTCAGCAGAATTTAATTGAGAATCCCCAGTGGGCCCATTTCACCTTGTCAGCTCAGGCAGAGCAGAGGTAAGGTGGCAGCTCCTGAACTCCCCATGCCACAGGCGCCAGCCGTCACTCACCTCTGTGCAGGGCACAGCACACCAGGACCCGCATCTTGCTGACCCCTGCCTGTAATTGCAAGTGAGATGTTAAGCCCTCATTAGCTTACGTTAAACTGCAGGAGCCCTATAGGGATCAGAGATTGTTGAGTTAAATTGGCATCTGACAAGGAAAAGGATCTGGTTTCCTATTTTCCTGAGCTTTTCTTCCTAGTTCTTCTTAAGAATTTAAATTCGTAACTACAAACCAGCAATTTATTAAATTAGCTTTGAAGGTTCTTGCGATCTCAGCTCTCCTTGCTGGGTATCTGCAGTACCATAGTGCTCCCAGTCAGAGCAGTTTATGTAACTACTACCGTTTGTCTGGGATCTCCCTTCTTAACAAGGATCTTCTCTTTTCTTACCAGCCATCAAAATACGCATACACGGAGGAAAAGCATAAAATCCTAGCATTGCAGAGGATCATAATGTACTTTTTTTGTTAAAAAACCAACCAGGTCATTGTGTAACGCTGCTGCTCCAACCAGCTAGTCAGCAAGAAAAGGCGATAGATGACAAAAACCCCAAATTTCGGAGTTGCCGATTAAAGCAGAATTTAATTTTACAGCCTGGTGGCATGCTCCTGAGCTTGTCCCCTCCAGTGATGGTCCAGCGATGAACTGCCCTCCCTCCCTCAGTATACAGGGCAGAAATACCCAGGGACAGTGTGATCTAACAGACTTCTGACACAGGAAACTTCAGGGCAGCTTGAATTTTCTTGGAAATTCCATGTTCTAGGTGAACCAAGGTGTTAAGCTTTCCTGCTTGCCCTCTGTCTCGCTTCATACTTCTAACATTTAGGAGAAGGGGGCTATTTTTATACCTATGGAGCACCCTGGTTCCCGGTCTGTCCTGCACCATCAAGGTGCTATCGCAGTGCACGGAGCTGCAAGGGCTTCCCTCCAACAGGAGTGCCAGACACTGCACAACATCAAACTGTGCCAGGTGGGTCACGCTCACGCTCTGCACGCAGGCAAAACACCTCTCTGTACCTTGCACCCTGTGTTCCATTTAATAAACTAATTTCCTATTTGATACAATTGCATGTTTTTTTATTACTTTAGAAGTTTCTTACTGCTGCAAGGCTCCAGGCCACATGTCCTCCATCGTGCCATCCCCTGACAGGCTGTTGGTGCTGCTCCGTGATCTGGCAGCTGCCCAGCCACACTACAAAAATCCTCAATAATACAGATTCTTACCCATTTTCAGCAGAAGGACTTCTGGCCACCACCTTTTTATGGGACTGGAAGTGTCCTGAATGTCCCTTTAATTTGCTTGAAGTCAGCCAGCACCTGCAGGAGGGCTGAAGAGAGACGTTAATAAATGGGGCAAGGCTGCTCACATTTCCAGGCTGAAAAACAGTTTTGCTCTTGGAGGGGGGACACTGTGCGCCCAGGTCATGCCAGGTCCATAGCACTGCTAACAGCACTTTGTGTCTCCAAACCTTCATCAGCTTTACGAAACACCTCCCAGTTCCACATTACCTGCAAATTCCATTAGTATGTCTGGGGGAGGGGGGAGAAAAAAAAAACACAATGAAAATACACAAATATCAAGAAGTTACACCAAGATATGAAAATATCTTGGTCAAAGGACCAAGAGCACGGCTCCTTTAGCCCTCCACAGTGGCAATTCCCCCTTCTCCCTCCTGTGCTCCCATCACCAGAGAATAATCTTTCATGGCACCGTAACAAGGCAGCAGCCGATGTCCAGAATGTTTACAGGTAGCGCTCTTCTTCTCTGCATCATGTATCTCATCACAAAATTTTTTGGGTTGGAAGGGACCCCTAGAGGTCACCCTCTGCAGGGAGCAGGGACACCGCTAACCAGATCAGGCTGCTCACAGCCCTGTCCAACCTGGCCTGGAATGGTTCCAGGGATGGGGCTTCCACCCCCTCTCTGGGCAACCCCTGCCAGGGTTTCACCACCCTCACTGTAAAGAATTTCTTCCTTATAGCCAGTCTAAACCTACCCTGGTTTAGTTTAAAACCATCACCCCTTGCCCTGTCACAGCTGGCCCTGCTAAAAAGATTTCCCCCATCTTTCCTATGGGCCCCCTTTAAGCACTGAACGGCCGCACTCAGCTCTGCCCGCAGCCTTCTCTTCTCCAGGCTGAACACCCCCAACTCTCCCAGCCTGGCCTCATAGGAGAGGGGCTCCAGCCCTCGGATCATTTTGGTAGCCCTCCTCTGGCCCCACTCCAACAGGTCCATGTCCTTCTTGTGCTGAGGGCTCCAGAGCTGGACACAGGGCTCCAGGTGAGGCCTCACCAGATCAATCCAGCCCTAATTTTCAGAGATCCTTGCTGTACGTTTCCACGCCTCTTTCCACTTCATTTTAAGAGCATTTATATAATATTGCATATCTAACGTATCTATAACATAATATATAACATATTGCACATGTTTATATAAACAAAGATATCTGTTTTTCTCTTGGAAAATATGGAATATATCCTCCCAGGGAACCTATGTGTTAATCTCGTGTGCTGAGTGCGTTCCAGCTACAAGCCCACAAAATTTCAGCATGCAGCTGATGTAATCAAACTGACTTTTCAACAGCTCCCTCAAAGACCTTTTGAAACGTTAACAAGTTTATTACCAAATATGGTTGACTAATCGGCCACATTTTCTGATTCACGCTTTACATGTTAGATAAAGGGCTGGAGGGTCACCCTCAGCTCAGTGGAACCCAGCTTGTTCCAAAGGGCTAGATCTCATAGCGAGGTTATGGAGTTTATAAAACATCTGATGTACCTGCAGTCAGACCACCAGCATTCAATTAGTGCTGGAACCAATTAATGAAATGCTGTGCTTTGCTGAGCAAGCTCCAGGAAAGTTGATTCATGTCCCAGTGCTCCTCATCCTGCTCCGGGCAGATATTCCTGACCTGAGCAGCAGGTACGGCGCTTTCAGGGTGTCTCTTCCCTCCATTAAAAATCACAGACAACCTGCAAACTTCTCTTTGTAACTTCCTATTTTCATAGTGTTTTTCACCAGTGCACACCAGTGGGACTTACTGTGGTCTCTGGTGTAATTCCAATTAAGGCAAACACTCAAAGGACACGATGCAAACACTGAAGGATCTCTACAATGCATTAAATCTTTGTATTTTGTATGTGACATAAGAATACATGCAGCAATGGATTGCTCAATATTGTAATACCAGCTTCAGAGACAAGTAAGAAATATTGCTATCAGCAGTATGAAGCAAGGGAGGAATTTTCTTCCAGAGCTTGGCGGTATCACATTTAAATTCAGGTACCAAGGGTCAAACCCCCTCACCTTCTCCCCTGCACAAAAAGTCAGGGGAATAGCAGCCAGAGGTGATGAGGCAGCTTCAAAACTGATGCAGACGTACGTACTGACACCCGCTACTATCAATGCAGCAATCAATTACCAAAACCATTCTCCATACTTTTTAAAAAGTTTTCCGATAGTGGATTTTCAGGTGATTTCAAGTTTATAGAAAAAGATACAAAAAGCCTGGCAAACATTCAGAAATGGGAGTGGGAGTACCAAATTTCTGGGGATAAGAAATACTCAAAGGGGGAAAAAAAAACCCCTCACTTAAGTCCCAGTATGTCTTTAAGTAAGGGCAAGATGAAAGCCAAGAATATGAGCCAGCAGTGTGCCCAGGTGGCCAAGAGGGCCAACAGCATCCTGGCTCGTATCAGGACTGGTGTGGCCAGCAGGAGCAGGGCAGTGACTGTGCCCCTGTCCTGGGCACTGGGGAGGCCGCCCCTCAAATGCTGGGTTCAGTTTTGGGCCCCTCACTCCCAGAAGGACATGGAGGGGCTGGAGCGTGTCCAGAGAAGGGCAACGGAGCTGGGGAGGGGTCTGGAGCCCAAGGCTGCTGGGGAGCGGCTGGGGGAGCAGGGGGTGTTCAGGTTACCCTATTGCTCCCTACAACTGCCTGACAAGAGGGGGAAGCCGGGGGGGTTGGTCTCTGCTCCCAGGGAATGGGCAATGGGACGAGGGGAAACGGCCTCAAGTTGTGCCACAGCAGGTTTAGGTTGGACATTGGGAAAAATTTCTTCCCCAAACGGGCTGTCAAGCACTGGAAGGGGCTGCCCAGGGAAGGAGTCGAGTCCCCATCCCTGGGGGGATTTAAAAGCCGGGCAGATGAGGTGCTTAGGGCCAGGGTTTAGTGGTGGGATGGCAGGGTTAGGGGAATGGTTGGGCTTGATGATCTGAAAGGTCTTTTCCAACCCAAACAATTCTATGATTCTAAGTCGGCACGATACTTTCTGATACTAACAAAGCTAAAAATATATCACTGCTTGATGCTGACTTAATAAATTTCATTCATCACCAGAGACTGGGATCCTAACATCCATCTGAATATGGAGACGAACCTCCTGGCAAAGCGCATTACAGAGACGATGCACAGGTCTGTGCCGCTCCAAGCCAGAGGACTCGTCCCCTGGCCTGCACTCAGGCTCAGGCATGCACGCGGCCGTCTCTGAAGAGAAAGCGGGTTCGGAGCTTCAGCTTCTGCTCGGCCAGACTTTGTTGCCCCACAGAGTAAATCCAGGCCAGGAGGCAGCAGAAGTCCCAGCTTGGTCACAGACCTGAACACAGGTCGTGTCAAAATCCCAGGGTGTATGACCCCACGAGTCAATCTGGACACAGTCACAGGGGCCTCAGTTCTGCTCCTGGGGTAGCAGCAGGCTCAGGTCCACAAACAGGCAACACATCCTTTGCCAGAGTACCCAGAACATCCTGTGCAGTAAAAAAATAAAAAGGAGGAGGACAGCAAAATCTGAACTGTACAGAAACTCTTCCATAGCATCGATGAGCATTGATCAGATACCTTTAAATCCCCCTTTTAAGGCATTTTTTCCCAGCTATCACCACGGAATTTACACAACAGCGGTAATGTCACACTGTAGAAAACAAACCGTTATTTTCCAAGCAATGATGAACTGGTATTTGAAGTCTCCTCTAATACAGAGAAAATGAATGGCAAGCCCCAAAGGAGTGGAAGCCCCTGAGCTCCCTTCTATGCTGCTGTAGAAAGGTGGATTACATCTATTTACACCATTAACAGCAAACTGTAATTTAACTCGCACAAACAGATCCGGCTTTCAGGAACCGCTTCACAGTAACTGCACAACACGCAGAGCACAGCACATCCGATTCACAGCAATCCAGCACGCTGCAAGCGCCCCGAGAGCAACCATGCGCATCTCCACAAACAGATCCTTTTGCAAGTAACCTCACAGCTAGCAAGTTATGCACCCGGTATCAAGAATTCTTGAATTATTAATGAATCAAGCTACAAGAATGATGTAGTTGCTACAAGATTGCAGCTAAACTACAGGCAAGAACACTTAAAGCTAACAATATTAACCCTCTAATATGTGCTCTAACAGGAAAATTACTCTGCAGAGAGGACCTAAATTTATGCTTGCTATACCCGGCACGAAGTCAGTCACGTTATCCTCACTTTATAGAAGGGGACAACGGGGTGGGAGTGCCAGCCAGCTTGCCCAGAGGCACAAAGGATCAGTTGGGATCATGTCTGGGTGCGTGGTGCTGTCAAAGGGGTTCTCAAGCACCTCAGGCATCCACAGGGCAGACAGATGTGACACAGGACCCCGGGGAGACGCATCCACTTAGAGCAGCAGCTGGAGGCCATGCGGAACACCCAGGGGCACCTCAGACAGTGCTGTGCATCTGCAGGGAGCAACTGAGCTGAGCCTGGGGCAACTGCGTCAGGATCCCAGCTCTGACCTCGGGGTTTTCTACTCCTGGCCTGTTTCTCAGCACAAGATCAAGCACAGCCATCACGTGATGGCTTCTATAAGACTGTTTCCCAAGAAACGTATCACAAGCGAAGAGTGCCACAACCGTACCCTTCTTTTTCAGTTACGGTTAAATGCCTGCAGCATTTCAGAATTTCTCGCTGCAAATCCGTTTTTAAATGAAGGTTTCTGCACTTTAAAACACTTAAGCGCATGCTTAGCTGGATGCTGGTAGCTGGCTGCATTGACTCATACAGAGATAATCACCTACTTAAAGATAACGGTGAGGTTAAGTGTCCTTCTGGAGCAGCAGAGGCGACGCAGCAGGAGCCCAGGTCCTGCTGCATCTCCTCGGTTACCCATGCACTTGAACCCATGCACTTGAACCCACGCTTCGCCGGTGTTACCCTGCCTGGGCACAGAGCTTGCGACAGCGTCTGGGCTGTTCCCTGTTCTGCGGGCATTTCCCAGTCTCTAGGGACTGCAGGATGTTCAGGTAACCTGACAGTTGAAAAAACACATAGTTATCACTGCCGGATCCTGCCTTGGTCACCGTCACCAATTTCTGCCATTACAGCCCTCACCAAGGCTCGGACACAACGTGCTCTGTCAGGAGGAGCAGCACGCTCCTTGTCTACATGGCTGCTTTTAATTTAACTCTGAACAAACAGCTTTTTATTCCAAGCCCCCCCCACTGAATCCATCCAACTTCTAGCTTTCTCACAGCTGCATCACACAGCAAACCACTTAATGCCTCCTTAGACACACTTCCAATTTTGAGGCCAAATTTGCAGCAAGGGGAAAGCATGGGACGCTTACAAAAGCCATCTTTTGTGACGGCAAAACAGACGGGCATTCAGCTGCAATTTTTAAAAAGAGCTGGGCAGCCAGCTCCCGTATGTCCCTTCAAAAATCGCAGCTAAATTAGGCCAGCTGATGCTGCACAGTTCAGTGGACAATATCAGCATGCTCATTCATATGCATAAATGCAGATTTTCATGTTTTCGTAAGCGGTACCCTTCTCAAGGTCTGTCTTCCAAAGTTTACAGTTCTTTCCTTTTCTAACACAATTGTTCTTGTCACTGAGGAGCAATTCACATGCAGAAAGGCACAGTTAAGTTTCCGACGACTCTTTTATTATACTAAGCAAGGTCAAATATACGAAAATTCCAAGTTGTGGCTCTAAGAGAAATCATTAAAACATCCCCCTTCCTCACGCATGTATTCAAAGTATATTCTACTGCTGGAAAGAAGAAGCCATCTCACTCAGACTGGAGTAATCCACTGGATTTAATAGATTTTTTTCCCCAAACTGCATCCAAAACCAGAGAATGACAAGACAAACCCAAGTTATGTTCAGTATTTACTGTCCAAAAGTCTCTTCTGAACGTTTATTCCGGAATGGCCTACATTAAGCCAAAGCAAGAGAGCATTTTAAAGTAATGCATGTATCATTTCTTCAAAAGGAAAAATCAAGCCCAATACTTTGAAACTGAATACAGTCACAGACATGAACATTTAGAGCTTTAACAGACATCCTCTACTAATAACAAACACTCAGTTTCAAAGACAATGTGCACTTTATACACAATTAAAATTAAAGCAAACAAAGAGTAATAGAAACAGCTCCATTACTTTGCATTTTCAGAATTAATTCAGTGCTGGGATTGGAATATTCTATGCACTAATGGGAGTACTTACTGGTGTGGACAAAAGCTCACAGGACTGACCTGAGACAGTAGCTTTAAGCGGGTAACGGTTTAGATCGTTAATTGGGAAAGGGCTAATACAAACAACGGGTGAAGCAGCTGTCATGAACCAATTTTCTTTTAAGCCATTAATCAGAAATCGCTGCAGTTTGCGTAAAGAGCAGCAAGCTCTCTGCTCAGCTTCTCCATCACACTCACGGCTTTCTGCTGGCAAAGCCTCTCTGTCCACCTTCAGGCAGCACAATTCTCTTCAGGCTCCTTGTTAATTTGAGGAGCACTATTAATAACCCCCCTCTCATCCCACACAGCTAGGCCCATCTCTCTCACAAGTCCACTTAAGCTTTTACAAACTGCTACGTACTTACTGCATTACTTATGCTTACTTAAAGACATCACCCTGAAACTTCTCTGCATAAAATTCAGAGGTTACTCCTTTTCCAGAGCAGCGGCAAGGAGTTACTGCTAAACAAAAAGCAAGTTTACTCCCAAACATCTCTGCCGGAGGTGAACTGGAGAAGCTCTAGCTGACCTGGTGTGGAGGGTTTGCAGGGGCTGTGGGCACACTTACGCCTCTCTAAAGCAGAGCTGAGAGAGCACTGGGATCTACGCCTGGACTGCTTGGTGTCCCAGAGTGAAACCAGACTGAAAACAATTCAGCAAAATACCTATTTTCAGCAAGTGCTGGGGTAGAGGATAACTGCAAGCATGTGTTCATATCCCCTCAGTTTAAATTTAACGTAAAGCCTATGCTTAGATGTTCTGTGGGACAGGACTGGAGTACGGGTTTACCTGGGAGCCTTTCTTCTCAACCCTGTTCCTGACCAGGCTGTAATGAGGGCACTAAGGACTGAGGTAGCCTCAAAAGAGAACAGTCCCACTTGAAACAGGCCCCCCAATATATTAAAACACACAAAAACCTAGCAAAAATGAGCGTGGAGCAAGGTCCTGAATACATTATAAATAATAGCAAAAAGCATACACATTTATCAGCATCTCTCAAACATTAACGTGCACCCTTGCCAAAAAGGCACCGCCAAAGGCAGTAAATGCCGCATTCTCCTTTTTCTAATTATAAATTCAAGTTTAATGCCAAAACCACAGAATGCCAAATCTGACTGGTCTCTCAAGCAGAAATCATACATATTGCTCTGTCTGAACTAAATTCCTTGGACATAATGGAAGGAAGTGGGGTGTGGAATAAGGCAGTATCACTGATACTCAGAAAGGGCTTTGTAAAAATTCTTACAGACAGCTCGTGTGTCCTGGCTGGGGGGAGGAAGGTTCTTCCTCGCGCGTAATGCACGGAGAAACACAATTACCATGACTCCATCCAAGCAGATTACTTTGGAAAAGACAGAAATCTTTTCCAAAAAGCACCATAACAACCTCATGCCCTTGGGGAGCGGGGCGTTATGTAACAACAGACCTCAAAACCATCCCTTTCCATAGGTATCACATCAATATGTGGAATTACTGAATCCAGTCATTTCTATTTACTTTTTTTTTGGATGTTTTACAAGAGTTTGAAGCCTCTCTTCCCTCCTGTTGCATAAAGCTTGCAGGGAGATCTGAGCCCTCCCTGCATTACGGCTGGCACTCTTCCTCTGAACACAAGTGCTCTCACACACATACATTTTTCCTGTAAGTAATTTTTCTGTAGGGCAAAAAAACCCTGTAGCATGTAGTAGCTATCGTGTGACACTTCCATTTCATAAGTAGCACGTCATTTTTGTAAAAGACAGTCAAGAGCACCATTAACAGATGTTTTCCAAATCTTTCACTGCTCTGCTGCTCAGCGACTGGCACCCGTGGGCTGCCTGGATAACCGGAGGCTCCTCTGCTGTGTGCATGTTCAAGGCACTTTTGAAACGCAGCATGGAAAGTTTTACATTTAAAACAAGGAAGAACAATGACAAAACTGCGGACCACAGTAATAAAACTAGCAAAATGCTAACAGCTACCCATTGCTTTCTCCTCGTTAATATAAAAAAGTGTAACGCCAGAGATCCAGTGTACAAATACAAAAAATTGTGCATAATAAATGTACTGTAATACTGTACATACAGCATAAACCGTTCAATGAGAATGATTTAAATATACTTATTTGTCTCCTGACTTGGAAGACAGAAGAATAAAGTTCTATAATCCTAGAATATGCGTATAAACCCTTTCTGAGAGGTTGAATCACAAGCCAACGGTATCCCTGAAAATAAGCAGAGTCAAACATTTACTTAATGGAAGCCATTATTCAAGGGGTTGCTGGTTATGATAAACTAGAAGAAAAAACACAAAAAAACCTCAGCCAACATTAAATCCAGACAGAGTTCTTCCCATCTCCTGACTTGCTACTGGCACTGCTTTTGTTTGAGCCTGCTTTGGATTTCTTCTCTCTGGAACTGCCGGGATTGTTTTGGTTGTTGTAAGCCTGGATGGCGAGGTCCAGGCGCTCCTGAGCCACTTTAATTTCCCTCTGCAGATTTTCCAGGTCGGCAGGAATGTTTTCTTCATTGCTTCCATACTGCTGTTCCTGAGCAATATTGGCTTTGTTCTGTTTGTAGGCCATTTTGGCGTTGGAGAGTTCAGTATATTGCATTTGCTCTGGCTTGACCGCGATGTTATAGCCAGGAGGAGCAGATGGCGTATTCCAAGTAAAAGGGTAGTTATAGGTACCAGAGTCTTCCAGCTCTTTTCTCTTGTTGTTCAAGGTGTCCCGGATTGTGCCAAATCCCAAATGAAGCATCTCCCAGACATTCAAAAGTAAACACATGCAGCTCACCCCATACATTATTAGCAGGAAAATGGTCTTTTCGGTTGGCCTTGAAATGAAACAATCGATCTTGTGCGGGCATGGCTTCCTGCTGCACACAAATGTGGGGCTGACCTCAAAGCCATACAAAAAATACTGACCCACGAGAAAGCCGATTTCAAATGTAGTCCTAGCCAGAAGCTGCAGCACATAGATTTTCATAAGTCCATCTTCACGGATTCGCCGCCTGCCATCATGCTTGGCTTTGGCAGGGGCCTGCTGCTCTTTATTCTCCCGTTCACTCTCCAGCTCTATTTCTGGGTACATCATCGGGTCTTCCTCATGGTCCTCCTCAGTTTCCTCTAAGCCACGGTGTTGTTTCCAGCGCATGGAAAAGCTTTTGCTTCTGATTCTTCTGTCGACTTCGTTGTGTTCCACCATCCGGGCAATTTTATGAATTGCATAGCCTAAATACATCACGGATGGAGTGGCTATAAGAATGATCTGAAAGACCCAAAACCTCACATGCGAAAGAGGAGCGAAAGCATCGTAACAAACATTCTCGCAGCCTGGCTGCTCCGTGTTGCACACAAACTTGCTTTGTTCATCGTAATAAATGGATTCTCCTCCCACTGCAGTTAGGACAATCCGAAATACAATCAACACTGTCAGCCAGATTTTGCCAACAAAAGTTGAGTGATTGTGGATCTCCTCTAACAGACGGGTCAGAAAACTCCAACTCATGGTGGTCAAATAATTTTATCTAAAAAACAAACAAACCCCCCCAAATATTTATGAGTTTATCAGCTTGAGCCTAAATGATGCAAGCATTCAACCAAGAGAGCCAGAAAACTCAAGAATTTTACAACCAACACACAACCATATTTGTAGCATCACCTGTTATCGGGAAATCCCAGCTGCCAGAATTTGCTTGAAGAGCTTACGTCTCCTCCGCAGGCTTTTGAGAAGTCCACTATAAAAAAATGTAGCAGTTAACTGCCGTTTCACAAACAAAACATGCTCCCAAAGCCACTCCCAAGCAGAAGAGTGAGCAGCGGCTGCTCTGTACTTCAAATGTTAATAAAAACATTTACACTTGAGGCTGAAGTCTCCAAAACACAGTGAGCTCCCGTGAAATGTTATGGGCACTATTGGCTACGTCCCACCCTACAGTAAGATTTATTTTAACTGCAGGGAGGTGGCCAAACCTTGTTAAAGCCTGATCTAGTGATCTCGGCCTTGGCCACAGCCCACAGAGAGGAACTGTTCTCCCCACAGGGCAATGCCAGTTGCCTTCAGACAGAAATGAATCACTCAGACCAAACCTCAGAAACAGGCAACCACTGTTATCTTTGATTTAAAGACAAGACCAACCTGGGTGACCTGAGCAGCACTGCCCTGCAGGTTTAGGCTAGGGACAGGGTTTGACCTAAGGAACATCTGACTTCTGACCTGATGCTCGAACTATTCTATGCATTTAGGGAGGCTAAAAATCTCCCTTTCAGGGCCAGAAAGAGAGTTCACTATGTATTTTGTAGTGGGTTTTGGGAGAGTGGAAGGAAAACCTAGTCAAAAAAAAGTAATCTGTCAAAAATTTTAGACGAGATATTAGACAGTAATCAATATAAATTTGCAATCCTACCAGTAAAAAAAAATAAATCAGTGGTGACTCCCAGCTGGTAACACTGTGAAGTATTAGAATGAATGAAACCTAGCCACATTACAGGCCCAGCTGGATCTCTAAGTAGTAAAACTGGTAAAATATTGACCACAGAAAGAACTGTTTGGTGTTGTTATAGCACAGGGGATAAGACAACTTTCAGTCCTCCAATGATGTCAAACATTAGTTTGTCAAACGTTAGCAACAGAAATTTTTACATCAGTACATTTGGTGAAAGATCCTAAAACCAGAATTGGACAAACCTCCAGCACTCTGATCTTAGAAGTGATTTATTCTTAAGCTGGAGAGAGATTAACAGGAGCCTGGAAGAAAACTAGTATTGGTAACTATTCAACTTCTTCCACATAACTACAGAGTTGTTCACAGGCAAAATAATGAAATCTGAGGAGATGCAATCAATACGGAATTGAAGGATATAAATGTAATCCCCTTCTGGTGAAATTCAATGTTTCATTGAAAGGCAACAGCACAGACATACCGCGGATAGGCCATGTAGGACATTTGATTTATTGCTTCATGACAGTGTGAGAAAAAAATAGTGCAAGAGGGTATTAAAAAAGCCCACATTAAGTGGATTAAAAGTAATGAAGATCTTGACAAATGATTCCCACGTTAGAACCAGGAGCAACTGCATGTAATTACAGCAAGTTCTGCAAAGACCGGGAACAGGCCTGGCAGCTAGGCTGTATTTTCCCCAGACTAGACCAGAAAATGGCTGCTGACAAAATCTGCAAATGGCACAGAAGTTTTCAGGCTGACAAATAAAGGTAAGAGTTATCAGTGATGCAGAAAAGCACAGATTGCTCGAGAGGCTGAGTCCACTGAAACAAAACCACCACTTAAACCAAGCTTAACGCAAAGACACGCAGCTAAAAATAAGAACAGCAGTCTTTTTTTAAAAGAGAGAGCAGCTGCTGTGGGCATGAGTTAACAGGGAAGGGAGTGAGGGTCCTAATGGATGAGCATCTCAGCAAGAGCTGGTGATACAGCAGAGGTGATCAAGGCAATCCCTGGCTGTGTCACGTGCAAACAGGAGCAAGGAGGGCGATCTTACCTCTTTGTTAGAGAGACAGCACTCGATGCCTGTGTCTGCATCCTTCAAAAGTTGCTTAAACATCAGAGAGTGAATGTATTAATCTCGAAACCAGCTGAAGAACAGGGAAGATGCCTAAAAATGAGAGATTTAGAGAGTTTAATTTCTTTATCTGAGACACATGGGAAGAAAATGGATTACCGGTCAATCACTTAATATAGCGACTGTCAGTTGAGCATGCAGTCAATCCAAGGCTTACAATCAATGCTCTTCTTTCTACGCAACCATTACATCATAGACAGAATGGGCTGAAACCCCACATTTTTAACAGGAAAAAAAGACCAGAGGGTTCCAGCCCCAGTGCAGCACCTTACTGCAGCAGGTAGCTTGACGCTCTGAACCCCCGTTTCAGAAAGACCCGAGTGCAACCCCAAGTTCTGCATTACAGTGAGAGAGAGACAGCGTTTCAGACACTTTGCATGTTCAGCATTTCCCAGCGCTCACTCAGATTAGGAATCAAAACAGGTGGGAGATCGAGTCTGTGGGTACTCTGCAGGGTCTCCAAGACGCTGAATAGCGCCCACATCTGGAACTGGGGATTACAGTAAGAGCCATGACACCTGCACTCCCACCGAGCTGCACTCCCAACCTAGTCACCAAGCATGGATGTGTAACAGGATATAGGTGCTGCTAGCTGACAGGTGAATTAAGAATGAGACAAAACCCAAATGAGTTTACGAAGGGGTTAATTTTCACTCACTGAAAATGTTAGGGCCAACCTCTATTCTAAAAGTAAACTACAGAATAAATCTGAAATTAATTAACTACTGTTGCTTGGGTAAATTTGGAATAAAAGCAGGATCTAGCTTTTAAATTGCCAGATACTGTCAATGTTTACTCATCAGCGGTTAACAGCAGAGAAATTTGAAATTAGCACTGGTTTCTGTAAGAGAGGGGACACCGAATCTTTACTTTTAGACAAGTTGCTACCTCGACATCTAATAAATTCTTTTGAGGTATTTATCAGCTTTTCAAGGAGTGTTTTCGATCTGCAGACTACACAGCTGTGGTTGGAAAGACATGGGTGGATCACACCTCAGCTCCTTCAGCTTCGGTACAGAGCCGAGCCACCGCTCAGAGCGGGAGACAGCCACTGGAGGGCACAAGGCATCTGGCCCACTCTAGAACATGCTTCAGGAGAAAGACGGGGATTCACCTCCTGGATTCCACCGGTTACATAAATGAACAGTGTGACAAACCTATGTACAGACACCGACCATGCAGACTTGGGCATTTAGGTTAACCACAGCCTCCAGATGTGGAAGACAGCATTGTCAGCCACGTATTTAATAACCAAGACTTCTGTCGATTAGAGAATTCTGGCCGCAGAGATGTGAATTTGCTGAAGAGCTCTGATTCTCTTCAACAAGAAAGCGTCACTTGTTCCAAGTTTAGATTTAGTCCAGAGCAAAGCTACTGACACCTATATGGGAGAATCCAGAGGCAAAGAACTTCTTTGTCTTTAAGGTAATGTTTTGGTTCAAGCTAAATGACCTGTCATTAAACTTTTCTTTCACTGGAAATGTTCAGCCCATCCAAATTAAACAAAATACAAAAGCAAAAAGCTTTGTACGGCATTTGGAATGGTGGCATCCTTCAGTTTCCTGAGATTGGCCAAGGTTAGAGACTGCACGTTTCTGCCTTCACAGCACATGCACTGCAGGACCAGATACACTGCAGTAACCTTCACCCAACGTACACTTAGCGTCTCCCAGATTTGTTGCTCTGGCAACATTTAACTCAGTAATTTTCCATTGTTTGAAATAAAAGTCTATGGACACCAACACACATCTGAAAAATGCAAAATGTCAGCAATTTCAGCTAATTTAAGTCATGCCAGAAAGTGCATTTGAGAGAGACTTTCATTCCTTGTATTTGTCATAAGTTCATTCCAGCACTTCCAGCGAAGACGGCTCCTTAGAGCAGGCAGGATACACGATGCAAACACCACGACGCTTACCTCTGACAGCAAGCTGGCTCCTGCGAAATAAAGTTTTGCAGACACTGATATCCAGAAAGAACGAAGAAGAATCTGGAGCGGGTACATGGGGGAAAAAAAAACAACCCAGCTTTAGGTTAAGAGATTTCACTGCAGGAAATCTCTCGAGTTATTTTAACATGGCTATTGCTTAAGTACACAGACCGTGAATGGCTCCTCATGTGCGGAGCTTCCCCTATCCAGCCCATGTGTAGGTTTGTCTATGAATTTAAACACAGGATTAATTTCACCCCCTTTCAGCTTTCTCATCTAACTGTGATGGCCTTCCACCAGGTAGGGAGGGAAGAACGGCACCTCGGAGGAGCAGTTTACTGTAGCAACCTCAAAATCCTACCTTCGGGTGATAGGTGAAATGTGGCAGGGATGGACAGTAGGAAAGGAAGAATGGAGGCAGCTGGAACTGCCGTTACTCTGGTAAAACGCTCCCAGCAATGCCTCCGTACCCCCAAGATGTACGGCGCCTCTAAGGTGGTGCAGCACGCAACAGCCAAGTTTTAAGAATAGCCTTACTGCAGGCTGTCGAATCTCAAACACCTTTGGAATGTGTGATACCAGGACTCATTTCACGTCAGTCCATCAACATTGACAGTGAGACTGAGCACACCCTCAGCAAGTTTGTGGATGACACCAAGCTGAGAGGTGTAACTGATACACTTGGAGGAAGGGATGCTGTCCAGAGGGACCTGGACAGGCTGGAGGAGCAGGGCCATGTGAACCTCGTGAGGTTGAGCCAGGCCAAGTGCGAGGTCCTGCACCTGAGCTGGGGCAATCCCCAACATCAGCACAGGCTGGGGCATGGATGGATGGACTGAGAGCAGCCCTGCAGAGAAGGGCTTGGGGGTACTGGTGGATGAAGAATTGGACGCGAGCCGGCAATGTGTGCCCACAGCCCAGAAAGCCCAACCGGCTCCTGGGCTCCCTAAAGAGCAGTGTGGCCAGCAGGGTGAGGGATAGGATGCTCCCCCTCTGCTTCGCTCTGGGGAGACCCCGCTGGAGCCCTGCGTCCCGTCTGGGGTCCCCAGCACCAGCCAGGCGCGGACCTGCTGGAGCGGGGCCAGAGGAGGCCACAGAAATGGTCCGAGGGCTGGGACAGCTCTGCTGTGGAGAAAGGCTGAGGGGGTCGGGGTTGTTCAGCCTGGAGAGGAGAAGGCTCTGGGGAGACCTGGTTGTGTCTGTTCAGTGCTTAGAGGGGGCTGGTAAGAGAGATGGGGACTTTTTACCAGGGCCCATAGTGACAGGACAAGGGGCCTAACGGTTTTTAATTGACGGAGGGCAGGTTTAGATGGGACATGAGGAAGAAATGTTTTACCATGGGGGTACTGATGGAAGAAAAGCTGGACAGGAGCCAGCAATGTGCGCTGGCAGCCCAGAAGGCCAACCATACCCTGGGCTGCATCAAGAGCAGCGTGGCCAGCAGGGTGAGGGAGGGGATTCTGCCCCTCTGCTCTGATCTGGTGAGACCTCACCTGGAGCACTGCGTCCAGCTCTGGAGCTCTCAGCACAAGAAGGACATGGACCTGTTGGAGCAGGTCCAGAGGAGGGCTACCAAAATGATCCGAGGGCTGGAGCCCCTCTGCTATGAGGCCAGGCTGGGAGAGTTGGGGGTGTTCAGCCTGGAGAAGAGAAGGCTGCGGGCAGAGCTGAGTGCGGCCGTTCAGTACTTAAAGGGGGACGACAGGAAAGAGGGGGAAGAGCTTTTTAGCAGGGCCAGCTGTGACAGGGCAAGGGGTGATGGTTTTAAACTAAACCAGGGTAGGTTTAGACTGGATCTAAGGAAGAAATTCTTTACAGTGAGGGTGGTGAAACCCTGGCAGGGGTTGCCCAGAGAGGGGGTGGAGGCCCCATCCCTGGAACCATTCCAGGCCAGGTTGGACGGGGCTGTGAGCAGCCTGATCTGGTTAGCGGTGTCCCTGCTCCCTGCAGGGGGGTTGGGCTGGGTGACCTCTAGGAGTCCCTTCCAACCCAAAACATTCTATGATTCTACGATGAGGGCAGTGAGACACTGGAAGAGGTTGTCCAGAGAAGCTGTGGCTGCCCTGTTGTTGCAAGTGTTCAAGGCCAGGTTGGACGGGGCTCTGAACAACCTGATCCAGCGAGAGATGTCCCTGCCCATGGCAGGGGATGGCCTGGATGATCTTTCATGGTCCCTTCCCACGCAAACCATCCTGTGACCCTATGACTCTCTCTGGAAGGACTCTACAAGTGACCTCTCCACCACAGCGGACCAACAGCATGCAGAGCCAGCCAAGCCAACCCACCCCACCCAGCCCAGCTCACCGTCCTGCCACATTTTGATACACCCCAGCTCAGCCCACACCCGGGCAGGGGCTTCAGCTCACAACCAAGTTTTCCCTGGAAGAGAGGCGCAGCGCAGCGCAGGAGCACACCTTCCAGCCCTGAGAGCCAGCACCAGAGGTGGACAGGGAGACAAAGCTCTCTGGTCTCTTCAAACTTCCAATAGTTCACCAGCACCTCCTCAGACAAGGTTTGTCTGAAACAGCATATGTAGGAGAAAGATTCTGTAGCCAAAAGGCAGTTATTAAGGGGAATATATTTACAGGAAGACTTTTTCCCCTTAAAATATGTCCTCCCATGTCATGCTAATGACATTTGATTAATTTATTAATGATATATTTGTTTTGTTTTTAAGCAGTTTAAAAAGACGTGCGCTGAGCAGGGAAAAAATTCTAGAATAAATGCATGGCAGTTCTGTTAATAATCAAAAGAGGCTTCATGCTGCATGAAAGTAAAATTGGGCCCACAGGCTAATTAAAATAGGATTTCAATTAGGATGTATGTATAATCAGCATTATTCATTCAAATCTCATTTATATTCAAATGTAAGAAATTGCATGATTTACAATTATTTTTGAGGGAGCACAGGGGTTCCTTCTAGCCTGAAAAATGAGTAAAGCCACCAACTGTTCAAGAAAGGAGAAAGTTGTAGCCAGGCCCAGCACCGGGAAGGTCCAAGCACACTGTGGATCCTGCTGTGTACTGCACTGATGTAACCTGCCTTCCTGGCTGGAGCAGCAATTCCCGCATCCGTCCTCCTGACCGACGCGAGGGGAAGGACACGGGGATCTTCCCAGGAGAAGAGAATTCATTGCTACCGCCCGTCCATCATTCCTGAACAAGTGGGTTCAATCACCACCAACTTTAACACTACATTTTTCAGAAGCGTTTACAGCACTGTGCAGCTGAAACAGAGTAAGAAAACAATGGTGCTGAATTTTATTTTTTAATCTATATTATAGTGTATTTGAGAGCAAAAAGGCTGGGACCCTTCGGACAACACACAGCGCTTTTTCAAGTAAATATTTGGTCATATGGCAAGTCTCATGTGGCAAAAAAGCAGAGAATGGTTTTAAAAAAGCCACAGCATCAATGTCAATTTGGAAATAATTTCTGAATGGTGCCTTCAAATCCCAGGCATGTTAACAAGGTTCTGCCGAGCCCCAGATCAATCCCCTCGAGTCTAAAAAACCCCTTGCTGAATTATGAGACCGCAGATCCTGTGCAGGATATAAATAGAACACTAAAATATGGGTAAGAGGTAAAGATATAATAAGAATCTTGTGCTGTCAAAAAAATAAAGATGTCAGGTACGTATCTTTTTGAAAATCAACATACACATACCCACCCGAGCATTCAGCATAAACTGGATTTGCAGACAAGACATGAGTCTCCAGTAGCCCCAGCGTGCCCTCTAGGTAACACTAACATGGAAAGCCAAGTGACAATTTTAGCAACACTCCCTCACAGTGACACAATTCAAATAAAATTGCAGCGTGCTTCGTGCTGGCCCAAAGTAGCATTTATTTCACCCACAGGAACCGTGCTCCTCCTGGAAGCGACATTTCCAGAGCAGGCGAGATCCTGAATTCAGAAAAGCGGCGTCCATCAGGGCAGCCCATGCACCCCGTGCTGCAGCAGGAGCTGCAAGCCTGACTTGAGATCATTTGAGAGCAGAAGCCTGCAGTGACAACAGGCTCCGTCAAAAATGGAGGCTGGGCTGTAGAGTCTGTTATCTCACAAGATTTTTGGAGACATGCTTTGGGGTCTGTGTCAGCTTGAGTCTCTTCATACACACTCAGCATTCAGTGTCCCTTCCAAGGTGTACCAGCTCGGAGACTGGCACAGCGAGCTCCTGAATTGGGCATTTCTGGAGTGACTCAGGACAGAGTCATCAGATGCGCAGCAAACCTGAGCAAGCTGCTCCTCAGATCTGTCCCACAGACTTAGGGTGTCAAGAAACAGAAGCAAGCCCCAGGTGATGCTTGCGCCCTGGTGATGTGAAATGTAATAATGGAGAAAATAAACCGGTCAGCAGATTACACGGCAAGACGCGATGGGCTGTCTGAGTCTTTGCAACGGAACGCTTGATCCTGGCGCAAGAGCCACAGCCAAACTGACACAGCATCATGCCAAACCTTGCTCATACCAGCCTCGTACCAGGCCTGAAGCTCGCTGTGTGAGCAGCCCCTCTTCCTTCATGCAGTTTGTGGATTAGGAATAACCCAACCAGCGAAGAGCTGCTATGCTGGAGCTTCAAACCAACCCAGGAGCTAAGTCCAGAGCACTCCCTCTCTCAGCTCACCCACCTGCCTTTCCTAGTCTCGCACACTCCAAAGCATTTCTCTACAATATAGTTTAACCCTACTAAGCCCAGAAGGTTTTGAGTAGCTCCTACACGAACTGGCCTCGTACAGTGTTGGCAGGTCCAGCACAACTTACCAACCCAGGCCCCACCTTGCTCCTCGGCCTCGGCATTGCCACACTTGTTCTCACTACATAGGAGCCAATAAAGTACAGAACTCTTTCCCTGCATTATTTAGCTGGATGATGAAAACAAGGAATTACAGGGTAGGCAAAGGACAATGACATTTTTCAAAGAGTTCAAATGCAAAGCTCAAGCCATCCTAGAGAAAACACCTTGACACTGCTGTTTTGAGAACAAGGCCAAGTGTTTAAGCAAAGCCTGAGCTCTCAGGCTGCCAGCCCAGGCTATCTGCAGACATCATGGCCAGGGACTGTTATTTGTATCCTTAGAACTCAAAGATCAGGAGGGTAGTCTCAAGACAGACTGTTCCTACCAACTGAAACGACCATCAGACTGGGCGAGCATGGTCTCAATATAGATTCAGGTCCACAGAACACTCCTGACTGTGAGCTGTCAATTCCCTTTATTCCATACCACATGGATCCTGCAGGCTTTTCCATGGAATGATCATAGATGTATAACACTCATCTCCCAAATACCGAGTTCTCTCTAGGAGCTGCTCCCAAACCAGAATCCATTCAATAACACACCCCGTGCTCCTTAGCTCAGGGCTGCTAAACCCTGGTTCAGACAGACGAAGCGTTACCGCTTGCTAAAACACTTCAGAGATCAAACATACCAAACGTCCAACAAGTCTGATGCTGCGACAGTGTATTGGGTTTGTGTGGCCAGGTTTTGGTAGTGGGGGGGCTACAGTGGCGGCTTCTGTGAGAAGCTGCCAGAGGCTTCCCCCATGTCCGACAGAGCCAGCCCCAGCAGGCTCCAAGGCAGACCCGCCACTGGCCAAGGCTGAGCCCATCAGCGACGGTGGCAGCACCTCTGGGATGACATATTTAAGAAAGGGGAAAAAAAAAGTGCACAGCAGCGGCCAGAGAGAGAAGTGACAATATGCAAGAGGAGCAGCCCGCAGGCACCTAGGCCGGTGCAGCAGGAGGGGAGGAAGAGCTCCAGGCTCTGGAGCAGATTCCCCTGCAGCCCCTGGTTCAGCCCATGGTGGGGCAGGCTGTCCCCCTGCAGCCCAGGGAGGCCGAACGGGGGAGCAGATCCCCCCCTGCAGCCCAGGGAGGACCCCACACCAGAGCAGGGGGTACCTGAAGAAGGCTGTGACCCCATGGGAAGCCCACGCTGGAGCAGGCTCCTGGCAAGGCCTGTGGCCCCGTGGGGAGAGGAGCCCAGGCTGGGGCAGGTTTGCTGGCAGGGCTGGTGACCCCGCGGGGGACCTACACCCCGTGGGAGAGATGAACCCATGCTGGAGCAGTGTGTGAAGACCTGCAGCCCGTGGGAAGGACCCACACTGGAGCAGGGGCAGAGTGTGAGGAGTCCTCCCCTTAAGGAGGAAGGAGCCTCAGAAACTACGTGTGATGAACTGACCCCAACCCGCATTCCCTGTCCCCCTGCGCCGCTCAGGTGAAGGAGGTAGAGACCTCAAGAGTGCAGTTAAGCCCAAGAAGAAGGGAGGGGTGGGGGGAAGCAGTTTTAAGATTTAGTTTTTATTTTCTCATTACCTTAGTCTGATTTAATTGGTAATAAATTACACTAATTTCCCCAAGTCGAGTCTGTTTTGCCTGTGACAGTAGGTGGTGAATGATCTGCCTGTCCTTATCTCGACTCACAAGCCTTTCATTATATTTTCTCTCCCCTGTCCCACTGAGGAGGGCAGTGACAGAGCGGCATTGGTGGGCACCTGGGGTCCAGGTCCATTCAGTCACTTCTTTATATTTTGAAGATGCTTAACCTCTATGTTCCCTGTACCCCTATGCATTACCCTAAGAAATGTATAGTATTCCACCAACTGGTAGCTTAAACGACCACATCTATCTCCTGAAGCAGGGTCAGCTAGAGCGAGTTGGCAAGTCCAAGTGCAGCCGGGTTTTAAATACCTCCGAGGATGGAGCCTCCACAAGCTCTCTGGGGAACCTGTTCCTACGTCTGACCACACTCACAGTAAAAAAAGCTTCACTTATGTTTTAAGTGGAATTTCCCATGTTTCAATCTGTGCCCATCACCATTCCCCAGGTACCACTGAGAAGAGTCTGGGACAAGCAGCAAAGAAATTTTTCCTGTAAGAATGAAGATAACGGGGGACACACAACTTACAGGGACTTGAAATACACCAGCAAGTGATACTGCGACCCAAGACCCTTCCTGTTCACAGTGCAGGACGACTGCCCAAAAAAGCACGGGCTGCTGCTGTGCAGTCACCCCTGACACACCCTGCGCAGTTCCACTAGCACTGGCATGATATAAACACAATACATTATTAAAATATTAAATATATTGCACTATTAACTATTGCACCTGTGTTCTCAGCAGTTATTTTAACAAATACAGGCAATGGCAGGTAAAGATGGAAAAAACACAGTGGGGATGACGACAAAAGGCAGGTACTAAGTGACCAACACCACTCCAAAGTGACAGAATGGGCTGGGGTTACTGCCCACACCTACTGCCGAATCCCACAGATTCAGCTCATTTCAGGACGCGCTCGCCAGCTTGTGAACAGCGAAGGGAAAATAACTGCAGGACAGTGTACAGCTTCAAACTCTGCAACAGCACCTGTGCGGGCAGGCCCAGCACCGTCGCACAGGGCTGCAGCCGCGCAGGGGAAGAGCGAGCCCAGGCAAAGTGAAACAACCGGTGCGCTCAGAGGAGACGGGAGCACGATGCCCCACCTGACGCTTCAAACCTAAGGATGGGCACTTCCACACCGAGAACCAGAGCACTGCAGCAGGAAAAGAAGGAAAAATTCTTCCCAGACTGACCCAAAAGGTCTCTGGTCCAAGTCGAAGAACACACAAGTACCATTGTGCGTTACACCCACAGCAAAGCCACCAAGGGACGTGTGCTGCTGGAGAGCACCGGCCCTTCACAGGTTAGAGCATTCGTGCACTTACCTGGGTCGCTCCATCTCTCTTGCAGAGAGGTCCAGGCAAAGCCATCCTCACTCGCATACCGTTTCAGTCAGGCATCAGAGAGATTTCTCCGTCTTGATGTGACGAGCGATTCGAATAACCACAACACCCCTTTAACTACCCCCAATTCCACCGCAGCCAACAGCACCACAGCATTTCCCCAACGGGCTCCTCCTATACGCTCAGAGGGATAAGTGTCAAAAAAATGATACTCTTGAGGGCAACTGACCCAAATATCACTCTCACGGCCATTTTGGGAGAGAGAAGCCGAAAGAGAGCAATGCTGTCGGATCCTGTACATCAAAAGGCTCTCACTCGGCTGAGTTGGAACCAATCGAATGGGGATGAACACCTAATTCATGCACCACCATATTATGGCAGTCAAAAGAAACTATGCTAGCATTTGCTTCACAGATAAACCTCAAAACCTCGTGTGAATGGCTTGTAAATAAGATAGATACCACATACACAGTCTGCCACAATGTCCCCAGTCACCCATTCAGCAACATTTAAGGATGGCAGTTGTTTCACTCTGACACAAATTAAAATAAAAAAGATTTCTCTTTCCCAGCCCTGTCACCTGGTCTAGCATGAGATGCCGCCTCACCCTACAATTGTACCAAATTCATCTAATGTTTCTTCTTCTCACAGCAGCTTTGCAACTAAGCTTTATGGAGAAAGCAGGATGTTCGGAATGCAGACAAGGATGTTGCAGCTAACATTGAAACCCCTATCACCAACTGCTTTACAAGACACCCAGCACTTGGAATAGCTCTGCTAAACCTGGTCGGGAGCTCTGCAGACCTCTGTGACTTTACACAACTGTACGTCTCCTTAGCTAGAGAGCACTAAACTTGGGAGGATGGTAGCCAGCCGGGCCAGAAGGCCATCTTCTCACCATCGGTTACCCATGCACCACAACAATCTATGAAGATGGTGTTGGGACCACCTACAGCAGAGGACAGAACAACAGCGCCTTGCCATCAAACCCACTCTCTACACTGATGCAGTGCCCGGTGCGGCTGCACATGAAGAGGGAAGCTGCTCCTTCCAGCGCGCCACGTGGAGAGCAAGAGGTCCTCTACAGCAAGACAGCAGTGAAAACACAGGCTTCCAGGCAAGCTCACGTGCTCTCCTGCCAAATACCGGCTGCTGCTTCAGCTTCTCTTAGGTGCTACTAAAATGCAGAAACAAAGAGTGTTGTTTCGGTCTCTGCTCCCAGGGAACAGGCGATGGGACGAGGGCAAATGGCCTCAAGTTGTGCCACAGCAGGTTTAGGTTGGACATTAGGAAAAATTTCTTCCCCAAAAGGGTTGTCAGGCACTGGAAGGGGCTGCCCAGGGAAGGGGTTGAGTCCCCATCCCTGGAGAGACTTAAAAGCCGGGCAGATGAGGTGCTTAGGGACAGGGTTTAGTGGTGGGATGGCAGAGTTAGGGTAACGGTTGGACTTGATGATCTGAAAGGTCTTTTCCAACCTAAACCATTCTATGGTTCAGTAAATCTGTTTGAAGTACAATTTATTTTGAGAAAAGGAGCACAGTAAATCAGAGCAGACTGCTCTACTGGCATCAAGATTTTACTCCGGCTTGAGTTCAACAGGAGTCTCAGCAGCTTTATTTTTCCAGAGATAAAATTTAGAATATAAATATGCACATAAATTCACTAAGTGAATTATTTGTTGAAAAAAAAAAAATTCCTATCCTGAGATAAAAAACCCCAAATGGTCACTTTCTGAAAGACTTGAATACTTTTCCAGACCCTCTTGGGAAGAGACCCGAAGCACTTGCCGATTGAACTCCCTACACCCCATCACACCAGCTGGGAGAACACGCATACCAACTGTTGTTTTTTTTTTTTTTTCTTTCTGAGAACAGCCACAAATAACTTCTATTTTATGAGAGGAAGCTAGAAGCCCTTTTCCCACCATGCCTCACACCACAGGGAAAGGCACACTTCAGCAGGCAGGTCATTTTTTGCCACCTGACTGCTTTACATGGCCATGTATTTTATCAGACTTACTATCAACCTGGATTATGAAAATGAGCGGCTAATTTAAGGCAGATTAGCCTCCCAAATGCATGGAAACTGCTTAAGCCAGGCATGTGACTTGATATGAGGGTGCCAGCAGGATGAGGCTATGGTATATACCACTTTTTGGTCCTGCTGGAGGTGGAAAAAAGCATACGGAGATACTACAGTTGGGCAACCGTAGGCAATATGACAGTGCCAAGCTTCCCCCAGTTTCTTATTTGCAAGCTTTCAAGAGGTATGGACCGGCCAGTGTAGAAGAATAGCGGAAAACTGAGAAGGCTGGGGGGGGGGGTGGTGGTGGGGGAAGAGAGAAGGGAGCTGTAAAATCTGGAGTAACCTGGAGAAGGAGAGCCCCTTAGAAACTGAAAAAACCCCCAAGACAGGGCTTCACACAGTAGGTGAGGGTCTAGGTGGAAAGCATTCAGAATGCATAGAGGGGTTTCAAACGTGCTTCGCCTGTGCTTTTGCTGTAGCCTCCGCTTGTGCAAGTGCCAGAAACAGGGCTCTGGACCAGGCAGCCGTTCAGTCTGACCCAGTGCAGCTGCTCCAAAGGAGCCAGGAGCGAGCGTCTTCCCCAGGGGCTGTGGGAAGAACACATTAATGAATCAGCTGAAAGAGAGGTGCTAGCAGAAGCCAAAAGGGAAAAAAAAAGGTACCTCAGGTCATTAATCATTGATAAGTTACAGCTGATTGGCATTCAGTATTTACTTGTCAGACAAATCTCATGCAATCGGCACACTTGAAGGGCAGCAACGATTTATTTCTGTCAATAACTCTCCAGCACAATTCTCCAGGGACTCGGATTTTGCAGACACCCAGATCGATAAGGTTTTGCCACAGATGGCAAAGAGAGCAAGAGCAGGCTGAGGAATACAAATCAATCCACAGAGGTGGACACTTCAAGTAAACAGTCCCGAAAGTGAGGACTTTACATGAACCAAGGAATAAAGATCATCATTTCCATATGGCTACATGGAAGATCACTCTGTACTTCCTCCCAAACACTTCAGTTTTATTTTTTTAATATCCCAGGAATCACAGTTTTCACTGTGAAAATTCTTTTCCTCTTAAAAATAGTTTAACTGCATATTTGCATGTCAGCTAACTCTTGTGAATGAATGTCTGCTGTAATACCATTTAGTCATTTCTCAGCTACTTAAAAGGGTTTACCATGAAAATCAGCAGATTTTTAGATTTTTAGGAGATGCTACATGAGAGACAGCACACCTACAAGACACACATTAAGCACCTTAATTATTTTATTTTTAGGCCATTTAAAGAAGCATTAACATCAGGCCCAGCCCCATGTGCACAATCTACCACCCAGCCCCTCACCTGCCTGCAGGTGTTTCTCCAACCTCACGTCCTGCATTACGCAGCATTGCTTGTCAGCTGTGTCCCTGGATCCCTAACAGAGCAAGACTTCCAGGAGCTACCAAGGAGTCAGAAACACCCTCAGGGTAGCAGGGAAACCATCTAACAGACAAGAAATACATCACCCTTCTAGGGTCCTTACTATTTTAAGCACAAGGGAGAGACAGAACTTTACAGATGGTGACTTGTTACACAGGAGTCTGGCATGGCTGCGCCACTCCCGAGTGTCCGACGCTGGGATGTCACCACGAGCAGGAGTCGATACAGCCTGAGCCGCAAGCACCATCGGTCATCCCGCAAGCCGTGTATTCCTGAGGTGCACCACAGCCATCCTTAGGTTTAGACCTACACCCAGGTGTCATTTTTCCAGATTCCTTCACCAGTTTAGCTCGATCAGAAAAGCAAAGTGGAAACAACCGGCTCCAACGCGCTGCATTTTTTTGGGAGGGCTTTGGGGACTTTTAGAAAAGAGGAAGTGCTGTGCACAACTACATCCAAGGCAAAAAAGCCCAACCCCAGGAAAGTGGATTAATGGCTGAGCAGAAGACCGCCATGGATGCTCAAAGGAAAATAATAAAATCCAAACGTCAGCCACCTCTCCAGCACCACCGAATACAATATTCGTACTAAAAAGAATGGTAGGCACAATCGGCTGGTCGTCCTTATCTGTGTCTTTTCTTAGTACTTCAACAGTACCTCAGACAAGGCCAGGCGCATGCAATCAGAATTGTTTTCTGACAAATTTGTAACTAAAAAGGTGGAACTAATATCCAAAGAGCCGAAAGCTGGTATCATGTCCTTATTTAGGCAAAAAAAGCTAGCTGACTCCAACAATTTTCATCTAAGCAAGGTAATAGGGAAAAATCCTTCACTCCTGTGTAAAAATGTAAATCCCAGGTCGGTGAGTCATTTAAGCACATGCCTAATGTAAAGCCTGAAAGAAATCCTGCTAATAGCTGGGCTGCTTGCATGTTTGCAGTTAGGCACGGGCTTAAGTACCCGGATGATCTGGAAATACCCGATAGCCCCCGGAAAAGAGACTAAACCAGGCTGGTTCGTGAATTAATCACAGTGGTATGAACAGAACTGCTAATATTAAACTGGAGGGGGGGGATGTACACATGTGTGCGTGTGTGTGCTGAAGCATCTGTTCAAGTTTAGGCACATAAAACATTTTTCAGCCCAGTGACTCCATAGGGAAATGCCTCATACATCAGCTCATCTGACTCAATTTTTCCATCACATTTCCCTTAATACAGTTTTGTCCATAAAGACACTACTCGTTATTTCCCAAATATAGCGTTTTATTTATATAGCCAGAAAACCTTTTAACTTGTGTTACTACTTAAAACCCTGGGTTCTTGAAATGTAATCATTAAGGAACTATTAGTCAATACTGAGGTATGATACTAAGTTATCTCCATTTGCAGAAGGAAAAGGGATTTCTTTGTGCTATAATTTTTACCATTCCCAGTATTTCCTTCACCAGAAAATACCTAGTAACTGTCTTAACTGCCCAGCCGTGCATTGCCGTACGTGGATTTAGCCCACAGCGCATCTGGGAACTTTCACCTTCAATCTTTGTTTTACACAAAAGAAAGCCAAGATTTTAAAAATCCCAACCAGATCTTCCAGACAGTCCACAACTTGGGGAGAACCCCATGTCACTACCCAAGGGGCGATAACGACTCTCATTTATGGTACAGGGAGGTCAGAGAAGGAAATCTAATATTGCCTCCTTCCCTCCAAGGAGCATTTTGAAGATAAATTCTTTTTTCTGGTTTTAACAGAATGCAAACAGCCTACCAAAGCCATGACGAAGACCGGCCAGTGACTAGATATGTAGACATTTAAAAGCATGGGGTTTTTTTTCAGAGGCAGGATTGAGACATCGAGCAATACTGAACACAGGAAGTGAAATGTGATTTACTAGAATGGGAGCATTATTAACCACAACTTGAGTCAAAAAAAAGCATAGCAGGGTATTACATGGCACAAGTGGAATTCCACTCCTGCTGCTTGCGGGAAGTGCAAAGATCAGCTGGAAAGACTGATAATGATGTGGGGTTCTGCAATAAAATATACATTGACAAAGCCCGGCAAACAGCATTGTTTCCCCACTGGGAGGCGGTGGCGCAGCCACCCTCGAGGGGCTGACCGGGCTGTAGTCCAGGGACCAGGTTTGCAGGGGCGCGTCTGTAATTCAGGGAGTCTTCCTACACAGAAGGATCGCATTTCCCCATGCAGGTCACCAGTGTTAAGGCCAGAGCAAGTTTAAGGAGCAGGGGGAAAGGAAGAAATATGAATGGAACTTTTTTCATGGGAATAATTTACTTCCTATTAACCAGATTAAAATAAACAAACAAATAAATAAATAATTCTGGAGCACAAACTCCCTAAGGGACTTTGCTGAATGGCAGCATGAAAAACAAAAGCTGGGAACAGGGTGGGAAGAAAGGATCACCTTCCCTCCTAATGAGCCAGCAGCACCCATACCCTCACACCCCAGAGCGGCCAGACTACAAAGGGGCCCATTATCTGCCCAGGATTTTGCTCCAAGTGTCTAACAATCCTTACCGCACCCCGAGTTAATGCCGCTATCCAGGGAATCCTGTCTCAGCAATAATGCCAAGGCATACATGAGGTACCTGCCAAAACTCGCGTTGCGTTGCGATATTTTTTAAAAATTTAAAAAAAAAAAAAAAAAAGAGAGACTGTGCAAAAATCTGGAGTGGTGTTAGGATAGAGCCATAAAGTTGCCTCCCTCTGCCCGGCCTGATGCTAACAGTGAGGCTACAGACTGATTTAATGCCTTTTCTCTGCCACGCAGCCCCTCACAGGTACTAACAATTGCACGGGGAACGCTGGCAAATCACCAAAATTCCACCTGATGAGCCCAGTCTGCCTGGGTTCCCCCATTCCTGGCTCACACATACTCTGTTGTGCTTTAGCAGCTCTCAGCTGAAAGCTCACTATGCTACGAGACTCCCCAGAGTAGCAGCTTGGTCAAAAAAGTAGCATCAGCGCGCTGCGAGCGCCTGCTGGCTCCAGCTCCCCCAGCAGAAGCACTGAGGCGCAGGAGTCACAGTAACCCAGTCCATAACCTACACGATGTAGGTGCTTTCAGGATTAAACGACTCCAGACAGCCTGTTTGTAGGTTGCTCTGTTGATCCTAAGGGGCCGAACGGCACCTACGTCCAATTGCAGGCACCACAAGTTCACCGAACCTCATTCTTCGCTTGCCAAAAAGTGATGTTTTAGGAGAGTTTGGGGGTTTTTTTTCAGACTCACAGAAGTTGCTGGCAGTCAGTAAATTACTAAGTGATCAAATCTGTATGTTAAAACTCATCACCAACTCTCCATCAGCAATTAGATCTCACAGCTTGTAAGAATTTTGCTCTTGAATGTTGCCCTTGGCAGCTATAAAAACATACAAAGCCAGGAAAGACCTTTTAATATGAAGTTTCACCTAAGCAACCCAATTCCCAAACCAATTACCTTTTGAACTACCGAAAATTCTTTCAAAAAATTGTGCCTACAATTAAAACTTTTCAGTACATACTAAAATCTTCGCTGAATTCTTAAAATTGGTTTACATGTGCCCAGCATCCAATCACTGCCTTGCTACACCTTTGCCCTCACAAACGCGCTCATAAACTGTTAACGAGTTTTCTTTTAATCCTCCCTCTGTTAAGAGGCGGACCGGACCACTGGAAGTCCTCACAGCCAGCACATTTTCCGACCTTTTCAGGGCTCTTCTCTTACTTCTTCAAAGTGAGCCACTATGCCCTCAGTCTGTAACCCCGATTTTTCAGTTATTTAACTGATATTTGCACCACTTGCAAGTTATCTGTCCGGACTTGGGTGTTTGCTTCAAAGTAACAGACAAAGATAATCACTAACAAAGGGCTAAGAGCAGCTACCAGTGGTACCCGTCTAGAAAACATACTTCACGACAATTCCACATTTATAATCGCGCATTTGGACCTGTGAGTTGCTTTAAGAAACCCAGAAAGACTTAATGTTGTTGCAACAGTTAAGAAAACATTTTTTTTAAATTAAAATGTTGTCTATTAGCAATAATGTAGTAGTCCACTACATCAGTGATAACACAAACTCACAATTTTAGAGTTAGAAGTACTAAAGGTAGTCACGCTGATAAGGGCACAGCCAGTCATTACGATTTTTTTGAATAACTGTTCACAATTTCAACTGACCCAAAACTTGATAAAGCCAGTTTTAAAAGCCACTGCAAGGATGAGAGAAGCCGGGTGATGAGCCCCACTACCCACAACAAACAGCAGCTGAATGCATTGGCAACACAGTCAAAAAGCCAGAGACAGCCTCGTGAAACAAGTTTCATGGCATCTGAAACACAAACCTTCAAACGCGTGCATCAAAGCGCGCTCACATACCTTCCTTGTTCCGTTTTGCCCCATCCTTTGCCATTTCAATTCAGAGAGGTCAGTCAAGTTACCGTTTTTCAAGAAAAACACTGCAAAGGGATCATTTTCTTACAAACGGCCACAGGCACGCTGCCGGGGCAGACACCCACGCTCAGTTCAACCAACCCAGCGCCCCCTCAGCCCACCACCAACCCCAGCTCACCTGAGCTTTGCTCTGAGCCCCCGAGCCCCCTCACCTCGCCACTGCAGACATGGTCAGAAGCCCCTGGCCATAACGGATCCCCGGCTGCACTGTTGCACGGGAAATCCCTGCGGTCAAACTACTCTACCCTATCTTTAATCATCAGGCCCGTCTATCTACTCGTTCGGAGCTTTTGCCACCGACCGGAGAGAGGACAGGGACAGGCGCCAAGCAGCCTGCGCATTTGCCAGAGACAGAAGATATGTAATGGTTCACCCCACCCACCGCCAAGCCCTCCGGATCTGCTTCAGTCACCAGCATGACACAAGGGGGAAAACAAACGTCCTCCCCTCCTGCCTTTTTAGAACTGCAGAAACGCTGGAGTTCATTTTAGGATTGCTGGAAACACGGGACTTTCAGCTGTTTGCAGTCATACGGGGAGAATAAGGAAGGGCACCATAAGGCTCAAACTATGCCTGTGTTTATATATTTGTTTTCTTTTAAAAATTCTCACATATCCCACCTCACAGAAGGGAGCTTACTTGTCCCCCCAGGAAAACACCAGCATAACTTTAGAATATACTTGGAAAGAACCAGAAATACAAAGAAGGGCACCTTTCATTTTCCTAAACACAAGTCTTGACAGAAAACAACAGCTTTCCCCTTTTAAACGACCTGAAGAAAGGTGGGGTTCGGTAACTGGGCTGATGGCTGGTTTGCTGAACATTACCACGAAACAGATTTCTAACAGAACGGGACAGCGTTGGTTTTTTTCTACCAATTATCCTTGACTTACAGTGAGCAGAAGACATGGAAATAATAACAAGAAGAATCAATTGTTTGTCAAATGAAAGGGCTTTGTTCTTCCTCTTATTTCTAAATACTAACTAAACACCCAACGAAAAAGCTGAACCCAGTATTACCAACTGTTGCTTGAGAATCCATACAGCACATCCGTGCCCTAATTCAGTCTCTGTGCACTATCTCCTATTTGTAACCAATTTGATGATGGAACAAAATTAACGCTTCCCTGGGAAGCAAGGTCACAATGACTAGAAATAGTCAGTCAGAACTAATTCCTACCAGCAGAAAAGAGAACTGGCTAAAAAAAAAGCCAGTAAAAATAGCTGTACAAATGTCATTCTTGGGAAATTTTACAACGATGGCTGAAAGTTAGGCCCAACAGAGGCCAAAACTTTCATTATCCAACACAGGGGGAGGATTTTTCTCTGCATGCTCTGTGTTCAGATCGAGCGCAAACCACACGGCTGTAGCCCCAGTTAGCTGGAGACAGGGTTAATTCAGGCTGTTGGCAGCATTAGAGACATTTATCTGGCCAAGGAGAGTAAGCAGCTACCGATTTCTTTGCTTGTGTTGGTGCTACAAGAGCGTCTGCTGCCGTGGATGGAACGCTCGGGGATCTACCGAGAGCCGTCCCGCCATGCTGAGGAGTTGGGACGGCAGAGCTGGCTTTGCGAGGAGAGTGTACTAGCGAGGCGACAGACAGTTGGTGTCTCTTAACATACAAAAAAAATTAAAATACCTGTTACTTGCAACTAAGATCAGCATCACAGGAAAAAGCAAAATTTACCATCGAAGGTGGTAAAAGCACCTCGAAGGCTGCGTGCTACCAGCACCCAGCGCCCTTCTCTCTAACGCCGGAAAGCTGTGAGGAGGGTTTGCGTTCTTCACTTGGGAAAAACACATTGGAAGCGCCGGTCTCTGAACGCCACCTCCCCGCAGCCGGACCCACGGCGCGTCCCTGCCCTCCAGAGCCCGCCGGGGGAGCTCGGGGCGGGGACGAAGCGACGGGGATGGGGGGGCCCGCCCGACCCACGGGAGACCCCGGGCTCCGCAGCCGCCACCGGCACCGCGCAAGGGCGGCCGGAGGTGGAGAGGCTCCTCTCGGCCCCTCGCTCCGCCCGGATCCCCTCAGAGCGCCCGGCTCTGGCCCCTCAGGCTCCCGCCTCCCCTCATCCCGGCCGCGGCTCGGTCCCCTCAGGCTCCCGCCACCCTCAGCGCCCCGCGGCCCCTCCCCCGGGCCCGCCCCCCCCCCCCCCGCCGCCCGGCGCGCGCCCCCGCTGGCAGCTGCGCGTTCGCGCGGCGGGAGCCGGGGGCTGGGGGAAGGGGGACCGGGCCGGGCCCCCGGGCGGGGGGGGGGGTGGGGGTCGGACAGGGACAAGGGACACCTGGATGGGGCACTGGGAGCATGCTGGGGACAAGGACCCGGGAGGGCTATAGCCAGGGATACCTGGAGCAGGGTGGGGACAGGGAGACTGGGAGCAAGGCACAGATGGGGACACGGGAGCAGGGCTGGGGCTCTCCCCCCGGGGAGCTCGTTGCTCAAGGCAGAGCATCCCCCTGGGGACCTGTGAAGTCATTGGGGATGGGGACAAATGGGGACGAGTGAGGGGCCAGGGTCAGGCCAGCGTCTCTCATTGCTGATTCCCCCGCTGCAGACCGGGGTATTCACCCCCTTGCTGAGCCCCGATGAACTCGTGCCAAGGATGGAGCCCCCCAGCACTCGCTCCCCGGGCAAGCGGTTCTGCGTGCTGCCATGCCTCAGTTTACCTTTGCCATCGCCCCGGGTGGGCGCAGCCCCTGGGACACCCTGCACCACACAAAGCTCCTTTGCTGCTGGGGGGGGAAATTCCAACCACTTGGAAGGGGATGGGGGTCAGGGTCCGGCTGCGCACGGCCCCTGTTCCCAGAGAAGAGCCATTTCCGCGGAAAATTCCCAACCCGCACACATGGGGCCAGGTTTTCATCTGCGAGAGCTGGCGCAGCTGCTCAGGCTCCGCTGCAGGTCAGCATTTTCCAGCTGCTGGGAACCGCCAGTGTGAGAACCGGCTCCTTCCCACGCCTGCCCGGGCCGCATCCTGCCACCCCTCCTGGGGCGAGGCTCAGGCCGTAGGGACCCATCGGGCATCGCAGCCCCGTGGCTCCGCTCTCCAGAGGGAAGGGGCGACCAGTGCTGATGCCCATGGGGGTTCGGGTGCCCTAGCGGGACCCTCCAGCCCCGTTATCTGGCCCTGGAGAGCCCGAGGCTGGGATCAGAGCCACCCCGGGGTGATGACCAATGTCCCCTTCCTGGGACAGAGCGGCCCAGTGCTTGGCTCCAGATCTGGGGGTCACATTCCCCAACCGTGGGGACGTGCCGTGCAGCACTGAGCACGCTGCTGGCCCTGCAGGCACCAACCCTGCTGCACCCCCTGTGTGAGCAATTCTGGGTTTGCGCAGCTCCAGGAGACACCTCGCCGGTCCCCAGGGCCCCATTGGGTGCAGGACTGTACTGGGAGGTGGAAAGCACCCCCAGGGAGACCGCGGGCAGGTTGGCCAGGGTGTAAGGCTGGTTTGGCCTGCACCAGGCAGCAGGGCTTGAACCCCGCTTTGCCCCAGGGCATGGGGGAACACCACGGGTGAGGCTGCGCTGCCAGAGGGGATGCGGGAGGCAGTGGGGAAGCTCCAGGCAGGAAAGGCTGAGCCCAGAGATAGGGCTGGAGCCCCCGGCCCCACGTCCACCCACTGGGCGGATAGGATGGGGCAGCACCTGCCCTTGTCTACTGGCAGCAGCAGGAAATTCTTCCCCCTCCCCACTTTCCAAGCCCAGCTGACAAGCGGTGGCCCTGAATTATCCCTTGTGACATCCCAGTTTCCAGCAGCGGGGTGCCTGGACACGCTTTCCTGAGGCTGCTTCCTATCCCCTGTGTCTACGTCAACCCAGTGCCTCCCAGTTTCCACCAGCAGCTGGGAGAAGGTTTGGGGGGGGTGGGGGGGTTTCGGAGGATTGTACTGCGTGTGTCCCCACAAGCCATCGCGAGCCCCTCTGAGCACGGGGGGGGTCAGAGGTGGGGCAGGTTCCGTGGTGAAATTCAGCACCACAGCAGCCAGGTGATACCAGGCAAGGCCCAATCTGGGGGCGTAGCCACGCTAGGAGAACAGGGCCAGGGGGGAGAGGGTGTAAATGCCTCTGTGAGAGGTAAACCTTACTTCCACAGCACACGCTTGGGAGCGGACCTGGGGCCGAGTGTGGATGCAGAGCGAGTGGCTGGGGCAGGGGAGAGGAGAGGGAGCACTGAAAACCTTTCAGAGCATGAGCAGCGGATGAGATCCCTTGAAAACAGAGCAGGAGCCCAAGACCTATTGAGAAAGGAAGAAAATCTTTGTGCGGCACAGGACTGTCCTGGGCTCGCTGGTACTGCAGGCAGGAGCAGGGGACATGGAGCCCTCGGCCGTGGGATGGGGCTGAGGACGGGGGGAAGCACTGGTGAAGGCAGAGCCCCTCACAGCGCTGCCTTCCCTCGGCGCAATCAGACTGAGCCCCGTGTGGAAGTTTGTATTAAACGTTTACAAGGGTTCAAAAAAAGGCGTACAAAAAAGGCAAAAGCCACACCTGCCTCTTCTCCTGGGGAGGCTGGCAGGAGCGCTGCCCCCCACTAGCATCCCCGCCTTCCTCAGCTGCCCAAAGCTGTGCTTTGCCCAAGGCAAAACCCCCAGCCCCCAGCAGCCCAGAGAGGCTTAGCAGAAAGCACAAATTCTTGACACACGTTTACGCTCAGTCCTTACTAATATTGACATTACACTCACACTTCTCTGCTGCAGCCAGGGATAACCCGTGTGCCTGGAGAGAGCCTATCCAAAGGGAAAATCTCCTCGCTGGAGGCCGTTAACGGCTGAAGACTGATAATACAGAAAGCATCAGTGCTTGGGGTTGCTCCCTATACGGGGCAGGCCCTAAGCACACAGTCCACAAATGCCCAGGGAGACTTCTACAGCTGTGAAAGAGCGACCTGAGGAGCAGTTCCCTGCATGCCCTGAGCATCCAGGAGCCAGGGCTGGGCAAGCGGGGATGGGGAAGGACAGACAGACACCGGCCAGGACTCAGGGTCAGCCCTCACGCCGCAGCAGCACATTCACATGGGGTAGTTGAGGACAACGTCTTGCTTGGCCAGCTCCAGCAACATGGGGTCATCGAAGAACTTGCTGATGCTCACGTCCTCACTCAAGCCCTGCAGGGTAACCGCAAAACCAGAGGTTATTCCTCTGGCAGCCAGCATGCATGCAGCCATCGTGGATAAGATCCCACAAAAAAAGCCCTGGTGTCCCATAGTAAGATAGATTTTCAGGCTCCAGAGGAGGCAGGAGAATTTGCAAGGGATCAGGCATTGCTCAGCAGCTTGAAGACATCTCAGAGTCTCTCAGGAAGCTGCAAATGTGCAGTTGCTGCTGCTGAGCCTATCTACCAGCTCACTGCCCTCCCAAGGGGGAGCTCGATCCCCTCCGCTCCCTGTGTGGTCCCAGGTGCCCCTCCAACCCCTCAGTCCAGCTCACTAAACCAGCACAGAAAACAGTTGTTGCTTTTTCTGCAGGACAAACGGACTAAATTGGGCCACCAAGGGGTCAGATGGCACTGGGGAGGGAGCGGGGCTCACTGGATGCTGCAGAACCCCACTTTTGGCTGGAGTTACTGCTGGATGAGGGGCTCACGGGACCATCACAGCCACCGGGACCACCACAGGCACCAACAGGCAGCGTGAAGCATCAAGAGCAAGGGAAGACCCAAGGCACAAAGGACATCGGGCCACTCTGGGAACACAGAGGGGACACGGCACGCCCAAGGGACAACACTGCAACAGATCAGCTGCTGGTACAGACGGACAGACAGACACTATAGGTACTACTCCCAGACATACCTTCCTACGCCTGGTCTTGATCATGAACTCCCTGGCCAGATGCGGGGCTGGCTGGGGCTCCAGGGGTCGGATGACAATGCTCTTGTCCAAGGGGTCACCAGGCACAATCTGAAACACAGGGCCGGGACATTAGAGCAATGCTGGGGGCTGGAGAGCCTGAACTGCAACACGAAACACCCCTGGGCCCTGCGAACACCCCCAGCCTTGGTGTGACAGCCCCAACACCCCATCTATTCTCCTGTCACAGAAAAACTGTCATGTCACTGCTTGTGATCAGTCCTTCCTCCAGTCACTAATACAGCGTTGCTAATCCAAGCCAAGAACACATCCCACATTCCCCGCTTGCCGGCGTACTCTAAGACCTCTAAAAACCTGCTAACCAGAATGACCCACGTGGGTCCCAGTCATAGAATCATAGAATTGTTTAGGTTGGAAAAGACCTTTAAGATTATCAAGTCCAACTGTTAACCTAACACTGCCATCCCACCACTAAATCATGTCCCTAAGCACCTCATCTACCCTTCTTTTAAATACCTTCAGGGATGGGGACTTGACCACCTCCCTGGGCAGCCCATTCCAGAGGCTGACAACCCCTTCTGTGAAGAAATTTCTCCTAATGTCCAACATAAACCTGCCCTGGCGCAACCCCCTCTAGAAATCAGCACGCTTATTCTTTGCAGAGCCAAGCCTCGGTCTTTTACATCTTGACCTTTAAACCAGCTTTTGGGGCTCAGTCACTGCTGCTGCTCCCACCTCGCTGTACCACAAATAGCTGCACACCTCACAGGCTCACAGTAGTAGCTCCCACAGGAGTCAATTTGCCCCAGACAGGGAAGCAGCCGGAGGACAGTATTTTGTCCCAAACTTTGTTTTCCATAGGTTTAAAAAGCCTCCTGAGAGGCAAAGACAAGGTGTGGCAGCCCATGTCTTACAGTAGACTGAGTCCAAGCCCTGCTCCAAGTCCTCTGCTCCCCAAGCTGCAGAGCACACCCAAAGAGCTTCCCTTCCTCCTCTCTCCAAGGACTAAAGGACCCTTATGCTCAGCAAGCAGCCACATTCAGTGCTCCCTTGCTTAGGGCAAAAGGTGATGCGAGTCAGAACAAAGCCGTTGGCTTCTGGCAGACACTCAACAGCTAACGTACAAAGCCACCCCAACTCGAGATCCTTTGAGGATGTTCTCCAAAGAAGTTGTCCTGCCCTGTGTGAGCCATGGCACTGAGCTCTACTGGTGCCTGATCCTACCATGTCCCTCTTCCCAATCTCGCCAGGGCATGGACTCACCTGCCAGTGGTGGAAGACAGAGAGCGAGAAGGCTTGTCCTTGAGTGTGGGTCCTCAAGTCTGTCTCAAACCCAAATGAATCAATGGCTGGGATGAAGGCTTTGATGGTGTAGAGAGGGGAGCCCGGGATCGGAGCATCTTGCGTCACGTGGCCTCTGCCAACACATCAAAAGATTAGTCTTCCTATATGTCACAGGATCACAGGATGGTTTGGGTTGGAAGGGACCTTAAAGATCATCCAGTTCCAACCCCCCCACCATGGGCAGGGCCATCTTTCACTGGATCAGGTTGCTCAGAGCCCAGTCCAACCTGGCCTTGAACACTTCCAATGATGGGGCAGCCACAACTTCTCTGGGCAACTTCTTCCCATGTCTCACCACCCTCATGGTAAAACATTTCTTCCTAATGTCCAATCTAAACCTGCCCTCTGTCAGATTAAAACTATCACTGCACTCCCTGAAAAAGAGTCCCTCCCCATCCTTCTGCTAAGCCCCTTCTATATACTAGAAGGCCGCTATAACGTTTCCCCGGAGCCTTCTCTTCTTGAGGCTGAACAGCCCCAACTCTCTCCCAGCCTGTCCTCATAGGGAAGGTGCTCCAGTCCTCAGATCATCTTCGTGGCCTCCTCTGGACCCATTCAAGCAGGTCCATGTCTTTCTTACATGGGAGGCCCCAGAGCTGAACACAGTACTCCCGGGGGGGGTGTCTCATGTCCCTTTATGTATTCTCTCTGGAAGACAGAGCGAGATCCTCCTTCTCACGCAGGAAGAACTGGTTACAAACCAAAGGCTGCATGTGATCCTGGACATCCCCTCCCCACACAGCACAGGGGCTGGGATCAGTCAAGGAAGCTTTCAGCTGTCACTTCACACAGATTTCACCTTCTCCCCTTGCTTTACAAGCAGTGCTAGGACTGTGAATGTCTCCAGCAACCCAGACCCCAAACAAGCAGTTGCTGCTTTGCAATACTAAGGGGATGGCAGCTGGTCAGAGCAGCTCACCTCCGCCTGGCCAGGACCGTGTACACTGCAGACACGCAGTCGGCAGGAGCCTGCACCTCCACGAAGTAGTAGGGCTCCATCAGGCGAGGGGTGGCCTGTGGGGAGAAAGAGACAAAAGCCACTGAGCCTCCAGCAGTGAAGCAAACACAGTTTGCTTCAAGTAAGAGTCAGGGCCTGGCACACTCTGGTCAAACGCAGCACCTGACTGGGTATGAAAGGGTTCCTGCTGCCCCATGGCTGCCCAAACCAGTGTCAAACAAATGCTGGAGCTTTCCTCCTTCTGGCCGTGAGTCATATGCTTCCCCCACGCCCACCCTTCCCAGCAAGCCAAACGGTAGCAAAAAGGGGAGACACAGCAGATGCACACATGTTTCCAGCCAGACTGGAATGTGATCGTTTGTAAACCCCGTCTGCCAGCCCACAAGGGCACTGGAAACATTAATGGATGAATGAGTCAGTTTAAACCAACATCCTTGGGGCAGACACTGCAGCACACATGCAAGCCAGGCTCCTCGGAGCTCACAGGAGCTGGCATGGCACGAGGTTCAGTCTTTGGCATGCACAGGGTAGTCCTCACCATCAGGAAAGCGGAATACACCACTCTCCGGGCCGTCGGGATGATTTGTCCTCCACCCCGGTGCAAGGGCTCCTGAGCAATCACTGCATCCAGGATCTTAAACTTCACGTTGCGGATCACTGAGAAAGGGCAGAAATGACAGCAAGTGACTCGAGGGGGATGTTTGCTGCCATACCAGCACCAGCCGTGCATCCCCACAGACCCCGAGCACATAGCAAACTTCCAAAGACCTAGAGCCGCCAGAAGAATTTCTCCTAAATCTAATTCCAGCAGGATGACCATGTCCTAACCCTGCATATCCAAGACGGGCAGTTGAGCAATTGATCTTGCACGGTGCTCAGTGATCTGCACCTGAACTACAGCAGGAGCAGTCCCAAGGTCTGGGGGAGCCAGCTTGCGAGCTAACAGGCCCTAGTTTGTAGGCAGGCGGCAAGTGCCAGTGCCTGGGTGGCATCTGCAACCAGGAAAAACGGGGAGGTTCTGTGATCTCCCTTGTCACCCATCCCCAGCTGTGGCGTGCAAAGGGAACTGGCCTCTGAGGGACTGCACCAGCAAAATCACTTGAGTGCTTAGAGATGGAAGAATTTAATCAATCATATTAGCTCCACTTCTCCGCGGGTCCTACTTACATTCATCACAAAGAGGCCCTTCCCTGGTCCCCCACTGAAATCCCTGCACAATGCTGTCCTTCACAGAGCCCAGCAGCGACTTGTCCACCTACAGACAGACAGACAGACAGACAGACAGACAGCTTCAGAGACCAAATCTGCATCACAAGGCAGCAACAGACAGACTCCAGTGTTTAAAAGCCAGTTCCTAGAAGAGCAGCAATGTCCCCCGATATCCCCAATGTCCATCCCTCCCTCTCACAGCTCAGGAGCATCATCTTCGAAGTCTGGCATCTAAAGCTATAGATTAAAAGATTTAGGTAATCCTGAAAGGCAGGCCAATTAGCTGCCAAATTTCAGGACATCGGCCCAAACAGCAACACCTGAAGAATAACAGGCAATTTGCTAGCCAATGCGGAAGTATGGTGGGGAAAGTACAGCAGATCGGAGATCTGGCAAACCAACAAGCACTCCAACAGCATTAGGACCTTGTGTCATGTTCCGGAAGCAGCGGTCACCTCTTGGCACCACAGGACAAATGTCTCCTTGACACATAACCCCCCTGCCTGTGTTTCTCACCTCCGAGGGCAGCGTATCATCTACTAGGATGTTTGGGCCAGTGGCATCTGGCCCAAAGGCCCAGATGGAGCGAGCAGCCAGCAAATCCCAGTCGTATTTGGTCTGGAAGAATTCACCCAGCTTCTTTCTGATAGAAGAAGAAGGGAAGAAACTTTAGGACTTCCAACCTGCACTCACAATGTATTTACAACCTTGTTCCCCTCAGGCATAAAAGGGTCTCAGCTTTTTACCTGGAGCAACTCGTTCTCTGGGGCAAGGATGCTCACGGGCTAGCTGGTAGCAATATTGAACCCTGGACTCCTGCCTAGAGGCTGTTGGCTGATACCTGTGCACCTTGCAGGTCCCAGCATTCCCTTTTTTTCCCCATGTATTTGATTCTAGATGGATTCCTGCTCTCCCCAGATCAGCCATACCTGTTCCATGTTATCTGGACCACTTCATTTTCAATGTCCTCTGCGAGTCCTTTCTCCAGAGGCTCAGCAATCATGGTGATCTTGTTCCTGAGAAGACAGACAGTTGCAATTAGTCCGCAGAATGATGGGAATGGGAGTAATTGGCAGGACCTCAGGGACTGTGCACTGCCTCAAACACAGCTAGGGAGATGAAGCCATCCGTGTCCTTCGCTGTTACTGTCTTGCTTATAAAGACAGCCCAGGCGCTTAACAACTGCTCTCGAAAGCCTGCTCGTCTCCAGAAGCAGATTGCTAAGGGACAGCGTGGCTCCATCCCTCCTGCCAGATGTCCAGCGCTCATCTGGGCTGCAGAAGGAAGCCCATGGGCCAGGCAATGTGCCTCTCTCAGAGCCAGCACCCACTGTGTCCAGCACACAGGACGTTGCCTTGGAGAACCCCACCAACGTAAGTAACCTGCCCCCAGAGCAGGTCACACCATGTGCCCAACCTAGGATTGGAACCTTTCTGTTCCCAAAAATAAGGTTGTCAACCATGGAGAGAGTATATCAGAATAAAAGAAAGTAAGAAGAACCACAAGCCACAGAGGAACACAGGAAAGCCATCTTCAGCGTATGACAGATCATGATTTCCCTGAAAACTCAGGCATTAAAACATCCTGTGCTTCTAGATTTCATCCTGGTCATTCAGCCTGTGTTCCCACCCAGGCCTCTATCTTTCAAATGTGTGTATCCCATAACACGTTGCTGGAGGAAGAACACAAGACCAGGCTGCAAGACTCCAGTGCATCAGCAGGAAGGAAAAACTCCATTTCAAGACTAAGAACGAACAAGAGAAGACAAAGCTTTTGCTCATGAAATGCTTGGGGAGTTCCTGAAGGCAGCACTGGGCTCTTTGGCACCTGCTCTAGGATCCCAATACATCTTCTAGTCTTGGAAACACCACAAAACTGCTGAGGAGGTGTGAAATTTAGCTAAAAAAAAAAAAGAGGAGGATGTGGATCTGCCTTTATTCCTTCCATTCCAAGAGTTCCTACAAAGCACAGAAACATCCCTGGGACTCGAGTGTGCTACTGAGGAGTTCAACAGAACTGCTGCAATGGCAGGCTGCCAACGCAGGCACGGGCCACTGGGCCAGACAACAGCCCCTGAGAACAGACCCCTTGGAGGGGATGAAGCCTACTCTCTAGTGAACCCCTCCACCTGCCTGTTTCCAACACACAGCTCGCCCACAGGCTCTTACTTCTTGTTGGGTGTCTCAGCAAAGCACTTCAGGGAGGATGTTTCCACCACTGTCTCACAGAATGTCACAACTGGATCGGCAACCTGGAATAACGACAACAGGTCTGTAAGGTTTTCAAGTACTTGTTCACTTTTAAAGAGACTGTTTGAAGCCTTTGAACCCGTATGAGAAAAACCTGGTTCATCTGCCAGTGTTTTAATCAGCCTTGCATATGAACCACTGAGGCCTGCACAGGGCAGCTTTACTAATTCCTTCATTCAAACAAGAAAGGAACATTTAAACCCAGTTCCAGGTATGAAAAGTTCTGCTCAATTTATTTATTTGATGTCAGCCAGTCAATGGCTGAAGTACAGGAAAAAGCTAGAACGTGGTCACACACCCCTCTGCAAGCCAATTTTCAGGCTCTCAATCACAACACTGTGACACAGCCAGGCTGTAAGAGTTACTTTTGCATCTTTTAACAGGACCTGACAAAATCCATGCTATGCATTTGGCTAGATTTATTTTTCCTCTCCGCTGAGATGGGGGTACAAAACCCCCTCCCCAGATGGGACAATCCCTCTCAAGTTGTGCCAGGACAGGTTTAGGTTGGACATCAGGAAAAATTCCTTCCCCAAAAGTGCTGTCAGACACTGGAAGGGGCTGCCCAGGGAAGGGGTCAAGTCCCCATCCCTGGAGGGATTTAAAAGCCGGGCAGACGAGGTGCTTAGGGACAGGGTTTAGTGGTGGGATGGTTGGGCTTGATGATCTTAAAGGTCTTTTCCAACCCAAACAATGCTATGATTCCATGATTCTCTCATTTCCTCACCTTGATATCAATCTCCGAATACATCTTCCGTAGATCATGCATCACGCAATCCAGGTAGAGCTCCCCCGTCCCCAGGATCACGTGCTCCCCAGACTCTTCCACCTGAAAAATAAGAGAGGGGTTCAACTGCTCACGGGCCCTTGCCTTCCACACTCCTACACAAGCCTGAGGAAGTATTAGCTTTAAATAAATTGGTTAGGGTCAGAGCACCCCAAGGGAAGCTCCCACAGCCTTTTCTAGCAGAAAGTGCTGATGTGCTTGCAGAAAGCTGCTTCCCTGGCACAGCAAGGTGTGTGGGTTTTCTGCTGGATTTACAGTTTTCTGCTATTTCCACATGATTTAGGAGATCAACTGCAATAGCATGAAAAACCCCACAACAAACAAAACAACCTACAGGAAAAAAATATTTAAGATCATCCCACAGCATGAGCCATACATACATCAGAAATACCTTAGTAGTAAGCGAGGGGTAACTCTTGTTGACTTTGCGGAGACCATCTAACATTTTGGGGAGCTCCGAGGGGTTGACTGGCTCTACAGCTATTTTGATGACAGATGTGGTGTTGAACTTCAAAGGACGGAAGATCTGAGCCTGAAACCAGATAAGGACAAAGAGCTGAGTCTCTGCATCACAAGACGGCCACTGGAGTTAAACACAGTGTTTGAAGCTGTTCTGTTTCTCCTAAGTGTCTCTTGTGCCCTGGCACCTCGGCAGACAAGGTTTCTTTAATGTCAGTACTGGAGCTTTTGGGACCTTTACTCTCTGTATGGCTGAGCGACTGCAGCTACGCACAGTACCTCCTCGTTGCCCCGAGGCTCTGTGACGGTAGCAGTCTTCACTATGGGCTGGTCCACCCCTTCAATCAGCACCCAGTTGCCAGCAGGAACCCGGTTTACCTCAATGTGATACCTAAAAAAAAAAAGTGATATCTAAAAAATGTGATACCTAAAATGGCCAACAGCATCCTGGTTTGTATCAGGAATGGTGTGGCCAGCAGGAGCAGGGCAGTGACTGTGCCCCTGTCCTGGGCACTGGGGAGGCCGCCCCTCAAATGCTGGGTTCAGTTTTGGGCTCCTCACTCCCAGAAGGACATGGAGGGGCTGGAGCGTGTCCAGAGAAGGGCAATGAAGCTGGGGAGGAGTCTGGAGCCCAAGGCTGATGGGGAGCAGCTGGGGGAGCTGGGGGTGTTCAGCCTGGAGAAGAGGAGGCTGAGGGGAGCCCTTATGACTCCCTACAACTGCCTGACAGGAGGGGGGAGCTGGGGGGGTCGGGCTCTGCTCCCAGGGAATGGGTGATGGGATGAGAGGAAATGGCTGTCAAGCAATGGAAGGGGCTGCCCAGGGAAGGGGTCGAGTCCCCATCCCTGGAGAGATTTAAAAGCCGGGCAGACGAGGTGCTTAGGGACAGGGTTTAGCGGTGGGATGGCAGGGTTAGGGGAATGGTTGGGCTTGATGATCTTAAAGGGCTTTTCCAACCTAAACGATTCTGTGATTCTAAAAGGCAGGGGAGCATCACTGCAGCGCTCGCTGCTGCCAGCCTCAGGCCCCTTGCAGCGCTGTCCTCCTCCCTGCCCCTGGCAGCAATGACTCAGGTGACTCCTCTCCCAAACGAACACATTGCCAGAGCTTTCCATACCTCGCAACCGAGATCCAGAGGCGTCCAACAGTGCAGATCTGGGAATCCTCCTCATCTTCCAGGGTATAGTTTTCTCCAAGGACCTTCACAGGCTGCCCAGCATGGATGGTACCACTCAGCACTCTGCCAAAGGCGTGGAACTGGACACCGTCGTCTGTGCTGTACATTTTTGTTGTGTGACACATCAGCGGACCCTTTCCAGGAGAGAGACAAAGCGAGAGAAATAAGCCTCTTTCATAATACAGTCAAGAAACAGACACAGACCCAGTAGGACTCACAGATACAAAGGGATTCATGGTCTGGAACCTAGAAATACGTCTTTTGACTTGCCAAGCCCTTCATTTCCTTCCACTGGAAGCCTTACACCTCCTTGCCCTGTATGGAGACCCCTGGAACGACTTCAGTGGCTTTTCTGGCAATTCTCCCTCCTCTGGTGGAGCAGTAAATAGTGGTGGGAACAAGGCGATGAGAAGAAATGTCATCTGCTGGCCTGCAAACCAGCTCGGGTCAGAGCACCCGAACCTCCACAGACCACAGCTCTCCGTCCTGTAAGGTCACTCCACAACTGGTGACCTGGTAACAGTCACCACTGTACAGTTTTATGTGGGTAATCACAACTCATTAAAACAAGCAATTCATTTTCTTTCCAGACATCGGAGCAAAAGTCACGGGCAAATTCCTCACTAGCTGCTGGCTGGCGTTGGTGGCTCTAGACAACTCTAAATGACAGCTCAGTACAAGCTGTTTGAGGAGGAAGGTTTTTGCAAGGCTTTGATAGGAAAGGTGCTGACTAACTAATGCAGGGTTATTTTTATCAGTATAGTTCAGATCAGTTTTCTCAGAGTTTGGAGAAAGAGAATCAAACTTCAAGGAAAAGGGACAAAAAGGCAGCAAAAGGACACAAAATCACCCTGCAGTCCCCACATGCTCTGAAGTCCTGACCTAGTCCTATTCTTCTCTGAACACTGCCAAACAATTCTCTCTCTTAAGGGCTGCCCTGTCAGGCAGCTAGGTTTCTCAGAGTGAAGAAATTTGTTTCAGATTCGGATGAGAGGTTTCAAAATGCTGGAAGTCTAATCTGTGCAGATGGCTGTCTAGGAGGCAGCTGCCCTGTCAAGGCAGTGACAGGAGGGCATATTTGCCGCGCTTTTGGACACTCAGGCAAAGCAGAAGAGCTTCCTTACGTCAGGGTCGCATTCACTCATGGCCTCCCCTAGATCAGAGTCGACGCCACCAGTGTAGGTATGCTCGATTTTCGTCTTGGCTCCCACCTTCGGGGAGGGGATATGCTGCACACACATGTCCACAAAGCCTGGAAAAGGAACACTTCATGAGAACACAATTAAGCAGTGTAGAGGAAAGAAATGGACTCCAATAAACACACGGCAAAGCCATTCTGACTGCAGTGCACTTGCAGCAATGGGGAAGATGTGAGCAGTGTCTCAAGCTGTCCTTTGGGCTTAATATTTTATATCTGGAAAGCGGCAACGGGATCTGTGCAAGAGAGCACTCCATGGCTGTAATACAGCCCTTAACACTGCTGATATGAGACTAGGGTATTGGGAAGATTGTGGAGGGGAAGACAAACAGCATTTACCTGTGAATTCCCCAAAGAACTTCTTGCAGACAAGCCGCAGGAGGGGCCGAATGTTCAATTTCAATTCCTCTTTGGTCAGGTGGATGCCAAGTTCATCCAGAGTTCTGGGCAGGGTTGTGTCCACGTCCCCCACCACCTGCAAGACAAAAAGCACCACTCTCAGCTTTGCTGTGGGGGAGGGGGAGTTGGGGGCAAGCCAATAACTCCCAGGTGCAGCTTCACACACTCAAGGCTCTTGACCTGATCTGGATTAGAGCTCACACAAGAACTGGCTGGCTGGTTCAAATCATCACTTGGCTGATATTAGACCATACTAGAAAGAGCAAAATCAGTTCTGTTAATTGTGCAAATATAGGGCTATATTTGCAAGGAGCAACCATTAAGGAGTTGCTCACCATTATTCTGCACCCCCAAAGCCAGGAATTCGTGAAGATCCCGCGGCGTAACAGCGGGAGTCCCACAGGCACCAGACACCCCACCAGCCAGTGTTCAGCCCTTGGCTGCTCCTGTCTGAACTGTGGGAAGGAGAATGAACCACCCCATACCTGAGCCAAGATCTTGTACAGGGGCTCCAGAATGAACTCCACAAAACTGCGCTGGGAACTGCTCGTTGGGGCCTTTTTGGTGAACTTGCGGCTGTTGGGGGACAAAAGAGAGACGTGAGGAGCAAGCACTCTGCAAGCACCCCTACTGCGAACACAGCCTCTGCTCTTCCCAGGTTATCTTCTCCCTCCCAACCTCCCTGGGAAGCAGTCTTGGACACAGGAGTCAAGCTTACTCCAAACCATGGGCAGAAAAGGCTCTCAGCTCCCACTCACGGGATTCAGGACCATATGGATTCACACCAAGCAGGAGGCCTGACTCAACCCTTCCCAGATACTACCCCATCATGGCATCATAGGACAACTCAGGTTGGAAGGGACCTTGTGTGGTCATCCAGCCCACGATTTACAGGGAAAGGAGGGAAAAAGCCATCAATAAACCAATGGACATTTAAACAGGCTTCTTACGTCTTCGGGTTGAAGTAGATGTCACCCCAAAGCCGCTTCGCAAACTCCTGATAATTGATATCTCCTAAATGGAAAAACCAAATGACAAAAGTCTCTCAGATGTCACTGTATTTCTCTCATCTTGGAAATCTTTGGTTTTAAGCTTTTAAAACAAACCTGGGAATTCAATTTAATAGACCAATGCTGGTGAGTGAATGTGTGGTGTCAATTCTGAATAAATGATTAAGTCCCCACCTGGGGAGACCAGGCAGAGAGATAGGCAGAAAACAGTCCCCTGAGGACGACAGCAGCAGCCCAGGTACACTGTGGGTTCACTCACTCCTCAGGAACATTTCGACTCTCTCAATTACATGGAAGGTTGGAGCTGAGAAGACCCGGCCTGCCAGACACCGTGCTGCAGGAACCCGGTTACATCTGCTTCATTTTTCAAACATTAACGCTGCAACCTGACACTGTAGTGCCAAGGTGCTGGGATGACTTACACCTGATCTGCCCCGCAGGCTGATCACAAGCCTTTTCTGCCTCGCTGAACATCTCCAGGTTCTTTTCCCTTTTTCAGCTGATGCACTAAGCGCATAGCCAAATACCCAAGCGCTGAAGGAACAGTGTAATGCTCGGCTGTCATGGTGAATTTATAAATAATAAGACAGCAGTGATAATTTACAGCAGTTTCCAAACAAGCTTTTGCTGTGGGCAGATGTGCAAGCATAAGAAATTTCACGGTGGCGGCGGTTTTGATAGTTAAACTACTATAACTCATGTTATTTGATGTGTGGTGGCTGCACATAAAATCCCTGGTGGCCACAACTGAATATTACTGCCTTCAAGTACCTGTACAGCTCGTATCTGCCCCACATGGATGGCATCTCCTACTGACTGTGCCTGCATCTTTATCAGTCCCCTGAAGAAGGGGTATTATCCTGGCAGGCATTCAGTTAATTCTGTGATGCCCAGGGAGCTCATTTATTTCTCCAAACTCACGAGGACACACGGTAGCCCTGGCAGATCAGTCCCTGACCTCTGCAACTTCATCCTCCCTCAAGCTAACATCTTTGCAAGAGCCAGGCCAGCTGCTTTACAGCATCCTTCTTCCCCCGCTCATGGCTCCTACAGATCACCCCAAATTCCCCAGTGTGAGACTTCAAAAATCTTGGCTGTACAGCTGGCTAACGCAAGCAAAAGGCCCACTTTTACAAGTGGCGCATTGCCTTGAGTGGGCACCTGGGGAACAGAAAATTAAATCAAAGCCATAGAAAGACAGTTTCTTAAAAAGGAAAGAGGGCAAGAGTGCAAAACCTTGCGCGCCAAGTTTGCGCCCGGCTGCAGCTGAGTCTCAGACTCTGGAGACTTCTGTGAAAAAGGCAGGCAGAACTTAACTGCTTCGCTTCTGAGCTGTTCTCATAAGAAGGCAAAGCACAACACACAGACTTGCTTTCAACTGCCATAGCATGACTTGTTTTTTCTGCTTAAGGCTACATATAAAATATTGGCTTCTGACTCAAGAAACATTTATCAGGAGAAACCATCTAGCTAAAACCAAGTTAGAACCGTATTTTTTGCTTTTTACCACCCAGGGCTCAGATCTGCAGTAACTCGCAACTCCTAGAAATTCAAGAGCACACATACTGGCCATGTATGTGCAGCAAAAGATGAAGCTGAATGGCTTAGAAAGCCTCAACAAAACAGGTTAGGAAATCAGATGTTAAAGTGTACAAGGTTTCTGGATAATCCTCACCATATGTGTCTGCATAAATCTTTGCAAAAGATCCCAGCGTGAAGCAGATGCTGTACTGTGAACTGGAGAAACACACGTTCCCCAGAAGGGGAGACAGAACGAGGTTCTCATCAGTGGAATACATGCTGAGAGGAGACAGTTTTTAGAGACAAAAAAAAAAAAAAAAAAAAAAAAAAAAAAAGCGTTATGAACCAAGGAAGACACTTAAATCCACTTCCCACACCAAATAGTGGTATGCCACAGGCAAGGATTCTACACTGCCAAATAGCATCTTAAAACAGGCTGCAGCATGCTCACCATCAGAATTTTAGGGTCACTATCATTTTAGGACTATAAATTTCAAAGCATTAGTGTACAAAGAAATATTTAAAGACCTAGAACTAAAATGTCATCAGCACAAGTGCTTTGTATTTTTTGTCAGGTAGAGTTTTGCTTCCTCTAAAAAAAGGCAGCAGAGTTGGTGAACCAAGCAAGGGAAAAGATAATACAAGGCAAATAATGTAGGGATAGAATTGAATCAAAACAGTTTTAATGAGTTCACAAACATGCTGGACAGGATAAATTACCCTGCTCTGAGCTGCGTGATGCCAGGAGCAATTGAACAGAGAGACATGCAAGTGAGCTCCTGTGCAAATTCAGTTTGGGGTTATATGGGCTACAGTGCAGACACACACAAATTGAAGGGAAGAACGCTGTGAAGAGCAGCACCTGGATGCAGAAGAACCCACTGAAACGATGCATTGCTACCGCAAAAGCTAGAGATGTCCCTCCCTTCTCTGGGCAGGGTCTTGCAAGGAGATTTGACCATAGCAGTATCATAGTCTCTGTTGGTTGGGACAGCGAGTTCCTATTAGCTTTGTAACAAACGTTTATGAGCTTTGAGACACCTCAGCCTACAGTTTGGGATATAGCCTGGGTGATTTCAGTGTATTTGAGACATTCGGGAGCATAGAAGTTCCCTGCTCCGGTCATATGTCCACTACCCCTACTTTTTAATGGGGGAAAAAAGAGCTGATTCCATGAAGCTTATCAGAATTCAGGCAGAATTGGCCCTTCCTGTATAAGTCAATATATTGGCTGAGATGAATTCCCAATGGTTCTTCCTGCCCCATTTTCTATGATTCAACACACCAAGAGACAAACTCATGAGTTTTTAGGCACACATAGGGCTCCCAAAAAAAGCACCTGCAATGGAACAGGGACAGCAAGCACTAACAACGCATTATCCCAAACACCCATACCTGATCAGACCATTAACTTCATCTACGATGTGTCGGAGTTTGTAATAAGCATCTGTAGGGGGCAATTTCAGCTCCAGAATCAGTCGGTCTATCTTGTTGATGCACACGGTCACTGCGAGCCTTTCCTGCACGGCATGCTTAATCAGCCTCTCTGTGTTCAGCATCACCTGCAGGGAACAGCAAGTACAAACACCCCTAGCGAAAGCCCTCCACAAAATGCTATCTCGGGCATGACAGACAAAGCAGCGACCCTTACGCACAGGGCTGCAGTGCTGTAGAAAAGCCTAAGCTCAGCCACCAGCCATCAGCTAATCTTCCTGAAATTTAGAAGTAGGTGCTAACCCAACCGAATTCCTTGAATCCTACCCCTTGAACATTTTTGATATAAATAATGTGCTCAAATTTAGGTATCATGGGGATGGAGATGCAAATAAGTTAGATAATCAGCCTACAGGTCACACATATCACGTCAGCCCTGGACACAGAAGCCAAAGGCTTGACTCCCTGTTTTGGCTGGAAAACACTCTCACTTCCCAAACTGTCCTCCAAAAACCCTTCGCCCCGGAAAGCCGAACCCCTCCCAGGCCTTCATGCTCAGGCAGGATCAAAGACTGCAGAGGAAGATATTTTGAAGTCAACCCCTAGGAGAACCTGGCACTCACCCCCTCAGCCGCATCAATGAAAAGTACAACGCCGTCCGAGATACGAAGGCCAGCTGTCACCTCATCCGAAAAATTGACGTGACCTTCAAAACCACAAAATGGTAGTGACAACCAGAGTAAGCCCTGGCACCAGCAGCGCAGAGGGTGGAAGGCCATCCCTCTGCTCTGCAGCTTGCTCTGGTCACTGGCATCCAGCACAGAACGCTTCCTCCTCAGACAGGGACCCAGGAGCAGCTGCCAGAGCTCCATACAGGGATTTGCTTCAGCTTTAATGCTTTTTTTTTGAGAATAAACAGAACAACTCATTTAACAGGCACTTTTCCTCACATTTGTTACTGTTTTTCTCACAGCTCTGTGCAAGTACTTCAGGAAAAGAAGGAAGATGACTTCTCACCAAAGAACAACAGATGCCTCTCCCTCCAGTCTCCTCCTGCGCTCTAACCTCCCTCATCTTGAGCTGTAACTCAACAGATGTGTCCCAAGACCCTCTTTCCTAAAGTTCAGCCTTGGTTTCTTACAACAAGTTGATCCATGACTACGTTCCCCCCACAGGAGCTTGTCAGAGGCTCGAGGGAACTTGCTGAGTCTCACTGTGGGGCAACAGTATTTGAGAAAAGCACCGTCCCCACTGTGCATGATACCTGGAAAATCCAATTCTACACGTGCTTCTCTTACTTGAGTGAAACACATTTTCAGCCCCATTAGCCCTCAGTTAGGCCTGATAATCAGAAACACAAGCCGGACTAAAAGCCAGCTGCACAGTTGTTACTGCTGGAAGTTATTTCAGAAGAATGAACTTAGCTAAAGGCTCAGAACTGGGCTGGAATCATCTACAATCATAGAATCACAGAACAGTTTGGGTTGGAAAAGCCCTTTGAGATCATCAAGCCCAACCATTCCCCTAACCCTGCCATCCCACCACTAAACCCTGTCCCTAAGCACCTTGTCTGCCCAGCTTTTAAATACCCCCAGGGATGGGGACTCGACCACTTCCCTGGGCAGCCCCTTCCAGTCCTCGACAGCCCTTTCAGGGAAGAAATTTTTCCCAATGTCCAATCTAAACCTGCCCTGGCACAACTTGAGGCCATTTTCCTTCATCCTATTGCTTGTTACTCTACAAAAAAACCCAAACCAAAACATGGGTTTCTGTCTGTGAAAGAAAACCGCCCAGGGTTTCATTGCACCCAAGTGACATTACCAGATGAATCAGGGAGGTTTCAGGGTATATAGATTCTTTCTTTGTTTTTCTGAGAGCCAATGCTACATAATCCCACTGCAATCCAACACAAAAGCTCTGTGAAGGCCCTCATTAGCCACCACTGTACATGTTTTCATTGCTCTTCTCCTGTCAATAGCACTACCCGGAGGACCAAAGGGGTTTATTAATGAGAGAAACCTTGGGTTCACATGGTCATGTATCTGCTCCACACATCAAGCCGCCTTCAGCTAAGTGCATCCCAAACCAGGATTTTCAGGATTACACAATCACCTGGAGTGTCGATGATGTTGAAGAGAAAAGACTTTCCTTTGGTGTCTGGCAGAACAATAGTCACTGGTGTGCTCTTGATCCCTACGCCCCTCTGAAAGACAGGAGGAAACCAGGATTATCAGTTAAAATGAAAAAAATACATCGCTACGTAAAGATGCAAAAAATGATCAAAGAAAAATCAAAAAATATGGAAAGAAGTAAACAACCATCCAGGCCACCCTGTTACCCCCAGGGAGGAAGTAACAGCCTCAGATTGCTGCAGTACCCAGCCCAGCTCCTCCTTCCATACTGGCTCAGGCTGGTGAGCTACCACTGCGTAACCCACGCCTCATTTTGGATGAGGAAGTATAATACACAACACCAGAGACCAAAGAGGCATGTTTTTCTGTACTTTCACCCTTCTGCTGCTATCAAGTTATACCTCAAAGCATAAGATTTGATCACCCAGAGTATACAGCAGAGCATTAAGATGAAGAGAAAGAAATGCTTCACAGGATTGTTCTGGTCATGACAATATTTAGCGAGTAGACAAAATAAGATTCCCATTCACGTCCAACCACATGGAGTCAGAGCACCCAGCTAAGAGTTCCCATCACAGGAAACAGAGGAGAAATAAGTTTATGTTGAAATTATAGTTTTTCTCCCCATCCATCATTACTGTAAGCCCCTTCCACCTCTTTCCCTCAAAGAAAATGGGAGTTACCCATATGCTGGGATCACTCTGGTTTAGATTTTCATCGTTGCACAGGCCATCATCTCAGATAAATAAAATCATACATGGAGATGAGGGTTGCAGGAAATGGAAGAAAGTTGGACTGGGCATCTTAGCGAGGCAAACAAGAGGAGCAGATCATTTTATTGATAAAGGAAATAGTCAAAATGTGGAAGGCACAAAAAGACTGACAACTGGATAAAAATCACTGCCTGTTCTACAAGACTCACTTACCTCTTGCTCTGTGAACAATATATCAGTGTAGCACAGCTGCAAAGACAAAACAAAAGTCAGAATATCACATTTTGGTATCAAATATTAAGTATGAAGCAGAACACAGTAACTCTTTACACATGGTTAAGGTGGCAAGTAAGCAAGAGAGACAGGAGACAGCTGGTGGACGGCAATAAGTGCTGAGCCCCCAGGGCTCAGTGCTGGGGCCAGTTCTGTTTAACATCTTTATCAATGACCTGGATGAGGGGATTGAGGGCACCCTCAGTCAGTTTGCAGATGACACCAAGCTGGGCAGGAGTGTCAATCTGCTGGAGGGGAGGAGGGCTCTCAGAGGGACCTGGACAGGCTGGATCCATGGGCCCAGGCCAATTGGGTGAGGTTCAACAAGGCCAAGGGCTGGGTCCTGCACTGGGGTCACAACAACTCCATGGAACACTACAGGTGTGGGGCAGAGTGGCCGGAAAGCTGCCCAGCAGAAAAGGACCTAGGGGTGCTGGTCAACAGGCGGCTGAATAGGAGCCAGCAGCGTGCCCAGGTGGCCAAGAGGGCCAACGGCATCCTGGCTTTTATCAGGAATGGTGTGGCCAGCAGGAGCAGGGCAGTGATTGTGCCCCTGTCCTGGGCACTGGTGAGGCCGCCCCTCGAATGCTGGGTTCAGGATTGGGCTCCTCACTCCCAGAAGGACATGGAGGGGCTGGAGCGTGTCCAGAGAAGGGCACCGGAGACGGGGAGGGGTCTGGAGCCCAAGGCTGCTGGGGAGCGGCTGGGGGAGCTGGGGGTGTTCAGCCTGGAGCAGAGGAGGCTGAGGGGAGCCCTTATCACTCCCTACAACTGCCTGACAGGAGGGAGGTGCCGGGGGGGGTCTGGCTCTGCTCCCAGGGAACGGGCGATGGGACGAGGGGAAACGGCCTCAAGTTGCACCAGGGCAGGTTTAGGTTGGACATTAGGAAAAATTCCTTCCCCAAAAGGGTTGTTAAGGACTGGAAGGGGCTGCCCAGGGAAGGGATCGAGTCCCCATCCCTGGGGGTATTTAAAAGTCAGGCAGACGAGGTGCTTAGGGCCAGGGTTTAGTGGTGGGATGGCAGGGTTAGGGTAACGGTTGGGCTTGATGATCTTAAATGGCTTTTCCAACCTAAACGATTCTGTGATTCTATGAATTAGAACTGAGCTCTGGCTTTCCAGTCCTACTTTCTAACCACTAAACCACATTTTCCCCATGTACAGCCACACTCCCTCTGAGCGTAACAGCCAAGCCATGTTCCCCAGGGCAGGAATAGACCAAAAGCTCACTTACATCCTGGTCATAGCGCTTCCGGATTTCTGGGTGTGTCTGTTCTATCAGGCAGTCAACAAAACACGTCTGAAAAATATCAGAGCACAAGAGAAAGGAGGTCACTGTGTTCAGACAGATAAATACAAGTACAACCCCACCCCTCCTGTAGCAGTACAGAGAAAGTTGGGCACGTTATTATTTCCACGTGGCTGAAAGAAAACCTACAAATAACTGCGTCAGCAAGAGGAACAGAAAGAGATTGCTGCTGCAGAGATTGAGGGAATCAAGAGAAATGGGAAAAGTAAGCGACAGACCATTACTACTACCCGACACATGTTGGATATTCGCACTACCTTGCCGTGGTGAAGGTGCCCACACAGAGTCACATTTCGAATTAGCTCTGAGTTGTCCATCAGATCTGCCAGGAAACTGGAGGAACAAAACACAAAAGACTGTTGGAGGCTTCTGCTGTGTCTAAGAAAAGTAGGAGCCATTTCAGCTACACTTTCTCTCCAAGGTGCCCCCTGAATCCTCTCCAAACTTTCATTCTGCCAATGCCCTGCGGAGGAAGAATCCCACTTTCCAGATGGGAAGGACAAGAGAGTTGGAGTCCTAGACAGATGGCAGTGGGTGGGAGGATACGGAGCTGGTAAAACTGCCAGCGATGGAATATTATTGAGTATTTTTCTTCTCTTCTAGTCAGTATTAGAGCAAAAGTCACATCCATGTACTCGGATGATGAAATACTTCCACTCAAATAGTGGCAGGCAGTCAAGGAAATCACAGAGCTGGATAACAAGCACCCCACGCAGTTTTAAAAGGTAGCCACAGGGCTCCACAGACCATTATGAATTATGATTTTCAGGTCTTCAAACAGTGACGTTCCCAGGGACACAAGGAAACAGCAATGGAATCTAAATCTTTTTAGAATCAGCGACTGAACTAGGTAATGATGGGCCGGTCACTTCGGCATGGATCCTGGCCAAGATATAATTGAGATCCTAAATTACCAACTCTTCTAAAAAATAATGGGATGCTGTAAAACAAGTATCCATTGCTATGGGTCTGCAGGCTGTCAAATCATCTCCTTTTTCAAAAGACTTCATTTTCACTGACGCGGTAGACTTCTTAATGTAAAACATTTTGTTTAAGAGCTAAAAAATACAAAAATCCATAATAACAGTGATTAAAAGCTTGCTTATTGGTCTTAAAATAAGGCTAAATGAGAAATCAATACCAAGCTTGCACGTTTCTGGTTAAGTGCCACAAGGAATTCTCCTGGCCCCATCCTACCATTTATATCAACAAACAGGATGAAGAGGAATTAATTACAGATGGAATGAGCAGAGGACAGAGGGATCAGGAAAGTGGTAGATAATGAAGAATATGGGTCATTGACTAAGAGCAAAATGGACTGCTTAGAAAAATAAGACCCAGATGGCTTTTTGGTTTATATCTGGCTGTATCAAAAATATCTCTGATCAACAAACACGGCCAAACCGACGATATCGGGGCCAGCCCCTACAAGCAGCCATTGTAAAATGGTCATAGAATCATAGAATCATTTAGGTTGGAAAAGGCCTTTAAGATCATCAAGTCCAACCGTTACCCTAACCCTGCCATCCCACCACTAAACCCTGTCCCTAAGCACCTCGTCTGCCCGGCTTTTAAATACCCCCAGGGATGGGGACTCAACCCCTTCCCTGGGCAGCCCCTTCCAGTCCTTGACAACCCTTTTGGGGAAGGAAGTTTTCCTAATGTCCAACCTAAACCTGCCCTGGTGCAACTTGAGGCGCTGGGCATCCAAGTAACCAACTGACTGAAGACGAACTCCAGTGAAATGTTGTTGCCGGGAAAATCACAGGATCCTTGATTCGCAGAGAGACTGCTGACATTGGGGTCTGTTTGGTACCCAGGGAACTGCTACTCAGCCTGCATCTGGTTCCGGGATCTAGACTTGAAGGCGACTATTGAAAATCAAAAAAAAAAAGCTCTGACTAGCCATGAAGTGGCGTGTGGAAAGATGAGCCTAACAAGACCAGCTCAATCTCTTCGTCCTCAAATAGAAGACACCATACAGAAACACTGTTTTCAGAGTCCCTCCGCCCATTGACAAAATGTAGATCTTGATGCTAACATTATATATTTCTAATAAAGTAAACAACTGGTTTTATTCCTTTCCCAAGTTGCGTGAGATATTATATCTGGGGTTTTAAATTTGTTTGGAATTTTTTCCAGGGTTTTCTCTCTCAACCCTGGCCTCCCAGGGGCTGCTTTGTGGGGCACAACCAGCAGAGCCCGAGTACAGCAGAAGTGCAGCTTAGCTGCAGCATTACACTGACCTACAACACAACTTTGCATACAACCAGTGGCATAAAAATTCCCCCCAGAAACTCCTCCAGGATAGGTGGGGATTAATCTGAGGCAGCAGTAGGCCAATGGTCACTGGGATCAACCCAAAATGTCCCAGTATGAGGTGTGCCACACACCGACCGTACAAATATTTCTTGAGCCAGTCAAGAAAACTTGCTTTCAGCTAATCCACACCACAAGGCTTTCCGATTATCAGGCTTTGCATCAGCCGTCAAAGTAAGATTTGGACTTGATGATCTTAAAGGTCTTTTCCAAGAGAAACAATTCTATGACTCTATCATTCTAGTGTCAGAAAACTATGCAATACGCTGCATTACATGGAGGGAAAAATATCTGTAAAATTGTTTGTCTTGTACTTTTTTGTCTTCTTTTTGGTTCAAAATACGGGAAACGACCGCACTCAGTTCTGTTGCTGGTGTCAGTAAGAAACAAAACCAATGCCCCCCGAAATCCGCCTCCTCCACATAGCACACAGCACTCTGCCTCCCCACCTTTGCCTGCAAACCACAAAAAGTGAGGAAATCACAGCACAGATGGCCTGAGCCAACATACACGCTTAAAACCCCTACTTACTCCATCTCATAGACAGTGACCGGTAACGTCTGTTCCATCAGAGAGAATTTTTTGGTTTTCACGGGTTTAATAATAGGCTCTGAAAACAAGAGAAAGAACAATAAAACACTGTTACCAGAGACCCTGAACCCAGCAGGCTCAGGAATGGTCGTAGGGAACAGGGACTTTTGCAGACAAAACCACAATTTTCAAGCTGACAGGTTCTCTGAGCTTTTTATAAAAGCAGCTGCACACTAGATGATCGTTGCAGGTCCCTTCCAACTGAACTATTCTCTTGTACAAGGATCAAATGAGATGACTTAAACACATTTTCATTTCTCCTTAAATATCTTTCCACTATCTGCTGATACCTGTTCTTCAAAAGATACGTTTGTTTGGCATTTGTAATCATCCTGAGTGACAAAATCTGCACACCGCCAGACAAGCAAGAGTCTACGCGTTCCTGGGTCTGAGGGGGAATCCAAAAGGAGCATTAAAACCAATGGGGAGAATGGAAGGGAATATTATTTTCCCTTTTCCAAGGATCCACAAAGATTTTTCTCCTCCCTCCATACCTGACTCGCTGCTTCCTCACCACTTACCAGTGAGAGGCTGCGTGTCCTCCTCCTGTACTATCGTCTCTACTTCAGGCCCATACACCTCCTCAGCGGTGGGATAGTATTTCTTATCCTCATGCAGCACCACCTCCATCCCAGAGTGGTCCTCATCATGGTCCCCCATATCGTCATCATCGTCATCATCCTCGAGCTGCAACCAACGCTCACATTTAGCTGCTGCCGGCACCCAAGTGCTTTACAAACACCCATCACCCCAGAAAGTATGGGCTCAGAGCCACACATGGCAAGAGAGGTACAAACCCAGCCAGGGAACCACCATCACGGCCCCAGCATCTCATGTCAGGCAGCAGAGCAGCTTGCAGAGGTGCCCTCTGTAAGCAACACCCCTCTTCCTGCTGCAGGACAGCTTGAAAACGAACACCAAGAGCACTCGCAGCAACTCCTGCCCCTCGCTCGCATACACGACACGACCCCGATCACACACAGACACCGCTTTTAGATGAACTGCAGGAACGGGGGACTAGAAGGGGTTCCCTCGGTCTTCCTATGCTTTCCCCATCATGGCACAGCAGCTTCTGCCGTCCTCCCCCTCATCACTCTCCTCTACTGTCTGTGGAGTCTTGCTCTGCCTTCGCCACCCAGGAGTTGAGCTCCTTGCAATGCTGCCATAGCATCAGCACATGCTACTAAAGGCCTGAAGACCTCATAGAATGGACACGAATCCTCCACTGGATTGAATGCAAATGAAAAAGCCCAACGTGGCTTGAGCTACAGAAGCTCCCAGTTCTAACCACGGTTCAAGCAGAAGCGTTGGCTTTCCCTTCATGGCAGGAGCAGGAGGGCAGCTTTTGCCAAATCTTTTAAATAAATGAATCCACTCTGATCCTCAGGAGTCAAATTCCACCCGTGAACAAAGCCTCACTGCAGAACCACAGCCCGGCATGAAAAAGGAATCACTGGCAGCTTGCGAAGACCAAGGCGCTCAGTCCCTGCTCCCGTGTGGGGTACGGGGCAGGACGATGCCCGATACCGCACCTCCACCCGTCCCCACCGCTCACCTCATCCAGATCCTTGGCCTCTCTGCCCAGCTCGTCGTCGTCATCGTCCGAGTCCAGCTCCGGCCCGATGTAGTTCCCAACTTCGCCCTCGGCCCCCCCCGGCGGGGGGGGGGCCCCCCCCCCCCGAGCCCCCCCCGGCCCCCGGCCTGCGCGCCGGGCGCCCTCCTTCTTCACCGCCCCCTCCCCGGGCCCTTCTCCCCGCCTTCACCTTCGCCACCCCCTCCCCGGTCCCCTCCCCCGCCTTCACCCCACCTTCACGGGCCCCGTTCCCGCTCTCTCCCGCCGAGCTGCCCTCGCCGCCGGCGCCGCCGACACCGCCACGGAAGGCCCGCGGGCTGCTAGTGCTGCCTGCGCTCGGGGAGGACGAGGTCGGGACCGGTCCCGGCGGGGTCCCGGTGCCCGCTGGTCGGGCCGGGCCGCGCGGGGCGGCGGGGCCGGTTCTGTCAGGCGCGGCCCAGGCAGCCCCGCCGGGGCCTCGCGCCGCGCTGCCCTGTCGCTATGGCGACGGGAGGGGAGCCCGCGCGCGGCAGAGAGGCTCCAGGAACGGAGATGTATCGGGCCCCGGCGGGGCTGTCACGACTGAGTGAGGGGCCCCGGGGGCGGAGGTGTATCGTGGCCCGGGCAGGGCTGTCACAATAGCAGCGGGGTTCCCAGTTACCCCAGCGTGACAGGGCTTGTCGTGACAAGAGTGAGGGCGTCTGGGGCTGGTGGTGTGTGCAGCCTGGTAGGACTATCACGACAGGAGTGGGGTCACCAGGGCCAGTCCTGGTAGGACCGTCACGACAGAAGTGGGGTTCCCAAGGCCAGCCCTGGTAGGACTGTCACGACAGGAGTGGGGTCCTTGTGCACCCAGGGGTGGCCCTGACCCCTGTCGCCACGGGCCTCAGGTCCCTCCCGGCTCCCTGCCCGGGTCCCCCAGCACATCCCCCCCCCGTGCCCCCACCGGTGGCAGGGCCGGGATGGAGGCGGACGGAGCCCTGGACCCCGTGGCACTGAAGCGGGAGCTGCGGGCGGCGGTGGAGGCTGACGAGAGGCGTGAGAGAGAGAACGACGCCAAGCTGCGGGCCGTGCGCCAGCGCGTCCCCTCCTACGAAGAGTTCAGGTCCGTCGGGGGCCGCCCGGGGTGGGAGGGCGGGTTTGGGTGCTGCCCTACCCCAAAGGCCCCTGTCAATGCCATCACCAAAGCTTTGCTCAGTGCCAGCTGCTCCTGCCGTGGGGCCAACCCAACCTCACAGGAGGGTTTGGAGCTCTTTTGGAGCTCTTTTGGAAGTTCAGAATTAGGAGATGAGGTCACCCAGCGGGTTTGGGCTCAAACCTTGCTCTGAGAGGTTTTCTGCTCCAGGTGACCATGAGTGTGGCTTGACAGGGCAGCAAACCCAGCTTTGGGGTTCCCAAAAAGGCCACGGCCCCGTGGCACAGAACCCAGGTGGGACAGAAACTCAGAAACTTCTTTAAGATTTGCCCCCCCCAAAAGAAGGTTGATGTCTGTGGGGTAAGATGTCAGATGTTCCAGCTGGAAATGCCCAGCTCCAGTGCAGGTCTCCATGGTGGCCAAGCTGTGGACCAGCGGACGGGTGGCTGGCTGTCCCCTCCTTCCAGCACATTGTCCCCTCGCCCTGTTCCCAGGCACAGCACCCACCTCCCAAAGCCCTGCCAGCCTGCCCTGCCCTCCCTTCCCTCCCTGCACACCCCATGCCGTGGTGGTGATGCAGAAGAAGAGGATGATGCATGTCCCTATGCATGTTTGTGCTCCCAAACCTGTCACCGCTTTGTCCAAGGTGGTTTGGGAGCAGGTTTGTGGCCTGGGGATGGCAGGGATGCTCCGCAGAGGCAGCACGGGGCACTCCCAATGCCCACCAAAGTCCTGGATCCACCTATGGACCCATCTGGGAATGTTGATCTCCACAGACAGATCTGTAGGTGGATCCAGGATTTTGACCAACCCATGGTAGACTTACACAGGTCTGGATCAAATTCCATTCACGGCCTCATCTCCACCTACATTCAGTCCTGCCATCTGATACCTGAAAGGCAGGAAAACACTTCAAAATGGTGTTTTCTCCCCCAACCTTCTTGCCAGTCCCTATAAAAGGATTCCTGAGTGCTTTTAAGCTGCTTCATCCATCAGTGTGTTGGTAACGGTACAAGTAATCTAAGGGAGGTAATGGAGCAGCTTCTCTGTGGATGCAGCATCTTCACTTGCGTATCCCACACTGACACAGGAGCAGAGACCCGGACCCCTTCAAACATCTCCTGCCTAGTACTGGGAGGACTAACTGCAGGGATTCATCCCACGGGATGAGAAGAGCCATGTGAGCCACTGAGTCTGGGCTGCTGTAGTTAGTCGCAGATATCAGCGTAATAATTCAAATGAATCCACAAAAATGTACCCGCCCAGTGCGCTGCAAGCTGCGGAACAGTCCCTTGGCTCTGTGGGAATTTAGGGTCTTTCCTCTGGAAGTCCCAAAGCCATAGAAACGTCAGTGCGTCGTAAAAAAACGGCAGGAGGAAACAGTTGTGTGAGTTCCTCAGGGAATGAGCTGTTGCCCATGCTGTGGAGGAGCCACGGTGCTTGGTGGCGGTGCAGCCTGCGGGGAAATTCCTGCCTTGTTGGTCCCGACAATTGGATCAACACCGAGTGTGTGAGGAGGATGTGTCTGCCAACTGCCCCATGCAGTATCTTCTCTTTTCCTCTGACCCCCCTCTGATGGTTTGTGATCTCATTTGAATCCTGATCTTGTTTGATAGAGTCACAGGATGGTTTGGGTGGGAAGGGACTGTGAAAGATCATCCAGGCCATCCCCCGCCATGGGCAGGGACATCTCTCACTGGATCAGGTTGCTCAGAGCCCAGTCCAACCTGGCCTTGAATGCTTCTGATGACGGCAGCCACAACTTCTCTGGACAACCTCTGCCAGTGTCTCACGACCGTCATCGTAAAACATTTCTTCCTCATGTCCAATTCAAACCTGCCCTCTGTCAGTTAAAAACCATTAGGCCGCCTGTCCTGTCACTATGGGCCCTGGTAAAAAGCCCCTATCTCTCTTACCAGCCCCCTCTAAGCACTGAATGGACGCAATCAGGTCTCCCCAGAGCCTTCTCCTCTCCAGGCTGAACAACCCCGACCCCCTCAGCCTTTCTCCACAGCAGAGCTGTCCCAGCCCTCGGACCATTTCTGTGGCCTCCTCTGGCCCCGCTCCAGCAGGTCCGCGCCTGGCTGGTGCTGGGGACCCCAGACGGGACACAGGGCTCCAGCGGGGTCTCCCCAGAGCGAAGCAGAGGGGGAGCATCCTATCCCTCACCCTGCTGGCCACACTGCTCTTTAGGGAGCCCAGGAGCCAGTTGGGCTTTCTGGGCTGTGGGCACACATTGCCGGCTCGCGTCCAATTCTTCATCCACCAGTACCCCCAAGCCCTTCTCTGCAGGGCTGCTCTCAGTCCATCCATCCATGCCCCAGCCTGTGCTGATGTTGGGGATTGCCCCAGCTCAGGTGCAGGACCTCGCACTTGGCCTGGCTCAACCTCACGAGGTTCACATGGCCCTGCTCCTCCAGCCTGTCCAGGTCCCTCTGGATGATACATATGGCCCAAACTTAGAAACTGCCTCGGAGAAGAAGCTCAAAGCCTCAACGTATTTGGTCTTGCTAAGTATCCCATCCCCTTCTTGTTGCCTGCAGGAACATTGTGCTGGCATCACACCTGAAGCCGCTAGAGAAAAAGGACAAGGTGGGTAAGAGGAGGAACGTGCTGTGGAATCCCTGTGCAGCCCGTGCCCAGGCCCCCCAAGCCAGTGACGTGGAAATACCCCAGGTGAGGGAGACGATTGCCGGGACATTGTCCACATCTAAAAATTACTCCAGAATAATTTGGGTATTATTTTAAAATGCAAGAGTTATTCAGAAATATCTCTACATGCGAGCAAGCCCTCCAAGTCCCCAGGAACATTGGTGTTTAGATAAGCACGGTGTTCGGTCTTGGCCCCTACTTTGTGTCTGGTAGGAGCTTGCACCAGCTGCTTGAAGAAGAGTCTGCTTCAACCCTGTAGGAATCTAAGACCAGCTGCACAGCCTCGCACCAGAGCTCCCAATGCCCTGCCTTTGAGGATGGCCAGTAATGGATTCTTGGGGAAGAGTGCCCTCCCTTAATGCACTCTTCCAGCTGGCTGCCGTTTAGCAACCAAGAGCCAGCGTTGTGCATCTGGATCACCACGTTTCATAGCCACAGACCCACAGATCTTCTGTGAACGTAGCCAGTTCTTGTTCACCCCATGGTTTAATTATGCAGGACCTGGAAAAGTGCTATTTTGTTTTAAATCTGCTGCCCGATGAATTCACTGGGCGGCCCTTAGTTCTTCAATTGAGGGAAATAGTGACTAAACATTTTCTATCCAAGTCATTTGTGATTTGAGTGACATCTGTCCTGCCCCTCTGGGGGACTTTGCCCATGCTGAAGTGTCCTGGTCACTGGATGTGTAGCCAGGGATGTTTCCCGTAGATGTTTCTGATAGATACTTTGACACTGAGTTTAATTTGCCTGTTTATAATGAGATCCATTTGCAACTATTCTAGGCAGCTTTGTATTTGTTTGGACTGTGCAATGATCTCCCCGGAGCAAATTCAGTTCCTAATCCCGTTAGCGCTTGGGCTCTGATTTACAGGACTTCTCCATGTTATGTTTAGACACAGCTTGATGTTGCTGTGCCTTGTTCTTGCTATCCATATAAAAGCCTAAACATTTTAATCCTCCTTCAGTCTGTGCATCGGTTAAGTCGGCAGCGATGAGTTCAGCACTTCAATTACATATTGTATAAAACAGGATTTCCTTTTATCTGGAGATGCCACATGGAGCTTGGTGCTCTCTTTTTAGTGCAAGCTCTGCCGCAGACCGTACGAATGTGGTATGTTATGAGACACTGTTGGGGCCATCTGCATATTTTCTGGGGTTTACGTCTCCTATCTTCTATCTCCTCACCCGTTTGATTTGCCTCATGGTGCTTAAGATGGAGCAGAGGTTTTCACTGAGCTACCCCCATCCCCAGGAGATCCTTTCCCCAGCAGTGATGGTGGATCTAGACTGGGCAGCGTGTCTGGTTCTGGTTAGGGTTGAGGTAACTCCACTACTGGTTTGTGTTCATCCATGCTGGGCTTCATATCTCATCCGTTCTTCCATTATTTTCCCCTGAAGTTCTCTGGTTTCTGTGGGGCTTGAGGAACCTGATATTTCTTTGTCTTTCTCTATGTTTTGCCACCTCACAAGCTTTATGCAGCCCTTTGTGCTCTCAGAGCCTGTATTTAAAACATCTCAGCCACCCACAGGTTGATCGGGATGGGGGGGAAGGAGGAGGATAAAAGTCTTCAAATGGGAACAAAACAAAAGGAACCGGTAATTATTTTTTCCTTCAGGAACTGGATCAACTGCCCGGAACCTCTGCCGAATTTTACAGAGATTGGCGCAGATGCTTAAAAAGCGGTAAAGAAAAATACCAGCTTTTGCTTGAACTCGGAGGGAAGGCCTTGGGCAGAATCTTTCAGGCTGATTTGGGCTTTGGCCTCCTGGGTGAATTCCTTACGGTGCTGTCAGAGCACATCTGTCACAAAGACAGAGCTACCATCCTTCAGATCTTACAGAGCCTTTCGGGCACCAAGCGCTTCGGGTTAAACGTGGATCTTCTGAGCAAGTCAGAGAAGGAGAGCAGCAGGGACTTGTTTAGGAAGCTGCGGAGCATGAGCAGGGATGATCGGACCGAGGGCCGCCCCAGTGGCCCAGCAAGCCACGAAGCAGAGAGGGAAGCCCGCGTCATGGACACCAGCCTGCAAAAGGAAGCTGAGGAAAGGATAGTGATGGAGCTGATGAAATGTTACCAGGTCAACTGAAGGAGCAGAAGCACCAGGGTCATGCAGAAACAGCATGCAAAAGAGGCTCAAAGCTTGACTTTGACATCACTGCGCAAGACGGCTAAACCGGGTACTTCTGGAGCATTGCTGGACATTTCTCTGTACCTGGGAGCCACCCAGAGCGATAGTTCTGCACAAATAAAGGTTAGTTACCGAGAGTTGTGATCTCTGGGGCAGGGTTTCCTCACAGAATGTCTCTGTGAGAATCTCTTAGATGAGGAGAACAAAAAAAGCCAAACCCCAAATAGTCCCTTCCCTTTTTCTTCTCTGTCCCTTGTCACTCAGGGGATTTAAGAAATGTAAGCAATGATACTTTGTGTTTAACCATACAGGCGCAGAAGTTAGAGAGGGCTGATGGAGGTGGTGGTAATGCTGTGCAAGGTGGTGTATCTGGGACTATGCAACCAGCTGGTTTGTTATTCTAGCCCAACCAGCAGGGCATGGGGTTAACCTCAGAGATCCTGTCACCTCGTGGTCCTCTGATCTCAGACACTCTCTGATTTTCTGAAATTCCACATAAATTGAAATTTGGAAGGATCTGACTGGGCACAAACTGAAGCATAAGAGGTTCCAGCTGAATGTGAGGAAGAAGTTCTTTCCCTGGAGGGTGACTGATGCCTGGCACAGGCTGCCCAGGGGGCTGTGGAGTCTCCTTCTCTGGAGATATTCAACCCCCACCTGGATGATGTCCTGTGCACCCTGCTCTGGGTGAGCCTGCTTGAGCAGGGGGGTGGGACTGGGTGATCTCCAGAGGGCCCTTCCAGCCCCTGCCATGCTGGGATTCTGTGACTCTGTGATCAGCCCAACACAGAGACTCTCCAGGACTGCCTAATACTGTGTCTAAACTGAGTCGCACTTCTGTTTTGGCTGCTGACCAGAGGTCTTCCTGTGGCACAGCTCAGCACCTACCCCCCAAGCTCAGTTCTGGGCTGGGAGGATCCTCAGGCTTCTCCCAAGCATGCTGAGGAGCCCAATGTACGTTACAGTGCTCAGACTCCCTTGAATTCAGTTCAAAAACAACTGCCAGGTCTGTTTTGTTGCAAAACCCCGCTAGAGGAGCAAAAGGTAGAGTCACTCTGGCAGACTAGAACCATCCCTCTCCCACACTTTCTGTAGAAACCACTAGGTCCCCAGTTGATTATCCTCTGAGGTCTGGCACTTGAATGTTGGGCTTTGTGGCATCTATCTTGGGGACATCTGTGTCTGTGCAACTACTTGTAGGTGCCATTCCTCTTGCCTTTGCCTAACACTTGCAAACCTGAGGACTAGAAGAAAACCAAGAGCTGAAATCTTAAAACAGGGAAGATCCCAGAGTTTCCCACAGGATGCAGGAACTGCCCCAGCATGACAGTTACAGCTCTGGTGGGAACAGGCACGGTGCTTTCACGAGTCCAGAGGCTCAAGGCTTGTGCTCACCTCCTATGTCAAGCACGGGAGCAGCCTGCTGCGTCCCCATCACCTGGGGAAAGGCAAAATCCCCACAGTTTGGTGAGAAGAGTCAGGAGAAATGAAGTACAGGAGAGGTTGTTTGAACATTCATGGGAGGATGGGCTGTTAGACCAGCTGGGATCAGTTTTCCAATCCATCAGCTCATGGTCTGATCCTAGTGCCTGCTCAAGAAGTGCCAAAAGCTGAGCTGAAGGTGTGACCAGAGTCAGTGGGGAGCAAATAGCTCACCTTCACCACGGGAGAGAGGCATTTAAGGGCTCCAGGGCTGATTCCAGCATCAGCCCAGGCAAGGGTGATGTGAATGAAAAGCCTTGCTCAATCACTCGGAGAGGAGGAGTCTCAAACATTACCTGTGCGGAGGGGCTTCGGCGCACAAATCCTTGGAAAGCCAACAGGGAGGATGTAGAAGCCTAAATACCATGTTTGAAACCTCTTGTCCTGTACTACGGAGGTCAGCTGCCGTTGGAGGAGGGTCTTTTTTGGATTCGATGCTCTCAGAGGGATCGGAGCAATCCTTAATATTTACTGTACATGAGTCTTTTGAGAAGATGCTGACAGTTCCCTCATTACCACCATGCTTCCCATCACTGCATCTCCCCTCTGCGGCTGTGCTGCACCAACGATCTGCCCGCTTGTTGTCCAGGGCGCTGGCAACACTCTGGAGTGGCTGGGAGAGAGGAGAGGTTCTAGAGTTCGTGTCCCAGGGGACAGCCTGCCCTGGGTGGGACAGAGTGCATCCCAGCAGATATTTGGCTGAGATGGGATATTTCAGCCACTGTTTGATCCCTGCTGTCAGCCACGTGCACTGCAGGTGGAGGATCATTTGTAAACCCCATCTTTGGGGAGCGAGCTGGTGTGTGCACCATCCCTGCCCCATGCTGGCACTGCTAACCCCACACGCCGGTTCCTGCCGTCCCTGCTGAGGACACGGTGGCTTGGTTGGTTCTGCTGACTGCAGAGAGCACCCGGCACGATGGTGTTGAAGCTGCTGGGAGCCGCCGTTCTCCTCTGCCTGATAGATGTTCTCCACGCTTTTGCAGTTGAAGAGAAAGGAGATGTGTTCAAAGGGATGGCTTGTCCCGCTTTTCTGATGTTTGACAACGTTGCTTACTTGGCTGACATGACCTTTGAGCTCCCCTGCAATTGCAAGCCTGAAGAGGTCTCTTCTGTGGTCTGGTACTTCCAGAAGAATATGGGCAGCCACAAAACCACAGTCCTGACGGACTTTTCCGGCACCCTGGTTGTCGACTCAGGCCATATCCACGCGGGCAGCGATGTGCTGAAGCGTTTCAGCATCCGGATGTTCAGTCTCATTGTCTTCCGAGCCCAGGTGACCGACTCGGGACACTACCTGTGTGGCACTAAGAAAGGGGACTTCTTTTATGGCTATGATGTGGATGTGCAGCCCACTGAGCACATCACGGTGGCTTTTGTGGACAGAGGCCAGCACATCCAAGATGACTACACGGGGAAGCTCTTTGGCCTCTTCACCACCTTTTGGGACTGGACCAGATGCGACCGCTGTGGGGTGAGAGGCGAGCAGTGGCGAATCGGGCTCTGCTACATGCACAGTGCCCGGCTGCACCCTCGTTATCGTGCCGCTCTGCCCAACGTCACGTCCTGTGGCTCAAATGCTGTCCCCATCCGTTTCCAGCGCCACAGGCGCATCCGGAGACCCGAGGTGGCCATCCGAAGCTGCCTGACCCCTTGCCTGAAGGAGGAGGTCCCCAAGGAAGGTGTGCAGGCCATCTCCAATGTCATTTCCAAGCTGGGCGAGAAGCCCTGGCTGCCCCGCGTCCCCACACAGTTTCACAAGCAGCCCATTGGAATTGACCTTATCATCGCATGCCCAGGAGCCCGGCCTGAGCATGCCGTGGCCTGGGACAAGGACTCTGTCCGGCTCTACCGCTCCCGCTACCTCATAGGTGTCAACAAGAGCATGCGGGTCTTCATTGACCACGGAAACCACCTGCACATCCAGCGGGTCAAGGTCAACGATGCAGGCACCTACTTCTGCTGGCGGGAGGGCAAGATGGTGGCCGGCTTCCGTCTCAGCATGGTATACCAGCGCCGACGCAGGCGGAAGCTCAACGATCCCGAGATGATGTATGCCATCAAGACCATTGGCATGAGCTACATCATCATCAGCATCATCTTCATTGTCATCCACGTGTGCCGCTGCTGCTGGCGGGTGTTCAGGTGCCCTGCCAGGACATAGCATCCCCAATACGGCCCCGAGGGGTTGCTCTTACACCTTGCAGCATTCCTGTTAGAAATTTCTAATATTCTGACTATCAGAAATCAATGTGACCAAACTCTGCCAGCACCTGCTCATCCTCCCTTTTGGGTCAAGAGCGTGATGGTGAGGACCGATGCGGAAAACTCCCTGAGCTGCGGCTTGGTAGGGACAGGCGGGCATTTCACACCACCATAGCTTGTTCCTGGCTCTGCCACTGGCTTGCAGTAGGGTTCAAAGCTCAATATAGGCCTTTTCAAAAGAATACTTGGAGATGTTGCAAGATTTCCTGGCCAACCTCTACTTCTCGAGCAGCATCAGTGATTTATTAGAGCTGTTTTTCTGAGAGGCTGCTAAAAAGATCCACCAGACTATTTTAATCCAATTAATTCTTGCTTTTCTTACTTTTTTTTTTTAACTGTTTTTCACTGCTGAGAACTTTGAGTGCCAACATTTCAAAATGTTCAATGTTCTTTTGAGCTCCTTAGCTGCAACAAACCCATTTTTTTAAATCTTTCAGTTTTGAAGGGGAAAAAGACATTTCCAAATGAATCTGGTGGAGTTCTTCAGAAAGTCCTCTGGTTTGGGGATTTTTTTTTAATTTGCCCATCTCAGCACAGACTTGTGAGTGATATTTATGCCTGACAAACAATGTCCTCCAAAGAGGATGGCTCCTCCTCAGGGTTTAGGTGGCCACTTGCTCACTCCTCAGCGTAGAGCAGCACTTCCCCATGGAGCTCATCTCCGCTCCTTTTTTCAAGGACCTAGCCTGGGGATCTCAGCTTTCCCAAGAGAAATATCACTGTCCCGGAGGCCAGGCAGCCTTGAGGGGCCCAGCAATGCTCAGGCACTTGAACCACATAGATGATGTGCAGGATCTCAAATCTACCATCACTCCTGCCAGCCACAGCCAATCCCAGGAGTTTGGGGCTGAAGACCTCCAAGCAGATCCCTTCTTCCCCTGCTGGGATCTCTCCCACCCTGCTGCCTGTCTGCCAGCTCCAGGCAGGGGTTATGCCTGCACCCACCTCCCGTATTGCCATCCCTTTCGGGTGTTGACCCATGAAGCATTGGCCATGCATTGGGGTACAGCACGGAGCTTGCGTCCCCTGGTGAGTTTGCGCCTGGTTTGGGCTCCCAAAGGGGCTCACCATCCTGGCTAACCCCAAATAACCCACGGCACTGGCTGTGGAGAGGCGGATTGCAGGCACGACTGTGGAAGCACTGTGCTTGCGTTAGCTTTATTTCTCATCTCAAGCTGCCACAGGCGTTAGTGCTTTAATTCAGTAGCGATGTGGGCTGCAAAGCTCCAGCCGGAGGCTGCTGGCAGGGGACCAAGCCCCCCAGGCCACCACCATCCCACCCCAGACGCCAAACCTGGGCAGCACCTGGCACTCCTCTTACAACACCTCCTACTCCAGGAATGGCCTTTGTGGAGCCAGCAGCTGCAAAGCATGCTCAGCACCTGAGCCAGGGGACGAGGGGACAGAGGGGACGAGGGGGATGGCAGCCTAGTCGCATGGCTCATTCCAAAGAGCTTATGGGGTACAAGCAGCACTGCTGGGTTTTTGATCCGATGTTAGGTGGCATCAGGACAGGTTTCGCTTGTGGTCAGTAGCTAAATCAAAGGTGGGGACAGGGGCTGCAGGCAAGCACTGGGCTGGGCGATGGCCCTGGGTGGGCCTGTGGCATGCGCTGGTCCGGGGGGATCATGGGTCAGGGGACAGGGCCACATGGAGCACAGGGACAAGGGATTTCTTCCAGCCTCATCTTGAATGCCCATGCGAGGGTGGGCTTGGGCTCCGTGCATGGCAGGGATTGTGCTGGGGCAGCCCCCGGTCCCTGTTCCCCCTCGGCTCCTAGTGTGAGCCCAGGTGGCATCTGTCCTCCCACCTTGTTCCTGCTCTGAGAGCACCTGTGGGTGCCCGGACACCCTCCTCCTCCTCCTCCTCCTCCTCCTCCTCCTCCTCCTCCTCCTCTGCACTCCCCTTCTCTCCTTTTTCATCTACGTAGGTCCCCCCAAGGTGAGCAGCCAGGCACACAGCTGGGGTCACCCCTCGCCAACAAGCCCCTTGGGACTGTTTTTCCCCACCACGGTGATGGCGACACCTTGGTGGCAGACACCCAGTGGGGGTCAGGACAGCCCCATGGCGCTGTGCTAGGAGAAGTCCATGAGGCCACCCAGCCTGCTGTGCCCACCACTGCTCTAGCCCCACAAACCATCCTGGACACCCCAGCATCCCCAGAAACCCCTCGTTATTCCCCATTTCATCACCCCGTTACACCATCCCAACAGCACCCTGCCTCTCCATGCTCCCCTCCCTCCTGCCCATACCTCTTGCCTAAGCCCACCTGATGCTCACTGATGGGGAAATGTCCCTCACTAGCTGGTACCTCATCCCCTGCAGCCCGCCCAAAGGTGCTCAGGGCCTGGGTGCATGGGGAAGATTCGGGGTGGCCTCCTAGACCAGCGAGAAGGCAGCAAGGTGGGACACAGGGAGAGATGCTTTTGGCACCATCATCTTGACCAACTGGTGCACAAAGATTGAAATAGGACAGACTCTCCCTGGAGGCTGGTGAGCTGCAGATCCAGGGCAAACGCAGGCATGGCCCTGAAAATGCCGGTCCCTCCGTGCCATGGGAATGCGGCAGCATCCTGGCAGGGAAACTCAGCTCTGCCAGGTAGCGCTCACCCCCCCGGATATTGCCTGTTGGTGCGTTGCCAGCAGCCAGTCCTGAACAGGGTGTCTGTGGTCCCTGGAGTGATGTGGGAGAGGCGAGGCATAGGCAGGAGGGAGATGCCTCGCGCCGAAGCACCCCTGGCTCCTCCCGTGACCCGTGCCTGGCCATGGGGCTCCCTCGCAGCATCAGATGGGACCTACAGAGCTACAGCTACAGGGGTGCGGCCGCTGCAGCTCGCCTGCCCTACGCCACCTCCTTGTGCTCCTGCTTGGACTCCTTGATCACCTGGAGGCAGAGGGAGAGGGGCCATCACCCCGGGCTCGGGCTCTGCGCCCCGGCTGTGCCTGCCTGGGTTCTGAACAAGCTTGGAGACAGGGACAGGGATGGGGATGCGGATGGGGATGGTTTTCTCTATGAGCTGCCAGGCTCAGCTCCACCATGGTTCAGAGCTAGCTCATGCCATGCTCTCAGGACACTGGGATCACTGGGGCTCCCTGCCTGGGATGCTCCTGGGGCTGAAGGATGATGGCCCCAGCTGCATGATGAGTGACCCCCCGCTTGGGGACATCCCATGGGGAGGTTGGGGTGCAGGGGGGGCAGCGTGGGTGAAACAGATGAGGACTTCCCACCTCTCCATTTCTAGTCTCCACAGTTTTGACCACAATGCTCCTCTTCACACCAGCTTCTGGCGTGGATTTAGTGTCCAGGCTGGTCTCTAGGGAACATGGGCAGGACAGGGGCATGACCCAGTGCATGGGGTATGGCTCCTCCAGCCACACTCAAGTGGAGGGGCTCAAAGGGAACAGGTTGTGCTGGAAAGCCCTAAACCATGGGAGACAGTGGCCCTGGAGACACTGGTCAGGGGTGGGGGGGGATGTGGCTGGCCTTGGGACTGCAGCTGGGGACGTGGTTGGCCTTGTGGATAAGGTTGGCACTGGGGACATGGCGATGTGGTTGGTCAGTCAGGGACATTGTTGCTCTTGGGCATGTACTTGGCTTTGGGGATGTGGCCATGGCATGTTCCTTCCCCATCTTGGAGAACTCAGGAGTCCTTGAGATTTGGAAGGAAACCTCCCAGTCCCTCTGGATGGGTCAGGGATGGCCGAGACAGCTCCTGCTCCCATCGAGCCCCCAGTAGCCACCCCTACTTGTGCCACCACCCCAGACCCCCACCCCACATGTGGCCACGGCCTCACCTTGGATCTGCAGGTTGGAGAAGCTCTGCACAGGGATGGTGATCCTGCAGGAGCGATGGGGGACGTTGGGAAGAGCACGGGGGTCCTGCCGTCCCCCCACCACACCAGCTCAGCCCCACCTCAGGCTGGGGCGGGAGGGCTGGAGGATAGTCCCCAAGCAGGTCGGACACCCCATAGGGACCACAAGGACTTGGGGATGGTTTAGGACATGGCCAGGGAGAGGGATAGGGCAGGATGGATCCCCCACTCTGCCATCACCTGCTTTCCTCGCCCTCCAGCAGCTTGCGGTACGTGGCAATTTCGATGTCGAGGGCCAGCTTGACGTTGAGCAGATCCTGGTACTCCTGCAGGTGCCGGGCCATCTGCTCCTTGAGGCTGCGGATGTCCTCCTCCAGCCGTACCACCGTGTCCTGGTAGCCAGCTGTCTCCAGGGCGTAGCGTTCTTCCAGCTCCCGCAGCTGCCTCTCCAGGGACTCGTTCTGGGGGGCCATGAGGGGAGGTGACACCCTCCATGGCCACATTCTCCCAGGAGCTAGGGGCTCTCCATGGTGCCCATCCACCTCTCACCCTTGGGGTCCAGCCATTGTCCCAGCATTTGGTGGTGGTCCCCACCGCTGAGGCAGGGAACCCCGTGGTGGTGGCAGCTCCCTGAGGCCGTGTCCACCCCTTGCATCCCACGGATGTCACCTACCGAACCCCGCAGAGCCTCCAGGTCGCAGGTGAGGGCCTGGAGCTGGCGCCGGTACTCGTTGGCCTCCTGCTTGGCCAGGCGCAGGGCCTCTGCATGCTGGGCGGCCGCGTCCGTCAGGAAAGGGGGGACACGTGCCATTGGCTGGGACCGGGTGCCAGGGACGCGTCCCGGTGGCACACGGCATGCGGACACAACCCAGCCCTACTCCATGGGAGGGATGTGGCCCCAGTAGCACGCAGCATGGAGAAATGTCCCTGCTACCGTAGGATGGTGGGAAGGTGCACATGGGACACGTCCCCAGGGCCATGTGTCCCTAGGGACACCCCCTGCTCCTGTGGCAGGAGGGGGACTATGCACAGGGCATGCACACTTGATGTGGCACTGGGGACACGTCCCTGTTCACACAGCAGGAAGGGATAGATGGGACATCCCCAAAGGCACATGTCCCGGGCCACATCCCAGCTCCCGTGGGAGAGCCGTGGTCCCTGTGTTGTGGGGACACATCCACAGGAGGGACAGCGCACATGGGACATGCTCCCAATGGCACGTGGTACTGGGGACGCGTCCCGGCTCTCATGGCTGGAAGGGACAGTGCACGTGGGGCACACCCCTGATGGTAGGTGTTGCTGGGACGTGTCCTTGCTTTTCAGGTGGGAAGGATGGTGCTGTGGGATGTCACAGGGGTCACGTCCCTGCTCCTGTGGGATGGTGCATGTGGGCCGCGTCACTGTGAACACAACTCCTTAGGGACCGTGCCTACGTGACTGACCCCTGGGGACACGTCCCTGCTCCCCACGAGGACCCAACCAGGACATGGGACATGAGTGGGGACGCCAAACCCCATGCACCACCACCAAGCAGAGCCACTCAACCCCAGCCCTGAGAAAGTGGCATCCCAGGAGAGGACAGCCAGGCCACCCAACCATTGGGTGGCCGGCTCCCACCGCACCTTGGACTTGTACCACTCCTCGGTCTCCTGGACGTTGCTGGTGGCCACGGCCTCGTACTGGCTGCGGATGTCACGCAGGGCGGCCGTCAGGTCTGGCTTGCTCACGTCCACCTCGACGTGCACCCGCTGCCGGGCCAGCTGCTCCTGCAGCTCCCGCAGCTCCTGGGGGGACAGCAGGATCAGCCCGGCCCCCCCGAGCCCCAGCACCCCCCCAAGCGGGGTTACCTCCTCGTGGACCTTGTGGAGGAAGGCGATCTCATCCTGCAGGGTCCCCACCCGCCGCTCCAGGTCCAGGCGAGCCAAGGCGGCAGCGTCCACGTCCTGCCACCGCAGGGGACAGGAGGGACCGTCCCCAGAGCTGGCACCCAGGTCTGCTCCCACCTGAGCTGCCTGGCCCTGCCTGCTGTGAGAATCCCTGCCCCCCCCCCCACGCACCCGGTCCCCCACCCCCCCCCCCCCCCCCCCCCTCCCCTGCCCTGTCCTTGCCCATCTTTGCCCCATCCCTCTCCGTGTACCCATGCCCGTCCCTGCCCCATCCCTTCCCCATCCCTGCTCCATCCCTGTTCCATCCCTGCTCCATCTCTTTCCCATCCCTTTCCCATCTGTTTCCCACCCCTGCTCCATCCCTTCCCCATCCCTGCTCCATCCCTTCCCCATCCCTTCCCCATCCTTGCCCCATCCCTGCTCCATCCCTGCTCATCCCTGGCAGAGGCTGAACTGGGGCCTGAGCCCCTGGGGTGCAGGATGGGGGACGCAGGATCTGGCCCCTGCTCTTACCTGCTTGTAGGCAGCCAGGTTGCTCTCGGCCTCCAGCCGCAGGGTGACCTCGTCCTGTAGCCTGTGCCGGAGCGTTACTCTTGGCATCGTTACACATTCAGCACCACTACTCGTTAGACACTGCTACTCGTTAGGCACCATTACTCGTTAGGCACCGTTACTTATTACTCAGCCCCACGGACAGACCCCCAAGGGTCAATGCAGCCCCTCGCCACCAGCACCCACACCCCATGTCGGTGCATGTGCCCCTCCCACAGCCCCACCACCGTCCCACACTGTTCCCAGGGGTCACCCTGGTCCCTGTTGCCACCCAACCCCCCCACACATACTGGTGGCCACCCTGGTCCCTGCTGCCACTCTAGTTCTGGTGGCCACCCTGCTCCCGGACCCCCCCCCGTGGCCACTCTCAATCCCCGGGGCCCCTTGGCCCGGGCCATCCTGCTCCTGGGGGACACCCTGGTCCTCGTCACCACCCTGGTCCTCATTATCATCCTGCTCCTTGTGGCCACCTTGGTCTCTGGGACTACCCCAAGCCTTACTTCTGCTGGAGGCTGCCGAGGTCCTCGGTGAGGTTGTCCCTCTCGATCTCTAGACGGGCCTTGGCAGTGGCCAACTGCTCCACCTGGCGCCGCAGGTCACGCAGCTCCTCCTGGTAGATGTCGGCCAGATGCGAGGGCTCCTTGTCCCGTGCCTGGTTCAGCTCCACCACCAGCACCTTGTTCTGCTGCTCCAGGAGCCGGACCTTCTCGATGTAGCTGGCAAAGCGGTCGTTGAGCTCCATCATCTCCACCTTCTCATTGGTGCGTGTCTCCCTGAACTCCGAGTTGAGCGCTGCAGCCAGCGAGAAGTCCATCTTGCCCAAGCCCAGGTGGGCACCCACGCGGGGACCTGGCTGGGTGCTGCAGGAGGCCCGGAGCCGGGCTGGGGTGCTGGCGGGGAGCACCCGGTACACTGGGGTGGCAGGGCTGAAGCGGCATCTGTAGGAGGACAGCCGCTGGCTCTCCATGCTGAAGGGGTCAGTGCGATGTGCCCAGTCTGGGGTGTTTTATGGAGCCTGGGGCCCCCCAGCCCCACCAGCCAGCCTGGTGCTGGCTGCTGGCCAGGGAGCCAGAGGGCCAGCACAAAAGGGCTTAGCGGGGGGGGCCCGGGGCCCGGGGGGGGGGGGGGGGGGGGCAAGGCTGGGGCACAGGGGGAAGGTTTGGGCGTGGGTGCTGGGTGCAATGCTATGGGTCACCGTGGGTGCTGGGTGTAGTGCCGTGGGGCACCGTGGGTGCTGGGTGTAGTGCCGTGGGGCACCGTGGGTGCTGGGTGTGAGGCCAAGGCCAGGTGCAGCGCCCTAAGGTGCCTGGCTGCAAGGGCCTTGGCTGTATCCACACCCCAGGGATCCATTCCCACGATGCCCTGGCCCCAGCAGCATCTTGAGGTGCTCAGGGCAGAGTGACACGCGGGGCAGGCTGGGGTGTGCGTGTGCATGGCCACCCCGTCCACACACACATGCGTGTGCACAGCCCCCCACGCACACAGCCGCTGGGGATGAGCCCCGGCACGGGCAGCTCAGCACCAGCCACCAAAGCCACCAAAGCCACCAAAGCCTGAGCGAGCTGAGGCACTTTGCAGGCAGTCTGGCAGCACGGACAAGCTGCTAATTAAGGCAGGTTGCTAATTAAGTGGCTGAAGCCTCTAAAGTCCTTTCCACCCCAGTGAATCTGTAAAAGCGCTGGCCAGTTGCCACCGGAGCCTGGCTGGGTCTCAGGACGACAGGTCCCTTTCCCAGCTCTGGGGGACCTGGTCCTGCCACGGCCTCACTGTGTGTGCGTGGCCATGTCACCAGTCACACATGCACTGAGTTTGGGGGGTCTTTTTCTCCCCCTGTTGGCCCATGGTGGAGGGGGATGAGGGCCGGCACCCCTCCCCAGGTGGGGGCTGGGTGCCAGGGGCTTTCCCCCAGCAGCTGAAAGGGGCTTTGTGCAGTGCCAGCGCTGCCGGGAAAGACGGGAGGACAGATCCAGGCACAGCGGCGGTGATGGGCACAGGGCCACTGCCAGCACCATCCCCTTCGAGTCACGGCATTGTGACCATAAATTGGGGCACAGCCAGGCCTTGGGGACAGCCTGGGCAGGGGACAAGGGGTGCTCTGGAGACACAGGGACACAAACAGCACACAGTGGCATTGGGGTGGGCGCCTCAAGAGGCAGCTGGGGTGAAGTCGGGGGATGCAGGTCCCTGGAGTGCTGGTGGGGATGCTGTGGGGACAGGGATGGGGACAGGGCTCCCCAGCTGGCAGCTAGATGGCAGCCGATGGCCAGGAAAGGCTCCCTGCCTGCCCAGGGACGGAGACACAGGGCCAGGCCGCACTGGACCACAGCCACCATCACTGGGCCACCAACAGCCGCTGGTCGGGGAGGGCTCTGGCAACAGCCCCTTCCTTGTGGGTGCCATCCGTGGGGACAAGCAGGTGGGACTGGTGGCACTGGCGGCACTCAGGGACAGCCTCTTGCTGCCACATGCCCCTTTAGTCCCCAGAAGCTCCTTATCCCCAGCCAGCCCTCCATCCCCACGCTGGGTGTTCCCATGTCCCCAGCTGGTGTCACCCACAGCACGCAGGGTTTTTCCCACAGAAACGCCTGGTTTGGGGCACCTACATACCCCATACGTGATGCTTGGCGTCCCCAGCCTGCCAGAACAGTGACATCCCTGGGGACATGTGCAGTGTGACAGTCCCAGCTGGCAGGGGACCCCCAGCCCCATAGACTTTCTTTAAGCCCCCTGAGACACACAGGCCTCACAGGGCAGGGGGAGAGCAGGAGGCAGAGGCTTTGGGGTCCTGCATGAGCCCCCACACTGTTCCCCAGAGATTTTTTTTCTCCCAGCTCCTACGCAGCCAAGATCAAAGCAGGGAAAGCTGTCACTCCCAGCAGCTGTGGGGAGGCAGAGCTGGGCTTCCCCCCCCCCCCCCCTCCTCCCTGGCCCCCTCTTAATGAGACAAATGAACTGGGAGCAGGCTGGAAGTTTTAATTAGAAGCTTCCAGCCTCAGAGAAGACAAAGGCAAGATCTGCCGCTGCCAGGCAGGAAAGTAGAGCAGGAGGAGCCAGTGACCCTGCCCCCCCCGGGACAGCAGCAGACCCAGAGCCAGGTCCACCCCTGCCATCCCACTCCTGCCATGCTAGGTCACCTTTGGGTGGCTCAAGGAGCTAGTGCAGGCAGCCAGAGGCCTGGTGCCCAGATAGGGATGCTAGACTCTCCCCGGCCGGGGGCCGGGGGACAAGGGTGGGGTGGCGGGACAGGGCTTTAGCAGGAGGACATAGCCTGCGCCCTGGGACATGGAACAAGTGGCCCAGACCCCCAGGCACAGCAAAGGGGACAGAAGGCACCCACTGGGCCCCCACACTGACGGGTGGGGGTGGGGAAGAGGGGAAGCCATGATGGAGCCCACCCCCAGGAGCAAGGGCCTTTTCCAGGCACACTCAGCTGGGAGACACTACCCAACCCCAGCTCCCCACACAAGGGGGAGGAGAGAAGAAACAGCCACACATCTCCCCTCACCCCTCTGGTTTGAAACGAAAGGATTTATTAAAAGCGTGTGTTATTTCTTCCCATCACCCATCTGTTAGCACTTGACACGCCGGCGCGGATTAGAGAGGGGCTGAGGGGGAACAGCAATAACCCATCTGCTGCAAAAAAACACAGGGTGGGGGAGGGAGCTGGGATCCCGGGCAGGAAGCAACTGGGGGTGACTTTAGGGGTAGAAGAAGGGCTTGAGGGGATGTTTGGGGGGCTGCAAGAAGGATGGAGTAGGGCTGCCAGAGGGAGGAAGAAGTTTGGCACCAGGGGTTGGACAGTGGGAGCCATCAGCATAACAGCTTCATTGGCTGGGGGCCGGGAGCAGGGGGGGCACTGCCCAGAGGTGCCAGCTCCTTGGTGGTACTCTTCCTGCCCCTCCAGGCGAGAGCAGACGAAGGATGCTCTGAGGACGGAAAGAGGAGAGAAGCCAATGAGGCAACTCCTGAGTAAAAGCAGCAAACCCACATCCCCTCCTGACAGAGAGCTGGGCCCTGCCAGCTCCCTCCTCCTTCCCGCCCCTCTCCAGCCACCCACTGCCCTTCCCCGAGGCTGTGGCTGCATCCAGGAAGCAGCAAACCCCCATAGCACCTCCCCAGTTCAGGGATTTCCCCCCCACCTTGGACTGTTTGCTGCCTGCCCTGAGGCAGGGATCACTCCCGCAGCCCATCTGGGTTGGCCGGAGTGTGGAGCAGGGCAGGGCTCACCTGGGATGCGGGAGAGCTGCGCAGATCTCTGGCTGCTGCTCGGGGGGCAGCTCTGGAGCCCACTTGGGCAGGGGGAAGCGGTGCTGTGAGAGAGAAAGGGCCGTTTTAAACCCCTGAGGCTCAGGGCAGAGGCCCCTCATGGTCCCCAGATGTCACTGGCGAGGTGGAGCCGAGAGGGGAGCACAGGCAGGAGCTGCCACCTGCACGGAGCGCGCTGGGACACAGGGTGTCAGTGGCTGTCTCACCTCTCCACTCGCCTCCGCTTCCACGCAGATGCTTTGGAGACAGAGGAGGGCTTGGGGATGGAGGAACCCCTCATGGCAAACCCTGGGACGCAGGCTCTGCAGCCAAGGAAAAGAGGGTTAGTGCCAGGGCTGCCCTCACAAGCTTGGAGGCAACCAGGCCAACACCGTCCCCCCTGCAGGGAACAGAAGTCACAGGAAACCTGCTTGGTTGTGTAGGGGAAAATGATTCCAACAGGGTTAAATCCTCAGATGGGCACAGGAAGCAGCAGCTGCCCAGGTACTGCTGCTCCCCAAGGTGGTCAGGCCATTCCCCTGTACCTCAGTTTCCCCAGTTACCCTCTATAGGAACTATTTCCTTGAGCTATAGGAGGAGATAGGGAGACCTAAGGGTGTCCTGCATTACCAAGGGCACAAGAGTTTTTGGATGGTCACACAAATTCATGCCACTCTGTAAAAGCCAGAGCCTCTTTGAAGCACCAGCAATTAAAAAACCAAACAAAACTCACTGAAAAACCCCACACTGTGCAGTCCTGGCCCTCGCTCCAACCTCTCAGGGAGGAGAGGCGATGCCCCACCTGCTTCCCAACCAGCACTTGGGGCTCCAGAAGCCATCTGCAGGATGCTCCTCCATGTCCAAAGGGACATGGAGAAGGAGAGAGAAATGTTCTCGGGACACTTTTTCTATCTTTGCAAGCAATTCACATATGAGCTCGGCCCACTGCCTGCCCATCCGCAGGCCGAGGGTCTTCTGCCCAGGCTCCCCTCTTAGCAGAGCCGCAGCGATTCACAAATGATTCACCCAGGCAGCAAGACCACGGAGGGGGGATCCCCAAAACCATGGGTAACCCATCCAGGGCAGCACTTACTTGGGCACGACGGGGCCATCCTGCTTGTTTAGGAGGCTCTGGACATTCTCCCAGGCAGGGAATTCAGGCAGGCTGAGGGCAGCTGGCTTGTCCACATCGGGTGAACTGTTGTCCTTGCAGATCTCAAAGGTCACATTCAGGTCACTGATGGGCAGGGCAGACCGCCGTTTTGGGGCGCAGCTGTTTTGGGCAGCCGACATCGCCAGGGGCACGCGGCTTTTGGTGACAGTCAGTGGGCAGATTTTGGGGGTGCAACATGATGGCATTGGGGAGACAGGGGGGGCCTGGGCTGCCGCTTTGAGACAGGCGGTGCCTGGGCTCTGCATCACCCTGGGAGTCTCTGCTGCTTTCCCACCTCTCCGCTTGCGTTTCACCCCTGTTTTGAGGCTGCAGGGAGTTCCCAGTTGGGAAGCGCTGTTCATCTCAGACCTCTTCTTCTTTTTAGTCGGGCTGGGAGCCATCGGTGTGGGACAGGAGAGCAGAGCAAGCTGCTGCAAGCATTGCAGAGCGGTGCTGGTCACAGGGGCACCGGCCATGGCGACAGACGCCTCTGCTAAAGGAGCAGAGAAGAAACAGAGTCACCTCCCTGCCTGCACTTCCCAGGCACCCCCCAAACCCCAGGGCATCCCCCTCCGCCCCCTGTCACAGCTCAGCATAGAGCTGCCCAGTGAGCCCTACAGCAGCCATCTGCCAGCAGGAGTTTCCATCAAACTGCGTTAAACCCGGAGGAAAAAGAGCCAGCACAAATAATCCTGCGCCTGGCCAGCCTAAAGGCACCAGACTGGTCTCAAAGCAAGTGCTCATGGCAATGCCCGGTCTGTCCTTGCAAAACAAGGTCTGCAGAGCCCACAGCTTCACCGTCGGGTTTGTGCCTTGGCACTGAGAATGAGGAAGAAGAGCTCAGCCCTGGCCAGATGCAGGCTGCCAGCTGTGGGGCTACAGCCAGGCTGACTTGGGCAAATGTACCATGGAGGAGTAAACAAGACAAGAAAAAAATTAGAATCAGAACTGCTGCCTTGGTCTCCTGGAGCAGAAATATCACTCACGTTTAAGCTGACTTGCACACACATGAGGAGCTCCCCAGAGACCAGGGCTATTCACGGCTCCTGCCATGCCCCAGCCTGCCAGAGATGCTGGCTAGCTTGAACTGTTCTACAAAGCAAGGCTGGAGCCGCTCTTGGCATGCCCCGTTGGCCACCACATCAGGAGAAAGTCATCTCTCTGCCCTGTGCCCACAGCTGCGAGCTGCCCCCCACCACCACCAGCTGCTCCATCACACACCGAGACAAGAGTGGGGGGCAGCACCGCCTGTCGCAAATCCAAATGCAAATCCTCACCGTCAAAGCCCTGCTGCATCGGCTGGGCTGGAGTAGCCTTGCTGACCTCTGCGGGTCTGTTTGGAGCCGTGGCTTGCTCCAGGCTTGCACCAGCCTCCTGATGGACCAGGCGCTCCAGCTCCTCAAATTCAGAGACCATGTCAGGAGTTAGGAGGTTGGCAGCCTTCAGGAGGGAATACTGCTTTCGGGCAACTCTCAGGATAGCAGCTACAAGCCTGGGAGAGAAAGACAGACCCAAGAACCAGTTGGCAGGTGAGCTTGAGCCAGTGTCACCAGTACTGGCAGCTCAGCAACACCAGCATCACCTCTGAAACACCTCCTCGGGTGGAGCAGAGCCTGCTAGCAGAATTTTGGGGGAAGAGAGGCAAGCTTTGAAGCTGTGAGATACCCAAGCTGTCATCTCTTACTGGAGGACCTGAGCTGCGAGTTGTGCATTCACCTGTTGGTTACAAGGGACCAAATGGCATCCACAGACTGGTTGCCAGGCCTCAGACACTCATTAGCTCAGCTAGAGGCAGACAGAGGTCCAGGCACACATCAAGGCCAGCCTCCCTCCAGAGACCTTTCTGAAGAGGTTCATTCTGCCAAGACGCTTGGGGCAGAGGCATCAGCAGATGGTGCTGTGGGAGCCCTGCCAGGGCAGGACCTGGGGGAGCCAAGGCAGGAGGAAAGACTTCACGGAGGTAATTTCAGGAGTAACAATGTGCGCTTAAGGCTCACAGAGTTGCTATGCCTGAAAACCTTCATTACTGGCATTTCCAGGAGAGATTATACCATGGGAATAGATCCCCGGGAGCCAAGTCCCTTATTTTATAGGGCACGCGGTCATCTGCAAGCCAAGACCTGGTCCCACTTCCATTGAGACCATCCTTAGGATGGCTACACAGAACACAGGAGGGTGGACAACTTGTCCTTCATAGGCAAACAAGGGGCAGTGGCATACAGTGATGGCACGAGGACACTCACGTCTCCCTCTGGCTCACATCTCCCTCCTCTAGAAGGCGGCTTGGTTCCTTTGGTTCCAGCTGGACGTCCATCTGGTCAGTTGCTCGGGGGCTGCTGGGAGGCATTTCCTCTGGAGCCTGGAGCAATCACCCAAAAACCCAGGATTAGCCCCTCTTTAAGATGAGTTTGGTCCCCAGAATACCTGTGAGCTGGGAAGTTTGGGGGGTTCGCTAGCAATCCACAGCCCAGCACATGCTGAACCAGGACCCCACAGACCAGCTGAGCTCCTGCCCTCTCCCCACAGGCCCAGTGTCCCCTGCCAGGGTATTTGAAGCCCCCCACCTCTTCTGGGCCCTGCTCAACATACCAAGCCCTCCCATGCTGCCCTTCTCTCACCTCCTCCTCCGATCCCAGGTGCAGCTGAACAGGCCATCCAGCTTCCAGCTCCTGCTGCTCTCCAGCAATCTCCCTCTGATCATTCAGGCCCAACCATGACTTCGGGACAGCTTGCCCCCACCTACAGAAGCCAGGCATGTAGCCACTGAGCCAGAGATCCTCTGCAAAAGCTGTCATTTTGCCTAAGAAGTTTTCAGATGAATCAAACAGAAGATTGGGCCTTTGCCACCCAGATTCCCCAGGTGCTTGCGTGCTGTGGGCCATCAGGTTCATAACAACACCCAACAGCAAGCCTCATAGAATGTTTGGGGTTGGTACCCCTAGAGGTCACCCAGTCCAACCTCCCTGCAGGGAGCAGGGACACCTTTAACCAGATCAGGTTGCTCACAGCCCCGTCCAACCTGGCCTGGAATGGTTCCAGGGATGGGGCCTCCACCCCCTCTCTGGGCAACCCCTGCCAGGGTTTCACCACCCTCACTGTAAAGAATTTCTTCCTTAGATCCAGTCTAAACCTACCCTGGTTCAGTTTAAAACCATCACCCCTTGCCCTGTCACAGCTGGCCCTGCTAAAAAGCTCTTCCCCCTCTTTCCTATCATCCCCCTTTAAGCACTGAAAGGCCGCAATCAGGTCTCCCCGCAGCCTTCTCTTCTCCAGGCTGAACACCCCCAACTCTCCCAGCCTGGCCTCATAGCAGAGGGGCTCCAGCCCTCAGATCATTTTGGTAGCCCTCCTCTGGACCCACTCCAACAAGTCCATGTCCTTCTTGTGCTGAGGGCTCCAGAGCTGGACGCAGTGCTCCAGGTGAGGTCTCACCAGATCAGAGCAGAGGGGCAGAATCCCCTCCCTCACCCTGCTGGCCATGCTGCTCTTGATGCAGCCCAGGGTACGGTTGGCCTTCTGTGCTGCCAGCGCACATTGCTGGCTCCTGTCCAGCTTTTCATCCATCAGTACCCCCAAGTCCCTCTCGGCAGGGCTGCTCTCAATCCTTTCTTCCCCCAGCCTGCATGGATACTGGGGGTTGCCCCAACCCAGGTGCAGGACCTTACACTTGGCCTTGTTGAACCTCATGAGGTTCACACTGGCCCAACTCTCCAGCCTGCCCAGGTCTCTCTGGATGACATCCCGTCCTTCTGGTGTATCAACAGCACCACTCAGCTTGGTGTCATCTGCAAACTTGCTGAGGGTACACTCAATCTCGCTGTCTTGGTCATTGATGAATATATTAAACAGCACCGGTTCCAGTATGGATCCCTGAGAGATGATGGTGCACACCAGCAGAGCAGCTCATCTGCTTTCTGATGGACACCCAGGCTCCAACCGGCACTAAAACCCTGCAGGCTCTTGACATGGGGGACACCAGGAGGTCACCCCAAGCTCTGTCCCTCCTCCCTCACCTGGGCAGCTCCCCTGGGCTCGAGCTGAGGGGAGCCAGTGGTGCCGGCTCCTGGTTCTCTGCCTCCCGGGCAGCATCCTCATAGGCACGAAGCTTCGCCCGCAGATCTGACACCTGCAAGGATCAATCATCTGTTGCTCAGACGGTTTCATGACCCCCAGGAGCTGAGAAGTCCTCGTCCCAAGCAAACCACGGCTAAAGACAGAGCCCTGCCATCCCCACCAGCATCTCACCTCTGCTTTCAGCTGCTCACAGATCATCGCGTATTTACTGACATGGCAGTCAAAGCTGAGCACGTTGCTCTTGAGCTGCAGAGACAGAGACAAGGAAGGGATTAAAGAAGCACTGGGCAGCATATACCCAACTCCTGATGCTGGAGCAGCACAGCTACTAATCCTCCTCCAGGCTCCAGGGTCCCCAGGGCAGCTGCAGTGGACATGATCTGTGCTCTGGGACCCACTGTCCCAGTCAGCCCAGAAAGGCTCGTGAGGAGCTTTAACAGAAGACTAGGCATACAGTATCTGCAGCTTCAACAGCTGCTTTCTGCCCAAAGCAGCACCCCCAGAGCTGGAAAACTCAAGCTGGAGAAAGGAGGCACCCACTAATCTACCCCACCATGCACCAGGCTCCTTCCCACCCATTCCCAGCAGCTCCCAAACACACAGCAGATCACTGCTGTAACGTAAGGTCCTCACCGACAGCTTGATCTCCTTGGCCCGGTTGGCGTACTTGAGTGTGTTGTAAGTGTCCTCGTAGGCCAGCGTGGAGGGACTCACAGCAGCAATCATGATGGTGCGGCAGTTGCCGCCAATGGAGTCCTTCAGCAAGCGCGTGAGCTTGCTGTCCCGGTATGGGATGTGGGTTTTCTTGCTCTGTGACAAGAGATAAAGGGTCTGCTCAGCTTTTTGCCCTTGGGCACTCAGCTCCGAATCCTGTGCTGCAAGGGGACAGCCACCCTCATCCCACAGCACCGCTCAGAGCCCAGCCCAGGCTGCCATCCTCACCAACCATCACTTGAGGACACCCCTCACAGTCACCCACCCTGTTGAGCCAGAGCCCAGCAGGGCCATGCACACAGTGTTACCTTGGCATCAGCCAGCGCGTTGATGACATTTATGAGGGCCAACAGTGAGCGGTTGATGTTGGCACCCTCCCGGAGCCGCTCTCCCTTGGTGTTGGTGACTGAAGCTCGCTCTGAACCTGCCAGGTCAATCAAGCTCATCTTGGCCGCTTGCAGATCCCGAGTGAGGCCACCAACACGGTCCTGCTGCTTCACGTAGATCTGCAAGGACAGGGATTGATGAGGTTGCAGCTCCACAAGGCATGCAGGGTTGCTGGCTGGAGCCAGCATCACCAGCTTCAATATTTATAAAATGATGGGGAAGAGGCTGTGAGATCAAGCAGGGGGAAAAGAGGAGCCTGGCCTGCCAAGAAGGCACCAAAACCTTGGCGATGACACTAGTAGCAAATCCACAGAAGGGTTCATGCAACAAGTGACAGAGCTACAGAAAATAATCAGCATCTCCTACGCTTGGTGAGTGAGTGGGGTACAGCTGGTCGGGTCTCCAAAGCACAACACGCCAACCCAGAGCCCCAGTGTGACCCAGGAAGCTCTCACACACGGTGGCAGCCCCAGCCCCAACTCTGACTGTGGATTTTGCCAGCAAACTCAGACACCAACAGGAGCTGCAAGCCCCCAGACACAGTCTGACAGTGCCCCCAGGGAGGCATCCAGCCAAGGCTTTCGGTGCTGAGCCCAGTTCCCGGCTGGTGTGGGCAAGAAGGGACACAGCCATAGCAACTCACCTGGCAGCATCGCTCCGTAACTTCCCCTCTGCATCCCTAAAGATCTCCAAGGAGAAGAAAACACTTCCCTCACTGCCCTGTAACACCCTCAGCCCCCCTGGAGCAAGTCCTGGAGGTGCCACAGAAATACTGGAGGCCAGTAACTGGTCCTGCATCCTCACCAGACCGTGGTTTGCCTGCTGGAAGACAGAGCCAGCAGTGGGAAGGGCAGATTTCCAGCACAGCTAATGGATTCACCGCAGGCAGGAATCCAGCACCCACTGACAAGCCCAGCTGGGAAGCTGGCTAGGAAAGCATCCAGACACCTGGACTTCCCCCCCACAAGCAGTAACAGGCAAGGCACCACTCAGAGTGAAATTAAAGTCAGAGCCGTCCATCTCCCCACACAGCCATGACAGCCCTGCTAATTCAGGGAAGGGCCCGGCTGGAATTGAAATCAACTGGTAGGTTTGCATAGGAGAGCACTGAGAACCCGGAGGGGCAAATTTACAGACCCCCAGGGGAGCATAATTCCTGGCTCAGCACTGAGGGGGACATGACAGAGGAGACTGCCTGCCCAAGGCACCTGGGGGGAGGCACAAGCAAAAGCCAGTGATAATCCTTTACTCTGGGCCAGAATTTAGGTACAGCTCCCACATGCTAAGTCAACAAAAGTCAACAGCACAAAGTAAAATTTCAGCCCCTGGGAGACGTAACACCAAGCTGGGACTACAGGACTGTCCAGCAGATGTGGCCACCAGAGTGACCAGTACATGCTGCCCTGTACCTCTCTTTTCAGAGCCACAACCACTCCAGTTTTCCCCGTGGCACACCAGAAGCAACAGCAGAAATCCTGCAATGCTGGTCCCAGCATGGGCTTGCTCCCTAGCCCCCTTTTCAGCATAAATCCTGAGGGATATCACAGCCACCAGTCCTCACCTGGAAGACGGCATGCGAGCGGGAGGAGGTGGCATTGGCATCAGTGGGATGCTGCGTCCGGTTTTTGTTGCCGTTGGCCAACATCTCCAGGAGCTGCTCTGCTGACGTGGGCTGGGAGAGAATGGGAGGTATCAGTGCACCCTGTACACAGGCACCAAGACAACCCGACACCAAGCAGCCACAGCGACTCAGGCTGAGAGATCCCACAGCTCTGTGGGGCTCGTTTCAGCTCAGGATCATGTTTGCTGCCAGCCAGGAGCCCCACAGACAGCACCCCCGTGTCTTCACGTGCACTCATGTCCCCAGGACACCCATCTGCTTTCAGACCTGGTGTAGGCACAGTGCTGCCCAGACCTCGTGCCCATTTTTATACCCACCTGGTGGAAGGAGAGACCCTGAACCACAACTCCTTTCTCGGGATCCTCCCGGATGGCCAGAGGGCCCTTGGGCTCCAGCAGGTCATGAATCTGTTCATTGTACACCTGAAGCAGGGAACTTGTTGTAAGGCTGAGGTGCAGTTCCCCAGCAGCAAGCAGGGAGAGGAACTTTGTACCCCAGGGTCACACACAACCTGATGTCCCTCCCAACACCACCTCCACAACCTTGTTACACTGGGAGCAGCCGAGAGTGCTCAGGAGGGCTTTACTGGCAATCACTGTGCCACCGCTTCTCTAAAGCCCTTTCAGCCAGGAAGCCCTCATTGCTGTGAGGACTACGGCAAGGAAGAGAAAATTCCCCAACTCCAGACGGAAGAAGCCAGCATTGAACCAGGTGGCTGAGCCTGCTTCCAGTTAAGCTCTTGGGCTGCCCTGAGGATACTGGGCACAGCTGGAAGCACAGCAGGTACCCTGAGTATAGCACTAGAGGGTCCAGATCAACCCCAAATCCTAGTGACAGTGACCCCAAGGCAGGAGGGGACATGGCTCAGCCACAGCATACCTCCTGGTAGGAGACCAGGACCTCGCAGCTCTTCTTCTCCCTTCTGGCCTCGATCCTCTTGTACAGCTCCACCATGGTGAGGTACATGATGCCAGGGCTTTTCTCTGAGCCCAGCATGGTGTAGGTTTTTCCTGCCCCCGTCGCACCATAGGCAAACACTGGGAGGAGAAAGGGTAGATGGTTGAAACGATCATTAATTAATGGAAGCAGCATAAAGTCTGTTCCTCGCTGGAGAGGAGAGTTTCCCACAGCAACCCCTGTGGCAGAGGTCGCTCGCAGGCTTCGCGGAGATGAGGCAAAGCTAATTATCCTGCGTATTGGCTGCACTATCCTTTAGTGCAATTTTTTTTCCTTGTTTCAGCCTCTCTAATTTAGTAGACAGAGCAAGTCCCCAAACCACCACCCACTTGAAGACCATGCTCAAGTCACCCCTGAACCTTCCCTTTAACAAGCTGAGCAGCCCCATTACCCTGTATCTTACCAGAAGGTGTTTCTTCTTCCAGACCTTGTAATTAATCTCATTTTTCCCCACCCATCTTTCAACACCCTCTTTGAAGCATCACCATCAGAGCAGGACATACTAATCTAGAGAGCCTCAGCCCTTTTCCCCATTAGCAGCACTCGGTGCTTCGTGACTCTCTTATTTCAGGATCCTGGAGTTATTTTATGCAGATAGACACACAAGACATGCCTGCCAGGTGGGCACACTGACAGAGGCAGCCTTCAGCGGCTTGCAGAGCATGCTGGAGAGCCAGGAATAGCATCCTCCGGTCCCACTGCCCAGCCCAGCGCATGATTAGACAGGAGAGCGGTCGTCTCCCGCTCAGTGACTGCCTTGCAGAAGGGATGTGCTCGTTAAGCTGCTCATCTGCTGACAGCCTGCGAATGGCACGAGGGTCTGTGGCATCAGGCAAGGAGCTTTCAGACCCAGTGAAGAGCTTTCCAGACCCAGCTTTATGGCACTGCCAGCCTGCGAGATGCTCACGAGGGTCACAGCAGCCCCCAAAGCACCCCAAGATGTGTCTGCTTCACCCCAGATCCCGCTCCAAAACTCAGCATCCTCCCCTCTGCCCATCACAACGATTCAGGCTAGGAAGGGATGGCAAAACCAAGGTGCTCTTGTGTCACGGATCCACCTGACTTCTTCCCGTCCTTTCTGCCCCAAGAGAGCAGAGAACAAGTGATCCTCATCCCTCAAAATGCCTGGAAAGCACCTGCCCAGCCTCATTTGCTACCCCAACGCCAACCTCCATCCTCTACATCACATCTCCTAAAGCACCAAATGCTGTTGTGGCCCCTGTTATCGCAGAACCACAGAACAGCCCAGGCTGGGAGGAACGTGGAGAGATCATCTGGTACAAGCTTTTGCGGGAAAGGGAGCCTGGATGAGATTATCTCACACCCTGCCCAGATGCATCTTGCACACCTCCAGCTGCAGGGACTCCACTACATCCCCAAGGATGCTGTTCCAATGAATGTTCTCACCATAAAAATGTCTTTCTTGCACTGAGATGAAACCTCTACCGGTGCAACAAGTACCTGTTACCCCTTGCCTTCTCCTTATGACAAGGGAGCCTCCATCCTCTCTGTAGCTGCCCTTTAAGTACTGAAAAACCAATGAGGTTCCCCCCCGGTGGGTAACAGTTTTTAACTGACAGAGGGCAGTTTTAGGTGGGACGTAAGGAAGAAATGTTTTATGATGAGGGTGGTGAGACACTGGCAGAGTTTACCCAGAGAAATTGTGGCTGCCCCGTCATCGGAAGCATTCAAGGCCATGTTGGACGGGGCTCTGAGCAACCTGATCCAGTGGGAGATGTCCCTGAGCATGGCAGGGGATGGCCTGGATGATCTTCCAAAGTCCCTTCCAACCCAAACCACTCTATAATTCTATAAGAGCACTGCATGTTTTGCTTCCCCTCATTTACCTGCTGAGATCAGACAACATTTCCATGTCAGGAACATCCCCATCCTGACCACACTTGCAATTGCCCCAGCTTAGTGCCACCAAGCTTAAGGCTATTTTTTCTTGTGTTGCTGTTGGGTCCCCCCTTTCCCCAATTGCTCAGGGGCTTCCAAAATTAATCCACAGCTCTGCTGAGCCCACATAGGAGCAGATGGGGCAGGAGCTCCTGTAGGCAAAGGCACTCGCCAGGTCTTACCAGAGCAGTTGTAGCCATTGAGGACGCTGTCCAACAGGTCACAGGTGGTGTGCTGGAACACCTCCTCTTGCGTGGCCCCCTCCCCAAAAACCCGGTCAAAGACAAACTTCAGGTCCTTGCCCTGGTGCTTGGTCCCACGGGTGGGCAGCACGCTGCTGGGGGGGCCGCTGGGGTCCTCAGGGTCAAAGACGAGGATGTGCTGGTCGACAACATGCAGGACAGGGTGCGCAGCCCGCTCTCGCTCACAGGTGGCGGGGGGCCGCACACGCACCATGACAGCCACGGTGCCCTCCTCGGGCGGGGGGCCCAGTGCCATGGCAACAGGGGGGAGCTGGGTTGGGGACACGGTGCTGACTAGAGGACACAGCTCTGGGCTCGAACGTCCTGAGGGCCTCACGCACTCTGGGTGGGGGAAAATGGATCAGCTGGGGGGGTGAAACAGTGGAAGGGGAGCCTGAGGCTGGGGAAGGCCTCCCACCCCCTCCCTGTTCTAACCCCCACCAGGGCCCCTATAGGCACCCTTATAACCCCCCTGAGGCCCTACACCCCCTTCAGGCCCCCACAGCCACCCTACATTCCCCCTTCAGGGTCCCCTCACAGCCCCACCCCCCAACCCCTTCAGGCCCTTACAACCCCACTCCGTGCCCCTACCCCCCTCCAGGCTTCTACAGCCCCCTCAGACCCCTACCCCCCCACTCCGGGCCCCTACAGCCCCTTTCACGGCCCTACACCCACTTTGGGGCCTCATAGCCCTTTCCGACAGCCCTGTCCCCCCACCCTCAGGCCCTCACAGCCCCTCTAACAGCCCAACACCCCCCTCCTAAGACCCCTATAACCCCCCCCCAGGCCCCTAACTCCCCCCTTCGGGCCCCTATAGCCTCGCCAGGCCCCTATAGCCTCGCCAGGCCCCTATTCTGCCCCGCCCCGGGCCCTTCCTACTGCCCCCGGTCCCCTCCCGAACACTAGGCCACCCCCCGGTCCCCTCCCGAACACTAGGCCACCCCCCGGCCCCTACAGATGCTCCCCAAGCCCATGGGCCCCCGCCCACCTGCCCCGCGCGTGCCCCACCCGCCGTGCCCCACCCGCCCCGCGCGTGCCCCGCCCGCCCCGCGCGGTGCCCCACGGGAGCTGTAGTCCCGCCCTGCCTTGGGCCGGCCGCCATCTTTGCCCCTTGCCCCATCCTTGGCCCTGCTGTGGCTGCGGGGCCGGGGCGGGCCACTGCGGGCAGAAGAACCGGCGGCCAAGCGCTGCGTGGCGAAGAGAGCTCAGCCAAGGGCCCGGGGGGACGCTGAGGGGCCTGGGGTCCCCCCTAGCACTAGCCAGGGTGGGTGGCTGCAGTCACGCCAAGCCTTAATGGCGGCCTCCTCCTCACAGCTCAGAGCTGACAGCCCCAGCCCTAACGAGTCCCCACTGCCCAGCTGCTGCCTCATCACCATTAATTAGTCCTGAGAAACGAGCACCAGGGACCCACCGGGGCCTGGTGGGGGGACAATGTCCACCCCCCTACCCTGTCCCCAGGGCTGCCCATGTGTCTTCACCGGCTCCTGTCCTCTGACGCTGCCATATCCACACAGGAGGCGGCTGGTGGCCCCGGGCGCCCGCTGTCACCTCTAATTGGGCCATGTCCTGCCCGCGCCAAGGCAGTGGTGACGGGTGCATGTGCTGGAGGGTCCCTATGGCTCTGTGTGGCCTGACTGTGTCCCTGCCCCATGCAGTGGGAACGCTGTGTCCCTGAGGGGACACCTCCCCATGGGGACACCTGGGCTCTGGGGACAGGGACATGGTGTAGTGGCACACCCAGCATCCCCACTGGAGGTGGCAGAGGGGACAGGTGAGCACCCCCCAGCACCCCCTGGCTGGGCCGATTCAGGAAGCCAAGCAGGGTCGGTTGAGGGGGGGGAAGGTGGCAGGAGGACCCCGGCCCCGGTTTGGGGGACACCGGCCCTGCCCCAGGCGGGGACACAGACAGCAGACGGGGAGAGGTCACAGCTCTGCTTTACCATGGAGGCGCCCCGGGGTCGGGCAGCAAGGGCGAGACCCCCCCCCCACGCAGCCCCCCAGCACGGGGCCAGCCAGGGACGACAGGGGGGCACCCATATCAACATCTGCGCATCCTGTACATATATACACACTGGCAGGGACACCCCGGCCCCCAGCATCGCCCCGGGCGTGGGGAGGCAGTGGGGAACTGTGGGGGCAAGCGGGGCACACAGCCAGGGGAATGGGGGTGCAGTGGGGCAAAGCAGGGGGGGCCCCCAGCCTCCTGCCAGCCCCCTGCAGCCCCCCCAGCCCCCAATTAGCAGCTGTGGGGTGAATTAATAGGAAAAGGGGGGGAGTTGGGGCACCCATAGATGGCCTGGACCACTGTGGGGGGCTGCCATGGGGCTGGACAGTAGCAAGGGGAAGCTATAGGGTTGGATGGCAGCAGGGCAATGCCATGGGGCTGGACGGCAGCAGGGGGATGCTGTGGGGCTGGAGGGCCATGGGGGTGACGCTGTAGGTCCAGGCTCAGTCTGAGTAGATGATGAAGCCGGAGAAGGTGCTGTACTTGTTGTTGTTGCCGCCATGGGCTTTGCCCCCATCCAGCTTGATGAAGACCTCGTCCCCTGCGTCCAGGTGCAGGATGACACTGTTGCTGGCGTAGTCGTAGTTCTGGTCAGCATCCTGTGCGATGGCGCTGGCCCGCACCTGCGCAGGGGACACCAGCGTTACCCAGCTCAGCCCTCGCATCCTGGGGGACACCCGGGGTCCCAGCTCATCCACAGCTGGGGAGACCGCCTGCCAGCTCTGGGGTAGCATGGGGTGCCCCGGATCCCTGCTGTGGGTGAACGGGTCCCGGACAGAGGTGGCTTCTCCGAGCATCGCCCAGCGCCTCTCCCTGACCCGGCAGGCTCAGGCGTGGGACCACAGCTCGGATGTGGGACCATGGCTCTGGGTTCAGATGCAGGACCATGGCACAGACGTGGAATCACGGCTCCAGATTCAGACACGGGCCCACAGCTCAGATGCAGGAGCCCATCTCCAGATTCCAGTGTGGGACCCCACCTCCAACATGGGACCCCAACTCCATGTTCAGATGCAGAAACACGGGGCAGATACGGGAACCTCATCTCTGGATTTGGATGTGGGATCACAGCTCAGACACAGGACCCTGCCTCCAGCCCAGCCCCGAACCAACCTGATGAACCTGCTGCATCCCCACACATCTTCCCACGAGCTGCATGGGGACCGCAAGTGTGTGGCGAGGGCTGAGCCAGCTGAGCTGAAATCCCCCCAAAACCAAGCTTTGTTGCTCACCCAGATCCCAACCCGCTCAGAGGAGGGATGCCCCCCCTGATAAATATTTCCTCGGTGCTGGAGAACAAGGCCAGGAGGTGCTGGCAGAGCTGGAGGTGCCGTAACTGCCTGGCAAAGAAGCTCTGTGGCTGGAGCCCGCTGCCACTGCAGAATTACTTGGGTAATCAAATCTACACTGGCGCCTTGCAGGGAGATCGCGCGGCACTGGGTGACAGTGACAAGCCGGCAGGTAAAATCCCAAGTGAAATGCAAAAGCTATGTACCGGGGAGAAGATGCTCCTAATTATAACCCACGAGAATGGGCTCTTAATTGGCTGGCGCCGGGCGGGGAGGCACTGCCAAGCGGCTGCAGGGTCCCAGAGCTGGAGGGGGAAGGAGGGGTGTCCCTGTGGATTCCTGTCCTCTCCCCCTGGGACAGGGGTCCCAGGCATCCTCTCCTCCTTGGGAAACACAGCAGCATCTCCCTGAGGTCACGGGCAGCCTGAGATGGTGTAGTAACCCACCAGTCAGCAGCTGTTAACTCTGGAACCTACTGATGGCCCAGCAGGTGGTCCCATGGGGCTTGCTCTCACCCATGCAGCCATGTCCCTCGTGCTGTCACCAAGACTGTCACCCCATTAAAAGTCACCCTCTGTCTACCCTGGGTAGAGGGGATACGGTGAATCTCCGTCAGTCACAGCACTCCAATCTCCAGAGGATGCTGCCTCAACTGGGGTCGTGCTGAGGAAGAGGAGGGGGGGAAGAAGCAGGGGGAAGGAGAAGCAGAAGTCGTTTGGCACTGGGCTCTGCCGCCATCGTCCCCCGCCGCTGCAGCCAGAGCCACCCAGTGCCATCCGTCTCCCCTCGTTAAGGAGCCGCCTCGTCACTGCGTGCCCGCCAGCCCTTCGCGCTAACCAGGGAAGATAAATGGCAGCACCGGGGCCAGGCTGAGCCGCTCCTGGCACCACAGCAGCAGAGGAGGTGGGGGCTGCCACCTCGTGTGTCCACCCTGATGGCCTTGTCCCCGCTGTCCTGCTCCATGCCTCAGTTTCCCCATGCCATGGCCAGGTGCAGCTGCCAGAGGTGGGAAACGTGGGGGGAACAAAGCCCACAACCTGGGCATCTGGCTCTGCTGTGGCTGCTGTCACCAACCCCAGTGACACCACTGGGGTGCTGTCACCAGCCCTGGGGACACTGTGGGATGGGGAGTGTCCCTGATGTGGCTGGCTGCACCCAAGGGCTCAGGACTGTCAGGGGAACAGGGGGCAGCAGGGCACGCCCCATGTCTAGGCTGGGCCGCTCGCGATGACACTCGATGCCTCGGGGACACCATGTGCCCCAGCCACCAGGGCCCAGGACCCCTAAGGCACGGCAGCAGGTGCCCCCCCAGCCCCGCATGGTGGCCCCCGCACGGACGCCAAGTGCAATGGTGGGCACCCCCCAGGGCCCCGGCACGCGGGTGCTTCTCCCGGGACACCTGGTCATGGTGACAAGTGCTCCTCCAGCACCCCCGAGTGCAGTTTGTGAGCACCCCCAGGCACAGCAGCGGGTGCCCCCCCTTCAAACCACCTGAGCACAGCAGTGGGTGCCCCCCAAGCGGGTGCCCCCCCCCCCAGGACCCCCAGGTGTGGTGGCAGCTGCCCCACTGGACACCCAGGCCGCGGGGCCCACCAAGAACCCCCCAGTACATCCCTTTGTCCCTGCAGACAGGGTCCCTTGGAGACCGTTCCCAGGCCCCCACCTGTGGGGACCCCTCCGGGGCCATGCCCCCCGCAAAAGCCACGGCACAGCTGCACACCCCTTGGGCTGCAGGAGGCAGCCAGGATGGATGCTGCCCCACCACAGGAACCCCAAAAACACCCGGCTCCAACCCCCCTTCCCCCCCAATCCATCCAGCATCTCCCCCCATCCCCCTGCCCCGCTCACCTTGTCTATGGGCTAATACAAATAAGAATAATTAATGCTAATTAACCACCAGGAGCAGCTCCCTCCCAGCACCAGGGCTCCCCTGGCTCTCATTAACTCCAGCCCTGACGCAGGGGTGATAGGCTGCACCCAAAACCGGCAGCGCCTGAAGAGAAGTGGGGGTCAGAGAGGACACCCCCCCAAGTTATAATCCCCTTGGAGGATGTTGGGATCAAAGCTTATCCACCAGGAAACCCCTCTGGCACCCTCAGACCCCCCAGCCTCACCAGGAACGAGGTATTTTTGGCCACAAACCCCTAATTAACCACCCCATATTTTAATTATTTGGGGCATTTTTAGGGTCCCTTTTTTAAACTCTCCCGCCGATATCAGCCCGCAAAAGTGCTCCCCCCGCCCCCCGAGCCGCTTCTTTATAAATATTGGAGCGGCAATACCTCATTAGTAATTAACAACTGGTTAATTAAGCTGCATCGCGCGCCCGACCGAGCGCGGTTCCTCTTGATGAGGGGCTCCGTAGCTTCTGGAAATTCATCCGGTAGTGCCCGGGTGCATTGATCCCTCACTGAGCTGGGTGGGTGAGAGCTTGGCAGGTGGGGGGAGGAGGTGGAAAGGTTTGGGGGCGTCCCCAAAAATATTTTGGGGGAGGAAAAAGAGGGTGAGGTGGATTTTGGGGGGATGCTCCATCTAGAGTTACATGGATGATGCTTAGGAGAAATAGCTGGTGGTGATGAGTGTCACTGGGACCCCCAAAATTTGGGACTGGGGAGGGAGACTGAAAAAAAAAAACAATAAAAGAAAATTGAAACTGTTTGGATGGAGAAAAAATACCAAGCGGCTCCTGCCCCTGCTGCGCTCACAGCTTGGAGGTTTTCAGAGTCAAGGGGTAAAGCGCGGTGGCCGTGCCAGGGCTCCCACTTCCCCCCCCACCCCCATTTTTTTGGGGGGTTGATAACTCAGTTTTGGGTTAATTAGGTATCGTACATCCTCAGGACAGGGATGCACTGCGGGGCTTGATGCCGGGAGAAAATGATGAGAAGTGGGAGCGGGGTGGGATGAATCCCAGTGAGGATGCCATCTGCGATGAGACCCAAGGGAATTGAGCTTGGATGACATTTCGGGGGTCACGGCCACATCTTGTGCCTCGAGTCGTGGCTGGCGGGGGCAACATGGGGTGGGAAGGGGGCAGCTTTGGGGGCATCACCCGAAAACTGCAGGGGTGGAGGAGCTGCATCGTAGGATCAGGAGGATTTTCAGATGGATGGGGTTGGGGGGGGGATGCTGGAGTGGGGTGGGGGGGCAAGGATGGAGCCAGCCTCAGGGTATGTCCCCCCATGGTGTCCCCACACAGTCCAGCCAAGAATAGGGACGTCTCTCCTGACACAGCAGCAGCAGCACGGGCTTCAGGCTGGGGGTGCAGCACCCCAAAAGCTGGGCAGGCACTGCCCCCCTTCAGGCCACCGCAGATCCTGTCCCCTGCAGACAAGCCCTGTCCCCCCTGAGGAGTCCCAGTGGGGACAACAGCATGGCCAGGGAGGGCAGGGCACCCTGGGGACACCACTGGGACACCCTGAGGCACTCCAGAGGCATGGCAGGGCTCGTCTCTGGAGCCAAGGAAAGGACCTAGGGGAGCCTTGGGGACACATCAGGGCAGCACGGGTATGGTGGCAGAGCATGTGCCCCATGCTGGGAGAGGGACAGTACACCCAGGGGAGCATCTCAGGGGTTGGGAGAAGGATGGGGGTCCCTGGGGATGTACCCCAAGCCCATCACCGCTGCTTGGAGAAGGATGGGGTCCCTGGGGACTCACCCTGAGCCCATCATCGCTACTGGGAGAAAGATGTGGCATTCTGGGCATGCATCTTCAGGGCTGGGAGCAGGACAGGACATCCTGGGGGTACACCCAGAGCTCATCAACACCACCAGGAAAAGGATGGAGCACCCTGGGGGTGCATCTCTGAGACTGGGAAAATGATGAGGCACCCCAGGGAAGCACCCAGAGCCCATCGACACCTCAGGGAAAAGGATAGGGCACCCTGAGGAAGCACCCACAGCCCTTCTCCAGTGCATGGGAGGGGAGCAACAGCTCCGGTCCCCGCGGCAGTGCCAGTAGCCCAGACAGGCCAGCCCTTACCTGACCGTTCTTGCAGAGGTCAGCCCACATGCTGGTGCCGTCGCCGCCGCGCATGAGGACGTGGTAGGTGAAGAAGTAGGTGCCGGGGATGGCGCAGGTGAACTTGCCGGAGGCGGCATCGTAGCTGTTGCCCAGGTTGGTGACCACGTCGTCGAACTTAAGGACCTCGTAGCCCTCGTGGGGGTTCTTGAGGCCGGCGTAGAAGGCGACACGGGGCACCGTGCTATAGGTAGCCGCGCTCACTGCACCCGTAGCCCCCGGTCCCGGTAATCCCGGGGGTCCTGGTCGTCCCGCTTCACCCCGTGCCCCCGCCGGTCCCGGCGGCCCCGGTTCTCCCGGTGGTCCCGGTGGTCCCGGTTTCCCCGGCCGCCCCGGTTTGCCTTGGGGACCTTGCACCAGGGTGGAGGGCGGCGGGAGGGGGCCGCGTTCGGCCGGTTGCGGCGGGGGGGCGGCGGCGGGGCCGTAGGGCTCGCAGACCATGCGGCAGGTCCCCAGCATCTCGTACCGGCCGTCGGTACCGGCGGAGCTCACCAGCACCGGGATGAGCACCACCAGCACCAGCACCATCACCACCCCCGCCGCGGCCGCCAGTAAAGTTTTCCGGCCGAGGCTGAGCCGCCGCCCGGCCGGGGCGCGCTGCCGCCCGGGGGTGGGAATGGTGCCGGTGGGGGGGAGCAGGGCGGCGGCGGCGGGGGGGCGCTCGGGGGCGGCGGCGGTGGCCGCTCCGCTCCGATGCGCTCCGCTGGCTCCGGTGCGCCCCGCACCGCCCAGGCCACGCCCACACAGCAGGGACACGCCCACCTCCCCGCCCACCCCGCCCCGGGCACGCCCCCTCCCCGCCTGGACACGCCCCTGACCGCCCACTCCCGGGGCCCATGCCGCGCGCGGGGCGCGGACACGCCCACTCCGTAGCCCCCGCTGCCCCGCCCCCCCCCTACAGGGCCTGGAGCTCTGCCACCTCCGTGCCCGGGACCTGGTGGCCACCCCTGGGCTGGGGACAGCCCTGGAACCGTCACCTATGTCCCCACGGGGGCAAATCCACCGGGGAGGATCCCCAGAGCGTCCCCAGGACCCTTTCCTCCTCGCTGCCTCAGTTTTCCCTCTCACGGGGGCCAGGGTCTCAGGGGACCCACGCTTTGGAACAGCCCAGGCGACACCCACGTGGTCAAGCACCAGCCATCCCAGAGCACCCACTGGGGTCAGCCACGGGGTCACGGGACAGGGTCCTGCCACCAGTGACAAAGGCCGTGGTGACAATGGCACACCCACGGGTGCCACCATGGGAACGGCCGGGCCGCGCTAAGCGCTAAGGGTGATGGCCACGCGCGAGACCGATCCCTGGGGGGGCTGAGCACCGGCAGGCTCGTGACACGGGGCCGCGCAGCTGTGCCCGCTCCGTCGCCCGCCATCTCCATCAGCCTCGGCGGGGACAGCAGGACGCGATGGCAAGTGACAGCCGCCGCCAGCGCCGGGGGTGAGCGAAGGACATGGGGCCGGGGGGGACATGGGCAGCAGGAACAGCGGGGGGACACGCAGGCATAGAGCAGCCCAGGGGCTGCTCCCAGCACCGCCCTCCACAGCGGTTTGGTGGCCCCAAGTGACAACACCGAGGTGGCATCAACCCTGGTGGCAGCGATGGGGTCACTGTCTGTGTTGCCCCCCCCCCAAAAAACACCCTGGGGGTGCATCCCCTTCCAGTGCCACACCTGTGCGGTGTCTCCACACCACAGGGGACACACGGGGGACAGACCCCAGCCCCCCAGCACAACAGAGGGGTGGGACCAAGGGGACACTTGGCAGCCATCGATTGCCTCCCCTCCCCAGCTCCCGCAGAGGCTTTAATTTAATCAGCGTGCAAAAATCAATTAGCCAGCTTGAAGGAGGCAATTATTCCTGGGGGCTTAATGAGGCTGGGGAGGGGGGGCAGAGTATTTTGGGATGGGGGTGCTGCCAGCCCCATGCCCGCCCCCGGGCTGTCACCGTCGTGTCACCGGCTCCTTCTCCGGTTCTTTTCTCCATCGTTGTGTGTGTGTCCCACTCCTCGTTATCTTTCTTTTTTAACGAACGCCTAAAAATATGCCTCGCCGAGGTCACGGGCTGCGTGAGTCACCCGCCGGCATGGTACTGCAGTGGTCCCGGGGGGGCAGGGGGCTCTGTGTGGGGACAGGGTGGCCGTGGCTGGGACATGGGGGGGACACAGGCACACCCGTGCCAGGGCCGCCACCGGGGGGGGCCCTTCCCCTTGGGGGGACCACCCCGGGTCACCTCACTGCCACAGGTCACTGTGTCCCCATGGCAGCCCACCACCCAGGCCACTTCCCCACCCCGGCCCTCCCCCACTGGGACACCTTCCCACCCCAAGCCACCTTGTCCCCATGGCACAGCCGCCACCCCAGCCCACCACATCCCCAGGCCATGTCCCTGCAGCCTGGTTGCAGAGCTGGGATGGCTTCAACATCACCCTGGGGCAGCAGCACCTTACGGACAGGAACAACACCTCAGGGGACCCTGACTGGAGACCCCAGGGTGCTCCCTGTCCCTGTCCTCAACTCCTGTGCGGGGTGCAGTGCAGCCCCCCCCAGCCAGCTCCTGGGGACGAGCAACTGAGCTGCACCCCCCGAAGGGCCACGTTTGGGAGTGCAGGAGGGGAAAAGGGACCCAGCCGGGACTTGACGGCAGCGGTGGCGGCGGTGGCTGCAGTGGCAGCGGTGGCTGCAGTGGTTGTGGTGGCGGCTGCGGCGGCGGCTCCGCTCGACGCCAGCCGCTGCCGTTCCTCTGCAAAGGTTAAGCAAACAGCAGCTCCTGCAGAATCGATGTGCGGCCGAGCCCATGGCTGTTTGCTTTGGCTGCATGACGTGGGGCGGTGGGTGGGTGACGCCAAGGGGACACCGGTGGCTGGAGGGGAGGGCCCTGATCGATGCTCTGGGTGCGCGGGTTTGGCCGGGGGGCGGCTGTATCCTCCCCCTGCCCACTGGGGAGCTCATTAAGGAAGATTTGGGGAAGGGCGGGGGGGTGGGGGCGGGGGGGCAGCGCTGCGCCATGCCTCGGTTTCCCCTCCTGGTGCGTGGCTGGGTAGGGGACCCTGCGTGGCCGGGGGGACAGACACTGCGCCCGCCTGGCACGGTGGCACCCGCCACTCGGCCCCACAGCTGCGGCTTGGCTCGGGTGGGCGGCGCTGACAGCTCAGCAGTAATTAGGACTCAGAGCTAGAAATAACTTAACGACCCCGATGTCGGCCCACGCTGATGAGCTTGGGGAGGGAGCCGGCATTTGCAAGCTGTCCCTGATGATTTTGGGTGCTGTCCCCCCCAGGTCACGCTGTGTCCCTGGGAAGGGGCACGGGATGGGGCCTGGGAGGGTGACACCCAGCCGGGGGCAGCAAGGGCAGGGCTGGGGTGGGCAGAGCACCCTGGGGCAGCAGGAGCCTGGGCTGCACAGGCTGGAGTAGGGCTGCGAAGGTGGCCAGGTCTCCTGAGCTCCCACGTGGGGCTTCTGCTGCTGGTTCCCACCACCTTGGTGGCATCCTTCCATCCTCCATCCATCCTCCATCCCTCCATCCTCCATTCCTCAATCCCTCCTCCATCTGTCCATCCCTTCTCCATCCATCCTCCGTCCTCCACCCCTCCATCCATCCATCCATCCTCCATCCATGCAGTCATCTCCACATCGCTCCTTCTACCCGTCCATCCTTCCGTCCATCCTCACATCCATCCATCCACACATCCATCTGCCCATGCATCCCTCCCTCTCTCCCTCCTCATATCCTTGCATCCATCCACGCATCTGTTCATCCGTCTGTCCATCGCCCCACCCCCACACCTGTGTGTCCATGCATCCATCCATGCATCCACTCATCCAGCAAGCCACCTCCAGGAGTGGGGCAGGAGGACCGGGCTGGGAGCCCCTGTCCACACTGTTCCCCAGTCACCTGTGGGGACAGCAGCCACGCCAGCCACGCGACCTCCAGACCACATCACTCCCATCCCTGAAGAAGGACCCCACAACCACCTCATTGGGAGGCAGAGGTAATTAAAAGGAGGAATTAATGATGAGTTTTCCAGGCCGTGGATGCCTGGGGAGATGTGGCACCAGCACGGATCAGCATGGGAGCGGGAGAAGTCACCACGGACCAATCCTGAGGTGAAGATGATGCCAGTGGAAGCCAACACCTCTCAGTGCTGGGCTGGGCAGAAAACAGGCTCAAAACCCCCAGGGCTGGAGGTGCCTCTGCCCAGGGGTGGCCTGGGAGACGCCCAGTGCCCGCTGGCTGTGATGAGTGCGTCAGGGCTCAGCAGGGCAGCAGGGAGGTGACCAGTGCGGGCGCAGACACATGGCGGTGTCCCTCTCAACATGCAGCCAGGAGATGTGGGGACGAGGCTGCAGGACAGAGGTGAGGGCGAGGCAGCTCCCGGCACCTGCCTGGATGTGGGCAGACAGTGCTCCCGCCTGACTGCTGGCTAGTTGGCTGGTGGCCAGATGGCTAACTGGCTGTTTGGATGCATGGATGCCTCATTGGCTTTTTGCACACTTGACTAGAGAGTTGGCCAGTTGGCTACCGGGTTAGCCACACGGCTAGATGGCTGGTTGGCTGGCCAACTGCTTGGCTGACTGGTTGGCCAACGGAAGGCCAACTAGATGGCTGGTGGGGTGGCTAGCTCGTTAGCCAGCTAGCTGTTTGGCTGGTTGGTAGATAGCTAGCCAGTTGTCTGGCTGGCTAGATGGCTAGGTAGTGGGGTTAGCTAGCTGGTCAGTTGGCTGGCCAGTTGACCAACAAGCCAGTTGGCTAGGTGGCTGGTTGGCTGCTGTGCTGGCTGGGTGGCCAGTTAGCCAGTTGGCTTGTGGCTAGAGGGCTTGCTGCCTGGCTGGCAGGGCTGATGTGCTAGCTGGCCCAGCTGGGTTAGCCCTGGCCCCAGGGACGTGCCAGCCCAACACCAGGCACCATCCCTTGTCCGGATGGGGTGAGCCCAGCCGTGGGCAGGGGGGCAAGGAGCAGGAGGCACATCCCCCCATCCCTGTCCCTGTCCCGCTGCCTCTCATTACAGACGCGGCGGGGGCCACCACCCTCCTGCCGTGTGGCAATTAAGGGCTGCGAACACTGCCACTTAATTAGAGCCTGGCTGGTGAGTGATGGGAAATGGCTGCTCACCTGGCAGCTGGAGCCAGCTGCGGGAATGGGTGGGCAAAGGGCCTGGGGACGAGTTCCCCCCAGGGGGACATTGGGTAGTGGGGACTTGGGCTGCTGGGAGCTGCTGTGCTGTCCCCAGGGTGCCCCGTGGTGCTGGGTGACGCCCTGGGACATGGACTGCGAGGTACCGGTGAGTGACACCCTGGGCCAGATGGGGTGATATACTGCAGGACGGCAGTGACGGTGGGGTGACACCCCGTGGGCCATGCAGTGACATAGCACTGGGGGACATCCCATGCACTGCGCACTGACGATGACTCTGTGTGACAACCCACAGGTGACACTGCGTGGCAGCCAGCAGCCCCACGGTGACAGTGACACCAGTGACACTGGGGCCATGCGGTGACACCACGCTTGGCCCCCTCCGCCTGTCCCCCAGAGTCCCCGCCCCAGCCCACCCTTGGGGACAGTCCCCGCTGGGGGACATCACCCTGTCCCTACAGCCCTGAGCCCCAGGGGGGGACACATCCACCAGCTCCAGGACATCCATACCACCCCCCACCTGCCTGATGGGTGCCCATGATGGGTGCTGGGGAGGGGAGGGGTTGCTCCAGGACAGGGTGCTCTGGGGAGGGGGTGCTCTGGGGAGAGGGTGCTTCAGGCATGGGGTACACCAGGGTGGGGGTACACCAGGGTGGGGGTGCACCAGAGAGGGGGTGCACCAGGACAGGGTGCTTGAGGGAGGGGGTGCTCTGGGGAGGGCGTGCTCCAGGTACAGGGTGCACCAGGGAGGGGGTGCTCTGGGGAAGGGGTGCACTGTGAAGGGGGTACACTGGGGATGGAGTGCTCTGGGGAGGGGGTGCACTGGGGAAGGGGTACACCAGGGAGGGGGTGAACCCGGACAGGGTGCTTGAGGGAGGGGGTGGACTGTGAAGGGGGTACACTGGGGAGGGGGTGCACCGGGGAGGGGTGCTCTGGGGAAGGGGTGCCCTGGGAAGGGGGTGGCAGCGAGAGGGGGTGTTTTGGGGAAGGGGGTACAGCAGGAGAGGCAGCCGCCTGCCACGAGCCCCCAACAGCCGCAGCATAATTGATCCAGCCGCCAATTTGCAGCAGTTAAATATTTGGCTGGTGTGCGGCACGGGGCCGGGCTCCCTGCTCAAACAGCCCCCGGTGAGAGGAGACGGATGGGCCACGGCGAGCGGCTGCTCCAGACACTGCCCGATCGATGGTGGGAGGCACGGCGAGCTGGGCAGGCCTCAGCGCGCGGGGCCGGGGCGACGTGCTAGTGCTGGGGGTCATGGTGCAGCACCCTTGGGCCTCCACCCGCACCCACGGAACACCCACGGAGGCAGCTCCAGGCGGACCACAGCCGTGTTGCAAGCAGAGGGGGCTCAGCCAGGGTGTCCCCCCCTGGACTGGGCGCGCACTACCCTTCAGGCCCCCTCCATGGCCATCGATTGAGCTGTCGATGCCACCCAGCAGCCTGCGGAGCGGGGCCATCCATCACTGGGGGGGGACGGCTGCGGGCTGAGCCACATGGCCACCGCGCTGGACACAGGGTGTCGGGCCAGCTCATCCCCATGGAGGTTTGGCTAGGGGGTGGTCGGGAACAGAACCTGTGCAGGTCTGTGGGTGCTGTGGCAATGTGGGGGCAGCTGCCATGGCTGGGTACCACACGGCACCCACGGAGGGACATCAGCACCCATGGGAGGGACATTGCACCTACAGAGGGACACCGGCACCCATGGGAGGGACACTGGCACCCACAGAGGGACTCCAGGCTCAGGAGCCCTTCCCCAGTGGGTGCCAATGCCCGGGCACACAGCCCACCCAGGGGACCTGATCCCAGCTCAGCCCAGGGCACCAGGCACTCCCAAACCAGGCACCCCAAGGCCACGCCAGCCCTGGCCGGTAGTGTGTGGAGCCCTGCGCCGTCCCCCTGAAACCCCTCGCTCCCTCAGCCCTGCTAAACTCGTTAGCAGCTGGCACACGTCAGCAGGCCGGCAGCAAAGCGCCAAATGCGATTACGGTGCCCGTCTCGCTTTCTCCTTCTCCCCCCCCGGCCTCGTCACAGCCCCATTTCTGGCAGAGGCGGCGAGCCGGGAGGGAGGAAGGCAATCAGAGCTTATCGCGGGCTGAGGCTGTCCTGCTCCAGCCCTGATTTATGGCTGGCTGCGAGGGACTCCCGGCATCACCACCACAATTAACAGAGCGTTAAAAGCAGGAGAGGGGACTGGCAGAGGGTTATTGCTTGCGTACGGCTCCCCCCCCTCAGTGCTGCCTGAAAAATTGGGGTACCTGGGGTAGGGGACAGCTCGGGGATGCTCTTGGGTGGCTGTAGCTACACTCGGACAACCAGGTCCCCCCAGGTGAGTGAGATGCAGGACCCCTGGGTGCATGGCTGGGCTTGGAGGAAGGTGCAGGGGGTGGGAAGGATGCCTGGCCCCAAAAAAAGGGGCACGTGCTGGCTGGCCAGGGCTGTGACACCCTGGAAAATGTCTCTGTGCCCAAAGGCTGGCACTGGGGACAGCAACAACATTGCTTTGCTCGGCTGTGTCCCTGCCTGCTGGGCCAATGAGCCCAGGCAGGAGGGTGGCAAGGGGGAACCAGAGCCCAAGCATCCCAGAGGAGCCTGGGGACCACTGTGTACAGGGGCCGACACCCACCTTTCTCAAAACACAGGGATGGGGGGGGGGGGGGAGGGGTGAGAGGGGACAGGGCTACCCCAGGGGGAAGCACTGACCACAGAAAACCACAGCAAGTCCCCGGATTGCATCCCAGGAAGCAAGACCCACACCGTGGAGTGCTCAGAGCCTACACGAAGCCACAGCACCCCCCAGGTAAGCTCACGGTAGGGGCTGATGCTCCCAGAAGCTCCCTGGGACCACTACAGGGATGTGTACCGGGAAAAAAGCACGAGCGGGCTCATCAGCTCTGCTTGCGTGTGGTGAACTTTACAGAGCACAGCTGTGCCCCGGCATAGGAACAACCTGGGAGCGGGCCAGGAAAGAGCAGTGCTGGCAGCCCACAGGTTGCAGAGCCGCGGGGAGCCGGCTGCTGTTTAGCGCTTTATTAAAACGAATGTAAAGAGCCAGCACCCGCTTCGCCCAGACTTGCGCTCTCCCCGCAGGGAAAGTGCCGCCGAAGGAAAACTCAAACCAGAACTAAATGAGTTTCAATAAGGCAAGGTCCTAGGTCTCAGCCTGCTCCGGGGACGTATCAGACCCTCAGCTCCAAAGCCAAAGGTGACCCACAAGCGATGATGGCAGAAATAGAGAGCAGGAGGGAGGGCAAGCAGACAGCCAAACACCTCACCCGTGTGAAATGAGGTGCTGCCTGCCCCCCCCCTCCCTGCAGATTTAACATGTTTCCATTAAATCAACAGGAAAGAAGGGAAATCCCATGTCTAAATTCAGATAGCTGGGGCTGCAAGCTCGGAGGGGGTCAACCTGGGGACACCCGCTAGCAGAAACAGGACCGGAGAGGCCACCTACTCCCCCAGTGAAGAGATTGTCCTGGAAGACGTTAAAGTGCCTAAATTCCCTGAAGTCCCACTGCACAGAGCAACGGGGGGATAACGAGGGCCTCATCCCCTTCATGGGCCACAGCCACACACAGGGAGCAGTCCCACCATGCAGCTACAGGTGATAGGAAGAAGGGAGATGGGAGACGGCGCTGGAGAAAACCCCCCTCTACATTCACCTTGGGAAGTCTACAAGGAGACGCCTTATCCCACTGTCTGCATTCAGCTGGCAAAGCTCATTAAAAGAGATGGCCTTTCACTGCCCTTTTCAAACCTGGAAATTCAGGCCTCTTCCATGACAAAAAGAAAAGGTGAATTAAGACATGAAATGCCGGAGGAGGAGGTACACCAGCCCTCCAAGCCCAGCTACAACCGTGCCTGCCGCCAGCCGTGCCCAGAGGAAATCCAGGGAATCCTCCAGGCGGGCGTGCAGCCTCAGGACCTGCCAGCGCGTGCTCTCCCGGTCCCCGGAGTTGTCAATGACGTGACTCGCTAATTTGCGCTTCTCATCCAGCGGCAGCTGGGAGGCGATGCGAGCTTCTGCCTCTGCCCGGGACAGCCCGTTCCTCTTCATCAGCCGAGAGAGCTGTGTCGGCGGATCACTGCCGGGATGGGAGGGCGGCACTGAGATGAGGGTGCAGGAGGGAAGAGGGGGTTTGCCTGCCTTCCTCGGCACCAGGGGGAAAAGCTGGGGTAAAGTGTGGGGGAGAGACACTCCCCACTTCATTTTGGGTCCTGTGCTTGGATCAGTAGAGCCAGCACCTCCAGCGCTGCCCAGGCTGACCCTGCTGCATGTTTTTGGCATTCCCATGGCTCTTATCACTGAGTCAGCACCCCAAACCCTGCCCCAGCCAATGAAGCACAGATTGTAGAAGGCCCAAAGACATATATTTCCCCCATACAACGGCACCAGGTTTTGGGGAAACCTCAGCAAGAAGCCCCTCGTACACTAGGATAAAGGGAGGTGTTGCTTCTCACGCCTACAGAAGAGAAGCGGTGTTATCGAAAGGCTTCGCACCAAGGCCGAAGCTAAATCCTCACTGGAGCAGGAGGGATGTGAGGATCCCCTCCAGCCTCTAAGAGAGGTGGCAGTGTCCCGGTCCTTGTGGATCACGTGGCACTTACCAATAAACCAAGACCGTGTATTTCATAAACTGGGTCAATCTGTTGGTCTCGAAGAGCAGAGGGATGTCAAGGATCACGTAGCGGTAGCCTGAAGAAATGACAACGCCCCCCCCAAAGAAGGGAATAGCATCACTCAGATTCCCAAATCCCTCATGCTGCATGGGCACTGCAGCCACGGCTGCCCCAGCAAAGCAAGTGCGAGAGCTCTACAGCTCTGCAATTGCAGCTGAGAAGAGAGCACAGCCTGCTTGCCCTCCTCCCCTCTTGGAGGGAGGAAATTGTTTTGTTCCAAGCTTCCAGAGGGGGGAAAAAAAAACAAACAAAAACTAAACCACCACAAAAAAAAACCCCAAACTAAAAACAAACCCTAACCTAGATGATCTCAGACCAAAGGTGAAGCTGCAGAAATATAATGAGGAGCTGAAATGAGAAGCTCAAATGAAAGCGCCTGTGCCTGGCTAGCGAGAACGGCAGTCACGCTGTCGTTGCTGGCCTCTCCGGGGGAGCAGTGCCCACAGCAGCATTTGCCCTCCTCTTTCACTTGTTCAAGACTTTGCCAGGCTGCGGTCATTTGAGCTGACGTTTCCCAGCGTTTTCTTCCCTTCATGGAAAGCTTTGGCTAAATAGTTCCATTTTTTCCAAGGGGAGCAAGGAAATCCTTGCAGACCCCTCACAGCCGTGACACTGAAACACAGGGGTGCCTCCAGGGCCTGAAACCTCACCAAAACTGGCCAAGTTTGGTTCAAAAGCGCCGCCACCACAGGGAGCAGCCGGCAGAGGAGAGCTTATAACTGCTGGCTGCTGTCCTCCCAGACCCTGCAGCCCACCCCAGGGTCTCCACACACCTCTGCCCTTCGCAAGTGCCATGCAGCAGCATTTGGGGATGTGGGGGTATGCCCCATTGAGCCCAGAGGAGCGGGCAAGGGTAGGGGGAAGCTGCAAGTCAGGACCTCGCTCCCCTGTGTGTGTCCCAGCCACAGGGACACTTCCAGTTCTGCTGGTGTCCCCTCTTTATAACCCAAACCCCCTAACTGGGCTGGCCACAGCAATAAAAGCCTTGACAAAGACATTATTGTCCAACAAGCCACCATTTTACCAGCATCTCTGCCCAGAGAGACTTTTCGCTGCCCTACGGTTTGATCGATAAGAGCTTTCCTTACACAGCGATCCTTAGAGACAACATCCAGCTATCCCAAATCATTAAAACCTGACTAATGAGGACACAGCAGCCTGCTGAAGACACACAGTGCTCTCGCCGAGGGGCAAGACAGCATCTGCCTCCCAAGCCCGCAGCCCTGGGTTCAAGACTCCATCTCTGGCTCCCGGCTTTCTTGCCTGTTGCTTCCTTTGCACTTTCTTCTCCTCCTCCTCCTCGCCCCGCAGCAGAGCACAGCCCCCGCAGTGCCCCGGCACAGGCCTATTCAGCTGTCACACCGCTCAGCTTTGATAAGCTTTGTGAAACCAGACTGACTCTATTAAGACACCCTTCTGTCTACATGGAGACCTCCAAAACAGCTGGTGATCTTATCTGGCATTTGATTAGACGACATTTGACAGCTGTATTTGTTATATTTATCAGGGGAAAAAGTGGGACTTTGGAAACCACAGCTGTCAGCCCATTTCTCACCTTATTGAGACTAAAAGGGCTCTGCAGCTTTCATCGAAGCCCAGGGAGGTTGGGGGCAGGGAAGAATATTTGGCCATTTTGGAAGGCATGACATTATCCAGCAAGTAATCTCGGAAGAGGCCTCACAAGGCTTTTCTCAGGCCCTACAGATGTACTTTAAACCATAGAAGAAGGCAGCGGCGAAGGGCAGCAGTGAAAGGCAGGAATGAATCCTCCAAACGCCAACGTGAAAGGCCACTGGTGGCAGAGCACAAAGGCCGTCACTCAACATTGGTTCTCTTTCTCCTTCCCTGTCCCTCTCCCCACTTTAAAACCAAAGGCAGAGCGATCAGGGTCAGCTCCTGCCTGAGCAGGAGTCCTGGTGTGCTGGGATGTTGGAATTGCCTGGCCTCTTACCTAGCACAAAGTACTTCAAGATCTGCTTCAGCATCTCCTTCTGGATCTCCGGGTGGGTGATGGAGTTCAGCAGCTGCCGCTTCTCCGGGTGGGAAAAGATAATGTTTCCTAGAGCCTCACGATTTATCTCTCCATTCTCCAAGAGGATCTCGGTGCCAAAGTAACGCACTATCTGCTGATAGGCCTTGAAGTGAGGCTGCACCACTGATAACATTAAACAGCCGGAGGTTAGAGCCAGTTCTACAGCACAGTTGGTGTTTGCATCAGCGATCGGCCTCAAATGAGTTTTGTTCATTAAATAACCAAGCTTATTCTTCTCGGCGGGCAGCACATCTGCCTGCCAGCACAAGCTGAACCGAGACTGGCGCGGCTCAGTGCTGCAGCCCGGCAGACACCTGGCATCAGTGCTGCAGGAAAGCGTCTGCAAAAAAAAAGAACAAAAACCAACACCACACACAACCCTCTCGGCCCAAGGTCCCCTTGAGGGCTGACACCCAAGAGATCAAAGCATCCTGCAGGCATTAATTCAGCACCACAACCCTCCTCCTGTGTGCTGCTGCTCGGGGTTAGAAGTCAGCAGGGCAGGAAGGAGGGCTCGCTGACAGCTACCAGGAACAGGGCTGAGCCAATTCCCACCACCTGCAGGGCAAGGAGTCGAGCAGGGAGATCCTAAAAGGATGGGGTTCAGCGTCAGGTTTATTTTAGCTAAAAACTTCAGTGCTAGGTGAATACAGCCTGGCTGCTACAGGTTGGCTCTGGCTGCTACTGAAGGTTTTTTTAACTGTCTTTCACGTTAGTCACCAAATTCTTCATGAGAATGAACACATAAACCTTCTATGAGATCAATTCCCAATAGGTAATTGCAGGGACTCTGACATTGCACGAGCATATAATATTAAAGCCACCAAAAAAATCACCACCAAAAAGGATGCTGTAATAAAACCATAATTAAGATCAAGCTGAGGCTAACCACAGAGCATGACAGACCGCATATAATTTTCTCGCCAAAATCCAGGAACATTGCCACAGGTTGTAACCTCAGGCCAACCTAATAAAAGTCTTTAAGACCAATTTCTTTCTCCCGTGGAAATTTTACACTGAGGTAGTTTCAGGATGGGTGAAATCCATATAGTAAACAAACACATATAAAAAAGGACTTGGAGAAAAATGAAGTGATTGGTAGAAAACTAACACTGAGTATCTGTAGTGTTTTCCTATCATCTCTGAGGGCTTTTAGCACCTCCAGCAAATTTTCCACACCTCGAGGGGAATTACAGTGTAATAAAACATTAAGAGCATCACAGCTTTGAGTGGCTACATGGTAAGTTCTTCACCAAATAGAAAAGCGCAGGCACTTCAAAATGACACTGCCTGCACCACCGCTCAGCTGCAGACCTGAAACCTTCCGCATACAAAATCAGCAGCCCTTCCTGGAGCAAGCACTGCTTTCCTCGTTATCCTGGTGGTACAGAGGGATTAACATCTCGTCCCTCATCGTGGAGGTAATTGGGGCAAGCAGGGTCTGCGCCAGTCCTGCTGAGGCAATGGATCTGGATTTCTGGGTCTTTTCTGTAGCCAGGACAGCACGTTTCCAGAGCAGCAAGAGGCCGGTGTGTTGTGCGGAAGCACAGACCGAATTCCCTCTCATCCGGGATATTTGGAGCCTCTTTTTTTGAGCACATCAAGGCACAAGTAATTTTGTGGACCAATCTCTCTATATTTACAACCAAGCAACATCCAGCACAGACAAAAATTCTCTTTCAAGCTAGGCATTAGTGATCCCACCTAACGTAACCACCTTACAGGATGGGTGTTCTGGGGCTTAGGGGAGGACATCAGATCAGCCGAGGAAACCCACTTTATGGAGAACCGCATTTAGTTTGCCCAGAAATGGCTTTCAAAGTCAGGAAACATTGCATTCCAGGAGAGGGAAACGCAAGGCAAGATCTCCCCACAATGTTTATTAGGACATGATCTTATTTTTTTTTTTCTTTATTAAAAATATATCCTAGTTCCAATCCCGCCCGAGACAGCTGCTCCTTCACACAGCCTCATCAAGCGGGGAATGGGAGGGAAACACTTATCTAACATACCCAGAGCACCCTCTGCTGTCTGTGCTTCCCCGCATCAATCCCAGTTGTCAGGGGAACCTCAGGGAGAAAGATCAACTATGCAAAACTCACCCTCTCTGGCAATAACATCGGCATCAATCACGGCACAGCCCAGTTCCCGGAGTATGGCCACCACCGTGCTCTTCCCTGAAGCAATTCCACCCGAGAGTCCAACCAGGAACATTGTGCTCTGAAACAGAAAGAAAAGAGCTGAAAACACACCAGGACAGGGCCATTTCATTCATGCTGTGCACATCAAATATCCATCCCAAACAGGCAACTTTATTCAAAGCTCATTTTCATATGCTCTCAGGGTGTTACCGAGATATTAGCACAATTTTGGCACCCCTCTGAGCTGGATACCCCTGTTTTACAGACTGAAGAACAGCGTTGGGTTAAACAAGGCTTCCCTGGACCCTGCTAACTCTGGATGTGCAACTTGAGCCAGCCCTAAGCTCCTCCAGCTGAGACCTGCAGCTCTACACAACTCCTTCCCCTTTAGCATTTGTGCCCATCAAGCCACAGTCTCACCTACAGCACCCTAAATCAGATTTCTGGCAGGGTTGTCAAGAGTGACCCAGGATCAGTGACAAAAGGGAAGAATTCAGACAACATCTCAGCCCATACTGAGAAACACGAGGACTGAGAGTGAGGGCCCTGCTTGATCCCTACAGCTGGGGTGTAAGAGGTGATAATCTACCTCTGACGTAACTGGGACGCAAACACACAAACCAGCAAGTAAATCGCATCCCGACATTACCTGGACACCAGCAGAGTCATCAGCAGCCCAGTGGACACAAGAAATCATGGCTCTGAGCAACGAAGTTGTGTCTGTTAGCTTGCAAATGTGGCACTAAGCGCAGAGTCTGCGCTTGCCGATGGCCTTGAGGCCTTCTTCCAAGGGAGCCTGTAACCCCCTCTGCCGACCCAGAGCAGACAGCTTCTCTCACAGTTCCTGCACCAAGATCTCTCCCCACTCAAAACAACCCTGTAAATCCCGCTTGCACCCCTTCACCAAAAGGCTCAGCAATGCAGAGGCAGTCCTGGGCAGGAGTGGGAATTCCTGCAAGTAAGGTGGTATCTGCATCCCTGAAAAGGCAACAGCCACAGCAGGCTGGGAAAGCAAGAGTCCTGCAGGACCCAGGGCAGCCGTGGCAGTGCGGGGAACAGACCCCAGTGCCCCCTCGCCAGCCCCCACGGACCAACACTGGCCCCGGCCAAGGGCCTCCAGCAGCCAGGGCTTTTTGCAGCTGAGTCCTGCAATTCTCCAAGGACAGAGCCTCCAACTTTGCTTTTGTCTAGGGTGACACCACCCTCACAGGTGAGGAGCCTGAAGCTCCCAAGCCCCAGTTCATGGCTGTTGCCCCTTTCATCCAAGAAGAAACTAGCTCAGTTGCCTTTGGCCAGGAGCCACAGGCTGCTGGTAGACACCCCTCAGCTCCCTCTTGCCCAGAGGAAGTGAGACCCAGCTCCCGCCACCTCTCCCAGTGAGCCACGTACCCCAAAACCCAATGATCTCAGTAACCATTGCTCTGAGCTGGTTCTGGTGTCACACCTCCCTCCAGACACCACGGCCAAAAAACTGCATGTACAGGAACCAAGTACCTACTGCCTACACCGTCCCCCACGAATGGGGACCACACCACTCTGCACCCAAGGGCAGCAGTCAGGAACACAGGCCTGCAGGGCGGCTGAAGATGGGCGAAAACATGGCACTACTTCCTTTTTGCTGGGGCGGGGGGGGAAGAAAAAAAAAAAAAAACAAAAAAACACTTTTGTCATAACTCGGTCCTAAACAGGACCCAGACCCACAGCCTGGGGGTGAGGAGGGGGGTGGATAAGTCCTTCGGCAGCTGGAGGCAATTCAACAGAGGGAGGAACCAGGAGTTGCAGCAAAAGCCAGCAGCACCTGCCAGCAGCGTTGCTTGCTTCGTGGCTGCCGAGAGCCGACGCCAGCCCGCAGCAGCACCACGTGCTCTTTTCCCTTCCAAGACACCAGGCGAACAGATGGGTTTAACTCGAGCAACAACAAGGGGGAATTCAAAGAGAATCAGAAAGGGTGCTTACAATAAACATCAGCGCTTTGCAGGAGGCTGATGTAAATTGTAAACTTTGTTGCCAAGCAAGTACCCGGTCCCCATGGAGAACTTTTCCTGGTGCTAAAGAGGGCTCAGTGCGACAGAGGGGGTGTTTATTTATTGCAGCAGGTTAAAATCCAGCCCTCCCTGGCAGGATTTTATACACCCTCTACAACAGCCTACAAGGGCTAATGCTGCACAAGGGAGAACCAGGCCTTTGGTGCACTGCCTTGCAAGGGTGGAGGCTCCACTCACATGTTTTTTTTTTAAAATACATAAAAATCTCTCCTGCCCATGTAGAGTAAATACAAGGTTTTAACTGCAGTAACCGCTACGGTCTGGCCTCCAGCCTCAGCTGGGACTTGGTCCCAAAAACCCCTGCTATTTCTGTCCCTCCGTCACATACCTCCGCAGGCAGGCGGCTGCTGCGAGAATTACTGCAGGGGTAAAAGAGCACTTGGAAGGGTTAGTCTAGAAACCACGGCCAAACAGGGCTTGAAAACACTTGCGCTGTCACAGGGGCTGTACAGATATAAGACCCACAGTATGAGGTATAAATATTTAATGAGCTTGGGTTTGAACTGTACACAAGGGTAGAGAGGCTAAGCCCGTTCCTGCAGATGTTACAGGCAGGTGCCAGAACCAGTTTTCCCAAAAATACACCATTATTTGATATATTTAGCCATTAACCAACTAAATCAAACATGGGGAAAGCCAAAACATGAGCCACAGAGGCTGGTGAGACTGGAAAATCCAGCAAGTTATTCCTGCTGTAAGGAATGGTGCCCTGGGAGAGGTAACCCAGAGCGCCAAGGCTTTTGAAGGCTGAGGTGCCCAAATTTCGCCTGTGTGCCAGCTCCTCTGGATTTTGGGTGCAGCACAAATTGCCTGCTTTAAGCCATCCATCCGGCCTACCACGGGGCTGAGGACAGAGACAAAAGGCATCCCCCAGCGCCATGCTACACCCGGCCCTCCTGCTGCTCCCCACCTCGGCTCTGACTGGGACCTGGTGCACTGGTGCTTGAGGAGGCTGAAATTAAACGGAAAAATCATAAAATACATCATTAACTTGGTGGAGAAACAGCCGCCACCACAATCAACCACCCCCTGGGCCGAATCGAGCCCCACATGCTGACAGTTTTCACCAGACAGGGCCCTGACTACAAAACGGCGCTTCCCCAGTGGTCCCGAGCCCTGCCCCCGGCCGGGGCCACCCAAGCCCGGGGCACCGCCTCGGCTCCTGCCCGGGGGCTCGTGACACGGTTGGGTGATCGGGCCGGGCGGGTCAGGCTGGGCCGCCCCAAGCGAGCGAGGGCCGCGGGGCTGGCCGAAGAGCAAGACCGGCGGAGCCCGGCCGCCGCCCGCGGGGTGCGAGGGCCGGGGAGGGTCCCCTCACGACGCCCTCACCCACTCACCCTCTGCCCGGCTTCACGAGCGGCGCAGCGTCCCGCACGCCTATTGGCTGGCAGGAAGAGATGTCCTTCTCCCAGCCAATCAGCGCCGCCCTCATTGGGTCCGGCCCGCCCCCTCAAGCAGGAAGCGGGTGGGAGCGTGGGCACGGCGGTTTCGGAAGGAGCCGCAGCCCTCCGCCACGGCGGGTGGCCCCACACGGCCGCCCCGGTGTGATTAAGCCCCCCCTGTCCCCGGAGCCCCGCCCCGGCTTGCCCCCAAAGGCCGACGGGGTCTGTAGTCCCGGCCCCGGCGCAGCCTGGCCCCCGCGTGCCCGCTCAGACTACCGGCCCCCCCCGTCATGCCCCGCGGCTCACCGCCCAATCGCGGCGCGCTTTGTTGCTGGGGGTGCGGCAGGCGCCGAGGCCCCGTTTCAAGATGGCGGACGACAGTGAGACAGCAGGGAGGCGGCCACCGGCGAGGCCTCCGCGGCCGTCGGCGGAGGAGAACGACCACGAGCACTGCAGCGACTGCGAGAACGAGGAGGAGCACGGCTGCAACCGGGGGTGAGCGGCGGCCGGGGCCGCCCGCCGCGGCGGCGGCCGGGCCCATTGAGGAGGGCAGCGGCCGGGAAGTGAGCGGTGCCCCGCCCCGCGCGCGGGCTGATTGGCCGCCGGGCAGCATCCTGCGCTGGGATTGGTCGAGCTGCCCGTCAGTCTGGCTGAGGGGGCGGGCCCGCTGGTTCCCATTCACTCATGTTGCGGGAACGTGTCCTGAGGCTGAGCAGGGTCCGGCCCGTCCGTGATGGGGATGGGTCACGGCGTGCGCGGTGTCTGCCGGGCAGCGAGAAGGGGGCCGCGAGTGCCTTTTTTTTGGCAGAAATGAGCGCAATTCGCAGCTCTTCTTGCCCTTTTGTTAGGGTGTGGCTCCCCGCATTTTCCCTGCCCTCCAGCACAAGCCCCGACCCCTCTGGCACCGCGGTAGCACCCAGGGAGGTGGCACGGTCGGGTGTTTTAGGCCGCTCCCCGCAGCCTGTGGCCTCCCGAGGCCATCCCTGTGCCCAGGAGGAAGCCCATGCTCCTGTACACCCACCTCATCGTTATCCTAAACACAGCCCAGGGTTTTGCAAAGCTCAGCTGCTTGTGGTTCCAGGAGTGTGGCTTCCAGAGGTACAAAATGGTGAAACAGCACCAATTAGGCTGTGAGTGAGCGCATGCGGTGAGGCAGGTCCTTATCTAGGTAGGAAAGATCTAAAATCCCTAATGTAGTACCCGTGTTACTCACTGCCTTAATTAACGAGGTGCAGAGCTGCCTCACCATGCCTGTGGCTCGCAGGAGAGGCTTCATCCTCGTTCTTGCTGGCTTTGCATGCAGCAGGGCACGTCAACGAGTGGCTTATACCACATCACGTGTTTCCAGAGGTTTCTAGAGGTTTCCAGAGGTTTTGTGCCTTGTGCTTTGCATGCCTGAGCCTCACCAGGCTCCAATTCCTGCTCCCCCAGTGCCCCAGCAGCTGCTTTCCGAGCCCTGCAGCACAGAGACCACTGGCTTGAAGAGCTCTTTTCCCTCCGTCGGCAGCTTTCTGTAGGCAATCCCGCCTGTTCAGTGACCAAAGTGAATAAAAGGTCAAGCAAGAAATATCACAGAGGCATTTCTTATGGCAGCACAGATGCCCGTTTATATTTTATTTGCCTCCTGGGTGTGGCACCGCATCTCAGCTTAATAGGTTTAGCCGTGCTTGGGGAGATTCTTCTTTTCTTTCCCTCTGACATGATTAGGTTTGTGGAAACCAGAGTCAAGCAGAGAGGAGATGTGGTGCTTAATCACCGTTATTTCCCAGCCCAGTGGTTCAGCCTGCTCTTTGCCAGGAAAAGGCACATTCTTGAGACCTCTTCATATCCTAGCATCAGGAATTGCACCTTCTGCAACCCCGAGGAGTTAAAATGCAGTTACCTGCCCCGACAAGGGCACACGTTGAAATGCAACAAGCTAACCGGGTGGCCTGGGAAATGTCCTGTAACAAATGTACTTAGGGAGTTTGGATCACTTGGGAAATAACCTTAAAAGCGTGGCTGAAGGGCACAGAGATAATGAGTGCAAGCCAGGGAGGATCTGGAGCTCTCTGGCAAATCTCCTGTTCCCCCAAAAACCTAATAGGGTTTCCACCTAGGAGAGAAAAGCCCAAGTGGTAGGAAAGGCGGTGGTTTTCTTTCTTGACGCACATCAGTTCTGTTGCTTTCGTGCTGTCATGTTACGCTGGGGGTGTGGGAGAGTTTCTGGTCACCCCAGCTGAATGCTGTCCCCAAAAATAGGGCAGGGGAAGTGCAAAATGCTCAGAGTCCTGCCTCTGCCCAGTTTGTGTTAAGAGGCACTGGATCTTGGCTCTGAGATTTAAAACATAAAAATATTACTTAGAGAGAGCAATACTTCCTTTCCTTTTAAGGACAGGAAAGAGAAATTGAGTTCCCTCTGCCTTGGTCCTGTGTCAGTACTGGGAAGTGGCTGCACCGCTCTCTGCTGCGGCTGTCCAAGTTGATTTCCCAAAGAAAAATAATCCTATTTTTGTATTTGTCACACTTTCCTTTGTGCAGAGAGGGCTTCTGTCCTGTCTCCCATGTCTGCGGAGGGTTTATTCCCGTTGTAGATAAAAGACACTGGAAAGGCAGAGATGCTGGCACAGGTGCTGCTCCCCGGAGCTGCTGCAAGCTCGGTGGGATTTGTTGGTTCACAGGCAGCAAGTGGCAGTGGTGAGACCAAGGATTCAAGTGTCCCAGCTCCATGAAACATCTGTCATTGGCAAAACCACCTGGGGAAGTGGTTTTGGATGGGAGAAGTTCAGGGATGGTCCTGTGGGTCAAATGGGGATGTTGCTGGGTGGGGTGTGGGGAAAACAAAGGGGCTTTTCTTGGTGGGACAGCAGGCAGCTGCCTGGTGTGGCAATCCCTGCCTGCACTTGCACCATGAGAGGACGTTCCTGGGACAACTGCTGTGCTCTAACACGCAGAATTTAATTTTAGGTATTATATGGAGCATGATAACGGCACACTCTGCTTTGGGACCTGTGCTCTGTTGTCTCCAGTGCCTCCCTCCTCTTTTCGGCCCCTAATGAGATTACAGCCTAAGTACGGTGCCTGATTAGCCCCAGGTTTGGCAGAGGGATTTTCCAGCACCTAAATATGGAGCAGGGATCTACTCTTTCTCATCTGACACCTTTCAGGCTAGGAAGCAAGGCTGTGCAGTGGAGGAATTGCAAACCTCGTCTGAATCCACATTTCCAGTTTGGGTCTTGAGGAAGAACCAGCAGTGTTTGGTACCATTTGCTATCATAGGTGTGAGGCGGTCTGAGAGCCCAAGCACAACATTTCGATTTGTGCAATGAAAGATGCTTTTTCATTGCCACAGAGCATATGCTATGGGAAACAACTCCCAGCCCCTGCCACTGAAATCCCCTGTGTCAACCCAGAGCTTCCCCTGGGCTTTGGGAGCCGTGGGGAGCTGGCCACAGCCAGAGTTGTCCTCCCTTGTGCTTTCCTCCCCCACCTTGAAAAAAATAAAGCTTCTGGATCTGGAAATACAGCAGGAGCGCACACAGATCCAGGGGGTAGATAAATGGGTGTTGAACACCAGTTTGTTACTGGATGCATCTGGTGTTTGCCAGCCTCCAGAGGGGCTGAGCTGGTGGAGGACGGTCAGTCTGAGTGGGTCTTGCCTTGAACAAACTCGTCTGGTTTATTTAGGTACTTCCGAAAGTCTATTTCTGAGATTGCTCAGGTTATGGGTATTATTTTCTGTGTAGTGGTTAGCACCGGCTCCTTTTCCTTGAACTCAAGGAGCGTCCGGTAGCAGGGAAGGGGAGTTGCAGTGAAAGGTAATGGCCATGACAGCAGCGATGCCTTTCCCAGGAGAAGGGAAAAGTGTTTTCCTTCATCGGAGAACAAACCATCGCCATCCTGTGGGTAATTGAAAAATGTTTCACATAGTGCAGCCAATGTGCCCTTTTCCACCCACTTTATCTCTTAAAGCAGCTCGGGCTGGAAAGGACATATGAGAGGAAAAAAGCCATAAGCACAGCGGTGGGCTGTTGGACAGGAGCTGGCCTGGCAGTTAACCCTTCCTGGGGGGTGAAACCAGCTTCAGCCCTCACAGATTCATGGGTTGCATCAGCTGCGGTAGCTGGGATTTTGGACAGTGGTGGCTCTGTCCCAGGTCACTGGTGGGGCAATGCCATTAATTTGGGGAGCATCCGAGGGGCTGCAGCTACCTGGAGCATAAAGAAGAAGATACTTGCTTTCCTAAATGGACTTTAAAATAGAAAAATACCTATAATTGTTGCTTCCCTAGGTGTAATGAGATGGACCTTCGGGTTTTCCAGCATTTTCCTATGTTTCCTTTGCTGGTGACTCGTCTGCCGGGTTGATTTTCATCTTGCTGCTGGAGCGGGGCCCCTCCCCACACCACGGTGCCTGGGAATGCAAAACCTCATCCCACCTTATGCCACCCTGATTTCTTCCAGGTCACGACGGCTTTGCTCATAAATCAGGGAGGATTTTTCTCAGCGCTTTTACCTGTGAGTCTGGCATGGGGGTGAAGCGATATTGGTTGGGCTGAACTCATTAGCAGCAAGCTGGGAGTTGGCAGCTCTGATTTATGAAGCAAAGCGACACCGACTGAATACACAGGGGCTGGGAGGATTTTGCTTGTCGCATCTTGACACCTGCAGCATCCCAACGTGGAGGTGACCTGGGAAAACGTGTCCATCTCCGTTGGAAGGGGTGGCTTCCAGCGTCTGCCCTCGGACGTGCTCTCAAACCCTCCTTGTGCCATCAGTTTGTGGTGTTAAAATTGGTAAGAAAGCAGTTGAATGTGTTTATTGTGGCTCCACAGTGGATAGTTTAGCTCATCCCAGGGCCTGGATACAGCCATCCTGGCTGTTTGGGGATCTGCCAGGTCTCGCCTGTGCTCCTCCACAAGGTGTTAAAAAAAGCCCCATCACGCATTTGTCACCAAAATCAATAGCGGTGTCAGCACCGCTTTGCTGTAATTACTTTTGCTGTCATGTCAGAGCTCGCGTCTCCCCGGGTGGACGTAAAGCCCTTTCCCGGTGGTGGGAAGTGAGATGTGTGTCCCCCCCAGGGATGGTACAGCAGTGCTGCGGGATGCTGACCCCCACTGAGCTGCAGCTTTGTGGCTGCTCCTCTCTGCTCCGCTGCAAGCACTCAGTGTGCTTCTGGAGGAGGGGGGGGGCTTCTCATCGAGCCCTCTTTTCTGGAGCAGCTCCTCGTTCCCCATGCCAGTGAGCAAACACTTGCTGTCTCTCGGTGTTTCACATGGGGCTCTGCTGATAGATGGGAATCTTTTTCCCAGGAAAAGCCATCTGCAGAGTCTCCACTGCTGCTCAGATGTTGTCCAGGGGCAAAGCCTTCCTCAGCTCAGCTGCTCCGGTCTCTGCTCCACAGGGCAATGGCTGCCCATCACATTGGGTTACTGCGCTGTGAGCATCAGTGCCTCACCATCTGCAGGCATCTCCACAACCAGTCATCCCAGTTTCATCCCTCAAAAACCCATTTCTCTATCCACTTTTCCCTGTTTTCAAAACTCACTTACCCAGGGTTTTTTCTTTAAACCTTATTCCCCTTCCAGCTCTCTCCTTTTCCTGGCCTTGCTGAAATAGATAGTTGGATGCTGCTCCAATATATTTTCCAGCATGTTTCTTCTTTCCTTTCCCTCCTCCACCTTTCACCTGCCATGAAAGCAGCAGTCGTTTTGGGGGTGCAAGGAAGGAGACGCCTCTATATCATAGAGTAAAAAATATACTGGCTCAGAGGATCCTCGAGCTGAGATTTAGGGAAAGAAGAGGACAAGGTCCCCAGGCACAGGAGGGCAGGGACACATTCCACAGCATCTGGGCTGGCAGGGGGTCCCTGGGGCTCGTACCAGTTTCCAGCCAGACCCGCTCTGGTGTGGGTGATGGTGCCCACTGGTGCTGGGCTTTGTGATTGTAGGTGCTGTGGAAGTGCTGCTTGATGCAAAGAGCAGCTCTCACCCAGGATTCTCCATGGTTTTCCTCGCTCTGGCCTCTCCCCATCGAGCCTGATGCAGGTTATCGTCCTCAGCGAAAACAGAAGAGGAAAGGTGCTGCTGTTTTACTGCAAAACAAACTTGCCAGCACTGACAGGGACAGGACAGAGCTGGGTGATGCTGCTGGCATGCTCACTGTGCCCCTAGCTTGCTTTGCAGAAGACCCCTCATGTATGTTGGTAGCTGGCAAAGTGCCCCTGGCCTGGTGTCCCCCTGGGCCTTCCCCTCTCATTCCTCCACTTGGTGCCGCTCCAGCCGTCTCTGTGGTTGAATTTCCACCTGGGCCATGGCCCTCTTGGAGGCTGTATCCTTGTTTTGGGGACCATTGGCAGAGGGGCTCCCAGCTTGGGGTGACCCAGCTCCACAGCAATAACGTTGCCTGTCCACGTCAGGTTATCTCTCACACAGGGGTGAGATCACACATGCCATCCCAGGAGCAGGCACCTCTCCCATGTTTTGGGAGTCTGGTTGCTGCTGGACTTGCCCCTCAGCAAGGCTGGGCTCGGTGTGGGGTTTCACTCCTGTGGCCGCTTTGTAGTAATTATCATCAGTCGCACCTCGAATACTGTGTTCAATTTTGGGCCCCTCACTACAGGAAAGACGTGTTGCTGGAACTTGTCCAGAGGAGAGCAATGAAGCTGGTGAGGGGTCTGGAGCCCAAGGCTGCTGGGGAGCGGCTGGGGGAGCTGGGGGTGTTCAGCCTGGAGCAGAGGAGGCTGAGGGGAGCCCTTAGCGCTCCCTACAACTGCCTGACAGGAGGGGGGAACCGGGGGGGTCGAGCTCTGCTCCCAGGGAACGGGCGATAGAATGAGCAGAAATGGCCTCAAGTTGTGCCAGGGCAGGTTTAGGTTGGACACTGGGAAAAATTTCTTCCCCTCAAGGGCTGTCAAGCACTGGAAGGGGCTACCCAGGGAAGGGGTCGAGTCCCCATCCCTGGGGGTATTTAAAAGCTGGGCAGACGAGGTGCTTAGGGCCAGGGTTTAGTGGTGGGATGGCAGAATTAGGTTAATGGTTGGACTTGATGATATTAAAGGTCTTTTCCAACCTAAACAATTCTATGATCTGGATGCCCAGGGCTGCCCTCCATCCCTGGAAGGAGGAGCGATGCCCTAGCACAGGCACTTCCCACCCTGCACTCCCAAAGAGATTTGCTGCTCAGTCTCGATTTTCCAGCTCCAACATAACAATGTAATAACTTTCCAATATAACAGCCACCCGTTTCCCTACATCATCACCTCTGCCAGTAGGGTGACAATGGGTGCAGTGTCCTTGGCCGCCACCTCCTCTGTGGTTCCTGGGCCTGCTGTGGTGCCATATCCCTAGGGGTGGACCAGCATTTGCTGCTCCCACATCCATTTTGGGGCTCAGAGAAGAGGAAGAAGCCTAAACAGGAGATTCCTGCCACTCCACGTCATGGATTTGGGCACATGCGGCTGAGCGGGGTGATGTGACGGCAAAGAAGCAGTCACCTGCAGTGCGAGGCACACTCCCCACCACTGAGGAAACCTGCAGGGTGGGAGATGTTGGCACTGGTCACCTTTTGGGAGCTTGCATGGAGCTTGCTGCTGGGAGGGATGCCGGGGAGAGGGCGCGTGGCTGCACCCTCTGTGCACTGAGTATTCCCTCTCCTGGAGACTTGGACTCGGAGCAGGGAGCTTGTATTTTCTTTAGAGAGCTTCAGGAAACCCTATAAATGTTCTCCAAAAGAAAACCCCAAGGCTCCAATGATGTTTCTTTTGTTCCCTAGCGGCTTGAGTCCAGCAAATGACAGCGGAGCCAAAAAGAAGAAAAAGAAACCCAAACGGAAGAAAGAGAAAGGAGGAGAGCAGTCCAACCAGGCTCAGGACCAGACAGTGAAGGTGACCAACCCCTTTCTGGACTCATGGCCCTGCACAACAGCCAGCCCTGTCCTGAACCTCTTGGAAGTAGCTTAGGGCAAGGAAGGAGTCTCCCAGTCCTGATTTTAGGCACTTGGCTGCTCAAAAATTTAAGGTTTACAGTAATTTCCCAGCCTGGCTCCGTGCGTGGGAATTCCCATTGCTGCAGAAGGTGTCTGTGGAGCACTCCAGGGTTAACAGGGTCCTTGGCTGGATATCCCAGCCAGTTCCTGCGCTGCGGTGAAAGGGTCAGACTGGCGCCTCCAAGTTATTCTTTCCAGACACCAGCTGCCTCCTCGCAGGCAGGGAACCACCACGCTGCCACCTGCCAGCTTCCTCTCCTGCCCACAGCTGGCACAACGGACGCATTCTCCTACTTCTTGGGCGACATCTGATGTTGTTTATTTTTTGCTTGATTAACATAAGAACAGCAGCCGGGTCAGAGCAGGGTCTGTCTTGCCCTTCTTGGCTTTGCCCCATCCTGACTAGCAGCCGGTGCTTGGGGAAGGAGCGTGGGACACGCAGGGTTTGTCCCTGCCGGGGTGGAACCCTCCCAGCCTTCTTGTCCCTGCTGGTCCTGTGACAGGAGACACACACACAGATCTGCACATCAACAGAGGCTGTTTTCTGTCCAATGCCCACTTTCCATTCAAATATTTCTAATGTTTTGTCCTTCTGACTGTGCAGAGCATTAAACTGGGGCTTAGGGTGTTTCAAACTAAATTCACTGGGAATCAGGGAGGAGCTGGGGTTGTGAATTCAGTGCGTAGCTGCCCACCCTGCCAAGGTCTGCCTGGGGAGGAGGAGGAAAGTATCCTTCATCTTGACTCAGCCTCTCTGCCTTGTCCTCATCCGCAGTGCCCAGGGACTCCCATGGAAGCTGCAGTTTGCTTAGGTGGAGGAGGCTGAAGCAGTGAGAGAAAAGCCACCACAGAAAGCCCAAGCACTGGGTGTGGGTTGACCCAGGGTGTCTCTGCATGGGTGTTAGCCAAGGTGAGGCAGGGAGGTTTGCTCTTGGGGCTCACAGCACCCTTCTTAACCTGAAGCTTAAAGCATTTTAAGGCACTTCACCTATCCCCTTCGACCCAGGAGTGCCTGGAAACCAGGTCTAGGGGTGTGGCAGGTCCTGGTGAAAGGGTTCATCCATCTCATAGAGGGTTATAAGAGGATCTAGGTGGGGAAGTGAGTCTTCTCCCTGCTCTCCCCTTCCTGGCAGGGTCAGCTCCAGGTTCCCGTAATGAGGAGCTGAAATACAGACCTGGTGGCTCAGCTTACTCATTTTGTCTTTCCACCCTCCTTTTCTGCCCTCAGGTGAACTCTTTACCTGCTGAGAGGATCCAGGAGATTCAAAAAGCCATTGAGCTCTTCTCTGTAGGTCAGGGCCCTGCCAAAACCATGGAGGAAGCCAGCAAGAGGAGCTACCAGTTCTGGGACACGCAGCCGGTGCCCAAGCTAGGTAAGTGCAGCCTCTTGCCATTTCGTGCTCCTTGGGAGAAGCCTTGTGGTCCCCTGGCTGCTCAAAGAAGCCCTCAAAGAAGCTGGTCTCTGGCCAGCAAGCAAGTCCTGGCCAGCACCTCACTGCTTCCTATTTGGGCTTCAAAGGCATCAATGACACTTGTCCACCATTCAGCATCATGGACTGAGTGGCCAGCCCTGCCTGTGCAGGCTGCTGGCGGGGGTTGGGAGGGACAAGGAGCCGTTTCAGACATTTGATTTGATGCCTCCTGCGATTGGGCGTCCCTTAATCTCAGTCTTTAGCCCTTGAATTGTGTCTCCCCAGCCCTCTGTGCCGAAGTTTCATGCGGGATGTTGCCAGCCTTCCTCTTGCCAAGTCCTAGGGGACTTGGAGCTAACCAGCTCTCCCCTTTCTGGGGGTGGAAACTTCCCAGCAAGGGGTCCTTGGTGGGGAAGGTAACTCGGGGTGAGACGGGGCCAGCCAGTGATGGGAGCCACTCATGGAAGCAGGTCCATGTGCAGAGCTGCTGCATCGTTGGTTTGCTGGGCTCGCATCAGCCTCTGGCATGGGCAGCCAGGAGAGCTGGGAGAGGAGAAGCACAAACATCACAAGCATCTGCACCCCCAAGCTGCCATGCCCATCTAAAGATGGGGAATCCTATCTCTTTGTCCCTTCCTCCCCCTGCAAACAGCTGGGTTGTGCTTCCCAGCTCTAGTCCTTGCTCCAGCCCTTTCTCCAGTCTGCTCTTGATGCTGTCAGCCTGCGTCAAAAGTGATCTGCTGTTGGTAACGAGGCGTTTCTCAGAGTGGCAGGAGCTGTTGGCAGCTGAGCAGATCTGAAAGGAAGAGGGGTGCACTGATGCAGAGTTGCGTGGCTGGAAGGCGCTCATTCCCAAGCTAATTGGAGCAAACCTGCAGTGCTCGAGATTGCTTCACTTAGCCTCTCTGCCCCCACATCCCCCAGTAAAATCCATGCAGAGCTCAGGAGAACTAGAGAATGGGTCCAAGCCCTTAGTTTCTACATTTACCCGAAGCTTGTCATGGCTTCAAACTGGCTGCTCTTCAGCAATTTCCTTTGTGGGGTTGTGTCCAGCCCCTCTTACTGTATACACCATATTTAATTCCCTTTTCATGTTGTCAGCACCAGTCTGAGGCTTTCTTTGGTCTTAAAGACTTATTTGCTGGGAGCGATGGTCTCAGCTTTGCGCTGGGGAAATCATAGTGAGATGGCATGGGGTTGTGTGAGGCAGCAAAGCCTGATCTTGCATTTGCCCTTTTTCCCAGAGGATCCTGGTCATGGCAAACATCATTTCCACTTGTGTAAACCCTGGAGGAAGGGTGGAAGGTATCTTCTGGGGAAGGAGAGTCACAAAACAGCCCGCTCCTCCATACACCAAATTGCTGGCTGTGCTCTGGCTGCCAGCCCCTTGCTGGGTCCTGCCATCTCTCGTGGTCCTTGATCAAAAGCACTCTCTGGCACACAGCGTTATGTACACAAGGCTATTTAGGGTCGGGTAACAAAAGTGCTGTGGGATTTTGGGGGCCAGATTTCAGAGCAGTTCAGCACCTGCTCAAAACAGAGAGGACAGCCAGGGGTGAGCATTTCTGGAAGCTGCCCTGGGTGGGTGTGATGGGGAAAGTTCTTGCTCTGGGCTTTGTTCACCTCCCCATTGCCTGGAAATCTTTTCAATCCCTTTTTAAGGGAATTCCTAATTAGCATTGCTTGCTTGCCTTGGCAGTGCTCAAGTGATGCCGCTGTGTTGACATCCCCAGGAAAGCCAGTGCTTGAACCGATGTCTCTTGGCTGAATCGGGGGCTTTAGGAGTCAGTGTTTTTTCAACAAAAGATGTCTTGTTTGCTGCAGCTCTTCTTTAAGCGCAGTGGGAAGGAAACCCTGATGCTTGCCAAATGGCAGGGGCCAGAGCTGGCAGGGAGAGAGCCACCATCCGATGGAGTGGCTCATGGGAAAGTGCTGGCCAAGGCTGGAATTGTGGGGATGGGGAAGGATAAGGCATCACATATGGACCTGAAGGATGTAGCTGTGGCCCTGAAGCTCCATCAGTTTTGTCATCTCTCTGCTGCCCGATCAGCTCCACCATTTCCCTGGAAGGATTTTTGGTTCTCTGCCCTGTGCCATGATGAACATGTGGCATGTCCCAAACCGCATGGGTGAAATGGTGAGCCCTGACTGCCCATGCCAGGGACCTGGGTTGAGAGACATGAAGCACATTGGTCGCCAGATTGAGGTGTCGTGGAGACTTGGCCTCAAACAGTAGAGAGCATCTTCATGGCTCCCTGCTCTCTCTTACAGGAGAAGTGGTGAACACCCATGGTCCCGTTGAGCCAGACAAAGACAATATCCGTCAGGAGCCATACACCTTGCCCCAGGGCTTCACCTGGGATGCCCTGGACCTTGGGGACAGAGGCGTGGTGAGTACAGGCAGCTCGACGCATGTGTTGGGAGGGCGACTCCATTGCGCAATTGGCAGTTCCATGGTTGGACTGATGAAGATGGTTTTGGGGATGGGAACATGTCCTTCACCACACCAGGCAATGCTCCAGCTCAGTGGTCATGCCGTTTCCTTGGAGTTAGATGGGTCTGACTTCCCCCACCATGTAGTTACCTCCCACCCCACATTGACCAGGTTGGCCTGGTTTCTTCATGGGGATGTAAGGATGCCTGAAGCCAGAAGTTTTCCCTTCAGAAGACTCTCCAGACCGTGACACACCTCCCTGGGAGATGACCTGAGGGCAGCAGGACTTATCTGTGTGTCCCGCTGCTTACCCTGCTCTGCAGTGGCATTGGTTCAGGAACCTGGAGCAGGGGGATGTGCTGGTAGCAGGAACATGGCTGCACGCAGCGCCCATTGCTGTGGCCACACAAAAAGCATTCAGGGTCCCATCTCGGGGCAGCTGGGGTGTGTGATGGCTGAATAACTTCCCTAACCTGCTTGGTCTCTCCTGCTTTAGCTAAAAGAGCTGTACACACTTCTGAATGAGAACTATGTGGAGGATGACGACAACATGTTCCGGTTCGATTACTCTCCCGAGTTCCTGCTGTGGTGAGTGGCACCACGACCACAGAGCAGAGGGTGTTAGATGCTGGCAAGCCTGATCCCGGTGACAGTGCTGCAGCTGCATTTGCTTATCCCCTCTCACTTCTTTCCGAAATCTCCCTTCCCCATCTGTCACCGTGCGTGGCTGCAGTGTCCTAGGTACACTGCAAGAGGGGTCTCTCACCCAGCCCTGCCTGCCTCTGGCTTCTTTGAGATATGGGAGCCTGAAACTGGATTTTGTTCCCTCCTTGGTTTAATCCCTCGAGTGTTTATAAAAATCCCAGTAGCTGAGGAACTTCCCAGTGCCCTGGAGCTGTGGGATGAAGGTGGCTGCCAAGTAACGTTGCCAGCACTAACACTTAGAGACCTGTTTCAGTGGAGCTGCTGTTTCTTCAGGGTGTTCATGAGTCGAGGAACAGGGATTTCCTTCTGTGTCTCTCGTGAGAACTGGCCTTGGCCACAGAGTGCAGGAATTGCCCTGGATCCTGGCGGCTCTGCCTTGTCTGTCACCCTCTCATCCTCCTGCCTGCAAACCCACAGCTGCATTGAGCAGCCTGGAGCAGGACACAGGGCATCCCAAGACAGGGTGGGGAGGCAGGAGCAGGTACACTGGGGACCTTTGATGGGTCATGACTTCTGAAGTATATCTCTTCTCCAGGGCATTGCGTCCTCCAGGCTGGTTGCCCCAGTGGCACTGTGGAGTCCGAGTTGTCTCCAGCAAGAAGTTGGTTGGATTTATCAGTGCAATTCCAGCCACTGTCCACATCTATGACACGTGAGTGCTGCTCGGCTGCATTTCTCATCCTGCCCCTTGATGGCATCTGGGGCTTCCTGGGAGTGCTGAGGAGGTCTGGCTATGTTGTTCTCCCCAACCAACCGAGCCAGACCCCATGCCATTCAGCCGTGGATATGCTTTGCTGCTTGGAAGAGAAGGTGGGGGATATTTAAGGTGGGAAGTAAAGTTCTGTGCAAGATCATCTTGTAGTTAGCACCTGTGAAAGCTGTTTTCCTCAACGAGTGAGGTCAGCTTAGAGCTCTGGCTTACAGAAATCCTCCAGGGCTGAATGGAGACCATTTTCCCTGGGAAAACCTTGGCTAACAGCTTAAGGCAGAGTTCTCCAAACCCAGCCCTTGCCCCTTGGCCTTCCCTGAGGCTTTGACTCCTCTTTCTCTTGAAGGGGCTGAAGGTAAATTGCCCAGGGCATTGGACTGATCCTCCCAGATCAGGACAGTCGGGTCTCATGCTCTACATTGTTTCTTTCCCAAGAGAGAAGAAGATGGTAGAGATAAACTTCCTGTGTGTCCACAAAAAGTTGCGCTCAAAACGGGTGGCTCCAGTTTTGATCCGCGAGATCACGCGGCGGGTTCATCTGGAGGGGATCTTTCAGGCTGTTTACACAGCGGGAGTGGTGCTGCCAAAGCCTGTGGGGACTTGCAGGTGAGTGTTGATGGTTCTCCAAAGAGATTTTGGTCTGCAGACCTTCCCTTCCCAGGATCCTCTGTGGCATGGAGCGTGTGTGGGATTCCCCATGACAGGAGAGTTCGATTCCAGCCCAGGTTTCTCCTCCCCATACTGTCCTTCCAGGATTAAGCCCAGTAGCTTTGCTTAAGCTGCTCATGTATCACAATGCAGGAGACTTCCTGCAGTACAAGTGCTTCGGGCCGCCCTTGTTTTTCTCTGCAGGAGCTGCTGGCCTCTTCGCGAGCTGGTGCGATGTTCTCGCTTGCCCTCTCATGGCAGCTATGAGAACCTCGTGCTCATGCAGCTGTCCTGCTGCCCAAGAACAAGTCTCCCACCACAAGTGTGTTTCTACAGGTACTGGCACCGGTCCCTGAATCCTCGGAAACTCATCGAGGTCAAATTTTCCCACCTGAGCAGGAACATGACTATGCAACGTACCATGAAGCTTTACCGGTTGCCCGAGGTGGGTGCCAGCCGAGGCTACAAGCCACAGAGGCAGAGCTCACAAATTACTCCTTGCTGAGCAAAGGGGCGAGGCTGGGAACTGGAGGCACAAACATCTCAGCCGAGGTCAAGTCCTCTGCCTGGAGAACTGGCGTTTGTTTCGTGTAGTAAATGACTCTGTCAAGCCATTGTGCTTTATTTAATCTTTATTTATTTTTGCCTGGGTACCTGCAATTTAAGGGCAAATTCTTGCAGCTAGAAGACCCTGTGAGCTTTTGTTTCATGGTGAGTCATATCCCGTCCTCCTGTTAAAACGAGAATGCAGATATGACAGCTTTCATCTGTCCAAACACAGCCTCGGAGTGACCTTGAATTGGGTTAGTCCCTCATTCTTCAGTCAAACTGATCAGTTCTGTCACTGCAGTTGTCCTGCTGGGGAAGTTCCCCAGCTGGATATAGGAGAAAAGACAAACAAAGCATTAAAATTGCCACCACCTTCCTCGACCTTGTTGGCTTCCTTCTGTCGGTGAGAGCTGCTCATTTTGGTCGGAGAGCACTGCTTTAGTGCTGGGCAGCACATGGCTCCTCTCTCCTGCCTCCCGCCTCAGCAAAGGCATCAGCTGCTGTTTTGTAGCTCCCGATTTTTGTGCAGCAACCCAGACCCAGAAGCAGTCCGTGCTGCTTGATCTGGCCTTTGCTGAGCAATGCTCACCCTAGGTTAGAAATTGAATCCAACTGGAAATAACATCAGGTGGATCCTTGCGGTTCCTTGCGGTGCCTGGGACACGTCTCCCAGCCCATCCCCACTGTGAGTGGGAGCAGACACCTGGAGGGGAGCAGAGATCTTGTGTCATTTGTGGGTAGGAGGCCACTTCCAGTGGGACTTGGCCTGGCACGTGGGGCTTTGGGACCTGCTGTGCTTCTCTGTGATCTTTGCCATCGGTGTCACGACCGATTGCATCCGTCTTTCTGCCAGGCAGGGAGGGCTGGGGGGGAGGGTGCTGGGTTGTGGGACTGAAAATGGGCTGATCCTAAGCAGAGAACATCTCCATGCTGCTTGTTGGAGAGCCCTTGAGTGATAAAAGCCACTGTGTAAGCAACGCAAATGAGTTGTCCCACTTTCTGTAGACTCCCAAGACTCCCGGCTTGCGGCCAATGGAGCACAGAGATATCTCTGCAGTGCATAAGCTCTTGACCGAGTACCTGAAACAGTTCCACCTGACGCCCGTCATGAGCCGAGAGGAGGTGGAGCACTGGTTCTTACCTCAGGAGAACATCATCGACACCTTTGTGGTAGAGGTAAGGGAGCAGGAGCAAGACAGGGGTATGTTTTCCTGGGCTTCTGCCTCCGCTGGAGGAGTGTGCAGAGAGCTGTGGGAGCGGTCGAGGAGGTTGCTGCCCCAGGCAGTGAGATGCTCTTGCAAGGTGGGAGGTTTGAGCTGCTGGAGGATGGTGCCTCTCCATCCTGGGCTGCCCCGAGTCCCCTCGCAGGGAGCCCACACATCACCCAGACTGGCAGAGCCCCTCTAAGGCTCTGGCTGGGCTTTTTCCTGGCTCTGATGTGTTGCGGTGTCACTTCTGGCTTCCAGAGCGCCCCAGGGGAGGTGACAGATTTCCTGAGCTTCTACACACTGCCCTCCACCATCATGAACCACCCGACTCACAAGAGCCTGAAAGCTGCTTACTCCTTCTACAACGTTCACACCAAGACGCCTCTCATTGACCTCATGAGCGATGCTCTCATACTCGCCAAGTCAGTGAGTGATGGTGGGGCCAGGGCGGCACCACGGGGCACCGGGCAGCTCACCGGGCACCGGGTAGCTCACCGCTCACCTGGCCACCCTCGGGTTTATGGGGAGGGTCAGCCATGGGGCAGGGCTTGTACCCAGGGCTGTACAAACACAAATCCTAAAGGATCTGCTGCCCAGGAGAGGGACGCAGGGGTAGCCCAAACCCTCTGGATGGCATTGAGCTGAGTTCAGGGTGCCTACTCGTTTCTTCCAGCAAACTATATTGCTGTATGTCTGTAGCGCTTGAACCGAGGGTGAGTATGCCGATGCTAAGTTCTTCCCCATCAGCCTCGCTCCCTCTTTCTGGGGGTGCAAAGCTGGGCAGGAGAGGGGACAGGCAGCTCACGGATGGGAGGAGCTCCCCAGCACGTAAGCAGGAGGAGCTGATGGTTTTGTGTCTTGCCTGTGCAGAAAGGATTTGACGTCTTCAATGCACTGGATCTTATGGAAAACAAAACCTTCCTGGAGAAGCTGAAGTTTGGGATTGGGGATGGGAACCTGCAGTATTACCTGTACAATTGGAAGTGTCCCAGCATGGCACCAGAGAAGGTCAGTGCCTTGGGGTGGTGGGCCCCTCCAGGCTGCAGGGTGACAGATGTGACACCAGTGGTTAACAGTCACTTGTCCATACCTGGGACGTGGTTGCTGTACCCTGTGAGCCCGCACAAGGCCTAGGTGTCACTGCGCAGCCCTGTAGTCTGTCGTGGTGGGGTGAGACCAAGAACAACCCCTCTAGAGAGAACAGCCAAGCTTGAGAGCTGTTGGGTCGCTGTTGAGCAGGACCCTATGATGATAGGGAGCTCTGCCAGCGCAGTCGCTCATAGCATGTGTGGAGAGGCTGAGCCATGGGATCACTGGGGTGCCACCCTGTCCCCAGAGCCAGCAGCTCGCTCCCCACCCAAGCACTGCAGCCGTAGCCACCGCGTCTGTCTACCCTGGGCCATTTTTAGGCAGCACCTGGTTCCTACCATGTCTCTACCCTGACAATGTGGTTCAGCATCCGTCTGGTCCGCAGCCACCTTGAAGAGGATGGTGCTCGAGAACCAGAAGCCACCTGGCTGCACAGTGCTGCAGCCTGCCTGCACTATGGCACAACAGCTAATTAATGCATTAATGGCAGTAACAGGGCCCTGGTTCCCTTCACAGAGCCTGTGAAGCCAGGTCTCTGTGGGTACAAGTCCACGCAACTTAAACCAGCCTTGTTGGGCCACTGAGCTTTTCAAAAAGCTACAGGAAGTTGCCGGGAGGTTTAAACAATCCCTTTTCTCCCTAGGAGAGCTGGTGGGTTGGAGAGCCTGGTGCTGGGAGCCGCTCTTCGGCCGTACCCTGCGGGTCGGAGGCCAGGACCAGCCACCAGCATCACACAGTGGCCAGAGAGCACCCAGCAGTGCTGGCTGCCTGCAGAGGGGCCTGTCCCAGTATCAGGCTCTCAGGAAGCAGCTTCTCCCAAATCTGGTGTTATTTAGCTTAGAAGCAACCTTGGCTCGTAAATCAAGGCTGTCTTGCAGACTGCCCGGGCTTGTCACACCCCAAATATTGGTCACCTCCCCATATCAGAGACGGGCAGGGTCCGTGCACCTATTTGGCCACACGCCCAGGGCTCTCCCTGCTCTCAAGTATCCTAAAGCCTATGGGGAAACCTCCATGGACAGCGCTGAGCCCTCCCGGCCAGCATGGTGAGGGCATGCAAGCTGCATCTGCCCGGAGCTGGGTCTGAGGGAGAGGTCGCTGGCAGTCGGGCACATCTTGATCTGCCGTCTCCATTGGCTCCCCCAGGTTGGCCTGGTGTTGCAGTAAATGAGCCCTTGCCAGGAGAGCGCGGCGCCGCCGAGGAGCCAGGCCCAGTGGAGGTGATGCCCTCATCCTTTCTGCTGAAGCTGGACCCATGCTGGGAAACGTGGAACCGAACCAGCTGTGCAGCCGCTCACCACCTGGATTCACCGACCGCGTCCCGCAGCGCCGGCCGCCGCTCCCCCACTGGCGTCAGCGGTCTCCTTTGTTTTGATTTAATTGCATCTTCGTAAAGACGTGATCAAGGGAATGTAACTGCTGAAACTAGCTCATGATTGGCATATAATGGAGTTAACGGGTGAATAATAAAAGTATATATTATATATATTTTAAATCTTTCCTGTTCCAAACTGACGTGAGTTGCATTCATCTGCTGAAGGCCACCTCCAGGTTGCTGGACCATGACTTTTCTCGACGGGGCCATCTGAGGTAGATGCGTGCTGTGCCGAACGGCTCCGGCGCCAGCGTGGTGGAGCACTGGGATGTGGTGGCTAGGCTGCCGAGTTCTCCTGCCTGCCTGGAGGGTGTTTGGGGCTCTGTCCTCTGCTCAGCTGTTTTCCCCTGGTTTGCTCCCTCCTCTGTTAAACTTGGTCCTTCCCACGGATGCCTGGAGAGGGAGGATGGCACTGTCCCTCCCTATGGGCTTGGGAGCACATCAAAATTTCTTTCTAAGGGCTATTTGTGCAAGCGATGCCTTGTCCCTTCTCCCCAGCCTCGGAGACTTGAACCCTCTCTGCTCAACGGGGCAAGCACTGAAATGAGGAGCAGCAGTGCCTGAAGATACAGGGCAACTCGGCTCCTCGCTGCCTCCGGAGATCAGCCAGCGCACCCCGCTCTGCTTGGACTCCTGGGGCTCATTCCCCTCCGCCACTCCCCTGTGACGCCAGGGCTGTGGGCTTCAGAGGGATGCTCCGTTGCCACTGCTGCACCTCGAGGCTCTGCTCAGCTGCTTTTCTCTGGAAGCATGGAAATATGGATACACATGCAAGTGACTGCCCTGCGATGCGCCATTGGCATCGCCCCAGGGCTTCAGCCTCTCCAGCCCACCCCAGTGCCTCCTCCACCAGGGTCATCATCTTGTGATATGGGAACCTCTGAGGTAAAGGAAATGTTTTCTTTCATGGAAAACCTTTATCCCATCAAGGTATCTTGGGAAAGAAGCACCCGGGCAGCCTATCACCTCCCGCTGTGACATGAACCATGTCCATGAAGAGCTCAGAGATGCTCCTGCCCTCCCAGCCAAAGGTTTCCAAAGCTGCACACCAAGGCCAAGACCCCGTCTATGCACTCCTGCACCTCCCTGGCCCTCTGTACTCCTGTTGTGCTCCGTGGCACACCATGGACCCCCAGGGGTTTTGCCCACCCCAGCCTGGACCTGCAGGGCCTCGGTGGGGGCCCAGGAGCCCATCACATCCCCCCTGGCAGTGCTGTTGCATCCCCCTTGCTCGGATCCCATGTCACCTATGCAAGTACCTCTGTGTCCCCTCCTGTGTCCCCGGTGTCCCAGGCTGGGGGAGGCTGGGTGTGTGAGGGGGGTGGCCGGTGGGACCCTCCCTCTGGCCCTGTGGCGGTTTTGAGGGCTTCTCCAATGCATCCCCACCATGGGTGCAGCACCCATGGGTGCTTGGCAGATCCCCAGGGCAGCGCTGCGTTTGAGGTGGGGACTCCGGCCCTCATCCCCCCCCAGCCTCTCCCCCCCTGACACCCAACAGGCCCTGGGAGGTGACAGGGACGCTGGGACAGGCTCTGTTAAAATAAAACCTTTATTTGACTGGCTTGACACCAGGGTATGAATCTGTGACTGTCACCGGTGCTGGAGCAGGGGTTGGGAACGTGGCTGCCAGCCAAGCGAAGCCTCGATGCCATGGATGCACGTGGTGGCAGGGTCCCCTTGGGAACCTCACAGTGATGGCACTGTCCTTGCAGCCCAAAGTGGGGCTGGGATCGAGTGTGGTTGGCGGTGGTGAAGTTCAGGGGTTACTGTCACCCATTTCACCCCCCCCAGGGCTGTGCTGGGCTTTCGATGGCCCAGCCACCCTGTCCTGGTTGTCACAGTGTCCCCATCCCCTCGGGGTCACAGCCAGGGAGGGGAGGAGTGGGGCATGCGGGCCAGCAGATGGGGTGGCACCATGGGACAATGGAGGGGGTCCCCCTACCCCCGTGGGTCCCCCAACCAGCCACCACGGCCAGGCAAGCGGTGTCCCCAGACTGTTCCCACGCAGGGAGTGGGGTGCCTCTGGTGCAGGAGGGTGCCCACTCCATGGAGGACCATGTTGTCTCCCACATGGGGACACGATGTCCCTCCTGCCAGGACCGCAGGGACCTCACAGGGTCTTGCATCGTACGTGCACAAAGAGCGTAGCGGGGGACAGGGACGCGCCATCCTTGGAGAGCAGATGGATGTGACGATACCCTGGGGACAGAGGTGGGGGCTGAGCGGGTGGCAGGGGACTGTCCCCGTCCCTGGGGGCAGCAGGGAGGGCACCCACCCACCTTCCCTCATGCTGGCCAGGGGCAGGGTGAACTGGCCAACGAAGTCGTTGCAGGAGGTGCTGTCGTAGTCCTCCACCACGAAGCGCACCAGGGCCAGCTCGGGTGCCCGCAGCTGGAAACTCAGCGTCTCCTCCCAGCGCGGGTTGAAGCCTACAGCACCACTGGGGTGGGGGTGGGCACTGCCACCGTGGCCACCGGGGCCACCCGCCACCCCGGACACAGGGACCAGCTTGACCCACCGGTGTGCTCAGCCCTGCCCTGGTTTAGCTGCCATCCTGCACTGGGGTGTGTGGAGGCTGGGCTGACTTGGGGAGTGGAGGTGATACTGGGGCCTGGCGGGTTATCTGGGGTACTGGGGGTCAGAATGGTGTATAGTGGTTGAATGGGCATCATATTGAGGCCAGGCTGGCACAGTGGGGGGTCATAGTGGTGCTGTGATGGGCTATACTGGGGGAATGGGGGTCACACTGGGCTTGGGCTGGGTATATTGGAGGGGAGGAGGAAGCAGCACTGGGGTGAACTGGGACATGCCAGGGTCCTGCCACTGGAGGGGATTGACACTGAAGGCCTGGGGTGCACTGGGGGGACTGGGATCTCCTGGGCACTGGGGGGGGGGGGGGGGCGGGGTGCGGGGGAAGGGGTGCCCAGGGTTTGGGTGCCTGAGGGCTCTGCCACCCCTGGGGGTCAGGGGCCCTGGGGTGCCCCTGGGGATTGGGTGCCCTGGGGTGCTTTGGTGATCAGGGTGCCCTGGGGTGACCCTGGGGATTGGTGGCTGGGCTGTGGTGGCCCGGCAGGCACTCACCGTTGTTGAGTTTGTGGTGGGTCTGCTGCTTGCTGCAGTCAGCCGGGACGCCGTGGATCTCCACCCGCACAAAGGGGTCCACGATGGAGCTCCCCTTCTCCCTGTTCAGCTTGGGCAGCTGCTGTGCCGTGATCACCTGGGGACAGAGGGTGCTGGGGGCACTGGGGTGGCAGGCCCCAGGAGAAGGGACCCGTGTGGCACATGGCTGGGTGCGGGGACAGGGCTGGTGTCCCCAGGAGAAGGGATGTGGGTGGCACGTGGCTGGCTGTGGGGACAGGGCTGGTGTCCCCAGGAGAAGGGACATGGGTGGCACGTGGCTGGCTGTGGGGACGGGGCTGGTGTCCCAAGGAGAAGGGACATGGGTGGCACTTGGCCGGACATGGGGTTGGTGTCACCCAGAAAGGACAGGAGTGGCACCTGGCCAGACATGGGACTGTCATGGGTGTCACCCAGCAGGGATGTGGGTGGCACCCACCCGGGCATGGGGCTGGGGGAGCAGGTGCCCTCACCCTGACGTGCAGTGCCAGGTGTTGGGGTGCCTCTCCGGGGGGGCTGCGCAGGCAGGGGGGCTTCAGCACATAACCACAGCGCCCGTTGCTCAGGAAGCGCCCGGCATTCAGGTCCATCTCATAGCCCGGTGTCTGGAAGTTGAGGGCCACTATGGGGACAGGGGGACGGGGTGTCAGGGTGGGTGACAACTCTGGGGGGGGTGGTGCCAGGTCATGGGGTGTCCCCTGGGGGGGTGTGGGGTCTCACCCAGCTGGCAGCCAGCGTTCCACATCTCCTGGGGGTTGTAGTTGGAGGAGTTCATCTTCAGCCCCAGTGGGTAGATGCGGCTGAGCTGCTGGGCGTTATACCGGACCAAGGCTGGGCCTGGGCGGGGGGGGGAAAGGCTGAGCGGGGCCACTGCACCCATGGGTGCCAGTGCAGGGCCCTGCCAGCAGGTGACAGTGTCTTGCCTGCACCTGTGTGTCTGCGGTGTGGATGGAGCTGGGTGGACCCAGATCCTGAAACGTGACCCAGACCCTGAAACTGGATTCTGGGGTTCAGACCCCAACCCTGGACCTTGACCTTGGACCCCCCCACCTTCCCCCAGACCCTGGATGCGGCCCTGACCCTGCACCTTGACTTTAGACCCCAGACCCTGACCCTGGACCTTGACCCTGGATCCCAGACCCTGACCCCAGATCCTTGACCCTCAACCCTGAACCCAAACCCCAGATCCTGACCCTAGACCCCAGACCTGACCCTGGATCCAGATGCCACATCCCAAATCCTGACCCCAGACCCTTACACCAGACCTTCACTCTGGCCTCTGGCCCCAAACCCTGACACCAGACCCCAGTCCCACCAGACCAGAGCAGCCTGGCCGAGGCCAGCGCACCCCCGGCCACCACCCATGGACCCACCCTGGTGACAGAGCCCATTGGTCTCAGCCCCATCCTGCATCCCAGTGAGGTCAGGAGCATGGAATCACTCCATCCCCGTCCCTGTCCCCATCTCGTTGCCCCCACCTGCCTCCTTGATGAGCTTCCGAGCCTTTCTCTCGCTGAAGGAGGACATCTCACAGGGCCGGGGGTGGCGCAGGGCGTGGGCCAGGCCAGGGAAGGGGACAGCCTGGCAGTACACCACCATGGCTGACAGCTCTGGGGCCACCTGTGATGCGTCCTTGGCCTGCAGGAATCACCATGGTGTCAGGGCTGCCCTGGCTCTGGTGACCTGCCTGTCTGAGGGTCTACAGACCCCCCTACCCTGCTAGTGCTAAGTGCTGAGACCCCCAAGGTCATGGAGACCCCCGAAGTGATGGAGAGCCTGAGGCAACGGAGTGATGGACCCTGAGATGATGGAGAACCCAAGCAGGTTGAGACCCTGAGGTCATGGAGAACCCAAGGTGATGGAGACCCAAGGTCATGGAGATCTCAAGGCAATGGAGACCCCAGAAATGGAGTACCCAGCCCAATGGGGGAAGAGGGAGGCACAGCCAAAGAGTCCCCAAGCTCAGTCCCCTCTGCTGGGCAGTGACAGCCACTCATCACCCCCACAGTAGCCAACCCGTCAGCCCACCCAGCTCCGTAACACGACCCACCTGCAAAGGTTTGATCTCCTGCAGCGACTGCAGCGACTGGAAGAGGAGAGAGCAGGGCTGCATTGGGGGATGCTGGCGGTGCTGACTGCCCCAGGTCCCAGCACTACTGGGACACTGCTGGGACACGTCCCAGGATGCTGTGGTCCTCCAGGACCACCAGGATGCCATGGTCCCCCAGCACCATAGCCCTGGGAGAGCCCCTTACCCGCCGGCTGCTTCTCCCCTGCAGCTTCTCATCATCTTCCTCTTCCTCCTCCTCCTCTTCCTCCTCCTCGGGGTCCGGAAGAGAGGTGACACCCTGGGGCTCATGCCATGGCTCTGGCAGCTTCTTGCCTTTCACCAGGACCTTCCCCTTCAGCTGCTGTGGTAGGAAGGGCTGAGCTCAGGGCTCAGAGGGGACACGGGGACACCGTGGTGGGTGGGGGGTGGCCTTACCTCCGGGGACGGGAGGTGATGGGGGTCCTGCCCCTCCAGCGGCTGCGTCAGCAACATGTCCCCCAGGATGGCCTTCATGTGCCGGGCCATGGTGGCCTGCTGCTCCAGCCCACAGTGGTTCTCCAGGGACAGGATGACAGGGTAGGGCGATTGCTGGGGATGGGGATGGGCAGCACTCAGCATCCGGCACCCAGCACCCGTCCCAGGGTGGCTGGCACCCAGCTCACCTTGAAGGCGTAGTCATGGATGCTCTCAATGACATCGCGGAAGAGGATTTTGGAGGTGAGCGTGTGGCCATGGTAGACGACGGGTTCCCCGTCGGAGCCCTCCCAGCAGTCCAGCTCCACGCAACGGCATCCCGCCATCAGCGCCCTGCCACCGCACCATCACCGGATGAGTCCCTGCGCCACCCTGGCACCCTCAAACCATGGGACCATCTGGGCATGGTGCATCTGACCAGGGGCACCCACCTGACATAGGCTTCAGTGCTGCTGGTGCCACCGATCTGGTTGTGGGTCAGGTAGGTGTTGTGGGAGGAGGAGATGAAGTAGTGGCACAGGGGCTGGCTCATGTCCTGGTGCACCTTGGTGTGCTCCTGGTTGAGGATGTCACCAGCAGCTGAGAGGAGGTACATCATGAAGCCGTCCAGCATCATCAGGTCCTGCTGCCTGGCTGTGGGACAGAGCGGTGGGGTGTTGCAGAGGGCTGGCATGCTGCTGGCAGGGCGGCACCCCGGGGACTGTCCCCACCGGGTGTCCCCCCCGTTCCCCCCACCCAGGGGACATGTAAGTCCTCTTGAGTGTCCCATCTCCACCCTGACGTCGCTCACCCTGCTGGTGCCACCTGGCATGGTGGCACCCATGAGATGTGGAGGTTCCCTGTCCCCACGCTAACGTCCTCTGTCCTCAGAGTGTCATGTTCACCCCAGACCTGGCTCTGTGGCACCCAGGGGACATGGAGGTCCCCCTGGTGTCCCATCTCCAGCCTGATATCCCCCATCTTGCTAGTGCCACATCTACCCTAGGGGTACTCTGTGATACCCTGGAGGTCCTTCATTCCTGTCCCCTTGTCCTCCTACTGCCATGTTCACCCTGGACCTGCTATGGTGGGACCTCAGGGACATGGAGGTCCCCTGGCAGTGCCATATTCACACTAGGGCTGGCACTGCATCACCCAGAAGATATGGAGGTCCACCTGCTGTCCATCCCCACCTTCATGTCCCCTGTCCCCACAGTGCCACGTCCACTAGGGACCAGCAAGACCATGTGTTGGACCGCTGACACCCAGTGCCACCCTGGAGAAGGGACACAGGGACACTCAGCCAAACATTGGAGGACCCCATACCAGCTTGGGGGGGTGACACCACCAAGCAGAGCCCCATCCCATGCCATCCATGACCTCCCTTGGCTCCAGCAGCACCCATCCCAGCATCCCACCGCCACCCGAGCTGGCTGTCCTCAGCCCTACCCTTCTCGTTGAGCTCGTAGGTACGGATGATGGCGCGGGCCTCGCCCAGGCTGGCATCCTCGCTCTGATCCCGTAGGAAATCCTGCAGCTCCTCAGCTGACAAGACATGGTCCTCGCCCGAGTAACGCCCGAAAAGCTCCTCCAGCTCTGGCCGCCGCAGCAGCCGTCGGCAAAACTCCTCCAGCTCCCGGCCCTCCAGCCGCTCATTGCCTGAGTGGTCGCACTCCTGATGGGACCACAGCCCAACCTCAGGGACTGTCCCCTGCCCACAGGGAGGGGGTATGGCCACCCCCTGCCTCGTCCTGCCTGTCCCTTGGGATTGGCAGTGTGTGTGATGAGTTTGGGGGGGGCTCAGCTACTGGCTTGAGGGCTCAGGGATGGGTTGTGCCTAGGGGTATGTGGGGGAATGTCCCCTCTGTCCTCCCACCCATAGACCTCTGACCCTCCAGCCTGGGATGGAGCAGAGCAGAGTGCCATGCCTCAGTTTCCCCAGGTGGAAAGAGACCTTGGGAGATGCCCATGGGGACAGCGTCCCATGGGGGGAAAACATCACAGCTCGGGGATCCACAGAGCAGTAGGGGGGACAGCTCCCCCCACCTCATGATGTGCTCCTCCTCATGATGGGACCCAGCCATTGGTGGTGGACCCAACCATTGGTGGTGGACCCAACCATTGGTGATGGTGGGTGGCTTTGGGTGTGATGAATTTGACAGTTCTCTGTGCATGGGAAGGCAGAGAAGGAGCCAGCATTCCCTCATAGTGACAGAAATGGGGGACGACAGTGATGGAGCACAGGACAGGTACCTTGAAGAGCTTGTAGGCGTAGACATCATCCATATCAATGTTGATCATCCTCAGCATGCTCTTCACCTCCCGGAAGGACATCTTGTTGTCCTTGTTCCTGTCTGCTCGCTGCAGGACTCCGTGGATCCAGCTACGCCCGGGTAAGGAAATCAGCTGGTGTCACCCCCCGTGGCCATTCCCAACCTGTCCCCAAGCCCCCATAGCTCCGATAAAGGATATTGGTCGAGCTTCTCCATTTGACTCATGGCTTGCAGGCGCCCCATCAGCTTGGTGAGCCCTTGCACCCAGTGGCGGGCATCGTCCTCACTCCGGGCAGCCAGGTCAAGGTTCTTGCGCTTGCCCTTGAAGACGAGGGTGAAGCAGTGCCGCGCGGGAAAGGCGGCACCGTGCTTGCGCAGACCCTCTGACTGGTGTCCCTCGCGCACCCCCTCAATGTGCATCACCGAGACTGCAGGGACACGCGCGGTGAGGGGGCCACCCCAGGGATGGAGACAGTCCCTCAGCATTTGCCCCACCCATGAGCATCCTACAAGACATCCTGGGCTACTGATGGACACCCTACACGTCCCCAGGGGCACCCCAGGGGACTAGGGCTTGGTTCCTGTTGTTGTCGCATCCGGGCTTAACCCACTAATCCCAGGCGAGACAGGAGCCATGGCTGCTGTCCCCTGCGGGGATGGGGACAGGGACGCCAGCAGGGAATGGAGCTGTCTCGCAGTGGTGCCAGCTTTGGGCACCCATCCCAGATGAGGGTGGAAAGAGACGGGTGACGGCAGGGAGCAAGGACAGACTCTGGTTGGAAGACAGGATATCGTGCTGGTCCCAAGGGAGATGGGGAAGAGTGTGGGCTCTGGGGGGCTCAGCCTGGGGTGCACTGGGATGTAATGGGATGCACTGGAAGCACTGTAAGGCACTGGGAGACACTGGGTGCAGTGGGTTGGGGTCCAGATCCTGGGTGGCAGTCTGGGTTCTGGACTGGGGTCCATATCTTGGGTCAGGGTCTGGGTCCCAGACTGGGGGTGAGGTCCTGAATTGGGGTCTGGGTCCTGGGTGGGGTTCTGGGTCCGAGGTCCAGGTCCAGGTGGGCAGCTGGGTCCTGGATTGGGGTCCAGGTTCCGGGTGGGGGTCCAGGTCACAGATTGTGGGCTAGGTCCTTTGTTGGGATCTGGGTCCTGGGCTGGAGTCTGAGTCCTGGGTGGGGATCTGGGTCCCAGCTCATGCCCAGGTCCCCACAGGTGGGTTTGGGGCACTGCCCAGGTCCCAACCCCTCCCTGCAGCTCGAAGCTGTGCAGGATGTGGCCCAGAGTCCCCGAGCCCCCAGGGGATGGACCCCAGCGCTGGCACTCACAGCTCTGCTGGGAGCGAGCAGGCCTGAAGCCCCCCTTGAAGCAGATGGTCGCCCCGTCCTCCTGCAGGCGGAAGAGCCGCTCCCTGGGCCCCCCCCGGGACTTGATCTTCCGGAGCAGAGAGCCCCGCAGCATCCGCTGGATGTCTTCGTCCTCCGTCAGGCCTGCGGGGGACCAGCCCGTGGGCACCCTGCACAGCTACCAGGGGGGCTACTGGGTGGCACTGGAAGGTACTGGAGGCTCTGGGGTATGTACTAGGGGTACTGAGTGGGAGTGGGGGGGGGCTCAGTGCGCATCTGTATGCACACCTGCATGTGTACATCCCTGCACATGGGATGGGATGGGATGGGATGGGATGGGATGGGATAGGATGGCATGGGGGGGGCAGGGGGAGGACAGGATGGGGGAAGGAGAGGCAGGACAGACATGAATGGGATGGAATGATGGGATGGAAGATGATGGGATGGAATGGACAGGAGGGAAGGATGGGATGGGGGGGGGGGGACAGACTGATGGGATTTGGGGGGAGGGAGGGACAGGACGGGGGGACAGGATGGGATGGATTGGGGATGGCACAGCATGGCGTGGGACGGGATGGCACAGGATGGGACACCACGGGATGGGACATCACGGGATGGGACAGGGCAGTCAGGGGGGGATGGGATGAGATGGGATGGGATGGGGTGGAACAGGATAAACAGGAGAGAACTGACAGGACGAGCCACTGCCGTCGAGCCCCTTTGGGGCACCATGTGGCCAGCTGGGAGGGACAGGGCACCACAGCATGGTGGCAGAGCCCTGCTCGCATGGCACAGCCCAGCTGCTAAATCCAAGCAAAGCTGCCCAAATCCCACGTGGGGAGCGCTGGGATGGTGCTGGCAGCGGAGGTCAGGCCAGGAACACAGATGGGGTGGCCTCTGGGGATCTGCAGGTCCATGCCTGAGCTCACAGCAGGGCTGGGACTTTTCCGTCTATTCTCCAAAACCCAGTTATTTCCTCCCTTTTTGTTTTGGCAACCACTCCTTAAGAACAGCCCCAGTGCCCATGTCCCTGCTCCATCTGGAGAGGCTGCTCCTGGGCTGGGAAGCGGCAGGTTGGGGCCGAGCAGGGACATCCCGAGCTGGCCACAGCCTCAGGGACATGGCCGCCAGCTGCCACTGCCTCCTGCATGGTCACATCCTGCCCGCGGTGCAGAATTGAGCGCACCTTCAGAGGTCAGATACGGACACATGGATGCATGGAGGCACAAGCATATGGATGTATGGATGTGCGGATACAGGCACATGGGCACACAGATGCGTGGACACATGGATGCTCAGACACACGGATGCTCAAACACATGGATGCTTGGACACACAGGCACATGGGGTCACAGTTGCACAAGTGTATGGATGCATGGACATATGGATACATGGATATACAGATGCAGGGATGTATGGATGCACAGATGCATGGACACATGGATGCACTGATGCAAGGACACACGGGTATGTGGATGCATGGATGCACAAGCATACAGGTGCATGGACAACTGGACACAGGGATGCACCAGCACAGAGGCACACAAATGCCTGGACATAGGGATACTGGGGTGTATGGATGCACAGACACATGAATGCAAGGACAGATGGATGCATGGACATGTGTATGCACCAATGCATGGACACATGGGCAGGGACAGATGGATGCATGGATACATGGATGCACGGACACACAGATGCAGGGACAGATGGATGCTTGGATGCACTGATGCAAGGACACACAGACACAGGCACATGGATGCACAAGCATATGGGTGCACAGACCCATGGGCACACAGACCCAGGGACACACAGAGACGCAGAACTGCAGCAGACACACAGCCACACCAAGCCAAGCAGTTCCAGGCGCACGGCCCCATGCCCAAAGCCATTCATGGGCCAGTGCAGCGGCGGGAGCAAAGGCCTCCCTCTGTGGCACAAGGCCAGCTCCTGCCCTGCCCACTGCACCCACGCAGGATTGGGCCTGTCCGCCCCGACAGGCACACCCCGACCTCCCTGGGCACCCGCTCCCCCCGCCTGCGCCTCACGGGCAGCTCTTCCCTGAGGTGCTCTGGGGCCAGCACAGCCCTGAGCCAACAGTGCAGGGGCAGCACCATTGTGGGGGAAACTGAGGCAGCGGTTTAGGTGAGGGTCCCAGGCTGCTGGAGCTGAGCCTTCGGAACAATAAATATCACCAGTGGCTCATCCCCAGGGGCCCACAGGAGGGCTCCTGTCACCCGTGATGTGGCCAAACCCTGGCCCTGCTGCCCCCCAACATCTGGGGCACCCGCGGCTACCTGGGAACCCCGGCCGCCCGGGCCCCCCCATGGGGACCCTCTTGACCATGGGGACCTCACCCAGGGGACCTCACCCAACCATGGGGACATTTTCCTGCACGGGGCCCCTGGCCGTCCTGGGGACCCCTCCTGGCCATAGGGACCCTTCCCTGCCATGGGGCTCCTCATCTGCCCCGGGGACCCTCCCGGCCAGTGGGACCCCTCCCGGGACACCCCCCGGCACAGCCCCCCGGAGTTTCTGCCCGGTCCCCGGGACTCACCCATTTTCTTCAAGGCTCTGCCGGGCCGGCGGGGGCCACCGGCGCCGTCTGAAGGGGAGCGGGGCTGCTCGGCGGCGGGACGCGCCTTCCTGCCGCAGATCATGGTGCGGGGACGGTGCCCCCTGTGCCCCCAGTACCCCCGGTCCTCCCGGTCCCGGCGGTGCTCCCGGTGTCCCCGGCCGGTGCAGCCGGGCTGGGCGGCGGCGGCGGATGGTGCCGGGGCTGAGCTGGGGCTGGGCGGCCCCGCCGGGACCGGGGCCGGGCGCGGGGAGGTACCGGGAGGAGCCACATTTCAGCCCCGGCGGCGTTAACTGTTTGTGCCGGCCCGGGCCGAGCGGTGGCTGCCGGTGGTGATGGGGCTGCACCGGGATGGGGCTGCACCGGGGATCCGAGCTGCACCGGGCTCCGGTCTGCACCGGGTATAACCTGAAGGGACGGTGCCCGTCACGGACCGGGAGTCCCCACTTCCCCCCGGGAGTCCTCCTGCACCGGCGATGGGCCCAGGGGCCACCCCAGTATCTGCCGGGGGCACCCCGCTCTGCCCGAGGGGCACAGCTGCCTGCTGCCCGTGCCACCCCCGTACCACTGGTGGGGATCCAGGGGACACCCCCCCAGCAGCCTGGGGACAGGCCAACCCCTGGGACCCCCTCCACCATCACACTTGGGGATGAAATCCTGCTGTGCCCGCTCTGTCTCCACCCCACGGCAGGGTGGCACCAGGGCTGAGGGGCTGCAGGCAGCCAGTGGGACCCCCAAGTGTGATGGTGGAGAGGATCCTGTGGGTACCCTGTCCCCAGGTGTGTGTGCAAGCACCCATGCATGTGTGCACATGCGTGTGCAGCCACGTACATGCATATGCATGCATTTATGCATGTGCAGCCACGTACATGCATATGCATGCATTTATGCATGTGCAGACACACATAAGCGTGCGCATGTGCACGTGCAGCTGTGTACAGCTTGTGCATGCACACATGTGTGTGCACATGTGCACACAGAGCTGCATGCACACACCTGTCTGTGCAGCTGTACCTGCACATGTGCCCATGCAAGCATGTGCATGAGCTGACCCCAAATCCCTGTAATTTTACACACCCCCCACCACTTGCTGAGGGCAGGTGAGGAGGGAACAGATGAGTGGCTGTGGGGGAAGACCCCCTGTCCCTACCCCAGGGTCCCTATCCCTGCAGTCCAGCCAGGGTGATGAGTGACGGAGCAGAGGCAGAGCCAGGCTTTGATTTCAAGCCCATAGCTGAGCACAGGGCCGTGTCCTTGTGACAAAGGGTTGGTTTTGACTGCCCAACACAGCTTCTTGCAAAAATCCATGGTGCCTGGGGGGGACACAGAGGCCACTCCAGGCCTGTCCTGGCCATGGGGACCAGGAGCCGCAGCACAAGGAGAGGAAACCAGGACTGCAGGCGGTGATGTCCCCCAGGGCTGGGGCAGCAGTGCTGCCAACAGCTGTGAGACCCAGCGTGGGATGGTGGAGAAGCTGGGGGTGACAGCAGGGTGTCTGGGGGCAACATCTGGGCACCCTGGGTGATACCCATGCATCCTGTGTGATACCTGAGTATTCTGGGTGATACCTGACCATTATGGGTCAACCTCTGGATACCTGGGGCAACATCTGGGCATCTCGGGTAATATCTGAGTTTCCTGGAGCAATATCTGGGTATCCTGGGTTATATCTGAGCATCCTGAAGCAACATCTTGGTACCCCAAGGCAACATCTGGGCATCCCGGGTGATATCTCAGTATCCTGAAGCAACATCTGGGCACCCTGGGCAACCCCTAGGCACTGAAGTTCAAGACCTGAATGACCCATGTAACATCTGGACAAGCTGGGGCCACATCTGGCAGCCCCTTGGCTATGTTAGGACAAGGCGGGGGTGCGTACAGCCATCCCTGAATCTTTTGGGGATGTGGGGACGCAGGGACTTTTCACAGGGACAGCCCAGCCCAGGGCAATGCCCCCTCCTATTTGGGTCAAGGCTTTGACCATCCCAGGAGCTTCAAAATATATTGAATTTATTTACACAAAATGTGTCTTGTTTTGCCAAAAACCCTTAGGGAAAGCAGCTGCAGCCACCCAAAGAATTCACTTGCAACCCCATAACCGGGCTCTGCTCTGAGCTCTGACTTCCTCCCCTGGGAATTGCATTGCCAGGAATTCAGCAACGGATGCGTTGGCCTGGTGAAACAACTGGGATAAACACCTCTCGCTGCAAAATCCACAGCAAACATAAATCCCAATGGCGATTCCTCTTCTCCTGCGGCGTTGCTATTTTCTACCGCCTGCGAGCGATTTGGAAGGAGCCCCATGGAAAGCAGCAACTTGCATTCCCGGCCGCTTATAGCACAGCACGTGTCCCTGTGAATCACCGCTCAGGATTCAGGGTTGTTTTTTGCAGTGAGTCAGAGCCAGTGAGGCCCCAATGCTCCAGCCCCGAGCAGAAAACCTGAGTCAGAGCTTGGAAATGGCAGGAGGTTTAAAAAGCTTTGCTGCTTTTTTTTTTCTTTTTTTCTGGAGCTTGAATTTATAGAGGAAATGTTTTCCCCGGGGGATGTGGGTGGGTTAAAGTGTTTGGGGGGGGGGTGGGGTGTGTGTCCCTACCTTGGTTTGGGATTTGGAGGTGGGATTAAGGGAAATGCCCCAAAATGTAGGAAAAGCGGAGCGTGGGGTGGTGATGAAGCACAGCATGGGGCTGCTGAAAGCTGCATTGCATCCCCCTCACAGCACCCAGTCCTGGGTGAGGGCTGGATCCAGGCACCCCCCAGGAACCCCATAACATCCCAGGTCCCCAGGGCACCTTGTATCTCCAGGCCACCCGTGTCCCCACATCACCTGTGTCCCCACAGCACCCTGCTTTCAAGGAAAGCCCTCAGAGCAGAAGGTGAAGAAGCTCCACCTCAGTGGCCCGGGAACCCCAAATTCTCCTTACCACCATAATTAATAAAGTTGGATAATAATTACAGTAATCAATTGCTCTGCTAGACCCAGCCGTCCCCTGCCTTGTGCAATGAGGCTGTGCTCCTGCCCAGTGCCCCGGTGACATTGTCCCGGTGCAGTGTTCCAGTGTCCCAGTGCAATGGCCCAGTGCATTGGCCCAGTGCATGGCCCAGTCCCCTGGTGCATTCCCCTGGGTCCCTTGGTACAGGCTGTCCCCACCCCCGGCACTTTGTCCTGATGTCCCAGGCCTGGTGTCCCCTGCTGGCCCCAGTACCGGCCCCCCACAGCATCTCTCCCGTGGAGTGCAATGTCCCTGTGCACTGTGCCCTGGTGCAATGTCCAGTGCACTGCCCCGGTGCACTGGACCTGTCCCTGTCCTGTTGTGTTGCCCCAGAGCACTGTCCCCATGCACTGTCCTGGTGCACTGGAGCACTGTTTCTGTGCACTGCCTCAGTGCACCATCCCGTTGCACTGTCCTGTTGCACCGTCCCAGTGAACCGTGCCATTGCACTCTCCCGGGGCACAGCCCCCCCTCATCCGTGCCACGTCCGTCCGTCCTGTCCCACTGCACCGTCCCGTCCCACTGCACCATCCCGGTACCCCATCCCAATACACTGTCCTGGTAGCCCATCCCGGTACACCATCCTCGTACTCCATCCTAGTACCCCATCCCCATACACCATCCCGTACCCCATCCCGCCCCTTTTCCGCCCCGGCTCCCGCCGCGCCGCAGTTCCGCCCTCAGACCGCAAGGGGGCGCCGCGGTGGCACCGAGCCGCGCGCTCCATCCCTCCAGCAGGGGGCGCGCGCGCTCCGCCTCACCATTGGCTGCGGCGCGCCGGGAGCGAAGGGGCGGGAAAGGGGTGGTGCGGCCCGTTTCGGAAGCGGCGCGTTGATTGGGCGCGGGGTGGCGGGGCTGATGGAAGGCGGGAGCTGATTGGCCCCCGCGCTCTCCCCTCACGGAGGGAGGCACACAGTGCGGCCGGGGCCGGGGCCGGGGTCGGGGCCGGTGCCGGCGCCATGGAGGAAGCGGGTTGCGGGGCGCAGTTCCGCGCTGCCGTTCAGGTTATCCAAGGGCTGCCCCGGAGCGGTGAGTAGGGGTCCGGGAACGGGGCCGGGGCGCTGCGGCCGTGGCGGCGGCCGCGGCCGCAGCGCCCCGGCCCCGTTCCCGGCTCCGCTGACGCCGTGTCGCGTCGCAGGTTCGTACCGGCCCTCCTATGAGGAGATGCTGCGTTTCTACAGCTACTACAAGCAGGCGACGGCGGGGTGCTGCCAAGGCCCAAGGCCCGGCTTCTGGGACCCCATCGGCCGGTACAAGTGGTAAGGCCCCCCGGGGGGGTGGGGGGGTGACCCACTTCTGGTCCGAATCACCCCCCTCCTCCCCGCTTCACAGCCGCTGTCACCCTCAGGGATGCCTGGCACAGCCTGGGGATGATGTCCAAGGAGGAGGCGATGGCAGCTTATGTGGCCGAGATGAAGAAAGTGGCCCAAAAGGTAACAGGGAGGGGGAGAGTGGGTGGGGTGCTCAATGGCGCCTGTTACAAGCTGCGTCCCTCCCCAGATCATTGACACTGTGCCCATGGACGAGACGACGGAGGAGATGTTTGGGTACTTTGAGCCGCTCTATGAGGTGATCTGTGACATGCCCCGGCCCCCTGAGGCCTTCTTCAAGAGGAAAGGGGGTGAGTGGGAGCCCCTGCACTCTGCTTGTGCCCAGCACATCTCTCACCTCCATGCCATGCTCTTCTCTCCTGGCACGTCGCTCCTGCTTGCTGCTGCACCAGTACAGCCATTATCTCTGGGCTCCGCTCTTCCCAGGGGCACAGCCTTCCACTGCTGCCAGAGTGGGGGACAGGATGGACACAACCATGTCCCATCTGACTCCCCTTCCATGACGCAGCTGCTGCTGAGGCGCTTGTTTGGGCACCACCAGACAAGTGTGTCCTCAAGTGATGCAGGTGTATTTTCAGTCTGGGCTTTGTCCCTGCAAAACTTTGAGGAGCAAACTTGGGATTTGGCTTCCAACTACCCCTTGGCCCAAATCACTGTACGTGGTAGAGCGGGGGGATAAGCTCCCAGGCAGTGTTGCAGCAGGGAGGCTGTGCTTTCTCTTGGCACTGGCACACCTCTGGGCAGGATGGGCTGTGTACAGGGAGTGCAGGTCATCTGACGTAAACATCTGGATAGGCCAGCCAATTTTTGCAGCGGAGTGGATGTGGAGAAGCCGGCGTTGAGAAATGGTATTACTGGGACCGCCTTGTGCTAGAGGAGAGTCCTTCCCAGCCCTTTCTGTGCCTGTGGCTGCCGCCTCGTGCTGAGAGGTGGCTGGGGACCTGTCCCACCCCTGGAGCAGGGCGGTCCTTGGTGTATCCAACTTTGTGAGAAGGATCCCAGTGCGTGAGGGGCTGGATATAGTGGTTCAGAAAGGTGTCAGCTACCACGGAGTGAACCTGCCGGCTGCGCATCTGGAGGTTTGGCTGTGCTGCATCTCCAGTAGATTAGCTCAGCAGCACGTCAGTTTTCGGGGTATATTTGCAGCAGGGGTATAAACTGTTGGCGCTTTGCTAATGTTGTAAGAGTGCTGACAAACAGAGTCGCTCCCCACCTGTCCCCAAGCATCTGTCCTGTGTCTGACAGCTACTGTCACACCCTGCTTCCAACAAGGATGCTGAAAGCATGTTGCCTGTAAGGCTTGGCCTTGGGATGGCTGCTCCTTCCTGTGGTACCCAGGTGCTTTTGTTTGCCATTTTGATGTTGAATCCCTTTAAAAGGCAAATAGACATAATTTTTCTCTGGAATGTAAAAGCTGGGTCTAAACTCCTGGTATTACCCGCTTGGGAGCATCATCCTGCACTAGTGTCACTTATAAATGACACCGTCACTTAAATTTAAACCTGGTAGCATCTGTGGACCAAATGAGCCTGAGGTGCCTGAAACTGTGGTTTAAACCAATGAACTTTTTCAGCTGTTGAGTTGTTTGTGTTAAGGTTCCCAAACCTGCCTTCAGATTTTGTGTGATTGCAGCTTTCATTACCGGTAATCCAGAGGAGAAAGGTGATTTTAGTTGCTGTGGCAGGTGAGAGCAGAGCGTGGCAGGCACAGGGCCCTCAGTGGCTATGGAGCTTTTAAGCAACAGAGGTGCTGTGCAGTGGCAGTCCGGGCAGGTTTGGTTTTGTTTATTTACAAAGCCGACACACTGTAAAGTGGCACTTGGAACCCAAACCGTGAATGGTTTGGGGTCCTGACAGGTCTCTAGTTAGCAGAGCTTTCACCAGCGTTTTGTGCACTTAGGCCAAGATGCTGAAGCTACTGGGAACCAATGATTGACTCCTTAGTGCAGGGGCCCGGTGCCACTCTGCCAGCCCCATGGGTGCAGGGGGGCTGGTGTTGGAGCCCAGTGGTGATGTGCAAGGTGACAGGACCCTCCTGCACCCACCCACCCAGCCCCTGGGGCAGGCTCAGGGGTCACAGCACACACACTGAGAGATCTGGGGACAGTGGTGGTCCCTGAGCAGAGCAGCCCTGGCGAAGGCAGGTTGGGAATGGGAGAGATGTGCGGGCAAGGCACAGGCAGGGCAGCGTTGCCACATACCTGCCTGGCCAACAGCAGGGAGCAAAGTCCTGGGGGCAGCTGGAAATGCTGTGTGTCTGGGCTTAACCCCATGGGCTCTGACAGGCATTGGGCAGGGCCGGATCCCCTGGCCCTCTCTGGGGTGCTGCTGCCTGCTTGAAGCCTCGCAGGCGATGGTGGCGTGTGCTGCCTAGACGAGGCTCTCCCTTCTTGCATTAGGCTCTGTTCGTTACCGTGGGCGTGCCATGTGCCCTGCCAGGGGATGAGGATGGTGGCTGTCACCCATCGGTGTTTCCCCAGCTGTTAGCCAGTGCTGATCCCTCTGTCTGCTGCCTCAGGGACTCAGGGGACAGGGACTCCCCTGCTACCCCTGGGTGAGCGAGATGTTGGGTAGACCCTCCTGACCAGTTGAGTTCGTACTGATTCCCGGGCTGTTGGCAAATGAAGCCAGCCCCTGTCTGTCTCTGCCAGCCATGGCGTGTGTCCGGAGACTGCCAGCCTGCCTGGCAGGGAAATGGCCCTGTGTCCCCATGTCTCCCAGCCGTGCTGGCAGGGAGGCAGTGCTGAGTCCAGCCCGCAGAGAGCCTGCACCTGCAACGCTTTAATTCTCCTCTGCCCCTTCCGCTCTGTGCAGGCAGTCAGGAGAGGACGGCCGACCCCTGCCAGGATGACCCAGCCAGCAGCCCGGCGCTGGAGCACCCTGCAGCTGCCCTACCTGGGGAGCAGCGGAATGGGCAGCACATGCCAGGTCGGTCTCCCTGGTGTGGCCAGCACTCGGCAGAGACCCCATGGAGGAGGCACCAGCGACAGGGCTGGGCCTCTGTCCTCCCCCAGAGCTGTTGGCTTCTGGCACGGATGGTCCAACCCCGTTGGCATTTGAGGAGTTGCCCAAGTCACAGCAAGCTGGAACTTTTCACGGGTCCAGCCCTCGGCGCTGTTCCCTTGAGGGCATGGGCGGATCTCTTGGCCTGGATGGGCGTCTTGCCGTGCCCAGGGTTGGGTAGGGTGCTCTGGGGAGGCGTTCCTGCCGCTGGCCCAGCCCTCCCCAAGGAGCATATATGGTCACCAAGTGAGTGCCTTCATCCAGGCCATGCCCGTCCTCCAGCATGCCTGGGCTGGCAGCATGCATGGTGCTGGGCAGTGTCACCCTGCTGGCAGTTGGTGTTGTGTGAATGGTACCGGCTCCCCGCCAGAGCAGCAGGGCTCTGGATCCCGCTGGAGGGGCTCCCCGCTGTGCTGGGGTTTTGGTTGGCCACTGTGGCAGCCCCCTCCCCAGGTGGGAGCCGCATGTGAGCAGAGAAACCCACCCTAAAATGGCGCTGCTTTGGGGCGTGCCTGCCTGTGAGCGGGGCTCTGTGACACTGTGGGTTGGAGCAGGTGGAGTTCCTTCGATTCACAGCCATGATCCGGGGAGGAGTAACAGAGCTGGTTCCTCTCCATGCCTCAGTTTCCTTCTCCTCCTGCCTCACCTCGTGCACGCAGATGCTGCCTTCCTGCCCGCTTGCAGACCTGTTGCCTTGTGGCTGCGCTGAGCTTCTCCTGCCCTCCAGACATGGCCGAAATGTCTCTCTGCCCATGGCTGAGCCGTGTGCTTCCCTTCCAGGAGGTGGGCCGGGTCCTGCCACCCAGACATGCGGGGGCAGCCAGGTGACCAGTGACTCCGAGGGGGACGTGTACTGTGATACCCTGGAGCAGATGGAGCCCGAGCAGGTAACAGAGGGCTGGGAAGCGCTGTGGTCCTGCCGCACCACGGCGGCTTTGCCTGCAGCCAGCCCTGCCCTGCCTGCACCGTAGGGGCACATCTCTCTGTCTTGTCAGCTCCCCCAGCTCCGCACACTGCTGCGGCTCTGCCACACTGCCGCTTGGCACTGCCATCTTGGCAGCCCAGCAAGACTCCCAAAACTGACGGGGCCACCCGGCCACAACCCTCTGTGCTTTGTGTCCCTCTTGGAGCCTGGTCTCTGTCACCAAGGGGAGGCTGAGGAGCCCTCGGTGCGCCCCAGCACCACCCACATTCCTGCAGCACGGCTCCGGTGGGGCGCTGCTGGGCTGCCAGGGCTGAGCGAGGCCAGTAGCCCCAAGCGGGGCTGGTGCGGGCACCCTGCTTGCACCCCTGCCGCTTGCACTCTGCTCCCTGCTCCTGGGGGGCTTGGCCGCCACCAGCAGCACTTGGCACTTGAGGTGCTATGGCGAGGCTTGGCGGATCCGGTGGGCAGGCAGGAGGAAGCCACCCGGCTGCCTGGCTTCTCCCTGGAGTTTTTTCACCACCTTGAGCCTGGGCACCTCAGTTTTCCCTGGGGTTCTGCTCTGTCACCTCCCAAACCCTGTGCTAACTGGTGTTGCTGGTGGGATTCGGCTTTGGTCAGCCCTGCATGCCCTCCACCACCAAAAATGCCACCGTGGGGCAGGGGGAGAGATACCACCACCACCCTGGTGTTGCCCACCTCTCGTCTGCCACGCTCCCGCAACCCTGGGGAGGGGAGCGGGGGTCTCAGGGCCCTTCTTCTCTCCCCTCGCGCAGGCTGGGCAGCCGCTGGGTCTCTCCCTGACCGGCATCCAGGCCGGGGCTGAGCCGCCAACGCCCTGCGGCACTGGGCAGGGAGAGCGGGGTGAAGGCAGAAGACGAGAGGGGAGGAGCAGCACTGGCCTCACAGCCCTGGGCCCCCAGAGAGGTGGGTGCAGCGTTTGGCTCCTGCGCGCCTTCCCGCTGCTCCCTCCCCACCTCCCGGCAGGCAGGGCCTGGCGTCAGGGGGTGCGTGGAGAGATGAGTGCTGCGGCCACCAACGGGGGACAGAGTTTGGCTCCAGCACCCAGGATAGGTTGGTTCAGTAGCCGCAAGGTGTCCCATGTCCCCTCTCTTCATCCCTTGGTCCCCAAGCAGTTCATTGTCTGTGCCCCTCTAGGACACATCTGTGTTGCCCATTTCTCGCAACGGTGTTAAATTGCCGAAATTGGGAGAATGCTCTGCTGGCTCCTCTCCAGCAGCTGGGTGGGGAGCATGGATCCCCAGCTGCCTGTGCCCAGTTCCTGCCCGCGGTCCCCGCTGCCAGCATCCTTGCCTGGTGCCTTTGGTAGTGCCGGGGGGGGGTGAGCTCTGCCCAAGCAGGGAGTGGGCAAAGCTGAGCCCCATGTCCCAGGGAGCCCCTGCTCCTGTGGTACAGCCACTGCCACCGGTGTTTGGGTTCACCCAGGCCCTGAGCTGTGCGGTGGCAGAGAGGGGACAAGGAGCCTCCTGCCAACCCCTGCGGCTCTCCCCAGGCACAGCCCGGGGGGCTTTCTGCTGCAGGCTGGCATTGACACCCTCACCGGTGGGCTGGCAGGGGTGGTGCTGCCACCGGGCACAGCTCACCCATCTCATGCTTATCATCCCCCCGTTAATGTTTCTGCAAACCCTCCCGGGCTGCTTGACCTTGGGAGTTAACTTGTAACGAGGCCGATAAAACCAGGCTGGGCTGGCCCCCCGGGGGCTGGCAGCAAGCCCCTGCCTTTCTCCCGCTCGCAGCCCGGATTATCCGGGTGTTTGCTGGGCTGCGGCCGGGTGGGTTTGGGGCCTTTGCTGAGCTTGGAGGCCTGGCAGCAAGGCAGCTGCACAGGCAAGGCACCCTGCCCAGCATTGCCCTTCACCAGGCGAAGTGCCGTGACCCACGTGTGCCGCTGCCCCCACTGCGTCAGCAGGCCGGGTGTCACACCCTGCCACCACCGCTGTGCTGGGGGGACGTGGTGGCCCATGTCCCCAGGGACAGGCTTGGTGCCGGCTGGTGGAGTGGGATGTGGCTGCTGGGCTGGACTGGGGGCCCCCACCTCCGCCTGGAGCAGCTGTGGTGCGGGCGGCCCACGGCGCGGTGCAGGCACCTGATGAGCTCCATTGCTCGCCGCTTGGTGACAGGACAGTGTGCAGGGTGGGCCATGGTGGCCCGGGGGCGTCCTTGGGGAGCGTGAGGCAGTGCTCAGCCTGGCCCCTCTTTGTGTCCCACAGATCTCCAGCTTGCCTGGGGGAGGCAGGACACTGGGAGTGCCCCCAAGCTTGCCCAGGGGCTACCAGCCGAGCTGGATGCCCGTGTGGCCAGCACTGTCCGAGCCCTGCAGGATGACATGCGGCGAGGCTGGCTCTGTGCAGGTACGTGCTGTGCCGCGCAGGGGCGCGCGCCGCGCTGGCAGGGCTGTGGTGCCCGTGCTGGTGTGGGCCAGGCTGGCAGGGCTGGCTCTGGTCCCTGCAAATAGGCAGCCCGGGGCAGCTCAGGGCATGGGTAGACCCCGGGGTTTGGCGACGCATCCTGGCAGGGCAGAGGCTGGTGCTGCCCTGATCTGCCCTGGGGTGCGGACAGGGAGCTGCTGCCCCCATCATTCCCATTGCCCCTGGGGTCCCAGCCCAGCCGCACCATCCGGATCCCTCAGCAGGCTCACTTCTCCCCCTTCCCTCCCTCTCACGGGGACACGGGGGCTGGAAGGGGGGTGCCCAGCCCTGTCTGCACCCCAAAACCCTCTCCTCTTCTGCAGGGGGAGGCAGCTGGGACCGACCGTGGCCAGCCCCTTGCTCTGCAGGTGAGTTGAGGTGGAGGCAGCGCCGCGGGGTGGTCCTGCCACCCTACGCTGCCTGCCCCGAGGGGCCACGGAGGCCTGGAGATGCAGCATGGAGGGGGAACAGGAATGGGTCCCTCAGCTGGGGAGCAGCAGACGTCCCTGGGGATGCATCCCCCATGCCTGGACAGAGGGGACAGCAGATTTGATGCCAGATCTCTGCAAGATGACGGCTGTGACCAGGACTGTGGGGCCATGGCAGTGACCTGCCACCGTGGTGGTGACCTGCCTTTCCGTGGAGGGGGCCGGTGGGGATGCTTGGTCACAGCAGTGACACCTTTGTCCCCCTCCCCACACTGCCTCTCTCTGTCCCCTCACCAGGCAGCAACCCCGTGGCCCCTGACTGTCTCCCCGTGCACCCTGCTCTTCCTCATCACTTGGCCCTTCATCACCCAGTGGCTGCTGCGCCGCTGGCAGGGCAAGAAGAGGTGACCGCCGCGCCCCTGTCACCACCACCAGCCCGAGACAGGGCACGGGACAGCCCTGCTGACCGCGTTACCCCTCCTTCCCCATCCTGCGTAGCGCAAGCTGGGGAAGTGCCACTGGGCCAGCGAGGGAATTGCCTCACCCAGCCACGGGGGCTCCTGCGGGCCGGGACCCCAGCCCCGCCGGAGGGGCAGCCACCGCACACCACCGATTGCCACCGTCACTCTCAGGGCCTCGCCAGCACCGCCGGGATGGTGAAGGGACCGGCCGCCCATGGGGAGCGGGGCGGGGGATCGCCCCTGCACCCCAAACCGGATCCCAGGGGATCCCCTCGCTGCCGCGCACAGATGGACCGGCTGCTCGCCGCACCGTGGCCCCGGCGCTGGGCAGGTGGGGGGGGGGCCCCGGCCCCCCCCCCTGCCCCGGGGGGGGGGGGGGGGGACAGCCGGGCGCCACCGGGCCCCCGCTCCGGCCCGGGCCGGGCGGCAGCTCCTGCCCCGCTGCGGGGGACCAGCCCGGGTGCGGGGTCCGCACCCCCGGGGCGGGCGTACCCCCGGGGCCCGGCCCCCCGGGGGTTGGGGCCCCGGGCCCGTCGCCCCTGCGGTGCCATCCCGCGATCCGGCGGCCGCTTCCCCCGGCCCGCCCGGGGGCCCGGCCAGGGCCACCCAGGGCCGTTTCCCCAGCCATGGCTCCCCCACAGCCCAGCCCCGCCCCCGGCCGGCAGCCCCGGGAACCGTGGCGGGAGGGGGGGAGGCCACCGCCCTGTGGGGGTGGTGGGGCCCGGCCCGCGCCGCCCTCTGCCCCCTGTCCCCCGCCCTTCCCCCCGCGGGCAGACCCAGACGCCCGGGAGGACAGCTCCGCGCCGCCCCCGAAAAAGGGGACGCGGTGCCTTTAAGGACGGACTTCTTTCCGCTCAGGTTTGTTTACATCTCCCTCCGCGCGGCTGCAGCAATCGTCGCACCCAGCTCAGCCCCGGGATTCCTCCGCCCGCCTCCTGCCCCCCCAGCCCCGCCGCCGCCCCCGGGGCCTCCCCGCCGCCCGATCGGCACAGCCCCTCCGGCACGGGGCCGGGCCGCTGCCGGGGCGGGGGACGTGCCGAGGCTCAGCCCGGAGACGCCTCCGCGGTGCGGGGACTCCTTTCGGGCCGCTCCACGGGCTCGCCTCGGGGGGGGGTGCGGGGGCGCTGCCCTCGGCGCGGCCCTGAAGGTCTCGCGGCGCGCGCGGCCCCGCGCACGGAGGCGCCCCTCCGCGCGTGGTACGGACCGGACCCGCCCCCGCCCCGCCCGGATTGGTGGTACGGCGCACGAGTGACGTCCAGCACGGCCAATGGTCGCCCCCCTCCCGCAGCAGCTAGGGGGCGGGGCCCGGCGGGCTGTCCCGCCCTCCGATCCCACCGATTGGCGGCGGGGCGGCCCCGCCCCCCGCGTGCCATCGCGGGGGCGGGCCCCGGGCGCCCGGGCGCCGCCGCTGGGGGGGGGGGGCCCCCCCCGGCCGGGGCGCCCGAGACCCGCGGCGAGCCCGAGCCGGAGCCCCAGCCCGAGCGCGGCGAGGCGGCGGACGGCGAGGCCGGGCGGCTGCCGCCCCCCGGGGCGGAGGAGGCGGGGGGCGGCGGCAGCGGCGGGCCCGCGGTACCGGTCCTCGGTGGGTCGCGCCGAGGAGTGGCCGGTGAAGAAGAAGCACCGGCGGCGGCCGTCGAAGAAGAAGCGGCGCTGGAAGCCCTACTCGAAGCTGAGCTGGGAGGAGAAGCAGCAGTTCGACGAGCGGCAGAGCCTCCGCGCCTCCCGGCTGCGCGCCGAGATGTTCGCCAAGGGGCAGCCGGTGGCTCCCTACAACACCACGCAGTTCCTGATGGAGGACCACGACCAGGAGGAGCCCGACCTGAAAACCGGGCTGTACCCGCGGCGGGCGGCCGCCAAGTCGGACGACACGAGCGAGGAGGATTTCCTGGAGGAGGCGGCGGAGGAGGACGGGGGCAGCGACGGGATGGGGGGGGACGGCAGCGAGTTTCTGCAGCGGGACTTCTCGGAGACCTACGAGCGGTACCATGTGGAGAGCCTGCAGAACATGAGCAAGCAGGAGCTGGTGAAGGAGTACCTGGAGCTGGAGAAGTGCCTCTCCCGCATGGAGGAGGAGAACAACCGGCTGAGGCTGGAAAGCAAAAAACACGGGGGGGAAACGGCGGAGACGGCGCGGGTGCGGCAGCTGGAGCTGGAGGTGGACAGGTTGCGAGCGGAGAACCTGCAGCTGCGGCGGGAGAAGGACCGGACCGGGCCGGAGCGGGGTCCCTGCGCGCCGGGGGAGTGAGGGGCTGGGAGGGCCGGGGGGCGGCGGGGGCACTGCGGCCCTTTTTAAGGGGAGCGGGGCCCGGGGGGAGCCCCCCCGCCTGGGGGCGGCTGTTGGGGGGGGGGGCGGGGTCGATGTATTGGTGATACTTGGTTTATGTTTTTTTAATTTTTTTGTGTCTAAACCAAAAAAAAAACCGAACAAAAAAATCCCCAGGAAAGCTGTAAATTTGGCCAAAACTGACTATAAAAAAAATATAGAGGTCTAATAAATTTAATTACTTGTAACTGTAACGGTTTTGTGTGATTTCTGGAAAATATTCAGAACGGCATTCCACTGGGGAATACGCTTTGAATTATTTTCATGGTGCTACAACTGGTCCATGGTGTTGTCTGATTAAAATTAGCTGTAACTTTGACTTAGCCCTGTTATTCCCTCCCCCCTTGTTTTTAATTCTAACCCTGCTCAATGAGCTGAAATAGTTAAAAATTCCTGGTGGAGGGAGAGCAGCTCCCACTGTCACGGGTGTAACAGGCACAGCTTACACCTAACTCATTAATGAGTTAAAATATATTGGTTTGCCTAAAGGCTCCGTTAAATTCTTGTTTCCTCACACATCTGTCGGCTGATACCGGAGGGGAAAAAAAAACCAAACCTGCCTAAGAATGTACTTCATGCTACAAGTGAGGGGGGAAAACTTAAAAGTTTTGGAGCAACCCAGGGAAAAGTTTTGGTAGTCAGCACTTAGCCTGTGAAATGGCTGATGAGGAGGGAGCAGTGGAAGGCGAGGTCTGAGCCTTTCCCTTCCCTGCTGCTATACCTGAGAGGGAAGGAAAAGGAAAAACGCCAAAGGCAGGAGAAGCTGCAGGCAGCTGCATCGTCTGGGGGGTTTTCAGGAAAAAAAACCCCAGGTGAATGAAGGGGGTGGGCAGCACAGGCAGGTTTGCACAGAATCAGGGGTTTAAGGCAGCCAAGGGACTTGGCTTTAAGGATCACAGCAGATTTTTAACAGCAGCCTGGCAAAACCCAACCTGCCCTGGGGCAGGCACTAGCAGTGATGGGGAGGGGAAAAAGGAAACTATTCTAGGGCTACTTGCTCAAGAGCCCAGTAGCCACCCGTGCTCCCTTCCCCTCTGCCATGACATCATTCGGCAGAGCCAGCGCCTGGTGCGGCTGCGGAGGGAGGCACCGCTGAGCCAGCCCAGCAGCAAGAGGTAACGAGTTAATCAGGATCTTGCCGGCTGGGAAGAGCAGCGCTGAACCCAGAGCCCTCCTCGTTCATCCCGGGCGCCACTTTCCAGCCATTTCTGTACCCATTCCCTCTCCATATCCATGCCACCTGTGATTTTTGTTTTCTCCTGGGACAGGACACCCGCAGGCGTGCGTCCCACACTTCACAAGTGCTGTGAAACGTGGTTCTCAGCACCTGCTCACGTGAAAAACGATCAGCAAACATCAGGCATCGCATGCAGCACAACGGCTGTTACACAGTGGCGGCCGTTACCCACAGGGTTTGCCCTCCATCTACTTACCTCAAACTGCTTACATTTAACTGCCAGGCATAAATAATTTGATTTATCTGCAAGTGCTTTAACAAACAGAACTTAAAAAACCCCTAAAGATACTGTAGCGATCCACTCCCCCACCCGCTGTGGCTCCACTAACTCTTCCTACTTTATTCCATCCTCTTTTTCCATGAAAATGAGTCTCAACACAAACCAGGTTACCCCCAGTCACCGTTTCAGGAGGCCGTTAAGCACGGCACGTCTCCTCGTAAAGGCTCAGCCCAGCTCTCACGTGCAAACCTCCTGGCAGACACGGCCCGACGGCATTCGGGGACCTTTGAAACCCCCGGGTGGATCAGTACCGGGCAGGGAGCTCATCTGCGCTTCGCCTCCCCAGCCGAGGGGAGCAGCTCACCCATCCGAGCCTCCCTGCAAGCTTTGCCTGGAGCCGGGCTCGGAGCCGGTCCAGCAGAGAGGAGCTCGACTGCAGCTCAACTGTTTGAGAGGAACAAATAAAATTCTGAGAGATTGTCAGAGATAAGGGTGCCGCAGCGCTGGCTGTGATGTGGTATCAAAGGGCAGCAATTAGTCCCTCCTGACAAGGCGGCAGCGCGCTGTCTTAACGAGTTGAGGGCAAGTACCTCCCTAGAGGGCAAGGCAGCTGTGCCTGCCAAACCTTTGAAGCACATCCCTCCTCTCCCTACCACCACCTTGGCCTTCCCCGGGTTGTTTGAGCCAACTGGCCTTTATTCTGGCTCTTCCGGTGAGCCCAGGAATGCTACTGGCATGGCAGCACCCCTCCGATCTCCCCGAACGGGCTGCGCCTCGGCATGGAGCCCGCGGTGGCAGGAATCTGCCTGTCGGAGCTCCTGCCCGTCCCAACGGTGGGGCCAAGCGGTGGGAAGAGGCTCACCACCAGCTGCGGGAGGATACCACCAACACCGGCTTTGCGGCAAGCAGCTCGGAAACGCAGGGCATAGAGGGACCCTCGTGGCTAAAGGGCTTTCACAGTCCCTCCCCTCGCAAGGGTTTTCCGCTTGCTGAGGAAAGGTCTGCATTTCTGTCCCAGGGAGAGGTAGGAATGATTGCACTAACGCAAACGAAAAGGGGACTAAAATATCCCACCTGCCGTTACAGCCATTCTTCTTCGACGCAGGGGCGAAGCGGTGTTAAGGACGGACTGACCGGTTCCCTGGAAACGGCACTGGCTGCAAGAAAATTTAAAAAAAATAAAACAAACAAAAAAACAAAAAAAAAAAGGGAAGTGGTCCATCTTAACAGCCCGATAATGCCACAACTTGGGTGTGAAGTGAAACCCCAATCCTGCCCCTTGACACCCGCTGAAGGGAACAGGGCACTTGCCTTCCCTCCAGGTCTGAAGGGGTTTCCAAGGAGCGGGCTGCCGGTAATCACCGGCATGGCGATGCCATCCTGAAGTTTGTTAAACCCAGCTGCTCAGTGATCCAGGATTTATAAAGCAGGGACATGGGGCTGACAGTAACGCTGTTGTCCTGCCTACGACTTAACTTGCGCTTAATTGCATTTCATTTCGTTAGCTTTCCGTTCTCAGGATGTACTTACACAGCTGTCCGGGATTCTCTCGTCTCGCAAGGTAAGCAGCATTTTGTTAAAAAAAAAAAAAAAAGAGAATCTGCAGCACAGTGAGCCCTGCGCACTGAAGAGGTTTTACAGCGCTTGCTGCTGAGGTCATCGCCGAAAAGCTGGTGGCTTTCGGTCCATCTGTAACACATCAAACCTGTTAGGATCAGGCCCTTCGTGTTCGCTCCCTTCCTGCGAAAACCCCTCTTAACAACCAGGGGAGGTGCAAGGCAGCCAGCCTGAACTAAGCGTAACCCTGATCAGTTTGGCAAAACCCAACATGAAATTAGATCTTCAGCTGTCGCGCACATGCAAAGACACACGGGATGATAAATGTCCCAGCTCCTGTAACACAGCAGTTTATAAAAATATGAAGCTTCAGAGTTCGGGACCTAACAAAGCAAGGTGGGAGTCAAACATTATCAGCAGAGTCGTAACAAAGCTGCTTCTTCAAAAAAAAGAACACAAAGGGCATAAATGTAAAATAATACAGTTTTTAACTGGAAGAGCACACGTTTGACAGTGCAATTGGCACTTGTACCAGAAGCCTCCAAAATCTCACTGTTTTACATCTAAACCAAGTCCTGTTAATACCAGGGGATGAGCCGGCATTATCTGCCTTTCGCAGAGGGAAGAAAACGTGACCGAGGCACTCAGTTAAAGAAACTCAGCCAGTAACGCAACTGGGAACTCAACCCAGACTCACCGGCTGCCCCAAGCCTCACCAGGGAACTGAGGGCAGAGGCTGCTGTCAGCCCAAAAAGTACCTGGCACAGAGTGTTTTTTAAAAAAAAAAAAAAAAGTTTGTTTTTTTTTAAAAAAAAAATAAAACCAGGTGTTTTTTTTTACTTTGCACAGAAAAAAAAAACTCCACTCAGTTATTTCCACAGCCCTCGTTTCCACCAGCCAGAGGAGTGGCATTTATAACTCAAAGACAAGGTTCACTCCAGTTTATTATCAGCCTGACAAGTTACCCCTTTGGTCATGGCAGCAGGCAAATGCTTTTGTTTTTAAGTCTCTCCAAGCACCACAGTGGTAATTGCTGCCTCGGTAGACGGGAGCAGGCGAGGGGAGGCCATATTAACTGCGATCCACTGGATCCAGCCAGGGAGAACCCCCTCCAGGAATCCGGCCATGGTTTGGCTGAAATGTGTGAAACAAAGGATTAAATTCGAGGGATTATTTAATCCCCGACGTGATGTATTAAAAGGGTGTTGTGCGATGGCACAACAACAGCTTTCACCCTTCTGGGAACTGTGTTTCCTAACCCAAATTTCACTTTCAATATAAAACTGCGCTGTTCCTCTCCACTTTGCTCCTACCGGGGGTCAGTGAGAAACCAGCCCGGCAGGGAGCTGGGGCTGCTGCTGTCAAACAACGTCCAAACGCCGTTTGACGAGGGGTTTGCTAGGGAAGTGGCTCACCCCCACCCCCCCACCCTTCCAGATGAGGCCGGAGCCAAGGCGCCGCTTGCGAGCAGAACCACGACATGAAAACCCGCGGAGCCCGAGGAGGGGAGGGCCGGGCCTCCCCCCGCCCCACCGCGCAGTCGGATCCCAGAGTAGGCCCCGGCACCCCCGGACGAGGCCCCGGCGCCGCTCCGGGCCTCCCCCGGCTCCAGACGAGGCGCTCCCGGCAGGGATCGGGCTCCCCCGGTCCCCGGAGTCCTGACAGGGGGAGGGGGGGGGGCCCCCACCGGCCCGCCACGCCGCGCCCCCCCCCCGCGGCGGGCGCGGGCCCGGAGCCGGCCTTCACACACCAAAATGGCGGCGGCCGCCGCCCCCCACCGCCCGCTCGGCCGCCTAGCGGCGCCTCGGTTCTGCCGCCCGCCCACCAATCAGGCGCCTCCGTGCCACCGCCGGGTGGCCTGGCGGAGCCAATGGAAACGAGGTTCTGGAGGAAGAGGCGGGGCGCGACCCCAGCGCGAGGGTTTGTGGGGGCTGTAGTCCACCGCCGCGGCAAGGAGGCGGGGGCGGGGCGGCCGCAGACTCGCTGTCCCGTGATGCCCAGCGGGGAGCACCGCATCCGGGCGCGGCGCGTTGCCTTGGCGACGGGCGGGGGGGGCCCCCTGGTGCCACCGGGGGCCTTGGGGGGCGGTGGGGGTTCGGTGCTGCGACCTCCCTTGAGCCGCGGCGGGGGCAGTGGCCCAGCTGGACGGTCAGAGCCTGGAGACACTGAAATCCGGCCCTGGGTGCTGCCCGGCCCGGCCTGGTGGTGGCACGGGGGGCCGAGGCCTCACTCAAGCGACCTGCGAAGCGGGGGGGCTGCTCCAGGAAGGAGCCTGGCTCGCAAGGGGTACCCCAGCTCCAAGGGGGGGTACCCGGCTTGCAGGAGGGGGTGCCTGGCTCATGGAGGGTGCCCAGCTCTAGGCCTGGCCTTCTGCTTCAGCCCTCTGGCACTTAACTCCAACGCTTCTCTCCTCCTTCAGAACCCTTTCCGGGTGCCAATTAGCAGGCAGGGATCACAATTAGCAGACGATGACTCCCCACGGGGAACATGGCCCCTTTGGCCGGTGCAGGGAGAGCTGGGCATTCTCGGGAGGTGGCAGTTCTCACCCCAAATCACCTCTCTGCCCATTTCCAGCTCTGCTGCCACCTCCTCCCAGCTTCAGCCTAGGCTCCATCTTGGATCTCAAGGAGAGGAGTGACCCGAAAAGCAAAGTTAATGAGGAGCTTTTCCAAGTGTCTCCCTGGGATTTTTCCCAAAGCTTCCGCTCTTGCCTCCAGCACTGGTAATGCTCCTTGAGCTGTGGGTGTTAAGGGTGGGGTTTTCATTCTGCAAGTATGTAAGGGAATAATGTGTATTTTGGGGATCAGGACACATAAGAGGCAAAACCGAGCAATAAACTTTGCATAAAGGCAAAAAAAAGGCTCCCCGTACGATGGCAGACATCTTGGACTTTCCTTTCTTGGAGGCAAGCATGGGGCATGCTGGACCCAGGTCATGTCCCTGTGTGATTTTGGGAGGAACGATGCAGGAAATTGGCCTGCACAGCTGCTTGAAGCTTTTTGAATCAAATTCTGCTGTTAAAAAAAGACAAAGAGGTTTTTTTTTCTGGGCTGGCAAACCCCAAAATCACACCCACCCACCCACCATGTTGTTCATTATTTTAGTGAGTGGGGGTTAATTGTGCTGAACGTTTTCTGTCTGGAGGGTTAGTGTTGGAAATGGCCTGGCTGTTCCTGAACGGAAAAGGGGATGGGGAGGTGTAAAATGGGCCAAATCTTGGGATTTGGGCAGGGAGGAGGGGGACAGGTCCACCTCTGCCCCTCTGTCTGTCCCACTATGACCCTGCTGTAGATTCAGGGGCCATTAGGGGGGCAGACCCCCCCTCTGCAGAGATCTGGGGGGGCTGTGAAGGAGGCTGGTGACGTCGGGGCCCCATCCATGGAGCAGGAACTCCCCTGTGCCACCCCTGGTGTGGAACTGGGTGCCCCAAGCCCCTCTGGGACTCTTCCTGTCCCCAGTGAGCACCGTGCAGGAGAGGCAGTGCCAAGCTGTGCCAGGAGGTGTGGGCAGGGCCAGCTGCCAGCGAGAGGCCTGGGCTTGCCCCAGTCTGCAGCGGCAGTGGCAATGGCTGACAGGGTGCCAGGGAGCAGGAGGGGCCCTCACCCCCTCTAGAGGATTTTGTCCTTGTCCCCTCTCTGCTTGGGAGATGTTGGGATCTTCGGGGTGAGGGGAGGGAGGCAGAGCCACGCTCCCTGGGATGCTCTCAGGCCACAACTGTTGCTCCTCACACCTCCTCGGCACACCCTGAGCTCACGGTGAGTGGTCGTGGTGCCAGCCCATCCCTACAAGCCAGAAGACCCTCCCTTTTTTTGGGTGTGTTTCTGTGTAGAGATGGTAGCTATGGCATTGGCAACTCAAGGGCACGAGAGTCCACAGCTGGTGCAGATGGGGTTTGACTCCCTGCGTGTCCCATTTCCCGGGTGTTTGTGCCTTCAGAGGGTTGGAGCCTGACAACAGCCCCCTTGGTCACGGGTGTCTGTGTCATGGGACCCCCCCTGCCTGCTGATGCCTGAAGCCGAGCGCGAGGCAGAGGCACATGGGGGGTTTGCAGGAGCAAGGGAACAGCCTGGCGTGCTGATAACCCAAAACTTCCTGGGGTGTTGAACTTATCTTTCAGCCCATAGCTGTCCCAGCACAGCTGAGCCACACACACACACACACACACACGCATGTGCCGAATCAGCCAGCATCCAGCTCTTGCCCCTCGGTCACTTTATACATAAAACATTTACCATTGGGAGCGACAGTGAGGTTGCCACGTGCGATTATTTTTTGGCCCTGGCAGCCCACGGGGTTGCTATAAGGATCTGGAGGCAATCCCGCTCCCCCGGGTGCTCTGTGCACCATGAAAGCGCCAGCAGTCCCATCCTGAGCTGCTTCCCTTTCTCCAGGCTGGAAGAACAGGCTGGGCTCAAGGTCCCAGCGGTGCTGGGCGCTTGAGGCTGCACCGAGGAGCTGGAGGATTTGGCAGCCAACCCCATGCAGGGACAGGCTGATCCCCGAGCTGCTGGTGCTGGAGGTTTTATAGCCCCAGACTGATTTTTTTCTTTTCCATGTATTTGGGTGTTTTCCAGCCATGTTTTAGCCTCCACAACCCATGGTGCCTGGCTGAGCATGATCAGCTGGGTCTGGGCACAGCCATCGCCCCTGTCTGCCACCCATGGGTCCTCCCGCCCTTCATGGCACTCAAAAGCCTAGGTACTGAAGCCCTTTCTACACCTCTCAGGAATGTTTTTGGGGACATCAGATGTTGTTTTACAACCCTGATCTTGCAGATCTGGCCTCCCACAGATGGGCAGACCTGGCTGGGTTTGCCACCAGCCTCTGGGCAGGTTTTGCAGGGGGAAGAAGTGCCTCAGGCTGGATTTAAAGCGGTAATGGGGGTGTGTGTGTCTCCTTCCACAGCAGTTTTGGGACTGGATTTGCAGTTATCATGCCATAGCCCTGGGATAGCGCTGCCCTGGATGAAGCAGTGCGGCTGCTGGGCTGGATGGGGCAGGGAGCTGCTTGCTGGGACCAGCCTGAGCTTGAGCAAAACCTTTAGCAGCTGGGGCAGAGGTTGAGTGAAGGGAGCCCAACATTGGCAATCAAGGCCTGCAAAGAGCCCTTGCAACCCCAGACCCAGCTCCCAAATGTGCCTCTCCCAGCATCACTGCTGGCAAATGAGAGCTGTGGGCAGCGCCGTGGCTGGGGAGCCGATGGCGTGGCCAGGACGTACAGCCCTGCCCAGGGACAGGCTGCCTGTCCTGCCTCCACGATGCTGTTGGGTGCCCTCGGGTGCTCTCGTGTCCCCTGCTGCTGTCCCCAGGGTACCCAAAAGCCCAGCCTGTAACCCCGCTGTCACCTTGTGTGGTTTGCTGTGCTGTTTCTCTCTGCAGGCTGAAGCTGATGGGAAGCAGCCCCCAGCACCAGCACAGCTTTCACAGCCGCTTACCACAGCCAGGGCTGCCCAGTGCCCAGCACCCAACACCCAGCTCCCAGCACCCAGCTCTCCAGCACCCAGCATGCAGCTCCCCAACTCCTAGCACCCATCTCCCAGTGCTCCCAGCGCTCCCAGCAACCATCTCCACATCTCCCTTGCTCCCAGCTCCCAGCTCCCAGTGCTTCCAGTACAAAGCTGCTCCCCCCGCCCCGAGCGCAGCGGGGCGCCAAAGCCGGCCACGTGCGGCACCGCTTGGCCCCGCCCCTTTCCGGGAACGGCCCCGCCCACGGCCGCCAAGAGGGGCCTGGCCCCGCCCACTGCGTTGCTCAAGGGCCTGGCTCCGCCCCGCCCCTCACGCCCCGCTCTCAAGTACCCCGCCCCGTCTCCTCGCCCCACCCCCAGCGCGTGCGCAGCCGGCCCCGCCCACCCGCCTGCCGGGTGCCCCCGTGTCCCCCGGACCCCCCCGTGTCCCCGGGCCCCCCCCCCGCCCCCGGCCCCGGGGTCCCCCCCTCCCAGGTCCCCGGTGGCTTCCATGCCCTGGTGTCCCCGTGTCCCGTATATCCCCCTCTGTCCCCCATGTCCCCTGTGTCCCCCCATCTTCTCCCCATGGCCTCTGTGTGCCCCTCTGTGTCCCCACATCCATGGTATCCCCCATGTCTCTTGCTCCCCCCATGTCCCTCCCCCACGGCACCCATGTCCCCCCATGTCTGATCCCGGCACACACACAGAGTGCTGCATCCCCAGATGATGAGGGACCGAGCCCCGCTGGCTGATGGGGAGGAGGGACCATTCCACCCCCCCGGGGCGATGGGGAGTGGGGACCATGACCCCCCTGGGGTCATTGAGCCCATCCCTCAGGCACGATGGGATCACGGACAGACGGACACCCAGACCCAGGCCCCAGGGAGGTGACCTCCCCGTCCCCCCAAGCCACACTGACACCCGGCGTCAAGGTCCACCCTCTGAACCCTGCAATGACACCATTTACTGTAGGGCCTACAAAAAAAAGCAGAGGCAGCTAAATCTGCCCAGCACCCCGTGCAAAGGGGCCTGACTCAGCCCAAGGGCTGGGGGGGCTGCACAGTGTGTGTGTGTGTGTGTGTGAATTGGGGGGTCCCAGTGGGGCACCCCATGGGGAGGATGAGCAGGTTTGGGATGGGGGGATCACCTGGAAATCCCATCCTGGCTTTGCTGGGGGCTCCTCCAGGCAGATGGGGACAACTTGGTCACCCAAGTGGGAACCCATGGATGCCTGGGCACAAGTGCTAACAATTAATTAATTACTTATATAATTAGTTAATTTTATAAAGCACAAGAAGAGGATGTCCACAGCGGGTAATGCACCCCTGGATATTTCGGATGGGTCACCTTCCCAAACCTGAATGTAATGGAGTGAGAAAGGGCCAGGGGTCAGTGGCTGTTAAACGAAGTGCTGTCAGTAACGAAGTTCGTTCTGAAGGCTGGAAAATACCGAATGATGGATGGATCTGCTCGTCCATCCCTGGACCGGCTCGTTTACCCTCGCTCCTTCAAACCCTTCCAGCTTTTCCTGCTGCTGATCTTAAACCCTTAGAGATGCTCCAGTAGATGAGATCAAGGGGAAATTTGGTTTAGAGCTTGAAAATTAAACCTTATCCTTATGCGGGCTCAGGGGAGGCTGAGCCAGGCCCCGCTCCGGTGGGAATTAAAGGCTGGGAGCAGGAAAACTACTGGGGCTGTGTGATGGACGGATGGAGCTGGGAAGAGCCATGTTATCCTGGACCTGTGCTTGGCCCCAAGCCGCTTGTTATCCTCATCGGATGCCGGAAAAAAAAGATCTATGTCTGCTGGTGGCAAGAAGTCGAGTCCTGATGGTGCCCAGGGCAGTGGCCTGGCACTGTGTGGGGTCACCTGGGTGCCCCATGGCATCACCAGGGACTCCGGGCTGGTGTCATGAGGTTGTCTCAAGGATGTGACTCTCCCTTGAACTGCTCTTGGAGGGGTGGGATGGGGATGGGAAGCAGCTCCCGAGGGATTTGCCCTCCAGCAAAGTGCTAGGTCTCAGTGTGTCCTCAGGGGGATGGTGGGTGCTGTCACCCCTCCACAGCGTTCCCCCCCCAGCCCCCCTCCTCCCCCCCCCCGATCCCAAATAATTTTTCCCCTCCTGGCCTTTTTCTGCTCATTTTTGCTGCTCATCACCGGGACGAGCATCAGGCCAACACTGACATCAAGTGGCTGTTGGGATGCCTCGCACGCCTGGGCTGTATCCTGCCTCTCCCTGTGCTGGGAGCAGCCCAGCAGCAACTGCACGGCCACATCCTGCCCCGGAGAGGGGTCCAGAGCCAAGCGGGGTCAGGACCTGCAGCCAGAGGTGCCAGACATCAGCCCGGTTGGGTCTCTGTCACCCTTTGCCAGGCAGGCAGGATGCAGCTAGCCGTACTCCATTGTCACCCTGCTGCTGTCCCTAGACAGGCCACCACCGTGTCCTACTCCCGTTCCCGGCATCCCCGTCCCTGGCAGTCGATATCCCAGCAGGGTCGAGCTGAGCACGCTGACGGCATCACCGAGCCGGGAGCATCCACTGCATCCCTCACCCACGGGGTGCCGGTGGGGACCCCCCCTGGCCCTGGCACCCCCACCCCGTGGCTCTGCCCCGCCAGTGGCAAGGTCACAGGGACGGGCAAGCAGCAAGGCCATGGTGGCCCTGCCACTGCCCTGGCGCTGGGGATGCTTGTCCTCGACACCCTGCCGGCGGCTGTGGACTTTGTGCTGAGCGCGGGAGTGGCGGCGGCGACACGTCTGCCGGTGCTGGCAGAGCCCCAAATTGCCCACAAGACCCGGCTTTGGAGAGCAGGTAACAGCAGGGTGCCATCCCCTCTGCTCAGGGGGATGCTGTGACACGAGGGTCCCCAGGGAGGACACGTCCCCCTGTGGTGCTGCTGTCCCCATCCCCAGCTCTGGAGGCAGCTCTAGGAGGAAATCACAGCCTTATGCCCATATTAAAGCAGGGGAAACTGAGACATGGCAGCGTGCCGGGTGCCAGAGCGACCGCACGGTCCTGCTTTTGGGGGAGAAAGGCTGAAAAACCCCAGTTTTGCTTCAATCCTCAGGGCTCAGAGGAGTTTTGCAACACCCTCTTCCCCTTGGTTTCCCTGAACCTGGAGCCAAGCTCACCCAGGGAAGCCTGAAGCCCAGGATAGGTTTTGGGGGGAGCGATGGCTCCACTGGGATATTGGCTGCAGGTGGAGCTGGGAATAGGGGTGCAGGTGTTGGTGCTCAGCCCCTCTGCAGGAGCCCACCCATGGGTGGAGAAGGAGGTGGGGGCATGCCTGGGGCTGGGCTGCCAGAGGATTTAGCTGCAGAGGGGCTCAACTATGTTGGGAGGGTTGTGCTCTCTGCTATGTTATGAGGTGTATCAGGTCTCTGCAGACAGCCCACCCCCCCAGGATTTCTCCGGCTGAGGCCCCTGCATTGCAGCCCTGTGACTCTGTGCAGTGCTAAATGGGGTGTTGGGGGCGGTTTGGGCCCACAGTGCTGGATCTGGTTTGGGGAGGGCTCAGTGATGGTGCTGGTGGTTGTTTATTCCCCCAAGTCCGGAAATGTTCCACTGGGAAGGAAAGGGAGGGGAGAGCTGGGGCTGTTCCCAGCACTGGAGCGGAATGCCTGGAGATGGCCCTGAGACATCCCTGTATGTGTGGTCCCAGTGGTCCTCATACCCCAGCATTGCCCCTTCCTCCCTCCCTTCAGCTCCCTGGTGGCTCTGTGGTGACTGGGAAGGATCCAGGACCTGCTGGTGGCCTGGGACAGGACAGGACTGGACGGTGACAGGTCAGTGCTGTGGTTCTTTGGCTTGGGGTTTGGGTGCTGCTGCCCAGCACCCTTGGGTGTCATTGCCCTGTCCTCCCAACCTTTGTGTGGATAGAGCAGGGAGGGCATGTGCGCAAGGACGTGCCTTTGCCTTAGAAATGCGGCTTTTCCTGGGAATTTCCTGGCTGATGCAAGGCGGGGCATGAGAAAAATGGTGGCTTTGAGCCTGAGCTGCTACTGGGAAGGCGTCGTCCCCACCTGAGAAAAGGGGCCCTTGCTTTAAAATTGAGTTTGGCCCCTTGCTGGGTCTCTTTGGGGCCATCAAGATGTCAGCTCTTGGGTAGGGTGAAGAGGTGGGGTGGAGGTGGAGACATGCTGGTGGTTTCTGGCAGGGAGAAGGTGCAGGGCTCCGGGGAGCAGCCAGAGCGGACACGCAGGCATCGCCTGCCTCGGCACCTGCGTCCAGCACCCATCCTGACTGTGCCGGCACCCAGTGAGGAGCTGGTGGCACCACCATGTCCCAGGCAGAAGGTATGGCCAAGCCCCCCATCTGCCCCGGGGGAGGTGCAGGATTTGTGCAGGGATCCCAGCACTGGTGTGACACCCCCCACCCCCCCATCATCACTAATCTCCATCCCATCCTGTTTAATGGCCCCATTTTGCTTGGATTTTTGATTCTAAAAGCACCTTTTGCCCCAAACCCTGATTTGTAGGGTGCTGGGCTGCTCCAGGAGCTCCTGTAGCAGCAGCCCATATCCCCCTGGTCCCATCTGCTCCATGTGGGGAGGGCGGTCGGACCTGGATGGAGCTGGGGGGGGCACAGGAAGAAGCACTAGAGGGGAGGTACGGGCAGCCGGTCCCCAAAGCGTGAGGGATCCATGCACGGACCATCCTGCTCTAACCCTCCTAGGAGGTGTGGAGACCTTTGAATACTGCGATGTGGTCATCAACAGCCAGAAGAAGGTTTCAGACCAGTACACGCAGCTGGAGAAGTTGGGAGAGTAAGTGCGGGTCCCACATCCCTGCTGCTTGGGGATGGCCCATGGCTGTCCATGCACAGCCATGGGTGGGATGCAGGGTGCTGGCGATGGCTCCTCCATCTTTCATCCTTGCTCTGTCCCAGGGGAAAATTTGGAATGGTGTACCGGCTGCAGGAAAAAGCCACTGGCAAAATCCGGGCTGGGAAATATTTCCGGACACGGACGGCTAAAGAGAAGCAGGTGGCTCAGGCCGAGGTGGAGCTCATGAACCTGCTGCATCACCCACGCCTCGTGCAGTGCCTTGCCGCCTTCCAGGGCCCCGTCGAGCTGGTGATGGTGATGGAGTAGTGAGTGGGGGGGGGACACACAGAGTCAAATTTTGGGTGGTGGGGACAGTGCTGGACCCTGCAAGAAAGAGGGTAGGGTCCCTGCACTGTGGGGTGCTGACATGGGGTGTAGGATGGATGGGGAACCTGCAGATCCTGGAGATACAGGTGGTGAGATCCTCCCAGAGTGCTGGGTCTGGGTTCCCTGGTGGGGCTTCTCCTCCTCAGGGCTGGTAGACCCCAGCAGGGTCCCCAGCACCTTGTCCTCCCCCAGCGTGGCAGGCGGGGAGCTCTTTGAGCGCATTGTGGACAATGACTTCGAGCACACAGAGCCCAGCAGCACCCAGTACATGCGGCAGATCCTGGAGGGGCTGCAGTTCATGCACGGCCAGGCCGTCGTCCACCTTGACCTCAAACCTGAGAACATTGTCTGCATCAGCCCCAGCAGCCACTGGCTCAAGATCATTGACTTTGGCTTGGCACGGAAGCTGGGTGAGCGAGGAGAGGAATCCTGGGGAACTAGGGCAGGGACTGTCACCATCACGGGGACATGATCTGGCTGGACACGTCAGCAAGGAGCTTGCCATCCTCCTGCCCATGTCTTTGGGACGGGCAGCCCTATGGCACCAGATCAGGGCCCTTAAGATGCTCTGGGGAAACCTGCATGTCCCCAGCCCTGCCTGCAAGGTGGAGACCCCCAAGGCCCCTGTGCCTGTGGGTGCCAAATGGGTCCTGGAGGGCAGCAGCTCCACCTGGAGGCAGGGTCTCATCCACTTGGCTTGTGTTGGCGTGCAGTTGGGCTGCCCCAGGGAGATCCCAGCTGGACGCCTGCCCCATGCATCTTCCCTGCAGCTCCAGATGCCCCTGTGAAGGTGTTGCATGGCACCCCTGAGTTCATGGCTCCGGAAGTGGTCGCCTTTGAGCCTGTGGGCTTCTCTACCGACATGTGGAGTGTTGGTGTCATCTGCTACATCCTGTGAGTGGCCTCCTGGGCACAGCAGGTTGGGCTGGAGGGACTGAGCTGTCCCTGATGTCCTTGCGTTACCTCTCCAGGCTGAGTGGGGAGTCCCCCTTCCAGGGGGATGACGACATGGAGACGCTGAGCAACATCACAGCTGCTCAGTGGGACTTTGAGGAGGAGACCTTCTCGGAGATCTCCCAGCAAGCCAAGGACTTCATCAGCCAACTGCTGCAGAAGGACCCCCGGTAGGACCTGAGGCTGGCTTTGGGGTGCCAAGGGCAGGGCAACGCACTGAATGTGGTTGGTGGAGGGGATGCTCCATGGGGCCATGCCAGCAGCCGAGGGTCTGATGGTGGAGAAGCGCCCTCTATGACCACCCTGTCTGCCCCCAGCCACCGGCTCTCCAGCGCGGGGGCTCTGCTGCACCCCTGGCTGCAGCAGGCCCAGCCTAGCAGCACCAAGGCGCTGTCAAAGGAGAGGATCAAGCAGTTCCTGACTCGTCGGAAGTGGCAGGTACTGGGTGGAAAGATGAGGACGTGGGGGTGGGGATGGCTCCGGTGGGGCTCAGTGCTCCTTCTCTTCTCTCCAGAAAACAGGCAAAGCTCTGCTGGCCCTCAACAGGTTGACCTTGCTGTCTCAGAGCCCAGAGAGGAAAGCATCAGAGGCTCAGGATGAGGAAGGTGATGGCCCCTGAAGCATCATCCCCAACGCACCCCACCAACCCACTTCTCTCTGCTTTGTCACCCCCCAATCCTTGCTCCTGGGCAGCTTCCCCCACCTTTTCTCCAACCTGCCCTGGTGCCACCAAACACCCAGGTATGTGCCCACTGTGGTCTTTCTGCTCCAGGCCAGCATTAGTGCCCCGAAGTCCTCTTCATCCTCATCTTCAAGGGGCCATCTCTGATGCAGCCTTAGAACAAGAGTGTCCTGCTCTGCAGGGCTGGGGTCTGTGTGTGATCCAGAGCTGATCCCATGGGACCTGGCCCATGGCTGCCAGATGTGTTCCTCCAGTAGAGGAGGGAGGTTGAACTCAGCCAGCTCCTCACTGTTCCCCCTGTCCATCTGCCCACAGACCCAGGCTGCAGCCCCGAGGAGGACCAAGCCTCTGGGTCTCTGCCCCAACGAGGTCCCAGCTTCTCAGAGCTGCTGAAAGACCGTGAGGAGGAGGAGGAAGGTGGGAGCGCTGCAGCCGCAGGGGAGGCAGAGAGAAGTGTCAGTGTGTCCATGGCACCCCAGCCCTGGACCACTTAGAGCAGCAGGTGGGAGAGGAGCAGGGAGTGATGGGGATGAAACCTCCTCCAGCTGCTGACATGATAGCCCAGACCCCAGGGCTCCTCTCCTATGGGTGAGCTCTAGGGTGCCATGGTGCTGGTGTGGGATCTGCTGTCTCCAGCAAGGAACCAGTGTTCCTGTCTGCATGGCTGCCCAGGCTTGAGCTGTCACCAATAAAGCACTAAGGATCCCTGCACTCCCTGTGCTGCTCCTTTTTCCCCCCAAAAAATAACTGGGAGGGGTGGGAAAGAGCTGCTCAAGATGTGCCCACCCTTTGGGAACTGGCACCAGGCTCTCCCTCCACCTGGGCCACCACCCTTGTCTTCTCCAGGAGAGATGCTGGCCCTGGGGACAGGACTGAGTGGGGATGGCTCTAGCCTTGTTATCAAGGGAGGTTGGCATCATGTCCTGAGCCCACAAGCAGGAGGAGCCAGGATAAGCCCTGGGGACCCTGCTATCCCCATTTCTGGGCCAACTCTGGTAGCAGCAGGGCTGGAAGGAGCCCAGAAGCTGCTGTGTGACCTCAACCTCCTCCTAAGGGGGCAGCTTGGGCAGAAATTGGTGTTTGGGAGCCCTTTTCCTTCAACAAGAAGTGCACAGCCCTGGCGAAGAACAGCCCCAGGCACCAGTATGAGCTGGGGGACACCCAGCTGGGAGGTGGCCTGGAGGTCCTGGTGGACACCAGGTTGACCGTGAACCAGCAATGTGCCCTTGCTGCAAAGAAAGTGAGTGGTGTCCTGAGCTGTGTTAGACAACGTGTTGCCAGCAGGTGGAGGGAGGTGATTCTTGTCCTTGTTCACCATTGGTGAGGCTGCGTCTGGAGGGCTGTGTCATGTTCTGGGGTCCCCAGGACAAGAGAGAAACTGACACGCTGGAGGGATTTCAGTGAAGGATGATGGAGGGACTGGAGCACCTTGCCTACGAGGACAGACTGAGAGAGCTGGGACAGTTTAGTCAAGAGAAGAAAAAGCTCAGGGGGGAATCTCCTCAATATACATAAACACCTGAAAGGGTGCAGAGAGGATGGAGCCAGGATATTCTCAGTGGTGCCCAGAGGCCATGGGCACCAACTGAAACACAGGAGGTTCCCTGTGAACCTCAGGAAACACTTTTTTTTTTTTTTTTTTTTTTTTTTTTTTTTTTTTTTACACCTGGTGATAGAGAACTAGCAGAGGTTGCCCAGGGAGGCTGTGTGATCTCCATCCTTGGAGATACTAAAAAACTGTCTAGGCACGGTCCTGGGAAACCTGCTCTAGGTGGCCCTGCTGGAGCAGGGGGATGGACCAGATGACCTCCAGAGGTTCCTTCCAACCTCAACCATTCTGTGAAAACCCACCTCCTGTGGAAGCTGGGCTGGGGGCTCCTCTCCTCCAGCCCATGCCGACACTGGAGGACTTGAGAAGGTGCCTTGGTTGGAGTGGTGCAGCCCTGTGCCCACTGCCAGGGTGCAGCCGTGCCAAATAACGCACGGCTGAGGTAGAGCTTTGATCCTTCCTATTCCTCTTCTGCCACCCCTGCTGGGGGAGGCCGCCAGGGGGTGGGAGGGAAGTGTTATTTTCATTAAACAGAACTGAATCCACCCACTCTCACAACCGGTGTGGGGACACGCATCTGAGAGCTCTGGCTGGGAGCGCTCATGGGATGCAAATGAAAGGGGCACCAACCCTTAGGGATGCTGCTGCTGGACGGGCAATGACAAACCCACTTTCTGATAGTTTCCTGAACCCTCCGGGAAGTCGACAGCCACCACAGCAGGAGGTTTCCATATCAGGATTTGGCATTCTGCTGCCTCCGGAGATGGTAGACCAGCCAGAGCACCTGTGGTCCCTTGGATGGGGAACTTCATGGCTTTTATCTGCTCTGCTCTTGGGTTAATGGGGTGGGATGCTGTCGCCTTCCTGTCCTGTTAGTGGCATTGACTCTCCAGCTGACGAGGCTTTATCAGCACCCAGGCCTGGCTTGAATTTTTGTGGCAAAGCCTGTTCCTGTTAATAACGTCCATGGCTGATGGCTGCTTCTGGGTACATCTGACCACAGGAAGTAGGAGACTGCTGCTGTGTGTTGGAGTTGTAACATGCTCTGCCCAGGACTTGGTTGTCTCTTCCCTTGTTGGAAACAGATGCAACTTAAGAAGGAATTCAAATTGGAAGGTGGTGCATGGACCTCCCCCTTTTGGGGGCCACCTTGATGTTTTCATTGCTTGGCATGCTGTAGGTCATTCCTGCCAGGGTTTGTCTACGTAATTTTAGTGGTCAGGTGAGACATCTCCTGACAGACTCTCCTGCTTTCCATTCCTCCCATGTTTTCCATGGGAGAAGTGGATTCACTGCTGTGAGTTGGAGTAGAAGCTCCTTAGAAACAAATAAGCAAACAAAAAATATTCCACGTTCTATCCTCAGCATTTGTTTTCCCTTTCCAGAGGAACAGAGGGAGGCTGAGGAACCCCTTTCTCTTCCACTGCTCTTCTCTCTGTGTCCACACGCATCATATCCCAATTTTTACCCATTATCTATTCCATGTTTTCCTCGTTACACAGACTCCCAACCCACATGCATCCCTTGGGAACCAAGCTGAATGCCTTCAAGCTGCAGATAATAAGCAAACACCAAGTTATGTATAATCAGTCCCTTAATGAGCTATTTACCATGTGACACTACCAAAATATTTCTGGTTGGGAACTATGTTTATCTTCATGTGTTTTCCAAACTCCTCGCAGCCCTGCAAATCCATGTCCCAGGACTCCAGACTTGAGCTTTCTCTCTATCATCCTGTATTTTATACTGCAAAACCTGATTTACCTACAGAAGCAGCTGATTTACTGACAGAAGGAACATGTTTCTTCTCTGTCCACCGCTTCCCATGGCTTAACACATTAAAACACGCGCTTGAATAAGCAATGGACTAAATGAAGAGCAGGGTCTTACCTGGAACTCATTACAGCCACCAAGAAATTCAGCAGCACTGGAAATAGAAATCCAATCTCATAGAATCATAAAATCATAGAATCACCTCAGTTGGAAAAGACCTTTAAGATCATCGAGTCCAACCATTAACCTAGCACTGCCATCCCACCACTAAACCATGTCCCTAAAACCTCAGCATCTCAGAGGCAAGGGAATTAAGATCTTGATCCTTCCGTCAAGGAAGACTCTTGGGTTGACTTCTTCTTCAGCCACACAACTTCAGAGCAGGTCCTCAAATCATCAGCAATCCTCCATCAAGGCAAAAAGGAAGAGTGATGCCCTTGTGGAACCTTGAGAAATGCTTCCCTCCCTGTCTCAGGTACCCCTAGGTCCAGCTCTATGGAGGTCGGTGAGGTGGGGTCAGCTGTCCAATTACCCTCAAGCTTCTGGAGCTTAATTATTCAGTGCCAAGTTATCATGATAAACCTGGGTTTATTCTGGGCTGCACAATCTAGGTCTAGGAATGCTTATTTGGATGAGGAACTATTGCCTGGGTAGCTCTAATGTCAAGAAATGGTATTTTTTGGTGGACCTGCAACTTCAGGGGAAAAAATCCAGAAGAGTACAATGTCTTGCTTAGGTGTTTTTCGGCAAATTGAAATTAATTAAGAAAACAAACCTAAGGCTGAAGTCAGCCTTAATGTAAAAAAAAAAAAAATAATTAGCCCTGGGCACATGTGGAAGATGATTATTTGAACACATTGTTTCTAGAATGTTTTTTTAAGGACCGGTGTAGCAGGGAGTGAACAGCCACCGCCTAACTTGAATGGTCAGATGAAAGCCCTTCACGTATCACAAATCAAACACCAGAAGAGTGGCAAAAGGAGAGAAGACATGAGAGGACGAGCAACAGATGCAAAGGTGGTTAAACGAAGAGAGGAGCTGGAAGTGATGAAAGAACATCAGTAATACCTGAGTTGTGATGCACGTGTTTCTTGGCAGAGCTCCCCAAGTGAAGCACGGTGTCCTCACGTCCCAAAGGGCATGGCCAGGTCCCAGGCAGGTTCTGGGGGGTCAGGAAGCTCTTGGTGGTCACACAGCTCAGCAACCATCACCCCAAGGTGCAGTTGGCCAGGATGGGTCATGCAGGGCCCAAGAGAAGAGCAGGTAAGAGCCATGGAGTCTCCCAACGAAGGGACCATGGGCACTCCAGCTGGTCTAGCATCTCCAGTGGCACTTTGGTCTCTGGGGCTGAGATGGGCAGTGAGCAGGATGCTCCCACACCTCGCCCTCCTTGCACTGCTGATGCAGGGACTCCCATGACCAACCTGCACCAAGGACCTCCAGCAGCCAAAAAAACCAGGACTGGGCTCCCTCTTTGCAGCTCTCTACCATGGCCACAGGGATCAGTGCAACCCCAAATCCCTTGTGAAACACCTCCCCATGCAAAGGGGGCCACAAGCCCTGTGGGCCCATGTGTTTCATGCCCTGCTTTCACAGCCTTCATCCCACCCTCGCAGCCCTCCCCACGGCCAGGAGATGGTACCGTTGGCCTCGCCCCTGCTTCTCCTGGGGATGGAGAGCCACAACTGTCCCTCATGGCAACCCCATCCTGCCCAGCCCTGCTTCTGCCACCCAAGTCAGAAGGGACCTGGTGGAACCTCTGAGGTCAAAGCCTGGCCCCGCCTGGCCCAGCTGCAGTCTGGGACCTGTCCTAGCACCCATCTCCCACGAGGCTTGGCCCATGCCAGGTCTCCTGTGTGGCAGTGTCCACTCCTATTCTGCATCCCCAGCTGGGATCCCAACCCTGGTGCTTCCTACCAGGAAAGGTCCTTGTGCCCTTTTTCAGCTGCCATCAGGAAGGTGTTGCCAGCATGAATGTGGGTGCTCTGACAGCACTCAGGTTACACCCTGACATGGCTGCAAGGTGCTCATGGGGGGATCCAGACCTTGGGGTCCCCAAAGACTCCCTCGCCCCGTAGCAGAGCCCATCCACGGCATGCGACAGCTCTGGATGAAAGCCCTGGTCCTCACACATGGTCCTGGGGACATCTTCTCTCCTGGGCACACCTCTGGGACAGTGTTGGGGTGGCCATCCCTGTCCCCACAGGGGGCTGCAATGCCTTCCCTTAAAAACCAGGACCGGGGAATTAACTGCAAAATATTTAATGAGCTGCTGAAATATTTAATGAAGTGCAGAGAGATTTCAACTGCAAAATTGAGCTCTGGAAAATGAGAACAAAGCCAAATGTGGGTGACCCCAATTTCAGTGCCACTGAGCCGCCCACAGCTCCTCTCCGACCTCCCAAACCCCCAGAGATGATGGGGAGGATGCAGCACCGCGCCAAGGACAGCTCGGCAATCAGGGGCAGCTCCCTGGTTCGGTGGCAGCTGCCTGCACGCATCGTGCATCCCCTGGCTGGGATTTGGGGTTTGCAGAGGGCGGGAGAGGTTGGCAGAACAGGTCTGGCACGTTCCCCCGGTCCCTGCGGTGCCAAGTGCCTTGCCCTGACACCTCGGCTGGTCTTGCTGAATGGGAGATGCCACAAGAGCCGGACGGACGTGGTAACGCTGGCGTCTGGCCCTGGGGCTGCATGGAGGATTCCGGACCACAGTGGATCATGGGGGTCCCAGTAACCCACCTGGATCCGTCCTCGACCCAACCCTCAGCAGATCTTCCCTCAAAATTTCAGCAAATCTCAGCAAATCTGGCCAAATCTCAGTAAATCTCGCCGAATCGCGCCAAATCTCAGCAGAATGGTGCGCTTCATGCCCTGGCAGCCGTTTGGAGCTACGGTTGTTGGTGCCGGTGCAGTGGGAGCCATGGGGAGAGGCCTGGCTCCGTGAGGGCAGGAGTTGGGTGTAGATGGGGTGCAACCGGCTGCCGTGTCCCTGACTGTGCATGGAGGGTGCTCCACCAAAGGGGATGGGTGCTGCGGCTCCACAGTGGGGAGCATGGGTGCCAATGGTGGCTCCATTCCTGTGTGCCCCGTGTCGTGGCACCCATGGGCGAGGTGGTGCTGCTCGGCTGGCGGCAGAGCAGGAGCATTTGGGGCCCTCCCAGCAGGGCCGTCCCCTGCCCACACTGTGCCAAGCCCAGCATGGGGCACAGGTCCCCACCCAGGGAGCCCCCAGACCCAGTGTGACACCCTCCAGAGAGCCCCTGCCCAGGGGTGTGATGAGTTTGCTCAGCCTCAGCTCTTCCCCCTGTGGTGGCCAAGGCAGGGAGAGAGAGGGGAAGAGGGGAGGGAGCCCGGGGCTGCCCTCCTTGCTCCCATCTGCCCCTTAAAAACCCAAAATAGAATAAAATAATAAAATAATGTTGAAAAGTAAATTTAAAAAAATTAATAAGGTTTTTTAAAGTAAAATAAAATAAAATTGTAAGATAAATAAGTAAAAAGTTTAAAAAATTAATAAAATAACAAATTAAGAAAAATAAAATAGGTAAAAAAAATAAGATAAAATAAGATAAAATAAAATAAGAGGAAATAAAATAAGATGAAATAAAAGAAGACAAAATAAAATAAGACATAATAAACTAAGATAAAATAAAATAGGTCCAAAAAAAAAAAGACAAAATAAGATAAAATAAAGATCAAATAAAAAAAGACAAAATACGGTTAAATAAACCAAAATAAGATAAAATAAAATAAGATCAAATTAAATAAAACCATGCAGGATAGGACAGAGCGACCCGGGACGAGCCGGGACCCGCCCGGAGGGCCTGGGGCCGCCCTCGCTGCCGGGGCCGGGGCGCGGCGGGGCCCTGCCCGCGGGGGGCGGCGCTCCCGGCGCTCCCGGCAGCCCATGCCCGCCGCCGCCGAGCTGGAGGAGCGCTTCGGCCGCGTCCTGGTGAGCGGGGCCGGGGGTGGGGGGCAGCCTCGAAATCGCCCGGGCTCATCCTTAGCGTCGTTCTTGCACCTCTGCTACCCCCGCGGCTACTGCGTGTCCTGAGCCTGTTACTGCAGAACAGCTGATATTTAGCATTATTTAATTATTATTGCTATTATTAAGAATTTTTACCCTCCCACCCCGTTGCTCACGGGGATGCTCGACCCTGCCCCGGGGATGCTGCCTACCCAGTGCTGCCTCCCCAGTGCTCTCACGGCGGGGGGATCCAGCCCCAAACTGTTGGGGTGACCCTGGTTCTCCAGCTCCCGGGGACGCTCTGCCATGGCAGGGAGCGGTGGCAGCAGGGCCCGGGGCCGGCAGCACGCTGCAGGCAGCCGGTGCTGCAGATGTCAAAGCGCTCGGCTCACCTCCTCCTCCTCCTCAATGCCATTCTCCCCTGGGGAAAATCACCGGCATCGCTCCCAGTCCAGCCGTGGTGTGAGCAGTGGGCAATGCCGAAGCCGCGTTCCCATGGGATGGCAGCTCCTTGAAGCATTTGGAGCTGTGGGAGCTCAGCTCCCACTCACTCCCCTCTGTCCTTGAGCAGGGCCGGCTGGCCGTGACCTTCGTGCCACGCCGGCTGTGGTCCCGTCACCACAGCCGGGCCATGCTCCATCCCATCTCCGTGCCCTCCCCCAAACTGCTCCGTGGTGGAGGGTCAGGCTGGGAGTGGGGGAAAAAAATTGCTGCTTTAATCCCTTGTTCCCCCGGCGGGAGATGGAGCCTGTTAGTAGACCCCGTGCTGGGAGCGGCCGCGGGCAAAAACTCCCGCCAATTCCGGCACGCCAGGATCTGCTCGGTGGGATCCACCATCCCAGCCCCAAGCACAAATTATTTGGAAGCTTTTTTGTCTCGTGGCGTTTATAGGAGGATTATTTGGGGACGGGCTTCGCAGCCGGAGCTGCTGCCGCTTCGCCACCACCGGCAGCATCAGCTCCAGCTCAGCATGGCCGAGGGGGGATGATGGCGAAGGGCTTTGCAAGGTGGGGATCTGCATGGAACCCCCCCAAAATCCCCAAGGAGGGGGCTTTGCTGTGGGACGCCTGTTGCTGGGGGTGCAGAGGGCGGCGGGTGGCTGAGCTGGGTGGTGGTGCCTGTGATGGCTCCCGGGTGCCTCAGCAGCGATGGCAGGAGGGGACGGGTGGCTGGGGACCTTGGGGTGCTTCCGCTGCTGCGAGGCCTCAGGAAACGTTGCTTTCCGCCTGGCTGGGGGGCAGCAGGTTGGAAATCCGAAGCCAAAAAATGACCGGGAAAAGGGGAAAGCGCTGCTCCAGGCCCTTGCCTCCACCTGGACCTTCTCCATCCCAAGGGAAAGCCCTTTCCTGGGAGCCGGGGGGACCCAGGGGGCTGGGTTTTGGCCAGACGGGAACCAGGCATCTTGTGAAATCGGCTGTCCCAATCTCGCTTCCTCCTTTTGCAGGTTCCCTTCCCCCTTGTCATGGCTGGGTAGGAGGCAGCGAGACCCCCCGGGGGGACAGGGATGCGGGGGTCGCTTTGCCCTCAACCACCCCAACCACGTTCCTTGACTTGGGACTCAATTTTTCCACCTCCTGAGCTTGTGAGATCAGTGAGGGAGCGTGAGGTGATGGGTTGGGAGCCTGGTGGCGGGGTGTGAGCTGTTGCCACAGCTACGGCAATGCTGTGAGAGCACCTTGTCGGTGCCAAAACCAGTTTTGGGCTGGACATCCCAAACTGGGAGAGATGGTGGGGCAAAACCTGTCAGAAAAGCCAACGGCAGAGTGTGGGGCATCCAAATAGCCACCGGGAAGAGGGTGGGTAAACCCACCACATGCTGAGAAATGGGGAATTTAGTTTTATTCCCCAAAAGTTGGCTTCTTCCCAGCTAGGGCACTGTGGCAGATGCCGTTTTGGCAGAGAGACGGGAGGGTTGTCCCTGTGCCAAGTGGTTTGTGATGTGCCGAGGTGGCTTTTTGGGATGGAGTGGAGGAAGGGGAGCACCTTTGCTGCCAGGATAGGGATGTTTGGATGCTTCCACTCGGAGGAGTCAGGATTTTCCCCCCCCCTTTGCACATCAAGAGGTACCAATCAGGAATATATAAATGAAATTGTGAGGCGAGGGTGTGGTGGAGCCGAAAATAGCTGGGAGGGCTCGGCTGGAGCCTTGGGGACAGTGGCTGATGGGGACAGTGGCTGACAGGGACGAGGGCTGCTCTGTCCCGGAGGTTTTGCTGGCGAGGGCTTTGCTGCCGCTTCTCCTGGGACCTGGGGGAGAGCACGGCAAACGTCACTGCTGCAGATGTTTGCAGATGTTTGCAGATGTGCTGTTGGCCCCAGTGATGGGACCCAGTCACCAGTGAGCCCTGGCTGCGGTGTTGGCCTCAGCTCATCCAGGGAAGAAAAATGATGCTTGGCTTTCTGTTGGATCCATCCCCAGCCTGGGCCCGGCACAGCAGCCAGGCCAGCTGGGGCCCATGGGGGGTGTCCCCACGGGGGACCTCAGGCCCTGATGGAATGAGGAGGGTGGCCCAGCGCAGGGATCCCCCCGCATGGCTGGATCCGGCCCCCCCTGCATGGCTGGATCCATCCCTGGCTGAGTCAGGAGGGCATCCCAGTCCAGGGATCCTGCTCATGGGGCTGGATCAGCACCCCCATATGCCCCGATCTGGCCCTGGCTGCTTAGGAGGACACCCCGGCACAGGGATCCCCCCATGCGCGGCACAGAGTGTGCAGGCAGGATCCCAGTGGAGATGCGGGTGCAGTGGCTGGATCGGGCTCGGCTCCCCAGCCCGTGCCAAGAGCAGCTTCTGCTTGTTCTTAAAATAGAGCCGGGAGCAGGAGGTGGTAGAGGCCACCCATCCCTTAGTCCGCTCCTTGCCACCCAGCAGGATCCAGCCATCGGTGGGGACCCGTCTGCTCCTCCACTGGCTTGTCCCTGCTGGCATGTGGTGGCTTTGGGACCTGGCCACATCCAGGGAGACTCCCTGGCAGGATGAGCTGGTCCTGGGAGTGTTGCCCAGCCTGGGTTGCTGCACACAGGGGGTTGGGAGAGCCATGGGTGGGCCTGATCCTGCTGGCGGCCTGGTGCTGAGCCTCAGGAAGAGGCAGGAGGATGGGTCCAGTGGCAGCTGGGGTTGCTGGAGGGGACACCACAGGCTGGAGCTGCGGGGCTGGGCGTCCCCCAAACCCCCTTGGGTGGGAGCATCGTGCTTCTTGCCCAGGAGAGATGGAGCATCCCAGGCGAGTGGTATGGTCCATCAGCCACCAGCCAGGCACCCGGTGATGTTAGTCCTTCCCGTGGCCAACCAGTCAGTGGAAACCCCTACGCCGCCATCTCGGGGCTGCTCTGGCCCCTTCCCTGCCACAGTACCCGATGTCCGGACCGGGATGTTCTCCCATGCTATGTGCCACTGAGGCTTTACACCCCCGCTCCGTGGGTGCGCATCCCCCACGTGCCCCAGAAACGATGCTCCCTGGGTTCAGTCTGGTTTTCACTCAAGCCCGTTGGTGTTTTGCAGAGCAAACACTTCTGTAAAGCATGCTTTGAATGTTTTGCGCTGGGGTTTGGTTGCACAGCCCAGCTCCGCTCGGCTCTGCCTGCTCGTGTGCAGAACAAAAAGAAGGTGTCTGACACCCAAAATAGCTCCATCCCCCCTGCCATCGGCAGCACCGGCGCTGTGGGTGTTGTGATATTAAAAGGCCTTCTCGTACCGGAAAATGACGTAGGTGCTGCTTTGCCTCCCCCCAGTCTTAGTTTTAGGTTTTGGATTAAGCCCAGCTCAACCCCGCAGCAAACCCACCCTGAGATGGGGGGATCCCAGCTGGCCGCATCCTGGCACCAGGCAGGGGTGGGATGGCACCGTGGGCTCCGTGGCACCTTGTGTCCCAGGAGGGTTGGTGGAGGACATTTGGTGACATCCGTTCAGAACCGTGCTGGGCTGTGACGCTGCTGGCAGGCTGGGGGGGAGGATGGGGAAGCCACATGCCGGGGTGGGATGAGGGTGCTAAGCGCCAGCCGGAGGGTGCTGGATGACATGAGGTGGGATGCGGCTACCGGGGGACAAGTCCCCATGGCCCCTCCATCTTTGTCCCCCAAGGAAGAGGAAGACCAAGTTCTTCCTCTGCCACCCCTGGGGGTGCTTGGCTGCACCCTTCCCCACATCTCCCACTCGGACCCACATCTCCCACCCGGACCCACATCTCCCACTGGAACCACACCCCCCCCCCCCCCAGTCCCCCCCCCCCGCAGGAAACAAGAACCGGTTCTGTGCTCGCCCGCGCCGGGAACCACAGCGGAGCCACTTCCTCCCCTCCCCAGCACCACGTGCCCTCCCGGGCCCACGGTGGGATGCAGCCACCACCCAGTTTGTGCCCCAGCCATGCCACATCCTGTGACCCAGCCCAGCTCTGCTTGTGAGGAAGGGACCGCGGGGCTTGGTGGCCAAGCCATCTCCATGGGGACATCCCCGGCTTCCCCCCAGCCCCGCCTGCATCCTTGTGGCAGGGAGCCCAAGCGAGGTCCTGTCTCACCAGTGATGCTTGGTCCTGGGTTTTCCAGGTCCCACACATGGTCCCTGGAAGAGGTGGCCCACGTGGTGGGTGCTACCGTCCCCTCTCTGCTGAGGCCAACCAACAGTGTCCCGCTGAGCCCTGGGTGGGGTGTTTGGGTGTGTGGTCCCTCTCGGCACAGCCCTGTCCCTTGGTCTGACCCTCCTGGAGGGTCTCATCCATCCCAAGGAGAGCAGCTTGGGGACCATGGGGACAGGGCTCCCCAGCAAAGGGGACATCCAGGTGCTGCTGCCACCTTGCCCTGTCCAGGACCCATGTGGCAGCTCCAGTGCAGCTCCAGCAGTTTCGCAGTGAGGCTATTTCTGACCCTGCAGCCTAATTTTACCCTCCCTGCTCAGCTCTCCGTGCGAGCCGTCCCCTGGCCAAATCCAGCCGAGTGTCAGCTCCTCTCCGCCCACGTCCCCTGGCTTTGGCTTCTTGCGAAAGCAGCTCAACAGGTCCTCGGTGGAGGCGGGCAGCGAGGTTTCTGCTCCTGCCTGCTGCCATGGCACCTTTCCTCTTGGACCTGCTCCTACATGGGCAACCAAACTGCTGTCAGATGCCTTTTCCCCAGGGACGTGGGTGTCCCAGGGGTGCATGCACCCCACACCCCCATCCTCAACATCAGGGGACCCCAAAACTGGAGGTTAAGGGTGACCTGGGGCTGTGCATTGCCTCCACGTGCCATTGTGCCAGCTCGCCTGGGCTCTCCAGGCCAGTGGCAACCTCAGATCCTGCTTATCCTTGGGGGCTGGATCACCAAGAAATGGGTCTTTTGGGAAAATAAATCAGCCATGACCTGAGCTGAGCTCCCAACGTGGCCCAGGCAGTGGTAGGTGCCCCATTAAAGGCTCTGCCAGTCACCCCTTGGTGTCCCTCAGGGACCTGCTGTGTCCCTGAGCATCCCCAAGGCAGGAGCCACCCCCGGGGCCCCCGGGAGCCCCCGGCCGTGGTGCAGAGAGGTTTCGGCAGCTGCCTCGTGTCGTTCAGGGAGCGGAAACCATGTCATGTCCTGCCGGGGCGGCTCGGGGGGGTGGCGGGGGTGAGGGTTGTGCAACAGTGTCACGGAGGGATGTGGAGACACACCAGCCCCTGCCCTGACATCATGTCTTTAAAGGCACACTGATTTCACCAGCCAGGCTCATCACGCACCCGCAGCAGGGGGACACAGGGGTGACCATCACCCTCAAGTGGGGCCCAGGCTGCTGGGCTCCTCAGCTGTGTCCCCAGCCCCTGTCCCCAGCCCTCACCCCAAGTGGCTTGGCCAGGATTGGGCTGGCTGAGACTGGGAGCATTGTGCACTCATAACACGGGTGGACAGGTCCAGTTTTTCCTTCTGTCCCCCACTAACACCCCCAGCCCTCCGCCTCAGGGACCCCCATGTGGGGACATTCCTGAGGGGTCCATGGCTGGTGGGATGCTAACATCCCAGGAATGGTGGTGTCCCCATCCTCCCACCGGTGTCCCCATCCTCCTGCAGATGTCCCCATCCTCCCATGGGTGTCCCCATCACCCCACTGTTGAGCAAGGCCACTGGGTGCTGGGCGAGCAGCAGGTGCTAGGGGGTGTTTTTTGGGGGTAACCCCCAGCCCTGACACCTATCACCCCACAGAACTCCATGAACCTGCCCCCAGACAAGATGCAGCTGCTCAACCAGTATGACAACGAGAAGAAGTGGGAGCTCATCTGTGACCAGGTGAGGTCCGGGTGTCACGGTGTCCCTGGTGCCGTCCCTGTCCCCACGTGCCACTTGTGGTGCGGGCAGCAACCCGGCATGTGCCGAGCACCAACATCCATCTCTGTTAGCGATGGTGCCTTATTAACCTGATTAAACATGGATGCAGTGCAGGGGCGGGGACAGGGACACGGTGGCTGCCGCGGGGATGGTGGCACATCCCCGTGCGGTGGGCGGGTGGCCTGGTTTCAGCCTCTCTCTGGGGTTCGTAGGAGCGTTTCCAGGTGAAAAACCCACCGTCCGCCTACATCCAGAAGCTGAAGAGCTACTTGGACACGGGTGGCGTAAGCAGGAAGGTGAGGGCTCCCCTTTCCACCCCTTGTCCCATCCTGGGTCGGGCATGGGGATGGTGCCAACGGCTCTCCCCATCCCCCAGTTCAAGAGGCGAGTGCAGGAGTCGACGCAGGTGCTCCGGGAGCTGGAGATTTCCTTGAGGACCAACTACATTGGGTAGGGAAGGGGGGCCTGGGGGGTATTCTCGTTGTCACCTGGCCACTGCTGCTGTCCCCAGCATTGCTGGGACAGGGACTGGCGTGACGGTGGCTTCTGGCTGGGGGGGTGCCAGCGGGTTGTGGAGGATGGTGGCCTCATCCTGCCCCTCTGGGGTGGCTCTGATGGCAGGATGGGGGTGCTGTGCCATGGGTGCTGGAAGACCCAAACCCCATTTTGGCTCTTTGGTACCCCCTGGGTGCCAGGTTGGACCCTGGTCCCCACCCTGGGTGCCCTGGCCCCTTGTGGTGTGGTGGGTGCTGAGCCATGGGTGCTCATGGTCCTGCCACCCTGGGCTGGGCTGGTGGCAGCGGTGGCAGCGGTGGCAGAGGAGCCCTCGAGCCGTGTCCCCCTGGGCATCAGGAGTGGGGGTCACCGTGGCACCCACTTGCCTCAGAGAGATGTCAGCTTATGGTGCCACCTCATGTCCCCAGCATGTCCCACCCTCGCTGGGGACCTCTGACCACGGGGTGGCTCCGTTGCGTGTCTGGGAAGGGGAGAAGGGAGGATGAGGAGGGCTGGTGGAGCCCACTAACCCCCTGCCCCCCCCAGCTGGGTCCAGGAGTTCCTCAACGAGGAGAACAAGGGGCTGGACGTGCTGCTGGAGTATCTCGCCTTCGCCCAGTGCTCCGTCACGTACGTTCCCACCAGGTGCCCTGTCCCCAAGGCTGGGATCAGCCTCCCTGGGGACTCAGCAGGGCTGGGGGGGGGCCGGGGGGCTGCTCTCCCCCATCGTGGGTGTGATGGAGCTAAGGATGCTCCATGGCTGGGGTTGAGCAAAGCGTCCCCAACGTCCCCAGCCCTGGGGACCCCAGGGGGGTCCCTGCCTGTATCAGGGTGCCACGTCTCACCCATCCCTGTGTCCCTGTGGGCCTCCAGGTATGACATGGAGAGCACGGAGAACGGCAGCCCAGGCTCTGACAAGGGCAAGGGCTTGGAGCGGTCGCTGGAGGACCTGAGCAAAAGCAACTCCTCGTCCCCCACCCAGGGCTCCTCCAAAGTGCGGCACCTCACCATCAGGTAACGTGTGGTCCTGGGTCTCCCGTGTCCCCCCCCGTCCCCGCGCTGTGTCCCCCCTGCTCTCTGCCTCGCTGCTCCCCCGGCTGCGCCGTGCTTGGAGAGGGGCTCGGCCGGGAGATGCAGGCCTGGTCCAAAAAATGGGTCCCCAGCGCTGGTTTGTGGGGAGGACAAAGTCCATGTCCCCACGTCTGTGCGCAAGGGATCAACCCTGCCAGGAGCTGGGCTGGATCAGTCCCCCCAGCCCAATGTGGGATGCTCTGGGTAAAACCCATGAATAAGCTAAAATTGGAAGTGCTTGAGATTTTGAGGGAGCAAATTGCATCCCCCCTGGTTTAAAACCAGGGTGGAGGAACGGGCCTGCACCCCTGCAACCAGTCCCGGTGGCGGATGGCTCTCGCTTGGCCCCTCTCGCCCCCACAGCCCCCTTCTAACCCCACTCTTCTCTTGCACGCTGCCGGGGAACGCGCTGACGGTAGGTGCCGGGGCCGGGGCCTGGGGGCCGGGCCCCCCCTGGTCCTGTGGGCTCCTCGGTGGGAAGGGCGGGTGCCAGGGGCACCCCCCCCCTCAGGAGCCGTAACATGGCACCTCAGGGTCCGTGGGGTCCCTTGCCGCCTGCCAGCAGCTCCAGAGGAGCCGGGGTGTCCCCCCCCAGCCCCAGGGACAGGTCAGGAGTGACATGGCATCTGCGGGGGGGTCCCAGCCCTTGTCCCCCACCCGTGACCCCCAGCCTGGGTGTCCCAGGGGCCATGCGGGAGCCCCCTTTCTCCCTCCTGTCCTGCAGGCTCTAACGCGCCTCCAGCTGCTGCCTCTCGAACCAGCACATCCACACCCTCCTCCGCCACGTCCACCCCAGCATCCCCTGCAGCGCCCCGGGCAGCGATGGGGACAGTAGCCCCAGGTCACCCGGCAGCTCCTACCCGCCCTGGTGAGCCTCCAAGACCACCCGTGCGCACAAGGGGCACCCAACATCCATCCCACCCACCCCTATCACCCCACCAGCCCAAGGGCACGGACATGGGGGGGTCTCCCCTGTGGGGATGCAACCGCTTGGGTCTCCTGGTGTCCCCCCACTGCTGCCACCCACCCATGCGCTGCCCCCTCCCCGCTTGTGCTGTGCCCCCCCGGCTGCCCCCCTGGCCCCCACTCAGCCACCCTCTCGCCCACCCAGGCTGAACCCCTCGCACAGCAGGAAGGCGCTGAGGAACTCCCGCCTCGTCAGCCAGAAGGACGATGTCCACGTCTGCATCATGTGTCTCCGCGCCATCATGAACTACCAGGTGGGAGAGGGCGGCGTCCTTGGGGACCCACTTGGGCCTCCCAAAAAGCCTGCAGGGCCATCTTTGGGGTCAGGGTTTGGTTGGGGTGGGGCCCCTTCTCCATCTCCTTGCTCTGAGATGTCCTCACTCAACCTCATGTCTGGTGGGGATGTGGCATGGCGATGTCCCAAGGTCCTGGAGGATCCCTGGGGTGGGGACAGGAGGATGCACAACCCCATTAATGCTCTTTCTCCCCCCCCCAAGTCTGGCTTCAGCCTGGTGATGAACCACCCAGCCTGCGTCAACGAGATCACCCTGAGCCTCAACAACAAGAACGCCAGGTAGGGCCTGTCCCCGTCCTCCTGTCCTTCCGTCCCCTTGCCTGCCCCATGGCCCTGACCCCCTTGCGCCCCGTGTTTCTGCAGGACCAAGGCACTGGTGCTGGAGCTGCTGGCTGCCGTCTGCCTGGTCCGAGGTGGCCATGACATCATCCTGGCTGCCTTTGACAACTTCAAGGAGGTGAGTTCCCAGCAGGGACATGTGGTCCCCATGCTGACACCTGTGCTCTGGATGGGTTTGTGCCTCAGTTTTCCTGCATGTGGCAGAGCCCTGCGTCATCTCGCTTAGGGATGCTCCAGCCATTGGGCTTGATGTCCCCATGCCAGTGCATGTCCCTGGGGCCATGTCCCAGCTGGACCAGGTGCTTGGCAGCACCCGCCAGGGCTAGGACAGTGTCACCAGGGGGTGCCTCCTGCTCTGCAACCGCCCCGGGTGCCCACCCTGGCCATGTCCTTCCTGGACCTCAGGCCCCTGCTCCCACCCCAGGTCTGCGGGGAGAAGAACCGCTTTGAGAAGCTGATGGAGTATTTCCGAAACGAGGACACCAACATCGACTTCATGGTGAGTGGCTGGGGGGAGGCTGGTGCTCTGCTGTCCCCAGGGTATTGTGTCCCCACAGGCTGCTGAGCTGCTGGTCCTTGCCCAGGTCCCTGTGTCCCCAGGGCTGTGAAACCACCATGCGTTTCCCAGGGGCACCATGTCCCTGAGAGCCACCGATCCACTATGCAATCCCCGGGGCACTGTGTCTTCAAGGACTACTGGGGCCATAGCGCTGTGCTGGTGGCCGTGTTGAGCCTGTGCCCATCCCACAGGTGGCCTGCATGCAGTTCATCAACATTGTGGTGCACTCGGTGGAGAACATGAACTTCCGCGTCTTCCTGCAGTATGAGTTCACCCACTTGGGGCTGGACCACTACCTGGAGGTGGGTGATCCTGCACCGCCTCGGTGCTGAGCCCCAGTGCTGGAGGTGGATGGGTGCTGGGGGGGCTGCCAGCGGCCGTGACGGTGCCACTGGCTGTCCCATGGCAGAGCCTCCGTCTCACCGAGAGCGACAAGCTGCAGGTGCAGATCCAAGCCTACCTGGACAATGTTTTTGATGTGGGGGCCATGCTGGAGGACTCAGAGACCAAGACGGCTGTGCTAGAGCACATGGAGGAGCTGCAGGAGCACGTCAGCCAGGTGGGATGTGGGTGCGTGGGCAGGAGCTGCTGACGCAAGCCCTGAGGGAGGGACGGGGATGGGGCTGAGCGACGTTGCCTCATCCCCTGCAGTTGACGGAGAAGCTGCAGGATGCAGAGAACGACTCCATGGCCAAGATAGCGGAGCTGGAGAAGCAGCTGAGCCAGGCGCGGCGGGAGCTGGAGGCGCTGCGGGTGAGCACCCATGGGCACTGTGATGCTTCAGGAAGGGATGGGTGCCCGGGGGACCAGGGTTTAAGGGGTGCAATGGGACACGGGTGATGTTCTGGGGCTTGTCACCACCGCAGGAGCAGCTGAGCCCACCGCAGCCACCCAGCCCGCCGTCCCCGCAGCCCCAGGACAGCTACTGGCTGGCGCTGGAGCGGCGGCTGGCGGAGCTGGAGCAGAAGGGATTGGTGCAGATCCTGCGTGGGCCCGATGGAGACGTTGCTATCGAAATTGTCCCCGTTGTCATAGAAACCCCGGCAGCCCCCATGGTTACCGGAGAGGCCACTGCCACCGGCACAGGTACCATGGGTGCAGGGGAATTATGGCAGCCTATGATGTCCCCTTCCTGGTGGGGACATCCGGCGCAGAGGAGGGGTCAGGCAGAGAAACTGAGGCAGGGGCGTGGGGATGTGCCCAGGGATGCAGAGTCCCGCGGTGGCAGAGGGACGGTGGCAGTGGCGCTGTGCCCTGCTGTGCCACCATCTCACCCACGTCTTCTTTCTGTTGCAGATGCTCTGGCTCCGGCCCCAGCCCCATCTCCCCCACCAGCACCCGCCGCCCCCCCGCCCCCCCCTCCTCCACCACCCCCACCGCTGCCGGGGGCTGGCCCACCCCCCCCTCCCCCCGCACCCCCCCTGCCCGGCCGGGCCCCCCCCGCCCCTCCCTCCCGGCCCAACCCCCCCCCCCCACCACCTCTGGGGGGGCGGAGGGCCCCACCCCCCCCCTCCACCCCCCCCACCCCTTGGCGGGGAGCTCCCAGCCGGGCCGGGCGCCCCCCATGCTGCTGGTGGTTCAGGTGAGTGCGACCCAGGGATGGTGGGGATGTGCCCCAGGGGAAGATGTGGGGCACCCTGGGGTGGGTTTCGCACCCCCACCCCACCCCGTGACTTGTCCCCCCTCCCCATCACCCTGCAGTGAAGGTGAAGAAGCCGATCCAGACCAAGTTCCGCATGCCCGTCTTCAACTGGGTGGCACTGAAGCCGAGCCAGATCGATGGCACCGTCTTCACCGAGCTGAACGACGAGAAGGTGCTGCAGGTGAGGACAGAGGGGGACCTGGGGGGGTGCAGGCGCAGGGTGCTTGGTGGGCCAATGCTCCCAGTCCACACTGCACCCGCGCTGAGCTTGCCCCCGTGCCCACCTTGCACACATCTGTGGTGTCACGGGGCTGCTGGAGGAGCTGGGGGTTGGAGCAGCTCCTTGGCGCTGTGAAGAGGGACAACATGGAGTCTGCCATCCTTCTGTCACCCCGTCCTTGTCCCCTTGCTCCATCCTTGTCCTTGCATCCTGTCCATGTCTTCTTCCTCATCTTCATCCTCTGGTCCCCTCATCCCCTCCTTACCTGCTCCCTTGTCCTGTCCCTGTCCTTGTCCCCTTGCTCCATCCTCGTTCTCACATCCTGTCCATATCTTCTTCCTCATCTTCATCCTCTGGTCCCCTCATCTTCTTACCCCCTCCCTGTCCCCTTGTCCTGTCCCTGTCCTTGTCCCCTTGCTCCATCCTCATCCCTTCAACTTGACCTCATCCCCTTGCTCCATCTTCATCCTATCACTCCGCTCCCCCTTGTCTCAGTGCTCTGGCCCTGTCCTCATCCCCGATGTCCTGCGTCACCTCCCTGCTGTGCCCTCAGCACTGTCTCCCCGTAGGAGCTGGACATGAGTGACTTTGAAGAGCAGTTCAAGACCAAGGCTCAGGGCCCCGGCTTGGACATCAGTGCCCTCAAGGTGAAGGCCACGCAGAAGGCTCCCAGCAAGGTAACCCTCATGGAGTCCAACCGAGCCAAGAACCTGGCCATCACCCTCCGCAAGGGTGGCCGCAGCATCCAGGACATCTGCACAGCCATCGAGACGTGAGTGTCGCCTCCTTAAGGGAAGGTTGGGAGAAGGTTGGGTGCAAGCCCAGCTACACCCAGGGTTCGGGATGGTGTGGGGTGTGCTGGGATGATGGCACCAGCTGTGGGGATAGAGGGATGCAGGGACCAGATATGGAGAGAGGGAGGGATGTGGGAAGCAGACACGGGTGACAGGGGGGTTGAGGGACCTGCTGCAGGGTCTGACTGCGCTGGGGGTTTCCCACCACCCGCAGGTATGACCAGCAAGCCCTGAGCCTTGACTTTCTGGAGCTGCTGCTGCGCTTCCTGCCCACCGAGTATGAGCAGACGCTCATCGGGAAGTTCGAGCGGGAGCAGCAGCCACTGGAGGAGCTCTCGGATGAGGACCAGTTCATGATCCGCTTCAGCAAGATCCCACGCTTGGCTGAGCGCATGAACATCATGATCTTCCTGGGCAACTTCAGCGACACAGCCCAGCTGCTCATGCCGGTGGGTGTTGGGTCCCGGGGTGGCTGCGAGGGGGTGGCATCCTGCGGCGAGACTCACACGCTTCTCCTCCCACCCACAGCAACTCAATGCCATCATCGCTGCCTCCATGTCCCTCAAGTCCTCCAGCAAACTGCGCAATATCCTCGAGGTGAGGAGTTCGGGGCGTGGTGACCCTGATGGGGGGGAGTCGGGCTGGGACAGGAGCACTCAGGGTGCTCCCAGGGTGCGTGTAGGCACTGTCCCCCCCCACCGGGGTGCCCCATCCGTGCCAGGTTGTGTCCCCGAGCTGTTGTGTTTCCACAGATCGTCCTGGCCTTCGGAAACTACATGAACAGCAGCAAGCGCGGGGCAGCCTACGGCTTCCGGCTGCAGAGCCTCGACGCGGTAGGGGCGGTGCGGGGCTGCCCCATGTGCTGGTGCACAGGGGCACTGTCACTGCCCAGGGACCAGCCTCGGGGGTGGAGGGACACCCGGACTGGCTGTAGAGACGGGAGGGACATGGGAACCTGCTGGGGGGACGGAAGGATGCAAGGGGGGACTGGGATTCAGCTGTGGGGATGGAGGGATGGAGGGCTCATCTATAGGGTTTGGAGAGGTGTGGGGAGCAGCTATAGGGATGCAGGGACCAGCCGTGGGGATGGAGGCACACAGGACTCAGCTGTGGGAATGGAGGGATGAAGAGGGTTGGGAGAGGCATGGGGAGGAGCCAAAGGGATGGGGATGCACAAGAACTAGCTGTGGGGTTGGAAAGATGCAGAGAGCAGATACGGAGGGATGCAAGGACCAGCTGCAGGGATGGAAGGACCAGCCGTGGGGGGGGGGGGGGATGGAGGGATGCAGAACCAGTCATGGGGCTGGAGGGCCACCAGTGCCTGCCCTGAGCAGGGTGGTGGGATGCGGGGCAGGGCTGACGCTGCTCTCTTCCAGCTCTTGGAGATGAAGTCGACAGATCGCAAGCAAACGCTGCTGCATTACCTGGTGCGGGTGATCACGGAGAAGTACCCCGAGCTGACCGGCTTCCACACCGAGCTGCACTTCCTCGAGAAGGCAGGCACAGGTAGCACCCATGGGAGTGGGGCTGGGGGGGTCATGGCAGGCTGCAGCCCCGGTGCAGGCGCAATCAGAGCCTGCCCTGACCCTGGCGCCGCTCGCCCTCCCCGCAGTCTCCCTGGACAGCGTGTTGCAGGATGTGCGGAGCCTGCAGCAGGGGATGGAGCTGACCCGCAAGGAGTTCATGCGCCAGGACGACAGCCCTGTGCTCAAGGACTTCCTCAAGGCCAACTTGGAGGTGATGGAGAAGCTGCAGGCTGACAGCAAAACTGCCAAGGTGGGTGCTGTGGGGTTGTGGGGCAGGATTGGGCCCCCCCATTCCTATATGGGGACACCCCAGGGTGCCCTCTGCTCACACCTCTGCCCCATGGGAGAGGGTCACAGCTGGGATGTGACTCCAGCAGGAGAGGTGGGAGCCGGGGGGGGATGCAGAGGGTGATGGCGAGATTGGAGAGTGGCTGGAAGGAGGCGGTGGGCAATGGGGCGCTGCTGCCCGGCCCCAGCCCCCTGGATCGGGGTGTCTCTGCCCGCAGGAGGCGTATGAGTCAGCTGTGGAGTATTTTGGGGAGAACCCCAAGACCAGTCCTCCCACCACCTTCTTCCCCATGTTCATGCGCTTCATCAGAGCCTACAAGGTAGGAGGGGATGGGGGGTGCCCTGTTTCTGGGGGTTGGGAGGGGATTTGGGGTTGGGGGGTGTCTGACCCCACTTTGGGGTAACCTGAAGAAGCCACACATGAGGCTGGGGGCTCATGGGGCAGAGAGACCCTGGGGCTCGGTGCTGCCCTTTGGGGCAATTGGAGATGCTGGAGCTGGGTTGGGATGAGCCAGGGGCTGCTGAGGGGGGGAAGGGGGGGCTGCAGTCCTGCGGCAGGACCCCCCCCCAGCTCAGCACACCCTCCCTGCGCCTCTCCCAAGAAAGCAGAGCAGGACATTGAGCTGTGGAAGAAACAAGAAGCCGCAGCCAAAGAGCCAGAATCTGGCCCCCCCAGCAGCAAGGATCAGCCCGAGGTGAGGGTGCCCCACGTGTCCCCTCTGTCCTCATGGGGCAGCTCCGCTCCAGCCCCATGGCGGGGAATGGCAAAACAGGTCCTGGTGGGGGAGAGCTGGGTGGGAGGCAAAGGTGGGGGCCTTCGGACTGCAGCGGGAGGCCATGCCCTTCACCCCGCGCTGTCCCCAACCGCAGTTGCCCATGCAGAAAGCCAAGCGGCAGCAGATGGACATGATTGCCGAGCTGAAGAAGAAGCAGATGGTGAAGGAGCCGCTCATCTATGAAGGAAAAGACGGGGCCATCGAGGATATTATTTCAGGTGAGAGATTATTTCAGGTGAGCAGGGACACCCTGTGTAAGGGGGGGCTGTCACAGCCTGGAGCCAGAGGGCCACCAAGCCCCATTGTGGGGACCAAACCCATCCATGGCACCTTCCCATCCCACGTGGCAAAGCTGCCGAGCGGTCTCTGCCCTGTCTCATAGCTCTTCCTTCTCTTCTGCTTCTTCCTCCTCTCTCCTCCTCCTTTTCCTCGCTGTCTCTCTGGATTGTTCTGCTCAGCTCTGAAAACTGTTCCTTTCACGGCCCGGACGGGCAAGCGCTCGTCCCGGCTCTTCTGCGACATGAGCTTCAATGAGGAGAGTCCTCTGTAGGTAACGTGGGGGCAGCCGGACTCGGGGCAAGGGCACGGTGCAGGCAGGGGCTGCCAGACTTTGCCACCCTCCTGGGTTTCTTGGCCCATCGTCACCTTTTGCTGTGTGGCAGACTGGCCAGACTCTGCCCCATGCTGAAAGCCAACCCCAGGGCACCATGGCATCTGCCCCAGCCCCACGGTATGGTGCTGGGCACCAAAAGAGCCAAGGGACGGGGTCCCACAGGCTGGTTCTTCGTAGCTGCTGCTCCTCCTGTTGCTGCCTGCTGCGGGTCAGGCTTCTCCCGAGCATCCTCGTCCCCAAATGGGGGTGACTCCCGGGTGGTGGTGGGTGACTGGGTCCCAGCCTTCGCTGGGGTGGGCAGACAGAGCTCAGCCAGCCTCTGTGCGTTCTCCCGGTGCAGATCTGCGGAACAACCCTTACCGGCGCGCAGACAAGGGCCGCGGCAGCGCCAAGAAACGGGCTGCGGGGCAGAGCTTGCAGGCGACGCCGGACATCTCGCTGTGACCGGCGCCGTCCCTGCAGCTGCCAGGACCGGGGCAGGACCATCCTCCCGAGGCAGATGGGACTGCAGGACATCAACCTGCCAGCCCGGGACAAGACGAGGTGGAGGGACAGTGCCTGCTCCCAGCTGCTCCAGACGCTTAGCGTGCCAGCTCCCACCCTGCACGCCCACAGGTCCGGCACAGGGATCCCCTGGCGCTTGCTTAGCGATGCTGCTGAGCTCCTCTCCTCCAGGCTGGCAGGGCTGGGGGACCCTCCTGGGTATGGGCAGGGAGCGGAGGGCACAGCAAGGGCCCCAACTTGGCTTGGAAGGAAAAGAGGGGCTGCCCCATCCCTACACCTGAGCTGCTCCATTGCACGCCCGTCTCGGGGTCAGCCCTGCACGCTGGTGTGCCCCACTCTTCAGCTTGCTGGTGCCTTTGATTTCCCGCTGCAGGAGGGGAGGAGGTTGTAAGGCAGGGATGCAGCTGTCCCCGCACATCTCCCCCTTCTCTCCCGGCCCTTTGAGTCCCGTGTTTGCCTCCGCTGTGGAGCCGAGCAGGCACGGGCTGCGCCTCCTCTCCAGCGAGGAGCCTGCTGCAAAGATCCCACCCTGGGCACTTCCCGTACCCCAGGAGCTGGCAGGGGTGCTATTTTACAGTGATTTTTACTTGTCTTCCTTAAAATTTCTCTGTGCTAAGGGAGCAGGGACTGGAACACCCAAACACAGGATCTCACCAGGATCCTAAGGCTCGGGTGAGTCTGTTACTCACTGCAGGGCAGGCTCCGTAGCTACGACCAGCAGCAGCAGCAGGGCCCCAGCTTTGCCACCCTCCAGTCTCCGCAAGGTGGGACCTAGCTCTGCCCCCCTGCATCCCTGGCATCCACCGCCTCTTGGAGCCAACGGTGACTGTCAGCCCTCGGGGAGCACGAGGCCGCTCCCCGTTAGCCAGCGTCACAGGATGCGCCGTGCAGTAGGTGCCAGGTGGCTCCAGCCCCCACCACAACCACCACTGTCCCAAAATGTTGCAGGGTCGCTGCTGAAATCACGCAGGAGAGAGGCTGGAGAGCTGCGCTGGCCTCCAAATAATGCACTGGACTTGATTCCTCCCCTGCCCTGCTGCTGCTGCTGAGTAAATCCGAACCATGCACTGTCACAATTAATCTGTTAATGCATTTACTTCATTAAACGGCCCCTGCTTGCCCTGCTGCGAGGACGTGTGGCTGCCGTGTACATTCTACTAGCCCCAGCTTTTAGACCAGGGTAAGTCCTCGCTGTAAGCCAGAGCAGCGACTGCTTCCTGCTGTAATTACGATGCTAAGCGCCAAGGGGCTCAGTATCACTCGCAAGCTCAAAGGGGAGGGGAAGGGAAATGAATGTGTAACTTATAAATGCCTTTAAGCCAGAAATGTAAAACATTAACTGCTAATTTGTATACATTATTTTTATATACAGAAGGCCTGTTTAATCTAAAGCAGAACTGGTAATAAAAAGACTCTAAGGATAAAGCACTTGTCTGTGTGAGACAGGGGGAGGGTTTGCATGGGGAGGGAGGGAGGGACACACTGCTGCTGTTGTTCCTGTCACCGCCTGTGTAAGGCGCTGCTGCCAGGCGTGGTGACCACGCTCCTTGGAACATTTTTAACTGGAAGATGCCTTCCTGACTTGCCCACCACTGCATCTGGGGGTAGGGTAACTCCAAGGCTCTGCTCAACCCTGCAGCTCCTTCCAGGATGGGCAGCCTCTAGGCAGACGTGACCTAATGGGTAGGAACAGGAGGAATAAGAGTGCCACAGGGCAAGAGAAGGGCAAAGCCAGGACGTGTGGCTCTTCCAAGGGGCAGTGCTGCTTCTTCCTACACAAGTGTCCCCGAGGGGAAGGGTACCAGACCCCAGGCACCTGCACAGACCCATCTCTGCTGGGCTGCTTGGGTGAGGAAGCCACAGCCGCTGCCACCCACAGCGCGGAGGAGCAGGCGGCTCAGGGAGAGGCTGAGCCCAGCACAAAGGTCCAGGGCAAGGGCCCAACCCGGGCTGTTTCACGCTGCTGCTTGGCTGAGCCACCCTCAGAGACAATTTGGGGTTTATGTTCCTGCTATTGAGGGGAAGACTCGGCAGCTCCCAGTGCAGCAAATCCCCCTGCCTGCAACGGACCGGAGGCGGACAAGGGGCTATCTGCTTGGAAACAGAGAGAGATGACCGTGTATTTAGCCAAACCTGTGCTCAGAGCCATCAAAATTATTACTGCCTCTTCATACCCAGAAATGACTTCTCCCTGCAGTCCCCCAAAACCAGGGCAATATATAGCATAGTTTCATCAGACCAGGCTTCCCTTGAAAAAATGTCTTACTGAGCACCATTGCCTTGTTCTCTTATCAAACCACTAGCAATGAGAACGAAGAATCTTTTTTTCCGGCTTTATTTTTTTTTTCCCTGTGAAAATGCAGGTCAAAATGTTAATTTCAAGAAATCACAGTTTTATAAAGTGTCATTCATTCAGTACAAGCCAGGCATTCCATTGCCTTCACCCACGCCAGTACCGCCCATCCCAAGAGATGATCAGCTTCATATTGCTTTGCCGACAGTGATTTTTCCAGACTTTTGGAAGGAGCTACACGACACCAGCCATCTGTGTTTATCACTCCTACTGCTATTTGTCCTTCCCCACCCTGAACTGGGGTTCTGTCCTAAGGAATAGTTACGTTACCACATATGGTTTCAGACAAATTTTAATGTGGATAATGAAAAGCTTTCCTGATGGTCTCTTCTGTCAGTATTGCACAGCCAGCCTTCAGCTGGAAGCTGGACTGTTTAGGCCCATCACAGCAATAATGACCAGCCAAATTAGGAAGACACTGTCCTGGCAGCAGGAGAGAGTCAAGAAGAGCCCAAGCTGGAGGGTAGCAAAAACATGAAAGCCCTGGAGATACTCCCAAGAGCAGAACCACGTTTCAGGACAGTAAGACAGCACCAGTGGTTTGTGGTGTTTACCAAAGCGTCTTTCCCATCCGGCAGGGACTGCTGATGGCACAGCCCACTTGTCTGGCTGTCACATACGAGATTCCTTAGGTGGAAATCTGCAGCCTCACTTTCTCACTTGAGGTGGCAGCAAAACAGGACTGAAGGTTTTGGACAAAACGAACAGGATGGAGATACCGGCTAATGCTGGTGTGAGAGTACAGGAGAACACGGACACCTCCATCTACCCAACAAAGACATTCTGGGTTCGCAAGGGTTTACTGCCTTTCACCCATTCGTGTAGGTGGCCTGAGATTAATGTTAATGCTATAGATGAAGTGTAAAGCTCAGAAGTCCTGCAAACAAGAGGGCTGCTGCATCCTGCCCTACTGCTTGGCAGAACTTGAGTCTAACAGCAATGCACAAAACTGTACACCTGTACATCGAAGCATTTTGCAGACAACAGTGAAAGCCACGAGATGCAGCCTTTGGGAAGGGAACAGACATGCTTTCGTATTGACACATCACCAACAGACTCTTCTTAGAAACAACCAACAGGTTTTTCTCCTCCCCCCGCCCTGCTCGGAGGAAGCCTAGGAAGGGTGCCAGGCGGGGGGAGATTGGTTTGGTGCACAGAACATGTGCTTGGGAGCTCCTGGGAAGGCATTTTGATCCTTCCTGCTCCAGAGCCTACAATTCTTAGTAGTTTATGGCATCTGAAAAAACAAAAATCGAGCCAACCTACCCATTCCCCCCACTCCTTCCTGGCAGAGAAGTGCATAATGTGTTAATTGTTTACTAAAAAAGACTCTTAATGTGGCACTTCAGCTATAATTAGGTGTCTATTTTGGACAACGTATTAAGTGCTTCAGAACAAAAAGTGCTATAAAAACTATTCCCATAGTGGTGACAGGTTTTAATTTTTCTTCGAGAGTTCCACTTTTTTATCGCATTGTAACTTTTGTTTTCTGATTAGGGATGTCACTGCCTAGTGCATCAAAACCAGCCAACATTCTGGGAGACCAAAGGGAAAGAGCATCAGCTGCCTAAGGAGCATCGGTCCTCAAAAAGGGAGGTCCAGAGTGTAACTTTTTTCCGCAGCTGTTTTCTAAGTGAACTTCACTTGAGAAAATTGCAAACATTCCTGCCCCATTGTGTCCCCCAGAACCAGCACGGATCCGGCAGGGCCTACCGTGCTTTTTGGGAACCAGTCCTCTAATCCATCTGGATGTCGAGAGCTCCTGCTCAGAGGCCACTGTAGTTACAGCATGCTGGAAGAGCCACAGCACGTCATTGAGTGACTGTGATTTCCAGACTTGCAAGGCCTTCGAGCAGTCCCAAACAGGTACATTCATAGCGTACACCTCCCTCTGGTTTTGTTCTGGGTTACAGAAGGGCTGACAACACCTGCCCATCTGAATTTGACCCATGCAGTTTCAGTCTATTCCAAACAATTCACAAATCAGTAAAAAAAAAAAAAAAAAAAAAAAAAAAAAAGTTCAAAGCTTAAGGCATTATGCGCCCAGCTGCCCATACCACTCTTTTAACACATTTTGACGTAAGGGGAGCAGTACAAAGCCTTGTGCCAGTCTGTAAGTGCTGGTGAAGACAGGCTGAGCAGAACTGGGGCACTGACCTCCAGCGGAGGGGCCAAGCGTCTGGCCGGATTGATAGCTAGGAGTGAGATTTTAGAAACGCTGCAGCAAAATTCAGTCTGAGTGGACGGAGCCATGGGTCCTTCCCCCTCCAGGGGGAGCTGCCGGGATGGGACAGTTCAGGTGAAGTCCCAAGCCAGCCGTAGGAACAGAATGGAGGAATACAAGCCCTTCCTTCACCCTGCCCACCAAGGAATACCCTCCCCCTGCCAAACAATGTTGGCGGCAACACCAGAGAGAGAGCACCAGCTCCTAAGTTGGGGAGGAGACCTAAAGATGAGAGCTGCAAGCAAAGCTCTTTCTGGGAACAAAGTTCTTTTCTGATTCAAGAAGGAAGCGTCTGCGGGGAAGGGTGGGAGGTGAAACCAAGAACCCAGCTAGTTACTGCTGTCGATTTTCCCCATGCAAAAGGCTTGAGGTAGAGATGATGCTACCCAAAGCCTACAGAAACGTTAAGTTTTTCCTCCAGCTAGAAGGAAGTTAGCCAGCTCCCCTCGGCACAACCAACCACAGCTGCGCTGAAGATACCCAACCTCCTCCTTTGGGCAAGCCCAGCAGCTATCGGCTTCACCTCGGAGGCTGAGCAACAGGAGTTCTCATCCAATCCCCCTATTCTCCTGAAAAGCACAATCACATTCCTCTGAAAAGCAGGAATTTCCACCCACTATTCTCAAGCTCAACCTAACACTCACACCCCAAACAAGTAATTCCCACTGTTCTGGGGAAGATCTAAGCTCAGGACATGTCTTGGAACTGGATCAGAACAGACAACAGAAGTGAGGCCTGAGAGCAGTGAGCTGCTGAACCGCTATCCTACTTCAGCACAAAACACCAGCAACTGCACTTGGTGCTCCATGGCAGGGGTGGTTGGAAGCTTTTGCAATTCCTTCTTCAAACAAGGTAAAAACCTCCAAAACAGGAACGGTTTCATGGCCTGTTCTCCAGTTGACCGTGTTTGACTCGCCATGTCCAGCTGACACTGCAGTCAGGGGCAAGGGTGCACTGCAGCTCAATACCGGAGTCGGGGACCTCCATGTCGTAGTGAACTGGCTGGCCTTCTTTAGTAACCAGACTGAAAGCAGGGACTGGTATCTGTGAAGCAGAACAAGCACATCTGAGTGGCACTTCAAGTCTCTTTCAGAACATCCCTCTATCAAATGCAACAAATAGCTTCCCAACCCAAGAAAAGCTCCTGGAGAGAGCTTTGTGCTTGGCTGGAACTTCCTAACCTTCTCTCGTAAGTAGCTCAGAAACTGAACTAGGCAGCACTCACCCTGCTGCCGAATTGCCTCACCCAAGTTTTTGACCATTGCTGGTGGTTCCTGAACTGCCTATGTTTGGGCACTGTGAATTCCGCTGCAGGCTAGCGATATTTTGCTTTGTGATGTCCAAGAGAACGATATACCTCAAAGAGAACCACCACCACTAAAACATTTTCTGGACTTCTGCAACCTCTTTGTTTAGAGATGACCACCACATTTTACACTCAGATGAGTGTCCCACAAACAGTCCCACAAACACTCGGGAGTTTCTTTCCTGGACTGCCAAAGAAGCCCACCATGAGGTTCACCAGTATCTCCTCCGACGTAACGAGTTAGAACCATCACACCTATTTCCCTTAGCTGACATTCCTGCTCTTGATGAAAAAGTCATGTAGTGATTCTTCTTTAGGGAGAGGGGGAAGAATTTATCTTTATAGTCGAGGAGAATGATTTTTAAGCTGCCGAACAGGTACTTGCTAAGATGGAGATCCCTGTGGTCCCTGTGACAATTAGCAGTGGCTTATGATTCAGAAAACATCTTCTGGTATCGAACTCGTAATAGCAGCACTGAGGCTGTGTTACTAAATGTGTCATTAGGATTCCTGAATGGACTTCTGGGTCACTAGTTTAAGGCGTTATGAGGCTGCATTACGGAAGAAATTGCAATGCTGTACTTAACTCCCAGCTTTGCATCTCACCTGGCTGCTTATCCCAGTGGCAATATCTCCCACCTTTGTCCTGTGGAAATCCCTGATGTGTAAATTTTCTCCACTTAGCAACTGGATCTGGATTTTCACTCCTGAAAGGTGCAAAAGAAGCATTAACTTCTGCTCTAGGCATAATGACTTCACAGTCCATCACAGAAAAATTGCCTAGCAAGGCACATACATCAGAAGAACTCGTTTTTGTCATTAAGCATTTAATTTATATAGGTCTTTTGCTGAGCATGGAGGCTTGCTGAAGACTACAATGACTCACATAGCAGAGCTGGATTTAGCAAGAAAGCTGAAGAGATGTCTTGATTTGCACAGCGTGCCCTCAGAATTACTGTGCAGACATTTATGGTTATAAAGCTTATATTCTTGTACGTGGCAGTTGCATGAGGCAAGGCCTACAAAGCTGAACCAGACTCTGTGTTGAGGAACTCTGGCTTTTACCAGACTGGACAGACTGAGTGACTTCCACCCATCTATGACTGGGGCAGATTTGGCCTCTTGACAATCCACGCGCTTTTAGGAGGGTCAGTGCTGACAGAGCAACTGAAGGATAAGATCTCTCTAGATACTGAGAAAGTGACACCTGACCATTTATCCAAACTTCAGAAAATCAGACTCACCGTTGAAATAGCTGGGAGTGTCTGTGTGCCGACTGCGGTTCAACAGGTTGTTCCAACTGAAGCTCTGTCCATCTGTCTGGCTGTTCCAGGAATGAATCCCAGAGCTCATAGTGTCCCTCAAGCTATGAGAAGCCTTCATGGAGTTCTGCAGAAGTAAGCATGAGTTTGTCAAAGGCTCCTAAAGAAAATGAGCTTGCAGGAGATAAACATTAAAATAACCTCAGGAAGAAAAAAGTAGAAATCAACAGGGATCTAGGCTGGGCCTTGAGTTATTCAACATTCACCTGCCATCTAGGAAAGGGGACAAATAACGATGCAACAATTTGCAGACGCAGTGAAGTTATTCTCAATAGACAAATCAACAACCAGCTGAAGAGCTGGATGAGAAAAAAAGGGTTTTATCGTACTTAGCAACAGGAGAATAAAGCATCAGATAAAATTCTAATGTCAATAAGTGACAAGTAACACCCAGGAAAAACAGTTACATAACTGTACATAAACAACTACGGACCCTACACTGCTGCACTACTTGGAAAAGTCTGTACTATCTTAGAGTCACGGAAGGTCAATCTGACAACATCAGCATAGTGGTAAGTGCCAGTCAAAAGTCAAATTAGATATTACGGTTAGATATTAGGGGGGAAAAAATAAAAAGCAGAGTCACATCCCACACTTCACCCCATGCTGTGTCAACAGCTGAACTACTGTACAGAACTCTGCTCAATCCTCCTCAAAAAGCATTAGAAGACCGAGAAGAGGAACAGAAATAGGAGACAAAGATGATCACAGTCAGAAATTACTCCTGTAGATGGCAGGCTACACAATTTTGTACTCTTTGAAACAATGATTGAAGGGCTTATGTCCTTCCCTGGTTCAACAAGGCTTATTCAGTCTTTCTCACTGGTATGCCCTACCTTATGAACACCAGAGAGAGCAAACAAAATTAACTAAACTTAATATTTAAGTAATTTAGACTATGTAAGTCATTAGTATGAATGAGCTAAAAGTTGTTCATGGAGGACAGATCCATAGGCTGGGAATGAATATCCAAGAGCAGGGCTTCTGTTCTGCCCTATTCTGGTCTTTCCCTAAACGTCCCTTTACTGGCCATTGCCAAGAGGAAGACCCTGGGCTGTGCAGCCATTTGGGCCAATTTGGTACAGCTCCTACGCTCATCACTGCTTCTTCGGTTCTCTTCTTTTGCACAGAGAGGGTCAAGGCCGCTGAGATATCCACGCACTTGATGCTTACTGGGAGTATACAGCACAGGAGAGCAACTGGAGGAAAGGGATCCATGCCGGACAGTAAACTAAAGAACAACTACAATCCTAAATATCCCCACTGTCCAAGAACAAAGATTTCTTCCCAAGGTACTCCCCAGCAAACCGAGTGTCAAAAAGCAGCAATAACCGTGAGAAACTCCATTGGTCACAGCTCCCAGTTTCCCAGGGGTGGTTACCCTGCCACCCCCATGCCCAGTGACACGGCCAGCATCCATTTATACTCACCTTCTCGCTGGCATCTGACACAAACGGGCTGTCAATGCTGAGACATGAAAGCATTTGTTCTTGCTCTTCCAGCGAGTAAGGCTGTGAAAGGCTGTTCAAAAACAGTTCTGCAAGCAAAAGTAAAGAGAAGGAAGACATTTCCAGTGATTCCTTTCATGCCTCCCTGCTCTAATCAGTTACTGCAATTAATACCCAAAGCTTCTTCAGCATTATCTAATGAGCACTGATATTAGTGTCCACAAAACACGACACACAATTCCTCTGCTAAGTAGAGACTACGGCCACTGTTGTGAAAATACGGAAACTGAGCCAGAAAGGACAGATGAATTGTGCAACAACATGCAAATGCCAGAGACAGGATCAGCACCCCAAATTTCCCAGTTCTCGCCTATTATGCCATCAGTCTTCACTCTAGATCTGTCCACATATATCCAGGGAAAGGTTAAACTTATGAACTCAACTCTTGCAGTAACTTGCGTTGAAAATACCCAGACCTGACAAGGCTGTTTGAACAGCCAAAGCCAGCCCTCAACAACCCCTAAAACGCCATTCCCTCAGTTCTGTGACAAGTTACAAGACACCTTTTTTCCAGCTTCAAGTTTTCAATTCATTTACAAAGATTACAAAATATGGGATTAAAAAAGTGAAAGGTTGAGTTATACTGGGGCAATGGAACTGGACTATTACTGCACTGATTTTCACACTGAACTTACTGCTGGTTTTCAAATTCCGGATTGCTGCTGGTTAGCAAATTTGCTGGCTGGCGGCTATAGGTTTTCCAACACCCAGAACAGAACAGTTGCAGACTGATTTTAACTATACTGCTTCATGTGACATCTTGCATCCAACAGGCTTATCCCTTTATTAAAAGAACTATGTTTGAAACCCTAAATTTTCAGATGAAGTTGGAATTGCAGACACTGTTTATACGATGCACATAAGCAAAAGTCTGAAACCGGCTGTTTTCTGAGAGGTTCCTGCACCTCTCACAAGAGTTTGCTCCGCTGTTCAGAGTGGAAGGAAATCCTGACCGCTACCTTCGCGGCATATTTAATTGGTTAAGAACTACTAGTTTGGGTAATTTCAAGGAATGCTGAGCAATTTGTGTAACGAGAGAGGAACTATGAACAAAATGACATCCAAGCTCAAAACCCAGAAATAACTGTCAAGAGGCCAAAAGAAAGCAGCTGTATTTTTGTCATGCTCTCAAGCAAAAAACCAAATACATAGCACATCACTTACCTATTTCCAGCTGCTGAAGCTCTTGCTCTGAAATGGTTGCTGCTCTCTCCACATGGCTGCAGCTCTTCAAGGGCAGAGGAGTCGAGGAAAGAGGTGGAGGATCCCAGGTTTCCGATAACTCCTTGCACACGTTCCAAGGGGTTCCCTCGACCTCCTCTGTTTGCTCCAGAGATGGTGGCGGTAGGACTGGGCTCACACAAGAAACTTTGACTGCCAATTTTGGGTCAGAACCAGTCTCAGAAACTGGGCTCACTGTGGGGGACATGGACATCTGTGGATTGTTTTCCTTGTTCAAAGACAAATGTCTAGGCTCTCTGTACTCGCCTTTCCAGGGGCTTGTCACACCTCCCACTATAAAAACAAAAAACCATATAAATATTATCAAAAAACAACAACAAAAAAAAAAAGAGGTAAAAGTTTTTCTTCACAGTAAGAGTTTCTGAACTGTATCTTACTGTAAAATGCCCAGCTTCTTCAAAAGACAAAACCAGATCACCTCTACAAATGCTTGCTGTGTTACAGAACCTTTCAGCGGGATTAAGTTGAAATAAATTATGGGTAGTCATAAAGGCAAGATGGGACCACAAGTATGAGTTAAAGTTCAGGATGCAATAAGCCTCTGCTTTCAGTTTTGCTGCATACCAGGGTCTAGCTCCCTAGGTGCAGTTGGTGCATCAGCTGAATATGGGCCCAGCTACAGCACACACCTTAATAAACCCACATAAAGCACAACGCCATCTACTTTGAGCAGAGAAGGAAGAAAGAGCATATGACAGCACACAGGAAATTTTAATTTATTTGGGTAAGAAACACCCAGCTGCAGACAAAAGCTATCAACCCAAAAATATACATCAATTGTAAAGCTTGTGCAGATGATATACTGAACAGTAAAACACAATGATATTTCCCGTAGGACCCCTCTGACATAACTGGCAACTGGCCACATCACCAGTGCAGATAAGAAACTTTAGATACAGGACATTTCTACCTTCTTCAAGTGCGACACTGGTCTTAGTTTTCAGTTCAGAAGCAGACGCTCTCTGAACAGGCTCTTTCTCCAGACCCATTTTAATAATCTCAGCAGTGAGAGGGTTGCAGGAAGGTGGAATTTCCCTCAGAGGAGGTGGCTCTTTAGCGATCTGTGTAACAAACAGGAAGTGAAAGAGGTTAGACCAGAGAGGCTTCATTTGATTTCAGAAAGGTTCTTCCCACCCCCGAGAGAGCTTCCAACTGAAATTACAGCATGAAATGAGAGACCTGAGCAGGAATTTTATTGCAGCTGAATGGCTAAAAAGTCACACCCAAGTCATGAGCGGGATACGAAAGAAACAGCCCTGGCATGTGTAATACACAGCAGTCTAAGAGGCGTAAGGAACGATCCGCTTCTGAAGCAAGGTTGGCATCATCATAAATGCCCAGCTGGCTCTCAGCCAGCCTTCCTGAAACGACTGCTAGGTATAAATGAGATTTTGCAGGCTTCCATACCTTTCACTGGAGATATGTTGGTTCACTTACCTTTAAACAGAGCGGGTGATTGTAATACTGGGTCCAAGGGTGGCACCCGTTAAGCATGTGCAGCATCATACAGCAACTGCTCCAGACGTCTACTTTGGAGTCACAACGCTTTCCCATGACCACCTCCGGAGCCATATGAGTCTCCGTACCAGGCACATAGTTCCCTAAAACCATTCAAATGAAAAATCACTGCATGTAAACTAGACAATTGTTTCAATGCAACTGCTGGGAAGCTTCCTTATCTTTTCAGTTTAAGTGAGAAACAAGTCACCTTAACCCAAACAGCAGCATTGTATGCTCTTATAAACTGTTCAAAGGCTACATCTCCACATCAGTCTCATCCCTTATATGCAGAATAGCTATTAAGCTCCCCTTCCCAGCAAATTCGGGAGGCAAAATGTGATGCTCCATTGGTGAGCTTGGCATGAGAAAACATATCCTTCTCTTTCAACAGCTGCATTAAACAGCACTGTAAAGTTTAACTGTCCAAAACTCAGTGAGGAATTTTGTGTTGGTGGAGGTCAGGATCCTTCCCCAGCTGTTTAAGTGAGGTTACATGACAAGTCAGAGTTAGATTTTTAAGTTTCGATGTGGTTTCTTGCAGGTACAAAACACTGAATGTAGTACGCTGACATAATCTCACAAAAAATACGCCAGGGAGATAAGGACCACCTTCCAACCTTAATTTCATTTTAGCTGTCAGTGGGATACATCACAGTAATATCAATAAATGCAACACTATCAGCAACGTTAAGGCTGGAAAATACAGTTGCTTGCAAATTAGCCATATGTAAATGTTCAAAAAGAAAGAATGAGTCAGTAGGGCAATTCTTTAGAATCGCAGCAGAAAATCCTTACCTGTGACCAAGCACTTTCCCAGGCCATCTGGATGAAGGTGAGCAGAGTGACCAAAGTCACACAGAAGAGCCCTGCTTCCATCGTCAGACAAGAGCACATTTTCCGCTGTCAATGAGAAGTTTTTAATTAGTCAGTCTCCTTTGTATTATAGTCACTGACATGGAAAAAAAAGTCAAAAGTCACATTTTTTTGAGCCCAAACCAAGGTTTATTACTCCTATGGAGTGTCACTGGCTTAAGCAAGTACACAACTATAATTATTTCTGCTTATAAGCTACCAATTATCTGCCCTGGAGATTCCTCCACCCCAGTGGTGGGGCAGCCTGGGCAAAGAGCCTGTCAGACCCACTGGATGACAGAAAGAAAGAGGTGACAAATACGAAATGTGAAAAATATTATATGCCCAGCTGTTTAGAACAAAGTTAAGCTCTAATCTCAAATGCAGAGCTGAAAACCTAGTAAATAACCTTTTGCCACTCAGTAACTTCATCTCCAAGCAGTTTGCCTCTTGTAAGAAAAAGGGAAGAACAAGGTACCATAAGTACCATCCTACCTTTCACATCTCCATGGAGAATGTTTTGAGCATGAAGATACTCCAAGCCCTCTAATGCCTGGCCCAGATAACTGAGGGCTCTGTCCTCTGGCAGGCAGCCACTCTGTTTAATTAGCTGACCTAGTGAGCCACCTAGAAAGGAATCCAGAGAGTCCATGTTAGCTTATCTTTAAATTCTTCCCAGCATCATCAGTGTTCCTTGTTGTTTCTGATGAAGAAATCAGAACTGTCAGGTCTGACAGCCCTTATCTTCCACACATGGGTCTGTTCCTTTTGTTTATTCCCAGAGTTCCTACTGCCCACAGAAACTGGCCTCTTTCATTAAGCCTTTTGCTTAGTGTCAGTTTAATGGTATTGCTTTGTATCAAAAGCAACTACTCTGTGATCAGATCAGACATTTCTAGGTGCTACCGATCGCCAGCCGATTCTCCACAGGCTGTGTTTTCCATGGTCTTGGCTAGAAAAAGAGCATCAGGCAACGGAAGCATCTTGGTTTGCTTATACAGTATCCCCCATTCCAGTATGATGTACTTTACATGGTGCCATGCAAATAAACATGAAAGCAAACACCAGCATCAGCTGTGTGTTTTAGTGAGAATTTCTGTTCAAGACAGACACATCCTGAACTTGAGTGAGGCAGGACTGGAAATTACTCCCCCCCCGAAAGACCAGCAGAGGTTACACATACCTATCCCAACCCACTCAGGAATTAATGCTAGGAACACTCTGGATACATCAAAGAATAAACAGATTTAAAATTGGGGCAGGAGGAAGAGGAGATCAATGTCCACTGCATTCAACAGTTACAATGGTGCTTCCATTGTGGTTGTTCCTTTCTCACCCTCCATCAGCTTCATGAAGATGGTCACCCAAGGTCCTTCCTTCACAGCTCCGTACAAGGGGACAACTTTAGGACTTGTTATTGCAGCACATGTCGTTAACTCCTCTGCACGGAAGTGTTCAACTTGTACCTAGAGAAACAAAGAAGCACTGAACAAATTTTTGATGAATCCTGACAGAATTGTCCCTCTCTGGTGCTTGGGTCAGAGTATCCTGCAGTGTTTAAGAGCAGAGGCACAAGGATGACCTCCGTTAACAGAAATCAGTGGGTACAGCAGTAAGTGGGAACACTCAGAATGGCTCTGAACAAGGATGATGAGAGTTCCTAAATCCTCAATGTCTGAGTAAAGCGACGATTTGTCAAAAAAGATGCCAGGTTACAATACCTCCAGCTTATAGCTGAGCACTGGTAATCTTCAGGAGGAATGTAATTTCTGTCTCAGTTAAAAATACTGAGAACTTAAGCATTCTGCTTTCATGAAAGAGGAAAAAAAAAAATCAAGGATGGTGCAGTACTTGGCAAAAATAAAACTCCCCCAAACCAGGAGGGAATACGAAATATGGCCACAAGCACTGACCTACACTGTCACCTTTTTAGGTGCCCGCACAGCAAAATGGTTAAAGAAAAACTTTTCACTAGGTTCAGCCAAACAAAATAAAACAAGAATTTGCTAAATACCAGAAGGAAAATATGAAACATTAAAATTCTGGTGGGAAAAGGATGTATCAGGTTTCTTCACTGTCAGCAATCCAGCTGTAGCTAGTTTTCTTTAATCTCAAGAATTTGGAGAGCAGGTGCTCACGATACCAAGTGTGGTGAAGGAAGGTCAGGTAGTTCCCTTCTAACACAGGCAGACAGCAGTAATTGAAGACAGTTACTGATGTAAAGCAAAGTAAGTCATTAGTTAAGCATTCAACTTGCATGTTAGAACTGACTGGTTTAAGAGTTTGGTCTGAGAAGATGTATTTCTGGTTTACAGAAGTATCCTTTGAAATCCTCCAGTAATTAGGAAAAAAAAAAATCATCATTTTGAAAGACTTCAGCTTCTCCTACTCTCACGTCTTCCTTTTCAGCACAACCACTCCTCCTTCCTGAAAATATACCCCCCTAGTAACAGCTATTTCTCCTAAGACTGCGTATTTGAAAAATGGATAATAAATTTAATTAGTAACATACAGTCAAAAAACAAGCGGGTCATGTTGCTCCAAAATTCCACGTCTAAAATGTGGGGATGCCCCATAGTAAATAATTTTCTATGTGCTTTAAATATGTTTGCGTCTATACGGCTGACAAATTAAATGGTTAAAAAACGGGACCAGCTGGCTCAGTCTTGCCACTTACATCTTTCCACCGGCAATACATCAAGTACCAATGTAAACAAGAAAAAGCAAACATTTTAAATTGAAAAACACAAGTTCCAATTCTTTTTGCATATCATATTTTTGTTCTCAAGAAAAACGCTTCCCACACACTTTTTGAAGTTTTCTATTGGAGTAATGTGAGAAATGTCAGTTCACGGAGATGATGAAACTATTCAAGTGTTAAGTTCAAACAAAATAGTTTAGATTCTCATCACCTACTTGCGGGATCACTGCCTTCACCTCTGAGGCCCCCCAATGGCTGCCTACAAATCAATGCCCTGATCCAAGTTATAGTCCACATGCTTCATACATAGTATGACAATGGCATATTTTGGTGTACAATAGATTATTATGCCAACTTCTAGAGAAATACACCTCCTCTGCTGCACCTGTAACAGAATCGCCTCATTACAATGTGCCAGCATTGCCTGTGACACTCACCGAACACACGAAAGCCCTCTCCATTTTGAGTGCCTACTGACTGCCTTATTTTTTTCCTACTTTATTCCTTTTTCAACAGGGAAACACCTGCCATGTCACCATTTACACTAGGTGTGTTTTAAAGATGAGAACAGTTAGATAAGCAGACGACTCTCACAGCCATTTCTCCCCCACAGTCACTAGGAACACGCTTACAATCTTTCTCAAATCTCTACTCTTTTGGCTTGTCTCAGCACAAAACCCCAAGATCCCTTGTAGCACGTCTTGAAGGCCAAATGAACCCGTTTCTGGCTGCTAAGCTTGATCCCCTGCGCCCATACAGGTTCTCCATCTGCTGCTTCTCTCCATGCCATCACCTTGAAGTTCTTCCTTTGACATAACCACAGCAGCGTTTCCCTGTGACTGTACAGTAAGGTACCCACAGTCCATAGTAGCTGGAAGGAGAAGACTTTTTCTCCGTATGCCTTCTGTCAGGAAACCCCCTCTTTCTCAAGCATAATTACCTTTTTGGCAGCACACTGAAATCCTGTCTGTTTGTCCTCTATTTTGTATACTTCTCCAAAAGAGCCAATGCCCAAAGAACCATGACACTTGGTCCAGTGAACCTCTTCTCGGTACTCATAATCCACTGGCTTTAGTTTCTGGAAATTAAAATCAGAAAACAAGATGAAGCAAGGAAAGAAACACTTAACTGTTGAGCTCCACAAGCACCAACATTTTCAGAAAAAGCAGAATGATAGATACTGCTGCACCTCTCTAAAAATCCCTGTATAAAATGACTTCTGTCACGGGCTTGAGATGAATGATACGGGAGGACCTACTTGACTTCTGTGGGCTCTGTTTGGTCTAAACAAGTGCACCCCATTGAAAGGCCACCAATATTTGGAAAACTTTGGAGCTCCAAACTATTCCCTTCACATGCAGGACATAACTACAAAGCTAAATCCTACAAATAAAACAAGATTCACATGACTAAATGTAGACATCTATGGGTGAGCTAAACCTTTTTTGTAGTCTGAGATTTTGTAGACTGAGATTGTGCCTTAGGTCTCAGTATAAACATATTCGGACAGGTAAGTGACACCCTGAACTCCACCAACAATGCTGACGGGGTCACACCGATTCCAGTGAAAAGTCCTCTAAGAGGAGTTTAAGGCAGCAAGAGAGAACTGAATTCAGAAGAAATGAATCATGCTTCTAAGATTTACATGCCTTTGCTATGCCCAAGCCTTGTGTTTGGCAAGGAACAACGGGCAAATTGCTGGCTTCCTACCAGCAGCAGCAGACGTGCCTTTTGCACTTTCACAGTCTACATGCCCCTGGTTTCTGTCTGTGTCACAGTCCAGGTCATTTATAGCCAATAAAATATTGCAGTCTGTTCACCTGAACGGACTGAGTTCTTTCACAGACAAACAGAGAAGACATTGTCTGAAGACTGACTAAGCACAGAAACACTTCTCATTGACAAGCATGCATATTTTGTGAATGAGCGAACAAATTAGAGCCACCAATCTAAGACAGGGATTCAGATCCTTCAAAAAGCCAAACCGCATCTTTAACTGGCAGTCTTCAACTGTATCAAGAACCATTCAGAAAATGCAGTCTTGTTACAGAATGGATGCATGGATCCTAGCACAGGGATGCAGATTATCTCTTTTCTGAAGCCCAGAAGAAACTCTGCCTTCCACAACACTAGTGTGTAGGGTCAGAAGTTCACCTCATTAAGTAGCACGCCTTCATTTTCATCCGCTTCATGAAATTGTTCCTTCGGGTCCAGACCACCTCCTCGCCACGTCTTGGCTAGGCTGGCTAAATTTTGTGGTTCACCAAGACTCACACTGCCCTTCAGGGCATCTACCAAGTATTCTTCCACAGAAATCTTATCCAAACTGTTTTTCATGGATTGGTTGACACATTTGGGGAAACTATATTCTAAGTTTAGGCCAGATAAGCGATGCTCACTGTCCTGGTAGTTGAGATCACCATGGAAGTATGTCCCCAGAGCATTATGTTTCGTGGCATAGAGAGGACTGTCCAGATGTGGGAAATGAGGGGGTATTATGTTGTAGGGAAAAGGATGGAGCGTTTCAGGCTGTGGAACACTGTCCCTCTGATAGTGCCGTTTCCAAACATGATTAAGGCACTGAATAGGGCTTATCAACTTATGCAGTTCTGTTTTGTATTGGCTCCTTGGTGAATGAAGTTTTCCCGTGGACAGAACTTTCTCAGGTTTCTCAAATGGCAGTGGATCATAGACCAAGTCCTTGTTAAGTTCTGTAACCCAATAATCGTTTCTGTAAAGAGTATTTTGGTGTGGTTCATCCTCCTAGAAAATAAAACAAAACCAAACAGATGAGCAGGAACCTCAGTATAGCCACCCAAAATTCAACCAAGATTTGTTAGGAGTTTGCAGGGGTCTCAACAGTACCAAAGGAAGGTTTAAGGATTTTCACCTGGACAGGAATTGGCGTGCAGCTCTCCTGTTCTGGAGTTCTAGGACCTCGCCTGCTAGCAGCCACTGTTTGTATTTTCAGCTTGGATCTTTTCTTGTGACGTTTCTTTTTCGTCTTACCACGATGCCTCCCTCTCCAGCAGGTAGGTGCCATCTTCCCCTCCGTTGCATGGGCCACATTGTTAGGGATTTGATCAAGACTGTCTGACCGGCTATTGGAAACCAAAATGCATGAAGTCTCTTAGATCTGACGGTGAAAGCACACCTCCAGTTAACAATTATGACCAACAGAACAAGAATGAGAATTAGCAATTCTGCCTTCTGAAACTTAAAGAATAGAGAATGATAACATAACTTCTTGCCTTCTAATATGTAGCATTTATAACTTCAATATCAAGGTACAGTAGTATAACCAGCATTGTGAGAAAGAAATGTAAGGGGGTGGGGGGAAACAAAGCATTAAGAGTCCCAGAGTTTGCAAATTCTGCAAGGAACAGTGAGACTAGACGGCAAAGTAGAGGGAAAAGCACTGAATGGCTCCAGATTGCCTTGAGGCAGTTTGTGTCTATGATTTATAGTGAACACAGAGATTATGTATAAATGCAATCTATTTTAAAAAATTAATAAATACTTTGAGTAAAAAATTAATAGAAGTGCTCATAATATAAATGTCTGCTCTATTTGAAAGAAAAATAGGCTTTGCACCAAAGCAAAGGGATGACTGAGTGCACTCAAATAAAATAGCTTCAAAAAGCCAAAATATTCTAGCATGTAGAACTCAATCAATACGACTTCTAGGAACGCATATATATACAAAACAGCACTGGCCAGCACACCAGCTGGGGGTCTGTACAAGTAGATACAACTCCCAAGAGGAACATTTGCCTGCAGTTATTCAACACCAGTCACAGTAGATCTTTTTTAATCAAGTTGTGACAGAAAACAGGATATTTGATCTTCAAATGAAGAAATCACAACTGTTGTGTTGATCCATGCAATATATCATCTGCTTTTACTGAACAGCAATGCAGTTCACAGCCAGCATTGCTCTCTCCATCTTATCCTGCTGTTTCAGTACACCACTGAGTGCTAAAAGATCCAGTAAGTAGAGTTCTAGGTGATGGCTTTACCGCTTTTCCTTGAACCTGAACATACAGATGGTGTGCATTGCACATAAAAACCCTAAGAAATGGTTCACTCTGTATTTCTTTGGTTGGTTCATGGGACAATGTCACAAAGTCAGTGGGCAATATCAAACCATGTACCTCATAAGGCCAGATTCTGTGTCTGAAAGTTGCCAGAAAACAGATAGCACCTAATTCTATATCCCAGTCACCCACTACAGAGAGCGCTGAAGCTGCTTAATAAAGCTCCAGTGCTTAACAAAGCTCCCGTGCTTAATAAAGCTCCAGTAAGTGCCCCAACAGGGCACATATTCTGCATGAAGAAGTGGCTCACTCCCAGATGACTTCAGAAAAGCAAGTCCCAGGCCTCCAGTTTTCCATCACAACTGTTACTCCCCCTTTACCACTTTCTGCTTCTTTTCACAACCCTACCTCTATTGTTGATGCTGTCATTAGGTAAAGGTTCTTCTATCATCTCCTTTTGTTTATCCCCCCCAGAAACGAAGTAGTTCCTTTTTTTTAGGACTACTTCTAGCAGCAACCTAAGTTTCCCACAACTTTTCAAAGGGGATGGCATAACGTGGTTTCAAAAGCATCAGGACAGTTCAGTTAAAAAAACCTGAGAATTTTCCCTTGGATCCTTCTACTTCAAGCCCATGAACCTCAACATGTGACTCAGTCATTTCAAAACAAATTTGACAACCCAGAAATAGAGGTAGAAGACAACCAGCAGGCACTGACAATAAAACACTTTGCATTGTCTTGAGTGGTTTGTGCTTAAGCTTCTATTTTCTTCTAATGCAAAAAAGGTTTTGAGGAAGATGCTTGGGAAAGACACACTCTTCCCAAACCTCTGACAGAAAAGCTAATTCAAACAGGAGTGCTTTTGGAAAAAAAAAAATATTGTAAGCACACAGAACCAGGGTTGATTTGGAACAAGCCAGCACACACAACAGTGAAGGTGGGTATTCATGTTAAGGGGTCTCTCACCTGTAACGCTTAGTATGAGCAATAAAGGATCTCTCTGATAAAGTGGGGCTGAACTCCTGACTGTTTTCACCTGTATGAAAGAAAACAGGATCATCATATGTCTTCAATATCAGGCAGTCTCTCCTGGTAACAACTGGGCTAAGAAACAACTCCACCAACTTGCTAAACCAAGCAGTGATCCAGACAAATCACCAAACAGTCGTGCCACATCACCCACACTACATTCTTCCTCCAGCATTAGATAGCTTCCCAGCGCTGATCCCCCAGCTCTTTCCCACCTGACAGCTGTATTTTGTTTTTCTTCTCTTTTCCCCCTCTCTTTTAAAACACCTTTCAGAAGTCAGCCAAGAACAGGTGACCCAGCAGGACACAGATTTATAGTCAAGGCAGCTAGGTGCAATTGCCACATGCTGTTCTGTTATTTATGCTTTATTCAGTGGATGCTGCCACATTATTAGGAGATTTCATGAGCTTCCTAAATAGACACAGGGATGTGTCACCAACTCCACCCCACTTGGGATTACAAATAGATTTCAGCTCAGCTTTCCAGGAGTGCAAAGTGAGTGAAATCTCACACCGCATTACACATTCCTTTTTCTCAATGAAGAGCAGACCACCCTGCTACTTACATTCTGCTTGGGCAATAATAGAAATTGATGCACAGCCTCCTTCTGTTTCTTCTTTTGCTGTTCCTTTGGTGATTACATCATTCAGGATTTTCCACTGACTGTGAAAGATGACCTTCTTTGAATCTTCTACTTTGCAAACACTGCTCTGCTTTTCACTAACTGTCTCGTTCAGCCCCTTGGTAGCTGTGAGCTCCTTCTTGTGCTTGACGGCTGGATCAGGAGCACCTTGGCATGTAATTCCCATCACTGCCATTTCACAGGTTCAGAGAGTCACTGAGTAAGAAAAACCAAAAGGAAAACACTTGTCAAAATACTTCACAGGCAGAAGCAGCTTCAAGTTCAGGAGAAACAGGAGGCTGCTGAAGGTAACGGGTTACTAAATAATTTAAACCAAATCAAGGTCCTACCCAACCTCTGAGGATGGAGCTGAAAAAGAACCCAAGACTGCCAGCTCTCCATCCCTGACTTGTACCATTGAAGATCTGAATAAACAACGTTATTCTCGGTGCTAAAAATATGAGACCACACAGGTTTCAAAGGGGAATTTATTTCTTGGTATATTCCCTTAGCTTAAACACAAACAGTGAAACCATATATGAGAGGGAACTCTTGTATTACTAAACAGGAAGAATATTCACAAAAAAAAAAAAAAAGAAAAAAGAGAAGACATGAAAGATTTTCTCTGAGTGCACCTGGGAGAAATTATACTGCGCTCTCACACCATATAAAATGGCCATAAAATCCTGCTCGCTGCTTTCTTCCTTGTACTCAGTCACCCTCAAATTCATTTCTCATTTTTCCTTCCAATGAAACAAGGCTAGACAACCAGCCTGCCCATACAGAACTCCTCCCTCGCTCCCCTTCCTCCCCCTTAATCACTGATAACTTTTGAAATACTTGGTCAAGCCCGACAAAGTAGAGCCCTTATGGTGTGTCGGATTAATGCAAGTTGGTGTTGGACAGAGGACAGCGACAGTGCTGGAAAAGACGATCCCCTCTGCTTGGCAGCAGCTGGCGAGTCAATCAGCACGGGCTGCTAGCTGACCAGTTAGCGTAAATGTAGCTCCAAACAAGTCCCAGCACATGCCAAATCTTGGCCAATTGGCAGCGCTGAGGAAGGTGGAAGGGAGCCAGGGGTGGAAAGGGAGAAGCATAAAGAAGCATGGAAGCAAGGGGCTACTGGGACAGGACAGGGGTATATTGTGGGGTGGAAGTCAGAAATGTGGAGAGTTAGGGGTTCCCTACAACCACACAGGCAATAATGGCTTTGGTTTTAGCCCCTGATCCCCTCACCTTGGATTCCGGAAAAGTTAAAGCAGTCATTTTCTTTTAAACCAGAATATGCTCTATTGCCCCTTAGTTTCCTAAGTCACTTCTTCCTGCCAGTCCTCTCGCAGCTCAAGTGCAATATCTTAAAATGAACACTTCCATCATTAAACAACCCAGGAACATTCAGAAACCTTAGCAAACACGGACAGTTAAGTACCATGACCCTGATATAGGATGAGGAGGAGGGACATTTGAACGGAGGCCAGTGAAAACAAGATGTCAGCACTGTTACAGGAGCACATCTTTGAGGCTCATCAGTTTAAATCCGCACCAGGGATTTTCTTTTCCTTTTTTTTCTTTCCTTTCCACCCTCTCTAAGCTGTGGCAACAGGGCATTTGCTCTGTGAGGCTCCTGGCAACACAGAGAGCAATCACGAAAATGACAAAACCGGTGGGTGCTCAGTGCCTACGGGGCCACCGAAGCAAGGGGAAAAGAGCCGTTTGGGAGCCAAGTGCATGAACCTCGGTGTGATGTGTAAATGAGTCACCTAACAACCTGGCAGGTGTACAAGGAAAGTCAACAATGACCACATTCAGCAGCTTAAACAGAGAACAGCTGCTGTGCAAAAGAAGCGCTGATGACAGTATCCCACTCATTACGCCCGGCCCACTCCCTCTCCTCTACAGAAATTATGTCAAATCTCAGTGCTGTAAAATAATCCCTTGGAGCAGCAGAAAAAGAGCCTGCCAGATGACTAACCCAAGCCACCAGTGACCAAACTGACAAGTTCAGAGCTATTTTTATACTCGCTCTCTCCTGGTTTGCATTAACTCTCTCTCTCTCCTTGCCCTCCCCTCACCTTCAAGGTCCTTCAAGGTCTGCGGTGCAAACCCATCCCCGTCGCCAAAAAGTACGTAATTCTACAAGTCACTCCTTAGCTTAGTTAAAAGGCAACAGAGGGAGAGGAGAAGCAAAATTGCAAGTCCTCATCGCCCTCTAAAATGGCAAAGAATAACAAGGAAACATTACTGAGATTAAAGTCAACAAAGCACATGCCTCACTTGCAACTAAAAAAAACAAAATAAGGGGTAGGTATTGTAAGCAACGTCCTCTAACACAGCAGCTGCCAGCGCTCAGACAGTTTAATGTGTGACTCAGGTCTACAAGGCCGTGTAGGCACAGAAGCTGCAAGCCCAGCCCAGTTTAACTGTTGCTGCACAATTTTCAGGTGCTTATAAGAATCAAAAACCCAACTGCTTTTATGGTACGTACAACAAAGCGTAGTTGGCAGAAGCTGTGATTAGAAAAATAATAATGAAATGAGAACTTTTACATAACTTTTGAAGCGTAACTTCTCTTGAGGCTACGTATTCAGAACTGAATGGGCTACTCATCCCTGTGCACCTGGAGGGGGTGGCAATCCAGAGAGGAGCAAAGCATTCATAAGGCCCATTAATATGGACATAGGCTCTCAGTCTCTCAGGCCCAGGCCCCGTGCACAGCCTGGGGGAAGCTCTAGGTAAAAGGGAGCCTTGGGCGCAGTAAATGGGTACCTGACGTTTCACAGCAAGACCACTAAGAACAAGATTTACTCACATGAGACACGCTGGAGCTGCAGTTTCGGCTGCCTATTTACTTGCCACCACTCCAGGATGAGCACAGCTTCCTGTACAGACATAAGTTACGTACGTGCAACATGAGGAGCTTCAAGTTATTGAGCTGGAAGGTGGTTGTTTCATACCCCAAACTGCTTCTCTGGTTTTCAAAACCTCCTCTCCCTCCTCCAAGTCACTTAGATTCAACTGTAATTTTCAATTTCAATATCCCTGAGTTTCTTCCTTCTCTAAACGTGTGTGTGGGCTCATTATTTTCAAGGAAGAAAGGGGAAGTCGGGTAAGGATGCAGTAGAAAAAAGTGAATACTACACCCCCAACCCACAATGGGCTTTTGCTAGCAGCGTTAAAGACTGCTTGCTCCTTGTCTTCACTAAGGTTTTACACTCTGGTTAGCAACTGTTAGTTCTCACTGCTGTAAAAAAGAAAGTGCATTTTTACAGAATGAAAGCCAAACACAGTATCAGTTGTGCTGTGGAGGCACTGGTCCGATGGCAGCGGCAACTCCTCCCTCAAATAATGTTTGTGCTCCTGTGAGAAACTCATACACCGGATAAGGTCATCCGAGGCTTGTAGGGAGTCAGAATTAAGGAGGCACTCAAACATTATTAATATAAGAGAGAACCATGTGTTTTCTGCTCCTTTAAAAACCTCCTCCCTCGACCCTGCTTCTAAACAAGTCCCTGTTCACCCTCTTCAGCTCTTCCAGCTCTCAACTGGAAGCTATTTGTAGTGGGGACCTTAAAAGAACATTTCTGTGTTTCATGAAGTTACTATGTCTACAGAAAGAGAGACTCATAGCTGGAAAAAAGTAACGCAAACACCTCTCAAGCACTAAAACACTCTGCAGCACACCTTAATATGGGGTCCTGCTTGGCCTGCCTGGGACAAATCTCCCTTGCAAGGGCTTTCTGGGGAAATTTCAGGTAACATTTTGTGGAGTGGATTTGGTTAAAAAAAGACTTGAAAAAGAGTTTTAAAATACACATAAGACTTCAGAAGTCAGCTTCAAAGCATGCAGATTTCTTCTCCTAGTCTGAGTGCGAATGTTCAGCAGCAGTTTCACATTGACATTTAGTTTGAAGGGAAAAAAAAGAAAAAAAAATCATGTTGTCTCAGTGAGGTTTCCCACTTCCTTATTGAGAAGAGTTTTATGAACAATGCATTAACTCAGGTTAGCTGTCTCTTTTGCAGCTGCTACTGGTTTATTAAAACAACACAAGTAGCATTTTAGCAATGTTGCCTTGCTGACCACTACAACAAAGCAACAGCTGGGAAGAGCCAGGAATTTATGCATCACTAGAGCAGGGTATGTCAACTGAAGAGAAGAACACACACCTTTTGGGGACCTTCCAGTCCTACCAACTGTCAGGAGGTATTCGAGAAAGTGCCAACCCTGCAGTCAAAAGAACCTATCCAGAGTATTAGCTACAAAATCATCACACAAAGATATCAAACCTTGTCTAAACCCACGCGTTTCACCAAAGAAAAAAAAAAAAAAAAGACACTTGTTAAAAAAATGAATCACACTAAAGACCTGGTTTGGGGCCCAAGGAACAGATATATATATACATATATATATATATACACACACACACACGTACAACCCTTTGAAACACCAGGCACCATTTCCCTTTATCCCTGCCTCCTTGCCATTGTCTTTCTCTGCTTGGATGCTATCGACGAGCTTCCTTGCCTGCCCATGTTTCAGATGGAACTGAAATTAAGACGGTTCCGTTTTCAGCCGTGTCAGTTTAAGGCATATTATGGTAGCATGGGCCTGGGGTGGTTATTTAAACAAGCTCAGTGCTGTCAGCAAGGAGAAGTTTCAATTTGTGTCAGAAGGGACTTAAAAAAAAAAAAGTTGTCGCACTCAACACACCCCCTACATTAAAACACACTTAATGCCATTTTAAGTTACCATGTTTTAAGAGAAAAAAAAAAGACGTATCTAAGAGTTCCAAAGTAAAAATAAATAGAATGCCTGACTGATTAAAATACTGGTGAGTCAGATCACCAGTTGCTATTCCAGGATGCTCACAGCCTTCACCTCCTCTCCTTTAACCAGTATTATCCATCCGTCTGTAGAAGGGGCTCCTGTACAATCTTGCCTGGTTCTTCTCAGTCTCTTGTATTGTCAAGTACTGCCGCAGGCAGGTTTAACTGAAGATCACCGGGTAAAGCTAAACCTTCTACCTAAACCATCACGGAACTGCCTGTTTGAAGGATATCAGCCTTGTGCTCATGAGTAAGTTATGTTACAAATGATAATAAACACATAAACATATTCTTTAAAGTGGTTTGATAGTAAATACTTCAAAATCCTGTTTCAGCCATTGGTATTGCTTACTGTAAACACCAGGATAATGAGCTTCAACTGTCTTTTTAGTTGCGAGACCTTAGTATATTGCAATAATTTGGTTACAAAGTCTGTAGGAAAATATGTGACTGGGTTTAACCATCAGCAGAATTTCTAAATGTATCTAAACACACCTATCTTCATTTCCTCAAGTAGAAGCTTGAGTACAACTCACCCCTTAACAATTCTTTTCATGTTGTTGAACAAAGATATGAATAATTCCATTTGCCCAGAGTTTATAAACATCACTGCAACCCCATTCATTCAAAGAAGTGGCTAATTTTTCCAAACTGCTTTGCAAACAAGTATAACAGAAAGCATCAGAACACACTTCAACCTGACATTTTGCCTTCCAGCCCGCTTAGCTGCTCTCATGCAGGCTTTCAGGACACTGCTTAACAACATCCTGATTTTTAAGACCCACTTGTGGAGTGAAGCAATTTCCTAAATTATAACAAGATGGTATAATAAAGCACCTAAATGGACAACTTCCAAAAATAACCACAAACACACATTAAACTCAATTCTGCCCAAGCAGACAGGACTGAGCTTTCACCACTTACTACATTACTTTGCAGCTTGAAATTTCCAATCAGTTTTATAAAATGCCATGTAAGGCTACAAGAAAACAGAAAGGCTGAAAAGCTAGGCAAAATCAAGAGTTTAGTTAAATTTAGTATAGATAGAAGCATTTCTAGGTAACCTTAATTTATGACTGGTCCTGCAAATTCAATTACAATGACTTTATACTACAAAGTAGAAATATGAACTCATCAGGGTAGTTTCTAACTGCCCTTCCTGAGCAAACTCCCATGAGACAAACTCTCTTATTCACTGCAGAAGAGAACTGCCTTTTAGACAAGGTCCATTTTCTTCAGGGCCCAGGGCCCTGGCATCACTAAACTGTGACCAGCCAAGCCCAGTTTCCTACAGATTAAAGTCCCACATGTCTAGCCCTCACAGGCCTCCTTCTGGTCCCCCCATGCATCCTTTTGACCTCCCTTCTCCAGCACCTCCAGACCCTTTCCTAACTCAGGTCTCTTTTACTCTGAGCCAGCTGCTCTTCTTGGAAATCAGAAATTTTTCTGTCTTCCAGACCTCTATCCCTCTGCCTCCACTGACTGATGCTTGGCAGTAAGCTTCCTAAGTCGCAGAAGGAAAGTTAAAGAGACAGCATGGTCACGTTTGCCTCCACCTTCTTAACAGCCAGAGTAGTAATTAGGCACCACATTGCTGTTACAACAAAAGCTCAGCTCTACTTTCTCACATTTAACACTGAAATAAGATTCAGGACAGACAGTGGCAAAGTTCATTAACTTCAGCGATGTTGGATCAGGTCCCACAAAATCCTTTTGGTTTTTTGGTTGCTACATGTCTGTCTGTTATACTCCTTCTTCACAGCATGCTATACAAAGATTCACTCTCTTGCAGCAGTTAAAATTTAATAGTTAATAGCAAATGACTCATTCCAAAGGAATCTAGTGGCTGTGCCAATAACAGATTTTAACTTACTTAAAATGCAATAAAGCAGCACACTACAGACACATATTTCACAGCCCGATTTGATTATTCTTATCACTAATGTCACAGCAAAGAAGGTGCGAGTTATTACTCATAAAAGGGTTCAGAAAGCCAGTTGAAAAAGAAATTTAGACGTTGTTTATGGATGCTAGTTTCAGAGTGCTGCTTCTTACATGTGCAAAGCACTGAACACATGTTTCTAATGTAACCGATTAAAGTAGACAGGAAGCATCTGAGATCAACCACAGCAGCAACTTATTAATCAGCAAAGAAGCATTTTAACCTTTTGCCAGAAAAAAAAAAAAAAAGGACGCGTCAAAGAGAAGTGCTAGGGCTAAATGTGAGAGGCGAGCAGACAGGCAGTTTAACTGAAGTTCAGATCTTATTCAGTCGTATATTTTGATTAGCTGATCTCAGGCCTGCCTCCTCCTCCCCTCTCCAGGGACAGGGATGGCTTTGGAAAGCAGCACCTAGCAACATCGAATTAACACGGCAAAGGCTGCGGCTTCACCTCTTCTCTCCGGCGGGTGCTCCGGGACAGGCGCGGCTGGCGGGGAACCGGGGAGCTCAGGAGGCGAGGAGAGGACCGGGAAAAACGGAGGTGTGGGCAGTGCGTGCAGGGGAAGGAGAGCGGCTGCAGCCGGTCCCAGGAGGGGCCCGTTAGGCGGCGGGCACCGCTCAAAGCTCCCCGGTACTCCCGGGCGGCCAGGGCCCGTCCCGCGGCGGGCACCGGCTGCGGGGCGGGCTCCGCCCGGGCCGGGCAGCGAGCAGTGGGCTCCCTCACCCCCTCCTCCCGCAGAACGGCCGCGGAAGCGGCGGCGCCGGCCGGCAGCGGGCTCCGTCAGGCCCTACCGGACAGAGCCGCTCCACGGTTCCCGGACCGAACGCTGCCCCCCCCGCCGGGATCCCGCCCCCACGGCGGTGATCGGGCGCAGCCCCGCTCCGCTCCGCGCTCCCCCGAGCGGCCGCACCTACCGCTTCGGCCCACGGCACGGCCAGGCGCGGCGCAGCCCAGCACGGCGCAGCGCGTCCCCTCAGGCCTCCTCCGCGGCGCCCCGCTCACTGACAGGCGGCGGCCAGCGCCGGCCACGCCCCCCCCGCCGCCGCGCAACCAATCGCCGCACCGCCGCGCCGCGTGACGACGCCCCGCTCCCGCCCACACCCGCAGCGCGCGCCCCGCCCCGCCCCGCCCCGCCGCCCGCGCGCGCCCAACCACCGCCCGGGCCCCGCCCCGCCCGTCTCTCCGGGAGCGGCGCGACCCTGGCCGGCCGGGGAAGGCCGGGGGCGGGCGGCGGCGGACCCGGGTTTCCCAGAAGCGGGCGGGGCTTCCTGCCCAGCATTCCCCGCCCCCCCCGCTTCCTCCGGCCGCCGCCGCCGCGCCGCGCCGCGCATGCGCGAGCGGCCGGAGGGGCACCGCGAGGGCAGCGGCGCGGAGGCGCCCTGTGCGCAGGCGCGGGGGAAGGGGGCGGGGCGCGCGTGCTCAGTGACCGTTAAACGGCCGCCGGTCTCCCCATGATTGTTCTTCGGATCGGTCGCGTCTGGCGCTGGAGCTGGAGCCTCGGTCCCTCACTCCGCCGCCCGCGCCTGCCCGGCGGCGCTGCTGTGGCCGCCTGCCTGGGCCTCGCCGCCTCAGGAAGGAAGGGAGGCGGGAAGCGGGCCGGAGCGGCGCTGGCTGGGCCGCTCGGTTCGTAGTGTGGCTGCCGGCATCCTCGGTAGCCGCCTTTCTGAGGTGTTGTGCTTCGGGAAGGGCGGTGGTGTAGAGCTGTAGCGGCTGTACGAGCTTTTCCGGGAAAGCTTACTAAGTGGGATTTGCCCGTGCGGGTGCTGCAGGACTGTGCAGCTTTGATCGAGGGGACCGGAGCCGCTGTAGGATAGTGTTATGTCTGTGAGCTGCCTCTTTCGAGACTTATTGCCTTACGAATTAAACTGCTTTTGGCTCAAGAAGCTGCGACTTTCTATTGACTTACTTTTTTCCTTCCCTCGTCTAAGATTCTGTCACCAATGAAATGCTAAGAGAAAGGCTGCAAGAAGGGACATCTGCATCTGGTGTCAGAGCTGCATCAGGGATGTGGGGGGGATGAGGATGAGCCTTCATCCCCAGTCACCGTGCAGGTGATTGGAAGGGTTTTAGTCCTGCTGTGGAGGTGACATTTTTGCATAATGTAAGTTTGTGATAACCTTGATGGTTTTTTCCCCCTCAGTTAGCCTCTGATGCTCCCCAGTAAGTGACAGTTTACTCATCAGATTATTGATGCTAAAGGAAGGGGTCAGCATGGGTAACTCCTGATCCTTGCCTCAGAAGGGTGGCATGGAAAATAAATAATTTCAGAGCTCTTGAGAAAGGACTCTGATACCCTTGCTTGGCCCCTCTGGATTTGGACTCCTCCATTGCGGGAGGGTGACTCACAGTTGTGGCAAAGAGTCTGCGTATGATAACCGCTGTGATGGTGCACTGAGCAGTCTTGAAATTTGCAGTAGCAAGATCCCATGTCCCTCACCTGCATAGTAGTTTGGCTCTGTACAGGTGCTCAGGCTCTCTGTGTAGTTTGGAGAGAACTTTTCAGTCCCGAGAGCTCTTTCCGAAGAGAACAGAGCTATATTGTGTTGCAGAATAATCCCCTGTTGCATGGTTACAGTACAAAACCAGAGTTAAATGAGCCCGTTGCTGGCATATGTGGTATGTTCTAGTCAATAGGCTGTTCTGCAGGTTATTCCAATACTTTTGGAAATGATTGGTGTGGAAATAGAAAATGCTGGGCCTGGGGTTGCTGCCATTAGGTCAGCTCTGGCAAGAGGGTGGTTTTCAGTCCTGCCTGGAGGAACTGAGCTGTGGTCAGCTCTGAGTGGGCTGTATGGAGAGAGCTGAGCTTCAGGGACGGGTTCGTGTTGTGTGCTTCAATGCTTTGGCAGCACGTGTTGCAGTCACAGAACCTGGGATCCACCCGATCTCTAACATCTCCTGCATAAAGAATCATCCTAGCATTCAAGCAGTAGGAAAACCTCCAGTGGGGAGGGAGTTGCAAAGTGCTGTGCTAATGACTGCTCACATCTTTTTTCAACCTCTCTTGCTATCTTATGCTGGCTTAAAGAATGTGGGATGTCTGCTTGTTGAGATGAAGAACAATTAGAGAAATTTTTACGAGGCTATGCTTTTCAGGAGTTGAAATAATTTGACAATAGCTCTGCTCTTAAAAAAAAAAAAAAGGCAGTCTTTGTTAGGTTATTTTTGCCAAAATAGTTGAGGTGATCATAATGTTGCATTTAGAGGTATTTATGACCTTGACATTTTTATCTCAGTGGAAAGATCAAACAAAGCTTTTGACAAAATATAATGGACCTTAATGCTCATTTTGTGGGTTTTGAACAAGCCACACTTTCCACTGCAGTTACCTTCTGTAATTGTCTGAAGAGGGTGGACAGGAGGTAGACAGGACTGAGAGTTTGAGAAGCACACGTGGAACATGTTACAAGCCCAGGTTTGATACCGAAATCCAGAATACTCTGCTTTGCTTTTGTGGTTAAGTTATGTGAAATGAATCAGTGGTCTCCATCAGCTTACTGGTAAAGTAAGTTTGTCACTCTTGCAGCTGTGAAGAATGTCTTGAAAGCACAAACAAAGTGTAAATAATGTAATGATGACTGCTCCAGTAAGCAAGGAGTATTTGTGGCTTATGGTAATAGCTCAAAAGATGCGAAGAGTCCATTAGCTGGAAATAACAGGAGCATGTACTGATCTGTCAGAGCAGAAAAAGCCTGTTTGGAGGAGGGTGAGGTGGGTCTGACCCACTGACACCAAAGCAACCCGTCTGGCAGAGCTGGGAGATGGGCACTGGCTGCCCAACCTCTGCTCTGCCCTGTCTCTGTAGTTAAGGGGCATGTGGAGCCAAGCGCTGGTTTCTATTGTGGCAATAAACCCCACAAGTAGTTATCAACCTGAGTACCAATGGAGCAAATGCAAATATAGCTGTGTTCCTATTTATTTAAATTGCACAGGGTGTATCAGTTACTTGATTTGGAGAGTTAACATGCATAGCTACTGTAATAATTGGTGCAGAATATGCATAGCTCTTCCATTGGGTAACCCAATAATGCCAAGACCTACTTCTCAGAATCTGTGCTGTGATCACAGTTACAGCTCAGAGAGCACAGTTAGTTTCACAAAAGACCTTTTGTTCCTGCCTGACTTGATTACAGTGATCTACTCTGGGACCACTGATCAAAAAAGCTTTTAACTTGGAGTTTTCAATGTCTTACTCCATGTTTGGTGCTCACTGCATGTGTGCAAGCCAAGAGCAGCCTGTTACAAGTAGGGAGTTGTATAAGAACTTGAACCAGGCAGGCCTTTGGCAGTGTGAACTTCAGTCTGGGTCTAGAGATGGGGATGGCTCATGCTACCTCGGTTGATCTTCAGCCTCATCCCATCAACCCAGTGTCAGCCCCTGTGGCACGTTGCTGTTTTAACAAGGGAGAGTTCTGACTGCTTTCCTTCCCCCCCAGCCATTTGCCTGCCGCCCCCGGCTTTACATGACTGCAGTCTGTGCTCTCTCATCCTAATCCCTCTCCTAGAAACCTAAGTCCGTCCCGTGTGTGTGCTGCTGAGCTTGCAGTGCTGGAGGTATGGGAGTCGAGGATGCCTTATGTTACTGCTGGCTTTCCCAGAGTTGCTGTTCTTGGTTCAAGGTCTCCCCTTGAAAAAGAGGGTCACCTACTTTGGTTTGTATCGAAGTTTGGCATCTGGATGTGGGTGGCTACACTGGAGAACCTGTGTGGAGTAACTTGGGGGAGGGCTTGGGGTTGCTCAGCCAGCCAGATTGCTGGAAGAAAGGCATCCCCAGGAGCTGCACACCTGTCCGAGGGTGACCCTGAGGGGGGCTGCGGTACCTCCTGTGTGGGAAGAGCTCCTCTACCAGGTAGTGTGGGTGATGATGACAAAGCAGTGCTCTGTCCTCCGGCGGGGATGCAGGATGGACATGTCAGCTGCAGAGACGCTCCTTTGGTGTGGGGCCTGGAGCTCTTAAACCTGAGGTAACTGGACTGAGACCCCGCTTGTTTTGCTGTAACGTTTGGAGCCAACTAGAGCCAGAATGTGTAAAACGGGGTTCATTCTTCAGAACTTAAACCTGAAGCAACTGGTTGAAAACTTCACCATTAAAAAGTTTCACTTCCCAAATAGTACTGTGTTCTATAAATACCCTGTGCAGTGGGATATGACATTTACTCCTACACATGAGACACAGCGTGCTTTGCAACTTGCGTACTCCGGGCCTTAACCCTTGAGCCCTCTTTGGGTAAACACAAGGCGAGAACCCCACCTCTTCTGTGGAACAAACTCGTGCTGCAGCCTGCGAGCTGGTGTGGGTTGCTGTAGAGTGAATGGGAGTGGAATTGCACCCAGATTTATCGCACTTAGTTTGGAAACACTTTTTTGAGCTCTTGGGATATTTCCTGTAGCTAAAGGTCTTGCCTTAGGAATAACAGTGCTTTATGCGTGCTCTTATCAACAGATCTCGGAGCGCTTTCCTGCCCAAACCAAAAGTAGTACTTGAGGTAGTTTGCTTTAATTTCTGACTCCACTGCTGATTTATGATCCTTCACAAATTCCTTAGCTCCTTGGTTTCAGTCTTGTGTAAAACATGAGACTGCTTTTCACCTGTTCTTTGAGTTGCGTATGTTGTGCATATATACTTGAAACTTAGAGGGTAGGCTCTGCCCTTTGTAGGGTGCGCTTAGGTGCTGATGTTTTACAAATATCCTATATAAATATATAAACATCCTCTATCTCTCTCAGTGGGAGTAGGTTTGTAATATCCCTTTCTAACTGAGAAAGAGATGAAGACACCAAGATTAGTAGATTTAAAAATTAATGGGTTATCTTATCTCATCCTCTTGTATAATGTCACTTTCAATGAGCTGTGTATCACAGCCAGACTTGAACTTGGGCAAGGTCAGCAAAGCAGTCCAGTGCTGCAGCTGTGCCTCTGAGGGAAACGGAGCCTGAGACTTTAAGGACGCTTACGGGTATGATGTAGGCACATGACTGTTTCTCTGGTGCTAAAAGACTCTGCAGAAGAGGTCCGCAGAAATTAATCTTAACATTGGAGATAGATTGGCTGGTTTTGTAATCTCATTGGGGTGGGAGATATGCAAACAAACAAAACTTAGGCCTTTGTAGAATGGGTCTGATTCTGATCTCGGTTACACAACACTGATGTCATTCCTTTCAACTGAATGGCATGTTCATGGCTTGTGCCAGTGAAAAATAGGAAACAGCCTCAATGGCTTGCAAATTTTTTTCATCAGCTCTTTTGAATACCAAGCAGTTCCAATTAATCGGAGTTTGGCCCCTGCAGGGAATACTCTTCTGTATGGCTTCCTCTTATCTTTGCCAAAGTATGATCAAATTGCTTGTCTTTCTGAGCAAGTTCTGCTTTTGGCTCTGGTCTATCATCAGGAAACACATGTCAGCGTTTAACAGCTGTGCGTCCTGTTCCGAACGAGCTCTCGAGCTGAGCTAGATGTGTTTGGAGCAGGGCTAGCTATCATTTGCTCGTTTATGGTGAGGATTATCGAGTAAACATTTATTTTGCCCCTCTGCTGTGGAGGTCACCTGAGGATTTCAGCACTTCACCAACCAACATTTTGTGAAGCTGAGTCTTCATGGGATTCTTCTGTGGAGGCACCAGCGTATGAAAAGAGGAAATGAGCACTGGAAAGACAAAGCCAAGATTATTAAAAGCAGCCTCTGATTTTGGGTCGTGGCTGCACAGTTCAAGGAAATTTAAGCATGTCTTGTAGACTACAGGACTGCTGTTGTAGTGCTGGCTCCTTTTTGGGAGGGGGCTTAAAGGGTTTCCAAACTCAGCTACCTAAAAATCACTTTTCTGAGAGTCGAAGGTTGTATCAGAAGCAGAGATGCCACTCACCGAAGCCTTACAGTATCTCGGATGTTTAAGGATATGTTAGAAAATAAGCACAAAATCTGTCAGAACATTACAATATGTGTGGGGTTTGGTTTTTTTAAGCCACAGCTCTGGGAGTTAAACAGTGAATGAAAAATTCAGATGTTGCTTTTTAAGAAAGAAATTCTTTCTATATAGTTTGGAGAGATCAAGCTCATGAATTCTGAGAAGTTGAGAGGTTGACAGTACTGCTTCAGTGGAGTACTCTTTGCTTTAACAGGTTACTCCTTAACCCAAAATGAACGACTGCTTCCTCTGAGGGAACTGGCTGTAATTCAACTCATTGTGGCCATTTGTCAAAAATATATCCCGGCTATGACTCTTATTCATTAGCACTTGGATCTACAGATCCAGAACTTTTTTTGGCGGAAAAATGGCACTGGATTTTCAGAGCAGCTTCTAGAGGGACTTCGCCTTCACCGATGTGAAGAGATCAGTAATGGAGAAGTTGATGGAGATGCAGATGCATGACCCCAGCAGCTAATGTGGTGATCGGGACTGAAGTATCTCAGCAGAAGGAAGAGCCCGAGCTGATATTTGCTCCACACGTTTTGCGTTGTGTATAAAGAGGACTTTGTTCTAGATAGCTGCTCTTGTTACATCCCACTGTAATTTCACTATGTGACACAATGCAGATAAAACGTTAGTCGTTATTTTTAGATCCCTGGCAGTTAATGTTATACACTCCAAACCTAAGAAGGCCAGCCAAAACCTTGGGTTTGTTGGTTTATTCCAGTAGTTGCTGGCTTGCTCCTTCCATGGGCCCTGGTGGAGCACGTGTAGACACAGGGCACTCTGGGAACTCGTGCATTCATTTACAAGAATTAATCCAGTTAGCAAATTTTTAAAATCCATAGGGTGTGGACAAAAACTGATTGGCTTACTCTGGTTTCAAAGCTGCTTCCTCTCCAAATTGCAATAGTCTATAAATGACCATTTTTTGCATGTATTGCCCTCGGTACATAGGGGTAGGAAGGTGACAACACCGCATCTGTACTATATCTCAGACAAGATTCTGTCAGCATCCAGGGACTGATCTCTGCTGGGCAAGTGAGGCTGAGTAAATGAATGCCCTTTACTAAGGTGCAGGGATGGTGGTTACCTGGAGTAGAGCTGCAGCTGAGGGAGGCAGAGGTGGGTAGCATGGTCCAGTGAATCGGGCATCAGCCCCATGCTGTCTCTAGTGTGTAGGGCAGGTGTGTGCTGCAATGCGGGTGTCTTCAGGTGCCATCGCTAGAGGATACTTTCCCTGTTATGGTACACAGCCATGTTATTTCCCTGGTAGGCTGAACACAGCCATCACCCCCAGGTCTTGCCTCGGCAAAGGTGAAGGGTTCGCTCTGGCTCCAGGGGCTTGGAAGCACCGCTGCTCCCAATGCTACGGATGTAGGCTTTGGAACAAACTCTCAAATAGACAAACAGCGTGGGCCTGACCCCAGACTTTGGCTTCAGGCATTTCAACTCTGCAATTGCTGTTGAATGCCATAATTTGGAAACTTGTTACAAAACATCCTGAGGTCTGTGTTTGCGAGGCAGTCAGGATTCCCCCTGCCTCTACACAGTCTCTTACTGCATTGGTAAGACCTGCTCCAGCTTCTTGCAAGGCTGGAACATTCAGAGCCATCGCACCAACTAACGGTGGGTAGCGTGGACATGTTGCCTGCGACAGGAACAGATCCAGCAATGTGGTATGAAAGCAGAGAGGAAATCCTGAGAGCGTCGAGACAGGGAGCCTCGAGGAGACTCAGCTGTCGGCGGCTGCTGTTGTGCAGCCTTCCTTCTGGAATGTCCTCTTTCATCCCAGCCTCTGTCCTCCACTTGAACCTTCAGAAAACCCGAGCAGTCGATAAGCTCTCTCGTCTTACAGGCATTCAGATGGTCTGAATTAAAAACCAGCAGCTGCTGCTGCCTGCTGTGTGGTATTTCCACTGCATTTCTTCAAAGTGGCTGTCCCCCTGCCTTGCAAGAAGGTCAGCGTGGCTCTGTGTTCACACCTCCTCCCAGCCCTACCATTTAGCAGGTTTCTCTACTTGGCTGCTACATCCCGGTCCCCCGTGCAGGTTCTTGCCATGCTCCAGACTGCCACCCTGCCCAGACACCCCTGCCACCCACCCTGGGGACTCCACAGCTGCCTTCAGCACTGCTCTAGCACAAAGTGACTACATGCAATTCTAATGCGAGTTACTGATTTTCTCAGATTGGAAATATGATAAAATGTTGGAAATATTACATATTTTCTCTTATTTCTCCTATGTGGTGGGAATGGCTACTGCAAAACAGCAAAGGGAAGGCAGTCAACTGCAGTCCAGCTGCGGGCATCTCCAGTGCTTTATTCAGTTTTTACTCTGGGTATCCTCTCCCACTCCTGATGTCCCCAGATTCCCACCCAGCTCCTCAGTCCAGTGCCACCTCCATTGGCATCCCTGCTCTCCCCCCAACTCTGCTGATCTCCTACTTTCAAAGTCTTGCTTCCACCCATCTGTTCATCCCTTTATCTCCCAGTGAAAACCCTGCCTGTAAGATCCAATAACCCTCTCAAACCTCAGAGCTTTACCTCCCTCTTTGTCACGGCTTTCATGTTTAAGTTTCCAGGAGAAGGATGATCCTGGTGGAGGGAGCCAAGCTTGGCATGGTCCTTGTCCCTGCTGTCATGCGTGAAGAGAGCTGAAGAGAAATATGCACAGGGTTCCTTCTGCATGGCTTGTCCCCAGGAGCGAGCAGGCACAACCGCAGGGGGAACAACCGGGGCTCGGAGCTGGGCATGAAACAAGGTACAGGCATGTCCAAAGGCATCTCATCTACAAGACGATACAAGAAGATGACATTCCTCCTCCTCAAACAAAATACCTAAAAAGGAGAAAGATTTATTTCACCAGCCTTGATGGCTAGATTGGGGGGGGGGGGGGAGTGTTGCTAGCTAAATATTTACAGACGGATCGATCGGGGTTTATTGCAGGCAGGCAAACCGCAGCTAATATTAGGACCTGACAAAACCTGCAAAAAACAACACCCAAGGTATCTTTGCTTTCCTAACGTGGAAAGTGCCCTTTACAAAATAAACTGGGAGCATCCAGGCACTGGGTAAATGCAGGGCCTGTGGATTTGCACTTTGTGAGGATCCTTTAGCTTCTGTGCCAGTAAATGGGACTTCTGCAATGTACCTGCAGGAGGAGACAGGCAGTGCCTCTTGCCTCTGCTCTTCGATACAGCCTTGGAAATTCTGGTAGCAACAGTTAGGCAGAATCCTTGTTAGACAGGTCACGGGATGGAGCAGGGGCACAGCACTAAGAAGGTCTTTCCGCAGATTCCCCCACTTTTCTTCCTTGAAGCAATAGTGCTCCAGCAAGAGCAGCTGGCTCAGTCTTTGCTTATGAAATGAATTACGATAAATCAAAAGTGTCAGGGACTGGAATTTCTAATCAAATTAAACCAGACTCTAAAAAAGCTATAAATGGAAGCGGGTTAAAAACTCAATCGGACATTTGGTATTAATCTTACAGAAAAACGCATGCAATGCCTTAAAGTTAATTATGTATTAATCTGTTGCAAAATAACAAAAGCCTTTAAATCATGCTGCAGAATGGAGATTTTGTTTTCATGTATGATCCATCCACAAGATAAAAAGAGAATTCACACCAGCGAAATGGCAAAGGCAACGTCAAGCCGTCTCCATCTCCCCTGTGCTCCCTCCTCCAGGACTGCCCGCCCCGCACCTGAGATCCTGCAGGCTTTCAGCCATTCGTGGGGCAGCGGCAGAGCATGGTGCTGCTGTGACACCCCAGCGCCTTGTGCTCCTGCGCTGAGGCTGGTTGCTCAAACCTCTGCAGCCCAGCCTTGTGCCTCTGCCCCGGCAGGGAGGCAGCACCAGGCACGGTCAGGCTCGCTTGTGCCCTGTGGATCAGGCTGTCCAGCACTGCTTTGCCCGGCACCGTGAGTCCCAGAGCAGCAGAGGTAGCTCTGCTATGCCAGAGCCAGGTGTTTTGCCAACCCACACGCTCCCAGCTTCGTCAGGAGCCAGATCTTCTCCCTCCACACTGAGCAGCTCCCATATATCCCATATATCTCCCTGGAAACATTCAAGTGCAGGTTGGACGGGGCACTGAGCAACCTGATCTAGCTGAAGATGTCCCTGTGCACTGCAGGGGGGTTGGACTGGGTGACCTTTAAAGGGCCCTTCCCACCCAAACCATTCCATGATTCTGTGATACAGCCTGGGCATGTTTCAGCCGGATCCATACCTGCATGGTGGGTGCGATGTCTCAGCCTTTGCAAACCTTTTAAGTTCTACCCCTTGCTCTTCGGAGCACAGCTCAATACGTGCCTAACAGTCCTGTTGTTGATGTTAATAGTGCAGGTTAGAGTTGGCAGTGAGATCAAAACGTGTTTGCTGCAAGATTGCACTGGAGAGGTGGTCCCATGAGCTGTCGTTTTTTCCAGAGGAAGCTCGGGGCTGGTCATGCAACAGCCGAAAGGGTTAAAGCTACAGCATTCCAGCCCGCACCAAACACCCAGCCTCTAGACTTCAACCAAAGTAGCAGTTGTTGGCACAGGCACGTATGCGGATGAAGTCGCACATCTCTGTCTCTCACTGGGTTGCGCAAAGCCAAGGTTCATGGGGCACGCTATTCACTCGAGGAATCCGGTAGCAAGAGCAACAAAACAGTAACGGGTTTGAAAAAGACAACAAGAAGCCCCATGGTGAGTCTGCTGGGCATCCAGATAAACAAATCCACACTCTTCAGAGCGCGTATTATTGGCTTGAGGGCTAAACCAACCCATTCCTATACTGTTCCTGTTGTCCTAAACCTGTGCCATTCTGATTCGGATAACCTCTCCTCCCCAGGGGCTTCTTTTGTCACAAAATGGCTCCCCATAGGGCCATCCATCATCCTGAGGTGGTCTGAATTAGTTGGTCACTTAATAAACTGAGAAATGAGTCAGCTCAGACTTTTACAAATCAGAAGCCTTCAAGTAGTCCTAGACATCTGTTATTACCACACAGGTTTTTTTGGGAGTCCTTTTTCCAAGAACAATATCTGAAAAGAGGGTGAAGCCCTCCCAGCAACCATTGCTGTTCTGTAGCGCAGAGAAGGGAAGTAGTGCCGCTAGATTAAATGCCCTCAATCTCAGTGAAAGCGCACGGCATTTATCCATGCAATTCTCCAGGCAAAGTCTGGGAGCAGCATTTGTATTTGATTCATTCCCGTTACAAGCTGGACTTACAAAGATTCAAGCTGAGCTTTGAGGAACCTTTCTGGAGGTCACCATAACTTCAAATTTTCCATCCAGTCCTTTGCAGCGCTGGATGGGATGCAGCTACCAGGTGCAAAATCCTACCTTGCAGACAAGGGGGGGAATAGAGTCTCCTGCGGGGGTCTGGCTGACAGTGCTGATCCTTTTCTGCCAGATGTGCACTTTTCTGTTGATCAAATCAGAAGGAAGATACTCTGCTCTGGTGAGACCTCACCTGGAGCCCTGCGCCCAGCTCTGGAGCCCTCAGCACAAGAAGGACATGGAACTGTTGGAGTGGGGCCAGAGGAGGGCTACTAAAATGATCCGAGGGCTGGAGCCCCTCTCCTGTGAGGCCAGGCTGGGAGAGTTGGGGGTGTTCAGCCTGGAGAAGAGAAGGCTGCGGGCAGACCTGAGTGCAGCCATTCAGGGCTTAAAGGGGGACGATAGGAAAGACGGAGAAAATCTTTTTAGCAGGGCCAGCTGTGACAGGACAAGGGGTGATGGTTTTAAACTAAACCAGGGTAGGTTTAGACTGGATCTAAGGAAGAAATTCTTTACAGTGAGGGTGGTGAAACCCTGGCAGGGGTTGCCCAGAGAGGGGGTGGAGGCCCCATCCCTGGGAACATTCCAGGCCAGGTTGGACAGGGCTGTGAGCAGCCTGATCTGGTTAGCGGTGTCCCTGCTCCTGCAGGGGGGTTGGGCTGGGTGACCTCTAGGGGTTCCTTCCAACCCAAAACATTCTATGATTCTACGAAGTTTTGGAGGAAAAGGAAATGGAGTCAACAAGGGCTTTCTGGCCAGCAGCATGCACGTGGCCTGAGCTCCCTCCTCGTGTCTAGCCGAGTCCCTATGCTGTTTGGGTATAGAAAGGCAGGTTCTTCTTGCAGGTGGACCCAGGACCACAAAAGAGCCTGGGGTATGCTCGGTAATGAACTTCTGTTACTGCCAGATGCTTAAACCAGCTTGAGCCTCACCCTTGGATAGAATCAGAAGGGACCTATCCAGACACAGTTTTTTTGGGATGAGGGTGCAGGTCTCGTGCTGCCACTGCAGAAAAAAACCCAAATTGGGAAGGGTTCAAGAAGACTTACAGGAATGACTGGAGGTGGGACAAACCCACCTAACAGACTAAAGCAATGCTATATTGAGTTTGTTCAACTAAGAAAAGGTTAAGGAGTGACTCAGTCAGTTTCCAATGAGGATTCTGATGTTAGAGGATATTTATTTTAACAAATAAAAGAACAAGTGCTGACAACTGGGAGGAGAAAGGAGGCGAATTCAGGCTGGCATGAAGAGCAGGAAAGGCTCGTTGGATCCACTCTAACAATTCTCCACCAGTCAAGTCCTGAAATCAAATCACGCATCCATCTAAGCTGCGGGCTTGCCCATCTCCTGCATGAATTTCTGCATTAAAATAAATGGGTCTGGCCAAACATGGAACTGCAGCAAAAGATAAATCAATCATTATATCTTATCCCTGCCTTGTGTCATGTTCCACTGTACATGGTTTGACTCAGAGACAAACTCTTTGTTTTGGCTCATGCAACACCAGATGCGGAAAGAGCCCTTTTCATCGCCAGGATCCCAAGATGCTCTTGCAACAGACATCATGGGGAGAAGTTGTTGCCTTGCCAAGTTTAGATGGGAGCCTAATTCTGTTCTCCATATATGCAGGCTTAGACATGTCTTAACCGATCAAAGAATTATTATAGATAAGAGCAACAACTCTCATATTATCAGAAAGCAGCTTCTGCCCTGTGAAGATAAGAAACAGGTTCTTCTTTTTTAACATAAATGCACCACTTTGAAAAGTCGCTTCTAAAGAAAAAGAAACCAATGTCTTCCTGAAGAAAAACGTGTCTAAGGAGAATATAACACATCCTTCATCCCCTCCTACCCACAGGAGACTTCTCCCTCCTGCCACATGCAGCTTGGACTTGTGGATAAAGGACAGGGCTGCACCACCTGGAGCCACATGGATTCTCCCCATTCCCTGAGCAGAAAGCAGCGTTTCCCTGCCTGCTTCACCAAAGGGCTGCATAGGCTATTTTAAAAAATCCAAAGATCACTTTTGCCAGTGATACCATTTTTTAGGACTGGTCCCTCTGCTCCTGGGCTGGGAACAGCAGCTCTGTTATCTGCTCTGTATTTATCCAGTTAAGAGTGCAGAGTCCACCATGGACGTGTGAACGAGCGATGGCCAGCTGGATGCAACCTCTTGCCTGCCGCAAATGCAGCGTTGCTCACCTGGATTCATTCCACCCATGAGCTGGTCTGGGAGACCGACGCTTGAATCGTGTGGGCTGCGTCTGTCCCAGCCTGCAAGCACACGGCGCGAGGACTTGTTCCAAGATCACCTCGAGTTTTTCTCAGAGAACTGTAGGGGATTTACCTTTCAAGGAAAGCCTAAGGAAGCTTTGGGCAGGATGGTGCCAGAAAGTTGGGATGAGCTTCTGAGCTGTGCTCGCTCCAGCTCTCAACTGTAGGGCTGCTGGAGCCGGCAGGGTTAATTCAGCTATTGCAGGGGTCATTTTGTGGCCTGGATATTGAGTTTCTGGACACCACAATGGCTCCAAGCTGGGGCAGAGAGGGCTGAATGATGGCAGACGGCTGGCCAGGCCATCCTTTCCTGTGCTGCAGCTTTACATCTCAAGCACGTGAGGACAAACCCATGCAACACCCCAGGGAGCTGCAGGCAGAGGTGGATGGGAGGTTGTGCTCCAGTTCATGTTCTTCGCCGCTAAAAATAAAATGTTCCATAAATGAGGCGGATCGAAGATCCATCTGGGAAAGCACCTTGTCACCAACTGGATCAGAGCGAGGGCTCTCCAGCAGTGCCTTCTGGAGTTGAAGGATGGGTTTGCTCTAGCCACTCTGCGTGACACCTATGGTACTGCTGTGCTGGGGGGAAAACCCTGAGGAGCCAACAGGGTATGTGGGAAGGAGTCCAAGGACAGGTCCTTTCCCAGCAAACACCCCTGGTTTCCAGCAATGTGCAGCTTCGGGACTTTCTGCACTGGATGTTGTTTCTGGACTGGTGCTTATCAGCCTCTGGGGTAGCTCCCACTTTTGGAGACAAATGCACAGGAGGAGACACAAGAGTCTCTGGGACCCACACTGCAGCATTCTCCAGCCTTGCTGCATGGACCAGCCGCTCTCGGCAGTTTCCTCTTGGCAGGAATTATTAATGCTGAAAATTGGCACTTGCATATTTTCACCAGTGCAGCAGGGTCACCCGGCTCTGCCAGGTCATGGTCATGCCGCCTGCCTCTTCCCAGTGTCGGTGTGCGCCTGAAAAACAAAAATCCAACCAGCGCTCAGGTCTCTTCCAGAAACAATTACATCATGTTGAAGCCATCAAGCATGTGATTTCCTAGCCCAGAAACTGAAAGGAGCCTCTCTCCAGGAGAGGGAGAGAAGCCGTGCAAGAGCTAGCTGGGATTTGGGAGGCAAGGCTTTATCTGCTCGCCAAGGAGGCTGTGTTCGAGCAGGACCCCCGCCACAGGAGATGGGAGGTCTGAAACACCATGGGGGAAGTCAGGCTGCAGCTTTCAGAGAAGGAAAACACTTAAAACTTTTGATCTGTCTTTTGATTTTGAGCCTGTTTCCTGGGAAATTGGCTTATTTCTCTCAGAGCCATGAAAGTATGGATGCGTGTTTCCAAAGAGGGAGTTTGAATTGGAGCAGAGTGGATGCATCTGCTGGGTTTAGTGTGTTAAGGCGAGGGGATGCAAGGACATCTCAGTTTGCTTAACCCCACCTGGCTCCTGTGGTGCTACGAGGCACACAGTGCCGCAGGATGAGGCTTTCTCCCAGGCCCATGCTCTCGCCAGTGCTGCCATTCCTTGTCCCATTTTCCTGCAGCCTCGTGATTAAGTGGAGGGAAATGCCAGGGGTGGTGAGCAGCTCTGCTCAGGCACCGAGTGCCTGGCCCGATGCAGGTGGGCATCTCATGAGGGTCCCTTTTGATCCATGCACAGTGAGGAGGCTGCAGAAACAAGGACAGAGGCCACAAGTGCTGCAGAATAACTAATCCAAGTGAGGAAACCTCCTGGGAACTGTTGTCCGAGACAAATCCCAGTCTCAGGAGACCCAGGTGTGCTTCCCCAGCCAGGACAGGCAAGTTTGCAACTCGCAGAGCCTGGCTGGGAGCAAGATTTCTTGAAAACTTCGAGCTTCTCTTTCCTGAAAGCTCAGTTCTGTGGATTAGCAGATGTCTTTGTTGAAACCCTGGGTACCTGCCAAGGATTACTGTAAACACTTGGCAAGGTGCAGCCTCTTGGCACCGGTGCTCGGTGTTGGAGAGGGGAGCCGCGGTTCACCTTGCCGAGCGGCAGTTTGGATGTTCACACTCACAAATAAGCTGTTAACTGGAAACACCCCGGGCAGGGGTAACACATCTGCAGCAAAACCTCTCATCCCTGACACATCAGGTGTATTTTGTTTCTCCCACCTTTCTGACCAAGGAGAGGTAAAGGGGTTACTTGTCCATTTGCTGGGAGTGGAGACGGCTGTTCCCAGACCTGCAAAGTCCCATGTGGTTGGACACAGTCCCACACGATGGCCAGCGTAGAGACAGCGTCTGTGTGGTGCAGGGTGTTAAAAACAAGAAAAGAGCACGATAGAAATTGATACATGATCTAGGATCTAATCCAGGCCCGAGTGGCTGTGGCCAAGAGTTGCTGCTGCGGTATTGGGAACAGCTCACACTACACAGCATTAGGGAATGCTGTGAGGGAAGACTTAACGAGTGCCTCTGTCGTCACTTGGTGAGGGTCTTGCATGCTTGCACCGCGGTGGGACTAAGCGAGAGCACGGGAGGTCTCCCCTGCTTCGGGATGGAGCAAAGACTTGTGCCATGCGCTCGCCCGCATCATCACCAGAGGACGCTGTTCTTTCAGGCACGATGCCTGCAGGCTCCCAAACACCAAAGGCCACACTGAAACCCAGCGCTTAAACCCAGAAGGACTGACCCTGAAGAAGACATCTGGGTGATGCAGGACAGCCCCGAATTAACTCATGTTTGAAGAAAAACTTCTTATAGAAAAGGTATGCGGTGCTATTTCAGACTGTCAGTGACTGAGCCTGCCAATACCTTAATGAGTGGCTCCAACAATTAATTACCTCCCCTGTTAAAAACGTGTCCTGTGTTTCCAGTCTCACTATGCCTCAGTCGGTCAATAGCGCTGGCTTGCATTTTTCTTTTCTCTGCCAGACAGAAGAACCCTCCAGTGTCAAACTTCTGCCCCGCCATGGGAACTGCCAGAGACCAAGTCTTTCCTAAGCCATGGGTAGCACCATGGGTGTGGGATCCCAGTCCCGCTCCAGATTCCCCAACCCACTGATGTGAGCTCCCAGGCAGCCTGTGGTCATAGAATCATAGAATGTTTTGGGTTGGAAGGGACCCCTACAGGTCATCTAGTCCACCCCCCCTGCAGTGAGCAGGGACACCATTAACTAGATCAGGTTGCTCAGAGCCCCATTCAACCTGGCCTTGAATGTTTCCAGGGATGGGGCCTCCACCACCTCTCTGGGCAACCTATTCCAGCATTTTACCACCCTCATTATAAAGAATTTCTTCCTTATATCTAGTCTAAACCTACCCTGTTTTAGTTTAAAACCATTACCCCTTGTCCTGGTCCCTCATCCCACCTTCCAGATCCCAATTTCCCCATCCAACATCACATTTACACAGTAACACACACACACACACATCTTATACATAGGAACTGTGTGCAGTTCTGGGCCCCATTTAAGAAGGATGTGAAGGTCCTTGATGCATCCTAGGAGGGCACCCAAGCTGATGGCAGGGCTGGAGGGCACGTCCTTCAGGAGCAGCTAAGGACTTTGGGTTCGTCTCGTTTGGAGCGAAGGAGGCTGAGGGGGGACGTGGAGAGGGAGATGTTGAGCTCTTCTCCCTGGGATCCAGGGACAGGAACCCTGGGAATGGTTCAAAGCCGCACCAGGGGAGGTTCAGACTGGACATGAGGAAGCATTTCTTTACCAAGAGGGTGCTCAAACCCTGGAACAGGCTTCCTGGAGAGGTGGTCGATGCCCCAAGCCTGTCAGTGTTTAAAAGGCATTTGGGCAATGCCCTTAACAACGTGCTCTAACTTTTGGTCAGCTCTGAAGTGGTCAGGTAGTGGGACTAGGTGATCCTTGTAGGACCCTTCCAACTGAAATAGTTTATTCTATTCTATTCTATTCTATTCTATTCTATTCTATTCTACTCCACTCTACTCTACTCTACTCTGCATGGCCCTTATTTGTTCTTCTTAGCTACACAAACTTGTATATGACCCTCTTAAACACTTTCTCTTCGTTTGCATCCAGCTCCCTAAGTGATGGAGGTGGCACCGGCCTCATTTACAACCTCCAGCCTCCATCTGCCATGTAGCACGAATCCAAACAAGGTCCCTGGCACCCCCATCCCCAGATGCCCTTATTCCTGGGCCCATCCCAGGCTGCAGCCCCCTTGCTCAGGGCTGGGTAGGGGCTGGAGGGGGACACTGCTAGCAGGAGCTGAGCCGGGTTTCCCAATGATGTGGCTCCATCTAGTGCTTGTCCTCAGCCTGGTGGGACAGCATGGCCCGGTGCTGGTGTCGGGGTGGGGTGGCCAAGCCAAGGACCTGGGTCAGGCCAGGAGATGTTCAGCAGCTCAGGTCCTGGGTATTATCCTCTTGAAAGGTTCAAGTTCAGCTGCCAATGGTTTATATCCCTGCAGGCACTGTGGGGTGTCGGAGAGAGCTGGTGCCAAGGAAGAGGCTGTGTAAGCTTCCCCTGACTCTTGTAGTGGGGATGAAGACTACCAACAATGCGACATGCTCCCCTGGACTCCCTGAATATGGGAGTGTCAGGAGGAGAGACCACAGTGCTGGGGAGCCATGGAGGGGTCAGGGCCTTTTCTGGTTGCTGCTGCGTGGTGGTTGGACTGGTACCAGGAGAAAGGAGATGGGAGGAAGAAAGAAGTGTGGGGAGAAACTCTTACCGTGCTGTACTTTTTATTTTGGGAGCTAACAACTTCCTAAGCACTTTGGGTGGTCTTGCTCTGATCAGAGCATGGTTGTAGGACAAGAACAGGTCCCCCAGTAGAAGGCAGTCAACAGGGATGGGGACACTGGGAAGCAGACGCCTGTAGCAGGACTGCGGGCAGTGCGGCATCAGCTGCCCGTTGTGCCTCTCCTGCCAGCACAGCTTGGCAGTCCCCAACCCTGTAACCTCAACCAGAAGTGGGAGTTGTGGTGGGGAGGCTGTAGGAGTTGCTGGCTGGGTGATGGTAAGACTCATCCACTGACCACTTGGATGGTTCTGGCTTTTTGTGGAGCACAGCAACCCTGTACCCACTTCTTGACTCCTACTGCCTTAAACATTTCCCTCCCACTGTTCCCTAGAGCTTCCTGCAGAGAAAATATCTTCATTAATGATCTCGATGATGGGGCACAGCGTTTACCGATGACACAAAACCGGGCAAGTGGCTGATAGACCGGAGGGTCGTGCTGCCATCCAGAGGGACCTGGAGAAATGGGCTCACACGAGCTTCATGCTGTTCAATGTTTTCTCTTTTGTTTTCCCTCTGGCCCTCGGGTTCTTTTAGGTCAAATTCACCATTCTTGCACCCTTTGTGTACCAAATTTCATGTCCTTGCTTTGTTTTATGACAGCAAGCTCTGGCTGTCTGCCTCATGCCCACAGAGGCATCAAGGAGGTGGGCAAGCGGGCCTGGGGAGGCTGCACCCAGCTCCCTTGCCAAAGGGCTCGCTGCGACTTGGGCTAACAACGTGCCCTCAAGCATTTCACTTCTTTAAATCCACAAAACTCTTCTCTGTCTGAGCCCATCACAGATTTGCTGATCACAAATTCTGGTAGCCAGAATTCAAGTCAGACAAGTCCGGAGCTCCAGGGTCCAGGGAAAACTCTCATGCTGACCTAATTGGAACCTACTGAGGTGCACATCCAGGACCGATCTTTGGCTGTTGCGTTTCTTTTCATAGAATCATAGAATCACTTTGCTTGGAAAAGACCTTTAAGATCATTGAGTCCAACTGTTAACCTAGCACTGCCATCCCACCACTAAACCATGTCCCTAAGCACCTCATCTATCCTTCTTTTAAATACCTCCAGGGATGAAGACTCTACCACCTCCCTGGGCAGTCCATTCCAGAGCCTGACAACCCTCTCGGTGAAGAAGTTTTTCCTAATGTCTAGCCTAAACTTGCCCTGGCGCAGCTTCAAACCATTCCCCCTCATCCTATCATCTGTTACCAGGGAGAAGAGACTGATCCCCACCTCACTACAGACTCCTTTCAGGTAGTTGTAGAGGGCAATAAGGTCTCCCCTCAGCCTCCTCTTCTCCAGACTAAACAACCCCAGTTCCCTCAGCCGTTCCTCGTATGACTTGTGTTCCAGACCCCTCACCAGCTTGGTTGCTCTCCTCTGGACATGTTCCAGCAATGCAACATCTTTCTTGTAGTGAGGGGCCCAAAACTGAACACAGTATTCGAGGTGCGGCCTCACCAGCACCGAGTACAGGGGCACGATCACTTCCCTACTCCTGCTGGCCACGCTAGTCCTGATACAAGCCAGGATGCCATTGGCCTTCTTGGCCACCTGGGCACACTGCTGGCTCATATGCAGCCAGCTGTCAATCAGTACCCCCAGGTCTTTTTCCACCAGGCAGCTTTCCAGCCACTCTTCCCCAAGCCTGTAGCGCTGCATGGGGTTGTTGTGACCGAAGTGCAGGACCCGGCACTTGGCTTTATTGAACCTCATACAGTTGGCCTTGGCCCATCGATCCAGCCTGGCCAGGTCCCTCTGCAGAGCCCTCCTCCCCTCCAGCAGATCAACACTACCACCCAGTTTGATGTCATCTGCAAATTTACTGAGGGCACACTCAATCCCCTCATCCAGGTCATTGATAAAGATATTAAACAAGACTGAGCCCTGGGGGACACCGCTTGTGACCGGCTGCCAGCTGGATTTAGCTCCATTCACCACGACTCTCTGGGCTCGGCCATCCAGCCATTTTTTAACCCAGCAAAGAATACATCCATCTAGGCCATGAACTGCCAGCTTCTCTAGGAGAATGCTATGGGAGACTCTCTGCTAGGCTACACCCAGCTCTAGTCCTTGATTTGGGGTTTTTTGGGGTTTTTTTTGTTCTTCCACATAGCCGTTCATAGCTTTCCCAGGAACTGGAGCACAGAGGAACTGAAGGACATTGCTAGCAGGCTCTGCTGCACTTGGCCATGCTTGACTCATGTCTGGGACTATTGTCCCAGAGCCAGGAGAGCTCCAGGCTGGCAGCTTCTGTGCTTGCAGTAGTTGGGAGGAAGCTTGTGAAGAGTTGCAACACATTTTCTAATGGCTGATTGGGAAAGTTCATGCCCTCAGGAGTCCTTTTGCTCGAATGGCAAGATGTTTGATGACGAATGGAGGATTGTCGTATTGAGTTATGCTGAATCCACACAGCTGAAGTTGCTGTGCCTTTTTTTTTTTAAGATACAGGGATTTAAAAGATTCTGAGATAAAGGGAAATACCGACGCAGATTTTTTACATTCTTTTGGCATTGGGAGCCCAGGTATCTATGAGGGATCTTCCTAGGCATTTCGCTGCATACTAGATATCTGGAACCCTGCCTCTTAAACTAGAATTCCCACTTGAAAACTATGTCCCATTGCAGCTGGGAAAGGGAAGGGAAAGGGAAGGGGAAAGGGAAAGGGAAAGGAAGGGACCAAGTTCAGGATCTTTTGGGTCACATCAGTAGGGAGGAGAAATTCTGATGGAGCTGGATATTTATTTGGTGCAACCCTTCTGGTTTCTGAAGACTGGAAAAAGGCGGTCGGTCCTTCCAAAACTCCTGCATTGCTGCCTTTGCTTGCCATACTGCTGGCTTCTCTCCTAGACCCACGCCCTTGCAACGCTCGCGCAATGACCAGTGAGTTTGCAATCCCTTAGCAGATCCCACAGTGAATCCACTAAGCAAACCACAGCTCACACTGTGTGACCCAGCAGGGTTCCCTCCCCTCCAAGAATGGGGGACTTGCTCCATCCTCACGGTGACTGGTCCTGAAAAAACTTCCCTTTTTTTTTTTGCTAGCAGCAAGCATATTTTCATCTAGAAAATAAGATCTCTGAGGGAAGAATGAAAGAATTGGGTTGTTCGGTCCAGAGGACCGAAGCCTGGGGGAAGATGAGATTGCTGTGGACTAGCTGACCTCCCAAGTCCCTTTCGGCAGCTGTGTTTCCTGTGCTGCTGTGATCACAGTTCTCCAATAAATAAAAGGCTGCCATGAAGAGGAAGGGAATAAACTCTTCTCTGTGTCAGCCTGGAGAGGATGAGAAATCATGGGATGAAGCTGCGGTAAGAGAGCTTTAGTTAAACATTTGGGGACTGAGTAGACATAAATAGAGCAATGCGCCAGGACAGACTGCCTGCTGTCAAGCCTCCATTAGCGGAAGTTTCAGGGGGAAAGAAAAAAAAAGAAAAATCACAGATTAGACAAACATCCATCAGGAACGGTTTAAGTTGCGCTTATCCTGCGTCAGAACAGGGGGATTAGACAATTTGTCAAGGCACCCCTCCAGCTCTGTTTTCTCTGCATCTCTACTTCTGTTTTCAACAGCGTCGCAGCTTCAGTCGCTTAACTGCAGTCAGCCTTGATCTGGTGATCCTCCTCTCCAAGAGCGGATTTTTGGGATGAGCTGTTCATTCCCATCAATGTGACGACCCAACTGCCTTGCTGCAGGGGGAGTGGTGCTATGCCATGCTGCTGCAGGCCCATGGTGGGCTGGGAGGGAGGATGTAGAATTGCCCTGGGAACATCGCGGAGGGACCTGGGAGCCAGCTGAACTTTGTCAAATATCTCCAGACTCCAAAAACCTTCCTTTTTTTCTTTTTAAAGGGTTTTAATGAAAACCCTTTGGCTGTCATACAATGGGGTAACAGGGTAACTAACCCCCCCAACACTGCCATGAAGCCAGAGTACAGGAGCTTGGGTTTTCAGTGGTCAGCCTGGGGTTTCATCACTTTTTGTCCTTGTAAGGTCGAGTTCAGGCTCAGCACCGCACCTCCGGGCAAACAGGGATGACATTTTTCTCCAGGCTGCTGCGAAATCCACTGCAGTCATAACTGGTGAACATCTCAAGATGTTTCCCTTCTGTTTGGACGAGTCTGGTGGTTTTGGCTGGATTCCCACCTCTCGTCAGCTTGGGGAATCACAAGCACATCTGTAGATAAGAAGTGGCTCATAGCAAAGCTTTTGCCATAGGGCAAGTTCCTTCCTCTCTAGGAAGGAGAAAATAAAAATGTTGTATTCTGCCAAGGGATAAGGCCGTCCCGTAACTCATCATGCTGCCTCCGGGTCCTCTGGCTCCTCCACCCTCTCCTCCCAGGAAGAAAAACATCCTCAAGAGTATTCTCAGGAACAGGTTTGGGAAAGGTTCCCCTTTTTAGAAGCGAAGGCGTTATGGACTCTACCTGCTTTCTTTTACAGGACATCTTGCTCTGTTGCACTCTGTCCTGAAAGGGAATGTTAATAATGTTCTCCCAGTATAAAACACTGCTTATTTGTGCAATGGTCACGTTGGAGACTTGGGAAGTCTCATTTCTGTCTTCCTGGAAAACGCCACAAAAGAAAACACGGTATCCACTTTATATGATTACAAAACCCCTGGGAACTCAATATTTAGTTTTGTTTACTGTTTAACATCCTCCTCGTTGGCTAGGGACCATAACATTATTGTGTATGTGACAGACTGGAAATTTTGATGTGATGTGTAATTTTCTTTTCTACTTCCCTTTTTGAAAAAAATAGAGAAGAGGAAACAGCGCACGTTACCCACTCACAAATGGTTAACGCTGGGGAGGCCCATGGTAGCCATTTACCAGCAGTGAAATTGTAGAAAGGAGGAAGGCGACCTGACTAATGAAATAGAAGAAGAAATGTCAGAGGAAGCTAAGAAAGAAGAAATGAAGTATCAATATAATTTATCAAAAGCAAAACTCATGCTTTTAAAGGGAGACCAGACAGATGATTAGTTAAGGCATCAGAGAACATCACCTCGAATGCTGGGTTCAGTGTTTGGCCCCTCACTCCCAGAAGGACATGGAGGGACTGGAGCGTGTCCAGAGAAGGCAACAAAGCTGGGAGGGGTCTGGAGCCCAAGGCTGCTGGGGAGCGGCTGGGGGAGCTGGGGGTGTTCAGCCTGGAGAAGAGGAGGCTGAGGGGAGCCCTTATCACTCCCTACAACTGCCTGACAGGAGGGGGGAGCCAGGGGGGTTGGGCTCTGCTCCCAGGGACGAGGGGAAATGGCCTCAAGTTGTGCCAGGGCAGGTTTAGGTTGGACATTGGGAAAAATTTCTTCCCCGCAAGGGCTGTCAGGCACTGGAAGGGGCTGCCCAGGGAAGGGGTCGAGTCCCCATCCCTGGGGTGATTTAAAAGCCAGGCAGATGAGGTGCTTAGGGCCAGGGTTTAGTGGTGGGATGGCAGGGTTAGGGGAATGGTTGGGCATGATGATCTTAAAGGGCTTTTCCAACCTAAGCAGTTCTATGATTCTAACATCTTTCAGAGAAATCTCTGTCTTTGAGTAACCTGTTTGTCCTCAATTCCAGCCTTCCATCTCCAGGAGAAGCCGGGTTTCAGGGAAGCCTGTACCTAGTCTCCGATGTGCTCCAGAGATGTGATTTTGATGTGTCCAGACCCACCTGGGTGGACTTTAAGGCTGACATCCTGGCTGAACTCAAATATGCACTGCTACACAGCTGCCGTTGTGTGCACGTGTGCTGGGCAGAGCAGCACGGCCCGAGCTCACACCCACTGGTACCCAGCTGGGTTCAGGGTGGGTTCAAGTGTGCGGGGGCAGGCAGAGCCACCAGAGCCACCACGATGCCTCATCTGAGCACCACAGCGATGGGGGATGTGGCTGCCCTGGCTGCTCCTGGCTCCCGTCTCTTTTGCACAGGCAGAGTGGCATCAAGACACATCCCCTTGGCTGACCCCAGCAACCTGCTGGCCACAGCATGGCTCTTTGCCAGTGCCTGAAGCGGGCACACGACCGAGACGCACCTCCCACACCAACTCACTCCAGCTCCCCGAGCCCAAAGAAACCACAGCCCCAATCCTGCCCCAGTTTGTTTCTGTGATTAGCTTGAACGCAATCAAATATCTGAAGGCAAACCATCAGATGGCTTTGATTCCCCGGCAGGTTTCCCACTCAGGCACATGGATGTACTCCAAAGCTGATTTTCAGTTCATCACCTTGCAGCACCCCGGTGAGGGGACACATGCTCATCCCTCCTTACGCCTGGGACAAGAGGAAGCAACTTTTAATGGCTTTTCCCCGTCCTTTCATGCTGTGCTATGCTGGAGTGCGAAGCAGCCCCGCTGCTTGTTTTTCAAAAGCTGTTTGCTGCCGAATTTAGGATCATCTCCTTAAAAGTCTCCAGCCAGAGCTGTAAATCCCACAGCTGTGTTTTGCAGATGAGAGACTTGGGTTGGTTTCAGATCTTGTTTTTGGAAAGGCCACCATGATGCTGAGCAAAGGCAACACAAATGGCACGAGTCCATCCTTTCGAGTAGCGAACCATGAGAGCCGTGGTCCTTCTTCAGAGCTCTTGAAGGACAGAAGTCTTTCTCTGTTAATTTTGGATCTACAGACTGAAAAAATCCCACCTCTTTTACATTTAACCCTTCCATTTCTTCCTTCTGTCTAAGTTTCTATCACAAACATAGTCAAAATTAAAAGACAGAGAGGACACTAAAAAAAAAAAAAAAAATCCTGAAAAGCCCTTTCAGGCCCAGTTACTTGGAGGTTCCTCCTCCTGCTTCTACCAAAGCTGCTTTTTGGTGTGACAGGATTTTTTAAAGGGTGTCCACATGGTGGGTGCAGCGTCAACAGCACACTTCCCCTCTAGGAATAAATCATTGCTTTCAATTTTTGAATGAAAGCTTTACATTCGGATGTTTCCCCACTAATAGGTTGGAGGGAGGAAGTTGAAATTGAGAACGGAGAGCGCAATTGCAGAAGAAATAACAAATATAGACCTTTATGACTAGCTGCTGGGATCTGATACAGGGGGACCTTGCCCATGCTTGGGGGGTGAACACATGGTGGGGCTGCCCATACATGAGAAACTGCTGCTGCCTCCACTGGCTCAGTGGAGCACGTTTCCCTCTTCCCCCAAAATGGACCCTCTAGAATATTTTTTGGGAAGTCACTGGATTCACCCTGTGCTTCAGGTCCCTATTTCTAACACAAGAACTCTCAATTCCAAAAGCAGGGTGGAGGAGAAAAATAAATGGAAAATAAGGACTGAAGCATGGATCCTAGAGAGCTGAGGATCCTCCAAGCCAGTGGTGAGGCTCAGTGAGATCAAGCGCTAGATGCAGAGCCACACTGCTGGCACCATCCTGGTGCAGAGCTCCTCGTGCTGCTCTAGCTCTCCCTAGGGTGAAGCTGCCTCAGTGTCAGCATCAGGGGACAACACAGCTGCATGGGTGTGAGTGACCTTGCTGGAGATGGGTCCAAGTTTCTATAGACTGAGGCCAAAAAGAAATGAGATGAGGAGGGCACCCAAGCACTCAACAGCAAAGGTGAGGGAAACTAGGGGCCTAGGCGATGAATCGTTAGCACTAGCTGCTCAAGACTCCAATAATTTTATTATATCTGCTCAATCATGCTGGAGCACAGCTCCACACAGAACAGCCTTTGCTTGAGAGGAGATTTGAAAGGACATTTGCTCCAAGGACAAAGCAATTTGAGCAGGGATTTGCACAGGGATTCAAGCACCACTGTAGTGAATACAGACCTTAACGTAACAGACAGCGATGGTTTCACATCTGGTAGTGCATCTGAAAAATTTCCAAGGGCAATGGAAGTACTGCAATAATTTCCAGTCGGTGCTTGTCTTCACCTCTTGCACGAAGTCCCCACAGAGGTACAGCTGCTGAGCTGCTCTGGCCTTGGGTGTATTCACACTGGGTCACATTTTGGCTCTCTGGAGCCCAGGTGAGCTGTAGGTTTTCAGGCAGGAAAAGACAATGTTGATAACATCTGCTCTCCTGCCCTGCCCTGGCCTGGCCAGGAACCTCCCCTGGTCATTTCTACTAGCAGCTCCTCTGCTCCAGCTGCTTTCTTTTAGAGACCTGGCAACAGCTCTAGGCTCAGTTTTACTTCTAGGCAGGAGCGATGATCTGCACAATTACTGGAGGAGTTAAAAAAGTTAAACAGCAGTGCTGCAGAAGAGTGGCTCCATGCATCAACATCACACTGACTGCAGTCTGAAGGACACCAGACACTCCTCAGCAGCAGCCAGCATTCCAGGTAGATAAATAAAGTGGAAGAGAAGAAAGAGGACAAGTGGTTTGGGCTGTCTGCAGGGGAAAGAAGCAGCAAGCGAGTGTTCAGCTCAGTTTTTCCTCTCTGTAACACAAGAGGAACACCCTGACAGGATGATGAGGCTCTGAAACTAGATGGTGTCACAAGGGTGTGGAACCCTCCTCCTCCTCCATTCAGCTTTTGGGGCAGATTGAATACACCTCAGCCAAGAACACTGTGGGAAAAGTCAGCAGTGCCTGGGGCTGTGGAACAGCCTGGGTGTTTTCTCAGGGTCACCTGCAGCTCTTACTCCTACAAGAGCTGGGAGTTAACCCCAGATCCATGACTTGGAGCAAACTGTATTCAACCAAAAGAGTCAGGGCTGCTAGAACAAGGGTTGGGGCAAGCTGAAGCCTCTCAGCAGGGCGATGACAATGAGGCAGCACCTCACATGAGCAGAGACAGAAAAACTCAACCTTCTCCTGGGCAGCAGCTCCTGAACCCTCAGACCTTGGCAGGACTTGCTCCTTGAAGGCAACCGTTACCCTGATATTTACTATAGGAACAGCCAAAGGCTGTTGGTAGGTGATAGTCCATCACCCTACACAGGTCTAGATGCAAAAAGGAGAATGGGGAGAGCAAATAGGAGCAGCTTGGGGACACAGCCAGAGCTCTCATCAGCCATAACAGAGAGCTGCTTTACACCAGTGGCTGCCACCACATAGAGTAGAATCATATAGAGTAGAATCATAGAATCATTTAGGTTGGAAAAGCCCTTTAAGATCATCAAGCCCAACCATTACCCTAACCCTGCCATCCCACCCTGTCCCTAAGCACCTCATCTGCCCGGCTTTTAAACCCCTCCAGGGATGGGGACTCGACCCCTTCCCTGGGCAGCCCCTTCCAGTGCTTGACAGCCCTTTTGGGGAAGAAATTTTTCCTGATGTCCAACCTTAACCTGCCCTGGCACAACTTGAGGCCATTTCCCTTCATCCCATTGCCTGTTACCTGGGAGCAGAGCCTGATCCCCACCCCTGGCTCCCCCCTCCTGTCAGGCAGTTGTAGGGAGCGATGAAGGCTCCCCTCAGCCTCCTCTTCTCCAGGCTGAACACCCCCAGCAGCCTTGGGCTCTAGACCCCTCACCAGCTTTGTTGTCCTTCTCTGGACATGTTCCAGCAATGCAATGTCTTTCCTGTAGTGAGGGGCCCAAAACATGGTCCAGGAAGTCCCTCCAGGTGCTGGTGCTGGCCCACCAGCTGAGGCAGCCACAGGCGGTGGCGCAGAGGCAGGCAGACTTGTCACCACCTCCCACTGCAAACCCACTGAAGAGGCATTTCACAGCCTTCAGCTCATGCCAGCATCATGGGGTGACGAGAGCCAGATCCCTCTGGAAGGATCCATCCCTTTTCCAGCCTCCGGCCCATGCTCCTGGGAGGAAAAGCTCCACAGCTGGAAAAGCTAATGCAGGGAGGTTGTTCCAGTACTGCCAGGAGCTGGTGGCACCGAGCTGGGATTGAGGACCCCTACTTGGGGTGGCCAGGCACCCCAGCCATCTCCATGGATGGATTTTGAAGCTGCAGGTAGGAGACTGGAGAACCTGGAGACATCCCTGTGCATGGGGGGGGGGGGAACACCAGCATGTGAAGGAGCTCCATGGAGAGCCTGGAAACAAGTCACTTGGTGCCACCACCTAACACAGCATCACCAGGGGATGCTGCTCCTCTCCAAGCCTGAGATTTCTCCAGGACTTGGAATAACGACCACCTTTCCTCCTCTCCCCTTTCTTGGGCAAATCTGGTGCAAAGAGGCATCCAGTTGCCAGAGAACCCCCAGGCAGCCTAGGCTGTTGGAGCAAAGAGGCTTCTCCGGCTGGGCAGGGCCCTTTGGGTCTCTGGGGACCATTCGCCCGCTGGCAGGGCTGCTCCGCAAATATTTATCGAGGCGGATGTATGCGAGCACCCTCCCTCCCACACCCCTTCCCAGGGCATGTGGGTAACCAAGCTCTCCTGCTGCTCTCGGTGCCGGCAGCTGCCCGCTCAGGCAGGAGGCTTTGTTAAACAATGCTAATAAATACTTTATTTACCAAAACCACATTAAAATACTCTTAGGATTGTCCTGTCTTGCTGGATCCCTTCAGTAGCAGCTCACAGCTTGACGATGCTGGAGGAGGCTTGGAGAGCTCACGCAGCAGCACCAGCTTCATGGCCAGCAGGACCTCCCGGTGGCTGAGGTGGCTTCTTCTGCTGCAGCGGGACAGGCGGGTGGCCTCCAGCGCCACGTCCCTGAGCAGCTGGGGACTGCCAAGCCAGGCAAGGGCAGCAGCCGCCAGGCAGGAGGCTCCGGTGGACCACGTCTGCAGGGAAAGCAACCATCAGAGCATCAGCACAGTCATCCGTGGGGTGGCACAGCTTGAGGAGCTGCCTGCAGGCACGAGTCAGGCAGAGCTCCCGCATCCCCACCCACCACACCTTCATTTTAAGTCAAAAACTTCCAGATTCATTTAACAAATGAAGCATTCTGGGCTTGGATAGGTGGGTGACCAAGCTAAGCTTGGAAAGTGGTTACACCCAAGCACAGCCAGGACATACCTGGTTTAGGAGCTTGTGGATGTAGGTGGAATAAGCCACCTTCTTCTTCTGCCTGCGGCACCGGAGACAGAGGAGTCTCTGCCAGGTGCACCCGGCTGCTGCCTTCTTCCTGGGGAGCGCAGGGGGGCCAGGCTCCATCGCTGCCTGCACACCGAGCTGGTTCAACACGCGTGCCACAGCCCCAACACCTCCCTGCCAAGGGGGAACAGAGCAGGAACCTGGCACTGCCTTCACATTCACCCTACCCTGGGTTTCTCAGGCATTTAATTAGCATCACATAAATTAGGCACTTGCAATAACACAAAAAATATTCAGCACATCACATAAAACAAGAAGAGAAAACATCCCCCCAGGGAGCCAAGCACAAAGAATGTATTTCAGGCTTTTTTTTTTTTTGGGTGTGTGCATGCGTGTATTTTTACCCCCAGCTCACCTCTGAGAGCTCCCCCAGGAACAGGCAGAGAGCTGGGAACCGCTCCTTATAACCAGGGGGGGGTCATCGCCTTCAGCTGGGGGCTGCAGCCCATCGGGCCCCGCCGGGCTGCAGGGACAGGGATGGGGACAGGGATGGGGACAGGGATGGGGATGGCCACACCACCTTGCACCCACACTCCCCAGCTCCTATGCCCAAACCATCAATTCTCACCCAAAATGCTCTTTTGAGTGAGGCTGTGCCTGCTCCCAGGTCCCTTGGTGCCCTAATTAGTATCATTAAGCTAATTAGCCAGAGGTGGCTGGTTCTGGGGTGGTACCAGACCTTGGTACCTGGCTGTTCTGGGGGGATTCTTGGTGTTCTGTATGCACCAGAGCGAGCAGGGTCTGGGAGGGGACCCAGGGGTGCTGGGGGCAGGATCTGGCCCTGCATGGCAGGGCCCTGGGAGGCTGGGTGACCCCTGGGTGCAGGATCTGGCCCCCGATGGGACCCTGATGTGGGGCTGTCCCCTGGGTGCAGGATCTGGCCCTGCCCAGTGGTGGTGGTGGTGGGTGTCTCTGCGTGCAGGACCACATTCTGCAGCGCAAGGTGTTGGGTTGCAGCAAAAGGGGGGCAATGGGTGCAGGATCTGGCCCCATCCCGAGGGGGGATGAGTGTGTGTGAGTGTTTCCTTGGGGATGCAGCACCCCACCCTGCAGGATCGTGGCGCCAGGGTGGGGTGGGGGTCCCTCGAGTGCAGGCCCCGCCCCTGAAGCACCCTGAGGGTCCATTTGGGGGACACCACCCCCTTCCCCCCCCGCCATATTGGTGGGGTTTCCCGCCTCTCCCCTCAGGCGCGGTACGCGTCTCTCCTCGGCAGAGGGCGCCCTTGCTCCCGCCCGCGCTCGGGAGGGCGGCAACCCCTCGGCGGGCCGGCAGGGGGCGCTGCGTACGGTGCCCGTCTCGCGCCCGCCGGCCCCGCCTCACCTGCGGTGAGGCGGGGCCCGGCGGGCGCGAGGCGGGCCGGCGCCCCCCCCCCCCCCCCCCCCGCCCGCTTCCCCCCCCCGCCCCGGGGAGCGGCGGGGCAGCGCGAGCCCAACTGTTGCCGCCGCTGCCGCCATGGCGGAGCAGGAGAGCCTGGAGTTCGGCAAAGCCGACTTCGTGTTGATGGACGCCGTCACCATGTCCGAGTTCATGGCCAACCTCCGCTTGCGGTGAGCGCTTCAGGGGAGCGGGGGCGTGGCGGGCGAACGGGACGGTGTGAGGAGAGGGAAGGGTGGCGGGAACCACACACACCCCCCACCCCCCCACGCCTCAGGGTGTGTGAGGGGTTGTGAGGCCTCGTCCTCCCGCTTCTCCCCCAGCCTCAATTTGGCTACCGGGTGTGGGGGGCGCTCTGCTGGTTTAGTGAGCTGAACCGGCCCAGTGCTGAGTTAGGTGTCACGGCCAGCAGCCCCCTCAGCCCACCTGCCCTGCTGTGGGTGGTGGCCGAGCTCTGTAGTGAAGCAAAACCAGCACGAAACAAGGGAATTTTCTATGAAATGGGGATATTTGGGAGAGGCGAGTGAGTATGAGGTTGTAGGCAGGGAGCACCAAACCCTGCTTTTGGGTCACTGGGGGCTTTTCTGTCACCCCTTTGGAAAACCTCCCTCTTCTCCCGCTCATCAGACCTCATCTCCTTCGTTCCCCACCTTGGACGCCTCCCCTCTAACAGCTATCTCGCCTATGCTGACATGTGTGCAAAGTTGAGAGGGGAAAAAAAAAATGCACCCCAGCAATAAAAGTCACCAAGTCCAAGGTTGCTCCAGCCCTGTAGCATTACAGCCATTCACAGGTGCAGACTTCTCTGCGTTAATGTTTCGTGATCTTTATGGTTTTATTTCCCTTCTAGACCCAGTGGGCTTCAGGAAGATCTGCATCTTCATCCCTGTTTGTGAAGTAGAGCTAAATCCTGAGCAGCACTGATAAAGAGCACAGCCGGTGGGGACCCTAAGTCTCCGTCTGCCTTTCACTTTCCGTTATAAAAGATTCATGTGAGCTCTTTCTGATAAACTTTTACACCCCAGCTTGTGCAAGGATTTGATAATTACCAAAGGGAAGCCTTTGGGATAAAAATATGACTTATTGGCTGCCCCCCCCCCTCCCAGCCCCAGTTTTCCTCAGGCTTCAAATTTAAAGACCGTTCCTCTCCTGCCACTTGCACTCTGGAGATGGTTGAAATCAATCACTTGTCAGGCCAGTGCAAGTTGTTGGATGCACCTGAGAGTGGCTCTGGCAATAGCCAAGGGAGGAGAGATGGGCTAAGCTTCCTCAGTTGGCATAAAACTACTGAGGAAGGAGAAAATTAAGCTCTTTCAGGCAATTGTGATGTCTCCTCTGGATGAAATCTGTAGATTTTGAGGTCTGGCTGCATCAGCCGCTGAGTGCTCAGGAATCTTTGTGCTACGCAGCTGGCTACTGGGGTGTACCCATTTTCTGTGGTGCTACAAGATCAGATCCTGGCAGTGTGAGATATAGTAACAACCAGCATATTTTATATTATTTTTTATTTTATATTTTGGGTTTCTGTTTGGGTAGGGACAGTATGTGTGTTTAAATACTATGAAAAATGTAATGTGAAAGTTGAGCTTTGAACATGAGGAAATACCAGATTTAAATAAATTTTGCAGTGCTTCTAAAAGCTTAAATTTGTTTCACATTTGCGTATGCTGTGACACTCTTAACAGTATTACGAAGGGCTTACAAACAAAGTCACTGTAATTAGCAGGAAGCTTGCATGTAGCAGTTTGTTCTTGGTGGTTTTATTCTTTGGTTAATGTGTACTAGAAATCTAAATGAAGTATTGGAAATGGATTGTTAGCTAACTTAAATGAACGTAGCATGTTGGTTGCTTTTAGGAATCATTGATTACTGAGAGGTGCCTTGCACTGGCAGACGTTGCTATTTTTGTATGAAAGAGGATGAGTAGAACAAGCTAGCAATTCTGGATCCTTAAAATTGATATGTAGTTTGGTTTGGGTTTTTTTTCTCTCTCTGCCCCGTTGCATGCTGATCATGCCTAAGGATCTTGTCTGGACATCCGTGCTGTATCTAATACATCATCAGGTGTCCCTTTAACTCCAGTACCCTCATCACTGGTACCCAAAACCAGGCTTTTGCTCATGACACCAATTCAAACTCTGGTTTCTTTTGCACAAGAACGTGTGCATTACTTTGGCAGTAATGTACAGTTTGCAGGCAGGGTTCTGCCTGCACTTCGAGGTTGTCTTGTGTTTGTGTTGGGGGCAAAATAATCTTTTGTTGAAAAAAAATTAATACTGTTAATTTTTCTAACCTTGGTCCTATCATCCCCTGACTTTAGGCTTGTCTGCACTGGAACGTTTGGGAATGCTAATCTGAATTTACCAAAAGTGTGCCTTTTCAATAAAATTGCTAAACTCTGCTAAGCCCTGATTGATGCTGCTGGTAAGCTGCGGCCCTGGCCTGCTGACCCAGCCTCGCTGCTGGTGTTACTGCAATTCCCAAGCCACGTTTGCTTTTCTTATTTCTACTGCTTTGGGGATGGATGGTAATTAACTCTTGCTGCTGCTACATTTTAAATTGTGTCAGACCAAAATTACACCTGAGATTCTGACCTGTTCAAGGGTTGATTACGTCATGTGTTTTGTCACGTTGCGTAGATGGCACGAGTTGCCTTTGTGCTTGTCATGCACAGAACAGAATGGAGAAATTGTTGCTTCTCCATCATGAACTTCGCGTGGCGGGTTTGTTCAGTTTACACTTGGATGGGCTCCACCCTATTCCATAAATCCAGCTTTCCGCCAGAGCTATTTTTGTTTGGGGTCACTGGCTGACCCAAGACGGGTTGTGCTGGATTTAGTTCCCAAGTGAGCCCAGATGTGGGTGGAATTGAAATTGTACCAGTTTTGGTGCATGCAAGGATATTTCCCCAAGGATGTCTCTAGTGGGAAAAAGAGAAATAATGAGGTTGCACTTTTTATTACTTTAATATTTGAATTTAGTGGTGTTGATATGGGCTGGATTAGTGTGGCTGATTTGTTTGTCGATGGGAGTACCCGCCTGGGTAGGTGAATGGATGCAATGTGACTTTACTACCTCATTTTGCAATCCTTACGCTTCATGCCCTGTTGTTTGTAGGTTCATGTAGCAATTCAGCAAGGATACCATAGTGTTAGTATTTTTTCATGGCGATGTCTTACAAGTGCTTAATGAACTGGCCATTTCATGTGGACACTCAAGCAGTCACTGCATGTTACACATTAATTGTAAATAAGAGTCAACCGGTCCTTGAATTCCTTAGTTCTGAGTGGGCTTCGTACCAGTGTCTGCTTGCGATTTGTAGTCATGAGAATAATTTAAAAAAAAGGAAAAAAAAAAGCAAGAGCATTGGAACAGTTTGTGTGGATTCAGTAGTTAGCTTTGTTTCTTTATAGCAAACCTCCAAAGCTTTAACAGATAATTGTTCTTTATGTGCTCATAAGTATGAATTATTATAAACAGCCGTACTTGAGCAGTTTGCACTTGAGCAGGTAGCCTGGCATTCCCTTTCATCAGCTCCCTGTTGACCTTTGTCAGGGGCAGGTTGTTTACTGCAGTAGTAGTTGGCACTTCAATTCCTATCAGAGGGCGTAAGATTAATTGAAAGACTCCTTAAACCAGGGAATCTTTTTAATGTCAAACAGCTCTCGGGTCCTCTGATGGGCATTCAAGGGCTAGTATTTAACTGCACTCCAGGTGTTACCCGCCTGTAATCTGAGGGAGAACATCTTTGTTTGGACTCGTTAAAACACTTGGATTTCAGTGGGTGGTTTTAACTTAACGTGACTGTGACTATTCCACAGCAGGTGGAGTGAGACGCTGCTTGTGGAAAGGGAGCGGGAGTTGCTAACATTTTGCAGAAATTGTGGCATAGATGAAACTTGTGGCGTGAACTTTTGAGTAAGAGAAACACAAAACTGTACATCCCCCTCATTTTTCATCACGCCGTAATGAAAATTTCAAGTGGTAAAAGTTACCACTTTTAATTTACTTCCTTGTAAGGAAGAGGGCAAGAAGGTGGTTTTTCACAGGTGTGAAATACTCTGTTTTACGTATGATTTCTTGTATTATCCTGCAAAGACCACTCATTGTACTATCCTGTACAACTAGCAGTTATCTTGATAAATAAATCAAAACTCAGAGCTTTAAAAATGGTATCTGCAGCCTGCAAAGCGGTCGCTTGACTTCTTGAATTACCTGTTCTGCAGTCTTAGTGTTAACTTCAGGAATAACTTCAGACTAGCTTCTCACAAGGTCTTGAATGGTTTGCAGGAGAGTAAGGTATGATCCTCGCCATGCCGGGCAGTGAGATGGTGTGGGGGCCTCACTGTGGATAAACCCAATGCCTCTTAATCAACCGTGAGTGGAAACCATGTTGAAATGCAGGAAGAAAGCAGACTATTAGATATTGTGGTGGCAGGGTAGTGTTCGGGGTAGTCCCACATGAGCTCTGTGCTCAAGGTCTTTCTGTTCTCACATCTAATTTGTGAACAGGTGCTATTTGACTCATCTTTTCCTGATTTCTAGCGATTTGCTCATTTTTTGTAAGCATTGTGCAAATCCCCTCCTGGGAACAAAATAGATCTTTGTTGCGGTTAATAAAGAATTCAAGGATGCATGAAAGGAAGACTGAAAGCACATGGTAAGTGTAATGATCGTAACATGAATTTGGGGCTGTTTTCCTCCTTTTTTAACTGGTTCCAGCATGAAACCCAACGTGGAAGGCTGTACTTGCTGCTCAGATAGTGTCTGGTCATCCCAGCCCACCTGAGCCTTAGGATGTGGTGCGAAGCACGACTGTTTAATAGTCCTTGTAGTTGTCTCCTGGATACACGTTGTGTTTTCTGACCTCTTAAAGCAACACTTAATGAAAACACAGCTCTGCATTTAGTTAAAAATAGATAAAAGTGTTTTTTCTACTATTTCTCAACTATGTCTTCCAGTGCAAACCCCAGCATTTTCAAAGCTATCCTACATTAAGGCAACAGTTCTAAATTCGTATTTATTGCAGATACTTTTGAAAGAGTGATAATATTTGTTATGATTAACAATATTTTTGGTATCAAGAATCTGTAAAGAAAATCTGGTTCTCCTCTGAGAATTTGCTGCTGTAAGTGTTTGCTGCTGAGGCAAGTGTTTGCTGTGCAGGCAAGGGTGAGGCGTAGGCTGTAGTCCTGTAAAAAGGTTGTAGTTTCAAATGCTGAAGAGGGATATCTTGAAGGGATTTTCTTGAGACAGTTGTGTGTAGGCTATACCTTTTGGGCCTCTCCCTCTCTCTCTCTCTCTCAAAAAGACATATTTTTCTGCCTGGTGATGTAGTGGGTTGAGTCTGTAATATCTTTCAGTCTTAAAAATGATCTGGTTTGTGTTTTGAACGGCTCTGGCGTGAACAGCTCTTAGCCTCTTGGGTTTGCAGCACTCTCCTGTAGAGGCAGTTTTGGATACAAGAAGCTGAAGATGATGTGGAAAATGTATAGGTGTCGTAATTGCCCGAGTGACCTGAAAAGAAGCTATAATGCAGTTGTTATCAGCCCCTTTCAGTAAGTCATATTAAGAGGCATTTTTTTTGTATAAGTACACAAATGTCCACTCATCCTACAGCTCTGAAAGGCCAAACTCTGGTTCTCCAATTTAGTGTCCTCTAGATCTGGGGACTGGGTTATTTTCTTTCCTCAACAGGTCTGGCACAACATGCACAACTTCTGGGGTTGATCAGACATTTTAATTTGTTCCCAAGTTCAGAGAAATCAGAGTCCCCATAAACACGTTAGGGACGATTCTTTCTCAACAAGGATGTGGATCGTTGGTAGTGTTTGATTCTTCATCTGTACGGCACCCTTTCTGCTCTTCACTTGACTTGATCATACTTAAAGTGTTGGAGTGGAAAGGCTGCTGTCTATATTGTATTGACGTTTTTACACTGGCTTTCTTATCTTTCGAGCACCATCTTAAACATTCATATTTTTGGTTGAAATTGTGGTGGGAGAGGTTTGGCTTCACACTAGGTAGTAAAGTATCTTTAACCCTGGCAGAGGAAATATGTGAATGCTTGGTTTCATTTGTGCTTTTAGTAACGAAATATTCATGCTTAATAAACGAGCTTTTAATGCCTTTAAGCCATTTTAATTTCCTCATTTTAAATAGATATGAATATTTGAATTGTTTGTGTGGTGTTGAATTAAAAAGCTGCTGGGAAGAGTTTGCTTTCCTCCCAGAGAAGGGTGCCTGCCACTGTGGATGCTGCAGGACACTCCTCACTGCTGCTCGGGCGATCAGCAGTTAAGTCTTGTCAGCTCATCTTGGCTTCTTCAGAATTGCTCAGCTTGCAGAGAGCTGTCTCGTGTCAGAATTTGGAATGAATGGAATGAAAATTCCCCTTAGTCCATCAAAATTTGACTTACAAGCTTGGACGGTGTCCAGCTTGATCTTCGTAGATGGAAAAGGCCATCGATCTCACTTAAAAAGCAAATCCTAACTACACAAGTAGCAAAAGGGAGTAACATGGCCAGCTTTCCGATTCCTGCAGGGACTTACTGTTCAGCGTATGGAAACGGATAGCTGCTGCAGGTGGGCTCTGTTTCCTGATGGTGTTCATATGAACGAAGCGTTGAATGAGATGATGTCCCGTGCGGAATTTGTTTTGCCTCCTTATGTGCTGAATTTATATAGTTTCACTGAATCTTCTTTTGCACATCTGTCCTCCCCTGACTTATGAATACCTTCTTTTCTCAGAGTGAAATTTTACAGTAGTCTTTTTATAGGAGTGTGGGTGAGGTAGTGTTTAATAATTTTAACACATGGGTGTTGAATAATATACGAGGTCAGATTTATGAATGAGATTAGTCTTTCAGGGTACCTTACAGTTTTAAATTCTGACGCTGGTAATACTGTGCACCAGACCTGTTGGTCCTGGCTTGCCAGCTGATGCCGAGCTGCGTTTATGGTACTTGTCAGAGCACAGATTACAAAATTTAATTGTAGGTAGCTGGCTAGCAGCGAGCTGGGGAGGGACATTCATGTCACATGGTGTCGGGTGTGAAGAAAAAGCCCTACAGAATCAGTTTTGTAACCAGAATATTGTGACCTAGCTCAATAGGAGATGCTCCTTCTTGCAGGTTTTTTTTAATAATTTATTTTTTTCTGCTGTTTGCACAAAGGATATCTACAAAAACTCAGCTGCTAATTTAGGAATTCCTTGGCAGCCTTTTTGCTTTCATCCTTGCCTCTTCTCTGCAATTATTTTGTAGATTCTGATGAGGTAATACGGGTCCTGAAGATCCTCAGAGTGGGCAGTGCATCTGTTTGTGGTAGTGTAAAGTAAAATCCTGTTCTTGTTTTTGACTAGCATATGTTTGAGGTGGCTTATATAACCTGCATCATCTTAACTGAAGATATCATCACCTTCTGAATTTCACTAGCTACAGGTTGCTTTAAGATCTGCCAAATCCTTACAGTAAATATTAGCTAATATTTCCCATGAGTCTCGTGGTGTCCTTTAGTCAAGAGTCCTTTGTTTTGACTTCAAAAATCTACCTCTTTAGATGGTTTTACTGATCTACTCCTCCACCAACCCTTGCATTCCTTTTGGGCTGAGCAAGCTTCTACACTAGCTGCATATTTCCCCTTTATTCATACTTACTCACATTCCTTTTGTAGATGCAGATCTTGCTAGATATTTGACTGTTACATCATCACTACTCTTTCTCCTGGGTCATGATTGCATCTTTTTATGGAATGAAGAAATTCTGAGAGGGGGGGAGAAGAAAGCAGACGTCTGAACACAGGTTTGCCTGTTGCCATTAAGTGTTAAATAAGCAAGCTGCGCATCCTTCTGCAGCAAATGCTCATTTCCACTTTTCAGAAGCAGAAATACAATTTCTGGAAGAAGATTTTTGTTCCTTTAAGGGCATTTTGGTTAGATCTGATGAGATCTCAGCTCACATTTCTGTCTCTGTTAAACAGACCGGGAGGGGAAGTAAGTTTTCATTGTGGTGTTTTCAAATGCTAAGAGAGCAGCTTGGATATGAGGCTGTTCTGTCATTAGGAGTGAAAAAGGGACGTTAGATAGATTTAATTGAAGGCTGATTTAATTTTATGGAAGGCCAATAGGATGCTGGGTTGCATCAACAAGGGCATCACCAGCAGAGATAAAGAAGTCATCATCCCACTCTGCTCAGCGCTGGTCAGGCCACACCTGGAATCCTGTGTACAATTCTGGTCCCCGCTCTACAAAAAAGATGTGGGCAGGCTGGAGGGGGTCCGGAGCAGGACCACCAAGATGATCCAAGGGCTGGGAAGCCTCTCTTAGCTGTATGAGGATGGGCTGAGGGAGCTGCGTTTGTTCAGCCTTGAGCAAAGGAGGCTCAGAGGGGATCTCGTCACCACGTACCAGTACCTAAGGGGTAGCTACAAGGAAGATGGAGACTCCCTTTTCACAAGGAGCCATATGGAAAAGATGAGTGGTGATGTGTACAAGTTAATCCTGAGAAGATTCCAATTGGACATGAGAGGGAAATTTTTCACCATGAGAACAGTCACCCATTGGAATAATCTCCCCAGGGGAGGGGCTGACTCCGCCACACTGGACACTTTCAAGACTCAGCTGGACATGGTGCTGGGCCATCTTGTCTAGACTGTGCTCTTGCCTAGAGAGGTTGGACTAGATGATCCCTGAGGTCCCTTCCAACCTGATATTCTGTGATTTGTTAAACCTTTCCTCATATAACCTTTATCTTTTGCTAGGTATGAGGTTTTTTCCCGTTCCTGGGATTTGTTTCAGCTATTTGTTTTGGGATTTGTTCTTCTCACGTGGCCTGCGCAAGGCCCGGCTGCTGCAAGCTGACATGGGACGGTGGACTGGTTAAGTTTGTGAGTAGTGGTTTAGATAGACGACAGATAACATGCTGTCAGAGCCCAGCAGTGAGAATCTGAGGTAGGAGAAGGAGAAGTATCGTGTAAAGACCTTTTAAATAAAACAGCGGTTAGTGATAAGCCAGAGGACCCACCCCGGTCATTGTAGAAGGTCTTGTAGTGCTCTACTTCTTCTCAGGCTCATTAGAAGTGTGACTAGTGCTGGGGCATAACAAGCCTGTTCTCTCCCCATCCTCTTGATGGGGATGGTACTTTCCATTCTGCCCCCCCTAACATCTAAGTATTTATCTGTGCAAACTTTGCATTTTCTCCCTAAACAGTGTTGGAATATTTGTCTCTCGCCACTATTGTGTTCTGCCTTACCTGTCTGCTGAAGCATTTTGCAGCATGCGTTTCCTGGTTGCTGCGATGTTGCTAGCCATCCCTTCTTGGTTTAGAAGTTGGCAGTGGTCTGCCCTGATGCTGCTGTTTGCCTGTTTTGTCCTGCCAGCCTTGAGGTATGTGAAACTTCAGAGAACAGTTAATATATGACTATTGGGCTGGTCTGATCCAGAGCATTCTTTCCAGAAAAACGTACCATTGAGTGAAAATGTAGCATTAAACTGGTTATGTGGTCCCTAGGCAGCTTACCTGCCGTGATGTTATTTGTCATCCTTGGATGTTTCTTGTTGTACTCCAGGGTGTCAGTTGTGGACTCTCGCTGTCCCTTGGAGAAGTGTTGTCCCACCTCACCCTTCCTTTCTCCTCTTGGTGACTTCCTGCCTATATTTTTGTAATTGCAGTATCCTCTTGGTCATCCTTGGTGACTTCTCTCTCTCTCTCCTCTTGCCTTCACTTCAGTACCTTCTTTATACAGATGGACGCCTTTGCCCAACCTTCCCCCTTGCTGAAGCGTCTGTTCATGTGTCCTCAGCTCTTCCAGTGGTGAAGATGTCTTTTCTGATTTCAGTGGGATCTTTTCAGCCTTACCCAGTGAGTGAACTGGAGTTCCCTTAGGCTGGAGCGAGTGAGCTCTTCTGGACAGCAGTTCGCTTGTTCTGCTTGCACCATCTGACTCGTTCATTTCTAGGCCCTTGCATCCAAAGGCAAATCTTGTTATGTCCCCTACAGTGTATCAGGCCAGGTCTGAGCTATATGCAGAGCTAGATCTCTTGCCTAGAGTCACCTTCGCAACCGATTTTTGTGCTCACTCCTTGTCTTACACCTTGGCAAATCCCCCTTTCCCACATGTGATTGTTCAATTTATCTACAGAGATTGTTTTTCTTTCTGCTTTATCTGGTTCACCTATCTCTTTGCCTATTTCCTGTTTGACTTCAGAACGCAGCTTATCTCCTTCAAATGTTTATCAGTTTCTCCCACAGCACTGATCTGTTAACATGTCTGTCTGAGAACTTTCTGATGAGCACTCGTGTACTTTTCCCTCAGTTGCTCCTTTTGGCATGGAAGAAGCACCATATAAATTTCAACAAAGATGCTGCCTCCTCCTTAAAAGTCTAATTTATGGAGCCTACACAAACTTTGTCATGGTAGGAGGTTTGGTATGCTGTAACTGCTAATTATCGTGTTGATCTGTTCAAGGAGCTTCCTGGTTCCATACTGGATCCACACCTGGGGGAGTTCACATGCTCTTGGGTTTGGACAGAGCCTGGCCTGACGGTACCCTGTCTGAGGTTGTTCAGGTAGAGAATAACTAGCTTATAGTATCATGATCTGTTCCTATTTAAGGTTGATATAACTTAATTTGGGAAGCCTGAAGGCTTGCTACATCTTCCTGGGAAATAAAAACTGGAGTAGATTTGTGGCAGGGCTTGGTGCAGTATTTGATATATGATGTGCTGCAAGAGGTGAATGTTTAATTTAGGGTAGTGTGTCTAACTCCATCTCCAAACATAATGTTTTAAGTCTGTATTTTTGTGCTTGCCCTGTACCCATGCAATCTTGCATGCTTTATTTAGATCAAGCCAACTTAAGTAGTGTTTCACTGGAACTTCTGACAACCTTTGAATAAGTCTTATTACCGGGCTCCTGATGAAAAGGTTTTCGATCTTGTTCTGATGTAGGGCTGGTATATGTTGCTACCCCTCAAATGAATTGTGCTGAAACTTTCTGAAAAGGTTCCCTTTTAATATCTGGCTTCCATTTTAAGCATCAGACTGATCAGTGCCTTCATCATTGTACTGGGTTTTATTTATGGTGTCCAGGACAAACTTGCAGTAGGGAAACTAAAGGGGGCTCAAGCAATTTACTGCATTGTTCTGTCCAGAAAGCAAAACAGCCAAGGAGTAATGAGAACCCGTATTTTAACAGCTTACTGGATGGCAGCAAAGGCTGTCTCACGATGAATAGGGAAGAAAAACAAACTAAACCAAAAAAATCCTTTTTTCCCACTGTATGAACAGCATGGCTTTCTTTCAGGCGAGCTCTCCTATGGTATATTGAGGTGGTAAAATCTGGCGTATTGGCCTGCAAAATCTGGGGTGGTTGTAAAATCCTTTACATCACAGTTATCAAGAGCACAATGAAGCTTTCATGTAGCTTGACATCTTTTAGATGTTTACTGTAAAACTTTTGCTTTTATTAATGTTGCTGAACTTCAACTAAATAGGTTATTTTGTTTACAAGAATGAAGTAAGTTTCACCTTCAAAGGAAAAATCTAGCTCCTGTTGTTTGAAGGCCTCTCTTCCCATGCACTGTTTATAAAGCAACTGGATATCGAGTTTATAAACTTCCGAGGCTAGGAATAGTGCCTTGCACTTCTTAATACCAGCTTATGTGGCTTCTTGATCCTGGGTGTGAAGACCAGGGGAACAAATGAAAGAAGACTCAGAGCTGTAATTATAATTTAGGCTTCCAGCAAAATCCCAGAATACCAGACCTTGAGCACTGGGAGTCTTTAAGTGAACTTACTTGGAAAAATTGTTGTCCTTGCATACTGCGGAGAATATACTCTCTTTTGTTTGCTTCTCAAAATATTGGAAAGATGCCGTGCTGCTTTTCCTTTTGCTTGCAGGGACATAAGTACCCCGGTATTCTTTTAAAGCTGGATGTAAACAGCTCCTTGGAACAGTAGCTATTAAACTTTGTTGAAAAGTGCTTAGCAATGACAAAAAAATGTTATTTCCGAAAGGATTTCTGTAGCACTGAAGTTTTTTTTTGCAAATGAAAGTCCAAATTTACCACAAAAATGTCCCTGTAACCTCTTATAATTCAAAACATATTACTTGCTTTTCAAAAGCACAGGCAAATTACCAGGGCGACTTTCTAAAATAAGACCGAGGGTTAGATGTATAAATTTTTGCACAATGCTTCTTGATAATAAAGTGTTTCCTTTTTTGAGTTTTGTCTGTGTCGCAGTAAGAAAGTAACTTTGCTTTATGTGGTTTAGATACTGACTACTTTTAGGTGAAGAGAACACTGACATTTGTGTATGCCTGCAGGCATTGGTATATAAAGGAGTATATTTGTTTCCCTTTTTTCCCCTATTAAATGTAGCATTTATGTCTCTAGCAAAACAAACAATAGAAATCTTGTCTTTATTTGTTCTTAACTTGTTTTTTGGGCTGTGGTGCGTCCTGGCTTTCAAGGATGCAGACATTCCTAAGCTAGACATCTCCAGTCTCTGGCAGCTAATTTGAATCTTTATTAGTTATACCGAACTTAAAACCCCTTTGAGGAAACGCCAAACAAAAAGTAGATAAGTGTAAACCTTTTTAAACCTGGTATAAAACTACACAAGCCAGACTTGATAGGAAACTGAAGGCAAGTTGAACAATTTTGAAATAATTGGGAATATTTTGTTTAATTTTTCCAATCAGTTGATAGAAAACGTGTTTTCCATTAAGGGCTTAAGTTTTTGGAGACTTAAAGGGGGGCTGCTTATTGTCAAATAAGTCTTGTTTTTAACCAAAACATTTTGGCTACCTTCTTTATTTTTAGGTACTGTCACTCCATTCCTGCAGGTAGTGTAGGGGTGCCAGTCAGTCACCCTGAATGCCTGAAGCAATGGGTGTTGTGGGGTTTGGATGCTGAGTGCTCCTGCCCTGAGGAGCAGAGGAGGGCTGGACTTCCAGCTGGTAGGTGGAAGTATGAAAGCCAGGAAAGCGTGATGGCGGACACCTGTCTTTTAAAAGATTCCATGCTTATCATCCCCCATCATGCAGGAAACAAATAGTGATGAAAATCTCAATGTTTTCATTTACTTGAAGAATGCCTGATTATTTTCTCCCACTTTTCTGTTGGGTTTCGGGATCTTTGATCCGCTCAGGGAGGAGCCAAGGTGGGACCTGCTGCTGGCTGTAAGAAGGAACAACTGAAGCAGCTGGTGTAGAGCAGATAGATCTACACTGTTTCCATGACTTCTCTAAGGTAATGACGGTGTTTTGGGGCTCTGGTGATATGTCGTAGGCCATGGTTAACTTCTGTTGCTACTGAATTTGGGGAGAAAATTCTTTAGTCGATCTTGGTCTCTTCCTGGGAGTGTTTTTTCCGTAGTTGATATGTATCTGGCAATTCAGCTGCTTTGCTGAGAGGCTGTTTACTAAAGTTAGTGAGTAGACCCTGTACAGATAGAGCAGAGTAATTTCACTTGTTTTATTGCACACACTAGCTTGGGAGCAGTAAAAATGTATTGTGTGGCAACCATTGTAGGTGAATCGTGGAAGCTGTGGAATTGGGTCATAATCTTTTACGATGTTAAACTTCATCTGGTATGACATTGTAACCTTCTGCTTTTCCTGTATTGTCCTTGTATCTAGAAAAAAATTAACATAAGTTATAAACAGTAAACTTAGTGAATTTTGAAGACATTTTGTAGCACTTTGACTAATCTAAAGGAAAAAAATTGCTAGGGTTACATTTACTAGCATACACTATTAAACCAAGATAAATTGCAGGATGGAACAAATTAACAGGTTCTTACAGAAAGACTGGCTTGGTTAGTAGGTCTGGTTATGTGGTACTAGGGGTGTGGGAAGACTTTGAAGAGTTCAAATATTTAAATAGTTGGGATCAGTGTTGTAGGTTATTTTTATCAAGACATTTTTGCTGCCTTTTTGAAGGCTCCTCCGTACACATGTCAGTTATGTGTCAGAAATTTTGTTCTAATAGTAACTCTCGAACCACCTTCACATCCTTTGTGGAGTGCAACAGTATTTCACCTTAAGTGCCAAATTTTGTCTCTCTTGATGAGCATGGTAAGCCCCATGGCCAATTTGGGAAAGCTTTCAGGGGATAAAAAAAACCCCCATGCCTCCAGCCTTTCATATGGAGATGTATTGGCTTCTCTTAGCCCAAACCAGTTTAAGATTATTGAGCAGCCTCTGTTTATCCTAATGAGGCATTTGATGTAGAAGCTGATAGCACTAATGGCCAGATCCCAAGTAATTTTGTGTAGGAAAATTACACAATTGTGCCCACCCATCTGGTCATCACCGGGTGTCCACATGGGTAGTGGGAGCCTTTGATACTCTCATCTGACCATTCTCTGAGTAATGGAGTGCAATGGATATTTTTCAAACTAAAAACTCCTCTCTCTGAAGACAGCAATTCCTTTGTAGTTTTGACGTGGGTTTTGTTACTCTTTGTACATGCCAAATAGTGCCCTTCTGTTTTTTTTAACATGGGGAGGAAATAACATGAACAAACATCCCATATCATGTACAAACTGTCCATCTATCAGTAAGGACACTCACTGTGTGTAAGCGGTGAGTGAGCAGCACTGAGAAACTCAACCATTCACAGATTTTGTTTTCTGCTTTCTGACATTTAAGCCTTTGGGATGTGCTGTGGCTGTTTTCAAACTTTTCTTTACAGTGATGAAAGCTAAAAACCTCTCTTGGTTAGAGCCAAGACGGTTGTATTCATTTTACTCTAGGAGGATGTATTTAAAAAAAACCAATAGTTATCATGAGACCCATGAAATAAATCATAAGTGCCAGTGGTGAATATTATTTCTCAGTCTAATCTTGCCTCCTGTTTACCTCCCTGCTCAGTGCTGCTGTCACTGCCACCAACCCTTTGGGTTGTCCTTATCCTGCCATAGAGTTTTTGCACCAAGGATTTTGCCTTTGAAATTACACCTTTCACTCAGAGTGGAAGAGTGGAGTCGTTTTCAGTCTCAAAGAAATTTTATGTGAACACAGAAGCTATAGGTGATAGAAGGATTTTGTGGAGCAGGTACTGTCAGAATTCACTTCCACAGGAACGTCAGTGTGGTACAAGAACTGAGGGCTTTCACTAGGGATGTCCCTGCCCTTGGGTGCTTTCAGGTGCTGGTGCTAATGCCTGGGAATTGATTTGGCTGGAAAAAGGATCTGTTGCTTCTCTGTTCAGGATCCCCAGGAGCCTTCCAGGGTGGGAACCGATGGCACAAGGTGATGCTGGGCGTCCTGGGATTCCTGCTCACTCAGAGTGACAGACCTCCTTCCTCCCTTACCCCTTCCTCAGCATTCGATTCCCACCATCTGCTTGCTGCCCGCCCCCCCCCCCACCTCCAGCCTGCCCCATCAGAGAGCTCATAGGTGGTGTCAACTGAAACGCTCTTTTCTGAGTGTATTTGTCTTCAGTTTTTCCTCCTGGCATAGTTACCTTACGTGTCAGTCTTCAGAAATGTTCTTAAAGGCCTTGCTGTTTAGCCGATGCTGGACCCTCAGGAAGCCACAGAAGCATCGCTCATGTTACCCTGGTGCAAAGTCTTTGCTTTGCTGTTACGTTCTGTAATTACGCTAGTAATCATTTTCTGGTGCTTCTGGATCCCCCTGCAGTGTTTGTCGCTCTTGCTTTTGGTTGTCACCTTTGCAGAGTAACTAGCCATTCTTCATGTGGCTTGGATTTGTCTTGCTAGATTTGCCTTGAGTTAGATCATAGAGAAGAAGTTGAAACTAATAATGAATCACCTTCCTATTAAGTAGATAGCATCTACTTGTCTTGGTTGGACTTGCTTTCTTACCGAGTGTATTTTGGGATCTCATGAAAACTTATTTATTAGATCATACTTGTGAAGATAGTATATGAGATTGTTCCTCTTGTTCCAAATATAACCGTCCTGTGATATTAATCAACATTTGCTTTAACATTGTCCAGCAGGCAATTTCCTGACAAATTTGGCCAACACCAGTGTTAACGTGGAGGTGGCTTTTTTTTTGTTACGGACTTAGTCCCTTCTTTTCTATCTACAGATATGACTAGGAGAGCAGTTTGGGATTTCCTCCAAAGATGACTCATATTTGCCAGACTACCTATAGCAAAAATAGGGTATGCTGTTACAATGTGTATTATTTAGGCTACTTAATATTTTGTCCAGTAGTCACTGAACTTTTAACTGGTAGCCTTTATCTGTGAGCTTGCTTCTTCTTCCCCATTTGTCTACCTAAAGACAAACAAAAACCCCAGATGAAGTTGGAGTGTGTCTCCATTAATGTTTTTGCTGCTACCCTGCCCTCCCATCTGCCTTGGTTTTATAACTGGGAGTGGAAATTGCCCAAGGTCGTCTTTCAGAAAGCTGTAACATGTTATTCTTGCCATTGACTCTACCTCTTGGCTGGATTCTTGCCATTGACTCTACCTCTTGGCTGGTTTCTGTAGACCTCAGACTCCTGCTTGTAGCAGCCTGTGGGAGTATTGGTGGTTAATTAGCGTGAGCCACACCAGTCCCAGGTTTTAATTTCCTAGATAGTCCCTGTGTAGTCTCCATTTCAATGATAGTTTCACTGTTGCAAAAGCTGCAGCAAGGACCTGGTCTGTATTGGTGAACTGCTGTGTAGTTGCATTCCTCAGGGGCTGTGCAGAGCTGATGGGATGGGGCAAGAGAACACTGGGGGAAAACACTTTAAATCTGGAAACTGTGCTGTGCGGATTCCCCAGAGAGCAAGCAACTGATCTGATCAGGTACAGAAAACGGTACCCCAGCTACTAGCATTGTGATGGCTTCCTGGAACATCATCTGCTGAAACATCCGGAAGGAAGGTAAAAGTTCCTAGAATCATAGAATCATTTGGTTGGAAAAGACCTTTAAGATCATCAAGTCCAACTGTACGTGTCCACCACCAAACCCTGTCCCTAAGCACCTTGTCTGCCCGGCTTTTAAATACTCCCAGGGATGGGGACTTGACCCCCTTCCCTGGGCAGCCCCTTCCAGTGCCTGATAACTCTTCTCAAAAACAAGATCTTCCTGCCTGAAAATTTATCACTGGTAGCAGCCTCTGCAGTTGTCTTGTGTAGCGGTTCATAGATGCTGACGTGCTGAACTTGAACACACAACTGTAATAGAAGTAGTTAAAAAGATTTGTAGCTTCAGGGTTTTTTTGTCTGCTCAAGACACTCTTTCCTATTCTTTGCTATTCCCCAGCGTTTGTTGCTAACAACTTTGGCCTGTCTTGTCCTTTACAAGCGGTTTCTTTGGAGCCAGGAGCAGTCTGCTGTATGTGTATCAGACAGGTGTTTAAAGAATTGCCTTTGAAATGAATGACAGGGTTAAATGGGAGGCAAGCGTCTCCACTTATGGATTAAATGATTGAAGCTAAACACTAGGCCCTAAATATGTATTTCCAGGATGAAATCAGTCTCATTAGAATACTTCTTCTGGGGTTCCATAATTTACAGAATTACTTCCTAATATTTACAGATATTACTTCCTACAAGGAGATTGCTATCAATGCTTTAGTGCTTCCTCAGGGCTTCAGCAACAGGGTGACCTGTAGGAAACCTAAATGGGTTCATTCTGCTTAACTTAAATTCCTTCTGTCAAAACAGGAGTAACTCTTTGGATAGGGAAATGTTTTTAGCAGAACCCTGTCTGCTCAGTGGTGGTCCGGCTTTGCTGGATTCCGGTTGGTTGTGTCACGGGGAGGGATGGTGCTTTTCAGCCCTGTGATTATTAGATCTGCTCCACCCTTGAAAGCTCCCACTCCTTTTGCTGCTCTGCCCTTCGTGGCTGGCACAGACAAACCTTACGCCAGAGCGTCGGCATGGCTTGCGGTTGCATAACATACTGCAGCGGACTAACCAGCCTTAGCAAAACAGTCATCTTGGACAGATGTTGCAGTGAAGCAATGATTAATTGGGGAAAAATTTTAACAACCTTAAATGGCAGTAGATTTATTTTGGCAGGTGGAGACTGAGAAAGTCATTGCTGCCATGTAGAGGAGTGTTACTCTGAAGTTAGAATCATATTTTATCTGCCATAACACTTTCTCATGCTATCTCCTGTCTCAAACTTCTACTGGACGGAGAGCTTCAGTACTGAAATCTTTTCTACCTTTCTAACATGTTTGCCATCCGTGTGAGAATGTGGAATGACATTTTTTTCAGACCCTCACTAAACATCAGACGTACCATTGCTTCTTTCTTCAGAGAATGCTATGCACATCCTTATGGATAAGAAATAAAATATCCTTCTGAATTGACATGGTGATAACTATAGCTTTATTCCAAAGTTTGTCTTTTCAAGGCACTGGCATTGCAAATAACTCTGAGTATCTTCTGTGAGACTGTACAGGATAAAGTGATGTGTCAGCCTGCCAGACTGAATTTTTTTAATATTCTTGTACTAATCTTTCTGAAAGTGAAAAAGTAGCGGGGTTTATCAGAGAGATTTCTTTAATAGTGTTCTGGATTAAGATTTGAGCTTTTTAGATTTAGTGAGACAGTAACACACGTTTAGAAGATCCTTGAGAAGCAGGCGATAAGGGAGAATTGATTACTGCAATAATTTTAGCAACATTTGAGACATGAATTATTTTTGATTGAAAAGCTCCAAATTCTCAGCAGCTCTACTATTGTATTTTATTTTGAAGAGGAATTTAATTTTGACTACAGGAGTAGGTTGCTGGCACATCTCTTTTTTAATCTGTCCTTGCTGGCCAACACGAGTTACTGCTGGCGCATCCATAAATTTCATTGAAGTTTGTTTATTTTACTGACGCTCTGTTCAGGGCAGAAAGCACTTACCTGAACCTAAATTTTATATGTTCTAGAAGACTTCCAGCCTCCCTCTCTCAGATTGTAATGGTTAGGTAAGAGGACTGAAAACGTTCATATAATGTTGTTACTGCCTGAGATGCAAGATGTATGCAACCTGCAGCCACAGTGACAACTCTGGTTTTGGTTATGGCGTTGTCCCGTGTTCTTAATTCTTTCTTTAACCAGCAGAACATGTATGCTGTTTTCTTACTAACACTGTACTGAAAGTAAAGGTGGTCAGTGGGCAGGGAACAGCCACTGAAGACTGTGTGTTAAGAGTGTTTTCCTTGTAAAAAAAATAATAGCATATATTTCATACAGTCAGTCTTTCTGCAAACAGACAAGTTGTTCGTCTGGCAGGATGTAATTCCATTTTCCTTAGTAGTTTGGTTTCCTTTTGGCTTGTGTGTGCTTAAGCTCGTCACTGGTCTTGTGCTGAATGGGTGTTGACTCTAAGGTATTTTTTCTGAGTAATTCAAGGGAAGGTTATTTGTGAAAAATTATGATTTGCTTTTTATCTATAGTAAACGCAGGCTATCAAGAGAACTTAAAAATACTAAAAGTGTAGGTCCAGCTGTACAGAGTTTTCAAAGTCACATTTTATGGCCGCACATGACAGTTGTAGTTCCTAGTGCAAAGAACTGGCTGGCAGATGCTTTTACTTGGTTTTTTTAATGAGGTATTAAGGCATATCATACATCTGAAACAGCTGAGAGATTGGTATGGCTTAAAGAGTTTATAAAGTTTACTTAAAATCTTAAAGCAACTCTAATTTAAGGCATGTTGATTGCTTCAGAAAGCTTTTGTTAGCTTGGATAGCAGCCATATTATGTAAGATATAATTATTTGGCATCAAAGTAGTGATTTTAACAAGGAAACAGTTTAAAGCTTGATGTAGTCTCTGTTGTGGCAGTAACATTCAAAGTGTCAGTGCATATAGGAATAAGACACAGGTGAGGTATGTTTATAAAGGCACAGTTTCCTTATATACTATATCACAATATCTGTGTCTCATTTCCCTCCAGTTACCTTGCTATCTCTGACAATCCTGTGTGCCAACAGTCAGGAAAATGAGAAAACAATCAGAAAAGCCTTCCGTTTTCACGTTATCCAAAGTGCTTTGAGGCTGCAGCTTGCAACTCCCCTGTGTCTTGTTCTTGTGGAACAACTCCAAGAGGTGCCACGCAGCCAGCGTGGACTGCGCTGAGCAGTGGTGCAGCCCCAGAGGAATGTTTGGTGTCAAGCCTGCCATCAGAGATACGTTCAGAGGCTCAAGAGCTCTAGTACTGCTGGCTCAGTAGCCACAGCTGAGTTGTTTTTAAATCCTTTTTCCTGGTACTGAAAAGAATTTTTGAGAACCTCCTTAAATTCCCTTTAACGAGCTACTTCATTTTCCTTGGGTTTTTTCTTTGCCCTAAATGGAGTCAAGGCAGTCTGGAATAATGTGTGTGGAATCAACAGGCCATTTTTTTTGTTGCACACAGTTTTCCTTTGAGATGACCTTTAAGCCTTGTGTTAGTTGCATTGCCATTTAGGGAATCCTTAAACTATTTGATATTATGGGGGGAAGGCTTAGATATAATTTTGAATGTTTGTTTGCTGATATTAAATTGCTGCCTTGTGTGTCCAACACTTTACACAGGAAACACTATAAACTGGACTGCTTTAGAGAGGTGACAGCAGCAGAAGCAGCTCCTGGGGTGAGAAGGTCTGTGGGGCGGAGCGGGGACGTACCAAACACAGCAGCAGGTCACTGCTAAGGGCTCGTGCCCTGCTCAGCTGCAGCAGGAGAGGAAAGGTCTGGCTCTGAAAAGGTTCCATGTTGCCTGAAGTATGCTGGAGACGCAGGATTTCTCAAGGTCCTGGACACATTTTAAGTTTTGGATAAACTGTGCCTTAGTGCAGCACCAGGCAAGGTTCTGGAGAGCAGCTCCTCATTGGGTCATTCTTGACCCCTTCCTTGCACATTCAAATTCTGGGAAAGCGAAGCTGGATGAGAACTAGATTGTATCAGGAGCAGCTAAGGCTGTGCCTGTGCTCATGTACGCATCTTGGAGTTTCACATTAGTGTCCAATCCTGTTTTGGAAACTTACTTCCTTTTCCTCCTCTTAACTCATTTTATGACTCATAGGAACTGTTCCAATGAGGTTTCACTACTGCCTTGAACATAAACTTCTGTTTCCTCTGAGTTCTCCAGCATTCATGTCCATATTGGTGAACAGGGATCGAAGGTGGTCCACAGGCTTGGTTGCTGCTCTCTTTGCAGCTGCGGGCATCTGCATAGGAGGCACAAACCTTGGACAAACTGGCTGAGGGGCTGATTTTCAAAATTATGCTTGTTTTACTGAAGGTACCAGCCTGGCACAGACTTACTTTGCTATGGAGAAAGGTACAGGTCTTTCTGCTGGAGGGTTTTGTCATCCACAGGTCACTGGAACTAGTTGACAGCTATTTTTATGGTATTTGTTTCCTTCAAATCTATACAGGATGCTTGTTCTTTTAACGGCCTACTTTTTATTATGATTATAGATTGTGAGTGCCAGCTGTGAAGGAGGCAATGCCTGTAATTGCAATTCTGCCTGGGAGTGCCTGGCAGCATGTGTCCTTCTAGAATGTCAGACTTTTTTTATTTGAAACAGACTTTTGTTTGGATGCCTCACCGAATAATCTGTCAATAGCTGAAATAATACCTTGATCCTAGAGTACGTGGTGCTGCCAGAAACCCTGCTTGCTTGTCTGGCTAGTTCCGTGGTCACAGCTAATAAACTGTCGTTGCTCATGCTGCAGCTCATTTTGCTCCTGAATTGCCCTTTCTGCTACAGATCTGTGCATGCTGGCTGAATTGGGGTGGCTACCAATTAATGTAATGTATACAAACAACTGCTTGCTCTGCTGTTCTGAGCCCAAGTCTGTCTATGCTTGGAGTTATCTCATTCCTCCAATGCTCCTTGTGAACTTCCTGGGGGGATTTAATGATGGGAACACCAATGCAGACCACCTGCCTGATGTTTGACTGACCATGGCTAAAACTCATAGCCTCACTGGACTTCTCTTTTCATTGTATGAAGTTGTGGTGTGAAGACAGTTTTTCCCTCTTTTTTTCCCCCTCTAACAATTTTCCCCCCCCCCTTTTTTTTTTTTTTTTAATTAAGGTTTGGTACAATGTGAGGGAGAGAGATGAACATGAGGGGGCCAAGAACCAATTCCAGGGTTCATGAAGCAGCAATAAAGGTGCTATTATAAATGAGCAATGGCTTGTAAAGGGTTGCAATCTGCTAATGTAGGTTACTAGGTTGATACCATTGATTTAATAATGGTTCTTCTTCTCTGTTTAGATATTTTGACAGTCCTTTCAGGTTGAATGTGAGGAATTGGTCTGTCATGAATTTTTGATTATTTCTCTGGGTCATTTTAGTAGTTGCAAAACCTGTCAAATAACACACCACTGCACAGCACGCTGCTATTTCAGATCAAACTATGAAGATAGCCTCAGTAATTGCAGTGGTGTTGAAGTAATTGTCATCCAACAAGCTGTAATTTGAAAATGGGTACCACTGCTTGGCCAATGTGATGGCATAGTTTAGAAGCTTTTAAAATATTACCTTCTGATACCTTGGGTTTGTTATATACTGCTTATATCTGATTAGCTTGTGATGAAAACATGACATGTGCCCATTTTAACTTTTGAGTTATAATTACACATGTACAAAGCAATCAGTGTGGTGGAGAAACTGAGAAGTGCAGCAAGAGGCTGCGTTTAAATAGCCAGCCACACGCTTCTGTGCAGTTTTCGAACACGCCATACGGTGTGCAATGTATGGTAGTTTATGTATTAACAGTTGGTCAGTGTATAATGAAGTCTATGGTATCCTGTGATTGTGTTAGTTTACCTTCCAGAGGCTGCAGTTAGTGAGAAGAAAGGACCGTCTCTTTACGAACCTTTGAAGAAAGAAGCGTGTTATGCAGTCAGTGCAGTTTCACCTTGCTGCTTGTACCAGTGGAGCTTAGTTACATGTTCTCCTTTCAGATCTCTTTGGAAACTTGCTGGGTAAAAAAACTGCCTGGATGGGAGAGAGTTGTGGTGAATGGAGTTAAATCCAGTTGGTGGCTGGTCACAAGCAGTGCCCCCCAGGGCTCAGTTCTGGGCCCAGTTTTTAACATCTTTATCAATGACCTGGACGAGGGGATTGAGGGCACCCTCAGTCAGTTTGCAGATGACACCAAACTGGGTGGGAGTGTGGATCTGCTGGAGGGGAGGAGGGCTCTGCAGAGGGACCTGGCCAGGCTGGATCCATGGGCCCAGGACAAATGTGTGAGGTTCAACAAGGCCAAGTGCTGGGTCCTGCATTGGGGTCACAACAACCCCACGCAACACCACAGGCATGGGGAAGAGTGGCTGGAAAGCTGCCCGGCAGAAAAGGCCCTGGGGGTGCTGGTTGAGAGGCGGCTGAATATGAGCCAGCAGTGTGCCCAGGTGGCCAAGAGGGCCAACAGCATCCTGGCTTGTATCAGGACTGGTGTGGCCAGCAGGAGCAGGGCAGTGACTGTGCCCCTGTGCTGGGCACTGGTGAGGCCGCCCCTCGAATGCTGCGTTCAGGGTTGGGCCCCTCACTCCCAGAAGGACCTGGAGGGGCTGGAGAGTGTCCAGAGAAGGGCAGCGGAGCTGGGGAGGGGTCTGGAGCCCAAGGCTGCTGGGGAGCGGCTGGGGGAGCTGGAGGTGTTGCCTGGGGGGTGGGGGGCCTTATCGCTCCCTACAACTGTCTGGGAGGGGGGAGCCGGGGGGGGGTCGGGCTCTGCTCCCAGGGAACGGGTGATGGGATGAGGGGAAATGGCCTCAAGTTGTGCCAGGGCAGGTTTAGGTTGGACCTTAGGAAAAATTCCTTCCCCAAAAGGGCTGTCAGGCACTGGAAGAGGCTGCCCAGGGAAGGGGTCGAGTCCCCATCCCTGGGGGGATTTGAAAGCTGGGCAGACGAGGTGGTTAGGAACATGGTTTAGTGGTGGGATGGCAGGGTTAGGGGAACGGTTGGGCTTGGTGATCTTAAAGGGCTTTTCCAACCTAAAGGATTCTGTGATTCTAAGGCTTGTGGCAGTGTGCTGGTTAAACCCAGATGCAGGTCTGGCAGGCTGAAAATGCAAGTGCTCCTCTCTTGCAGGGGTTTGGCAAGCTGGCTTTGTCCTGCAGGACTACTCAAATTAAAAAGAAACATAACCTGGCTTCCGTTCAGGTGCCCTGGGGGAACAACCATGGTGTGTGGTGCAGAATGTGGTCTGTTGGAGGGCTCTGGGAGCATGTGTGCAAAGACCTGTTGAGAAAGATCCCTCTTGTGCTGCAGGTGCTGGGCAGTGTGGCTGGCGAAATGTCTACTTGATGAGGAGCTAGCAAAGACGCTGTGCTTGTGAGCCGCTTTGCATCAAGTGGCCTGTGGAACAAGAATCTTCCTGCAGCTAATCACAAAGATGATACAGATATTGCTGAGGTCGCCTTTGTGTAAAAGCAGGAGTCATAACATTAGTGATGGCATGAATGGGGGGGGTAGTGCTCCTCCTGAAGGTGCCTGGATCGCCTCATGGAGGAAATCCAATTATGCAAAACGCTGAGCCATTCATTTACAGATGAGTAATGTGCTGTAAATTGCAAGGTCATGGATCAGCAGCAGAAGGGGATTAGAGGACACTACAGACGCAGTGTGATACCAGCTACCAGTTCAGTGTGCTTCTAGAAAACATTCACGAGGTGCAGTGCAAGGAGATGGAGTCAGTAAAGACAAGGAAATGTTGGTAGGCTTTTGTTTTAATAACTATAAATGGTTTTGTTTCTCTGTATTTAAAATAGTAAAAAAAGGAATAGCGATGGTTATTGTGATGAAGAGTTACCAGTGGTTTGTGGAAGGACAGTAAATAAAGTTTGACTTGTTTAAACTAAAAGTGGAAACAAACCCCCAAACCCAAGCTGATAGAATTGCACTTTTTCTGTTATCTCCTCTCTCTCCAGCCTTCCTTCCCTCTCTGCTTCTGCTCACCCCCCACCCCCCATCTCCAACAAAAAAAGGGAAAACAGAAGGAATTTAAGGAATAACACTGGTAAAGCAGCACTAGGTGGTAAAGGGGCAATCGTGTGTTATCGTTGCTGGCTGGTTGCACAGGTTGGTTGGTTTGTTTGAACATATTGATCCTGTGGTTAAGGGCTTCCACTTGGTGTTTGCAGAGCAGGAATCCTTGGACCTGGCATACTGCTTTGGCTAGTGGGTATCTGTTGTTCTCCTCTCCAGAATCGGATGAGCTGCAGCCACAGCCCAGATGAGATATTTTCAGGGTGAACCGACGCTTCAAGTGGTGTTAAACTGTTTTGGATCCCTGGTCTGTCTTGCTTGAGGTTACATCAACAGAGTTGGACTAAGGAAAGGATTTTTCTTATATCAGGTTACTGGACAGTTTGGAAGGGTTTTTGCATGGCCCATTTCCTAGAACCGTTGGCATTTTCACTGCTGAACTGTTATTCTTTTAGGACTGAGACAGTATTTCACTATGCAAGCAAGAATGAAACTTCCTTGCATGAGAGAGAAGTAGAAAAAATAGTTAGCTGGGTTTTATCTACTCTGACCTGGTACTTTGAGAGAAGTGAAGATATGGTATTAATGACTGTCCTTATTTCCTGGTCTTTGCTTATCAGCATTAATGACCCATGCACTGCAGCAGCGACTTACCAAAGCTTGTGATTTTTCTATACGTAGGACTATTTCCTTAGCTGTTACTGCCAGTCTGTACTCCAGCTGAAAGGCCAAAGAACGCGTGCTCAAGATGAGTGTAGATATGAAGTGTCAAATTCCTTTGTTCTCTTTCTCAAAGGACAAAGATGCGAACAGGAAATAACTAAGCTTTATTTCTTTTCCTGTAAGTCTCTCTTGAATATATTTAGGAGGAAAAGAGTCATTTCATAAATACATTCCGCTCTCCTTTTGACAAAACCAGGATTTGTAGTAATTTTGCTGGCACTGCATGAAAGTGCTGTGAATGAACCACTTGAACCCTGTCCTTATCTGTAAGTCCCTCAAACCATTTCATTGTATCCCGAAACTATAGATGCATTTTCTTACTGGATTGTTTAAGTGATTATTTTATTAATCGGATTCAGTTAGAAGCAGGCCGGAAGAGTGTGTGCAATATTTGCTAGGAGAAGCCTTGTGTAAATATAAACCTTAATGGTTAGTGTATGTGTATATATATATAAAAAAAGACCATGAAAATACTATACCCGGTGTGTATGCTATATGTACACACGGAGTGGTGTAGTAGTGACTGTTGCATCACAATATATTAAATATTTTAAATTCAAGTAAGTTTGTATGTGTTGTGGGTTCAACTTCTTTCATTAGTAGGTGTGGAAAAGTGTTACCCTTGAGCCAGATCTGAACAGGATTTAATTCGATAACAAAAGGCCTCTTTGGGGTGAGGACATCAGCTTTGCTCCTGGTTCTCACTGGAGAAGCATGCATTTTATGTGGGTTTTACAGAACCAAAGTCATGATATGTGCGTACTGATATATAAAGGTTGACACTTGTATTCCACTATGGATTGCTAGCAGGCACCTAAACGTAGGGATTGCGAATGCTTTCCAAATATGAAAGCAAAATACTCTGAGAAACTGGAAGCACCCTGTTATTTTCAGAAGTCCTCGGGAAACTGGCAATGGATCCATCCATTTCCCTCATTTGTTGTTGCCTGCTGGCAGATGATCGCTAAGTGTATTGGGGATTGGATTCGTGAATATTTCTAGTAATTTAGTATTTAGTAATATAGATCTATGTTATTCCAACTGTACAAGTATTAATGAGATATTCCTGCTGCAGAAGAGACGATCGCATGAATGTGAGAAGGATAATACAAACCTCTTAACTTAAAAAAATAGGAAAAATAATACAGAAAATAATTTGTTCCTCTAATAGATGATTTCATATATATTTTTCAACGGTTTAAAGAGATTGACAGTTTGTGACTGTTAGACTTCTTGACCCAAAGTTGTGCTTCATTGCAGTATGTTGCTGTTCTGCAGCTGATTGGTCACAGGAGGAAAAGAAAAACATAGCTGCATTTGGAGGAGGAGGTGTTATAGCTCTGAACTGTTAATTAAACTGATTTCTAAAAAAATAAAGATTAAATAAGGCTGATAGCCAAATTAATTTGAAAACCTGTGCTGCTATTATTGGAAATAATGACTTTCAGACATTGTTTGAAGCTGCAACATGTATGTCATAGCCATGGAGTGATGTTTGGAAAGGACCTGCGGAGGTCATTTCATCTAACGTCCTGCTTTCAGCTGGGCCAACTGCTTTGTTACACGTGTCAGAAATGAATGTGATAATCCTGGAAATAAACAGTAGTGCAGGTTTACCCTGTGCTGCTGGTTTTGAGTGTGTAATTAGATCTGCCAAAGCTGAGAGTATGCACTTGACCAACACTCTAGGCTAAAATTGTGCTTTCAGTAAATAATTAGTGGCTGAAAACTTTGTTATTAAACTTCTTGATACAGTTTAGCATTGCTCTGACTTTTGGTGATTGTCACTAACTAATAATGCTTATTACCTAACAAACGATACTTTACAGAAGTAGAAGCCTGCCTGAATTCTTGGGCTGATACGTCGTCTTAAAAGATCCTGTTTTAAATCATTTCACTGGCTCTGAATTCCCCTGGCCTAGAATTAAAAATGCGGTGGCGTGGCCAAAGTCATCTTGGCTTGCGGGAGATGGGTTATAGATATATTACAGGTTATCTGTGTATTAATTCTGAGTGGTATTTGTGCTGTCTCACAATATTATTTGAGTAGTGAAAGACTACTGAAAGCTGAAAGAGCTTCTGAGTGGGAGCTGTCTTGACAGTAAAAAATATGTGAAATCTAAAGGAAGTAAATGAACACAATCTTTCCGGTGACAATTTAAAACGGTAAAACAAGAAGCATGTAAATCAAGTAATCTGTTTTAATAATCAAACCAGTTAAGTCCTTTTCCATATTGCTAATTTTCCCCTTGCATTATCATTGTTTAACAACTCAGTACAGTTGGCATTTAGAAATTCACTCCTTTTGCAATGAATGATGAATGCGTAAATAACAGCTCTCCTACTCCTCAGATGTTTTTCCATTCAAAGAATTTAAAGTGAAGTACTCAAGACTGTTGTGCAAATTCATTTGCTTATCTTGCCTAGCCTACCCTGTGCTTCCAGATCCACAAGGGTATTTGAAGAGTTCTGTGTACCTTTCCTTCTCTTTTTCCCTTTTGGAAGTTGTCCTCTCAGTGAGAGGGGAAAAAGATCCCCATGTTGAATCCGCCAGATCAGTCACACTCATGGCTTTGACTGAAAGCGCTACACTTGGTTGTAGTAAAAAAAACCACCCCTTTATTTCTAAATGAAACTTTCTGTAAAATATTAGTTGCTTTTTAATTGGAAGAACAAACCTCATATATTTTCTAAGCCTTTTCAGCACTGATACACATTCTTAAACTCATTTTCATAGGGCTTGAGGGTTTGTCTGCCAGGGCACCTGCTGCTCGATTCTTGCTAATGGGGGAGCAACTGAAAGATGAAGAGGGGATTTCATTGCAATTCTGGTTCAGATTGCCATTAGGCGACATGAAGTTTTTCCAATACAAAACAGAAAATACGAGAAAAAAATCCAACAACAAACCTGAGCCAAATTACGACCAAGAAGTGGGAAGCTTTTCCTGATTAGACGTGCTTTCAAGGAAGCACAAGTCCTTTCTTTCAACCTGAATAGTTAACAGTCATCTTGTGGTGAAACATGTTTGCCTTGTGATTTGTAAACTTGGTTTTCCTCTCCATTGCTTATGGCTATAGCTGGCCGAAGCTGTTGGTATCTGTCCTGCAGGGAATGGTGTCAGTGATAGTCTGAGCGTGGGGTGGCTGAGATCAGGGCTGTCCATCACCATCCCTTCAGCAGACGTGGCAGAAGGGAATCTTTGGCAAAGGAACTGGATGGGCAGCTGTAGGTGGAATATCTTCATCTGCTGCTTCGAGACTCAGCAGTTTGTCTGCCGAAGCCCTTAGTTGGTAATCTAATGTGCTGCTAGGACAGTTTACGAGCCAAAACCACAAGAGCTGTATTAAGTCACAATATGCTGTAAAACCCATAAATGCCTAAAGAAGTCTGCCTGGTTTCATGGCCAGAAAACAGTCGGTCCTGTTTAAGGACTACATAATCAACATTTGTGTTGAGGTGAGATGGTACAGATCGCTGTAACAACTCGAAAAGAAACCCTAATTATGTAGAAATGGAAGTCATATTTGTGCATTATTTGCATATTTTGTGTTATTAATTTTGCATGTGGCCTGTGTTAGTATAAATAAGGCATCTAATTTTATTTTAGATGTTACCAAAGGACTAAGCAAGCTTTTTGGAGTGCTTGCAGATGGTGTACTGTATCTTAATACTGCAAGATGATTCTTGGTTTTTTGGAGCCCTGTATCAAAACAATGCTGTATTCAGGAGACTCCAGCAGCATTCACAGATCAGCACTGGGCACGAGCTTAACAAATGCAGAATATTCCTTTACAGCAGAACAATGAAGCATCTGAACATCAGCATCTCATGGCCAGCTGACAGCAAAAGGAGTCTCCAAGCATCTACAAAGAAAACCTGTGGAATGCTGTGATTGTACCTAGGTGATTGCACCCAGGCTTGTGGAATAAACAGAGGTGTAGTTAGACATTAATACAAAGTTCTGTTAATTGTGCAGTGTATACAGAAAATTGGGGAGGTGGTATAGTATATCATATACGTGTAAGAAAGAGAAGGCTTAGAAAATAAGATTGAAAGTCATCATCAGTGCAGTTGCTGATGTGGCTTCAGGTTATGTTTGTTTTTACAAGGATGCTCTATCAGGGTTGTCAGCAGCAACATGAATGGGTTTTGTTTCAAGTTACTGGAGAAGTTAGGAGGAAGTAACAGGGTATCTGTCAGTCGTGGTCTTTGTTTTTCTGCATGTTTCTTGATCTTTCTGTTGGGTTGCAAGATTTTATAGTTCCTTCAGCATCCCTTGAAAGAAAGGTTGCTTGTTCGGAAGTATAAGCCAGTCCTTGCCTGGTTCAGGCAAACCGACCATTGCAGAATGCATGCACCACTGAACCAGGGAGATGAAATCAGACGGTATCTTCTGCATGATGCAAATCTGTCCAGCCACCAGTCATTGGTCTGGTTTCTGCCTTTTGTGCTGCAGTTTTGTCCACTGATATATTTCAAGATAGCATACCCTTTAACACAGTGGTGTATAATCCGATGAACAAAGCTGAATTCCCCAAATTGAAGGCTGAGATATTGTGGTGTGGCAGGTTACAGTTAGTAGGGACATGGGGTTTGGAAAGGGGAGGAGGTGAATGAAGATAAAGTGCCTTTTTTGAAATACCCGAATGCTGTAACATCAGAGTGGAAGGAATGTAATGGATCATGAAGTCAGTTGCTGGTCGGTTTAGGAAGCCGAATCTTCTAAAGACATACGTGCAATATCCAGCCTGGCTCACTACTCCTTTCTGTGTCTATTGAAATGCTCTTCCAGGACTTTGCTCCCCTGACAGCCAGCTTTCGGTTTCAAAGCATACATTAGCCAGCGTAGGTGCATCCCCTCCCCCTGCCTTTTTTTTTATAGGTCTGTGTAGTTTTTTCTTTAATTACTTCTTCTGACTACTTGGCAAGATTATTACATCTACTGATGTATTTATAGAGTGATTGCTTTCATCTCCTCAGTAGTTTTATGAGTCTTATGAGCATTTAAGTTAGTTCTCTTACAAGACAAGCTCTAGTCTCTTCTGCACGCTTGTTCCAGTTGACTTCACATGTGATGGGAGCAGATAGAAGAACCTATCTGACTTCCGAGCTTTCTTTTCCTTTTTACTGTCTTTTTATAGATTATGTGCTTTTATTCAACAAAAAGTTAGAGATTATGGGTAGATGGCAGTCTCTTGGTGTGCTATCCCAAGCCTGTTCTACTCTTTCCTGGTTATGTATAGGATAATTCAGCCTCAGGAGGTCATTCAGGGCAACCTCCTGCTCAGAGCAGAGCAATATGATTTACTGCATTAGGATTTTACAGTGTTGCAGCCGGACTTTTCATGTGGAAAGTGGGAGTGTTTTATTGCTCTACACAGAGAAATCGGGAGCAAGCTGCTTTTCCTCTACCTGTGCTAGATAGCAACTTCCTCATGTGTGGATTGGAATAAAACCACAAAGCGTTATGTTGTCCCTGGAAGCTTTTCAAAGAACTTCCTTTTGTCTCATTATCTACTTCAAGTCTGCTTGTGCCTTTTGCTACACTTCTAGATGTCTAAAAAAGAGTATGCAGCGCTTCCCTGCTGTAGGAGAGACAGCTTGTTCTGTCTGACGCAAATAGAAACGAAAGTTCAGTGACTCCTATGTTTAGTGGTTTGGCATTTTTTCAGTGCAAGGTTAGTACTTCATGTTTAAGGAGAGGGCTTTTAATATTATTCCAGTTTCTAGCTAGCCAGCGACATTTCACAGTTTTAGCCTTTATTCAGCACTCATTAGAGCTAGATTAGCATCCATCTGCCATTTTCCTTTCCCCTGACCTTAACCTGGTGGGTTTGCAAAGCTGTATAGATGACTCGAGGGTCAGTTGTGTTTTAGCTGAATCTGCCTCACCAAATTACAGTCAGTTTGCTTAAATGTTGGGTTGTTGGGGAAGATGTGGCACCGGTCACTCGTAGTTTACTATTTTCTTTTGAAAAAAAAATGTCGTCATTACAAAGGAGTCTTTTAACCTTATTTCCAAAGCTGACTGTGGAAATTGCAGATTGAATGAAGTATTCCTCACCCTGCCCTTTCTGCTCCCTCCATACAGGAAAGGAGTGGTGCAGAGCGCGCGTTGAATGGCATTTCCTATTTTGTTAAACCGGCAACATCTGAAAACTGAATCTGCACAGGCCAACTGCAAGCAAAAATGTCACCTGCACGTTAAAAGAACTTAAATTCCAGTTTTTCTGGCTCTCGGGATGGATCAAAATGTTGTAGACCCACGTATTCAGAATTGTGACACACTTGGGTTGTTTTCCTAGTGTGGAGATGTAACACTGACTGGACATTTTTTTGGTCTGTTTTTCCAAGTGCAGCAAGAATATTTTGGCTATACTTCTGCCAGTGCAAATCCTGTTTATCTGAGTTGTCTTGTGATGAGGATGATTTGCTATAATACAGTTTATGAGCAATTTACTGAAAGACTTGAAAGTCATTCTTTCCTGCTTGACAGCTGAGTTTATTTCAAGATTTACCTAAAATAAAGTCTTTAAGTAGCACCGAATGCTCAGTAGAGAGCCCTGGGATCACAATAAAAAGCACAATTGTCTGACACACACAGGGTGACGTATGCTTAAGCAAAGTCATCTTACTTCCCAAAGCAGAAGAACAGTTGTTTCTTTGTGTCAGTGCAGCTGGCTATACGTTCTGGCTTTTAAAAACAGGTAAATATGATTTCACTGCCAGAAGTGTCCTTAAATTCCCTTCCTTAGTGAACACATCCTGAAGGCCCGTCCTTGACTATCCATGTACGTCTCTTCACGAACACGAGTTTTAATTAATGTTTTCATGTGTGTTTGCAATGCAAATGGAGTCAAAGCCTGCAGTAATGGATTTTTAATATATATATTTGGTGGGAAGAACTAACTCGGAGCTTTGGAGTTAATGAGTAAGTTGGAAGTAGATAATAGTTTGAAATCATCAGCTTTTATTCTTTGAACCTTCAGTGGTACTGGGTTTAGCTGCTGACTATCTAGCACAGGCTGATGCATCTGTAGCGCTCTTGTATCTGTCCTGAATTATTTGCTTTTGCTTTTTTTTGTTAACGTTTCCTTTTACTTTGAGCCACTGCTGTAGAGTTAAACTGAAAGTCAGTCTTCGGTTGATGGCTGTGTTGTGACTTCTTGTCATGAAGACTTTCTGTTTCTGGAGCATCTGTGTATGATCAGGGAGCAGGAAGGGGTGAGACCAAGGAGGTTTCTGGAGCACCTGCTAATGGGGGAAAGCTTTAGTGTGTCTGCACATATGTGAAGCAGAATATAATGTCAATCTGTGATCTGTGGTGGGAAAGGAGTAGTTCCAAATGAGAGAATGGCTTTCCCTGGAAGAAAATAATTCATAATATCAATAGCTACGCTTCAGCTCTCTTAAAGTGAGACAACTGGGGACTTGACAGGATTTTTCCAGCAGTTGCTCTGCTCCTCAGATATTGGACAGATGGAGGGAAAGGCTGGCAAAGTGTGTTTCTGAGGAGCCGTTTCACACCCCAGCAAAACCCAGCCTGGGATCTCGCTGTGAACGATCCCTGGTAGCTGGCACAGGTTATCTCCGAAAGTATGCTGAATTCTAGAAATAGCAATAAGCCTGCCGAGTGCTGCCTGCCTTCTGTGATCCCAGCAAGTTTCTGTTCTGTTTATCTTCTGGTACAGAGGAGTTACCATGTCAATGATTAATTAGAAATTCCCTTTATAATTAGAATTGCAGCCTTTGGAGTAGAGATTGCATGGTAGGGTGCCTTTGTTTAACGGTCTGTGTTCTGCAGATGTTTTTTTGGAGTATGGGTTCCAAGTCTTGCCAACTAACTCTTTTCTTTATTTGTATTGAGTGCATTTGAAGTTGCATCATTTCCTCGGTAAGTACAGTTTTATTTTTGACTGGAGTGTTTGTCAGGTGGGAGAAATCCTAAATGTGAGTGCTCTCTGGTGGTGAAGATTTCTGCTTCAGTTTTCTGATTTCTGCAGCGTATTTTCCAACGGCAATTGGATGTGAACATAGCATGTCTGGACTTCAGGATGGGTTTCTTTTTCAGCTCCCTAAATAAAAAGTACAAAACAAAGCCTTGACAGTCTTCTTTTCTGGACAGTAATTTCTATCCTTTTAAGTGATTTATATTCTATGATATATACTGCTTTATATTTTCTCACTGTCAATCCATGTTTTAACAAGGTAATAAAAATTAGTATAAAAACTTCTCATGAAAGAGCTGATGTTCTTCAAAGTAATGCACAAGGATTAAGTACTGTGACTTTCTTTTTGGCTGCTGATCTAGATTTCAGATGCCAAAGTGCTAAGTGGAAAACTCAGAAGACAGCGATACAGATATTATTCAAATAGCATCATTACAGGGAAGTCTTTTCTCCTCCAAGTTGCAGCACAAGATGAAGTGATTTTCATGATAGCTACAAAACGAGGTTTGACCATGGGGGTATCAACCCCCAGGAGTAGGTACAGGGGTTCCTTTTCTCAAGTGTGCTGTAGATTGCCTTTAATAACAAAAATCCACTCCTACGTGTTACCTGCTTGGTACTGAAATGATTACACCATCCTCTCTGATGAGCTTTCCCTTGATGGAGTGCATGCCCCTATTGATGAGCCTTTCCAAAATGCGCCGAATAGCTTCATCGTCTGCTTTTGTGACCTTGACTTGCAACAGAATAGTGAACTTAACACAGCTCATACCTCCCAGTTTGGATTGCCATCACTGGTTGTTTTCTTAAGTTTTCATGAGTTCTTCTTGGGCAAGGAAAACCAAGAATCTCACACCAAAGCAATGCAGCTAGGAAAACAGCCACTGCTGTTCTTGGCCTGCTGCTGTGCTGAGCTGCGCTGCCCGATGAAAAGAGGCTTTATCAGCGAGGAGGGGCGAGGAGTGACAGCTCCTTTTAGGAACATCTAAGCACAGCTCTGGAATTTTAACTCTGATTCTAAGAAGTAAAGAAAAATTAACAGAGCGGTAAACGGGGATGTCAGGTGTTCATAAACTCCATATCCTTAAAGCTAAGCTTGAGAGACGCCCATTTGTCAAGCCCGGGGATGTATCCTTCTCCCTCATCTCCATCTTTTGGAGCCCTTTGCCACAGAGATTGAAGACACAACTCGTCCGAGTCTAGTAAAACCTTTTAAAACTTGACTTCAAGGCCAAATGTGAGATCTGTTGTCTAAGCCTGGAGCTGTTGGGGAAGCAAGCAGGCAGTTTGTCAAACTGCTGTATGTGTTGGTGTTGCAGCCCTAAGGCCTCCAAAGCCGAGCTGTGCCCTGGTCAAAGGGGCCACTCTGGAGCGGTGAGCTCTGAATAACCGGCTGGCAGAGGCAAATCTGTAGCCTCTGCTTACGAGGCAGTTGGGGACACTGAACTGTCAAGGGAGGAAACTTAAACTGTGCTCTGCTACTGAAAGTTTACATAATTCATTACTTAAGGAAGAGGTCAGGGTATTGGGTGCTGTGATGGTGGCTTGGCACCACCCTTCAGTAGGGATATCTTTTTTTTTTCTTTTTCTTTTTTTTTTTTTTCCTTTTCAGCAGCTAAAAGAAACCCACTTAACCTCTCTGTGCTGACCATGAACCCTCTGGCCATGCATCTGGCAGTACGGTGGGGCTTAAAACTTCCTCCAGAACCTGTATCTTTATTTTTATCATGACTAGTGCCTTCAGCAGTGGTTATTGCCTGCTGTGCTGTGACTTTTGGAGAGTGGTTCTATATGTTCTCCATTGGGCAACTTGCCTTTTCGGATGGCCCAGCTCCAAAGAGATGGGAAGGATTCTGCTGTTTCTGACATCCTTGTAATGGTTTCCATTACATATGTATGTCCCCGTGTGATTTGATCTCCTTAATAGAAACAGTGTTGTATGTGTTTGGTTTTTTCTTAAGCTCTCCTATGGATATGTAGAGTTGCTTGTGTGCACCTGAGAGGGCAGAAGGTGAGCAGCCTGGGGGTATGTGATCTCTTTACACCCACAGGTGTCTTGCATGTTTAATTTCTTCCAAATACCACAATCCCTAGCTGCTTTGTGCTTCAAAGAATTAAAATTAGGGATGGCAAATAACAAAGACTGAGCGCACAAGGTTTCTTGTGTACCTAAGTCCATCTTCTGTTTTCCCAGTGAATAACTGGTTTGTTACGAATTGGGCTGTAATTCTGTATTTCATACCAATTCTGTATTTAATGTGCACGTTGCTTAGTGGTGTTGACCGTGTGTTATCCATCATTTTTGTTGCAACAGTTAGCTGCTGAACTGTACCTGGTATTGCTAATTATAATGGCCTTACATTTCCTAAAACATTTTGGTAGCTTTTAAACAGCATATATCTCTAAAATAGAAAATATCTTTGCATTTTAAGCTCACCGTTGTTTTGGGAAAGGCGTATCAGGACTACCTTCAGTTAAACTGAAGGCAGGAACAAAAAGCTGTTTTGTTAGTCTGGTGTCTTTTTAGTGAAATATTTCTGGAGGAAGCTGGAATTAGATGGCTTTTAGAAAGTGGAGTGCTGGTTGCTAGATTATATTTCTTGAGTTTTATTACACCTGCTAAAAACTAACACTGCCAAGATGCTGCAGAAAATTCTCAAATGAACAATAGAAAATGTCAAGCCTGTCACCACATGGGGGTGGTAATAAATTCAATAAAGTAATGCTAGAATTTGTGCCGGAGCCCATCAAAGATTAGGATGGCCCTTGAACGCTATAGAGGGGCTATGGTGCCATCTAATGTTGTAAGGTTTAAATACAGGGTGCAGACAGGTATTTAATGGTTGAAATGCCGTAGTTTGCGTGTTGATCTGTAAATCTGCTGTTGTCCTTTCTCCTGAGAAGAAAATGCTGTACGAATGCTTCACCTGTTAATCATAGAATCACAGAATCATTTAGGTTGGAAAAGCCCTTTAAGATCATCAAGCCCAACCATTCCCCTAACCCTGCCATCCCACCACTAAATCCTGTCCCTAAGCACCTCGTCTGCCCGGCTTTTAAATCCCTTCAGAGATAGGGACTCAACCCCTTCCCTGGGCAACCCATTCCAGTGCCTGACAACCCTTTCGGGGAAGAAATTTTTCCTGATGTCCAACCTAAACCTGCCCTGGCACAACTTCAGACCATTTCCCTTCTGTGGTTTTCTGCTAGATAACTTTCAATAAACTGAATTTCTTTGGAAACATCTTTTTGTGGAGGAGTGGCTGAGTGAGAATGGGCATGATTTAGTCCCTTTTTGACAGCCCCTGCTCTTAAGCAGATGTGGGCGGAACTATGACCGGAAGAGAAGGTGAAGCCCCTCCGTCGGACAGATGATCCATCCCAGTCACAGTAGCGATGTAGGTGTGTGTATAACGGTGTTCTACCAATCACAGTGTGACGTGTGTGTATGTTATTGTTTTCTGCCTATATATGCTTTTGTTAGCTGCGCAATAAAGGAGAACGACCATACTCGTATTGAGATTCCATCGTTACTCCGGGCTGGCTTCCCCTTCTGACATCTATTAACTTAAACACTTTTTTTTATTTTAACAAACGTCAAGTTATTTTCTGTCTTGTTTGCAGAAAGAATACTAAGGACTAGGTAGGGTTTAGGAAAGGTGTAGTTTAGGGTTGTTTTCACATGTTCTTAAAAAGCTTTCACTTCTGATTTAGCAGCAGGGATGATATCAAAGTGCCTTCTAGCGAAAAGGATGGAGTGGAAGCTAATTGCTAAGGCTGAAAGGCTGCAATTTGCTTCTTGGCTTGTATCTTTGTTTGCTTTCTTGCCAATGTCATTAGACCTTAAGTGAGTGGCTTCAAAACTTCTGCTTCTCTGGCTTGAGCTGGGCTATGGACAACTGCAGAATGTGAAAAAAGAATTTGTCTTTATATCCTCTTTATGAAGCATATTGCATAAGCTCATCACAAACTCCTGTTTAGTTATTGTGCATTGTAGAATCAGTAACTTACATCAACAAATCTTGCTAAAGAATTTCTTAGAAACATTTTTTCTGGCAGGATGTTAATGGCAACAGAAATACCTGAATATGCAGAAAGCCAGCTTGATTGCATCGGCAAAGCAGAAGTTTGCTACACTCAGAAATATAGTCGGTGTTTGTACCTCGGTAGCCTGATCAGTCATGTATCTGTACATGAACTAGTGGTAGAAATTTCCTTTGTAGGTGGTAAGCTTCAAAGCTAGGCCTAGTTCTTAGTGCTTGTAACAGCAGGTCTATATGTAATATGCTAACGTGCCATCCAGGCCTCACTGGTCAGATAATGTCTGTAGTCAATGTATTATTATAATGCTTCAGTACAATGATGGATTGAAGAGTTCACCTGAAGAAATGGGCAACTTCATTGGAAGATGTATTCTGAATCTCTGTGTTTGACTAATTCCCTTTCTCTCTTTTGTCTCATTCCGGGTAGGTTTGAAAAAGGACGGATTTATACGTTTATTGGAGAGGTGGTCGTTTCCATGAATCCTTACAAAAACTTAAACATCTATGGGCGTGACATGATTGAGCAGTACAAAGGAAGGGAATTGTACGAGAGGCCTCCTCACCTCTTTGCGATTGCTGATGCTGCTTACAAAGCGATGAAGAGGCGATCAAAAGACACCTGTATTGTAATATCAGGTAAGCTGAAAGAGCTCTTCATTGTGATGAACACTTGATCTTTGTGAAATTCTAGGCAGGAGAAGAATAATGATTTGGCTAATGACAGCATTTTATAAAAGAAAACTTCATTAATCTTAAAACTGCTTATTTGCATTTTAATCCATCTGTGGAGACCTTAACAATTATTTCTTATCTAATTCAAGATCTGATGTCAGTCATTATCTTAATCTGTGTGTGCAAAGTGGTAACCTGAATACGAGTCCTCTGCTTGCTCTGCCTGGGTGAATGGAGATCAGCGAGAACAGGGTTCCTGTCTCTCTTTAGCGAACTGCCGATTTTTGTCCCTTAGATGACTGGCCAATGTTTTGTTCTCTGTTTCGATGACTGGACTGGTTGCTTGTCGTGGCTCTAACAGTGGGAGCAGGGCTTGTACCATGAACGGTCGCTATCTGGATCCTGGCACTTCGTTTCCTTGATGTTCCCGTGCTTCAGCAGCTCTGAAAAGCGAGAGACCCGAGATGCCGTGCTGAACAGTAGCCTCTTGTTATTGCTGTTCCCGGCACTGCTGCTAGCTAAGCCTCTGCATGCCAGTCTTTCTCCTCTAACAATATTCCTTTTGATCCTCTGTGTGCCAGGCTTTTTACCAACCTGTGAAATCTTACATCATAACTGCTTCTAAGTCAGCATAGCAGCAACAACCAGGCAGGGTTATGGCTATATTTAGAAAATGTTCGGAGTGCACACAAATAAGATTGCTTTAAAAAAAACAATAACAAAAACCCCAAACACTGTCAGGGTAGAATTAAGATACACTGTTCAGTGAGTTGCTTTGGTTTGGTTTTTTTTTTTTTTTTTTTTTTTTTTTTAATCTGTTGTGTAATCTTTGTATTTATGCCCTCAGGTGAAAGTGGGGCTGGGAAAACTGAGGCCAGTAAATATATTATGCAGTACATAGCAGCCATTACCAACCCCGGGCAGAGAGCAGAGGTGGAAAGGTAAGGGCTTTGCAGAAAATTAAGTGAAATTGGTTTGTTTGTGGATCTTTCTCTCTGCGCTGCGTAGCACCCATGTTGGACTAATTGCCCGCTGTTTTTACAGCATTTACCTAACTTCTTCAGGTACTACTTTTACTCTGGGAATTTTGCAATTCACATAGAAAAAAATTTAGGAAAACTCAAGCCTTCAAAATAAAAACAGTATCTAGAAATCATGTTTCCTGTGGCAAATTGCCTGAAATATGTGTACGTTAGAATAGCATGTTGGGTGCAAGCAGCGTATTCCATGACCTTTCAGGCATACAGAGTAAAGGTTTTTGAGCAAAGACAACTCTTTTACTTGCAAAAGAGTTCAAGAAATTGATTTCAAAACTTACATATGTAAAGGAACAGAATTTTTGATGCTGTTTTCAGTGGGGGGATCTGGTCTTTAGTTCCCATTTGCTCGGCTGTAAGGAACATTGCTGAGAGCTCCCAACTGATTTCCCATGGGAAATGGGATTGCTAATGTCATGCACCTCTGTCCAAATATGTCATCAAAAAGCATTTCTGCTGTTACTAAATTCTTCTTGAAAAATGCCTGTGAAAAAAATTTTCTGTGGTTTGAGTATACAAGTCTGGACTTACCCTGTTCTCTTTTCCATTTATCTGTACTCCAGAGTGAAGAACATATTGCTGAAATCCAACTGCGTGTTAGAGGCCTTTGGCAATGCCAAAACAAACCGTAATGACAATTCCAGCAGGTTTGGAAAATATATGGATATCAACTTCGATTTTAAAGGAGACCCAATAGGTGGGCATATCAATAATTACTTACTAGAAAAGGTAAGCCATGCTCGCTTTGAGAGTTAGAGGCTTTTGTGTAGTTACTTTTGTAATATGTGCTTTGCCATTAGAAAGTTTTCTTGGAAAATCTGGATAGGCTGGAAGAATGGGCTTGCAAGAACCTTATGAAGTTCAGCACAGGCAAGTGTAAGGTCTTGCACCTGGGAAAATACAATCCAGGAGTGCAGCACAGACTGGGATCCACCTGGCTGGAATGCAGCTCTGTGGAAAGGAACCTGGGGGTCCTGGCGGACATCAAGCTCAAAAGGAGTGAGCAGGGTGCTGTTGCAGCCAAGAAGGCCAACAGAGTGCTGGGTTGCATCAACAAGGGCATCACCAGCAGAGATAAAGAAGTCATCATCCCACTCTGCTCAGCACTGGTCAGGCCACACCTGGAATCCTGTGTACCGTTCTGGTCCCTGCTCTACAAAAAAGATGTGGGCAGGCTGGAGGGGGTCCGGAGCAGGACCACCAAGATGATCCAAGGGCTGGGAAGCCTCTTTTAGCTGTATGAGGATGGGCTGAGGGAGCTGCGTTTGTTCAGCCTTGAGCAAAGGAGGCTCAGAGGGGATCTCGTCACCACGTACCAGTACCTAAGGGGTAGCTACAAGGAAGATGGAGACTCCCTTTTCACAAGGAGCCATATGGAAAAGATGAGTGGTGATGTGTACAAGTTAATCCTGAGAAGATTCCAATTGGACATGAGAGGGAAATTTTTCACCATGAGAACAGTCACCCATTGGAATAATCTCCCCAGGGGAGGGGCTGACTCCGCCACTTTGGACACTTTCAAGACTCAGCTAGACATGGTGCTGGGCCATCTTGTCTAGACTGTGCTCTTACCTAGAGAGGTTGGACTAGATGATCCTTGAGGTCCCTTCCAACCTGATATTCTGTGATTCTTTCAGACATGGTACGTCAACAGGTGCCATCTGAGGGCATAGAATCTGGTTAAACCTAGGGCTCAATTTTTCTTCAAGAGTTAGCATAGTTAAATAACTGAAACGCTGCTGAAGCACTAGTGCTGCCCTGTTACTTTAACAGCACTTAAGGGACTGGTGTTAACTCAAAAGCTTATGAGCGTATAGGTGTATGCACTTTGTATCCAGAATAAAAGCTGAGGTTAGTTTAACATCTGCAAAATTCCTTCTTTATAAGTTCCTGCACTGAGATCTCACTGGTGAATAAAAGGAGAAGATACCTAGGTCTGTAAGTAGCAACGGTATGCTTGAGCAGTGTTATTCTGGAATAATGCCACAGCCTTGTGTGATCTTTTAGTAGCTTTGGGTTTATATATTCCAAGTGATCCTAAGCATAATTCTTTTTTTTTTTTTTTTCATGTCATTAAGTGGTGGCTGAAAACATTGGAATATGTAAAACTCTGTAGAGAAGCTGGGCTTGATCTATTAACAGTTCTTGTTGTGTGCAAGACACGTCTGGCTTTAATTTACATGTTTGACCACATCTGCTAACATGCTTTTTTGTGTGTGTTTTTTACTTTTCTCATTATTTCCCTGAAGTCTATTTTCAGAATAGTCACTTTATTTTAAAAAGCAAAACAACAAACCCAAGCATTTAACATGTGATACTTCCATGCAAAAAGGGGGTGGGGCTGCAGCCGCAGTGACTTCAATCCTGATGATTTGTTTCATAAGACTTCTACCAAGTTAAATTTGTTTCCATTTTGAAAGCAGTTGAGGTTCTGGCCTGAGCAGAAGCAGTTAACAGACAGTGACTTTGCACTGTGGCAGGAACACATGCTGTCACTCTCCGTAGTTCAAACTTGTAACATAAACCAAGGATACCTTGCTCGGTGACTGAATTTCTGCTGCATTTAACTTTTTTTTTGTGCTGTTTTATACTGATTTGGCATGAGTGCTCTGAAGATGGACCTGTCGCCTGCACCCTAAACCAGTGTCCTTGTGTGAGAGCAGAGCGTTCACCTGTACAGTGGCTGGGTGTTGTTGGTCAGCCTGTCCTGGGGTTGTAGAACTGGTTACTGTAAGCCCTAACTATGGACTATGGAGCATTTGTTTGTAGTCACAGAGTCCTGTTTTTCATTCCCAACAATTAAATAACTCAAACTAAAATGATGTTTTATTTGACTCTTCCATGAAACCAGTTCTGTAGTTGCCACATGGGATTCCTGGCTGGAAGTAAAACATTGCAGCTGTTACACAAGCTGGTCTTTTTGATTATAGGCTTCATATATATGCCTAGCTAATAATGTTCATAACAGACTTACTGTAAGATAAGGTTAGTTTGGAGGTGTCCTAGCAGTGGTGAACTGATGTATTGGTCTCTAAGGGGAGGTGCTGGGGAAGCACGCCGTCCAGGTGCAGAAACACCTATCTTCATGTTTTGTTTCCCCACAGTCTCGTGTGATTGTGCAACAGCCGGGAGAACGAAGCTTTCATTCTTTTTACCAGGTTTGTACTCATTTGCTGAAACAAATTACTTTCCTCGAGTTTCCAGACACGATAGGCAAAATATTTGAAGTTTTCACCCTCTTGTGTATTTTGCAAAGGGCTCCCTTGTTGTTGCATCTTGGGTGATCTTAGGTTCTTTAGTTCTTTGAAGAGGCCTGGTCTGGGGAAGGAGCATGGGAAGATTTATTTTTTTCTATCCTCCAGTCCCATATTAACACATTTGTAAACTTAAAAGGAGGCTAACTAAACAAATGTGGTAGAATATTGGACTTTGACTCACTGTTTTATTTGTAATAAGTCTAATCTCTCTATTTTCTCTTGAGGCCTTTAGTCCATATGGAAGTAATTTTATGACACCAAGTTGACTTTATTTTTTTCTTTGGGTTCTTTTTAATGTCTTCCATGTTGTATGGTGGTTCCCTTGTGCGTCCTTTGGGGGAAATGGTCAGCTTATTAGTATAACCTTTATTCTGAGTTTTGCAGTGAGGGAAATGTAGGTTTGTTTATTATTTTTTTTTCCCCTGCTTGCACAGTACTCCATGATGGCATGTTAGCACCTTTCTCATGAATGTGTTGTTTCCATATTGGAAAGTCTCTGTGTATAGCAGAGAAGGTAAATGTGCTTGCCAAGACACATCTGTGGCATGTCACAGTTGTAAACATGTCCAGTCTGTGAAGAGGTTCAGGCTTGTTTTCTAAACAGTTGTGTCACTCAAAAGGACAGTTGTTTAGGCAACCCCTTTCTGGCGGTCAGAGCCCTACAATGATGCAGAGCATGTATCTGGCACCTGTGCGCTTGTGACTCCAGATACTGTAGCTTATTCTTCTGTAGCAGTAATTTAAAGTTTTTATGATTTTGCTTGTCAAGCAGATGGATAAGAAACAGAAAAAGGAAGGATTTTATTTTCTTTCATTTACCATTTTTTAAAATACTCTTTGTACAGCTCCTCCAGGGGGGTTCTGACCAAATGTTACGTTCTCTACATCTTCAGAAGGATGCATCTGCATACAACTACATCTGTCCTGGAGCACAGATAAAGGTGAGGGTGTTGTTAGTGAGTTAGAGATAACTTGTCTTAAAATTGTAAATGCTTCTTGAAATACTTGAAGTACTGCTGAGCTAGCGGAAGCCGAGGCCAGTATTTATGGGCTGAATATGGAAAGGTGACAGCAATGTGCTATTTTTAACGGAGTTTCTGGCCCTAGAAGACAAGCATATGTGTACTTGTGCCTACTACGTGTGTCTGCTTATAAAAAACAATCAAATGTAATAGGAGAGACATCACCTTTTTTAATAAATGCAGGCATAGATATTTGACTTGTTACCAGTGACAAACTTTTCATGCTTCATAATGCGTAACTTATGCTGCTTTCTGGTCCAAAAGGCCATAAGGACTTTTTTTTTTTTTTTTTTTTTTTTTGGCAGTAGGAGCATTTAAGTTACTGAAGCATTCATTCTTCATATCTGACTGATCCTCAAGGGGGCCTCTGAGCAGGAAAGAAGGAAACAAACCCCTAAAGTTTTTAGGACAAGATCCTGGACATTTTACATATGAGGGACAACATAGAAGTTGTCCCTAGTGTTGTCCCTCTGAAGCAGGGTACAGGCAAAAGGCTCCCTGATTTCCTAATTGCTTTCTTAGGTGCTCTTTGGCAAACAAACCCACAGACCTTCTCAGGTGCCTTTATCAGTTTCGCTAGAAATCTACAGTGAAAACAAACCCAGATCATCAGGAGAATCATATAATAGAATCATAGAATGTTTTGGGTTGGAAGGGACCCTTAGAGGTCACCCAGTCCACCCCCTCTGCAGGGAGCAGGGACACCGCTAACCAGATCAGGTTGCTCAGAGCCCCCGTCCAACCTGGCCTTGAATGTTTGCAGGGATGGGACCTCCACCACCTCTCTGGGCAACCCATTCCAGTGTTTCACCACCCTCATTGTAAAGAATTTCTTCCTTATATCTAGTCTAAGGGAGGGGAGGGGGCAGAGGCTCATCTTGAGAAAGATGACCAGAAATTCACTGCTGGTGCTCTGCAGCTTCTGCTCAGAGGGTCTGTGACTGCACTACTTGTAACTGTTGTTCAGATTTTTTTATTAATCACTTCTACTCTTTCACAATAAATTCTGCTGGGAAAGTACCGAACTATTTAATCATGCTGTGATGGATTTCTGTCTCTCATTGCTGCTGGTATACATGTGTGTCCAGTGCAGGGTTCAGCATGCAAGCATATGGTATGGCATTAGAATAAGTTAAGAAATCTCAGGACAGTGTCTTGCATCTGAAAAATAGTGAAATACATATCTGTTTCCCATGGACTTGCAGAATCTTTTCTTTCTCACAGTTGACTTCCATTAAGCCTTTCATGTCCCAAACATCTCTTTCCCGTCAGTGTTCCATCAATGATGGTGCAGAGTTCAAAGCAGTAGCTGATGCCATGAAAGTGATAGGCTTCAAGCAAGAGGAGATTCAGACTGTCTACAAAATTGTTGCAGCCATTCTTCACTTGGTAAGCTCTCTGCCCGCAGGTATGCATAAGCTGTTCTTCAGGAGGGGTCAAGTACACTTGTACTTCCAGCAGCTCTAATTTTCTTGCTGCAAAAGCAGTTGGAAGATCTGCTGGCTGGAAAAGCGTACACAGTTTACAACTTCCAGTGGTGGGTGAAATTCCTTGGTGAAATAGGATGCTGCAGTAATGATGGAATATCATGTTTATTCCTGCGTATTCAGATCTGAAAGCAGACATAACCACAAACTGCTGGGAGCTGTTAAATGTTCTGAGCAGGAATTGTTTGGGTAGGGAGTTCTCGCCTCGCTATCCTTCTGTCCCCTTGTACCCTCAGTCACCATCACCACTGTGATTTTGCTGGAGGCATGGTACTTCATGGTGGAGGCTTGAGCACAGCCAAATACAGGCGATCTCTTAATTCTCTGTATTCTGATGCTAAGGAAATCCTTCCTTCACCCATATTCTCCTGGGACCCATAGAGTCTCCTCCCCTGCCCAGTGTCCTTGTACCTCATATCTTATGTTTCCTTGAGGCACTGCAGGTGGGCAGGAGGAAGGTGGCAAAGAAAACGGTCGCTTTTTTCAAATTTTTTTCTCCTCCTTGGAGTAGTTATGCCCCAGTGCTGGGGAAGGGAACGGAGGCAGAGTCAGGCCATGCAGGTGGGGTGTGAGACCGCATCTGCAAATAGTGCAGCAGTATTGTTGCTTAATCCTGGCACTGCAGGTGTTCAGTAACCATGCTCTTGTGGTAGTGTGCTGTCAGTCCAGTCCTATTAGCAGTGCTGATGTGTTGGCTTCCCCAGAATATTCACGTTACCTTTGTGGGCAGCAGCATTACAAGAAGAACTGCAGCCTAGCATTTTTGTGGCGAGCTGCAGTGAAAATGAAATGCTACATCCAGCGTTTGTATGCTTAATGTCATGACCCACCACTAGACTCTGAATCTTGAGACAGTGTTTGATTAAACCTCTGGAAGTGTTTGATGTAATTTTTTTCCAAAAGCTGAGCTGAACACTGAGCAGGAATGCTTTTCTTTGAGTCAGGCTTTGCTGCTTCCACTAATGTTAGAGCTTAGATATGCAAGCTGTTAGATGTTAGATATACAAGGCGCACCCTTCTAATGTGTTAGGAGATTGACTGACTTGAATAGCGGGTGGAATGTGGATGAACCTGGGGCATGGATTGATTCATATTAATAAAAGACAGGTTGAGAGATCTAGTTTCTTGCTACTTATTGCAGGGGAACTTGAAGTTTTCTGTGGATGGTGATACGCCTGTAATAGAAAATGGCAAGGTTGTGTCGATCATCGCAGACTTGCTGTCAACAAAATCTGATATGGTGGAGAAGGCTCTTTTGTTTCGAACTGTAGCTACAGGTCGGGATGTCATTGACAAACAACATACTGAACAGGAAGCCACCTACGGCAGAGATGCCTTTGCAAAAGTGAGTTTAAATTTCCTTTCTCTGCATTTGATTTTGTATGTGGCAGTAACTCAGATGCATTTCTTTTGCTTTTGCCTTTTGGTTGAGTTGTACTTGGTGCAGCAAAGAATAGTGGTGCCTGGGGAAGGCATTCAATACTGAATTGCCTACATAATGGCACATTTTTCAGTGCTCAGGTGTCAGTAGGATTCCTGGGTGGATCAATAAGTGTAGTGCTTCCTGAGACACAGGAAGTCCGTACTTCATGTGGATTTATTTCTAAATGTGTGTGCTCTGACGTTCTACTGGGATTGCAGAACAGCACCATCCCTACCCTTCCCTGGCTCTCGCACGATGTGCACCACAAACAGCAGTGCTTGTGGTATGTGAAGGAGGAGAGGGAGCTGCAGGCCTGGTTTGCTGGCATCTGCAAAAGGAACACATTGTACAGGGCTGAATATTTTGCAAAATAAGATTCTTGACTTCATTTAGCAGTTAAATTCATAGAGTAGAGCATGGAACTATAGCATCTAGAACTCAGGTTGGGAACTCAAAGTGCTATCTTTTTTTTTGGAATGGTGGATGCTGATGACCAAAGGAATGACCATTGTCCTTCCTTTGCTAAGAAATCAAATGACAAGCGAAGAACAGATGAAGTTATGAAGATTCTTGATTATTAACTTGACTTTTTTTCCTGAGAGGGTATGTTTGTACAGCTTCACAGTATATTTTGAACATGCTGACTGCGAAAATATCTATGCCTACAAAACATTTTTTTTGACAGGTGAATGGGAATATTTTACTGCCATTGTGTTCATTTGTTAGGTTTCTCTAACTGAACTCTCACTTGCTCTTCAATATTGTTGAATTATCCTTAGGTATGGAAGTTATAAGGCAGTTGAAAAGCAGACTAGAATCAAATTCGGGGAACCACTGTACCTAGTGACCTCACTAGGATTTACACTTAATGTGAACGAGTTTTTGGAAGAAAGAAAAAAAAAAAAAAAAGTTTTCATAGAAAATTTTCTTCTTGTCAGTAGCTGTTCACTTTCAGCAGAATGTTATCTGTAACTTTCATTTAGTTAGGGCAGCATCTTGAATTAAGCTTTGTAGCACTATGTGTTGCGTTTACCAGAAAGAACTGAGACACATACAGGCAAAATTCCTCAGTATTTGTTTCCTGGCAGGCTATATACGAGCGCCTCTTTTGTTGGATTGTGACACACATCAATGATGTGATCGAAGTGAAGAACTATGACACTACAATACATGGGAAAAACACAGTCATTGGTGTCCTGGATATCTATGGCTTTGAAATATTTGACAATAACAGGTGAGCCACGTTGTTAAAGCATAATGCGGTACCTTCTCCTTTCCCAGAAAACTCAGCACCTTTTTTTTCTTATGTTTTTGCAGTTTTGAGCAATTTTGCATTAATTACTGCAATGAAAAGCTGCAGCAGCTCTTTATTCAGCTGGTTCTAAAGCAGGAACAGGAAGAGTACCAGCGAGAGGGAATTCCCTGGAAGCATGTGAGTGATTTGGCAGGGGAGGGAGAGGTCGGTTTGAGGTCAGTGTACCAAAATAAGTCCCAGATCTAAAGTTGCTCCACATGTACGCTCCTGTCGAAGTCGATAGGACATCTGTGTCTGTGCCAGCTGTACTGTCAGACTGTTGTCTGGAACCAGGCTGTGGAAGAAGCTAACCGTTTATCTCACAACATTTCTATATTTGCCATGGTTTGGGAAAATACAAGTGACTCCAGGTCTGAGTTAAAACCATTTGTGGCATGTCTATGATGCCACACACATCACTGTGTCTTTCTGTTCTGAGAGCCTATGTATTTTGTCTAGTTGTAGATATTCAAGTATAAAAATCTTGAGTTCTCCTGTTCAAATTCCTTTCATAATGCTGAGGACAAGATGCACAGTTTTCACTGTGGTGACTGTGCGTAGTTGAATTTTAAAAGACGTCTTAAAGTGCATTCTGTAGCAGTTGATTTTTAGTGGAGTTCTTGAGATTGATGTGAGGTGTTTGAAAGATCACCTCTGCTGTTTCGTGGTGGAAGATTAGCTTGCTTCGTTTGGAGTTAGTGATTGACATATTGAAAGCTGATTGCTGCTTCTGTGAATGGAGGGCCTCGTTCTTTCTGTCAGACACAGGGTGCTGTTCATCAGTAGCCAACACTGGTACTCCTCTCTCGCACTGGCCAAAGTCACAAATATACCCGTTTTTTGTTTTTTTACAGATTGATTACTTTAACAATCAGGTCATCGTCGACCTGGTAGAACAGCAGCACAAAGGGATCATCGCTATTCTGGATGATGCCTGCATGAATGTTGGAAAAGTTACAGATGAGATGTTCCTTGAGGCTCTTAATAACAAGCTAGGGAAGCATGCTCATTTCTCCAGCAGAAAGGTAATGTACTTTGTCTCCTCAAACCTGGCTTCCTTTCCTGTGTGATGCCTTTTCTATTTTTTGTTAAACTTAACAGAATAAGGAAAAACACTTGCTGGGGTTGGAATCATTACCATCGAGTATGAAATGAAATGTCTAAGCTCAACAGCAGCTCCTAACTACAGAACAGGCTGTCTGGTCTGGGTTTAGGTTGCGTCTCGGCTGTCCCGTACCCGGCAGAGGGAGCTACAGTATGTCCAATGTGAGATCAGTTTTATTCCAGGCATAAAAGAAGCATGAGCTTGTGCCTTGACATATCATGATGTCATCTGTAACCAATCGATGTGCAGTTTCAGCCCACGTGATGTTCTTCCCAGGCTGCTCTAATACATAGTGACAGTGAAATTATTCACACTTCTGCTTTATTACAGCACTCTGATTTATTTTTTTTTCCCCATTATTATTGGCTACAAAACATGTTCATCTCAGCTTGTACCTATGATCATCCAGGCCCCTCAACTTGCTTTGGTTTTGGTACAATGTACAAATTAAAAGGCTTTATTTACTCCTCGCTTGGCAGCATATTGAAAACACGGTCACCAGCCTGATTAATTTGAGAATCTTTCACACTGAGTAATCAAATATGGGCCTTTAATTTATTGATGTCTCTGTACTGAGAAATATTGTTTAAAATAAATCGTTCAGAATGCTGCTTCCCCTCTTCTCCCTCCCACCCCAGTACAATATTTTATGTAGGTCAGAAATACAAAATTAGCATGGTTGTATAAGATATGTGTTAAAGGCTGCCTCCAGGGAGGCTGAATATAAACAATAGAGCTGGATGTGGCTTGTTTGGGTAGAGGCTAGGATGAAAATAAAATAACCGCTTTTTCCTCCCAGATGTGGCTTTCCTTAAGCGCCCTTTAGCTGCAGCACACCTGCCGTCTCATCTGCCACACGGGTCCTGCAGGGAGCAGGAACTGGGAATCTTGCTCTGTGTTAAGATTTTAGGTGGTTCTGAGTAAACTCACCTGAAAACAAGTATTTTTATGAAGCCTAGTCTGGGCTTTCTACATTTTAATGCAAATTGCTTCCTTCAGTAGTACTAATGATTGTGAATAGTGAAGCCTGGGGGGATGGAGTCTTAAATCCCCTACAGTGGGGTTGGGGTGGGAAGTGCTCCAGTTTCTGGAGCTGTCTAGCCAATAGACTTAAGTTAGTAGAGAAAGGAGTTTAGTTTCTCTTCTGTCCTTGGTCATGCATCTACTAAGGTGACACGGTTTCATCACAGGTAATAGTTCGATGCAGTGGGGAAGAAGACTGAATTTCATAAAGTATATGGGAGGCTATAAAATGAAAATTAAAAAAAAAATAAAAATCTGATTGAGCCCTTACCTTCAGGAGTCCCTTCACAGCATAGGAAACATTAAAAGAAAATATTGCCAGTTGCAACATTCCTCAGTAGGGGGTGGCATTGTCAGAATTTGTACAGACTGGGTGGGAATCAGGGAATGCTGTTATAAATAATGTTTATGGAGGGTATGATGTATCTTCCTGGCTTGCTAATTTCTAGTTTAAATCAATATAGCCTTGAAAAAAATTGACCCATAAAACTCTCAGCATCATAATTTTTTTTCTCCCTCCCTCTTGCATCTTTGTAGATGTCCTTTGCTGGTATCTAAGGTATCTTCTTCAGTCCTATCTAGAACTGCTGTAGGAAACCTGACCTTTCTAAGCCAGCCTCTTCTAGCTTGAATTAAAACAAAGGACTTGACTTCCTTTCATAATTTACTTTTGTAGATTGCAGCCGTTGTGTCCAGATTCTTTACAGTTCAGCATAGGTTGAAGCTGTTCCTAAAGAGTTAAAGTATGTGTGCTATGTTATGGGAACAGCTCCCATCTTTCAGCCTGAGTTAATGCTTCACTGCTCCCCTGTAGAGCAAGTTGCACACTGGCTCCATGTGGATAAGCTCTAAGGGGCTGCTGTGCCCTAAATAGTAGTGTCCTAGTTTGTGTACTGCATGTCTGATCTGCCGCTGTCTGCTTGGTTGTCCTGGTGAAAGCCAAACAAACCAGGAAAAATACTGGCAAACACTTCCACTACGAGTATTTGTGGCAAACTTTTATGTTCCTAGAGCATGGGTCGTTCTTCTCTGAATTGTCTAATGCTAATCAAGATTGGTAGACACGCTAACTATTCTGATAGTACTTCTCAACATCACAGGTTCATTTTCTCAACCTCTTGAAGTTCTGATTTTTTTTCAATTGATCTTACACTTCCCGAAGGATCAAGTGCAGTCATAGTCTATGAATTCCTAAGTCTTCAAATAGTGGAAAGCTCTCATTAGTGTCAATCTCAACAAACAGATTGTGAAGGGAAGAGTACAAGAAGTCCATTCTAGTCCACCTGACGTAGTATCTTCCAAGACACTAGGCAATAGTGAAGGTCTAAGTGACAGAAGAATATGGGACAAATGCATAATGATAATTTGATATGCTCCCGGTCTCCAGTGATCTGCAGTCCAGGAATCTCCTGAAGCAGGGCTGGTGTCTTTAACATTTTTTTTTTAATTTTTTTTTAAAATTGACAATTCCACAGCTGGATACGCACATGAAAAGCTCCTTCCTTCCCATTTTCCTCCCTTTTCCCTTTTAGGTTACATCTGTTGCCTCCTAGTTCTTGAACAGCAAAACATGGTTCACTGTGTCTTCCAATACATCATCTCTGTGTCGTTTGCTATCGTCTCCTAGCATTTCTTTCTTAACCTGAAAAGGCTTAGTTCATTTGGCCCTTCCTCCTGTAGCAGTCAGTCAGCATTTGATTGGTTTTGCCCTTCATCAAGCCTCTCCCAGTTCTCCTGTGTCCTTTTTGAGATAGAGGGTAGTTAAGATACTTCTTGGGTTGGGAATGGACGGTTTGGGGCCTGTCATTTGCTATGAACTGTGGCTTTTCTGTGTGTGTATCACTGTATTTATGTTGAATTTCATTTGCTCTTCTTTGCCATTCCTTTAGCCTCTCATGTCTTCCTGCAGTTCTTCATAGCCAGCTGTTGTCTTTACTTCCCTGAATAATTAAGTACCACCAAGCCTGATCACCTTCCTATTACCCTCAGATCGTAGCTCACTTAAGATGATGTTAACAATGTAGACCTCAGCACAGGCCCCCACAGGATTCCTGTTTCCCATCTTTCCAGCAGTTATCTGTGTGAGGACCCTTGCTCTTATCTTTCAGAGCAGCTTAAATTCTTTGACTTGTTAGTGAGGAACCTTGTGAAAAGGCTCAGAGAAATCCAAGCAGACTATCAGCTGCTGTTGGGTTTTTTTAGTAATTTCAACTGATTTGCCCAGTAGACACACAGTTCAGAGAGAATCATTCCTTAAAAAAAAAAACAACAAACAACCAAAAAGCAACCCAGCATCATGTTAAGCCACCTTCCAGTCTCTCCAGTTCTGGATGAGTTTTATGCGAAAAGCTCATGCAGCCAACCCTGTCCTGTGGCAGCAACAGTTGCTTCATTTCATTATGTTTTTGCTTGTCTTGTATCTCTTGTATTGACACGTTGGTTTGAGATGTATGAGTTTTGGTGGTTCAAAAAAGGCATTATGTCCTCCATAGCCCCTTGCTAGTGAACACAGCTGCAAAAAGAAAAATTACTTTGTTTTCCTGGTATGGCCTAATTTCTTTATTTTCTCTGTGTTCCTTCTACGCCTTGGTCATCTATCGGCTTTGCTTGCTTCCTGCTCCTGTTGTGCTGGACTTCTTACACTTTTGTACCCTTCTGCATACCTCGCTACTCAAACATTTTGCTTTCCTCCTTGTGATTTTTTTTTTTTAAATATATTTTATTTTTTTACATATTTTCTGTCAGTTTGAGCCAATCTATTTTCTACTCTTGGACGCAGGTAGAGTTTTTTGGAGGGCATCTTCCTGCTTCTAACAGTCTCTCCTGCCCTGCAGTTTAACCATGCTAATTTCCTCTTCTATTTTCCCAAGACTTTTGGTGGACAGTAGATATTTGCTCATAGCCCTCGGTGTTTTTAAATGGTGCCCATGCTTTCTGCAAAGACTTAATTCATCTACCTGCCCCTTTTGGCCTTAACAAAAATCCTCATTTTTATCTTGTTCTCCTTTTTTAATTAAGCTGAGCCTGATGGATATTTTTTTTTATTTTTTTGCTTCTGTTATTCCTGAAGGGACGGGTGTGTTATGGCCACTGCTATTGAATGGCTGCCATGTGGGCACTTGACATCTTGGCTGTAGTGAAGGAACATGATGGAAGGCTGAGCTGAGAGCAGAGGGTTATAGCTGTGACCTCCCGGGGTGGATCTGCAGGGGTGATCACAGTTTGAGGGGTCTTAGATGATCTAGAGCAATCGGGGACAGAACAAGCATTGCTGTTGTAACTGTCATATTTTGATTGCTTCATTTCTTTGCTGAGGATGGATATTGCCGTGGGAAAAAAAAAAATGAAGACTTAAAAAGAAAAAAGGCATAAATTAACTCTTAGGTGCAATGTTTCTCTACATGGACAAATGTTCTTTTTGCATAATGGGGTTTTGAGATAGTATCAATTTTTTAATAAAACCATAGGCTCTTGCAACTTGATTTAGTACAAACACATGTTCTTATAATGCATCCATGAAAAAATATTACAAAGCAGTGTTATAACTGGATTTCACAACCACACCTGCATATATAAAGTGGAATAACCATAGTTTCCATTTCTATTTCCAATGCATATTACTCTTCCATGAAACTTGCAAGTCCACAGGTGAGGTTTTAATGTATGTGAATTTATTTTAGCTTTGTGCAACTGACAAAACGCTGGAGTTTGACAGAGACTTTCGAATCAAGCACTACGCTGGAGATGTGATGTAAGTTTCTTTCAGAAATAAAGTTGCACCTTCTATTTTTGTCTTTTAGCCAGCTTTGAAGTGGTACGATATTCTGATTTAATGCTGCTTCTGGTGTGAACCAGAATAGCTGTCATACAGAATTACAGAGTGCAGCAGTTGCTTATCGGTTAAATCTTATGCTGGTTACTTGCTATACAGAATATGATTTTGTACTTGGAATTGAAACAAAAGGAGAATATGCAGAGGGGGGGTGAGGGCAGAGCAGTGTTTCAGGAAAATAAAAGGAGAGGGGGGAAAAAAAAAAAAGCCAGTACTGTTTGTGCAAGAAAGCTATACTGAGCTAATAAAATCTGTTTTAGACATCTGTTTAGTACGATTATATAACTCTCTGGCTTTAAATTCTCAAATCAATTTGAGTGAAAATACAAGGGTAGTGTTAAATGGAAATCGGTATCAGTGTAAGGAGCCTTCCCTGTTCAGGTTGAAAAGTTTTCTGTACCTGAAGTCTACAGTATGTGTCAGTAATAGGAAGGAAGATTAAGTAGAAGTGAAAGATGCCCATATGTTAGAAACTGCTCACTGGGAAAGCTGTTGTCTGGAATATCGCTGGGGTGATTTAATGGTTTAGGATTTGTGTAACTCCCCATGCCAGCAGAATCCAAAGGGAGTTAATGAGAAAACAATTTAGGATTTCTTTTACCTTGGGATTAAATTTACCTTTAATTTATAAAGGTTACCAGTGTGATCATAGTGGAGCCCATTAAGTGAGGCTACATTTTATTCTGGAGCCTTTGCTGGGCGATTGCTGATAAACATCCCTGATTTCAAAGCATTTTGCCAAGGAGAAAATACAAGGTGCCATATTAGTGGTTGAACCTTCCGCACTGCAAGTGGCTGAAAAAACTTTTTAAAAGAAAACTGAAATGTGGAAATATTCACAGGTAATATTTAGCCAGAACTATGTTATGTGGAGCAGTAAGATTTGAGGATGTCTCCATGCAGAGATTTGAATGTTGTGGGGCTCTGGATCCTGGTGCCTGTGGTTTAGGTGCAGACTTCCCAGGGGGGATCCGAAGCTCAGGAAGCAACTGAGTGGGAGTGACTGAATGGGGAGATTTTGGACCTTTTCTTTGAGGACAGAGTGCTGTCTGTCTTCAGTCTTGGAGAAGAGGTGAAACTTTGAAACAATAATCTTTCATGGTGGCATTTCTGTGGGAATAGAGGGAGGAAAGAGTCCAAAATGTGTGTGTGTTGACTTCCAGGAGAGTCCCCTAGTCACTGGTTGTAGGCTGCTCTTGATTTCAAGCCCTCTCCCACTAGAGAATCTTCCTTGACACCAAGAGAGGGACAGGCTAGACATACCGAAAAAGAAAACTTAATTTCTGTAGGATTTAACGCAAACACATGCTCTGAATTTGGAGGCAGAAGTCACAAAAGTAAGTCTGGAATTTGGGCCATCTGCAACTTGCTCAGGTCCTGCTAGGCGCCTCAGCCATCATGCTCTCCACCTGCCTAGGTCAAATAGCTCTCTCAAAATAGGTGTGTGTTGTTCCTGCACTGGAGGTGCAAAGCTGGGCAGAAGCCTCACACAGTGCTCACGCAGTAAATTAGGGATAGGTTGGGAAACAGAGCTGGATTCCTGATTAGCATCTGCTATATCTGTAGTAGTGCAAGGATGGTGATTCCACACTGATAGCAGCAGCTCAGAGGACTTTGCTTCTTTGTAATTAATTCTATTTTCCTTTTTCTTTAGTTACTCAGTCACTGGATTTATTGACAAAAACAAGGACACTTTATTTCAAGACTTCAAGCGCCTCATGTACAACAGGTAGGAATAAAAATATTAATATGGTGAATTTAAATCTGATTTGTCACAAACCTTTTTTATAGAGTGGGTTCTAGAAGAGACTAATGTTTTCACTGATGCTGTCTTTACTGTGTGTGCAGTGCACATGAATAAGCACATTGCTTTGGGATTTGTTCTTTGTGTATCTACTGTGACCTGTAGGCTGTTAGTTTGATTTTTCAGGATAAAGTCCTTATTTTGTGTATGTTTGTTTTGTTCTGATATAATTTAAAGTTTAATTTAACTAAACGTAAAGTGTTTGTTTTGAACCCAACTCCTTGAGCAATCAAGATAACTGTGCAAAGATTACTTACTGCTTGATTTGTCATTAACCAGGTTTTTGGACAAGTTGCAAATGTACCATTACCAATCTCTTTAACCAATGCTGAAGATTCTGAGTAGCATTTGGTCAACAACAGATATCATTGGCCCCAGCTAGAAGTCCTTGTTTTGAAAGAAAGTTTAGGGGTGGGGGAGAAAAATGGGCAAATAGATTGGAATCCTTTTCATATGTGCAGTGATGTGAAAAATTTAAACCATGTAGTCATGTGTTATAAATACTAATTAGGCAAGTACAAGTTGCCTTTGATGAGCAAATCTGAAATCCTACCAAAACATGTGTGTATATACAAGTGCCCCAGAAAGCTGTTTTCCTTCACAGTTGGCATTAAGTAGGTTCTAATTATTTGGTGACCGTGGCCTATCTCAACCTTTCAGAGACTTTGCTGAGAGGTGGAAGTCAGCAAAAAATAGCCTGCGGCTGCTTGGACAACTCTGTTTACCTGGTTTAAAAGCTAGTACAGCTATTAACTTAGTTTACAGTCCTGTTACGTTTACTCCATGTACTCCCTTGAACAGCCTTGGTGTTTATGTTTTCAAGACTTCACATTAACCAAAACCCTGAAAAATATTTGCTGTGCGGAGGTTTTATTAAATTTAGCCTCTGTTTTCTGTTAAGTCTCTGGTAAAGACTGTCCACAGAGACCACTTAACAGCATATTAAAGCATGTGATAGACTGGCTATTAGATTGCTGTAACTGCTTTCAGCTTTTGTCTATTCCACTGTTCTTGCCATCCATCATGGGTGTTTTACCTCACCTTCAACCCTTCAAGAAAATGTAGGCTAAAATGTATAAATTATTTTATAGGTCAAGAATGGCACAGAAACACAGCCTGAAATGGGATAGCAAGTTTCAAGGGAGGTTGTTGTGGGCTATGGTCTTACTCTTTTCTGTTTTGATTAAATTCTTTATGTTTGCGTCAGTAAGGCAGACTCTGATTTTGATAGATCACTTCTGCAGGTTTTTTACTATTCCACTACTGCACATCTTTATCTGAAGAGGAGAACACACTTGCATTTTTCCAGAATGTTCAGTTGTAACCTTGAACAAGTATATTGCTCAAGAGCAAGATATATTTTGCCCAGGAATGTGATATTGGTTTGGCTGATACATTTTGAGCTGAAAAGACCAGTAGATCAGGACAGAAACAAGCTGTTAAATTTTGAATTTATGGAATGGCTGTTAGACTGTGCAATTAAAGAGACTGTCTTTTAGCTCTAACCCTGTGTTGAAGATGATGTGGCCTGAAGGTAAACTGAGCATCACTGAGGTAACCAAGCGACCTCTGACAGCTGCTACTCTTTTTAAGAACTCCATGATTGCACTAGTGGACAACCTGGCATCGAAGGTAAATATTTCTGTTTCAAAATGGACTCCAACTTCTGATTAGTAGGGTGTAGCTTCTCCATGGGGAGACTGACACCTTCCTATTACTGCAATCAGTCAGAAAACTGAGGTGATCAATGGCAGATGGGCTTTGGTTGTGACGATGGGCAGATGTGAAGATCTCATAGGAGAGTTAGCTGCCATCCCTGTGTGAAAAAGGTAGATTTTTGTTACCTCTGTGACCAGTGTATCTTTCACTTGTAGGAAAGCCAGTCTCTGTTAGGTAATAATTATTACATCAAATAAATAATCATCTTTAACAAAGCTCTTTTGGCAGGGGGCCCAGAGGATGTAGTTTAACGGTGGAGAGATTCTCTCTTTCTGGCTTTCAGTGCCAAGTGACTTCCGTGAAAATGAGTAGTTGAGGAAGGCAAAAGGTTCTGATTAATGCCGCTTGTTGCTAATGCAGATCTGTATCATACAGAACAGTCACGTTATCTCTTGCCTAGCCAAACGGGGAGGGAGCCTGATGCACCACAGTGAGGTGTTTCAAGAAATACAGCCAGAAACTGCTGGGGTGTTGTTGTGGAGGGCTGTGGTCAAGGGGGGATAGCAGGGAGCTGTTGGTGGGCAGGTTCAGCAAGCATTTATGGAAAAATTTCATTTGCTTGATTATTGGAAAAATTATTCTAGGCCACCTGGTATTTATAAAAATAGAATAGGCAAGAGAATGCCGTGCACTGTGATGGTTTGAACAACTCTTGCAACTCACAGCAGGATATGAAGAGTTTAAATCGCACATTATCCATCTTGAGTCAGTAGGTACCAAAATTCATCACTGAAGGCTGGCTGGCTTATGTGAAATGAGTTAGTTTCATTCCATTTATCAGCAGGATCTCTATCGTAAATGTCAACCTTTTCCAAGGATAGGTCGTATTCAAGATAGCTCATGGATTCACTAGGAAGCTCAGACTTGGTGATCTTAGAGGTCTTTTCCAACCTAAACTATTCTATGATTCTCCAATTCTCCTGTGTGTGTCACAGTACACACCTTGCCCGTTCTTTACCTTTCTTAAATTTTCATTGAGAAACTTGTATTGAAGATGTTGGGGTTTTCCTGATTTTCCTGTTGAGAAAATTGTCTTAGAGCGTTGTATTTCCCAGAGTTATGGATCCCATTAAAGGGAGGGCTCTCATTAAACAGGCGTGTTTGTCAGGACTTAACAAGGGCTCTTGCCAAGCAGGAAGGAGCCAAGGGCTGTCTTGGTGGTGCAGTGTTTTATGGCCAACCTTTAGCATGATGGAGGGCTGGAACAAAGAGGGTGAAACTTGCACTTTGGAGTCTGCTGTTTAAAAGTTTACATGGCTAATGCTCCTTGCAGAACAGTGTTTGTGGGTACTTAAGCTTGCAAACTAAGTTACATGGTTGAGCTTTAGCTATTTTTAGTGGAGAGCCTGGCTGTTACACATCTTAAATACGCCCAAAATTTGGTGAGACCCATCCTGAAGTCAAGCTTATGTTACTTTAACAGGTCTAAATTTTGGTGTGCCCTAGAAAGGAGAGGTCACTTAGGTAAGGATCCTGAACACAATCATTGTGTACTTCAAATGGTAAAAGAGTGCGCAGAGAGATAGTGCTTCTGTTTAGCCATTCTGCCCTGAGGATCTCTTTGAGGTGACTTTTTGGACAGTTAATAATATGTGCATATTATTAGCAAGCTAATAACTGGGCATTCAAACTACGCTTTGTTAGATACTGGTTATGCACAAATAAATCGGATACTCTGCCTCTGAGTCATTGCCAGTTTGGATACTTGTCTCAGCTCTCTTACTTCTGCTGGGGGCTGGATAGTGGGTGAACAGTTGCTGTTCCTGGGCTGGTAAAACCACTGTCTCTTTTGGGGACACCACTCGCTGCAGTTACAGGTACTGTAATTCTTCCCTTGGGTCATGTTACTCATTTTTCCCGTGCTTAACTTGGGACCAGAGTTGAATTTCTGGGGACCAACAACGACAACATCTATGTGTCTGACTGCAGTTTGGACCCTGCAGGATTTTTTTTTTGGGAAGCCTGTGGTAACAGCTGATGAAAACAACTCTCTGAAAACAGCATTGCACAAGTGGTGGTAGCTGCTGTGGTCTACGGATGTCAGAGGAATAAGGTTCCATAGGGAGAGGTAATATCAGTTCATGTTTTTCTCTGCTGTTTCTCAAAAAACCAAGATGAAGATAGGCTTGAATTTTGTTGCAGTTTGAGCTGGTGATTTATTAACGCTGCCAGAGTGGGCCCATTATATGGGTGCACTCATAGAATCATAGAATTGTTTAGGTTGGAAAAGACCTTTAAGATCATCAAGTCCAACCGTCGATGCTGCTTTTCTCATCTTGGCCTCCCACTCCACCTGGGCTGTTCTTGCCTGTTTAATGTTTCTTCATAAACTGCTTTAAACCATTTTTATGTGCTCTGTTTCTACAGTCCTTGAACAGAGCGGCAGCCCAAGAGCTCCTCTTCACTGATACTCATTTGGCCTTCCTGAAAAGCTGCAGATTTTTTAGCAGTATCAACAGTATCTTTAAACCTGTCATTTGGGGGAATAGTCTGCAAAAATGCTAATTTGGTGGACAGGAATAATAATAATAATATCAGAAGCAAAGCTCGAAGACTGTGAATACCAAAGCTACAGCATTAGTTGGTTACTGAACTTTTCTGGTATTTAAAATAATCACCTTTAAAATTCTGTTTTGTTGGTATTCTGTTTTAAATCTGGAATTTGGTGATAAAGCAGAGTTCTGCATTTCCTGAGAGGAAGGAGTAGGTGGTTTGGTTAATAGGGTGTCAGGTGCTTCCATTAGGGCGAGTACCATGAAAGTGTTGTTAACACTGCAGGAGCTGTTCACAAATATGGTTTAACTTCAGCTTGTGTATACGCGTGTCTGTACAAGTATGAAGACTCAGGAGATATGTTTTTGGAGGATGCCGAGTTGAAGTGGCGCTTCTCAGTACTGGTATCTCAATAACACTGTAATCCTCCAGACTTACACTGAGAGTCTTTTGGGCAGAAACTTCTGGTGGGTAGAAAAAAAGTGCTTTTTCTTTCAAAAAACCAGACCAACCAAACCAAAAAGTAGCTTTACAGAGTTGCCAACATTTCTCAAGCACGTGTTTTACTGCCCATGGTGTTCTCTTGAGGATTTGGTCTTCCTGTGATGGTGGCTTTTCTTTTAAATACTGACATGGGAAGTCCTTTGGCTGACACGGCTGTAAATTATGAGCTTCTCTGGGAACTCGCTCTGGACATGCATCTCTTCTTTCTTTTTTTTTTTTTTTTTTTTTTTTTTTGTTTTTTTGGTCTTCTTTTTTTCCCCTCCTTCTCTGTAACTCCTTTTGTCTGACTCTACTGTATTCTTCCATACCTCTCCTCTCCTATCCAGGTTGACAGGCTTCATCTCTAGTAAGTTATAATGTCATCACTGTGACTGATTGGACATATCCAGCACAAATTTGTCAGTCGTGTCCTCTCCCTTCTGTCATCTAACAAGCTATAAACTATGGAAAAGAAACCTCTCAAGGAGGAGTTTGTTTAGGGTGCAATGACTTTAAACTGGTGTATTTTCTTTTTAACACTTAAAAATCTAAAAATTGCTTGGCTTGATTTAAAAAAAAAAATCAGTTGCAATTAGGCATCTAAACAGCTTTCAGAACCAGGGCCTTTGTGTCTCTGTTTTTCAGTTCTTCCATTTATAAAATGCAGCTCCCAGGCTTGACAGCCTCATGGTGCAATAATGGGAGCTGTATAATTATCCCCCTGAAGAGCTGAGGCTGGTGGGATTGTAAGCATGGAATAATCTACTTTAGAATTTACCCTAGTAGCTGTCATTGCTGAGAGGCTTTAATTACACTGTAATTGCACTGATAGATGATCTCCTGTCTGTGCAGGAACTTCCTATTTCTGATTTCCAAAAGGAAAGCAGCGTCTTGACTTCTGCCTTCTATATCAAATGCAGATACAGTCACTCCTCTTTGTGCTGGGCTTGAAGTCAGGGATTTTTTTTGCATTAAGGTTTGTTGTGGTTTTGAATGGCAAAGACTTGAATGACAACCCAAGCAGCCAGCTTCGTGGTGGTGAGGGGAGTTTATGTATTAGCAGCAATGAGTAGCTGTGAATGGGACACTGTAATGTCCGTAATGAACAAGTGACACCATTTCCCTCGAGGCAGAGGGGTGGGATGCACTTTCATGTCTTCATGCTCCTAATGACTTCTTTAATTTGGTTCCTGGGTTCTCAAGATGTTGCAGTTCTGTGGATTGAATGTGGAATATTTGTGATATCAAACTCATCAAAGGATTTATATTCATCTTGACATCAGATGCAACCCAATGGTATTGAGAGGCAAGTCTGTGGCATGGTCTGGCATCATTCTGATGTTAGTGACTGTTGCCAACACTGGGATAGGTCTGTCGTTAAGGGTGACTAAAGTGTGGATGGAGAAGCAGCCCAAGCTGAATATTAGCAAGAGGGGTTGGGGAAAACCGCAGACCATTCACCTTCGCAACTGCAGGCTCTTTCACAGCTTCTAACTTCAGGTGTAATTCAGGGAGTTCTCTGTACAGCCTGCATTTTCCCTAAATGGCTTATTTCCAGTCATATAGGAGGCTTGTTCTAGCAGATGAATGACCTGGCCTTTGTTTCTTATCATACAACTGAGAGATTACAATACAGAGCTTATAAATTGCAGGCATCAGGTCCAGCAGACTCCTACTCCTCATCAGTTAGAGCTGCCATGACCACATCAAACCTACTTCAACACAGATTTGAAGTTCAGAAAGGGCTGCTTCTACCTTCGTAGTTTGACACGCAGTGTCTGAGAGAGCACGAAGAGTGCCGATGACAGCTGTGTTCCCATGGCACAGCCAAGCTCTACAACTGAAGGGAAAATCATCACCCACGCAAATTGCAAGTTCTGAGAGCTGGTAGGAGACTGTCAGGTGAATAAAGACCCTTGTAAACCTTACCTTCAGTGCAGAGATAATTTTCAGAAGAAAGCAAAAAAAGTTAATATGTAAATCTCTTAATTCTTTAAGTTGTACCAGCACATTATATTTTACCATTCTGTCCTTAAGGAAAGGAGAACAAGTAGAACAGTTATGGGTTGCATTGAATTATCGTGGCAGAAGAAAGCGCTCAGTGTGGTGGTGACCTTGGTAGAAGACCTCACACAGAACAGAGCTGTCACTCAGCTGCCTGGTGTCCTGGGGAAGCTGTGTCCTCAGTGTTCCTTCTGTTTTTGAGCCCACTGCTCTGAGGATATGAAAAGAATCATAGAATCATAGAATGTTTTGGGTTGGAAGGGACCCCTAGAGGTCATTTAGTCCAACCCCCCTGCAGTGAGCAGGAACACCGCTAACTAGATCAGGTTGCTCAGAGCCCCATCCAACCTGGCCTTGAATGTTCCCAGGGATGGGGCCTCCACCACCTCTCTGGGCAACCTGTTCCAGTGTTTCACCACCCTCATTGTAAAGAATTTCCTCCTTATATCCAGTCTAAACCTACCCTGTTTTAGTTTAAAACCATTACCCCTTGCCCTGTCACAGCTGGCCCTACTAAAAAGATTTCCCCCATCTTTCCTATAGGCCCCCTTTAGGTACTGAAAGGCCGTAATCAGGTCTCCCCGCAGCCTTCTCTTCTCCAGGCTGAACAAGCCCAACTCCCTCAGCCTGTCCTCATAAGAGAGGTGCTCCAGCCCTCGGATCATTTTAGTAGCCCTCCTCTGGACCCGCTCCAACAGTTCCATGTCCTTCTTGTGCTGAGGGCTCCAGAGCTGGACGCAGGGCTCCAGGTGAGGTCTCACCAGAGCAGAGAGAGGGGCAGAATCACCTCCCTCACCTGCTGGCCACACTTCTCCTGATGCAGCCCAGAATACGGTTGGCCTTCTGGGCTGCCAGCGCACATTGCCGGCTCATGTCCAGCTTTTCATCCACCAGCACGCCCAAGTCCCTCTCAGCAGGGCTGCTCTCGATCCTTTCTTCCCCCAGCCTGTACTGATACTGGGGGTTACCCTGACCCAGGTGCATGACCTTGCACTTGGCCTTGTTGAACCTCATGAGGTTCACACAGGCCCACCTCTCCAGCCCGTCCAGGTCTCTCTGGATGACATCCCATCCTTCTGGTGTGTCAACCACACCACTCAGCTTGGTGTCATCCGCAAACTTGCTGAGGGTGCATTCGATCTCGCTGTCTAAGTCATTGATGAATATATTAAACAGCACCGGTCCCAGTACGGACCCCTGAGGGACACCACTCGTCACCGGTCTCCATCCGGACATTGAGCCATTGACCACTGCTCTCTGGATGCGACCATCCAGCCAGTTCCTTATCCACCGAACAGTCCACCCATCAAATCCATAGCTCTCCAATTTAGAGAGAAGGATGTTGTGGGGGACCGTGTCAAAGGCTTTGCAGAAGTCCAGATAGATGACATCCATTGGTTTTCCTTTGTCCACTGGTGCTGTCACACCATCATAGAAAGCCACTAGGTTCGTCAGGCAGGAGTTGCCCTTGGTGAAGCCATGCTGGCTATCTCGAATTATCTCCCTGGCCTCCATGTGCCTTAGCATAGCTTCTAGGAAGATCTGTTCCATGATCTTCCCAGGCACAGAGGTGAGGCTGACAGGTCGGTAGTTCCCAGGGTCTTCCTTTCTACCCTTTTTGAAAATGGGCACAATGTTTCCCTTCTTCCAGCCACCAGGGACTTCACCTGACTGCCATGACTTTTCAAATATCATGGAGAGTGGCTTGGCAACTACATCGGCCAATTCCCTCAGGACTCTGGGATGCATCTCATCAGGTCCCATGGACTTATGTGCGTTCAGGTTCCTCAGGTGGTCACGAACCTGATCTTCTCCTACAGTGGGAGGGGTTTTGTCCTCCCGGTCCCCCTCATGCCATCCATCAACTCGGATGGGGTGAGGAGAGAGGTTGCCAGTGAAGACTGAGGCAAAAAAGGTGTTGAGTACCTCAGCCTTCTCCTCATCTGCTGTTACCAGCTTGCCGGTCTCACTCATCAGCGGGGGTACGCTTTCTTTAACCATCCTTTTCTGGCTGATATACCTGTAGAAACCCTTCTTATTATTCTTTGCATCCCTAGCCAAGTTTAGCTCCAGCTGAGCCTTGGCCTTCCTGACCCCATTCCTACACAACCGGACCACATCCCTATACTCTTCCCATGATGCCTGTCCCTGCTTCCACTGCCTGTGCAGCTCCCTCTTCCTCCTTAGCTTGACCAGCATCTCTCGTTTCAGCCATGCCGGTCTCTTCCCTTCTTTGCCCGATTTCTTACGCCTAGGGATTGAGAGCTCTTGCGCCCTGTGGATCACATCCTTAAAGATCTGCCAGCTCTGTTCTGTTCCCCTGTCCCCGAGGACCGTTTCCCAGGGAGTCCTTCTGACTATCTCCTTGAGGAGCTGGAAGTTTGCTTTTCTAAAATTCAGGGTCCTGACTATACTCTTTGCTCTTCCCATTTCCCTCTGGAGCGTGAGGTCTACCAGCGCATGATCACTGCAGCCCAGGCTGCCTCTGATCTTGACATTTCTGACGAGCTCGCTTACATTGGTGACCACCAGGTCCAGTATCGCATCCCCTCAGGTAGGGGTGTCTATTACCTGGCTTAAGAAGTTGTCCTCAATGCATTTGAGAAACCTGCTGGATTGCCTACAGCTTGCCGTGTTGGTTTGCCAGCAGATGTCAGGGTGGTTGAAGTCCCCCAGCAGGACAAGAGCCTGAGAGCACGAAGCCTCCTGGAGTTGGAGGAAGAATGCTTCGTCAGTCGGCGCCTCTTGATCTGGCGGCCTGTAGTAGACACCAACCACCAGGTTCCCTTTGTTGCCTCTCTCTCTGATTCTTACCCATAAGCTTTCGACCTGCTTGTGGCTATTCTTCAGGGCCAGCTCTTCACACTGTAATGATTTCTTGATGTAAAGGGCAACGCCTCCGCCCCTCCTTCCTCGCCTGTCCCTTCTGAACAGCCTGTAGCCATCAATAGCTACATTCCAGTCGTGGGATTCATCCCACCAAGTTTCCGTAATGGCAATCAGGTCGTAGCTTTCTAGCAGCACCATAGCTTCCAACTCCTCTTGTTTGTTTCCCATGTGCAGGTTTGTATAGAGGCATTTCATCTGAGCTGTCGGCCTCGTCACCTTCATAGCAGAACACCCCTCATTTACTTTGAGGTGTTTCACGGGCTTTTCCTTGTTGGCTCTTACTACCTCAGGAGCCTCCGGCTCACTTCCGCCGGACTTCAACTTCTCTGCAGTGCCCCTGGCACACTGCTGGACAACAGGTTGAAGGCTCATACTAGCCCCTAGTCCCTCTAACCCTTGCGTTTCATTCCCTAGCCTGTCACTGGCAAGCCCATTAGGTTCCCCTTCCCCCTTCACATCTAGTTTAAAGCCCTGTCAATGAGCCCCGCAAGCTCCTGGGCAAAGACCCTCTTCCCCCTTTGAGAAAGCTGGCTCCCATTTGATGCCAGCAAGCCCGGTGCTGTGTAGACCATCCTGTGGTCAAAGAACCCAAAGTTGTGGCGGCGACACCAGTCGCGAAGCCACATGTTAATAGATTGAGTCTGCTCATATTGTCCCGTGTCTCTGCCCACCACTGGAAGGAGCGAGGAAAAAATAACCTGCGCTCCAGATTCCTTCACTAACCGCCCCAAGGCTTTGAATTCTTTTTTGATCACCCTCGGGCTACTTACTGCTACTTCATCGGCACCCACATGGAAGAGCAGCAAGGGATAGTAGTCCGAGGGTCAGAAGAACAGGATGAAGAGAGCACTGTCCTACCAGGGGGCTCAGCTGGTTATTTGGAAGCGGGGTGTTTTTCTCTACTCCATGCAGCTTTGCCTTTGTCTCCTTGGTAAGGAAAGGAGCCAAACAAGACTGTGAAAACGCTACCCCTGATGCACTTCATGGGGAGAGATGAAGTGACTAGGGGATGAGGGAGATGATGTAAGAACGTATATTGCCCACACATGCTTCTGTTTACCCATGCAGTCCCCATACCTACTTACGCACTCCTGGGTTGCTGCGTGGAGGGTAGGCAGCACAGGGATGCTGCCAGCGCTTGTACGGGTGGTTGGCTTAGATTTTGCTCGCTCTCCTTGGAGCTGTATATTCCTAAGCCAAGGATAGCCCTCCAGGCGAAAAGCACAGCCTGATGCTACTGACTGCATGCTTAAGGAAGTGGGGAAACGTTCCAGTCCAACACCTTCCCCAAAAGATCCGGTGGCTTGTATCAGTTTCTAGGATTGTCGTGGTTTAACCCGGCTGATAACTAAGCACCACGCAGCCGCTCGCTCACTCCCCCCTCCCTCAGTGGTATGGGGAAAAGAATCGGGAAGGAAAAAAAAAGGTTAGAGCTGTAGGCTGAGATAAAGACAGTTTAATAAGAGAAAATAATAATAATAGTAATAATGAGAATGATAAGAGAATATACAGAATATACAAAACAAATGATGCACAATGCAATTGCTCACCACCTGCCGACCGATGCCCAGCTCATCCCAAGCAGCCATCACTCCCCAAGCCGCGATCAGTCCCTGAGCTGCGGTCACTCTCCCCGCAACCCACCAACTAACACCCCGCCCCCCCCAGCATGATGTTATATGGTATGGAATAGCTCTTTGGTCAGTTTGGGTTAGCTGTCCTAGCTGTGCTGTACTCCCAGCTTGTTATGCACCTGGCCGAGCAAGAGAAGCTCAAAAAGTCCTTGAGTAGTTTAAGCACAACTGAAAACATCAGTGTGTTATCAACATTCTTGTAGTACTAAATCCAAAACACAGCACTATGCTAGCTACTAGGAAGAAAATTAACTCTATCCCAGCCGAAACCAGGACAAGGATACAAGTCTCTGCTCTTCCAAGGCCTCCATATCTTAACCTGTTCATTACTCAGCCTATTCGTACTTGTTAGGAGCGGGAGCTCCGTGAGCCTGTCATTAGTGCTGCATACCTCCAGGTTATGTCAGGACTAGCCAGGATAGTCAAGGATCATCCTCTTTCTTCAATATTACTGAAGGAAAAATAGCAATTTGGGGCCTTTCATATTTTCCAGAGATTAGGTAGGTGACCTAAAATCATAGAAAACAGGGCTAAATCATGGACAAATCATAGAAATTAGGGCTAAAGGGGACCTTGGGAGTGCACCTAGTTCATGTCCTGTTTGAGGACACCTCTGCCTCTAACTTCTCTTTGTAGATGCTTGTTCAGGCTGTTACTCGCCAGTGATGGAGGTTCCCCTCCTTTCTGCAGGTGTTCTGCTCTCATTCATTGGTCTCCTGATGCCTAATTTGAGTTTTTATGCTGTAGTTAAAGCCAATGCTTCTTTGTCTCAAAATGGGGTATTTACTTTTCTTTATATCTACCCCTTAAATGTATAAAATCTAACACCGGGATGGTTGTGTGGCTCCTCAGTCCTTCAAGACTAAAACCGTATTTCCTCTGAGTCACGCTTTCCAGATTTTTGATCTTTCTTGTTCTTCCCTGAACTGACTCACCACTGTTTGCATCCCACTTGAACTGCAGTGCCCCAAACTGAATGTAATGTTCAGAGAAATAGAAAGCTCTTGGGTTTTTTTGTCTTGCAGTTTTCCTGCTCCTGTGCCCCTTCCTTAGAAAAACATGAACTTGACTCATGTTCAGCTAGAACTCCTAGATCTTTTTTTAGCTCTGGTGTCAAATCAGTTTTCCATTCTTTTATTATACAACTGTTTCTGCCTAAATGTGGAACTTTGCATTTGTCCTCACTAAATTAATCCTTTTCTTGGTTTTTTTTTTCTACACCGCTCCTCCCATTTGTTAACTTTGCGGGTTCTTGCACTCTGAAACTTTACATTGCTTACAAATTTAGTACCCACATTGCACTCCTTCATTCAAATCACTGTTGAAACCATCCGGTAGTACCGGAGCAGAGCAGACTCCTTTGGAGAATGCTTGGGGTTTCCCTTTTGAGAAAGGGCCTCTGATTACTCAGAGCAGTTCTACAGATGTTTTCACTGCCACCTGTTTCATTTAGTCCCAGGGAAAATTGCTGATATTTCATTCTTAATTATCAGTTGTGATTATGAAAATTGACATCTTCTAATGTTGAGATGTCAGACAGGCTGCTTATCTCCCTTTATCACAGTGTTAGCATTGCTGTAAACTGGTGTTTGAAATGCTCCAGTTTAGGTGCATCTTTGTTATGTCCTCTGAAGCAAGTCTCCGGACATACCCTGACCTTCTGAGCTGACTGGGATCCTCTTCTGAGTTGTCTCCTTGGCTAGCAATGAGGCTTGGTGGGCAGTAGATTTTGCCAACCTGCAGAATATGCCACTCCTTTTGCAAGGGCTACTTAAAAGATAATATATATTAATTTTATAAGAATACAATTTTACCTTGAAAAACTAAGGTGGCCTTTATGATGCTTATTAATTGCTTTTCCCCCCACCAATTAAGTGAGAAGTGGGATAGCAAGGGCTAACAATGAAGAGAAAGAAATGAATGGACTTCAAAACCCAGTGTGATGGAAGTGCATAAGTTTAAAAATTTTATAGCCACCCCTTACAAGCTGGTGGTAGTTATAGACCATGTTGGCCTAAATGAAAGTTGCCTTTAATCTCACAAAAATTAGAGTAAACATCAAAATAGTCTAGCAGGACTGTATATGGGGCTTATCTCATGGGTGCAGGGTAGTGTTCAGTGATTTCCATCATTCAAGCTCGTTGCTACAGGCTTTGGAGGGTTTGATGCAGCGTAGTTTAAATATGGAGTAACCCATGCCGCTTTTAGATGTTGGTACTGGAAAAGCCATATCCGACAAGCAGGGCAATGAATTACTTTGTTCTGTCTTTTCTGAAGACTCTCTTTGTTATCGTCAAAGCCTGTAGAGAACAGGGATGTGGAACTGGTTCTGATATACAGCAAAGGGCAGCCAAACTCGAATGAGTAACACGTTGATCCTGTAACAGAAGTCGTTGCAGTGTGCTAAGGGGAGGAATGTGTTACGGGCCGTGCTTGTTGTTTCTCTTCTAACCTTGTAATTCCCATTAAGCAACCAAACCTCATTCAGATGACTGGGCTGTACTGACACCTCGATGCTTTCATGAGGAAACAGTTGTGTCTTGCATAGGCTTCTTTTCTCTCTGAGTGAAACTTGGTTTGATTTGTCCCCTTAGGAACCCTATTATGTTCGTTGCATTAAGCCCAACGATAAGAAGTCACCACAGCTTTTTGACGAGGAGCGTTGCAGGCATCAGGTTGAATACCTTGGCCTTTTGGAGAATGTGAGAGTCCGTCGAGCAGGCTTTGCCTACCGCCAAACATACGAGAAGTTTCTTCACAGGTAAGAAGGGTGCTGGCAAGTGGCTCAGTTCAGCTCTTTGTTGGAATGAGGTGTGTGATTTGGCTGTCTCCCCTTGAGTGCAGAGTAAGTCTTAAGTCCTCTGGGCTTGTGATCCTCACTCTTGAGCACATGGGGGTGGTGTGTTTGGTTTAAAATCTGCTGTTGGGTGTGATAAAACAGGAGTCTAACAGGGACTCTGGTTGCTCTCCCGTTTTGTGGCAGCAGATGTATGTAGAGGTGCATACACGGCACTCAAGCTCAACTTCTTTAGTGCTAGAATTCATTTGCTGTATTACTCTCTGCAACAGGAACATGTAATGAGGTCCTTCCCCAGCACATAACCCTAAAACCAGAACTAATTAACTTCTGTTTTCTCTCTGAACGTTGTCTAATTGTTGCAGTGAGTGAGACAGACAGACATTGTGTGTCTTGGTAAGTGCTTGATGGCACACTGTGATGTTATGTGCATGCAGGAGGAAACCTCTGGACTTTAAAACTAAAGTCTGAAAAAGGGATAGTAACATGATCCCATTAAAACATGGTTTTGATACTGCTTGCCCTCTCAATTCCTACCAGACTTGTGACAAATGAAATATTTTAGATTGAAATTTCTCTTATAGCTTCAGTAAATTAGCATGGGTACTAAGAATTCAACCTCTTACTGATGAAATAGTGAATTGATTTTTACTTCCGTTGTTGAATCAGGTGAGAAAAGGCCCTAGGGTAGAAAAAAATTAAACTATTCAAGCAGGTGGGATGTCGTGAGTTAGAAACGAAGTGCTGTTTAAAGATCTTTTGCTGTTCACAGTGGAGATTTTCCTGGATATTTTATGATACCTGAAGTGTAGCTAAAGGCTCTGGCTTACTAAATACAGCCTACAGTGTTCTCTATCAGTTTTCTTAAACATTATGCAGAAGTTAGAGCACACTTCTGCCCTCACATGTGGAATCCATAATAATTCACTCTTAAGATTTGTGTAATTACTATTAATATAAACAGCTGCTTTGTTTTTAATGAATGTTTGATAAGCTCCTGTAAGCTTAAGACCAGAAGTGGTGTTTACAGCCAGTAAACCAAATTAGCACATGGCAACTGGTACAGCTTTCAGGCTATTCTAACATTTGTTCTGCCGGACCCTGGAGCAGGATTAACCACCTAAAGTGTAAGGTATCAGACACTGTATTTGCATACCGTGTTGCTCCAAATCCAGTCTACAGCGACTTTTCTAAATTTAAAAAAAAAAAAAAAAATCTCCTGGCCTGGATATTATTTTTATTTTTTCCAAAATTCTTTGTTCTTCATCTTTGGGTGAGACATACCCCTCTTAAAGGGGCTGAGGGATATGATTTGTGGTACAAGCTGCACATTTTTGGTGTGGTTTTTGAACAGGGATCACAAGGGATTTCTGTTACTTTATATTTAACAGGCTTGTTGGGAGACTGGGAGCGTGCAGGAGGCTTCAGGCCCTTCAGCTCTGGACTTTGACACTGCATATGGGGCTCATTTGAAGACAGATCTAGAGTACCTCAGCGAGAGGCGATTTTGGGACATAACTTTGTCATCTGTTTGCTTCCATCTGCAAAAGATATTTTAAAAGTTCAGTCCCACAAACAGATGTTTAACTCCCTTACAGGCCCCTCAAGCTTTCAGATATTCTGAGCCCAAAACAGATACCTGCGTCTTGCCTTGATGATCCCTCTTATAGGGGACAGGAGATACATATCAGGATATATATAGATAAGAATATATATATATATATATGCGTATATATGTATGTGAGTCCATGTATCCCTTTTTTTTTATATATATGTATCTACTTGTGTATATAAAAACATAACTTTCCTTTTTTTAGGAAAAGAGTTTGTTGCTATTGAGCCCTAAAATACTGCAAGGTAGTTGATATATCTACCAGTAGACACAGAGGCCATTAATAAATGACCATTAATTAAAGACCATTAATAAATGTCCTTTTCAAGCTTTCCTTGAAATGAAGAAAACTTGTATTTGAGCCCTTTGCAAACCAGTCTGCCCTCACCAATTTGTAGGAAGTAAGATCTAAATATTTTTTTGTTGGACCAAGAGATGTGTGTTTGCTTGGTAACTACATCTGGTTGCATGAAATGCGTGTCAGGACTGTGTATCTTAAATAGATGTGATGCATTCTTTTGTTTTAATATATAGCTTTCTATAAAAAAAAAAAAAAAATGCTGATTGGATTTTGGAAAGGGGTATGCGTGTGTGGCAGAGGGAAGAATGGTGCCTGAGAGGCATCTGCAGCCATGGCCGCCTGTGAGCGTAATCCAACACTTTCACTATGAAGGCATCCCCATGCCTATTTCCAGGCAATGTTAAACATAGCATGTAAACGACACTGACAGTGCTGTGAACTGCATGGTGGTAAGAGAAGAGTATGACCCCTATTCATGTGCGGACCTGATATTCATTAAAGCTTTGTAATTTAGTGGCTCACAAAAATCTTGGTTCTTCAGAGAGCTGCACTGAGGACTGTAAGCTCTAGTAGCAACCTCGTGTGTGCTGGGTGTTTCTACAGCCAAGTATGGAGAAGAAGAAGGAGAAACAAACGTGGTGTAGAAATGGATGTTTTATGTATAAGTGACCTTGAAAACTGTCAAGATCTCCAGGCAGGAGAGGGGAAGGGTTGTGGTGTCAGCAAGCAGATTTAGTTTGGGTTCTGCCTCACTATAATTAGCACCGAGGTTGGGATTTTGATTTGCTGTGGCATCCAGGTCGCGTGCTCTGCTGCGGGGACGGAGTTTGTGGCATTGCTCTGCACGTGCCACAGGAGGAACAAAAGGATGCTGCGATATTCCACCGCCAGTCCCACCACCCGGGGCTTGGAGGGAGGTGGTCTCTTTGCCTTGGGATGTCTTTAAATACCACAGCCCTGGTTTTGTCGTAAAGGAGGAAGAGAATTTAACATTTCTTTTGGGCAGGTTTTCAGCTCTCTGACATCTTGTCTCTTGTTTTTTTTTCCCCTGGCCCTGTCGGTGGAGCAGGCCTGTTTAATAACACGTGCATTTGCACTGCCACTCTGGTTGTCTTTTTTTTTTTTTTCCCTTTTTTTTTCTTTTTTTTTTTTTCCTCCTAATGTAAGTGTCTCAAAGTAGAAGATTTTCCCAGTGAATTAATTATTGCAGGAACATTTGAACATTTTCCTGATGAGAACAGGAAAGAGAAGCCAGTGTAAAATATTTATGCCCTGTGTGTACATGTGTTTGAGAGAAGAAATGTTTTCGCCAGCCAAGTATAAATGTAAAATCTTTGATTTGTGAGTCTGAAGAGGGCTTCTTTTATATACCTGTTTTATTTATCAGTAAAATCCCTAGTCCGTATGCTGTAACCCTCACGCTGATGGTGTTCCCTGCTTAGACACTGTGCGCACCTCCATTTTTTTCGTCTCTTCAACAGCTTATTCAGAAAGGCTAATTTGATGAATGAAAGAGACGGTGTGATGTATTTCCATTCAGGCTTATTTTAGTCTGTTTAGTTACTCCTGCAGTGCGCCCACTCCCCAGTAAAAAGGTTTATTGCTGCATCCATTTAATAGTAGCTGAAAATTCTGAATGTCTAAAACATTGAGATTGATGCTTGACTGGGATTGTGGGCTTTTAAATAGAGAAGTGGTTAAGATTGCTGCGTGCTTGTTTTATTTAGAACATGAGTGCGGGTACTATTACAGTGAAAATGTCTATTACATTTTTTATTAAGTCCATAAATCTTATGCAGAAAATTCATTGTTGCTTTTTGCAAACGTCTATTCACCTAACCAGCACTTTGCAAGGATGGTAAATCTTACAGGGAACAGTCTCTGGTGCAGTTATTTTCATGTTTGATTCATACTTGTCTTAGTTCCAGTCTGCATTCTCTCAGTGTAAAAAGGAGTTTGGAGATTAAGGATGGGAGGGAATGATTGAAAAACGATTACAGGCAGTAATGGTGGTTGCACAAACTGTGGCAGTCAACTCTCTGCTGCTTTGGTAAATAATAAAATTTGTTAGAAATGGTGACCAAAATGAGGAACAAGAACATTATTTGCAGAATTTTTAAATCTAGGTTTTCTGACTAAACAGTTGATTACAGTTGGCTTCTGAGGCAGAATGTGAGCAAACCAAAGCTTTTTTTCCTTGCAAAAAAATAGAAAATTGAATGCTGAAAGCATGAATGATGGAACTGCCAAATCTGCAGAAAGACAATGGTGAGGTTTGTTGTGTTGCATCAGTTCGGTGTTGATGAACTAAGCTTCTCACAGTATTATTTTCTTTTCAGTGTCTCACAAAATCATGCCTCTGGTGTTAATTTTCCTTGGATTTTGAGGATCGTGATGCCTACACAGGATGGCTTGAGGCTCTTCTATCTATGATCAGTTTTATTAGAATTTAGATCATAAATATTTCTAAAACGTGTTGAAGGTTCGCCTTCTTGAGAACCTAGATGACAAGTTTACATTTGTAAATTATACCTTGCAATTCCAGGTACAAGATGATCTCGGAATTCACTTGGCCAAATCACGACCTCCCTTCAGACAAAGATGCCGTGAAGAAGCTCATAGAGTGTCACGGATTTCAGCATGATGTTGCTTATGGCAAGACAAAGATTTTCATCCGCACGCCTCGAACTCTGTTCACCTTGGAGGACCTGCATGCCAAGATGCTTGTGAGGATTGTCCTCTTCCTACAGAAGGTACAGCTTAGTTTACTGCATTATAAACTCAGTTTGAGTTCCTCAAAATGCCTTTGCTGCCTTTTCAGGCTCACTTGCAAAAGTGGCAAGTCTGCACAAATTCTAGAATACTGCAGTTTGATTACTGCTTAATTTTTTTAAAGCTCTTTCAGTAGTGCTTTCTGTAGCTGCATTGAAGTCTTGATGTGGTGTACCGTGAGCTGTAGGACCTATAAGGTTAGTGGATGCTGTTTAAAAAACTCGCTCTTTACTCAGTGAAAGTAGGCTACCTAGAAACTTAGAGGGATTTTTATGGATGAATGTATAAGAGCAACGCGCGATGGATGTTGAGACAGGCTTACATGTGTAAAAGTTTATTCGTGGATCCGTAGCTGATGGCATACATCAACCCTGATGGCAAAACTCTTGAGGGTGCAGAGAAAGAAGTGAAAGGGGAAGACAAAGTGAGAAAAGGGACCAGGAAAACTCTTCCCAGTGGCCAGCTAGGAAGAAAAGGGGCAGGATTCCCAAATGAGTGTCCTTTCTGGGGCAGCACGTGATCTCCCTCATCATACCATTCCATTAATAATCACTGAGTTTTTATCAGGACCTGAGCGAAATCCCTATTGTTTATTCTTATGATACTGTTCATGCTGACTGGAGCATACAGGATTGGGGCCAGATGCTTGTGCATGTTGGTTTGTTAAGCTGTGAGCATCCATATTATTGAGTCCCCTAATGTAAACCAAAAAAACATAGCTGAGGGGTACAGAAAAAAAAAGTGGTTTGCACACTAGTGGCAATCACTTCCCATAAGAACCTGCTACAGCATGCAATATTGGGGTTTGCAGGTGCAAGCTGAGGAAAGTTACAGCACAGAACAAGGGCAAACGCTGCTGCAGAGGCTCTGGAAAACACCGCCCCAGCAGCTTGGGTGAAAGGGTAACCAAGGCAGTCTGGACAGAAAATAGAAGGTCCTTAGGATTACAACGGGTAAGACACCTCAGGCACTGTGCAACAGCACTTGTGCACTTACCTTTCCTCTCTGAAGACGGGATTTGAGCTCGAGATCTTTCTGGTTTTACCCTTAGGATAAAGAATTTTACATTCTGTGACTTCAGGGCAAGCACATTCTTAGACTTTGCTTACAAAGGTACTTGTGTAAGCCACGGGAGTTTGTTGTGACTTGGCCAGCTCCTATACCATTTGGGTGCTTTTTGGGGCCACAACAACACAATGGAAGCTGGTTTTATAACCTCAAAGCAACATACACCGGAGGGGAAAAAACACAAGAGTTGGTTTTAGTGCTTGCTGAAAACTGTTCTGTGTGAGTGTGATCTGTCTAGCAAAGGAGCAACAACTTCTGACTTTCACAGCCGCAGAAATGGTAGAACTGACTTTGTCCTAACTGACAGGGATTGTTGACTAGTTCAAGATTTTTAGAAATGTATTTCTTAAAGTGCGTTTTTGTCATTCTTGGAACTCGGGAAACAACAGAACTTCTGAAACCCTTTTAGCCTGTCAGAAATAGAAAGTGCTGACAGATGGGTATAAAAACTTCACAGAGAAAAAGCCTGCTCTAAAGCTATGCTGTTAACCAGAGTTTGCACAAAGTTTCTGAACCTGATGGACTGAGTCTCTTTTGGTGAAGAGTAAGACATTGAAGGAAAAGTTATCCGCTGCAAGCTTTAATAGTTTTGCTAAACACTCACATTTCTTGTGTTTACAATGCATTTGATCTGATTCCCTTTCTGGAAAGCAAAACATTTTGACCAGTATGGAAGGAGAAAGTGTCAAGTCCAGGGTTGCATCTCTGTTGGTATTTGCTGTGCCAGATTGCATGGTTTATCTTCAGTAAGGAATTTGGTAAGTTTTGTGTATATACACATGATTAATTTTTCTGGGAAAGCAAAGCTGAGGCTGTTTAAAGGATGCAGGACCTGCCTGTTTCTGAGCGTTGTGGCTCAGCATTTTCTTTCCTTTTCTTTAGCAGTGTTCTCCCTGCCCTGCTGCTGAGCTTCCCAGCAGCTTTCTTGGACTACTCATCATCTTCCAGGTCTCTTCCCTAGAAATGGCAGCATACTTTTCCAGAAGTTCATTCTAGTTTATTCTTTTGGAGTGAAATGGGGCTGATCTGTGGGGCCCTTCTCATACACCTCTGTAAACTTTTTTCTGGATTATTAGTTGCACTTCCACCGTGCTTGCTCTGGTTTCTCGGGAGGAGTTCCCCTGTCTGCAGCCACTTTTCCAAGCACGTTACTCTTATTTGGTGCATTCAGCGAGTTCACTGGGTCATGCCATTAATCTGGAATCTCTCTTTCTTCCCATAGTGGTATGAGGCAAGCTAATGAGTTCCTTGTTGAATAAAACTGCAGGGGGACACCTTGCTCCCAGGTGACCCCAGTTTTCATATTAAACATCTGAGGAATTGAGAGGTGACCTTTTTTGAAATTGAAAGGTGCAGTTACTGAAGAATAAGCTAAAAGACCCAGCCTGTCTGTGCTGTGGAAATAGGTGATGTCTCACTGCAAGGTGAGCACTGAAGCTCCTCCTTCAGATAAAATCCACCGAACAGTGTGAGGCACAATTTTGACAGCAACCCATCAGTTTTTGTGAGTTTGCTGGCCTTTCCTTTAGACTTGTATAGTTTGGGCTGTGATCTTCACTGGGCTCAGCAACCTTGGAGGAGAGCATGGCTAAAGATTCTTTTCCCTCTAGAAGGTAAGTACCTGGTTAGGAATAATGGATCAATTCTGGATCTGTGAGGCATTTTGTTATAAGGGTTTTGTGTGGCATCAGGCATGCTGGATTAGATATAAAATAACTGTAGTGCTTTTGGGGCTTCTCTTATTGCGACAGGCAGCAAAAGTGACAAAAGTTAAATTGCCAGTGCACATTGTCCTATGGCTTCCCAAACCTCCTTCTCCTATTTTTTCCCCTCTCCCTGGGGTGGAGAGGGACTAATACAAGTCTACTTGGAGATGTCTTTCTCTTCTGCACAAATTATTGAAATAGGATGGGTGGAGTCATCTTGTTGTTATTTCTCTCTGAGAAATCTCTAGTGACGTTCTAATTTACCTAATAAAAGATTTGTGGGGGAAAGACAAGCTCCTTCTCAAGTGTTCAAGGTACTGAAGACTTTGAAGAAAACTGGATGGCCAGAGCTCCTTTTCTGTAGCTTAACCCTGCCATGGTTCACCTCTATCCCTGTTTATACTTACTGGATGTTCTTCAACCAGGCTCTAAAACGCATGCACAGTGATAGAGAGTAGCTCTTTAGAGTCCTGGAACTTGCAACTAAAGACAAGAAACGCTAATGAATCTAAACGCTTGCTAAACAGCTCATCAACAAAAGAGCAGGTGTTGGCTTGATGTCTGTATGTATGTAATTAGATACCTTGTAGAGTGTTAAATCCTCCTGGCAAATGTTTAAATTTTTCATCCATTTTTTGTATTTCTCATTTCACTGTTAAATCTCATTCTCCGCTCTGTATCAGATCCCTCCTGTGTTCACGCACCAGCCGTGCTCTGCTGCCAGTAGATGGGGCAGTTGGAGACTGGCAATGCTGAAAAAGGAACAATTGACACAATAAAAAATAAAATCAGAGTAAGGATCTGAAGAGGCCTTCTCTATGTTCCAAAAACATCAAGGCAATTTTCCTGTATCTTAATTTCTGTTCCCAACTTGCTTTCAGTTGTTCATGGAAAATGCACACGAAAATGTTAATTCTTGCTGCATTTTCCTGACTTTAGTTTTGCTTATAATAATCAAAGGCCGAGTAAGGCAAACTGTGATACTTCTGAGAGCCACAAGATTGTATCTAAATGGAAAGAGAGATTAACTTGATTTAAAAAAAAATAATTGAGCCTTCTGTTGCATTGGAGTTCCTCAAATTGAATTCATGAAAAGGAAAAAGACAACTGGAGATAAAATGTGGTGTTGTGACAATAGGCACTTGTGTGATTAAAAACTGAGGGGAAATGTAAGGCGTAGCCTTAAAAGCAGCCGATCGCAGGCTGGAGTCCAATAATGTATTTCTTTGCACAGGATTGCTTTTAAATGAAAGAAGGGTCTGCATATCATGCATATAATAGTTCTGTTTCTTGGTAGTTTTAAACCTACATCTTCATTTCTAATGATATATATTATGTGGTGTATTGCTCTCATACAAACCACAGGACTTTCAGAAAGAGATTCAGTGATTATCTTAAGAGCTTCGACATGTGAGTAGCCCTTAACCCTTAAAATAACACTGGTTCCTTTGTTTAGCCATGGTAAGAATTTGCTTCATGAGAGTTTTGTTAAATTGAATTAAAACTGACTTCCAGTTTAAGTAGCTAATTTTACTTTCTTTTGTTCCATGTCTCCTGGATGTCTTCTCCTTTAGCTTTATCATCCATGCTCCTTTTTCTTCTGTGATAAAATGTTAGTGGGATTCCAGGCTGTGATTTTACTTCAGACCAAACCAAGTCATTAAGCAGATGTGATGTTATTTAATGGTGGCAACTTGCTGGCTCCAGCAGAATTTAGCAAGTGAGAGCTGTCGGGTATTAGAAAACCCATATGGCAATGGAGATGTTGCTGTCAGAGTCAACTCAAATGGTCATTTTAGAAGCACCAGCTGAGAACACCACTGCTTTTTATGTGGTGCATTTGAGTTTATTTCCTGTACCTGTGGTCTTGCCATCCATATGATTGTCTTCATGAATGCAAATAGAGCAGCTTTAATGTTAATAATAAAAATTTAAAATAAAATTTAAGAAAGCTGCCATAAACCCCCATTGCTTTTTCTGCCCTTGGAAACATTCCCATATACTCATTAGCTTTGCAGAATAGTGCTTTGTTCAAGAAAAAAAGCCCAGCCAGCCAGCACGTGCGGTATGCAAAGATGATGTCTCTTGTCAATATAATTTAGTGCACTATTTCAGTGTAATTTTATCAGACTAGTACAGCTGCATATGGTAATCACTTCACTAAATCTTTACTGCCTAATGCAGAGGAAGCAAGAATTGCCCTTGCATTGCAGCCCAGCACCTCCTCGGACAGAAGTCCTTGTGCACAAAAGCCCTCTAAGCCCAGGAGGTCAGCGTGGCTGGAAGGAGGCAGCGCTGGCCCCGGTGCCTGCCATGGGTATCGTAATGTGTCCTCGTGGTGTGGCCGAGTGGCCCTTCCATGCCCGTGTTCATCGTGGGCACTGGGTTGGCAGAGGCTGCTCTCCGGAGAGCTGTCACTCACAGCCCCGCAGCTGCAATCACCATGGCAACATTTCCCGAAACCCGGCAGGGAAGAGCAGAAAAAGAGAACCATGGCTGACTTGTCGTAATTTAATGTTTCACCTTCCCTTTCTTCTCCATCCCCATGAGTCCTTGAAGCACGGTGCGCTGGGAAGCATTAACCACAAAGGGAAGCTTTCGCTGTGACAAAGGCGGTGTTTTCATGTCAGATTATGGACGGGCAGTAGTAATCTGATGAGGGCTTCGGTTCAGTGACCCAAATAAAATGTGATGCAACACATTTGCCATCCAGACTCAAGGCATTTACCATCTTGAGGGAATGTGTTTGTGAAGTTTTGAATATGAGTGGAAATAGGTATATAATTACACATGGATTTATACTGTGAGCTGAGGCTTTGATCTTGAGAGGCTTTGGCAGGGAGAAGCTGTGCGAGGAGAAGCTGTAGCTCCTCCCAAAGGAGCAGCACATGGGTGCTGTGAAGGACCAAGGAAAATGAAGAATTGGATGTATCCGCTGTGTTGACAGTGCCACTTGCCGGTACGGCCAAGCTGATCTCTTAGCGGACTGATCTGACGGCTTCTCACGTGCTGCTTGCCTCCTTTGTGCTAGTAACATCACTTATCTGCTTCCAGTGAATGCATTGAGGCATCTCAAACTAAAAATCCCATCAACCCCAAAAAATACCAAAACAACAAAAAAGCCCCACCTCCTACCAAAAAAAAAAAAAGTCTGTTTTCTGCCAGTTTAGCTCCACAATCAGCTCGCCTTCCTTCAGATGAACATTCATGGTGGTAAAAAGGAGAGTCAGGGATGTGCCCATGAGGGAAAGCATGACAGGGAGAACTGGATCCTACCCTGTCAGCAGCAGGCGCAGTGGGGCGTTGGGGTACTTGCTTATTATCTTTTTCCTCCTCCAGGAGATGCTGTGAAAACATGCTCTAATCTAAATAAATAAGTACCCATTTATTCTTGGGCAAGGGAGGAGGAGCGGGGATACTAAGCATGTGCATCACTATTTAAAAATATGGTCCAGCAATATATGGGTAGCACAGCAACTGCCTATTCCAGGACTCCTGTGTCCCAGTGTTGAGACCTTGAGCTTCATGGCTGTTAGAGTCACTTTAAAACTTGGTTTCTTAACTCTCACGCACATGGCGAAAAACAACAACAGAAAAAAAACAAACCCCAAACTCTTCCCCAAGCCTGTTGCCAGTATCATGGAGAATGTGTTTTGGCTTTAGTGAGTGCATGAACGACTTCAATAAGCCCCGTCAGAAGCAAAGTGCCCAGCAGCAGAGCAGGTAACTGCCCAACTCTGTAAATGCTTCATCTTCGCCTTCTACTTTTTGCAGCGCTGCTTGTAAGTTCTCTCATAAATGGCAACTGCAAAGCCTGCTGCAGAGCCTGCAATTAAGTGTTGATGCTGCCCACTGCTCGCTCCATCCAGCTTCTTCAGGTTTTGCTTTACTTGATTTCAGTTTGCAGGACATGTCAGAAGGACTTTAAAAAGAAACTAAATTGATTTTCCTAATGGATCAGAGGAATTGAGGAATGCTGTGTCCCCATGTCCCTCTGGAAATCCCAGTCTGAAATGTGGCATTTTTTTCCCCTCTTCAGTGGGCTTCTTTCAGCAAAGAGACCCTTGCTGCGGAAACTTTCTGTAGTTCTGATCTTGTAAGTTGAGTATTTCAGGTTCTAACTCTGTCCTTTCATGGGTGTGGGTTTTATTTTTTTTATGCTCATTCATATGTATCACAGACAAATCGGGAAGACCAGGTTCTGCAGCCGTTGCTACTGATGCTTCCCTGTTGCTTTCATGGAACGGAATTATTTTTTTGTTGTGCCTGAGCTTTTCATTTTTGAAAAGGTGCTGATCTGCTGCACCTCAAGATGTCTCTAAGCCTTGTTTGAACTGTAAAAATACTGCCAGTGTGGCGTAAGGTATAGCAAGCACAAATAGCATTCAGCAGCCTTAACTTGGAAAAGATCTTAATTTAACATGATAGTAAAAATACTGGGATCACGTGAACTGCGCCTATAATAAGGTAGAGATGCACAGACAGTTTCTGTGCAGATCTGCTTTCCTGACAGGATGCTACAGTATAAATCACAGTCCCTTTGAGGCGGTTTGCCACTCTTTCTTGGGGATGGGTAGCGAGCTGCTCACATTGGCTTATGTGGCTTTGGGGCAAAAATAAGCATATAGTGATTGATCTGTGTTTGATGAAATATTTCTGGATTATTTTCTTTTCTGCTACAATTAGAACTGTCCTCCCTAGCAACATTGCATGGCTCATTGGTATTTCTGTCCTTTAGACAAAGGTCAGACATTTTCTAGGTCTTTGCATGGCTCTATTTTCCCTGTGTCTGCTCTTTGTTTTAGAAAGGCAGAACACTGCTGCCACAACTTCAAAAATGTAGACAGAGCTTAATCTTCAGCCATTGGGACCATGGTCATGTCTCCAAGATATGCCTCGGGAGGACAGCAGCAGAGCAAGTGTGCATCATGCCTCTACATTGACGGGCAGACGAGGTGCTTAAGGACATGGTTTAGTGGTGGGATGGCAGGGTTAGGTTAACGGTTGGACTGGATGATCTTAAAGGTCTTTTCCAACCTAAACGATTCTATGATTCCTTAATACTTTCCCAGTCCCTTCGGACATTTGGCCTTGGGATGACCTAAGCTGGGCATGGGCTTTTGTATTCAATAACACCTGCTGGATTTCTTTTCCCTGAACTTGTCATCAAACGTGTGCCACCAGTTTTTATGTTTTGTAGCTGCCTTTGGCAAGCTCAGCTAACAACTGGAGGGAGAGATCTTGCTTTGTTGGGTCCTTGCATCTGCCAGCTTTGCTTGATACCCACTCATTCCTATACTGACAAGGCAGGACTCTGCAGACGTCTGTCATATCCCCTCTTGGTCCTCTTTTCCCACAGAGAAGTGTCCTAGCTTATTTAACTTCTCTGTGTTTGGAGATTGTTCTGTGCTTCTGGTTGACCTTGCAGTCTTTACCAGCAATAAAACATTGAAGATCCTGAAATGACCTGTATTTTGATATCGTCAGCAAGAAAAACTCTACCTTGAATTTTCATGGGATGAGAGAAGGTTCCTGCCACCTTCTAATGGCAGCAACCTTGATCAGGCAATTGCAAAGTTCTCTGCTTCCTTCATACAGGAGCTCTGGCAGTTCTCTTCATCTCTTCATATAAACTTATCTCCTTTCTCCCAATATCTTCCTTTCCTGGTCACTGCCAGAGGCAGGAAATTCTGGAGAGCGCAACCAGGATGGAGTGATAGAATGCCCTTTGTCAGGACAGTGTGGCACTGCCACCAGGGCGCTGCTAAGGGCAATAGATGGACCTTGCAGCTCCTTATGAGTAGGATGGCAAAGAGCTTTCTGGAGGCTTTTAGGCTGATCTGCGGCAGCAGCAGCTCAGGCTTGGCCTCGAAGGAAGATGGGTGCAGCAATATGGGGCAGGAGTGTCGATCTGCTCGAGGGTAGGGAGGCTCTGCAGAGGTACCCGGCCAGGCTGGATCCATGGGCCCAGGCCAGTTAGGTGAGGTTCAACAAGGCCAAGGGCCCAGTCCTGCCCTGGGGTCACAACAACCCCACGCAACGCTACGGGTGTGGGGAAGAGTGGCTGGAAAGCTGCCCTGCAGAAAAGGACCTGGGGCTGTTGGTCGACAGGCGGCTGAATATGAGCCAGCAGTGTGCCCAGGTGGCCAAGAGGGCCAACAGCATCCTGGCTTGTATAAGGAATGGTGTGGCCAGCAGGAGCAGGGCAGTGACCGTGCCCCTGTGCTGGGCACTGGTGAGGCTGCCCCTCGAATGCTGCGTTCAGGGTTGGGCCCCTCACTCCCAGAAGGACCTGGAGGGGCTGGAGCGTGTCCAGAGAAGGGCACCAGAGACGGGGAGGGGTCTGGAGCCCAAGGCTGCTGGGGAGCGGCTGGGTGAGCAAGGGGTGTTCAGCCTGGAGCAGAGGAGGCTGAGGGGAGCCCTCATCGCTCCCTACAACTGTCTGACAGGAGGGGAGCGCCAGGGGGGTCGGGCTCTGCTCCCAGCGAACGGGTGATGGGACGAGGGGAAATGGCCTCAAGTTGTGCCAGGGCAGGTTTAGGTTGGACCTTAGGAAAAATTCCTTCCCCGCAAGGGCTGTCAGGCACTGGAAGGGACTGCCCAGGGAAGGGGTCGAGTCCCCATCCCTGGGGGTATTTAAAAGCTGGGCAGACGAGGTGTTTAGGAACATGGTTTAGTGGTGGGATGGCAGGGTTAGGGGAACGGTTGGGTTTGATGATCTTAAAGGCCTTTTCCAACCAAAACGATTCTATGATTCTATAATATGACTTTTGCTGCAGCTGTCGCTGAGCCACAGAACGGGCTACAGGAGAAACCCAGAGCAGCTCTGTGAGGACTCTGCACCCAGCACGTCACAGCTACGTGCCTGAGTCTCACATGTGCAACTTGCTTATAACACTGTTCCTTTGATAATTATGTTTATTATTGGACACGGTCTTGTTAGTACAATCTAATTAATCTCCGAGTGGGACCCTTCTCTCTTTTACTAGCTCGTGGAATATTGTTTCTCTTAAGGAGAGCAATAGAATGAACATTGTTCATCTGACTCGTGAAAAGAGAAAATAGCATTTTGTAAACTAGGGAGCTCTTCCCGCTCACTGTTTATATACACATATGTAATGTGATCTGTTGGAATGGGGAGGCTTCGGCTTAAAACCATTTGCCTCAAACCTTCTGTGGGATCTGAATTTACTTTAATTTTGGAAATGCAGATCTCAAATTGTGCAAGAACCCGGTGGGTGCTGCATGTGAATTTTAGCCACTCCATCATAGCTGTGCTCTGCAAGGAGATGACCCCTTTCAAAAGCAATTGGGAACCGTATCATTAAAGCTGGCTTCAGATTTGAGCATTTCTTCAAACTGCAGTGCCTCGGAGGACCCTGTGGCAGAACTGCATGCAGCTTCTGCGCTGCACTATTGACTTAAATATTTAATAACCTTGCCCGTTTGAGATCCTGTTAAAGCTGTGCAGGAAGGTTTGTGCCTGTGTGAATTTCTAGCTAGGTTTTGTTTTATTCTTTTCAGTTTGGATGCCTGGAGGGCAGCTTGTGCTAGGGCAGCATGAAATATTGATCATGAAACGGTTCAGGCTAGTGCGAAGGAGGCCTGGTGGGAGGAGGTGTGCTGCGTTACAGCAAGTATGAAATAGTTTTCCAAGGTTTAGTTAGTTGCAGAACTGCTCAAAAATACAATGCTGGTGTTTAATTTAGATGAGCTTGGTTCGTTTGCTGAATTCTGGGCATTTGTTTGCTTGCTCATATGTTTAGACTGTGTGCTGTGTGAGTTTTCCTCTACATTCGCAGAGATTGCAGCATTTAGGTCAAATCTAGATTATCCCTTTTTCCATGGAAGAATTATAGGCGAGGCGATCTTGGCGTTCTGGGCCCACCCTGTCTCGTCTGCTGGTTTTCTCTGTGCTATGCAGGGCCCATTTAATTGTTTTCCTTTCTTCCTTTTTTTTTTAATAGTGGGAAATTCTGTGCTTGGAAGCAGACTGCTGTCTGCAGGCAAGCCTATAATATGTAGGTTGGTATACAGGATTTTCTGCTGAGGTGATGGACTTGATCTGTGTTAGGTTTCTTTAATCTTAGAAACTTTGCTAGAAGCTCACTGAGGTTTTTAAACTGATTCTAAAGGCGTGTCCAGATCTCCTTTTCCATTCATTTGAATTTTAAGTTATTAAATTTTAATCAAAAAACACATGAATTAAACGTACTTCAGAAAATATTTCAGTACTTCCCATAAGATATGACTCTTGGTTTAGATGAATGCTCTGTTTCTTTTTGTGCAAGTCCCAGTTTCAGAAGCTGCCAAAGCAGCTGCCACGCTGGGAAGAGGGGAACCACCGATTGTATCACCAAGCACCCAGAGCTGTGCAGGAGGCTCTCTCTTGGTCTGGAGCTTTTTGTGATCCCAGCGGTCGCTTCCACCTCGCTGGCTGTAACTGAAGGAGTAAAAGGGACTGTGGTAAAGGAAACAGCAAGGAACTCTTTTCACTGGAAGCAACCATAGAAATACATATGCTTTCTAATGTTCAGGAGTTTTGACTGAATTTCTTGTGTTGTTCAGACTTCATTTTCCAACCTTCTCCTTTCTCTCTACACAGAATCATAGAATCGTTTGGGTTGGAAAAGCCCTTTAAGATCATCAAGCCCAACTGTTAACCTAGCCCTGCCATCCCACCACTAAACCCTGGCCCTAAGCACCTCCTCTGCCCAGCTTTTAAATGCCCCCAGGGATGGGGACTCGACCCCTTCCCTGGGCAGTCCCTTCCAGTGCCTGACAGCCCTTGCGGGGAAGGAATTTTTCCTAAGGTCCAACCTAAACTGCCCTGGCACAACTTGAGGCCATTTCCCCTCGTCCCATCGCCCGTTCCCTGGGAGCAGAGCCCGACCCCCCCGGCTCCCCCTCCTGTCAGGCAGTTGTAGGGAGCGATGAGGGCTCCCCTCAGCCTCCTCTCTCCAGGCTGAACACCCCTTGCTCCCCCAGCTGCTCCCCAGCAGCCTTGGGCTCCAGACCCCTCCCCAGCTTTGTCACTCTTCTCTGGACACATTCCAGCAACTCAACATCAGGCCACCCATCCTCCTAGCCCTTTAGTCATAATTTCATTTGCCCTCCTAATTTTTCTTCACCTGACCTTTAGGAGGACAAAGCATAGAGGAGAAGGCAGAAGTACTGAAAGAGATGAGGAGAGACCATGGATGGGGACTGGATGGGAGGGGACATTGTTTGGTTGTTTTTTTGTTTGCTTTTTTTAAAGCCTAAAAACTCCTTTTCTTCCCATTTTCATCATAACTATAGTTATGTCTCTGCTCTTGAGTCCTTAATTTGTTCATGGTCCCCTTCCCTGTGTACACACGTTGTGGAGCCAACACATGCTGCTGGTTATTCCCCTTCCTATACCCTGCCCTGCCTTGTCTCCTTGGGCAGCTCTGCTTGTAGAGGGCAACCTGTTCTGTAGCACATCTTGCGTGATGGCTCTTGCTCTTGCTTGGTTACTAGGCACTGCGCTAATTGATGACAAAATTGATTGCTTTGGAGTCTGCTCTTCAGTGTGTCGCTTTGAAAATTGTCCTCAAGCTTTTCTGTGAGCCTGGCTTCCTATGGGTTTATCCAACACTGCTGACACCCCACAATGACAACACTTTTCTTCTTGTGGCTGCTTCACTGCCAGTACTCTCCAGTCTTCCTCATCATATCCTCCACTCCTTCCCTTGTGTCCTGCGCGCATCTCCACCTTCCCATCCCCCTGCAGTACTGCCAGATCCTTCTGGTATCCTCTACCTGTTTGGCCTGGCACACAGTTTCACGTGACTGTGTTTGGCAAGGACCTTTGTGTGTGCTGGTTGGGATTTGGAGATCAAGGAAGGCAGATGGCTCTTGAACTCATACTGAAGCATTTCCAGCAATGTCACTCTGAGTTGAGGCTCTCTCTACCCAGCTGTTGATTCTTCCTGAAAGATGTATGGACTGGCCTCTTTGAGTCTTCTGTTCCTCTGTCAGATTTGGTTGAAGATGGCTAGAGATTCAGAAGGTATCGGGGCAGTCTCAAGAAGTCGGACGGGGACAAGGTTGTCTTTAACCTCATTTCTTTGGGAAGCCAGGTTAACCAGAAGTGAAAGCCACAGAAAGGTGGCAAAGGAAGTATCGTTTTATTCTTGCCTGTAGGAGGAATGATATGGGGCACTGCGATTTTTAGGCTTGCTTACCCTATCCTTGTAAGATTTGTTCTGCTAAATGCAAGTACTGAACCTACCAGCTTGCCAGTGTGTGGCTTTGATTTTCAAAGTTCAAGCTGAAAGCTGCTCACTGGTGATTGAGTTTCAGAAGGGTGATGCATGTGAGCGGTTGAATCCTTCCTGAACTATATATGACAATGACTTGGACAGTATCTTGGGTACGGAGGGCTGAAAGAAGGAAGGAGAATCCTGGATGCACAGATCTTCTTTCTGTTGGGTTTTTGGTATGCTGGTCTCCTGTATTTGGCCATGGCTCTACCGTTGTCCTCCAGCATATAACAGAAAAGTGACTTTTGCAACATGAGAATCTGTTAAATGCCATGATAAACATAGCTCTGGAAATTTGATTTTTTAATTTCATTTTACAGTCCTTAATGTTCTTGAGTTATGAACTTGAAGTGGGGGGAAAAACCGGAAAGGTACGTTGAGAGAGGTAGTGCTCTCCAACATTCAAGTCTGAGAATGGTGTGTGTTGGTAGGAAACACTCATGCATCCCTGTTAGTCTTGTGTATGGTTCTGAGCCATTGCTCACTGCTACACAATGCAGAGTACACAAAGTGGCTGCTGAACAAGGAGTTTGTTGCTTTGACAGCCACCTCTTGTTTGTAGGTTTGAACAGTCTGTGTTCCTGGAAGAGGCTACTAGACCATCGGGCAGTCAGCTTGCCTTGGCAGTTCATTACTGATGGACTGCTTTGAACAGAAATGAGCCCTCTGGTCGAAAAGAAAAACATCAAGCCAGGAAATTAATTTTAAATATATTTGTATCCCATTCCCTGGGAGAAGTTTGTTCATATCTTTGGCTTTCTCCCTACGTTTGGGAGGAGCTGCCATTGTGGCTATTATTAGGAAGGTCTTTACTAGGAGTGAGGTTATCAGTTATGACAACTTGATTTGAGGACATGCTTTTCATTAATAGTTTACTGCTTGCCTGTAGCCAAGGGGCATGCCTCGGCTGGATAATTGGATTGGAAGGCTAGTGTTTGTAGCAAGTGTGACAATTCTTGCTGTGAAGCCAATTTCTGCAGCGATGCAGCTGATACAACATCGGGGCAATCTGTTACAGCGCCTTTGCTCCATGGGTGTCTGACTGATATAAAAAATAACCACAGCAAGAGACTTTCCTCAAGAGCGCGCCTACTTCAAGCACAAAGAAGCAAAATCAAGACCTTGTTCTCTATCTGAAAACAATTCAAAATGTTTTGGGGAAAAACTGCCAGAAGTGAAGCTCTGCAAAGTCTCTATCAGCTTACACAAATTTACCGTGCATGTTCTTTTCTTGAGATCCTTTATAATGTTCAGAAGGCTGTTCAGCTGCGACGTGGAACCTTTTGTTCTGCGTTTCTATTCTTATTTAATTAAAAAATGAGAAGTTGGCGGTAAGTTTTTACCCAGTTTATCTTGTACCTGCAAGGAATGTATGGACATTAAACATTTTGTGACACTTCAGTCTATGTTTAAAAGTCTCCAGCAATTCAAGTCTTCTTCACTTCTCTTTAAAAAAGGGCACAAATTACTTCAGTACTCTTTAGATGCTTAATTATTTTATCCTAGTTGCTGATTCGAATTTGTACAGTTTCTGAATCTGATGTGCCCTAAGACTTTCACTTTGGGTGAAATCCAGGCCCTGTACAAGTCCATTTCAGCTTGTGGCTTCAGGAAGCCCTGAGCTTCTCAGGAGCTCTGATGCTCTTTATATAGCAATGTCCTTGTATCTCTTTGTGATATGCAGGTTATATAGAACTAAAACTACAGTTACAGTTGCGTGTGCTAAAAGTGACTACTAAAAACAGGATATGTGATGCAGAGGATGCTGCGTTCCCTCAAGCCATCTAATGATTTCAAAGAATAAATAAGGAAAGTGTTATATATTATTTTACATGCATGCAGACTTGACGTTTTCAGTACCAGTCCACTGTTCACCATTTAACTAGCGCTTTTTCTTCCTGCTGGCTTTGTTTATCAGGTCAGTACAGCAGTGCTGATCTTCTGCCATGGTTGCAGGGACTGCTTTTTGTGCTTCCTGCTCTTACCTTTCCCTTCGCTGTCCCGTGTTGTGCCTTGCTTCCCCAGCTCTTCCTTGTGTTCTCTGAAATGGTCTCTATTCCCACACTCTCCTTAGGAGAGCGGCTCCTGGCAGGGACTGGGGTAAGGAGCACGTTGCCTTCGGTCACCTTGCGTGTTGAGTTGTTCCCCTGGTTGCTTGCTGTGCTTCATTTTCCTACATTTTGCTGTCCAGCATCATTTCCCTCCTCTTCCTACCAACAACATTCAATGTACAGCACAGCAGTGAGCTGGGCTCCATCTGCTTCTCAGCCATATGGGACTTAGCAGCTGCAGTTTGGTCTTCATCATGCTAAATGTTCCACAGGATGGGGTAGAGTGTAGGGTGGTCTCTCAGACTCTTCTCCCAGGTAACAGGTGATAGGACAAGAGGAAATGGCCTCAAGTTGTACCAGTGCAGGTTTAGGTTGGACATCAGGAAAAATTTCTTCCCCGAAAGGGTTGTCAAAGCACTGGAAGGGGCTGCCCAGGGAAGGGGTCGAGTCCCCGTCCCTGGGGGCATTTAAAAGCTGGGCAGACGAGGTGCTTAGGGCCAGGGTTTAGTGGTGGGATGGCAGGGTTAGGGGAATGGTTGGGCTTGGTGATCTTAAAGGGCTTTTCCAACCTAAATGATTCTATGATTCTACGATCTCACACTATTTCAAGGTTTCTATCTTGGAATAAAGTGTTGGAGGTTGTAGGCTTACAGTCAATTTGACATGCTAAAATACAAGTTGAGGGATGGATTGACTTAGCCTTACTGTCAGATGTTTGGGCAGCATTGTATAGCGTCTTGACTCTGTTCTGGTACGCTAGAACACAAATGTGCTTTATGGAGCACCAAACGCGCCAGCAAAGTGGTGGGTACTCAAGCAACTTCCCAAGCTCCACTGGGGCTACGTGAATGTCTCTTGTGAATGGGAGATATCCCATGCAAGGACAGTGAGGCTAACGGAGAGTGAGGAGGGGTTACTCTGACAGAGCTTAGAAGAAGGCAGTCCTCTGCTTTTGAGGGCTTTGGAATACAAAGGCTCTAGTTCTTCTTTGAATTTTGAGTGTATTGAGAAGAGCAGCCTCTCAAATCTGCCATACTGCTTGCTACATATAGTTTTTCTCAGCCACATATCAAGATTATCAGTAAGGCTGTCAAGAGAACCTCTGACATCAGCTTCATAAAGCGAATATCATGTTGGAAATTGCCTCAGGTAATTAATTAATTCTTCTGTAAATAGAAGGCTTGATATGCATCAATGGTGCTATGGGATGTTTCTCAAGAGGCAAATAAACTCTCCAGCAGGGCCTGTAGCGAGCAGTGAAGCACTCTTCGTATGCAGGAGACTCATTATCCTTCCAGTTTAATTCTACCAAGAAACAAAAATACAGTCTTCATGGCAGTTTATATTAGAGTGAAAGTACAGCTGTTGATGAATCCCTCAGGGACGTACATGTCAGCTTGAGAGTACTCGGGTGAATATGCATTTCTCTGGCTGTGGGATAGAAACGGCACAGCCTGCCCAGCCTGGCTGAGCGCTGCCATGCTCTGTCGAGCGTGGGGTCTTAGGAGTCAAGTTAGGAGTTGGTAGCACCGTACAGTCACATCAGCCCCACAAGCAGTCTTCCTGCACTAAGTCCGAGAGTGCCTCTTTGCATGGGATATTGGAAGGAGAAGTCCAGAACATGGTGCGTTTCCTGCCTGTGGTGCTTTCCAGGCACAAATAAGACTCATGGTGGTGCTGGCGGAGCTGGCCTCCTGTCTGGCAAATTGGGAAGGTATCATTTGTATGGCATATTTACTTGCTTTTCAGCACATGGCCTGAGTAGATATTCCCCAAACTATTTTCAAAGCAATCTTTTTTAATAACTGTTAAAATTGTTTCTCAGTACACCGGTAAACACAGTGTTTTTTCAGTGATGTTTTAACTGGATTTGATTGGTACAGAGAAGTCACTTCCTTTAAAATATAACTAATATCTTTATGGATTTGGGCAGTATAGAAGGAGTACGGAAAGAAAAAAAATATCCTGCTTCTTAGTGCTAAAACTGTCTTCTCCACTGCCTCTTAGGTTTGGAGGGGCACTTTGGCTCGCCTTCGCTATAAGAGGACAAAGGCTGCCCTCATGATACTCAAGTATTACCGCCGCTACAAAGTGAAGGCTTACATCCATGAGGTTGCCCGACGCTTTCACAATGTGAGGCTAATGAAGGATTACGGCAAGCACGTGCAATGGCCCACTCCACCAAAAGTGCTACGCCGATTTGAAGAGGCACTCCAGACCATTTACCATAGGTACAGAGAAAACCTCTTGTCTTTTCAGGCTAACCTGGGGGATTGAACAGCTACTGCTTGTTCCATAAAAGTTGGAAAAATGACTGAAGAACATTAACTGGATGTCCCAGATGAAGATGTCAGTGGCTTTTGGTACCCTTGACCAAGCAAATAATTATTCTGTTTCAAAGATTTAGTCAGGATGGACATTGTATTTCCTTCCTTGGCCCCTTTCTGGTTGTTTCAAAAGAAAAGAGCAGCTGCTGTTAGACAGAGGGGAGAGAAAAAGAGTCTTTTTAACTTCGTCAAGACTTCTTACAGTAAGTTAGTACTTTTCTGCAGTAGAATAAGCAATGTTCTACTATCTACCTGTATTCTATGTGCAGAAGAGGTATAAAATACCTTTATTACAACCTACTAATATCTAAAAGCTAGTGACTTTTTCTCTGGTAGGTTGTAGACAAAGAAGTTGTGATTCCAGTTTGAAAAATGATGACTTCTGAAAGTCACTGAACAAGAGAAACGTTGGGTGGATAGGACCTCTAGAGATCACCAGTCCAGCCATCTGCTTGAAGGGGGATTACCACCAGCACTGGATCAAATCAGCATTGTTTTTTTCCCCCAGCTGTCTCATGAAAGCATCTACAGCTTATCTGGGTAGAGAGTCCTGCTTTCTGAATAAGCTCAATTTTCATAACTACAAAATTTTAATTGCTAAAAGACTTTTCATAGCATTAATCCTGGAGACCTGGTGTTGCTGTTGAAGGCTGGAGTGTGGTGTGGAGTAATGTATGGGCTACCCTGCCCTGTTTCATGTTACGGTTGGTTAGGTTTCAATTGTAGGGCCAAATTCAGCTATTAAAGGAGAATGATATTCTAAATGAGCCAAAAAAAATGGGCTTGCAAAAACTTTTATTGCAAACAGATGTGCCAGTAGTTGACTTCTGGGTACGGGAAAGTAGTATACCAGCCAAACTTGTTAGGAGTCCGAGATGATATGTGACTTTAAAATGATAACTGACGTTTCCAGCTTTATGAATGTAATGGAAGGACGACTTCTTCCCCTGACGTTTGTAGTCTAGGGGTGTCCTTGTTGTGCTGACTTGCCAGAAGTAGTCCTCATAGTGCATGGTACAGGCTGTGGAACTGATTCAGGTGTTTTGTGGTAGGTGGAGAGCAAGTGAACTCATCCGGAGCGTCCCACCAGAAGTCCTACCTCAACTGAGGGCCAAGGTTGCTGCCATGGAAGTGCTGAAGGGTCACAGAGCTGATATTGGCCTACAAAGAGCATGGGAGGGGAATTACATCGCACTGGTGAGTACAAGTGAAGTGATCAGTGCAAGGGCTGGGGCTTAGGATGCTAAAAGGGTGGAAATTTGAAAAAGTGACTAATGGTTTCTTGGGATGGAGAAGTACTTTGAAATTTCCTCTGTAAATGGGTTTATATAGTTTCAGAGTCTTTGGCTTCTACTGCACTAGGAGTGATTTTTCTGAATACTAAGCCTAGCTTGAGCATGACAAGCAGCATTAAAAGATAACAAGTAATGGCATCAGCTGTTTCTTCAAATGGCCAAAGCTAGGAAAGAATTAGATGTAAAACTTAAAATCGAGATATAATGGGAGGTTACGAAATAGCATAAAATGAAAAAGAACAAAGAAAGTCTCTCTAGGCAAGTTGCGTTGCTTCCTTTTAATTCATCCTTCCTTTAAGCATTTTGTTTTGTGAAGGTTTTTTTTCAGAAAGCTTATAAAAGTCCAGATGCTCTGCCGCTTTTCAATGAGGCAGAGACTGGAGGAAACCTTTGGACGGGGTGGGGCCGCTGAAGTCCTCTCTGGACTGCTGTGACGTAATGCAATTACTTTCTTCAGTAAGCAAGAGTTATGTGCCTGTCTTTGCTCTTTCAGAAACCAGATAACCCTCAGACCACCGGCTCTTTCATCCCTGTTGCCAATGAGCTGAAACGGAAAGACAAGTACATGAACGTTCTCTTCTCCTGTCACGTCCGCAAGGTAACTGGCGTGTGCGTGGTCTGCACACACACGGGCTGGGTGGGGAACCTCCTTGTAGTTGAGGTGAAATCTTGGAACGCCAAGGGTGAGGAGGTGATCCTGGAGATGCTTTAGCAGATGGCAGTTCAAAGCCATCCTGTTTCAGTATCAGTGATTTTTTTTTGATGGATACATAACTCTGAACCTCTTGCACCAAAGGGTGCTTGGTGTGAGTGGCTTCTGTGGCCTCTTCATGTTGGAAGCATCAATAAATTTACTTGATTCTGTGTAACTGGTCTGCATCTGAATTTTTTTCATAGCAAAATTTTTTTTTTTGCTAGGTTGGTTGGAAGGTTTAAAATACTAGAAAAATGTGCTTGCATCATTTCTTTATGGGTAATTCACAATGATCTAAATGGTGCTGGGTTTAAATGTCTGTCAGTAGAGGATATGTTGAATTTTACAAAACCAACAGACAAAACCAATTTCAATGGCAGGCCAGGGCTGCTGATGTTCAAGTGCTTTTAAGAAGCTGTATATTCTTTTTATTTCTAAAAACGTGCTATTACAGTTGGTCCCCACTTGCCAGAAGTGGAGCGTGTGCATGATTATTGTTTATGATTCTGCAAATATTGTATTGAACAGTAACAACAAATTCATTTTGCAGCATAAAATCTCACTTTGTAACAAAAGTTCTTTGTTAGTGGTAATGAGTTATCTTACTTATTCGACAGCAATTTGTATATATAAAACCAAAAATCCTTTACTGCTTTCCAAACAAAAATATTTCGGTGGAATATTCTGTTGCTTTTAACATGTTCTCTTTGAGAGCATGGTTCACTAGTTGAGTAAGAGGTTTGAGTGAATATTGGTCTATACTGGTAGGTTTAAAGAAGGATCAAGTGAGTCTGGATCCAAACCTCTGCTTTGCAATCTTGCAGCAGTTTGGCTGGAACCTCTGTTAGGGACAAGGAGATACGGGAGAACTTCCCCCTGGCTTTTTTCACTTTAGGCTGAAAACAAAGTAATTCCTCTTCCAATTCATTTAATGAACTCGTTCCAAATTGTTGCTGTTTCTTGCTAAACTGGAATAACTGTAAAAGTACAATATTCAGTTCTTAAAGACGTGATTATAAGAATGGTTGTTTTGAATGGGAATGGAATGACGGTGAGGGGAATTACTCAGTCTGCGGAGGGTGTACATTGTATGTATACCCGGTTGGGGGAGTTTCATTTTGCTCACTGTTACGCAGCTTTTAAGCTTTTAAGTCGTTATGTTTCTTTCACTTGCTCCTGATTCAACTTTGAAGGACAAGCTCCTGTGCAAGCATAGGGGCAAGCAGATTTCTGAGACAGATCCATATCTTACCCTGTTCAGTAATTGCAAGCACACAGCTCCTACCTTTAGGCAAGGGTCTGAGCACTTCTTTTTTGTTTATGGTGTATGAAGAAATCCCCGAGCATACAAACAGGCCTTGTTTCTATACATCCTGTTACCATGTCTACCTGCTAGAAAAATCCATTTTCTGCTGGGGTTTGTTGCGTTGGTGTCCCAGCACTTTGATAATAAAAGCAGTCTGAAGCTGGAAGAGGTGTTACCTATCATAAGGTGGATTTCTTCCTGAGTCTGAAAGGTTACTCTCAGTGCTTTCAGAGGTGAAGAAAGCTTTAGTTTACCATGAGTGCTTAAAAAATGTAGCTCAGCTGAAATCAGAAAATACTGCAGAGAGTGCGAGGTTATAGACATGCACTCTTGTGGTTTTAAATTACCTTGTAACTTTTTTGATCTTTTTAAAGGTCAAATTGTTGGTCACTTTCTTCTATCAGAGAGGCCAGGCTTAATCCTCCACTTGCCAGCTTAGTTGGGGATCCCTTTGCATGGCTTTTGAAATCATCAGTAAAGGAAGCACACGCGTGAGCGTGGCAGTAGAACACGTACGTGCAGAGGCAGCGGGGCTAAGGTAGGAGAAGCTGACCTGCAGCTGCCAACAGAGAAATGGGCACAAAGCCATGTGCGATGGGTTAGCTGGCATGGGGGAACGGCTCCTCATCCGCAACCTAGCTGTGCCCAAGTCTTTGAGGTCATTAATAGTTCCTCTGGTCTCCATTCTTAAGGATGTGTGTTAGACGGAAAAAATATAGTGAAATTTAGTGAAAATACAGCATCTCCTTTAGGAAAATGATGGTCTTAAAGAAGCAAATAGGAGCACCTCTCCTCCGACAAATGGATAAAATATTTTAGCGTTGCTGTTGAGGACAAGACTGCAACTCTGTAGGATCGTTAATGACGTGTGTAAGCCTGGCAATTTCAGTACATCTCCATGTTTAAACTCAAAACCAAATTACTCCTTTGGAATCCATGTTTGGATGTAGTATCCTTTCTGAGTGAAGCATTTGTCTTCCTTCTTGTATGGACAAGAAATGTCCAGGCAAGTCTGAAGTGAACGAAGGACAGAATCACAGAATCATTTGGTTGGAAAAGACCTTTAAGATTGAGTCCAACCGTTTTCTGTCCACCACTAAACCCTGTCCCTAAGCACCCCGTCTGCCCAGCTTTTAAATCCCTCCAGGGATGGGGACTCGACCCCTATCCTGGGCAGCCCCTTCCAGTGCTTGACAGCCCTTTTGGGGAAGGAATTTTCCTAAGGTCCAACCTAAACCTGCCCTGGCACAACTTGAGGCCGTTTCCCCTCATCCCATCACCCGTCCCCTGGGAGCAGAGCCCGACCCCCCCCGGATCCCTCCTCCTGTCAGGCAGTTGTAGGGAGCGATAAGGTCTCCCTTCAGCCTCCAAGAAGACCAACAATCTTGAGCTTTGAAAGTTAACAAAACAAAGATTCAACATTTCAAGATTTACCATTTCATTTTCCAACCCATGCACTTATTTACGCCTTAAATCTGCACATGAGATTTGCAGACTAAGCAACAGTGAAAACTGTTGTAGCACCCGTAATCAACGCTGTGTTTTGACTGCAAGAACACAGTCTTTACCCTGAAAACAGCATTAGCCTTCTTTTACTATTCATATAAAACAACTTGTATCCTAAACTGTCTTTTTAAAATGAAAGTGTCAAAAATACAAACTGTAGCGTTCTGCCTCTTACCCATAAAGTAATGGCAGTCGGAGGGTCAGCCTTCAGTGCTGTGGAGCAGGGGGAATTTCTTCTGATTGCTACATTCTTCCCTTTTCTTTTTTAAAGAATAAATAAATAAAATCATAAAGTTTCTTCCTTTTAGACTTTTCCTTCTTTAACTTCCCCATGTCATGCCAAATGTTATTTGCACAAGTGCAGCACTTGCTGTTGGCACATGCAGGCTGCCATGGTGGTCAGAGCATCTGAAAGGAAGCGACTTTCACTACAGAGAGGTTTGTCAGATTTCTTACGCTGAATCTGGTTTGTTGTGGATTTGAAAATTGGCTGTTACTGTTTGTTTCTCACCTGAAGTTTGGTTCATGCGAAGCTCGAGCAGGGGACTGACGAGTGAGTTGTAGAAATGAAAATGTAATTAATTATCAGGTGATTTCAGTGCTTCCCTTAAATAATACTCTTTAACAAAGCATCAGTCCACAGAATAAGGTTGCTCGAGTTAATTCGTGGTATATTTTCATGATTCAGCTTATTTAAGCATTCTTGAGCAAAAAATGTGCTGGTCCCTTAGGCAGGAAGGTGTTACTGGTAACGAGAGAGCACTTTGGAGAGTTCAGGTGAATGCGTTATTTCTGGAGCAGCATCAGACTTCCTTTGTGGCATTTAGTAAGGTACCGAATCATCACGCCACATCTGAAGTAGGTCTTGGCTGTCAACAGCAATGTTAGGTGTCTGCTCTTCAAAATTTTCAGATAATTGCAGTCTAATACATTTCTTTCCTTAGAAAGAAAATAAATTAAAAGGATGACCACTGGGCAACTTGAATAGATACAAGATAAGCCTGGAGTTCATGTATTTTAAAATGTTTATGTATAGAACATATCTTATGACCCACAAGATATTTGCTAACCATTAAATTCATTGAGACAGATTTTTTTAGCTGATGATTGACATTATTCTAGTGAAGTCAAGGAAGTAATACCAGCTCTCACCAGCCAGGGAACTGTTCTTGAAGTATTGAAAACTGCTGGTAAAGTTTTCTTTAGCTTGAGAGCATGGGGTCTTAATTTCAACAGCTTGAGATGAATAATAATGGGTGAATTTGTTTGGACCGAAGCTTTTATAGCTCTTTTTATAGAAGGTCTGTGAAGAGGCTTTGAAGTCTCGCTGATGGGAGGTGCATGTGCTTGCTTTCTCACAGTAGGTGTAGGTAGAAGCAGGTCATTTCTGCCTATGGAAAAATCTTTTCTGAGCATTGTGGTGCTCATCATTTTTTCAAAGGAAATTTTCAAATTTTTTGCCTTGGGAAACCAAATGCATATTTCATGTGTACCACCAGATTTTGTTGTATCACCTAGGAAACAGCAGGTGGTTGTTTTGGTTTTTTTTTTTTAGAATAAGGCTTTTCTTCCCACTTTCTCCCTTGTCATTTGTGGCACCAAGCTCCTGTGAGAGGACCATCTCTTCCAAAGCCCGGTGCCCTGCGGTGTCCAGAGGCCCCCCGGCAGAGACCTGAAAAGCTCATTCAGAGGTTTTTCTGCTATAGGCTAGACTTTCATTTTCCCCATAAGCTAGTCAAGAAGTTAAATTAAGACTGATTCGCATTTGGATCAACAAAGATATAAATAAAAAATGCCCAGAAGGTGCAGAGAACACAATGCTGGGAAGGGCTGTTCTCCAGGACGGTATAAGCTGTATCTGAGAACATAAGGCCTGTCTCCACTCCTACAAACTCAAAAGAATAATGGCATTTGCAATGGTGCTGGCATTTGTCTGAATCTCTTCTGTGCATGCTTCCCAATGTGACAGCTTACTTCTAAAAACACAGCATGTATTATTTACATAAATATGCCATAGATGCATGAGACACCTGAAGCAAAGTGATTGCTTGGGAAGGGCTGAAAAGGACATGATGAGTTCCAGGGCAGCAAGAATTTGCTTCTCACGTAAGATAAGCTGCTGGACTTCCCCTTCAGTACATCTTTGTAGTTGCTCAGCTGAATTTATTGTTCAGCGTGAACACGCTAAAACCAGTGGGTAACCACAAGGAAGAAGTGGAATTTAAAACACGCTTGTAGAACTACTACAATATTACATTGCCTTGTGAAAGCTGGGCATGCTTCCTGTCCCTGCTCTCTGGGCGGCGGCTGCAGGGCCTTCTGCGGTGGGGTGGCTCTGGTGGCGCAGCTCCATGAGGTCTGCTCCCTTTGTCACCATGGGCTCCATGCTGGAGGTGGGCATGGGCAACAGGGAGGACATTGAGATGGGAGCAACAAACAGGATCGTGGCAGTGAACAGGTGGTGTTGTCAGACTCTTTAAAAAAAATCAGAATAAATCAAAAAGACATGTTTGGGAACCATGGCCACACAGCATCAGATGTAAGGTCTGTGTGGGGCAGATCACAGCCTCACAGACTGGAGAAGCCTTTCCTTAAACTCCCAAGATGTAGAGCATGGTGTGCTGTAAGCTGCACAGCCAAATTACGCTTCAAGGAGCCTGTGCTACTCTGCTCAAACAACTCAACACGTAGCACCAGACACTCCTAACCTACTTTCCCTGGGCCATTCAGTCTTTCATAGCCTTTATTTTTTTTCTCCCATTCATCTGCTTCCTAAAATAATCCCAGTTATTCAGCATCTCTTCCTGTGAGATTTTCCAGGCCCTTATTAATTTTTTTTACCTTCCCTGAACCATTAGCGTCTCCTTTGTGTTCACCATCCCCATGCATCACACACTATTCCAAGTGAGACCGTGGCACCCAGGACGTCATTCCCCATGCTGGCCTTTACTGCATGCTTCTTTACTGCCTTCCTTCTTTTCAGCTGCCTCGCATGTTTGTGCCAAGATCTATCCAGAGCTGTCTAAAATCATCTTCAGTTACTTTTTCTGAGCTGATGCTGTTAATTTAAAGCTGTCATATCGCTCTCCAATTTGCATTTTTTGCCTTTATCTGATCTGAACTTTGCCACTCTGCTGCCTGTTGACTGAGAATATTTAAGTTTTCCAGTAGTCTCCTGACTTCACCTCGGAAAATCCTATTTATGTTCATTCACCTCATCACATCTCAACCTTGTCTGCCCTTCTCAGTTGATTAATAAATATCTCTGTGACTGTGATACACCGATGATTCCATTTTTGCCTCAGTGAAAAATACTTTCTACTTTGTGTTCTACTATCTCACTTGCTTTTGACAAAACTTTGCATCTTGTGACTATTTAGTACCCAGCCTCTTGGGCTATCTCAAAAGTCTAGATGGCATCAGATGTTCTCCTTTGGTGTAATATTTCCTGAACAAATTAACTGTAATGTTAGTGAGATGTGTGTTTCCTCTGTGAAAACCCCACTTGCTGGAGCCTAACGTTACCAGCAGCCTGGAAGAATATTTGTGATGAGTTGCAGTGGTATGGGGGGAATTGAAATGATCTGTGTTTAGAAAGGAGGTATGAATAAAAGCATGATCCTAGGGTATAAAACACTTCTCTGGAGAGAATATAATTTTATTTCCTGCCATAACATGATCCTCCCACTTCTGTTTTTGTAAACAATCACGCTAATTCCATAAGATATGGAATAGTGATTTACTATCTTCAGTCTTCCTGGATCTTCCCCAGATCAGATGTTACGGTAAAGATACAACATTTAGTATCTTGTATCCTTGGACTGAGTACATTTTTAATAAACAGTTGCATATGTATAGAATAATTTTCCAGAGGTGCTTATGTGGCATTTGACAGCAGTTTTGGTGATGTAATTTGCCAGGTAGTGGAAGGATGTTCTTGCTGGAGATCTCTTTGGTGGCCAAAACCAGACATGATTTCAGAATGCCAGAATACCTAGAATTAAGAGAAATTATGTCATTATATGACCACTGTACATGGCTTGCTGCCAGCCATGTCTGTTACCTTGCATCATTGGCTGGTGCTGAAATCATCTCTTCTCCCATTGCTCTTACTACACAGAAACTGGATGCATGAACAGCAACAAAATGCTGGGATGTGGGGCGTGCACTTGGCTGTTCTCAACTGCACTTGATGAGGGGTTCATGTCTTCCAACAGTTCATTTTTACCTTGCTGGAACTGTTATGTATAATTGGTAATTTAAAAAAAAAAATGTTTTAGGGTTGATCCATACAAAAACCGTAAGTATACTATGAGACGGAGCTTATTTTCCCCATACACAGAGTGCCTGGTTATGCAAACAATATCCCAGGTAGGATATTGAGTATTTTGAATTCAAATTAAAGTGGACCAACTTCTTGAGTATGCCTGAGATTATTCCGTGAGGGTTGGGACATATATATAGATAATCTGTGCTGCTGTTGCCCACCAGTGAGATTGTAGGTGATAATATAGTGGTTTGCCTCAGCAGACAACTAATGGTTCTTCACTGAACTACAGCATGTATCTATAATTGGTCTTAAATTTACAACTGTAGAGCCCAGCGACAACATTAAGATATTAAGATATTAATGTTTCCCAATGGTGACACTAAGATGGGTTTGCTGAACTACTAGAAACTGTCAGAATATTTCAGATGCTGTGAAATCTGTTTTCTTGGTAGTGTATGGGCTACAGAATGATTTAAGTGGGAAGGGACCTCGGGAGCTCTGTGGTCCAACCTCCTGCTCTGAGCAGGGCTAACTTCAGAGTTTCATGAGGTTGCTCAGGCTCCATCAGCTCTGAGTTTTGAAAATCTCCGAGGATGAGGGTTGCGTGGCCTGTCGGAGCCCCGTCCCAGGGCTGCCACCCTCCAGGGGAGATTTTTTTTCCCCTTGCATCTAGTTGGACTTTTTGCTGTTGCATCTTCTGCCCATTGCCTCTTGTCCTTTTCTAAGAAATGGAGCTCCATGTCCTCTGTACCCTGCCTGTGTCAGAGGGTACGGTGATTTGAAGGTTGAAACACCTCTGCCTCTTTTTGGAAGCCAGTATTAAAGTTGTTTGAAGTGCACTGTGATTTTCTTAGTAGTAAGTATCTTCTAGAAGTGGAGTGGGAGTCAGGAGACCGGAGTCTGGATTCAAAATAACCTGAGAATGGTACAAGCATTTAAGAAAAAACAAAACAAAATCTCACTTAGTGGTCAGTTAATCTCAGAGGTGCACAGATGCCTCTGGGTGCTTCCTTGTTTGGTCTAGAAGTTTGCTGGATGCTGTAGCTCTGCTCAGTGTGTTCCCAGAATAGCCCTAGACAGCGTGGTTGGACAGCAAGATCCTGTTTAAAGAACTCTTGAGGAGCTTGAGCCCATCCGTGATCTTTAGACATCCTTGCCTTGAAACCCATGTCCTTAACAAAGTAAGTTAAAATATAAGTTGAGCGATGTCCACCTCTACAGAAAAATCTGTGGTACTCACAGTACAGGTCTGGCACAGCTGAAATGATCTCATAGCTTGCTGATGCGGAACAGAGCCATCCTATTTTCTTCCCTTGTTTATCACTACCCAGAGCCTCACCCTCTTTTCCTTGCCCCGGCTCTGATGCTCATTGTGCTCTTCCCATGCTAAGTTCACAAAAAGGGCAGATTTTTGTCGGATTAGTGAATTGACAGGGCTGATGAGCACCAGAGCTGGCTTGGGGTATGGGGTTAGGACCTCCTGGAAGGGGCACCAAGACCTTGTTCTCAATGGCAGTGAGCCTTTAGACCAGACTGGTTGTGTTCTTGCTCTGCTTTTCTTGCTTAGGGTTGGATGGAGTTGGTGGTGTTCAATACTCCTTGCAGCCTGAGGGAACTCCAGCTTGGGTCTTCTGCTTGCCTTCCTCCCACCAGCTGGTCCCAGCGTACAGGCTTGGCTCTCTCGGGCTCCATCTGGCCCGTTCAATCTCTTCTTCCTTCTTGCAGAGTGGCACAACTTCAGCAAAATGGGTGGAGCGTGCCCGTACTCAGCTAACACATCCACTGATGGGCAGGGGAAGGGTGGTTGTCCAGGTTTTCCACTTCTTGGGCAAGTTGCTTAGCTACATCCAAGGCATGGATGTTTTAAAAGAGGGAAATGGAACCCACTCAAATTTAGGATGGGCCAGAGCATCTGCTTTCATATGCCTCAGGTCTGGACTGTCACAGAGCCTGGTGACACCCTGTTCACCTCTGCGGGGCAGGTGTTTTGCATCATACTTTTGGGGTGACAAAGGTGGGTATATAATGTAGGAGCAACAGCCATCTGCCTTGGGCTTGGTATCTGCCAGAGGACAGGGATGCAGGTTGAATGTTGCTAGGGGAAAGTATCTGTCCTTTATTTGATTGAGGCCATGGACTTTCCCAGGTTGCCCCAGCCCTGCTGGATAACTCTTGGAATGTTGCTTCTCCAACACTGCATTTCTCTTTTTGTAAAATGGGGTTACGGGGTCCATCTTCCCTCTTCACTGTTTCAAGATCTGTGGGGAAAACCTGCTTAAGAGCTATGTGAGTTTTGTGTATTTGCTACGAGTGTTGCGTATTTACTGCTGCAGAGTTTTATTCTTCACGTTCTTGCAGTGATTAGCAGAACTGAAAATTTGTTTCTTTACAGGTCAACCGCTTTAATAAGGTGGAGGATAGAGCAATCTTCATTACTGATCGGCACCTTTATAAGATGGACCCTATGAAGCAGTACAAAGTGATGAAGACCATCCCTCTCTACAATGTAAGTACAAGGACGAGGGAATCTCATCTCAGGCTCTCTTAGTCATGGGCAGTGCGTCTACTCTTTAGCTCTATTTTCATATCCATAAAATGGAAAAAGACTTTGGTTTACAATTTTTAATATATTTAATGTCTTTAAAACAGTTCTCGTACAGTTACCTACAAGACTGATGCATCATGTTGGCTTTCAGTGCTTAATTTCAGTGCATAAAATAAAAGCTAAAACCTAAACCGCTTATCACGCTCTCTTCTGCTCGTTCTTCTATTTTGTTTTTTATTTGCCATGCGCCACAAGATCTTGGCCCCATAACAGTGTTAGCATTCCACAGCAGCTTATGACACAATTTCTGTGTCTCTGGGGGTTTGTTTGATCTTTCGTGTCATATTTTAATTTTTTTTTATCTTTGTTCATGTTTAATGTAAATCTTATCAAAGCTAAATTTGGAATTATAGCGAGGTATCTGGCCTTTGGGGTAGCAGAGTTTAGCTGACAGTGACAAAGCAGCAGATTATCGCTGGTAGGAAGGGAGATGAGGGAAAACCTCATTTTAGCTCTTCAGCATCCTGGAGCATGGATTCAACTGCTTGTTTGTTTTCCTCAACCTGAGGTAACACTGCTACGGTTATCATAAACCTACAGAACCTGGCTGGTTTGCTTGGAAACGTTGTACACAAATTTGTTGGGATGTTTGCATTTGGAAAAATAATCTGTCTGGCAGCCCCATATTGCTAAAACAGCAGAGATGGGATTAGGGTAAAGTTAAAATCTAATCTGCACATATGGAGTGAATGATTAGCTCAGGCTGCATCCGTAAGGTTGGTTTTATAGCTCCTCTTCCAACCTCCTTGCTCATCATCCACCTAAGCTGGCACCGACCACCCACCGCAGCCTGTCTGGAGCAATGTGCTTGCCTGCCTTGTTTGCTCGCCCGCCTCATTCGCTTGCCCTCGTAACAGTGTTCGCTGTAGCACAGCAGCGTCTCCGTGGCAGTGCCTCCTGTTTTGAAAAGACATTACTGCCAGGGAGTTAGCAGCTGCAGGTCATTTTCCTTCAGTTGATGTTCTGTTCTACTGACATTCTCTCTTAATTGTGCAAAATGAAATTGTCAGCAGATTATGCTGCTGAATGGCTGACTCCTGCTTGTGCAAACCAGCTTGTTCAAATACACAGAGACTGGAAGAGACTGGAGTGGTTTTCCTAGACGGGCATTTTTTTGTGAAGTATCAAGGTGACCTCAGGCAGACAAGGTGGAATTTTGTCTGTCACAATTTCTCACTATTAGTTTTCTGCATTCTTACCTTATACAAAATGGGAAGGCCACTTCAATTCAGTTACTGCATTAGTAATTACAGGTGAATCTGTATTTATCGCAGCTTTAGAAAAACGTCTGCTTTACCTATGTGTCTGATGGGTTTAAAGGTGGAGCTTGTACATTCATGTAACGGCACAGGACCAGGTCAGTGTGTTGGTAGCCTGAACGTTTTCCTCTGAAATCTTTAATGCCTTAAAAAATTAAAGGAGGCAAGCAAGTCGGATACAATTTGTAGGTTGCCTGTAGAATCTCTGTTACGTAGAAATGTTAGCAATTATTGTTTTTTCTACAAAACACGGATGTCTAAAATAGAGTGTCCATTCATACAGGGTGCTGTAGAGCAAGCTGTATTTTGGCTGTCTGCTTTGCATTTCCTCCAGCAGCAAAACAGTTAATGGTCTATGCGTATGGGTCTCTTGCTCTTAGAATACTTACATTTCTGTAGATATAAATCAGCATTATTTGTAGATCTGCAACTATCCCTTTACCACAAGGCTTCCTGACTGAACAGTTTCCTTGACCTGAGCAACTGTGAAGTGATCCTGGAATACTTTGCACAGGAGGGATGGGTCCAAAAGGCCCTTCACTGACTCATACAGGTTTCAGAATAATATTCCAGAGTGGAAATTTGTGGAAAGGTCTCTTTGATAAATGCTGTAGTGATAAATTTCTGCTCTGTTGGCCACAGCCTCTCCTTTCACATGCTTCTCCTGCACTTTAGTCCTGGGGAACAGTAGAAAATCTGCATGGACACACCAGGATTGCATCACGGTGCTAGGGCATGCTCACTGATCCTGTTGATTTACTGCTGACCCCTCTCTGCACCGCAGGCAGAGGAGGAGAGAGTTTGGGAATGGATTCAGTTCATATGCAGTACGTGAAATAGTTGTATTTCTTTGGCCAGGATTTCTTAAATTGAACTCCAACAAATGGCTAATGCTACAATACAGTTGGTTTTTTCCTTTTTGTAGTTATGTTTTATATTTTGTTCCTTAATGATTTGCATATGTGTTGGGTTTTACCTCTTGAGCTGCCTTGTATCTCTCTTGGTTTTCTGCATGCCCAATCCCTTCTTGTGTGGAAACCCTTTGACAGTGTACAGGGATGTGTAAGTAGCCCAATTTGTGACACAGATTCCTTCCCTGTGGGAAAGGAACAACTGTTTGAACTGAGACGAAGATTTGTGGGAAGCAAATGGATAATAATTACACCAGTCGTGATGTGTATCAGTGTATCAGATATGTCCTACCAGAAAGATGCGGGTTCACTGGGGAAGATGGATTGCCCTTCCGATATGTAAAGGTGAACCCAGCTGAAATTAGTCTGCCTGTTTGCTGTGCTGCTCGCTATCAGCATTTTGAAAGCACCCTATCAACACAGCAGCATCCTTAGGGATGGTGTTTCCATGGAAATCTCATTGGAGACAGTCAGCTGATGTCTGTTACGACCATAAACTTGTTCGCAGCTGAAGAAATTGCGCTACAGTTCCCCATGTCCTTTAACTATGTTTACACGTAAATGGTTTCAGTACAGCCCGTAATGCGTGCCTGCTCGGGTCCCAGGCTCTGCATTCTGTGTGAGGAATCTGTAATTTTGTGCACATGATGACAAAGCAGTAACTTTCCTTTCAACCCTGACTATTCCTCTGGATTGAGATGATGCTTTGGGGGATTTTCTGTGTGCAAGTGTTCTGGCAGTTGCCTCAGAAGTACTGATACACAATTATCTTTTTGTTCTTACCTGTAGAGAAAATAGAGATAATGGCAGAAAGGAATTAAAAGGCGACTGAGTAGAAGAAAGGATCTTGCAACTGCCTTTCCCATTACAGTGGTGAATACAATAAAGGGTGTTCTGCGGATGCTGAGGATTTTTTCCTGATCTTCAAACAGAGCTAATATTAGTGTTTGTAAATACCAAGATAAGCACCTCCTCCGAAATTATTTCTTTTGTGGTATATTTATTTGTTCAGATAGGTTTATGAGGGGGGATGAAATAGGAAAATTTTGAAGGGCTCTTGGACTTCTGACATGGTTCTGCTGAATAATTAATGCTTAAATAGGCTTTTCAAATCCAAGTATTTCAACTTGTTCATCTTTCACACTTGGTGCACATTTAAAACCTTGATAGCAGTAGTCCCTGTGGTGCTATTGTGCTCACAGGATGTTATTTAAGCATGCAAATTAATTTTAAGGGACACTATAAACCCAGGCAGCTGTTCATGTCTGTGCATGTCTTGTTTTTAAAAGTATTTCATAACCTCAAAATAGCATGAATGGCAGAGAATAAACTCCACCTGTGCTGGATATATGCAACTGGTAGCAGGAGGTCCCTTCTCAGTGTTTAAAATATCAGCAGTTGCAGTAGTGCAGACAGACTGGTATACTGGGATAATAAGCCAACAAAATACAAGTGATTCTCAACTTGTGCAGTGTTTTATCCAGGAAAGAAGGCATATACCGCACTGCTGTATGTTGGTTGTGGCATGCTTTTCTGGGACAATGCTGCTGTCTGGTATGTGTTAGACATCCAGAGCTGGAACAGGTTTCTTGGAAGTAATACGTTGTGACTGCTAAACCAAACATATGGATCCAGACTGTTTCTGAATATGATTCATGCTTCTGAAAGGAGTGAGTCGTCTCCAGCTTGGTTTGTGCTAATATCCTTTCCAACCCAGGTAGCAGGGTTACGTAGAAGGCTTTTTTCTTTAAGAAGGGAATAATGAGACTTTCATTTCCACAAAATGCTGTATTGATGCCTCTGACTTTCAGGAGACTGTCACTTCTCTCCATGGATGACTCAAAGGAGTCGCATAGTCCTGTAGTGGACAGGGAAAGTGCTGTATTCCCTCTCTGTACTCATCATTCTTTTGCCTTTCTCTCTTTCTTTTTAAGAATTTGTTTTATTTTTTTAGCACTGGTTTGTTGAATGTCCTTGCCTCTTGATGTCTCTTTTGCCATCCTTATATTTTGTTTCCCCAGCACAGATTCATTTTTTTGCTTTTTCTAATAATTCATCTGAATAGCCTGTGTACCCAGATTGCCACTCTAAAAATTTCCTGCTTTTGCTTTGTGAGATGATGGGGACAAAGCTTTTAATGTGCCAAGCAGCAGTTACTTAACAGACAAAAAAAAAAAACAAACCCCAACACCTAAACCTTTTTATTTTGTCAGAACAGCAAGACCTTAATCCATGCCTAAATACTGGATTCACCATGGCTTTGTGGGGTTTGCAACTTATATTATTCATCAAGATGCTTAGGCTTTCAGTAAAAAACTTCATTCTTATGTTATCTGCGTATCATTGGATTCCCAGCGCTGCGTATGTGAATTTTCATAGAATCACAGAATTGTTTAGGTTGGAAAAGCCCTTTAGGATCATCAAGCCCAACCATTCCCCTAACCCTGCCATCCCACCACTAAACCCTGTCCCTAAGCACCTCGTCTGCCCGGCTTTTAAATCCCGCCAGGGATGGGGACTCGACCCCTTCCCTGGGCAGCCCCTTTCAGTGCTTGACAACCCTTTCGGTGAAAAAATTTTTCCTGATGTCTAACCTAAACCTGCCCTGGCGCAACTTGAGACCGTTTCCTCTTACTGAAGATTTGAAAATGGTTGTTGGCCAGACTCATGATTACTGTTGGTTTCCTTTGAAAAGTAAAAAAAGCAGGCTTGTGGCTCTGCCACTGAGTGATGTGGTGTTATCCAGTGTGAGATTTTGGGGAACGCAAGCTTCAGCTGTTAGAAATCCCCCTGGTGCACTGAGGGGTGGCCCATGGTACTGGATAGGCAGGAGGGCACCACAGTGACACGGGACAGTGCTACTTCTAGCAAGAGCTGCTCAGAGTGAACCCAGCCTAGACGGTAAAATTCCCTTGCACCTTTGAGACTGTTGACTTCCAAAATAACCCTGTTTTTTCACATTAACTTTTTCAGCAGGTGTGAGGACCTGCACGCTGCCATTGCCTTGAGCTTTCTGGTAGAGGTAGATGTTGCGAGCAAGCGTGGCATCCTGGAGAGGAAGGAACTAGCCTGGCAAGTAGCAAAGATATATTGATGTATATAACATTGTTCTTGCTTTCTCTTCACAGTTGATAGGATTGAGTGTCTCCAATGGAAAGGACCAGCTCGTGGTCTTCCACACAAAAGACAACAAGGATCTCATTGTCTGTCTCTTCAGTAAAGAGCCCTCTAACGACAGCAGGATTGGAGAGCTGGTGGGAGTCCTGGCAAATCACTTCAAAAGGTCAGTGTTGGGGACAGATTTTGTTGAAAACTCAGTCTAGTGTGCCAAATCAGAAACTTCCCCTGAAGTCATTTTGATGACAGTCCTGAGCTTTATCTGTGTTACTTCACCGCATTACTAGGATACCAGAGCAACGTTTTTTTCCTTGTGTTTTTGGGACATGCTTTTCAGCTACAACATTTTGCTTGCCCCTTCTACCTTCCCTGTATGCGTGTGTTAGAGAGTGGGTGTTTGGGGACAAATATCACTGAAGATGCATTTTGAGTGTGTCACAGTGTCTCCTGAATACTCCTTGCAATCAAACCCTTAACATGTAAAATTAAGATACAGCTATTCCTTTCCCAAATTGCACCCTCTGCCCCCGGTATCAGCAGATGATTTATTGCTTGAGCTGTAAAATGTCATCTCTGTTTCCTGAAAATTCTCTCTTGTAAATCAGTGTGCCAAAGCTGTTTTATTGGTGGACTGAACACTTAAGCGGTTATCTTGCATTGAGCTTTTTGTTTTGTAGCCAAACTAGCAATAATCGCCTTTATACTGCAGAGCAAGTTTGGGACTGTCCAGACAAGCATCACAGCAGTGACTGCATTGCAGCAATCATATAAAAGTAACTCTGTAGAGAAATGGTGTGTGGAGTGAACAGACCTTCAGCGTTATTCCCTTACTCCTCCAGAAGGTTCTCATGAGGATTGTTGTTCAGCATCACGCGCAGCGTTGGCTTTTGCCATTCACAATATCATGCTCCATTTATGACCCATAAAGAGGAGTCTTTATAGGTAATATTCATACAGAGCTACAAGTGGCAGGACAATGAGAGCGAATTTAGGTTACATTAGGTCCCTGGGTAATGATTTTCGTGAATTGGAGAAGAGAATGCTGGTTTAGCCACTTGCCACCACTGCTGGAGGTAGGTGCTAAGTTCATTTGAAATGAATTCTCAGCATCGGCCATAACTTGTTTTGGGAAATTTGGCGCTGAAAAGCAACGGAAAACATTCTCTGGTTTTGCTTTTACCTAAATACAGTTTAATTCCAAAGGTAGCTACTCCTGAAGGCTCAGGATTGGGTATTGTAAAGTAACATGTTTCATTTTGGGAATCCTGGGAAGTAGCTGGAGTTCTTTCATGCCTGGCATGTTTTGAACACAGGTGACATCTTCAGATAGCTGGTGCTCCTCTGTGCCTTAACAAGTCTCTAACGTTGGGAAGAGCTGTGAAGCCATTTATTACGCTGCAGATCCTGTATATTCAGGGTTCAGACTGCCCTGGTTTGCTGTTCCTTTGCTCGGACATTACTGCAAAGTACCCAGACTTTTTGTCATGTACTGAGTGTAGCTCAATATGAGGCACATGTTCTTCATTTTAAGAAAGTGCCTTGTGTGGCCATCAGTCTAAAATATTGCACTTTTCACATAAGGGTATAAACTATTGATCTTAAATTTCTTATACTGACTTAACAATGACATTTTTATCTCTGAAAAGAATTGTTTTTTATCTAATCACTGCCTGGCGTAGAATGGCAGTTCAATACTTTTATATGCTGTTTAATCTTTACTTAATACAATACTAGCATTTTTTTACTGCTTCAGATGACAACTTTCAGCACAGCTGGTTAAATGAGAGAGCTGATCTAAAAGCCCCTTGTTCTCTAACATCTAATAAAAGTTACTGGTTTAATGGTAATGTACAGGAACAGCTCACATTTAATTTTCCAAATATCCAAATGTCATGGTTTTCCTCTTCAAAGCAATATCTGTAAATCAAAATAAAAGGAAATATTCTTGTTTTCAGCCACTTTGCATTTTCTAGGAGTAAAAAAAAAATCCAGTCAGTGAATGGGATTAGCTGACCCCTTGCTTGAGAGGCACTTTGGGAATTCCGCATTAAACGGGATTAGCCGAAAGTCACCGTGTGCCTCATGGCAAGCGTCAGATTTCTCTCTCCTGCCTGTCAGAAGGTGGTTGCTGTGAAAAGAAAGTGGATCCAGCAGTAAAAACTTGAGCCTGAAAGTTCAGTCGCCGTGTGACCCCATAATGGGACTTCAGAGCTCTGTTCCACCTGGGATGGGGAGAGCAGTCTCCTTGGGTTACAGGGGGTCTCACTTTGGGTGCTCTCTGAACATACAAACTAATTTCCAGCCATCTCGATACTGGTCCTAAAATGCCTGGTTTGAGGTTTTAGCAAGGGTAAGGTTGCACAGTTGCCCTTGGCTTTGTGTAGCATAGTGGGTAGTGATACTTAAATACTTGTGTAATAACATCATGTAAAATTCTATGCTGTTCTGTATTAGTGTGTATGAAAGATGAGGAGGAGCCTGGTGGTGACATCTATGCTGAGGATGCCTAAACCTTTTCATTCAGATGCTTTGTTTCAGTTTTTATTATTTTTCCAAACTGGGAGCTTCAGTGCTGACACATTTTGCATTGGGAATTTTGGACACTTTCAGCAAGAAATAGTTTAGACATTTTAGAAGAAGTTTAGAGGTAATGTCTTGAGATGCTGTATTCTGGCAGCTGCTTTGGGGGAAATCACATAGTTCCTATTCCTAGGCATAAAGGCTTCAATTTTGGGAACGTATTGCCTGAGGTCACATCTTCTCCCTTTGCCCATGAAAATCTACCTGAAGCCGCATCTCTTTAAAATTATTCCTAGTAGGAGTTTTCTTACTTTCAGATTGTGGTCACAAATTAGTATTTATATAGCATAAAACTAACATGATGCTGCTGTGAGCTATGGAATTTTGTAGTAGCAACTCTGCTAGTCAAGATAGTGAATTGAATATAGTCGAGTTAACGGGTGTTTGGGTCATGCTTCTAATATATCAGCTAGACTATATTTTTTTTTGAACAATGCAATTATTTAGGTAACTGAATTCCCAACAGAAATGATGGGAAAGCCGGCTGAGATGCTGATGTAATGACCACAGTAAGTCCATGCCCAGCTGCAGAACATTGTGTAGACGTGTCCATGAACTTGACTTTGCCTGGGTGTTTTCCTTGCTGTTCCTCGACTGTGCCTGTCTCAGAGCCCTTGTGTCTGCCCAGTGAGGAGAGCTGTGGTTAAGCAGAGTGCATGAAATAGCTGGAAAAAACTTCTCACAGCTCAGTGTGTTGGGTAGTCCCTTGTAGGAGCGAGCTTATGAAATTTGGATCATGGAGTTCTCTTACACTGCTTGGCAGGAACAATGCTCTCTCTTGGTTGGGGACGCAGCTCTTGGAAGCTGTGGATGTGGCCACAGTGTCCTTTCGAGTGTTGGGGCCCATGTTCAGGAGAAAGGGACCTGAGGAGCTCTTGGAGGAGTGATGGTGGACATAAAAGGGGAGGATTATCAGCCAAGTAAGGACTTATCCTTTCCATCTTTTACGCCTCTAGAAGATGTCTCAGCTGATCAGTCCACCGTATTGAGGACTCTTTCTGGACGTACTTCAGAGCTGTATTTCACCAGAGAAGACCTGATCCTAGCCAGTTCCCAAAGCACTAATTGCTTTTACTCTCCTCCTCTTGTGGCTCTCACACTGTGTGCGTCACCTCCTGTTCCCGGTCCTCCATGCAGTGTGGAGGTGTTGAGATCTAAACACCATGGATTGTAAAGGCAGCTCGGATGTCATCACTGAAGGTGACCAAGACCCATCCCTTGTTTCCAAGCTCTGTGTTCCATTCTGCAGCACACCCTAACTTAAAGTTTTTATTTTTTTTGTCTGTTAAAACACACACAGTATTTTCTGTCTGACTTACCCACGCAGTTCAGATCAATCTGTATCAGTGGCCTGCTCTCTTCGATGCTTTCTGTTCTTCTAATCTCCCCGTATTGTCTGCAACCGCAGTCGCTGGTTTTCTTCCAGGATTGCTGAAGGGAAGGGGGAGTTAAAAGAACAGTAAAAAGCAATCCCTGCAGAACTCCAGCAGAAAATCACTTGCCTAAGGATAATTTTGTATTTTCCATTGCGCTTTGAGACCTGTCAGCCAATTTTAATCATTACTGTGCTCTGGATTAATTTTCTTTAGTTCTGGGCTCTTAAACTGGCATGCCTTAGAGCCAGTTGCATTGGCACTGTGACGCTATTGACCAAGCAGTAATTCATAAAAATGGATCTCGATCTAATATGATGGGCTGTAGGCTCCAGTAAAGTCTGTTACCCCATCCTTATTCCACGCAGAGCTCTCTCTGGCTTGGTGCGAACGTGTCTTTAGGAAGCTCACGTGCCTTGGCTTTCCCTTTTATATGCCTTAAGTATTGTAATTTTGCTCTATCTGCGCGTTTAGCTGAGATGGTAACAATTTATTTGATGGTGGAAGCAGAGAGGTTTGGTTATTGGACTTAGTGTCATGTACACGTGTGTTGTCTGTATGTAATACAGGAGGATGATATGTATTAATTATATAGAGATATGTAAAAATTGGGGGAAATATATGTATATACATATGCATATATGTAAAATACATGTATATGTGTATATGTAAAAATTGGATAATATATATTTGTATGCATATATGTAAAGATGTGGAAAATAGATGTGTATACGTATATATACATATATGTAAAATATTGGGGGGGAAATCTGTGCCATCAGCTTTTCAAAACAAACCGAAACACAAACATGTTTGGTGTTAAGGTGGGCGGTTTGCCCAGGCTTCTGCATTAAGCAAGATTTGCATGGGAAAGTGCATCCTTACAAAACGCACCTTTCTTTGCCTGCCATCAGCAGCACGGTGGCACGTAGGGGATATATCTGGGATTAAAGCTTTATTATGCTAAATACTATAAACAAACAGATCCTGGCTCAAAGAGTTCATGGTCTAAGCAGACCCAGGGAGCCTGGAAGGGGGAGCGCCCCTTGGTGTGGTCGGAGGAGAGACCAAAGCTGAGCTTGGGGCTGTAGCATGCCCAGCCTATGGGAGACCGCTCATCTTAGCCCTGCTTTAGGGCATTCTGAAAAGGTTTTCTTTGGGCGAAAAAAGTGCACTTCTGACTGCTTTCCTAGTATTCAAAGCTTTATTAGCCATAAATACTAGTTTCACTAGAATTGCTTAAAACTTTGGGTGAGTGCGGTATGCCCCTGAGCCCCTGAACGACCTAAATCGAGTGTCAGAATAAAACCTAACCAGAATTGCAGAATTTAGGGAGATTAGATACAGTTGGTACAAATAGAAGAACTCACAAATGTGTTTTCTGGTTTTTTGCTCTTTGCAACAGTTCATGTTGTGGCAAACAAAGCTTCCTGCAAACGGGTTTAAGTGAAGGATTTTAAATTTTGCCATTATCTAAATAGTGGTGTTTAAGGTTAAGCTCCAAGAGTGCTGCCTACGGGGTGATTTTTGTTAATAGTGTGAACACGGGGATGTTTGTCAGATAGATGGAAAGAAACACTCTGTAAATACACATTTTCAGTCCATTGTGCAAGGGTGAGGACAAGCATTTCACACATTTTTGATGGTGTCTGTAAAAAAAGACAGAAGAGATGCAACGTGATTTTATTTTTCTTGTTTAGGAGAAAATCCTCAGCTCAATTATGACCATGATCTGGAACATAAATCATTACATAGGAGAGCCCAGTTCGATTCAAATCGATTCAGTATTTTTTATTTTATTTTTTTCCACTGATATGACAAAACGGACCTTCCAGCTCTGGCCCAGGTATCATGCAAGAGGATAAAAACACTTCAATTTGTTATGAAGGTGCTCTTTCAATACAAAGCTGCACTGATTTAAATAATTTTAAAATGTTCCTTTCTTCTAAAGCTGTTTACCTTTCTCTTGTAGAAACTTTGATTAACTGCTGAGACTAATAGATTTACAAGCGAGTTAAAAGAGGAGCATCTTCTCTGTAGTCAGCGGCAATCCGGAGGAGAACATGGGGATTCATACTCTTGGGTTTTGGGGACAAAGAAAGAAAGAGGGGCCCAAACTGGTATTTGAAAACACAAGTGTGATGGTGTGCTGCTCACAAAGCGACCTTACTCCAAGGAAATAACCATCTCGTAAGGCAGAAAGCCTCCACACAAAGGAAGGGGGTTACAACCGCTGGTATCAAATTAATCTGTCACTTAAGCTTTGTGAACGCTATGAAAATTATCCATTAACTGACAATGGGTGTCAGCAGCGTCAGCAGCCGGGACGGTGATGAGTACTCTTTAACTGGAAGTTTCCATCGATGCTGGTGATTTCTTGTAGGCTAGACGAGATCAAAAGGAATTGAATGCTGCTTTGGAAAAGCGGGCTGGAAACAAAACTGCTTCCAAATTGCTATTTAATATGATTTGTCCTTTGTCACCACTGCCAACTAACCCGTGTTTAGTTCTGATTCAGCCGTGCCAGTGGCTGACACCATTGTTAGTGGCGGCTGGAGCCTGACAAAGGACCAGACTTTATTCATATCAGACTCTTCCCTAACATTTCTTTCAGTGCTTGAGCTTTGTTTTTATACAGGATTTCTACTCATCATGAATTTCTAGTAAAATTCGGCTGTGTTTTGGGGGGAGCCGTAACCCACAGTTAGCTGTCAGCTTAAGTACCAGGTACTCCACCCTGCGGAATGATAGTGGCAAAAGGAAAAAAGTTTCCTTATACAAAATAAATTTTTAAAAATACGTAAACTGGAAAAATGGGCTTAATTTTCTTAGCTTGTCTTAGTGACTTAAAAGAATTTCCTAGGATTTAGCTAAGATTCACCTTTCGCTAATTTATGATCTTTATAATCATCTCTGGTAATTCCTGTGTAGATTTGTTGACCTTACAGTTGTAGCTTGGATTAAGAAATGACAGTTTTTCTTTGGAAAAGAGGTTGCAGAGATTAAAGATTTGTTGCTTTCGTTGACTCCAGGGCACGAGGAGGGGGAGTGCTAGCACCCTGATGAAATGCGTTCTTTTTTTTAATTCTTTTATATTTTGGAAAACGTTTCTTCAGTTGTTGATGCGACTGAGTTTTTTCCAAACACTTGTCCTGCTAGGAGGGAGCTCGTTAAGGAACTCAGAAGAGGATCGTTTCCTTTCTTAAGACTAATCTTCCCGATGCTGCTGCTGCAGCAGAGTTCATTTACTCTCTCTGAAATGGGTCCTGAGCTCCCCAGCTAGGGAAGCCTTCCCCATCTCAATTTCCAGTGCAAAAGTAGCTTTTTGTTACACTTGTCAATAAGTTCCTGGCATGGAAAAAAACCTTTGTCTCCTGCAGGCCTGGATTTGTAATATTGAGAATAAAATACTGAGCTCTAGAGAGGGGCTTGGGCTTTCAAGAGGCTGAGTTTAATTTTTGCAGCAAAATTGTGAATCCTTTATTTGAGTACTTGCCCTCTACATCTAAAAGTCAATTCTTTTATCTGATAATATGAATTATAGCCATTTATTGTATTTCATGGCCTGCCTTTGAGTACGAAGAGGTTTACTGGTCAGTTTTTCCTTCCCTAGCCTGCCTGTGTCCTACCCCCATTGTCCCCATGAATTCTGTCTAAAATCCACGGAAAGAGGACTCTGCTGTGGCTGAAACCCATTCAAGTTACTTTATACCAGCATCTCCGTGTAACTTTGATGCTTTCCCTTCTGTAAGTAGCGCCTAGATGCTAAAGCTCCATGCTCCATGCTCAGGGTCCTTCTGGGATGGAGGTCGTGGTAGAAAGGAGAAGTTAACTGGAGCTTGCTGTGGTTTGAAGGAGATTGACTTGTCTGATGGTTAAGTTTCTTGGGGTCGTCTGAAATTGGTTTGCATTTGGGAAGTCTTATGAGGGCACTTAAATCATTGATTACTTTGAAAATTTAGAACCAGGTTTCTACAGTAACTATTATTCCTATGAAAATAGCTCTGCAGTGACCCAAAGGTCCTCTCCAGCCCATTGCACCAGTGTGATTCATTAGTAACAAATGATCTTTTGTCTTATTAGCCTTTTGCAAAGTGTTGTTTGAGTTGCCCAGTTCATTCCCTGACTCCAGCTAGTGGATCTACTGGGCTGAAAGAGGTGAATCCTTTCTGTTCTTGGACAGTCTATAGCAGCAGTGTGAAACTGGAAGGATTATTTGTAGTCTGGGGGAAAAAATAGCATTTAGACTGTCAGAAGCTGTGATACATGTTTTGCAGTGTCCTAGAATAGAAAATTCAAACCCATCCTCCTCCTCTCTAGATGTTACAGGAGCCATCATACTTACAAGTGTGAACATTTTAATGTCTTAGAGCACTTAACATTTTCTGTGCCCTTTTATGAGGCTCTGCCCAGCTCCCGCCTGTCCCTGAGAAATTTATGATTAGAATATAAAAATGTTAAAGAAATCACACCTGAGCAGTCATTGTGGTGCAGCGATACGGAGTTCCTGCATTCCCCAGCTATCGCACCAGCCTTCCCAATCGAGCTTCCCTTTTGATGCTGCGTACTCTGGATTTTCCCAAGAGAAGGAATTATTGTGGGAATAGGTGAATGGGAATGTTTCATCTTACAAAAATGCTTCTTATGGGCTATCTGCGACATTCAGCGTGTTCATTATCACACCTTTCTGACCCTATTATTATTTCCAGTCTTGAACTACAGCTCTTGGTACTCATTCAAGACTGTGAAAGTTTGACACGAACCATCACCTTGCCTGCTGTTAACAAACTGACATAACCAGAAAGCGTCTTCTAAAGCGCCATCAGTACAAACCATAGCACAAAAATCCCAAGCCACGTCTTGAAACCGAGCATGATGCTGCCGGAGCAGCCTGCCGTGGCAGAGTTACCCCCGCCAGCTGTACGTATGTGGTTGCACAAGTAAAGGTAAATACTGATGATCTTGCTGTTGGTTTAATTCTCAACCAAAGCATTGGCTACCTGCTGTTCCAAGAGCCTTTCCTCTCCAGTAAACAGATGGCCCCACGTTGGCTGGCCTTACCAGGGCTTAGTTTCACCAGCAAGTCAGTATTATCAAGCTGTCAAAGGACCCATCTGCCCTGAGCAGCTGTCCTGGCATCCGCCGGTCTGTGTGCTGGGAACCTCCCTGCTTCGCAAATATCAGGCATATAAAACTTTTATATTTTTGTTTTAACTTGAGGAGGGGGTTGTAATTCATGCCATCTGCCTTAAGTGAAGGGATGTTACATTGGAAAACAAGCTACTAGAGAGAAGTAATCCTTTACTCTCCCCTAGTAGGCTGTGGTCTGCCATAACTATACCAGCATGTTTTAAAAAAATGCAGGTCTGGGCTCAAAACGGGTGCAGACACATTTTTGGTGTCAACACATAACTTCAAACTTGTTCAGATTCTGGCATGTTTAGTGCCTGCTCTTCCACTGACTGTCAGATCTTGGCCAAAAGGTGTAACCTGTTTCCTCCCCTGTAATGTGGATGCTGCTGCTGACGGTGCCAGTCAGGGTTGTCAGCACCCAGGAGCTACTGGTTACAAACCTTGGGAGATAAAAAGTGTCTCATAGATGATGCTTAAATACCAGGGTAAGTTGATGCATTCCCCATTTGTTTCTAGTGAGTCACTCGTAGGGTGGTTTTCCTACCTTGAGTTTCATTATTTCTGATTAAAAGTGCTTAGTGGCTGCTGTTCATCAGCTCTGTGGATCCCAATCCAGATCCACGCTTCTGAACAGCTTTGCCTTTTAACTACACACGTTTAATTTTGCAGAGAGCTGCTAAATATGAAAAAAGGTGGTTTTGTAAAATGAGAAAAACAATTATTTTTAAGGCTTTCATACTTTTTAAGAGATAAGTTTAATGAAATAAATAGGCTTACTAGCTTTCTGTTATGTTTGAAACAATGGAGAAAAATATGCCTTTTTCTCTTGAAGCCTTTGCGTATTTGATAAGCCTCATCAGAAATATTTCTGCTACTTTTTACATTCTTATGTAAAACACAGTATCATAAAAATACACATTAACAAAACTTCCCTTCTGTTTTTCTACTTTATAGCATCTTCAGCAGAGCCAAAAATTTGTCTTTTAAGCTTGGTTTCCTTCCATTTATCTCTTGCCCAGTTCATCTTGTGAACTCCGTATTTGAATTGTTCTCAAACAGGCACTTGACGTTTCTGAGACTGCTCTTTCAAAACTAATTAGCGACTTTTGTGTATAACTAAAATTTTATGAGTAGAGGGTAGGTTTTGGTTTCGTTTTGCAGAAAGTGTGGAGCATCTGTCTGAGCAAATCTGATTGTGGTAAAGACCCTCAGCTTGGTGCTTGACATTTTTGGAAATGGCTAGGGAACTTAATTTTTAAAGAGAGATGAAATATTTGGTAAAAATATTGGGTCCCACAAATTCCTTCTGAAGCCAAGGTCAAATAAATTCTTATTTAAATGTCGCTGTACCAACCTGACTTTGCAAAGAAAAAAAAAACCAAAACCCAACCCTTTTCTTTCTTGACAGACTTTATAGCTTTTATTTTGTCTTTTTACAACAACTCCAGAACTTAATGTCTGAGCTCAAGTTTTAAAGCTCGTGCTAAAAAGCAGGCTGGAAAAAGAAAAGCCAGTCTGCGGAATCAAGTTTGCAGTATAAAATTGAAGTATATCTACTTAATATATTGAGCCTGGTGTATTGCTCTCCTTATAAATTCTCCTTTGCCAGCTTGTAATTTTGCTGCTCTGTTTGTTACCCTGATATCTGAGTGGAGCAAGTGCTCGCGTGTTCTGTCCATGGCTCTCTTCCCCCTTTAGCGTGCCAAATTCCTAAATAAAGCTGTGTTGGGTTTCTTTTACGTAATATGAAAAAGATTTGCATAAGTGTAGTTATGATAATTTTTGTGGTTAGTTTTAATGTGTTGGCTTCATTTCAGTCCTTCAGATCCCTAAATTGGTTTTGATTTGCTATTGCTTAAACATTGCTTTTTCCCCTTTTTTCAAAAAGATGTGTTGAGAATGATCTGAGGCAAATTTTCCTGCAAATCTGCTTTGTTCATAAAGTTGGGCTGCAACCATTTGCTCCTGCCCGTAACTTGATAGTTGAGTGTAATAATTTATCATCCAAATGTGATGGTTTAATGCTAAATTAAGTTGGGGGGGGGGGGGGAAAGAGGGGAGCACTGGTGTGGATTCCTCAATTTACACCTTGTACCCAGCACTTGTGCCGGAGCCTCCAACGTGCGTCACCCTGCAGATGTGTCCAGCCTGGCACACGGAAGGGCCAATGGCCAGTCCTGGCCATTTCACATTTATCTGCATTGCAGCTCCAAGGACTCTCATGTCCTGTGACTTGCTCTGCCAGAGGGAACTCGTGTCGGGGATGGTTCGTAACCTGCTGTGAGTTGAGACTGTCGTGCTAGAATCGGGTATTTCCAGGCACAGAGCATCAACTGTGTCCAGGGATAAGTGGCATCCATCAGGAGATCGGATCATGCCCCAGATGGCTTCTCCCTCAGTAACACAGAGTTTCTGTAATACAGCACTGCTAAGGACAGGCTCTGAGCAAAGTCCCTTCCAGTTTTATCTCTTAGAAAATAGAATTTCTTCCTTTTTGAGATGCTATTTTTGACACCCTGCAGAGAGTGGTGCGAGATTTAAGACTGCTTCAAGGGTTTCTCCTGCAGCAGTTGGCATTGCCACAGCTTTCTACTGCTCTCCATCAACTTCCAGTAGTCTTGTGCATGTGCCGTGTATAAATGTATACGGTTCCATTTGCATCTTCAGAGTATGCCGCATCCCGAGAATGGGATAAATCTCCGTTCAATGGAGCCAGCTGGAGTTCAGACTTCTCACCCCACCAGATGTGATGGCTGGATCACGCCTTTGTCTATCACAGGCTCCAAAGGATAACACTGACGGGAATTGTGTTGTTCCCCATTTCTGCGCCACGCTGCGCTATGAGCTGTGTTATCGTTTTGAGATGCTTAAAAAAAAAAAAAAATTCCATGTTAGAAAATGTCACCTTACAGAATCTGGCCTCAAAAAGTGCTGCTGGTACCAGGCTAATGGGGCAGGTCATATTTAGAGTTGTAAAGCCTGGAAATGATCAAAGTGACATACTGGTTTGCCTTAAAACCCAGGTTTTTAGAGGCAGGACATCAAGTACTCAGAGATGTGTGTGTGGGGAGACATGGCAGGCAACTCGCAGCACCACTGCTGCTTTTCTTTCGAGGGACTAAATGAGCTCAAACCTGAACAGTGGCATTTGAACTGTTGCAAGGAGGATCTGCCATAACAATCCTTTTATTTAATGCTTCAGTCAGTGGCTCCGGCACTTATCTTGCCACCCAGCTCAAGCCTAATTGCGCTGTCGCTGGCTCTCCAGCAGCTCTGAGGCAGCTCCACGGTCTCCTTTTGGGCACTCTAGAACAACCTGGCTTTTCTTGGGAGTTCATGTGGGAGTGCCTGTAATTAGAGATGCCTTCGGCATCTCTGTGGTGTTCAGCCAGCAGCTATTACCGGGAGAAAAACAATGAACCGTTTTCTTCATGCGACGCTCACTGGTTTGATAACAGTCAGCGAAAGGCTCTTCATGTGATGGGTTTGTTACGCATGTAGGCAAGGAGAGAAGTTGAACGGGTGATGAGGGGGGTAGCTTATCCTCTTTCATTACAGCTACTTTCCTTCAAGGATTTAATTTAGCTGCAGCGCCGAGAGGTAAATGCAATCTATATGATACAAAACCAAATTAGGAGAAGCCCAAATAGCACCTGCTGCTTCCACCTACAGATCATATCCCACGTTGCGCTCTGCCTCCAAGGTATATGAGCTTATCTGTTTTCATTGGCCTTGGTGTTTTTTTTTTCCACTAGTGGGGAAAGTTGCGATAGAAGGAGCTCCAGGTACGTGCTGGGCATGGGGAACAGCCAGGTATTCTTCCAGGAACAGAAAACTCCTGAAATACTGAAACTCTCTAGGAGCATCATATTCTAAAATGTCCATCTCTGCTTACATCCCTGAGGACCTGGAGAAAACCAGCGTTCTGCCTGCTTGCAGACTACTCAGCACCCACGGTTTAGAAACAATGTGCTAGTTTGTTTTTTAAAAAGCTGACTTGAATAGGATATAAACTTGGGTTTGAAATAGCGTTACAGTAGCATTACTCCTGTGCATCCAACAGTGAACCCAAGCTAGTCCCTTCTTCCTGTTCATGCAACCACAATCCATTTTTTGTGGAATATTTGGGAATATCATTATTTTCCCCTTTCTCCCCTCTCAAAGCTTCCTCTCCAGTCAACCCACACAGGCTGGCAGAGCGTGGTATTCGTATGCCAGAGGGGAAGTGGCCACACAAACACAGAACCTGAGCAGCTCGCAGCGGTGGTCTTGCTTTGTAGCCTGGGGGATCCTGTTGCCAAACATGCCGGCATCTTGGATCCAGCGTGTCGTGCACTTGGACCTCAGCGTGAGAGCCCCACAGTCTGCTCTGCGGTGAAGAGTCAGAAAATGGCAGGGGATGCAGCTTTGCTTGATGGGTCATCATCCTTCTGGGGTTTGAGTGGCTGCTGCAGTTTGGGCCTCTTATCCAGGTGGTGAAGCTCCTCTTCTGGCTGCGGCGTGTCCCTCCATTTGCCCTGCTGGCCTTGGCTTCCCAGTGTGGCGGCATCAGAGAGGAGGCAGCTACTGCCCAGGGCATCCTCCCTCTCCTTTTCCCACCCCACCTCTGCCCCATCTTCATGCAAACACACAGTAATCCCTAGAGCTCGTGGAACAAAGGGACAGTTTGTTTTTCTTCCCAATTCTCTTTTTTTCTTTTTTTTTTTTTTTTTTTTTTTCCCCTCCAAATCACAATATAGACCTGGCAGGGAGGGGACCAGGATGGGGAGGAATGCTTTGAGATTGATTTCCTCAGCACAAGAAACCTGAGAGGTGGGAAGAGAAATAGGAAAGGAAAGAGGATAATGCTCTGACTCCATTAAACCCCCATGGCATAAAGTCACAACCTGTGTTTCCCTGTATTCCTTAGCAGCAGCTACCTCTAAATACCCATTTCCATACCCCAAACCAGGTAGCAGCTCTCAGAAGACTTGCCCATGTCAGAGGTACGAGGCTGGTTTCAGAAAGGTAACACGCATTTTCCTCTGGATTTGCTGCCTGCCTTGCCGCTGTTGCGTGAATTCTTTTCTTCTCCATTCTTTCTCTCAAATAAGGACTCCAGTGGCTGACAGCAAACAAAAACAACAACAAAAAAGGATCCATCAGGATCATATTTACTGGTGACCTACTTAAAATCCTCTTTCCTCATCCTCGTTTAGTGTGTGTGTGCTAAAATGCTGGCTGGCTTGCAGTCTCCAAGGGATTGCTAGCAGAATGATAATGAATGCAAAATGTGGCCCCTCATTTGTTTAATGCTAGTTTCTAAAAAGACGGTTTATTTTTTTATTGCATCATTTAGACCTTTTTTTTCCCCCACACACACTTGTGATGCATTATTCCCATTTTTGGTCTCTGTGCTCAGAAGTCTTTGTGTTCTGACTGCAGGCAGTGCTGCTGTTTGAAGAGATGCCATTAAATCACGGGATGCCTTAATCTTTTGATTATTAATTTTTTATTTATTTTGAGGAAAATCAGGCTTCTATCTCTGTCCTGGAGAGTCTGAGCTGTGTTGTCAGAGGCCTGTGTTGAGCATCTTTTTTTTTTTTTTTTTTTTTTTTTTTTTTCTGGTGATAACGATCCAGGAGAGGTGATTATTTCACAAATGCTTTATACCTACTCTGGTATAATTCTGTAGGGTTATTGTAAATGAGTTTGCAGTCCAGGGTAGGAAGGCATCAGCATTGTGCATACTGCACTTCTCAAGTTTTCTTCTTCCAAGTTTTTCTCTTTGCAAATTCATTTAGAAGAGGGCTTGGATGTTCCTCCTTGCTCACCCATGCTCCGGACCAGTGCTGTTAGACAGAAGGAACATGGTTACCGTGGCACACATACGTGCCTGTGTGGGTACTGTGATTAAACTCTATTTTGGATGCTCATGATTGAATGCGTACATGGTATGGATAAATTAATCCTACCTTTACCAAGAACATCAGCAGGATGGTGTAGACACATGCATGAGGGATCATACCTGAAGTGGTTGTTCCTAGGGACTCAAGAGTCCGCGTTCTATAATTTCAGTCTTGTAAAGCACGCCATGTTTTCATGCCAGTCTGAATGCCCTTATCTCTAATCAAAAGAGAATTTTGAAGCAGGTGTGTAAAAACACAACATAAAAAAAAAATTACCACTGGGTGGCTTCTGTGTTTCTTGGTGCCTAAGAACTTGGCGTTACTGGAGCTAAGCCCTACGGTCTTCAGGTGTATGGAATAAATTAAACTTCTTCCAGTCCAGATAATTCTTGTTTTCTCACCAAATGCTTTTGCATTAGGGGTTATTTCCATGTGCTGCCTGGTGTATCTGAGATGCTAGAGGAGCATTTACCATCTCCTCCCAGACAGTTCTGGGTTACGGCTGTGTGCTGCGTGCATAAGGCAGGACATAGCTTCTGCATTCTCCCTACAGGGGGTGACAGCAATAATGGCTGTGGGGGAAGAAGAGGTAATTAGCTCCCCTGTCCTGGTAAAACCACTCAGTATCTATGGAAATTAATTCATCTTCTGGCTCCAGGGTATGAGCTTAAAATTAGACTGTAAGTAATGTTTTGTTCTCTTTCAAGTAATGAGGAGGAGCGGTCAGGATGGAGCATAAACATGAAAACAGTTTCGTGCTGGTGGAGTTGCAGTCTGCTGATTCAGGAGGAGGAACCTCCTCTCCTGGTGCGACTCCTTAATCAGCCGCTGCCAATGGCTGCCGTGCCCTGTCCTTTGGGTGGAATAACTCATATGCGTGATGACTGCTCTTTATAAAGTGAGTTTAGGAGCCTCTGGAGTGGGTGTCACTGCCTCATTAGGGAAATTGGGGGGCATGTGCCTGTTTTCAGGCATGAAGAGCAAGGCATGGTAGTCCTCATCCCTCTTCCCTGTGGCGCTCACAAACTAGCAGGAAATAAACAAGAATTGACTGGAAGAGCTGCTAGAAAAGTTCTTGCCACAAAACACGGCTCACTGAAAGGAAAAAAGTCAAGATTACAGTGAGGAATATCGTCTGCCTGGGTCTGTGTCCACAGGAGATAATCTGGGCAGATTAAATGAAGAATTTAAAAGCACACAGAGCACGCAGGCAGAAGGAAACAGCTTCAGTGTTGTTGACCGGAGAGTCTTTGTTACAACCAGCGGGGTTTTAATGTATACCATCTTCATATATACCAGCTGACCTTAGGGCCGCGTAGACGCCGATGGCTGATCTCACCTTATAATGCACACGGAGCATGTTCCTCGTTAAGAAGCACTGATCAGCACTAGTGTCTTATCTCCTTATCTTCTTTAATTTCACTTAATCTTCCAGAGCCTGTGGTATAAATTAATATCCTTAGTCCACAGGGTGCCTTGCATAAAGCATTTTTACATATAAATGGCACAATACATCCTGTAACAGAGATGTGATTCATAGGCTATTACATGTTAAATCTTAGGTGGAAGCCAGCTAACTAATTTATACAAAGTAATTAGATTCTGAATTAAATGCACAAAAGATTCCCCTCCCCCCCCTCCCTGCTTTGCTTTTTCTTGTATGAACTGAGAAGATGAGCTGATACTGGAGAAGGGGAAAGGATTGTTCCTTCTCCATCACCCCGTCCTGATGCCTGCTAGGCAATCCGGTGGGACAGGCTAAGGGAAGATTAGTAGAGATGGCTCCATCCTTGCGTGGCCCCACTGGGACTGCTCACCGAATGAGCTCCCTTCCAGAAATTACTGACTGCGCTCAGGCCTCTGGGGGGACTGTTCCTTCTCGCAGAAATATTTTACATTTGTGTTTGCATAGATTGCTACGACAGTGTAACATGTTTCATTGATGTACAGGTAGAGAACAGCCAAAAGCAATAAAATAAAGCCCCCGTTCGTACTCTTCTACCCCCTTGGTCCACCCCAGCCCCATCCCCTGGAGCACGAGTTCATTCCTTTGCTCATCTTGGTGTGGAGGTATCAATGGGAGGAGAGTTACGACAGCTCGGTGGGACCTTGGCTGACACCACCTCGGGGATGGATACCCCCACCAAGCTGTTGGTGACTGCTCCGGCACCATGGAGTTGCACCAGCTTGTGGCCGGGTTGATTTCGGCCGTCACCTCTGTGCTACATGCGTGCTGGAAGCTGAGCCCTGGCTGAAGATGGTTTCAAACCAAGCTCCATCCCCCAGCTTGGATTTGCAGATCAGAGTCCACCAGAGTCCAGCTTTGGGGCTGCTGGGGAGGAAGGTCTGCTTTTGCCACCAGTACCTTCCTGTTAGAGAGCGGATAGCAGTGTTTTACACTGGGATCTTTAGCATTCAGGGGCGGTAATGCAGATATTTAACCCCCAATGCTGTCTTGTCCTAACTGCAATTTCAAAAACTCCAGACCAGTCTCCCCAGCCAGCCAGCCTGGGTATTTTTAGCTTGGTTTCCCAGGGAAACATGGTTTTATGTGGCTGCTGTATCCTCAGATTTGACAGTGAGAGAGAGAGGTAGCAAAGATCAGTCTAGAGTTTCATGAAAATCACTCATTTTGATTAAAGAGACAAATTCTAAAGTCCCTGCGCAGCCAGAGGCGGGGGAATTCAGCCATCCTCCATCCCACTGGGGAGTTGCTGCCTTGCTGCTTCATCAACCCACCAAGAAAAAGAATCACAGCATGGAAATGCAAAGCTGGCTGTGAGGGGAGGGCGCTGAGGGACAAGGCAGTGGTGTACGGAGTGCAAGGCGTGTTTTGTTGGGGTTTTATTTTTTAGGAAAGCAGGCTGTAGTCGTTCCTCTATAGAGCATCTTGCTTGGTGGTTTTAATGGAAGCATAGAAGATGCTTTTGGGGTGGCCTCCAGGCAGCGTCTGCTGAATGGATCCTGTTTTTTGGGTTGGGGTTTAATGTCAAAAAGGGGAAAGGAAAGCTATTTTGGTGCCTGAACCCAGTGACCCTGGGCTGCTGCAAACTTTTCAGCTACATGTGAGATAGATACATGGGCACGGGGCAGGGGGTTGGTGTTAGCATCCAAACCCAAACAGCGATGCTTCCTCCCAAGAACTTTTGAAGAGGGTAAAATGGGTGAGTAAAACACTTCATGAATTCATCACAGCAGCAGCCAGCCCATGTTATGGTTTTCCTTGAGAGCGTGTCAGTTTGAGGGTGACACAGGAGAGGTTCTCAGGTTTCCCACAGTCAGTTTCCCACCATAGGCACGTGCTGCCATGTCTCAACTCAAGCATGAAGCGGGATTTTGAAGTAGACTGAACTGGTAGACAAGAGTGGAATTAATTTGCTAAAGCAGAGATGTTTAGTGCCATTCTTTTAAATGTCTTGTGGTACGTCAGGAATCTGCATAGGGCTGGTAGGTGGGAGACAGGACCTAAAGGAGACTTGGGCCTTTCTGCAGTGGCAGCTGGAGGCAAGGGGATGTACCCTACCATCTTTAAAATGGCACTAGAAGCCTGTGTTTAGTACCTTAATTCCACCATCCATCTTCATATCTGAGCAGAAGTTATCTCCACCAGTTTTAACTGACACTACTTTGGGGCAAGTGGACTAGGGATGCCATTTCCCAAAGTGTTCATCAGCTCCTTATATTTGCTTTAGTTGTACGCTTGCAGTTTGGAGGCATATGTGTTTGCCCAGCTGCTGGTCTGGGTTGAGTTTGGCTCAATAGAATTAGTTTGCTTAATAATAAGGATTTACATAAAGACTTTTGAATGTTGATAGTCCTCTTGCGTCTCTCCTACAGTTCCACTGGTACTGCATCTTGCAAATTGGCCAGGAGAAACCATGAACAACAAGACGAAGGAGCAGGACACATGCAGATAAGCTGAGAACAGGGCAGAAAAAACAGCTTGGAGGGAGTATGCTATAAAGAAAGTTTAGACTAGTCCAGTCTTGATACCTCACTGTGACTAAAGTGGGACTTAAGTTCCCCGCTTAACTCCACGCTGAACTCGCATACACATTTGCAAACAGTAGATGTTGGGGAAATGCCACGTCATGCTTGACAATGAATAACAAGTATCTCCCACTGGTGTGAAGGTACCTACTGCAGCTGGAGGCTGAGCAGCTGAGTAATTGCACGGGGAATGATTAGTGCTGATGACTCCTCTTGGTGCTGGGGGCTTCAACTTTACTTTTTTTGCATGCACGCTAAGCTGAAAAGGAGTGCAGCTGGTAGCAACGGCTCAGCAGGAAAATCTGCCTCTCCGAACTGCCAGCAGCGTCTGTGTGCCGGGACCTGCAGGACCCGCAGGGGAAGCGAGGCAGGGTGAGCTGGAGATTGAAGGGCACGAGGCGTTGGGTGCCCCGGTGTGCGCGAACCGGGAGTGGCAGGACTTGTTTAAATGCTAGGACTTGTTTAAATGCTGGTTTAGGGAACTGTGGGACACGCAAGAGGAAAAGAGGAGGTGTGTGTTTTCTGTGCCCAGTCTGAGACAGAGGCAGAAGCCACTGCCATCGCTGCCTACAAGCGGTGTTGGTGGGGTGCAAGATGTGAGAAGCCTTGATGCAGATAATGAGGTGCACAAGGCAAGGTCATCACTGCTATTCCTGTCTAAGCTGTTGCCATATATTTACCTTTAATAAAATGGAAATGCTTTTCTGTTTATGAAATTTGAGATACCTGGTATGATTAATGACTCTGAGGTTACACCAAAACTCTGCTACCACCTCTTCTAGCTGTGACTGCCAAGCCTGAGCTGCTTCTCATCCTTCCACCTGGCCATGAGCATGTGCAACCACCAAGCAAATCTCCTTCTCTTAATGACCTTGCTGCTCTTAACCCTCTGCAATTGGCAATGCTGTACCATGCTAATGTGTGCTAGCAGGAGCACAGGGGATAGAGTCAATAAGTGATTGGGGATGTATGGCTTTAAAGAAGTTAAAATTCAAGATATTCTTGTAAGTCCCCAATATTTCATCTTCGGAGCCAGGTAGCTGTAAATGTGGGTGCATGCGCTCCCAACAGTTAATGGGTGCACCTGTAAGTTAGGGAGTTTTGCTGCTGAACTCACATTTGAACCATTTGTCTTGCCCACGGGATTACGGCGTGTTTTGTTCCTATTTATGTTGAGGAAAATAGCAAAATTAATTAACATTATCTGAACAAGGGGAGGTTAGTGCTGGTAGCTCAGTGTTTATAAATTCCCTGGGACGCTAAATTCGTCGTGTAGGGTAGACTGTTCATGCAAGTCGCATGTCAGTTATGATCACACATCTTCTATAGCTAATAGCAATGTATTCACGTTGTTGTACACTGGTAGTTATAGCTAAATATAGAGTGTGAAATGGCAGGATGGCCAACACTGACCTAGTTTTGGGGTTCGGTGCGCTTTGTTTTTCTTTTTTTAAAGACTTAGTAAAAGAGATAAAAGTTGTCTGCCTGTCAGCTTAGCTCCTAAGGGATGCTCTATTTGCAAGAGGTTATCCCCCAATAAGCCAACTTCCTTTGGGTTTGGTTAAAGAATTCAGCCCAGTTTTTGCTCAATGCAAACTTAACTGCAGATGGAAAGGAAATTTGTTCAGTGATCCTCTGTCCATTTCAGAGTTCACCCAGTGTTTTTCTTTCTATACGTGTAAATCAGCTTAAAGCCTTTGTCCAAAGGAAGAACCTAAAGTATCTGGGTATGTTACACAGCTTACTGAGCTGGTTGGTGCCAAGGTCTGACCACTTCCATTTAGCCTAGCCCAGGTGCAAGAGTTTCTGTAGCAAAACCCGAGATCATTTACTGCGCTTGCACGGTTTCTGCACTTTAATCTGTCATAGTCCATGTTTTGCTTTGTTGTTGCTGGCGGGGAGGTTACTGAGCTGCTCTGGGACAGCCCCCAAATGGGGGTCCACAAAGCCCCGGTAGATACTCGAGTGAGCCAAGTCGCGGAGCACCTGAGCCCCGGGGTACGCAGCCGTGAGGGTCTGCTCACACAGGGAGTGTTGGATGCTTGGAAATGAATTCACTTATAACTTTAAAGCTTATTAACCCAGAGCAAAATATTCAGTCCTGGGTCAGAGATGGTTTAGGAATGGTAAGGAGAGAAGGGATTAAGATGTAAGCCTGTAAAAGGCACCTTACAGGTTCACGTTGCATTTGGTTTTTTACTTAATGGAGGCTGTGCTTTTTAACAGAGGCATCCATCACTCCTGGCAGCAGAACAGATAAAACCAGGTTCCCTAAGGATTGGGTCCTTTCCTTCTAAATACCATCACTGTTGGCATAACAGCTGATTCCTCCTCTCTGCTCGTCCTCCCACAGCAACCTCCCAGGCAAGAGACGGCACATAATGTGGCCAGTGCAGAGAAATACATGTGCTTTCTTGACAGCAGCCAGCAAAAAGGACATGGAAGGGCTGAGTTTGACTTGCCTTTCCATCAGTTAGGTATTTATTTTGATATCTCTGGCAGTTAAGTTTTCACTTAATTTATTTATTAGTCTCTCTCTTGGTGTCAGACTTGGGGGCAGAGTGGGGACAGACAGATGGACAGGCAAGCACGATTGTACCAGCAAAGGTAACCAGGCTGAAATGCACCTTCTTTCTCAAAAAAACAAAATTATATTTCCTCTTTAAATCCCAAGCCACCCAAATATCAAATGTCAGTGGAGGGGAATTTGGGAAGGAAAAGGTTAAATATACAACAGCTTTTTGGGTCTTTTACCAAGAGCTTATTTTCAGCCATAAACTTTCAGGGGAAAGTTTGTGACTTTCCTCTGCGCTTATAAAAGGTCAGCTCCCCTCCCAAGCAGTCCTCTGTGCAAATCTCTGCTACAAAGTCCTGCTCCCAGTTTGAGCCTTTGCCAGCCTTACTGTAGCTGCCCATGTGTGCTCTGCGATCCATTGTACCCTCACCCTTCCCAGAACATCCTCATGGTGAATTGCGATGGGTCAAACTGAATTCCTGCCTCATAGGTCTTGGGCTGCTGCATAATTTTCCCTGTTGTTCGAATGGACCGTCACTCACAGTGGGCTTATCTCCATTTCTCAGAGCAGTGACCTGACCAGACTTGGGGACCTGGGCATCCAGGCTGGGATTTCAAATGACTTAGCGGGTATAAATGTTGGGGGAGATGGAGGGTTGAAGCTTTGTAGAGTGGAAGGGACTTGCTGTGAAGGGGACAACACTCAACTCTTTAAAGGCTTTGTGCCTTCCATTTATGCGGACAACTGTCTTGAACATCACATTTCACTCCTCCATGCCAAAAAAGCTGTGCCGGTACAGCTGTGTCTATATAAAGAGTATTTTTTCAGCACCACATCAGTCCCTTTGTGAATCTTCCCACCTCTTGCTGACAGCTATTCCTGGGTAGGTTTGTATTTAGTCTAAGCCTTACTGAACTGAATGCCTCCACAGGCTTTGCTCTGGGTTAGCGAAACAGGTTTAATTAAAATGGAGTTCTTCTGTGTCTAGACAGGTTGTGACTGCAGGTGGGTTTCATTGTGTAGACAGTTAGTGAAGGATCTTCAGCCGTAGCTTTGCTTGGGATGACACACTCACCCTGTCTCATTTGAGGTGTGCCATGCTTTACCCAGACACTGTTGAAAGAGGGCTAATGGGCTTTGTTTTGCTGTTTCATCTGAAGCTCTGTCATCCTCCTTGTTTCATTTCCAACAGACTCAGAACTGCTTTTTCAAGGTACTTGCCCAGCTGGAATACCCCTAAATATGCATAAAGTCCCAAGTCACTTCTTCACATATTTCCATAAGCGAAGCACACCAGAATGTTTAAGCAGGGGCTGTATAAATTTTTAAACTAAGGTAACAAACCAAGGAGGAGGTGGTAGGTGATGAAATGAAGGTGAGGAAAGAAGCAAATTAGATCCCTGATGTATAGCTGCCCTTTCTCCAGCTTCTGAGGCATCCTTACTGCTAATGACTTTGATTGCTTTGGCTGTGTCAGCTGAAACACCTTTAGTTGGCCGGTGTCAGTGGGTGTTGTCACTGTTGATGGTAGCAATGACAAGGAAGAGATTGGGTTGTTTTCAGACTACAGGTATGTACATGTGATTATGCATAGCACTGTCTGCTGGTATTTCCAAGTCATTAATTTCAAAAAGGGAAATAAAGCGATTTTTTTCCGCATAGTAGTTGAAAGGCAAAAGCCTTTCTCCGCCCAAATTCTCCCTTCGTGCCCCGAGACAGTGGCCATTTATTATATGGAGTGAGCCACAACCAGCTTTCATCCTGTGACCCACTAGGAGGTCATACCAAGTGATGCTTGCCTGTCTTGGATTTAAGACCAACGTCTTCAATTTCTTTTCCTAAGATGCAGGACAGTTTTATCATCAGCTTGGGCTCCTGTTCATCTCTGTTACCTGATTCATACCAGGTGAGCACAAGGGCAATGTTATACGGAGGAATTTTATTCACAATTACGGTGCGTTGTGCCTGGCTGTGGCTTGCAGTGCTTCCTCTGAGATACGGAGCAGTAGAGCCATTTCTTAAATTATTCAGAAAATATTTTTAAACAATCTGTTGTTGATCTTACCCTATATTGTAGGTAATGATACAGAATATCAATAAACCTGTTAATTAAATTCACAAGCTCTTTTCTAAGGAAAGAGGAGGAGATGCAAAGGGAAGTGCCTGGAGTGCAGGGTTCGTGCGAGGTTCCCTGTGTCGGCAGCCTCTCTGCCAGACTGACGTGGGGTCAGTGCTCCTGAAGTTTTGCTTCGCTCGCCCGTGTGTAGGCTGGGAAATTCTGACATCATCAGCTCATCTCTTTCCAACTCGCCCGGGACTTTTATCCCTTTTGGCATCCCTGGCAGGTTGGTTGCCAATGATGTGTTATTGCATCTCCTGCTTGAGTTCAAAGGAACTGGGTTAATGAGCATGAAGCAGTGAGCAGAAAGTCAGCTGTCAAATTATATTGGCGCTTGTTTGCTACCTACTAAATTTCCCACTTCATCCGTCTTTGATCCTTGTGATGCAGGCAATTAAATACAGCAGCAATAAACATAGAAAAACCTATGGCAACCTTACAAGCTAAGTTTAGTCCTTCTCTTTTGTATTACATGGTCTTCAGATGAGGCTAGAAACTGTATGAGAATGAGGAGGTAGGGGAGGGAGGAGACACAAAATTAGTGCAAAACCTTTTGTCTGGGGAAACAAAATGGAGATGGAGAGAGGCTGTAATATCCTAAAATCTTCGGGTACTTCAGCAGGCATGGAAAAGAATCAGCAGCACAGTCTTGTCAGAGGAGCAGCGGCTCGGGAAAGCTGCTCAGAAGGACAGCTAAATCAGAAGTAATTGTAATTGACAGCTTCGGCTTTCACGCTACTGAGCAAGATCCTGAACTGGGGCTCACACGAGATGCTGCTTTTGTCTGGAAGAGCAGGATCAGGGAAACATTGTTGGAGCCCCGCTGGTGGACAAATAAGGCTAAAAAAGGAGATTCTCTCGACTGCTATCACATCGTGTGGATGATGGCATAGGCCTTTCTTTGGAGAAGAAAAGGGACGCTCTCTCCATCTGTTGCTGGAACAACATGCACGATAGTAGAGACCTAACCCAAAAATCAATCACTTGCTTTCAAGGTGTTTAAATATTAATTTGAAGAGCATCCTCTACCAGGAATGGGGAGAGAGGCACAAATATATCGGGGAGTTTTGGGACAGCAGCCACCCAGCGGCTGCATCCTCCAGCAAACTACCCTGCAGCATTTCTGCACAGGCTGTAAGCAATACTGTGCTGCAAGGTTGGCCCCAGGAGTGTTTAGCGAAGGAGTGCCAAAAATGCTGTGCGCAGAAAAAGCCAGGGAGCTGAGGCTGCTCGTCAGTGTGAGACACGCTGCCCTTGCTGACAGGCTGCCTTTCAGCTCCCGTGTTTGGCTTGGAAAGGGCTTTCACCAGCATGCGGAAAGTAGCACGCTAAAGCTGTGCCATGTCAAATTTTAAAATTCGCTTCTGAAGAGAAATGTCTGACGAACTTCTGGTGGGGTGTTTTCATTTCGAGCCGCTGACAGCGTCCACATCCTGTACTTGGTTTTGCTCCGTGTTGTCAGTTGAGCTCCAGAGAGTAGGAATTAGAGGTCAAGGTCTGGCTGAAAGTAAGAATGATGATTGAGGGCATCTTAATTGCAACTCCTGACTTAATTATTCTTCTTTAGCATCATGAAAAATATTCAGGGAGCTTGTGGAGTTGAGCACATCCTGTAACTGCAAGTGTTGGGAAAATATATTTTTGCAAAGAAAGGCTGTTCTGTTCTCCCATGACTCAGGCATGGTGATTTAGAGCACAAATAGAAATGATACAGCAGAGAGAAGATGTTTCCTTGGTAAGGAGGGTGACGGTGGGGGCGTGCTGCAGTTTCATATCCTTGCACATTAAAGTATAAAATTTTTAGCTTATGCAAATGTTTTACTTCCTCCTCATATGGCAGCGGTAACTTAACTGATCCCAACACCGGAGATGATACTATCATAAACTCTTCTGATCTAGTCAACAAGATGCTAGCATGCACTTGAACGCTATTAATAATCTTAACTGGCAAGGATCTTTATCTGTAAAATGGCATAATATTCATTACATCTTGTATTTGTAATGGACCGGTTATTAGAATGTACATATGGGATTTGCTCTTAATATTTTGGATTGAATCATCTTTCGCAGCCTTGACTCAACTCAGCGTGGAGACAGAAGCTGCACTGCGCAGACGCTGGGTAAGGAGCTGCTGCCGTCCTGCCTGCAGCCTGCCTGTCCTGCCTACAGTCTCCCTGACTCCATCTCCTCTTTAGCATAAGCATTACAGCATTTGTCCTTTCTACCTGGCTGCAGCGATGTGTTGGTATGTCCAATGCATTCCACTGCAGTCCTCGCTGTGCTCAGATTAATTTAGAGAAGTGTGAATTAAGGTACCCTTAACTGTAAATACAAATTCAAGCTTTTTTTTTTTTTTTTTTTAAATATTGTAGAATACATTACTCAGCTTTATTAACTCTGCAAACACAGGACTTCACTCCCTGGCAGTTAAACCTTGGCAAGCAATATTTTTCTCCAAGTAGCCCAGCGGGTTGGACGGCTGCTGCCTGCCTTGGGAGCGATCCCCCTTGCCTTGACCCACCCCAGGAGGGGAGCAGCCCCCCGGGATCACCCACAGGGTGCCACAGGGAGAGGGATGCCTGGCAAGGATCTCCTTGCGGGGCAGCCAGAGCATCTTTTGTTTCATCCTTTCTAGGAAATGGCTGGAGCAGAGCCAGCAAGGAAGGGATGGGAAGGGGGAACGGGATGGGGGGAAAGCCTGGGCTGGGGATACAGATGTGCAGTGAGGCTCCCCCAGCGAAGAGGAGGGCAAGATGGCGATCCTTTGTACGCTGAATGCCGGACAGATGCGGTGGCACGGGCTGCCCACACTTGATTGGGGGTGACAGTAATTACGGGGCCAGCAAGGTCCCCTGAGCGGGGGACGGTTACCATGGCTACAGCAGCATCATCTCAGCCACTCGCTGTCACACGGCGTTGCTGATTTAATGAGTTCATTACCAAGTCCTCAATAATAATAATAATAATAATAAAAAAATGGCTCAGTGGCGGTAGGGCTCACAAAGACCCTGGTCAGCGGTGGAGGGGCCGTGGGGTCACTGCTGCCCCTTTCTCCACGCAGAAGCCACGCTCGGGTTTCCCGGAGCAGGGAAGGGGAGGAGGAGGAGGGCGATGGAGGTAACCCGCCTGTGTCCTCGTGGGCTGGAAGGGAGGGCATTTTCTCTTATTTTTAGCACTGTGTGCTTCAGTACGGCGTGCTGGATAGAAACCCGTAACATGAAAATTACTCAGTGCTCTGAAAACTCCCCCTCATCATGTGCAGCTGCGGTGAGTTGATGGAGGCTCTTCAGACCATACAGAAATGGAGAAATAGCTCCAAAAAGCCCATTTCTCACAAGTATCAGGAATTTGGTTATTTCTTTCGCAGTGTGTGATTTAACAACAAAAGTTATCTCGCTTCTCAGACTACAGCCAAGCTTTACCCATGGCTCTAAGTCTGCGCAGCACCATATGATATGGTAATGTACAGAGTAATTTTCCATACTGAGCCTCACCATAGGGTTAAAGCATCCTTTCCAATTATTGTAATATTTCTCTCCCTTCCTATCCTGTAATATTTTCTCTCCCTGCCTGGCCAGAGCAAAAGCAGGGGAGACAAATGTATTTCTGCAGAGATGAAGGTTAAATTTTTATAGACAGCTAAATCTTTTAACACATGGAGACAATAACACTATCTAGTTAAAAATAAGCAAACTCCTCCGCCTTAGTTACGTGGCAATTACAGAAAAGATACATTTACTGGAGCACTCAGCTGCAATTTAAAAGTAAAATTAAAATTTAGTTCTGTTTGTCTGGTTTGACAAGATTTATTGAAGTCTTTCATTATGTGGCAGGTTCAAGAAAACCTCTCTCCAAAGTACACATACAATTTAGAAAATGAAAGCCCGAAACAGTTTATTATAGAAGGTGGGTTGGACTTTGTAAGGCTCCTACATGAACATATATAATCTTGAACATTTTAGATATTTTTTTGCTGAAGCTATTAAACTCTTGGCATACAAACCTATTATTAAAACAGTGATTTTAGCCTAAGACAGGATAAATACTTTGAAGTCTATTTAATTGACTTATTTAACTTCAGAATTCAATCTCAGGCCTAGGACTAAAAAGAATTTAATTCACAGATTTTCCCTCCTGCACGTTTGCATGCGCCTGCTTCTTGAATGTCAGGGAGCTTTAGGAATGGGCCCCTGCAGGGTGGTCTCGTACCCAGCAAAGTTACAGCATCTAACAGCAGGTTGTGGTATATGAGAGTATTTCTCTTTTTTTTTTCTTGTGTTACAAGCTTCGAGGTGGAAATGTTTTCCTTCCTGGTTACTTCCGTTGCATCTCGTTCTCTGTAACATCCTTGTTGCGGCAACGCAGAGTATTCCCTTGCCTCATATTACGTCTTCATTGAAGGGTTCACTCAAGAAATAGATGTGAGTTCTGCATCCACCTTTGCGTTCGGCTGATATGTCTGCAAAGGGGAAATTGCTGCTCAGATAGAAATTGAAATCTATTTTTAAACAGTCCATGCTATGTTTTTATCTTCCTGTCATTATTTTTTTCTCCCATTCGTGTTACTGTGTCTGCCTGCGTTATTTTCACATCTAATGACAGATACCCCTGTTCTTTTTGGACCTGGTGAAATACTGTGGTTTTCCTAGGTGATTTTCTCTGTCCCTGCAATTAACTCCGCAGGTTTGATTTGACGTGCAAGTAAAACTACATGCCGAGATGAAAGCAGCTGGCACATCTGCCAGAAGAGAAGTGATGCAGTTTGGATGCATCGTAATTCCTCTCTGCAACACTTGCAGTTGCAAGCCTGAGCTCATCACGTGTTGGTGTGGCAAGACAAAGTACAGGTAGTGGTGGTCGGACTGGGCTGCCTAAATAAATAGCCCTGGTAGCCTTTCAGATAGGCCAGTGCCAGGGAACATTTCTTGGTGGAAGGTACTTCCCCAGCAAAGTTTCCCAGGCTGCCTGAGGTTACGCCAAATTCTTTTTTCATTTTTTTTCTCCTCTTTTGGACAGTGCTCAAGTTATTCCCCATCACTGTGATCTCTTTGCGTTATTGTCGTGCCCAGCTTTGGAATTTTTTTTTTTTTATTTCCCAGAAGAAGATTTGGGTAGGACTGCACCTGCATGCTCCAGCTCTGTTGTGGCTCTGGGGTGTATCTGCCTCCAAGCTCGGCCCCATCAACCCGCATTACAACAGTACTGCCCCTGACTTTCCCAAGACACGCAGCGTGGGATGAGCTGTAGGGGCTTACTCTGTGCGTGAAGAACACCAGGAGTCATCCATCGCGTTTCAGAGCAAAATGACCCCTCTGAGTAAACCCCCAAAATGAAGCTTTTGAGAGATCAGTGGCCAAAATCTGTTTGGTTTCCCGCCAGGGTCTCGTCTAAGTAGAGTAGCGTTTGAGAACACGCAGTAGATTATTTTACCTTGGATATTCAGGCATTTGCTTAGCAATATTGTGCATGAATATGTAAAAATGACCAACTGTCCATTTGCTGATGCAAACTGAAGGTCAGCTGGTCAAAACAGGATCCTGAACTTCCCAGAGGAAGCCTGTTCACGCTCCCCCCCTTCCCCAAAATACTGCATGTAGGAGCTGGGGAAGTACAGTGCTCAGAGCTAATATCAGTTAGGCAGGTAAGAAAAGTCTGAAATTTATTTCATATTGTTGTTTTTAAATTTCTGCTGGAAAGAAGAATAGACTGTTTCACGTGTACACAAAAGTACGTGCAGGATACCCCCGCTGAGTTGAATTTGGCAGTGTTGGCTTTGCCATGTGCCAAGGATCAAGGTCTGATGTTTTCTTTCCCTCTTCCCTTGTGAAATGTAAACCCACATGGATGATCACTGATATCCTCGGGGTAATCCCACAGGGAGCTGCGGCTGATGTGGTTGACACTGATAGAACAACCTTGGCTCTTGGAATTTGAGACGGTTGTTTGAACTGTATGAATATGGCATATAGGTTCTCTGCATTAATATGATAAATATTAATTGTCAGCATCGAACAAAATGATGGGATAATGTAGAGTCCCCCTTTATAATCCTTCAGCATTAGGAAAGGCATGTTGAGGAAATGTTTTCTTCTCTCCAGTGTCTTTGTACATTTTTAGCTAAGTGGTATCTTTGGGGTAATATAAATTGAAACACAGCAAGACTTGCAGGTAGAGCTGTGAGCTCGGCGAGCTGTTTCTGACAGCACAATCAGTGCAGCTTTTGTGGTGCAGAAACCTCCCAGCAAATTAGGAGTGAAAAGCAAAAAAAGCCAGCTGGCCGTGAATGGCGTGAGGTTTGGGGGGTTTTGCTCCTGCTGCTGCTGCTCTTTTCAAACAAATGTTAATTCTCTGATAGTAGACTTCTAGTGTTTCCACTGTGAGTTATTCCTTCAGCATCCCAACCCCGAAAATAGATATGTGTTAGGGCCACGTGAGAAACGGCTGGGGTTGGGGAAGTGTTTGCTGCAAACTTGGCTGTGAAGCTGCATGTTGGAAAAACTTCTCCTGATTCCCTTGCCTCCAGAGTTACAACCGTGGACTCCTGGGCTGCTTCAGGACTGAGCTTTCCCAATATCAGTTTTCAGCTAAATTCTTTTCTTTGGAGGCATCAACTTCTTTTTATCAGAAGAAAATATGGAGACGGCCCCATAGCCAGCAAAGCTGTGAATCAGCAGCAGGAGAAAGCAAGTGAATCCCTCTCCCCATCGCAGGGTCCCAGGCACAGAGTTGTGGCTGAACCATCATCGTAAGTGTTTCACAGCTCTTTCAGGTGCTGTCTGCTGGGAAAATCTGCTCCCAGTCTGCATTGAAAAGACCCATGCTGAGACAGTGAAGGCTGCTGGAGGTCCTTCCCCTAGGTTATGGTACCCTGGCACGTATTGCTCGCTGCAGCCATTGGGTTCAAGCACACTACTCATGTCTCACAGCTCGGGCTGGCGTTCAGCTTTGGGGATTGAGGAAGGTGGGTGAGGTCAGTCAGAAAGTGGAGGCACCGAGGTCATGGATTGTGAAACAAAAACTTCCCATCTTTCAAGCAAAACACTTCCAGCTTAGTTCACCTCAGTGAGTGTTCTCTACTGAAGCTTTTGCTTCTTCAAAGCACAAGTCTGGAGCCCAAGGCTGATGGGGAGTGGCTGGGGGAGCTGGGGGTGTTCAGCCTGGAGAAGAGGAGGCTGAGGGAAGCCCTTATCACTCCCTACAACTGCCTGACAGGAGGGGGGAACCGAGGGGGTCAGGCTCTGCTCCCAGGGAATGCGCAACGGGACGAGGGGAAACGGCCTCAAGTTGCACCAGGGCAGGTTTAGGTTGGACATTGGGAAAAATTTCTTCCCCCAAAGGGTTGTCAGGCACTGGAAGGGGCTGCCCAGGGAAGGGGTTGAGTCCCCATCCCTGGGTGGATTTAAAAGCCAGGCAGACGAGGTGCTTAGGGCCAGGGTTGGGATGGCAGGGCTAGGGTAATGGTTGGGCTTGATGATCTTAAAGGGCTTTTCCAACTTAAACGATTCTATGATTCTATAATGCCTTTAGAAACCAGTGTATCAGTTCCTGACTCACTCCAAGGCTGATTTCTTTGGAAACTCTAAACCTTCTCAAGTCAGAGCTTGTGAAGTCAAGAGGGAATCTGTCAGGGCTCTTTGGAGGCAATCCCAAAGTGCTCTCCAGGATCGCAGGATAACAAGTAGAACTTGCACCCCATCTCCTTGAAACCTTGTGCTATGCACAAGGATAAAACCAGACTGATGCTGCCAACAAAACTGGAGGAAGTTAAACACAGTATCCAGTCTGATATCTTTAGAGAGAGATAATGCTGTGAAGATGCATGATTTGGGAAGTCCCTGATAATCATCTTCAAAGAGAAACAGTGGCACGTCATTTAGATCTGTGATCTCTCAAACCAGCAATCCACCTTCATAACAGTGTGCTCCTTCAACTTAAGGACGCAAAAAAAGCTCTCCTGACAATGTGACCAAGGAAATTCTGTGTATTTCTGAGAGGGATGATTGCTAAAGCAGAGTATTTACTCACAGTAATTACTTACTTAAAGGGGTGCTACTCACTTCTCCTGTCTATAGTTAAATGTAGAAAATGATGTGCTGAAAATGTTTTCACAGAAGAGCTACAAGAATGATTGAAAGTGCAGAAAACCAGACTAGGGTTAGCACTGGATAAGGTCAATCTATCAGTTTGTAGAAGATTAGTTTCAGAGTTGGGTTGATTGTTATCTATGAATACTAGACAGAAACATTCCTCCCTGCATATGCGATATTTGGCGCGGTTTCTTTAGGGCCATTGACACAAAGTCATGGAATCAGAGGAGCAGCCGTGGTCATATCTGAAATGAGATGTTCCTGTTTCATTTCTTGGTCTTCCAGCCTCAAAACCATCCAGTATCACAGTCTGACTGATGTTCAGGTGAACGGACAGGGACAGGGAATGCCAGCCAGCCCTGAAGGGGTGATAATCTCCCTGAGGAACCTTGGGGCAAAACTTCAGAACGATTTTTTCAGGTCATTCAGATAAGATCTACCTCCTAGTGTGTTGAGAGATGGTGACAGAGGAAAGGTCTTTGAAGTTTTCAGGGGGTGGTCAGACCAAGGGGCAGGAGAGGGGAGGCTGGGGACTAAGAAGCCTCCTAGGTCCCAGGAGAACCCCAGTTGTCAGGCCCCCAGCAGTATGGATATTTGGCATGTTTGGGCTCCCTTGCTCTGTCCTGATAATCCGCTGTGGTAACTTTGGCAATTGGTGCTCTCCTTTCAGCTGAAGAGCCTTCATTTGACAGCAATTAACTGCTGCAGTTTCCAAAGTTGCATTTACAAGGGTCTTGGGAGGAGCCACCTTCTTCTACTTGCTCCAGCACCAGCTCTCTGCAAAGACCTTGGCACGGAGGTATAAAACCAACAAAAAACCCCCTTCTGTTCTGCTGGGCCAGGATGTGCTTGCTGCCTTCCCAGCTGGCAAGTGCCACACGGAAGCAGAAATGTTTTTCAAGAGATCAGTCAGAAACATGGAATTTCCCATGGAAATATCATGTGTCCAACACCTTCGATGGAGATCTAGGAAAAGTTTTTTCATCTGAATTTGGACTGGAGTCCAAATTTGGGCCTGTCAATTCTCTGATGATCTGCAATCTTGATGGGAAGGAATATTGTGGGGGTGAGCAAAGCAATACTGGTGTTACTTGCATGATACTGGTATTACTTACACAAGTGCTGCAGTCACCAGCAATGAGGTTTTTATGCCAGCCACTGCTGCACACAGCGAGGACTCCTGGCCCAGATGATGACAATAAACTGGCTGGTGCACATTGCCAGCGAACAGCAAATCTCCTATGAAAAGAGAATTTGCCAGCATCTGGGTACCAACAACCTTCACTTCTCCTTAAACTGTAATATCCTTATTTTCAAATATTTGTGTTACTAATCTGCTCTTTAGCAAATCTGTAGCTTTCAAAAGGCCTGTGCTGTATTGATGCTGTCTCAAATGCCCTTTGTCGCTTGGTCAGGGCTGGCAAGAAAACCGGACACACGACCAGTGTGCAAAGGCGGTGATGACTTGGCTGCGATGCTCGGGTGCCAGTTCATGCACTTGGCAGGAGGTAGCTTTGGCCTGCAGGAAAGAGAAGAGCGCTATCTGTCTGGGATAAACCCCAGCAATGCTGCATTACAAAAAAGCCCTTTGGTTTGCCTTTCAAAATGGAGTCGGTGGAGAAGAGCTGTCACTGCACGAGAGGCTGGAGCACAGGGTGGAAGCGGGAGATTCAATGGAGCTTCAGGTCATCTTTGGAAGACAGGGAGAAAATTGCCCTTGTTTTTTTCTCTGGCATCACATGAGCAGTTTCAAATTCGCTGAGCATGAGCAGAGGGTGAGTTACTCCACACTGGCATCCATTGGTTGACCAACACTCATCAGATGGCAAGGGTGGAGAGCATGGGGTGGTAGCCACATGCTGTGCCTGGCCCCTGCCCCGTCGCTCGTAGCCCTCCTTCCCACGACACTCCAAGCTTTTTGCTATCCACTGCTCCTTTCTCATGCTGTCCAAGAACCACATTCGCTCTTTTTTTAAAAAAAAAACATCTTGTATGTGAGCGTGGTGCTGCACTCACCTTGAACAGGCATAAAAACAGATTCACCTGAGCAGCGTCAGAGCCTTGCAGAGGCACTTGCTTGGCTTTGTGCCTGGTTTCATTTTTACTTGATAAAGAAGCTACTTGAGCTAAATCAAGCTGCTGTTAAACCACATAGCCAGCTCTGCTTTATCGCTTTTCAAAATAGATTTTGGTTACAAGCTTAGCTTGACGCTTGGGTTAAACAACTCCGGCATCTGGCGAAGGCAACAGTGCTGAGCATGAGCGTGCCTGCTCTCCCCTACCTTCAGCAGCTGTCTGGCCAAGGTTTTTGTCACCCAAGGAAAGTTAATTTGGCTTCTGGGTATTGCCCCTTCACCAGCCCCCATTGGTTTGCACACCTTTGATCAGAGGGTGCAGCTGAACCAAGAGGCAGCCTCCTTGCTTTGCTCACGCAGCAGAGCTGCCGTCATGCCAACAGCCCTCCCGCGGCTCCCCCGGGTGCCTGGCAGCACAGATGAGTTTTCCAGCAATTCAGGAGGAAGGAAGTGGAGCAGTTAAATTTTATTGCCACCTGGGAAGCCACAGGATGCATCCTTGGGAGCACCGGTGAGGCAGAGGGTTGCAGCATCCCTCCAGGTATCTCAGGTGGGGCTTTGTGGTGAGCACCTGTGGCTGGATGAAGCTGTTCTAGATCCAAGTGCAAAACATTCCCCTTAATTCTGTGGTTTCCTGGCAAATTGTGCAAAGAAAAAAAGCTGACACACAGCAAGTGCTGCACCCTCTCTTTCTGTAGCCAGAGGCAGCATTGGCCATCAATCAGCATCGCTACAGCAATTTATTACTTGACATTTTATTAACAAGAAGCCCATTTATGACTTGAAAATGCTTATTCACAAAATCTGTTTACACTTAAGATTATATAAGGAGGCACACGCTGGATTGCCTTCACATGATCAAAACCTAGTGACTCATTAAATTTAACCTGAGCAAGCACTGAACCAGCACGTGCTTTATTAAAGCCGTCTTAATTTCCGATGGGCTGTTTCCCCTGCTGTGGCTCATGCCCCCAGTTTTCCAATCTAGATATCCAAGTGTTAATTCAATTTCTCATGTCTAATGGCACAAGGGCAGATGGGCTGGAATAGTCTGGTTTGGGATATTAAAAGTCATCTTTGACCTACAGAAATGGAAATTTGTTGGAAGGTGGTTTTTCTGGACTCTTGATTTACCAAAGGCATTTTGGCCCAGGTAATTAGCATTAACCTTGAGAGTATATGCTGCTTATTTTGAACATTTTCTACTTTTCCAAAGTAAAAAGCAGAAAGGTTAAAAGAATTTGAGAAGGTTGGATTTCAGCTGTATTTATTCTCGTCTGAGTTCAGTTTGTAAATATAACTCGAAAACTGCCAACAGTTGTTAATTGTTCTTGTTAATACTTTGGGAGCTGCCAGTGATTTTACTAAATCAAGTTGTTGATTTAGTAATCAAACTAATCACAGTACTTCAAAATTCTTTTAATTTGAAGTCACTTTAGATGCTGTGGAGTTAAGGAATCATGCTGCAAGCTTATTGTCAAAGGGGCTTTCTACCTACTTATAATTTTAAAAAACAGCGTTTTGATTTTGGTTCAGTAAAACCATAGAAAAACAGCAGTAAATCTCCGTGGCAAATTGGATGCGCTATTCTGGATTTTGAAAACAATTGAAATCGAAAGTATTGACTAGGCATTGGGTTAATTTAGGTTTTAATGATCATTTTTGTATAAGTAGTCTTTAAATCCCTCCTACAAAGCAATCAACACTCCAGAGGTAAAATTCCACCCCTAGGAATTGAGGAGGAGGCAGCTTTAAATAGCACAGCACCCTCTTCTCCCTTTTGTCTGTGTCCTTGTGCAACCAGGCAGCAGACAGCTCATCCTCTTTGTTTTTCATCTCCTTTGGATCCTGCAGATGAGAAGAGATAAAGGCATGAAGTAAAGGAAGGAGTCTCTGCTGTAGCCATCAGCCCCCAGGCTAGAGTTTCACCGGGAGGAGATGCCAGGGAGGAGATGCCGGGGAGGAGCTGCTGGCAATTCTCCAGCCCTCCTGAAGCTGAAGGCTCTGCCCTCAGGTTTGGAAGCACTTGGGTGTCCCTTTTTGCCAAGAGCCATGGCCATACCCTGCCCTTGCCTCCTTCGGTGACTTTCTTGGTTCAGGAGATGCTCAGGGCATCAGGGATGAGCACTGGCACATCCCTGCCCCTGGAGAGCACCATGGTGGCTGCCTCATCACCACAGTGAATCCATCAACTGTTTCCATTTTCCCACTCTATTGCTTTTTATTTTGTAGCGAGTCCAGGGATATGGGAGGTGCTCCCTTTCACAGCTGGCTGTGCCTCCATCCCAGAAGATGTGGAGTAGTTGTTCTAAAGATTTTCCATCCCATCCTGGCTCCAACATTTGCGGAGTGGGCAGGCTGTCAATGTCCAACAGTCTTGTGTCTGGAAGCCTTGAGGAAAATCTTAAATTCATCTGTGTTAGGATCAACATCTCCTTGTCCTGAAAGGTTGTGACATGGCAGCTAGTTGATGACAACAGCTTTTCACAAGTTGTCCTCTCCTGGTGCCTTCAGCCAGGGCTGGCCATAGCAGTTCAGGGGGCAGCTGGCCCTGAGCAGCGTCCCCAAGCCAACAGCTATAATAGGATTTGCTTGCTGCCTAGTGCTGAAGTTGGATATAATTTTCAAGTTGACCCCGCTTGGGATGGGGGCTTGGAGCAGGTGACCTTCAGCAATCCCCTCCAGCCTGAATTATTCTGCGAGCCCGTTTTTGGGGGGCCAGTGGTGAAAGAGCAGACCTAGCTGGGGCACCTCTCGCTTTCCAGGTCAGCCAGAAGCTGGGAGCACAGGGGGTAAATGTCCACATTCAGCCTTGGGTGACTGGCTCAGCCTCATCGATAACAGCTCTTCTGGACAGCTGAACAGTATCAACAGGCTGCAGGAACCGCTCATCCTCCAGAGCTGGAAAAAAACCTGTACCCAGTGAATTAAAAATGCCTGAAAAAAGCTGGAGAGATATCTCGGGCTTTCTTGCTGCCCTGAGAGAGCAGGGTAGCACCGACTGATCCTAGCAGGATTGTGCTGTTGAGGGTTTCAGATTCGTTGCAAGTCTTAGATCACCATAGGGTTTTTCCTTCCTGCCCTGCCCTTTGCATATAGAAACATGGAATTTTTGGAAAATCCCTTTTGCAGCTGTCACTCTGCTCATGGCCAAACCGCAGCCCATTGCTTGCATTTTGGTTTTTCCTTGTCAAATAAAAACAGAAAGAAAAAGAAAAAAAGCAGATTGAGATACAGTCAGGAGTGCTAGCAGGTGTTAATAACACCCATCTATAGTGCTCCACCCATAGAGAAACATACCCAAATAGCGCAATTCTTCAAAATGTGAGCCAGTTCTGAGTCTGTGGCCACACGAGTCTATAGGAAGGCTGGGTTTGGGTTGCGGTTTCCTCTGTGAAAGAGGACGCAGAGCAGCTGGGTGCTGGCGGAGAGCGGACACGAGCTGCCCTGCAGTTTGTCCAGCTTCCCCCCAGGTAAATGTCTGCACGACGGGAGGCTCCAGTTCTCCTCTCAAACTCAACTGGGAACGCTGGATCAGTAGGGCAGGTTGGGGATTTTGCAACAGACCGAGAGCAAGCATATAAAGATGGTTCTTGCTGTAATAGGAAGAGCACATGGATGCATTTGGCAGTGAAAATAAAGACTAATAGGCCAACACAAACTAATTGCATCCTTACTGTACTTCTGAGATTCTGCTCAATGACAGTGGGAACTAAAGAGAAACCTGTGATCCATATAAAACCAAGCGCTGTGCGACAGCTTCGGGTGCTCTCCTGTCCCGGACTGCAAATTAGAGACAGCAGTTAGCACTGTTCCACAGTAATATCCTGTCTGCTTCAGGGTTTTTTTCAGTTCCAAAAAGCAACTGGCTTCTTTTAAATTTATAGGGTATGCAAAGGGTTATTTTTTATTTGTTCATGGCTTTGAACAAATTATGTTTTCTAGTCCTGCCTTCTGTTCGTGAATATTTTTACGCAGGGCTGTGAGGAAGCTATGTGCCTGGCTGTCAAGCTTGTCTTTGGGGAGTAGAAAGGGTGTAAGTCAACCAGTAAGTCAACTTCTCCTTCCTCTGATCATTTCTTTGAATGTCTTATATCTTTTATCACGCAGAAGGGGACTTTGGCAGAGACGGGAACAGGAGCCCTGCCTCTCGTGCTGCCCAGCCCAATTTCATCCAGAATGCCTTTGAAATTTAATACACCTCTTCAATGTGCTTCTTACGCTGTTGTTAACAGCTGTCGTTGGACTGCTGGGCTCCTACTCCAGTGTACTCTGGAGAACAGTTTGTAAGTCGTTGGCCATGCTGTTGCTGGTTAACTTTCCATGTTAGACTGTTAATCATCTCCTGTTACCACTTGCTCCTTTATCTCAAGTGGAAGTTATCTCTGGAGCAGATCTTGAGTGTTTAGGGTTCAGTTATACAGTTTGTCTGTGCAAAGGAAAATGTGATAATTAGCCCGTGGTTACCCACGGAGCGAAATCCTCAGGGTAAGCCTTTCCTTCCTCTCACTTCACACCTCTGTTTTCAAACGGCCTAATCCTAATAATTGTAAGTGTTCGGATGTATGACTTGTCCGCTTGGCATGAGAATATTGGAGTACTTGTTACAGTTGGATTGATTGGGTGTCATGGGGCATTGTGCTTGCCGGGTGAATTAATATAGGCCTGTCTTGGGCTTAATAGAATTACCTTCCAAAAGTGGATTGCTGGATTGCATCGTATTTGCAGTACTCTTCAGTCTGGGGAGCTCTCCCCTGTGTGCACAGGGGAAACGGCCTTTATAAAGTCAAAATCAGAACTCAGTTTTCATTCAAGTAACATATCAAAAAATGCAGCTTTGAAAGTTGTAGCCGTACTTGTGGGTTGACAAGTGCTGGCTGCAGCCTCGCTCGATGGGAACCAAATCATTCCCGGGTAACGCGCTCTGGGGTCCTGAGGCTTTGGTCTTGCTCCTGTATCACTGTGCCTTCAAGGAGTGAGGCTCGCCTCTCATCTTTGTGGGGGGGGGGGCACAGTTTCAGAGAGCTCAGAGATCATGGAGGATAGGAAAAACCATTGCAAAGGTTTTATTTTTGAGTGTAGAACTGCAGATTAATAAGCTTTCATTATGCTGACTTTTTGCTGGCAGCAGCTCAGTTCCTTATGGGAGGGACAGAGAGGGCAAAAGAGTAAGAAGCAGCTCCAATTAGTGACCTAAGTGTTTACACTAGCTAAGGAGCACTTAATTACCTGTCAGCAGCTTGCTTTCTCCTGGTCACAAGTGTTTACACATGGAGCCGGTAATTCCAGCTGTTTCCCTCTTGTGCTGCAGGAATTCAGGGATAATTATGTGCAGCAATTTAAAGGTAGCTAACTCTTCCCTGAATGTGTCATGTGAAGATGCATACACCCAGAAGAGAGTCAGGTGAGTAGCATCAGCATTGGGAAATGCTGGTCTAAAGAGTCTTCTCTCCTTTCAGCATCAGGACCAGGGCGTGCTAATGGTGTGCCACAAGCTTGACCTCACTGCGTATATGCAGGGCTGCCTCATGAGAGCGCAGAAGTAGATTTATAAGCTGGCAGGTCATTTTCAGGTAGGTTTTTTGCAGGCTGGCTCACTAAGCAGCTCGCGCTGGCTATCCTGTGATGCTGCACTGAGCTTGGCAGCAGTAGGTTTGCTATGACCTCTGTTTCTCAGTGATCTGAATAAGCCTGTTGGCTCTGCATGTCCGTGGCACGATTTTAGCCCCAGAGAAACTTGCATGACTTAAGGAGGGCTTTCATTGATCTCAGGGTCAGGCAGATTCTTCTAATAATCTAACCTAGTCGCTCGCTCTACACAGGCTCCAGAAGTTCACCCAGCAGTACAGAAGATTGCTTAATACCAAACTCTAGGTGTAATACAGACGTCGTTCAGTGCATCACCTTGATAAAAGCAGGATCTGCGCCAAGACAGATGAGGTTGGGGAGGGTGTTAGCGATTTTCTTCTGAGGGGTCACACCTACGCTCACTCCTTTTCATCCTCTGGCTTTTCATGTTGGGTTTTTAGTTTTGTGTATAATGTTTCCAAGCTCCATGGTGCAGTGACTGCGTGCTCGTGTATTAAGAGATCTGACCACCATGTCATTCTGCCCTCATCTCATTTCTAGCTGTTGTATTAGCGGATGCCCTGGATGTTGTCGACTGTTTTCCTATTAGCATGTTCTGCTTATAGAGCTTGTTGGAGCTAGAAAAGAGAAGCTCTGGGACTGTGAAGGGGAAGAAGACCAGTTCGCTCCACTGCAGACGGGAAGGGAGAATCATGAGACTCAGAAGAGATCTGTTTTGCAAAAAGATGGAGTTTATCTTGTTTACTGAAACCCCTCACCAGCTACCTTTGTCACTCGCAAACAAAAAATTACGTTGCAAAAAACCAGGATCCTCAGATGCACTTTTTAAATTAGATTGAAGAATATTCCTTACTTGTGATGTTAGCAGAAGGTATTTGAAAGTGTCCAGATGAGCGTAAGATAGTCCCCTTGTCAGTTATGTCTTGGGGTGAGGGATTAATTTGCCATTTTGATAGTGCTACCATCGAGCTCTACAGCCAGCTCACGTGCGGGCATACCCTTTGACACTAGAGGAATGATTCTTTGCCCAGAGATTATTTCACAGTGGTGGCATCTTATCTTGTCACTGCAATGGCTCTTCAGAAAACATATAGGAAGCCTCTTGAAATGATGTGATAGCCTTGGAACAAAGAGTTAATCTATTACTAGTGGAAGCATTTGCTTTGCAACTCATTTTTCCCCATTCGCAGCTCAATTTTTCAATTTATCACAGAGAGCAATGTGAAAGATTTAACTCTGGTACTCTGGTAAGCCCAGAGGAGGATGGAAGCTGATTAGAAACTGGGGGGGGGGCTGGGGGGGGGGGGGGGGGAGGGGAAGATATTTTGCTCAGCTGGAATGACTGCAGCAAAATAAATTAATACTGAATGCTTGAGCCGTAGATATTTGATTTGTTAATGGCTTTAGCTTTGCAGGCATTTGGTTGATGTAGCAAATTTCTCAGTGCCATGTGTAAATCTGCTGATTTCTCCTAGCACAGGCTCTGAAATATAGAAGCATAAAATATTGATAATTCTGCCTGCTAAAAGATGGAGATGATAATGGTAAGCCTACCACCATTTGGCACCCGCAAACAGCATTTGACATGGCTTGGGGACAAGTTATTCATCCTTGCCCCAGCCCTGTGAAGTGATCAGTATCCCTGTTAGACTGGAAACCTAAGGATATCTGACACCATGTCTTATTCTTAGAATAACTCCGTTTTGCCAAACTTGCCTGTATTTGAAGAAATTTCTGTAGGAGCACAAGACCCCGTAGGTCACCAGGTCCGTTTTTTCCTGCAAGCCATGGCAGCGCATCGCAGAATCCCTGTGGGATGTTTGCGAAGGAGAGGGATGAATCCAAAGGCAGGGAGGGTCTCGAGTTGTTGGGTATAATGGCGACGTTGTTGGAGTCGCCGCAGTGGTGCCGCCTGTGACTGCCAGTAATTACAGCTTTTGGCGTTCATTCCAATCTACATGAAGCAGCAGGTCGGGGGTGGGAAGGAAAGAGGCTCATCAACAGAAATAGCATTTCAGTAAAGACTGTACCCTCCGCTGCAAGGAAAGATAGGAAGAAGGATCGATTCTTTTGCAGCTGAGAATGCACACTGTGCCAGACAGTAATTAAAAGCGTTTTACTGTGCCTAGTAACGTGGCTGCGCTCTAAAGCTTGCATCCTAAGCCTCCTCGGGAACAGACCCGTTTTTATTCCAGGGAGATGGAGGGCACCGACAGCCCCGCTGGCGGGTCACAAGCAGTCACTCAGCCCTCCGCCATCCCCCCCAGCATTTCTCTCCATTGGGTCTGAATCATCTCTTGCACCTTCCCTGGGCCTCGCCTTTCCGAAAGCTGTGTGATGTGCTCCTGCGATCATTTAAAAGCCTGGCTAAAAGGGCAGGGATATTGATGTAGCTGTGATTTCCAAAATGAGATCACCCTGCCTACCAAGCAAGACACTGAATTTCAGACAGTAGCTATCTGCTGTGTTTCCAGACTGGGTAGCTGATGATAAACGATTGAATGTATACGTCCACGTTGTGTTTACTTAGGTGTTGTCCTCCAGTGGAGTCACGTAATGCCCTGAAAAGAAAAGTACGTGTTGTTGCAATGAAAATGAAAATGCTGAATATAGTGGGAGTCAGCCTGGCAATGTGCATTTCCCCTCCAAACTTTTAATTCCTATAGCAAGAATCTTTTTGTTTAGGCACCTGTTTTTCATGCTGGCTTTGCCACAAGGAAAAGTATTTTTCACATGATCCAACACAGTTATTTCAGCTATTTCTGCAAATCCAAACTTCTTGTTGAATAAGCGAGGCAAAGGAAAAGCAGAAATAGGTCAGGTATTTAAATAAGACATAGTTGTCTCTTTTCACAGCAAGTTGCCTTTTTTCCTGCCTATGTGAATTGTGCTAATGTATCAGTGAATAAAGACGAGACAACAAAGGGAAGCAGAAGTGCCAGAATTTTTATTCTGGGATTGCAGCTTCAGAGCCCTTTACTTTGCAGAAGTGATACCAAGACCACTCTGAAACATCTCAGCAAATGCTCCTGAAATAATAAAATCTGAATTGGCTGCCCAACCTCTCTGAATACACCAGACCCACTTAAAATCCTGCCTGTCATTTTGCTATCACATAAAAAATGGATTTCCTGGTATAGCCTGAGTCCCGGTTCTAAGAAGCATCCTTGATGCCTTGCAGGGCATCATGAAGCCGTAACGTTAAGTAAACACTCTGAAAGTTTGGTGCTCTTAGGAATCATCTGGCTTGAAATGCAGGGAATAGGCTGACTTTAATCAGTAGTTATAGGATGATATCTTTCAGCTCAGTTCTGTGTTCGGGGAGTGCCCGTGGCTGATACCAGGCTCCTGGCAGGTCGGCTGTCACGTTGGTTTAGGCTAATCTGACTGCTCTTGGTCCATGGAGAGGATGGTAGGAGTCCAGAATTAAATTCCTCTTTTTAAATACCTGCGTGGTACCATGCGCTACCGGAAGGACTTTGCTTCATGATTTCTAAGTTTTGTGATGCAAGGAAAATCTTTCTTACAAAATCCACCTCATCGTTTGTTTTCCCCGGGCTTCACATCTTCAAACTTAGAATCATAGAATCACAGAATTGTTTAGGTTGGAAAAGCCCTTTAAGATCATCAAGCCTAGCCATTCCCCTAACCCTGCCATCCCACCACTAAACCCTGGCCCTAAGCACCTCGTCTGCCTGGCTTTTAAATCCCTCCAGGGACTGGAACTCAACCCCTTCCCTGGGCAGCCCCTTCCAGTGCTTGACAGCCCTTTCTGGGAAGAAATTTTTCCTGATGTCCAATCTAAACCTGCCCTGGCGCAACTTCAGGCTATTTCCCCTTGAATTTTATTCACTTCTGATGCTTTTGACTGGAACAATAATGACTTTCATCACGCCTGAAATTTGATTAGACCCAAAATGTTTCATTGGGATGCTGACACAGAGGTGATGTCAGTACTGGTTCTAGCTGGGGTTTCCCGCATGGGCAATTTTATGCGACCGAGTTTTTGAGGCCGTAGAAGCAACTTTTCCCTACGTTATGGGAACAGAGGCTGCTCACAACCCTGCACAGTCCAACCATCCTCTTTCTTCCTTCCTGATTTCTGAAATCCCTTACTTCCTCCTTCATTTGTCCACCTCATGATCGCCTGCTGCAGTTAGCGCACTTCTCTTTTCTGTAACCCAAACTCTCCTCTGGGTTAATGACCAACCTTCCCCATCTTTTGGCCATCCTGTGCTGGGAAACAGAGACTGAATTTTCTCAAGACTTCAAAAAAAATAGTGTTTCTGGGGAAGTTTGGTGTAGACGAGGTGCCTCAGCCCCTGACATCCTGAGAACAGTTGTAAACCTGTTCAAATATCGTCCCTAAAATACTGTCTGCCTCTGCTGATAGCCCCTGGGGATGTTGGCAGCCAAACCCAAATGCACCAAGTTATTCTGTGGTCTGGGTTCTTGTTCCTGAAACCCCAGCCTCTTCTCGGTGGGGTTTTTGTCAGTAGCACCAACCTTGGTACGATCTGCCCCTAAGCTTCTCTCTGACCTTCTGAGCATCCCTTGTATTTAAAATCCCTTTTCAAGCCCTACATACTTGCTTTATCTCCTTGGGCTCCTCCGAAAGGCCCTAGGTGTGGAAATAAGAGGGAAGCAGCAATTGATTAAAAAGCTAAAATGTGACCACGATGATGAAGCAACTGAGAGGTCTGTGCCCTGAGTCGCCCTGACTTGTTGCTTCCCCTTCCCCTTCCCATCCGTCATCCCCTGCCTGATGATTCCTCCTCCCTGCCTTGTTCTGCAGGGTCCAGTATGTGTTTGAAACTGCCTTTGGTTTGGGAGGCACCCAGCAGGGCGATGTGTTCGCAGGAAACACCGTGCTGCCTGCAGCGTCCCCGCTGCTGTGTCCTTCCCCATCAAATGGCTCCCAAGGGGGAATGGCGCAAACCCGAGGGGCGGAAAAATCACTGCGTTCGAGCGATTCTTCTTTTGGCTGTAGCAAGAGGCATTTTTAAGAGGAGGGAGACCTCAGCCAGACTCCTCACAGGTTAAAAGCCTGTCATTAATTGAAGGATGATTCAGCTTCCTCAGCTAAAATGTCACAGTGTGGATGCTGGGAGAGGAGGAGCCGTCTTCCTCGCTCACATAACGCTGTGATAACCCAAGCACACCCCACCCCTCTGCGCTCGCCTTTGATAAAAATTCATGGTTTAGCTTTCAGGAACGAGCTGGCGGTGGCAGGCTGGAGAGCCCTGATACTGCCTGCCTAAATCATTGGGGAAAATGCTCCTGTGTGTCGCTGCTTGCCTGTGAAAGTGTGACCTTTTAGCAGGCACAATGTGATAAAAAATCTTGTTTCATGTGGGGAGGGTGAACGGGAACATTGCTCCTCTCTGGGAGAAAAGCATCTGGAGAATACAGTACAGTAACACCTCTTTTTTTTTTTTTTTTTTTTTTATGGCATTTTCTATCCCCTGAAGCTTTAGCTAATTTCTCTCTTTTCTATTAGAAAAAGGAGAAAAATCTAGGTTTTTGGATCAGATCTGGAAATAGAGAGGCAGGATTAAGCACAGCTGTTCCATGTCAGAGGAGCCGAGGAGGGGAGACATCTCTTGTGCTGCCAGAGCAAGGTTAGACCGTACGTGCCTCCTTGTCAGAAATCTGCCTTCGGGGTCAGATCAGTTCAGCGTTGCTACCAGACAGAGTGGTCCAGAGGACCGGGAAGCCACTGGCAATTTAATGTGATGTCATCTCGTCCTGCGCTAAGTAGGTCATGGTGACACCCTGCCTGAAAGTCCTCTGTGCCGATGCTCCTGCTATTGCAGTGGTGGTGAGCAGGACCATCCCCGGTAAACTTAAAAAAAAAAAACCAAAAACAACCCTCAGAAAGGGGAACTCACGCAAAATTAGCTTAGGCAGGGGTTATCCAGGGTGCACCGAGTAGCAATCATAGGAGGCAGTAAATGAACCCATCTCTCATTGCTCTGCATCAGCCCCTGGTTGGCTGGCAGAAATGAAGCATCAGATGGGATGATGAATATCCAGGTTGCTATAGTGACTGAGAGCTGGAGTGCTAAAAGCAGTCGTTCACCATCACCCCCTCCCTGCACACAGACGAGCTGTCACACACTCATTCAAAGGGAGCCGGGTGAATTATGCCCGTGCTGAAGCCGCCGTGCGATGCCAAGCGAGTGCACCTGGCGGTGGATGTTCCCCGGGATGTCAGAGCCCTCCCATTAAATTCCCAGCTCTGGCTTTAATGAGCTCAGCAGCAATGTGTGAGGAATATAATGGAGCTGAGCTGTTTGCCTGCGCAGCAGCTCGGCATTTCATGGGCTGCAGGGCGGGAGCGCAGCCAGGACGGCTGGGGACAATGACAGCCAGGTCCTTGGCACGGCCACCCTGCAGAGGCATTATTGAACCGAAGCTTTTGGAGCCGGGGGTGGGATGCAACAACGTGGGGAGAGCCCTTGTGCTCTCGTCCTCATGGCTGTGAACCCCCGGCTCTGGTGGCATCACAGCCGTCAGTGCCAGCAGAAGCTGAGCTTGTTGCTTCGCCTTAGCAAATCGCCCTCCTGCTTATCTGTGCTGGCTTCCTGGCTGTTTCACTCTCACAGTCGATCCCAAAGACTGATTAAAAAAAAACAGACCAAAAGGAGGAGAGAGCTTCAAAAGCATGCACACTTTCGATTTTTTTTAATAATAATTTTAGGGGGTTTTATGAAGCTCAGTGGCAGTTTCCCCCGTTTTGTGACTTTGGACCTCTACCAGACTGTACACCTATTTAATTCACAATAATAAATAGCTATTTAATTCACAGCCCTGCATGTACCAGTGGGGAAGGTAGAGTTGCTCGTCCATGGGGATGACTATGGGTTGTGTATCGAAGGGAAACGATGGGACAACAGCAGCACTTCACTGTGGCATCGTTTTCCAATGTAATGCACCTGTCAGCTGTTTCAACCACTGTTTGACACTAAAGAATTGTTGTCCCCCTTGTAAATTTGAGTGGTAAACAGTTGAATAATACCATACTTGTCCTCTGTCAGCTCCCTGTACCTCACGTTCTTGCAGGTGTTGAATAAATACATCCTAGGCAACTGAAACGTGCTGGATTCCCTTTGAAGGGTTGGGTTTGGCTTTTTTTCTCAATTTCTTCCTTCCTTAAACTTCAAAAATTCAGCCAGCAGAGTTTTATCAGCACCTGCTAACCAAGCCAAGAGCATCCTTTCAGGAGGGACATTGCAAATGTGGGCTACCTATGCCCCAACAAATGCAGGTCCAGTGAATTCAGCCCACTGGATGGGTGGGGGTGAGGATGAGAGCTGAGAAGAAAATGTAAGGAAAGACTTTTGCCGCTTCTCAGCCTGCCTGGGAATCGAGGTCCAAGATGTCCTAAACGGGAAGCAAGTCTGCATTCATCTTCCTAAGTGGTCTTATTTTATTTATGTGCTGGTGCATTTGTAATGTAGGATTCTTGGCATAACCCCGTGAACGAGCTGATGTTCTGCTTTTACTCTGTCTCCAGCCAAGGACTTTGAATCATATTTTTGGCGTAGTGGTTTTTATAAAATATGTAACGCTCCAGTGTCTTGCGGCCACGTTTGCTCCTACTAAAGCAGAAAGCCGGATGAGAGCTGACGCTCAAAAGCTTTGCCAGGACTCAGAATAGCTGAGAAAATGTGACTAATTGGAGGCTGCAGAAGGAGCTGTAGTTTATATATTGGTGCTGCACCCCAGGAAAGCTGTTGATGTTGAGAACTGGGTCGGTTTGCTGATGATGAAGCCAAGTGGCACGCGTTGACGGATGATAACGTGTGTAACCATCATCCTCAGCAACTAAATTGCTCTGTTTATTCAAAAATAAGTAGGATGTAAACTGAGCCACAAAGCACACCAGAACCACGCGCGTAGGCAGGGCAGACCACGGCGTTGAGGATGTTACGCAGCCATAGAAATCGTTTCTTACCTAATGAGATCAATAATTTCATAATTCTGCACCAGAACTGCTTTGCGCTCCTTGCAGAGGCAGGTGCTGCTGGGGTAGCCCCAGATGACGCATTTCTTCTCCTGTTATTGCTGAAACCTCACGGGCGTTTGGGTGGATGGAAATGACGTGGGTACCTTCCCTCCTGCCACTGTGATCCCACACCAGCCAGGTACCACGAACCCCGCACCTATCGTGCCCAGCTCTCCCCATCCTTTCACTTTCCTCCACACGGTTGCTTATCGCCAGTCTGTAAATCTTCAGCGTGCTGCAGACTTGATGCAAAACTTACAATTTTAGCTGTAGAGAGAATGCAAAATACACTGAATTTTGCAGGGGATTTAATTCCTACAATATCAAACTGCACGTGGTGAGCAGGGGAGGGAAAAGGAGCAGTCTGTGGATTTTAGAGCTTCCCCGCAGTCCCGAGCACTCAAGCTGGGTGTGCAGTGTGTCGGGGTGCCTCCTGTTAGGGTGTTAGATCTGTTAGACCCATCTATTTAGGCGCAGCCCTGGTAGGTGGCTGCTGTCATGGCACTCCGGCGGTGGCTGGGAACTGCCTTCTTCACCTCCACTCAGGGGTTTGGAAATTTTTCATTTTGCCTGCTGGAAGGAATAAAATATTTAATGCACTGTGTGCGCTTTTTTTTTTGAAAGCTGCTTTGTTGATGAGATTTCCTGGGAAATACCCTACTGAATGCACGTTTTTCATCCAGAAAACTGTTGACCAGCTTTAGTGAGAGCTTCGTAAGGGATAAATTACATCAGTCATCGAATGCTGATGACACCAGGAGAGAAAAACAAAGACCGAGACTTCTCCGTTTGAAGTGTGTAAATGAATTCTCGTTCAGGGATGGGGATTAATAGCCCAAGTGTGGTGACGAGATTGGGGTATGATTTATAGCTGAGCTGAGGTGCCTGAAGTGCATCTCTCCCACCCCAAAGTCCAGTGCCTTCAGCTAGGAGAGGGTGGTTGTGTTAGGGCTGGAGTTTGGGAGCTGAGCAGATGAGTGTTTGCCCCAGTCCCACTGGAGGATGAAGCTTCTGTTAGTTTTTGATCCCTTCCTTGAATTTCATGTGATACGGGATAATTACATTTGCTTTTTATTTCGATCAAACTTCCCCGGGATGGAGGAAGGGGTATGCCACGCAGAGTGCTTGCAAAGTGAAGTCTCAAAACCATGTCTTAGGGCTTTCCCACCATAAAATAAGAGCTTTGGGGTGCAGTGCCCATGGGTAGTGAAGCTGTTTTGCTGTGACCTGACCCCTATTAATGTGCTTTTTAGCTGCTTAGGTCTTTCTTTGAAACCTGGCTGTTACCCCAAGTTCCCAATGAAGGCAAACAGCCCTGGAGAGGGGAGGAGCAGCCCCTGCCCCGTCCCTCTGGGGATCCTCCTTTGCCCAGAAGCATGTGAACCAAACGGTTTTGCTTGGAAGAGACAGAAATATTTTACAGCTCACTGACTTTCCGGAAAGCGCTCTCTGGCTAGCGAGGATAGATGCACAAATGCCCCAGTTACTAAATAAATGAAGAACAAACCGCAGCTCGCCGGCACTGCTCTGGGACCACCTGACCTTGGGTTCAAGTAAGAACAAATGCATTTTAAGAATGAGAGAGCCAAACATTTAATAGCCTAGGTTTACACCTCAGCTGGAGGGGAGGGAATATACCTGGATCTACCGAAGACACATCATGAAGAAAGCACATCAGCGTTGTGGCAGCTGCTGTCTTCTTAGGAAAGTGGCTTTAATGGTTCAGACATGAATAAAAGGAACCGTCTCGGTGTACCAGCCAGACGCCAGCAGACCAGAGTATTAATAGCTGCCTTTGCTTTTGCCTTGCTGTGTGCTATTGGACATATGTAACACTTGTCACTGGGAATACACAGCTATTAACGAATTTTGTTCCTCATTAAAAGGGCAAAAAATAGAGTTGCTGACGCAACTTGCTAGCATGATTTTGTAATATGTGCTACTGCACGGTTCCCAAAACCGAAGGCGAGCGGCTCTGTGGTTTGCACTGGTAAATGGATGTCAGTGTGAGCTGCAGAGAAAAATGACACATGTTCAAGCCTGAGCCAGAAAAGATTGAAAGCCTCTTTTTAAGTGGAGTGGTTTGAGTTTTCAGTGGAACGGCATGGGATTGCAGTTCGTAGCCTGGGTCCTTCTCTTGCAGATTAAAAAATTGCTTTGGAAAAGCCGCTTCTTCCAGCTTCTGAGGTGTTTTGCCTGAACATAGGCCACAAGGTACAAAACTGTGTTAGAAACATGCTGTAAACATTTGCTGGTTTTGAAGGCCAAAAAAAAAAATTCATGGTATCAAGTGTCACTCGACTGCAGATAATTTTGAAAAATCGTACGGTGAGAAAGGACCTTCCAGAGCCGTGTTTAACTCAGCTGGACCTTTCTTGGCATTAAAATGCCTGGAGGACTTGTTCTGACCTTCGACTATGGAAATTTGCCTTTTGATCCTGCCTTGAGATCTCCTTTATTTGTGTCTGACTTCTTTGGAGTCTTTCTTTTCTATAGCTTCGGTCTAATCTCCGCCAAGACTGCACGATATAGAAGAGCTCTAAAACACAAACAACGCTACGTCTCTAAAAAGCAAGTAATGGTTTGAGCAAACATCCTGTTTGTCTCATGCTTTCGCTGTGCGAGACCTCAGAGAGGGTTTCACAAGGCAGATTTTGAAAGCCCGTTGTGGTTTAGGATGCTGTCGTGTCCCTTTGGTGCACGTGCGAGCAATGCAGCCCACGTTGAATGAGTGGCACGCTACCTACCACGCGCGATCGTCCCCTGCTGATCCAGCTGATCTTGAGTTATGAGCAGAGTGAGCTGCACCCGAAAATGGGTCCTGGTTAATCATCTCCTCACCCTGGGCTTCTTGGTAACCAAACCCATGGGATAAAGAGTGCTGCCAGCTGCAGCTGCAGGGCTGCACTAAAAAGGGACCACTGGATGGAGGGGGATTTCCTTTGGCAGTGCTAACACAGTCCAGCAGCCAGTGCAAGGGGCAAAGAGGACATGAGATTATTTTCTTGGGTACACAGGATAGTAAATCGTTGCTTTTACCCTGTAGCTACATGAGCCAGGGTCTTTTAATAAGAGCTGGATGGGAAAAGATGTTTTCTCCCTCTGATGGCAGGGTTTTTGAGCAGAGCAAAGAAGGATGTGCCAAGGAGTCACAGGGGTGATGCTGTCAGAATCATCTGAGTCTTACTTAGGGAATTTTATGCTCCGGGTGTGTAAATCTCTTCTGCAAGTGGGACCCAGTGCTTTGAAGCTGAGCGCACTTCAAATGTTGCTGCCCCTCCCGAGAGGCAGTGGGAGAACAGAGAAGATGAAGCGTACGGGAGCTCCGGCAGCCCACGGGCTCTGAATACTCGCAGCAGTTCGTCTCCCTCCCTGGAATGAAATATCCACCCGTGGATTATTTACATGCGATGCCCTTCATGCCATGGCTCCCCCAGGGACAGCGCTTGCCCCAGCTCCCCAAAGCAGGGGATGCTTCTGTTTGCAGCCAGACCCTGCCAGTGTGGACCGTGCCAGTCCTGTGCACAGCACAGCTCTCCCGACACAGCGCTTAGCTCCTCATGCAAAGCTGAGAGGTCACAGCTGGGGTGATAGAAAATGCACACAAGGTTTCAGTGCAGGTTTCACGCTTGTATGTGTTGAGAAACTAGACGTTCCTATTTTTGTCTCCATTTAAGCTATTGTGACGTTAATTTTTATAGTGAGAACTATAACTTTTCCTTTGAGCCTGAATATCCCCAGTATCCTCGTCCTGCAAGTTGCAGAAAACCACAAGCGGTCAGACAAGCTCTATCTCCCCCCAACCCTCCCCCACAAAATAAGCAGCCTGCCCAGCCCATGTGCTTTAAACCCTCATGCAGAAGATACCTTTTCCAATAAATGACACCCGTTGTAACTCAGATATGTAAATATTTATTACCTATGTTATAGCCAGTGTCATTTTAGAGCCTGCTTATTTTTTTCTCACCTCTGTGCTACCCAGTAGCAGTGAGCGCCGCAGCCTGGAGTGATCCACAGCAGCGAGATTCCACATTGCCTGGGAAGCTATTTTAACCCACCTTGAAATCCTCACTGTTACTGTTTGTCTCTTTGGCTGTTGTGAGGAAGCAGAGCCTTGAAAGCTGCCTTTTTTTAGACCTCTCCAGTTTCTCTCTCCGCTTCTTACGTCTTTTCTTCATGCAGAATATAGCTGCTGCTTTTTTGGTTTCTTTTTTGTAGCCTGCATTCATCTGTGAGCCTTTTAATATTTTTTTTCAATGCTGAACCCTGTCAATGGCTGCAGCCGGTATCCAGATGAGCCTGCAGCACTGACTTATATAAGGTGTTGCAATTTTTTTAGTATTTTCCATCCTGCTCCTAGTGCTTCCTAACATCTTATTTGCAGCTGCACACTCTCTTGACACCTTAACCAACAGAGATGCCCGCCTTTCCAGAAAGAGGCCTTGAGCTAAACTCTAGAAAGATTTGATCATTTAAAAAAAAAAAACCTCCAGAATACATCCCATTGGGTTTATTGCTGCTGAGCCCTTGTTTCACACTGTGTTGCATGCTTACCCTCATTTAAATCCCTCTGGTTTGTTGTCATCAAAATCAGGCACTTATTGTACTTGGCTTTACCATCTTGTACCCAAATTTTCCTTCCTAAAAAGAACTTATTTCCTGCTCTGTGATTGCATTAGCCCTGTCCATAGGCAGGCAGCACCTCATTTGGAAACCCTGGAAAAAAAATTTGCACAAACTGCCCGTTCCTCCCATCTTCCCAGCCCTGCGAGCGATGGGGCTGCATTCCTGGAGTACCCCAGACCGTGGTCGGGTGCCGCTGTCCCGGGGCACGGCACACTCCCAGCTCTCCGCAACCCACTGTGCTTCCTGATGGATCTCACAGCTACAAATGGGGAATCTCACCGGCGGGTGCTTTGCTGTATTTTCATGCCTGTTACAGCTCCTTGCAAGGCATTCCAGGTCACCTGTGTTTGCTCTTAGGCGTCTCGTACGTTTAACATTTATTTACCTTTCTAATCTTACACCGCTGTCTGCACAGAAGCTCCCTGTAATCTTTCTCCACTCTTTCCCTTCACTGTTTTACTTCCCACCACTTATTGGCGACATAGATGCTTTTGTATTATCAACAATGCTGACAGATGTCTGTGGCCATTTATGCGCTGCTTGGCTTGTGTTTTCCCTGAGGTCCTAGATTAAATCTAGTAAAACTCAATATTTCATGGGCCAGTAGCCTGCTTCCACTTCCCTTCTCTGCTGGTTTCCCTTTTGCCAGCGTTTACCCGGGTGTCTCATCAGATCGCGCCATATTTCTAACGATGCTCTCGCTCCGTGAGCTGGTTCTCCTGTGTACGCAGACACCGCTTGTTCAGGTGACGCTCGCACTCAGAGCCATCACCGCAACTATTTGCTATTAAATCCTCTAATGAGTGCGAGTCAATAGATGAGCAAAGGGAGCTGGTACAAGCAGTTTGCATGCTGCGGGGGGGTTGGAGCAGATGAAGAAGGAGAAGTCACCCAGTTCTGCAGAATTCACTGGGCCATGAAATCCAAAGAGCAAAGAGAAGTCCCTGCCCACACAACCAGCTGAAAGCGGTGGCTGTGGCTTGTACCACCAGGATATCGAGAGAGGCTGTTTCCACCCAAAAATATTGTTTGCAGTTATATAAAAAGACCTGTGTTTTCAGAAAACACCAACACCCGGTGTTCATTATATACAGAAATAATTATCATGTGGTTTATTATATACAGAAATTATCATGTGGCTCCCTGGCAGGACTGCAGCACTGCTGGGGCTGATCCTGACTTTCCCACAGAAGCTCCCTTTTTTTACTTTATGCTTTTCCAGGCAGTTTCACGCCTGGATGTGGGGGGCTGGCAGAGTCTCAGCCAGCGCTTGCATCTTGCTGTCTCTTCTAATGGAATCACTGTTTAAAAATAAGTAATTTTATTTCCCAGAAGATGCCCAGCAGCAGCGTCCATCATTTTGTCCTAATTGACTTGACTTCTGTTGGTGCGCAGGTTACGTCGGGGCTTGGTGAAGAGCCAAACCTGCCATCAGACGGGGCTGGTCGTGGGCAGAGTTGTGCTTGGTCCCTACATGAGCGCTGACATCCTGTAGATGGTCTCCTAAATGTGTGTCTGTACAAGAGAGATGATAGAAGTGTCTCGGAAGCCTGTTAAGGACTTACTAAAATAGAGGCTGATGTCTGGAACAAATTCTCCTCCGCAGTCTGTAGGAAGGGTCAGCCTTACTGGGATCAATCAGCTGCTGGGATGCAGTAAGTACGAGGGGGATGAAAGCAAAAGGATGAGGGCAAGGGTCTTCTCCAGGCAGCAAGAACTTTCCAACTGCCCTCTGAGGACGTAACGTGCAGGCAGTCGTTGCCCATTGAACGGAGACATTGCTCTTGATAAGAAACCAGGTCTGAACCAACGCAGGATCCTTGAATCAAGTAGATCTACAGGATGAAAGAAGAGACTGGCATTTGGACCTGCAGTTAAAAGACAGATCTTGAAAGCTGGAGAATTTGGGTTTAGCTCTTAATTCTGACACTGTTTTCTGCGACCTTGGGCAGGTCACTTTGCTCTCTGCACTCCAACTGTGTCTTCAGCTGCAGAATAGTCATAAATGCATTCAGGTCTGCTCTTAAGTCATTAAACGACAAGATCTTCCACCTCTAATATGAAACCCAGTTGGTCCTTTAAATCATCAGAAAGCCAGTATATTATTCATAAGTAATTAGAAAATTCATAAATGTTCCTTCAATAGTAGCAACCACTGAAATACTTAAGGAATTAAAGCATGGGTGGTGAATAGATGTGTGTTTCCAAGCTTGAAATTTAATAGTGTAAACTTTCTTTCACCTTAATTTCAGCTGAACGACCTTTTCCTGACTGAATCAGCTTATCGAGATGGAGAGGTAGAAGAGCAAAGTACCGTGGTGGGGCAGGGTTATACAGTGAAAACTTTTTTTAGCCCATGTTTGAGGGGAAGTGGGACTTGCCTCTGCCTTTGCTGCCACCAGTGCCTTGCTCGGGTCTTGCAGAGCACCAGTGATCCCCAAAGGGTGTTTTCACTGTGCGTTGCGCTTGTCTGTGAAAGACGTTGTTGGACTTCCAGGATTCTGCTAGACCTTCTCCATCTCTGACTCTTCCTTTGGGATCTAAATTCTGCAGCCACTTGGGGAAGCAGCTCCCCAACTGTGCTAGTTGGTAAAATCTCATTGTAGTGGTGAGATTTGGAAGGTCTTTTAGTCCGGTTTATTGGCTGATGCAGGCAGCTGTTTTCTCCCTTTCGGTCAATAAAGAAACCATCTTACTCCAGGGCAGCCAGCAGCTGTCATCTCCCCTTTTTGTGGCTGCACCAACAGGCATGATGCCGACATGACTGATGGACTGGAAACCGAACTGACATTTCCTCCAACCTCTTCCTTGTTGGTGATTGACCGGGCACAGGAGCAGCATCCAAGAGACTTGAGATCCCAGCACATGGACCTGCTTGTGGAGCTGGTGGCAGGCTTCAGCATTGCATTGCCTAGCGAGGAAGACCAAGGACGGGGTTTGTAATCCCTATGTGGACTTGTAAATCCTTCTGTGGATTGCTCTTTGGATGCCATTCAAGAGCTGTCCTCCTCCCCCAGCAAAAGGTTTTGAGGCTGAAACCTTTTCTCACATGAAGAAAAGCAACATGTGATCAAGAGTGAATGAGTCCTGTCATGGTGGGATCTGGAAGTGAAGCCCTTATTTAGTGGCAACATTACGTGGGGCATAAATCAGCATCTTCTCCAGAGCCCACTAGCCCAGGACAGCGTTTGCTTCACGTAGACATATGCTCAGTTGTTTCTCCTCACTCCAGCAGAACCAGGACCTGGAGAGATTCAGCTTCTTGCTGAAGGTCCCACAGCCACAGGGCTCAAAACACATCAAGGACCTTCTGATTTCCAGGCATGGGTCCTGCTTGTGGTCAGAATTCAGGTTAATGACATTCCCCTCCGCAGGTTTGGGTTGCTTATTGTTGTGCAAAAGGGTCATAGAATCATAGAATCACAGAATCCTTTAGGTTGCAAAAGACCTTTAAGATCACCAAGCCCAACCATTCCCCTAACCCTGCCATCCCACCACCAAACCCTGGCCCTCAGCACTGCGTCTGCCCGGCTTTTAAATCCCCCCAGGGATGGAGACTCGACCCCTTCTCTGGGCAGCCCCTTCCAGCGCCTGACAGCCCTTTTGGGGGAAAGAATTTTTCCCAATGTTCAACCTAAACCTCCCCTGGTGCAACTTGAGGCCGTTTCCCCTTGTTCCATCGCCTGTTCCCTGGGAGCAGAGACTGACCTCCCCCTGTCTCCCCCCTCCTGTCAGGGAGTTGTAGGGAGTGATAAGGGCTCCCCTCAGCCTCCTCTTGTCCAGGCTGAACACCCCCAGCTCCCCCAGCCGCTCCCCAGCAGCCTTGGGCTCCAGACCCCTCACCAGCTTCATTGCCCTTCTCTGGACACGCTCCAGCCCCTTCATGTCCTTCTGGGAGTGAGGGGCCCAAAGCAGAGTTTGATGATTAACAGCAACAGACCTCGATCTTCTTATTTATACTTTGATGAGGGCTGCGGGAGAGGAGAAGGAAAGTCATTAGCACTTGCCCCTGTTACAGACACTTGATGCTAAACTTGCTCTCCAAGCACATGATGGCAGGAATCTCTGAGCAGCTCCTCTGCGTACCCAGCTTGTTCTGCTAAGACACGGTAAAAATAGCAAACTAAGCAGGGATTTTAGCCTCAACTCACTGAGGCAAGAGTAAGTAAGTATTAAATACCTGTGACAACGTGAGGGCTTTTTGTGCTGCTGCCCTGCCAGTACCCCTCCGACTGAACGCCCGTTCATTTCTGTGGAAGCGGGGAACATCTTAGTTGGAAGCAGCAAAAAGAGGCAGCTTATGGGATGTGACGCGTCCTGAACAGTCTCAACAAAGTGAAAACGAAGCCTGTGCTGCGTAAGGGACTTCATGCTGCATCAGGGAAAACACTGTAACAGCTAAAGCAAGGCAAGACCTTGGGTCTGGAAGCTGAACGCAGCAAAACAGAAACCCAGCACATCCTCCTCGGTGTATTTAGAGCATCAAGAGAGGCAGTGGAGTCAATGAGGTGGTGGAGTCTATGCCACTGAGTCTTAAAACCACTCAATATTAAACTAAGAAATGCTGGAAATTCAAAGAAATTCAGGAATTTGAAGTGCGGGTGAGGTCCCAGGAGGGATTTCCCAAAGGCCAAGTCCCAGGGTATGTCTGCCTGCTTCCCCAGGCTGGCAGTGGCTCGAGGGGCATGGATCGGCTGCAGATGTTCCTCCTGCAAATTCCCTCTCCTCCTCGGGCCACGCGGTCTTTGCTGGTCCAAGGGCTCACGGCTGGAGCTTGTACATCAGCTTGGCCACACCACGGCTCCGTCCCAGCCCGAGGGAGCAGCTGGGCCTGTCTCTCCTTCCAGTCCAAGGAAAGTTATTTGTGATATAAAATAGTGGGGTTTATGGCCTTTAGCAAAGGGGGACACCCTTGTCGGCCATCCCTGACCCCATCTTGGCTGGAGCCGAGCTGGAGAGGCATTGGGCCATGCTTTCCTCATGTCCTCTGCTGGCAGTGACCCAAACAGCAAAACCAATCTGGGTGGCAGAACCCTCTGATTTCACTTGTGAGAATCTTTTTTAGCACTGAAGCTGGGTTAAGGGGTTAAAAAGCTGGGGAATGCTTTACAGTGACACAGTTTTGTCCCAGTGCCTGTGCCCAGCCCAGCCCCTGCCCCCATCCCCCAGCACTCCAACCCCAGGAGGCTGCATGGTCAGTCGGTTGGTCTGTCTGTCTGTCTGCCTGGAGAGGGAATTAAAAAAAAAAACAAACCCAACAAAAACCCCAACCCTACCTGTGATTCGTTTAGCTATTTCATGCTGTACTTTTAATCTCTGAGCTCAGAACAAGGGATGTCATCATAATTATTGTAATTACAGAGATAGGAGTGATCGCTCGCGAGGTCATTTGGTGAGCGGGTAGCCGAGCTGGCAGCAAACCCCAGGCCTTTTGCAACCTGGACTTTGTTTTGCCCGTGAAGCGATATTCCCCCATTGGCACTGAGCCTGCTGCCGAAACCCCTGTGTGCACATTTCCCTGTGGGTGGGAGCCTGAAAGCCAGACTTAGAGCTAAGGCTTGGCTTAACACATTGTGCTCGGTTTGATGCAGGATGCGTCCTCACCCGAAAACGCCGGTGCCTTGCACCGAGGTCTGCGCAACGATGCCAGGCGCATCCCATCCTGCCTGACTTTTCTCTTCCCTTTTGTCTTTGCAGTGAGAAACGCGCTCTGCAAGTCAGTGTCACCAACCCAGTCCAGTGCAGCCTGCACGGGCGGAAATGCACTGTCTCCGTGGAAACCAAGATTAACCAATCCCAACCGGATTTCACCAAGCATCGTTCTGGTTTCATCCTCTGCGTGCCGGGGAATTAGCATCCCCCTCTGCTTGGCACAGCAAGCCCGGAGAGCGAGCGAGCGGAGGGTGGAGGAAGGACGGACTGGGGCTTTGATCGCCCTCCCCGTGCCTTGGCCTTTTCAGGGGGGCTGATTTAGAGATGCTCAGCTGTGACTTGGTCATGCCCCTAAAAAGATCTCTAAAGCTTAGAGGTTTAGCAAACCCAAATTCAGGAGAGGGTTTTACCACCACATGCAATGAAGGCTTAAAATAGCCGGTGACCTGTATCCATCTTACAGAACAGGCCAGAATATCAGGAAAATGCTTCTGAATTAGTCAAAAAAAAGCATTTATAGGTACTTACACCCTTTCCTCCCTTTCCCATGTTGATTTCTTAAACTGTCTCCACTATTCCCTTCTGTGGTTCTTTTTTTTGTGTTTCATTTTTGCAATATCATGCAGCCTCCACCGGAGGAACCAAAAATACCTGGCTCAGGGCGTCTGGTCCTGTAAGACCAAATCCCAATGGAACTGGCGCCAGGTTTGGAAAGGAGGGCTGGCTTCCCGCACCGGCAAGACTCTCCTCACTCTTCCAGCCCTGCTGGCACGCACGGAGTTGGGACAGTATATGGACATGCGCCTCTGAACTTGCTGCTTTCCTGCCTGGAGGCACCTTGGTTGGAGACAGCTCCACCAGCAGAAAGGAGAGAGGGATTCACCGTGCAGAGGTTTTATTTTTTTTTAATCCTGCATTGCTTTTGCCTTAATTACCCTCTCTGGTCACCTAAAATCCGGTGGGTTCCTATTTGGACCAAGTGACCTTGCTGAATTTTTAGATGACCCACGTGGCTTCACGTTAGTCCCTGTTCAGGGAGGGCTAAAAGGACCCACAGCTGCTGGTGGGTTATTCTCAAAACACATGGAGCTCAGAGGGGGCTGAGGCCACGGCTCCCTTGCTTTGCAGTATTCAACAGCAACTCCAGGCACGTCCGTCCGCGCCAGGCCAGGGGCAGCGGCGCAGATCCAACTGCAAACATCCGAGCTGTTCCCTTCCAAGTGTTTTCCTGGATCCTCCTGGCCGCAGGGGTTGGATGTTGGGGCGCTGTGCATCACCTTGGCTTGTCTGCTGGCATCACGTTTCCCCACCGTGCGGCGCCCACATCTGCCCAGCTCAGATAACCTTGAACTTGGTGTTTATAGGAGGGCCATATGGACTAACAAGCCCTTTATTGCCGCTGTGTATGGGGCTGCCGCTGCAGTTGCTGAGCAGAGGCCACATGGCATTGCAGGGCTGCGGGGATTATCTGTACGGAGTCCTGGCACTGCTGGTCAGGTCAGGATTTCCAGCCCGTTGGACCGGGGGGGGGGGGGGGGGTGTCCTGCATGGTGACCCCATCTTGGGGGTTCCCAGCCCAGCTGGCAAACGGGGAGCACGTGTTTAATTGAGCATGGAAAGCCTGGAGGAGGCTCCTTCACCTAACGACCCATTAATGAAAAGCTTCCCAAAGCCATGCCATGGACACGGGGCATAGGGACAGTGTGCTGCAGCGCTTGTACCTGACCACTGGCCCCGAGCCCCTGGGCTAAGGGGTACCTCGAGTGCAGAGAAGCTCTAGATTCTTATTTTAGTGGGACAAGCTTAATCCTTCCTTTGCTCTTTGCTGGGGAGGCCCCACGCCGGAGCCCTCCTGTTCACATGGTCCCCACCCTGGGACCAGCATCCCAGCTCTGCATCCCAGCCACCGGCGCCTGCTCCCAGGAAGTGGCTCCTGCGCTGGAGGGCTCTGTGCATCGGGTCTGCCCCAAGGCCTCGGGCAGAAGCAGTTCTTCCAGAGACCAGCAAACATGAGTCGCCTGCCACCGCCGGGGCCATCAGGAGCCTGGAGGCGCCGTCCCACCCCAGCACCAGCTCCTGACTTTGCCAAGCGCACACACAGGGCAGCTCGGGCCCGCCAAGGACCCTTCCACCTCCTCACTTAATCCCGGCATCGCCTCCTCAGCAGCAGCAATGCCAGCACCAAAGCCATGGGAGACCCCAGCTCCCATCTGCGTCCTCCCAGGGAAGCACCAGAAGGAAGAAAAAAAAAGAAAATCCTCGTTGTTGCTGTGCCTTTCTATTTGCACTTCTCGCTTTTTGTATCTGCTCCTCCAAACGTCCCCCCAGCAGCACTAACCCGCAGGCCAGGCAGCAGCGGTAATCAGCACTTTTATACGCGATCCCTCCAGCAAAATGGTTGCATCGAATCACGGCGGACGGCAATAAGTCGCAGGTTGAGGAAATTTCTAATCCTACAAGATGGCAATATTGTACATGATGAAATGTGTCTTTATAGAATACATTATCTGTTCCTGCGCTGGTTTTATATATATATATAAAAAAATATATAAAATATATCTATTCCTGGGCTTTCCCATAAATTAACTATTTCTAAATTGAGTCTCGATTTTCAGCCTGGGGCGAGAATGCAATGAACCCCTTTTTCTTTTAATTGCTGATATTTTAATGTGTAAAAGAGCAGAAAAAAAAAAAAAGCCTTACTGGACCTGGGTTCTTGTTTACATAATTCACAGCAATAAATTTAAAAAAAACCACCCAAACAATTAGTTGCATCCCACTGTGGCGGTGCCAGTTACTGACCAGTGCGGTGGCTTGGGGAAGGCGATGCTCGTGTGGGATGGAGGGAATGTGGAGTTTTGGCGTCCCAATAACCTGATTTATTTTTTTTTCACCTCTCACGCCGAGGGCGATGCTCCTCCTCACCCTGTGATGCCTCGCAGGGCCCCGCCAGCCCCCAGCGAAGGGGCGACCCCGGTGCCCGTAACGCGATTAGACCCGCCACTGCGTTAAACCCCTTTCGTCAAAGGCAAATCCAATTTCCCAGCGCTGCGAAGGAGGCGTCAGAGGTGTGGGATTGCAGAAAAGACTCCGCCACGACCCGCTGCCGTGTAATGGATGGTCAGTGCATTTTTATTTAATCAGCACAGTACAAAAATAAATAAAAATAAGGGGAGGGGATTAAATTACAGGCACACTGAGCCCCATGACACAGTCGGTCAGGTTATAAACCACACATACGTACAAACACACTATACACATACATACAAAATGAGACAAATATAAATTAATAAGTAACAATACCCACCAATTTGGTCAACAAAGATCTACAGAAGAGATTGCACTAAAAAAAAAAACGTACGTACACATGTCTCATTAGCGGGGTCCAATGTACAGCGATGAAGAGCTTCAAGTGAGAAATCAAAAATAAAAAATCAATGGCACGTTATTTCTCCCTCTCCTTTGCAAGTTTAACGCCCGATGGACCAGAACTAAACTAGAACTGTGCACACGGAGAAAAAAAAAAGATATAAAAACCCAAAAAAAAAGCCAATTTATCAGTCCCCAGGCCTGATAAGGGAACACCAGCTCACAACTGCGGTATCGGGGTGGTGTCGGGTCTTTGTGCATGGGTGTAATTTTTACAGCCATCTCTCGTTAAGGTTTTTTTTCTTTTGATTATTATTTTTTATGTGTTTTTTTCCTTTTTTTTTCTTTTGAAGACACAAAATGCTCCTGTTTGCATGCGCAATACCACTGTAAAAGCAACAATGTAAGAATAAAGAAGGGTTTTTCCTTCCCCCCCTCCCTGTTAGGTTAGGAGTTGGGTTTTTTTGTTCTAAAAGTACTCATATAGCAGCATGTAGATTCTTTCCTTGCTTGCACACTCAAGTAGATCCTTTACACAATACTCATGATCAGTGCACGATGGGAACAAGACATTTCACAGGGATGTCATGATACAGTAGCGGCTCTTGCCCTTAACCCAGACCCGCTCGGGAAATTCGAGTCTCTTCAAAGAAAATAAATAAAGGGGAGGGAGGAGGCGGGGGGGGTCGTGGGGCAGGGGCCGGGGTCCCCGGGCCATGCCCGCGTCTCTGTCCCGTTACGAAGTCACAATCGGCCCCGTTCAGCCGCCTCCGGTGAAGCCTTCAGAGCGATTTTTTTTCTTTTTTTTTTTTCTGTTGTTTTTCCTCCTTTTTTTTTTTTTTTGTTTTTTTTTTTTTTTTTTTTTGTTGGTTTTTTTTTCCCCCCCTACCTGGTCTTTGTCCCGGTGCTGCGGTGACCGGGCCCGTACCCGGGGCTGCAGCCGCCGGAGCCGGGGCCGCCCCTGCCGCCCGCCCGCGGAGCCCCGCTCCGCTCCGCCGCCCCGGGGCGGGGAGGTGGGGGGGTTGATTGGGGGGAGGGGTCCCCTCCCCCCCCCCTGGAAAAGCCCCCGGGCGGCGGCTCCGAGCCGGGCCGGGGCGAGCGCAGCGCGTGCGGGCGGGGCCGGGAGCATCCCCGGGGCCCGGCGGGGCCGGGCGGGCGGGCGGGCGGCGGGCGCTCACCGGTCGAGGCCGATGAGCAGGCGGCCCTTCTCCTCGGCGCCGCTCTCCTTCTTGAGGTCGGCGAAGACCTGGGTGAAGTAGTGCGGGTCGGCGTTGACCTGCAGCATCTTGGGGCTCATGAGGTCGATGATGGAGAGGCAGCGGTCCCAGAAGGCCTCCTTACAGCTCTCCACCAGGAAGGGCTTGAGCGGGTAGGAGATCTCGTTGCCCATGTAGGAGTAGGAGAGGTACAGGCAGGTGAGCAGCACTGCCTGCAGTTCGTGGTCGCTGGCCACCTCGGCCGAGATGACGTCCCGGCAGAGCATGTAGAGGAAGACCACGTTGGCCGGCGTGATGAAGCCCTGGTCCTGCCAGCCCTGCAGCAGCAGCGAGCGGTCCACGGAGCGCAGCCAGAGGACGGGGTCGGTGGGCGAGAGGTGCTTCAGCCGATAGCAGCGGCGGCAGAGGAACTCGCCCAGGCAGCGCAGCAGCTCGCTGGTGGACGCCTGCACCACCACCCGCCGCGGGGTAGCGGCGGCGGCGGCGGGCGCGGCCGGCGGAGCCTTCTGCGCCGAGGCGAGGGCGGCGGCGGCGGCGGCAGGGGGCGGCGGGGGGGCGAAGGTGGCGAGGTTGGCGCAGGAGAGGGACTTCTTCAGGTTCTCGTTGTTGAGGTGGGTGACGTTGCTCTGGTAGCCGCCGTTGGGCTGCACCTTCTTGGAGCTCTTCTTCTTGGCGGAGACGGCGGCGATGCGCTTCCAGGGCAGCACCGAGATCAGCGAGTGCCGCTTCAGGCCCTTCTCCTTGGCGTTCTTGCTGTTCTGCACCGCCGTGTAGTGCCCCACCGTGGCCGCCCCCTCCTCGAACAGCGGGGCCTTCCGGTAGCTCGGCGACAGCGACAGCACCGTGCCCATGGCGCCGGCCGACCGGCGGGCCCCGCCGCCCGCCCCGGCCCCGGCCCCGGCCCCGGCCCCGGCCCCGGCCCCGGCCCCGGCGCGGCCCCGCGCTCGCTGCCCGCTCCGCCGCCGCCGCCGCTCAGCGCCGCGCCTCGCCCCGCCCCGCCGCCGCGCGCGCTCCCGGCGGCGCAGTGCGCGCGCCCGCCGCTCCGCCCCGCGCCGCCACGTGCGCCCGCCGCGCCGGCGGGAAAGGGGCGGGGGCGGCACCGCCCCCGCACCCCCCAGACCACGCCCCCCGCCCGCCGGCCACGGGGGGGGGGACGGACGAAAAAGATTGAGGAAAAATGAAAAACCAGAATTAAAACTTGAAACCCGCCCCGCCAGCCCCCGGCCGCCCCTCGCAGCGGGGCCTCATCCAGCTCCGGGCCGAGGCGTCGGGCCCAGCGCTCGCACCGAGGACACCGGGGCAGGGGAGCGCCCGGTACCGAGGCCCGAACGCCGGGCCGGGCTTTACGGGAGCGGCAGCCAGGCCCCGAGTGCCCGCGGAGGCCGAGGGCCAGCACCCGCCCGGGCCGGGCCCCCCAGCCCCCCTTCCCGCAGGGCCGGGGAGTGGCAGCAGCCGGGGAAGCGCCAGGGCCCCTGGCGCGGGGGCTGCCCGTCCCTTTCCACAACCCCGGAGTCTCCAAAATCCCCTAAAAAGCTCCCGTTTCGTCCAGACACAACTGCACCCGCCCAGCACCCGGGGACCGAGAGCCACCAGGACAGTGGGGGGACACTGGAAAGGGCTGTCCCCAAAACCGCTGTCCCCAGGCAGTGCCCGCATTGCGGCACAGGCACTGCGGCAGCACCTGGGACGAGCCCGCCGCTCACTTGGGGTATTTAAAGCACGTGGAAGGTAACGAAAAAAACCTCATTTGGGGTCAAAGCTCTGTCAAAGCTGCTGCTTGCCTCACGAGGCTGTCCCAAAGCACCCGAAAACCCACACATCCTTCAAAGTGTGTCCAATCCAGGGTTTTTAAGGGTGGTCAAAAGGTCTCCTCTTTGTCAATCCTCTTCACCAACAGCTTTAGAGGCTTTGCTGCATAACGATCCGAAAGGAACCAGGCAAGTCCAGCCCAAGTGGGGCCGCTGCTACAAGGAAATTCCTTTGTCCATTAAAAATATTACAGGGACCCAGGCAGGGTGAAACTTGTTTTTTAAGTTAAGCCTTTTGTAGTGTAAGCCAAAAGGGTTTAAACAACGAGCCTTACCCTTTCAGCTTTTTTGGCCCTAATTTTAATACAGTTGGAGGGGAAAGGCAGGCGCTCAGACGCCTCAGAAAATCCCAGCTTTCCGCAGGCGGTTTAAGTGACTAATGTGTAATTAAACAGCCTTGACCCCGCGCAAGGCAGCCCAGAGGCCTCCCAGCTGGCATCACCGCAGACCAGCTGCATCCTCGCTCCTAGCCAGGTCTCCTCAGCCTCGAGCACAGGGGTTTGTCTGCTCCCCCCGCTGTTGCCTGCTGGGTCAGGACCAATTCTGTCCCCTCTGAGGGACAAGAGCTGGAGCAGACACCATTCTCGCCGAGGACATGCAGGACTTCAGGGCCATCTCCACCTTTCTCCACCTCAGCACCTGACGTGCGACAGTCACCACTGCACACACAGAGGCTTCAGCTCCGCTTCCGTGAATGAATTTCCCCTCATTCACCTACAATGAGCAACCTAAATCAGCAAATCATGGCCACAGCTCAGCATGCCCAGGGAAAACGCCACTTAAGCGGCCTTACGGTGAACTGGCCAGAGCTGCTTTGGGGAAATGTGAGCTATTTATAGTTCAAAAAGAAAACCCCAACTATTAAGAAAACTAGAAATGCACTTCCCCTGCAATCCAAGCCACGCATAAGCACGGGAGTTAAGTCCCTCATGTTTTTCTGCAAGTCCTTCATGTTTTTCTGCCTACGAGGCCAGGTTTCTTTCCAGAAGACCTGTACCACCTCAACCAGGTGGCGTCCCAGATGCACAAGCTTCAGACATGAAAATTGAAGACGTTTTATCAGTTCCATTACACCCAAAAAACCCTCTCTGACCCTGGAGGGTGTTGCTGTACACAATGCGAGACTCTCCCAGACAGTGTCAGAGTGTTCTTGAGAAAGGCCAGAGGTCAGATGTAATTAATTTTTCACCATAATAATAATGGTAATAATAACACTGTATCTTCATTTGGTAGAACTCAGACTTGCTGTGCCAGGAAGAGGTCACAATCCATAAATCTTCAGTGATTCTGCTTAAAATGGTCCCTCACCCTCCGCGTCTCAGAAACATCATCACCAACGACGCTTCCATGAGCTCCGGCCCGGCGTGCAGCTTGCGTTGCAATCCACCCTTCCCTAAGCGAGGAGAGAAATGGCACCGAGCGCGCCTGTCGCCTGCCTCGGCAGCTGAAGACAGGAGACAGATTTTTGAAAAAAAAAATTATTTTATTGGAACTCATCTGAACATCAGATATACCTGGTGTTGGTTAGCAAGAACCGTTTGTACATTTGATATTGATGGTGCCAAAAACCCAAACAGTGACTCACTGGATGAGATGGAAATTAAAAAAAAAAAAAAAAGTCAGAGAGGTTAAAATGTGAACAGAAAGCAGATAAATCAGCCAGTCTAAGAGTCAGTGTGAAGGCAAAATATTTCCTGATAAAACAGAATCCTTTTACAAAATATAAATTTTGTAAGAAAAACATGGAGAGGGAGAGAGAGGAAAAGAGAGACAGAGGGGAAAGGAAAAATAAAGATCAGCAGGACAGGGATGCGGAAGCTTACACTGCCCAAATGGCATTAAAACCTAGCTAGGAACCTCACCGTAAAATGAAACATGCTGCAACACCCCGCACTCCACCCCCCACCTACAGGACTTGGGAACAGTAACGAGGAAGCTCCCCAGCGAGTGCTGCTCTAGGTTATTCCAGAAGGGCCAAGCTGTCTCACATCGGATGTTGAAAAGTAAAAAAAAAAAAAAAAAAAAAAAAAAAAAAAAAAAAAAAAAAAAAAAGAAGAAAAAAAAGAGAACCACTTAACGCAGCAGAGGTCAATAACGCCAGTCTGACAAACCCCCCCGGGGCAGCCGCTCGCCTCCCCGCCGCAGGAGGTTTGGCTCCCGCAGGGAGGCGAGGACACGGGGAACGCCTGCTCACCTGTTCTTCCTACCAATGCAGGTGGGGGGGGAACGGATAAAACATTTAAAATCTAATCTATTTTAAAACAATAGCATGCAATGCAGGCCTCCCGGGGAAACCTGCGCTGTTCCCTTTATTAGAAACTGGCCTAATGGTCTAGAGAGTGGCTGCAGCCGTCTGGAGGTTTTTGGCTGCGCAGGGTGGGTCTGGGCTAGCACAGCACAATGACAATTCTGAAGCAGGTTCCTCGGGTGCGAAAGCCTTCAGGAAAATCATTGTCGAGCTGCTTTCGAGGGGACCTGAGGCCTTGAAGATTTCAAAAGAAGCCAGCAGTCTGTACATTTTGGGGTTTTTTTGGTTCAGTACAAATGGAATAAACTCGGCTGCTTAAACACGGTCATTAAGTCTCAGATTTCAGAGCAGAGGGAGAGATGAAACAAACTTGTCTCGGGCACCTACTGGTAACAAAACTTTGTCCCTGCTTAACTCTCTGCCATCCCTCAGGAAGTGGAAAGCACATGTTTAGGTAGTGTAAGCCTTTTTCCTTTTATTTAGAATACCCTCTTTGTTTAAACAATATTCCCCCCCCAGATACAAAGTTCGGCCAGTAAAGATTACATGGAAACTGGAACACGCATCGTATGGAATACAAGATGCACTGGATGAGGAAGTTTAAAAACTTTCCGAGCGAAAAGTAGAACAAAGAAAAAAAAAAGTCTCCTAACATTTTCCCAAAGGTTTCACTCTCCTGTCACACACACTCTCCAAATGACAGCTAGCAAATTCAACTCTGCAAAAAGAAAACAGAGCCACGTCAATCGAGAGGAGAGAAAACAAGCCTCAAGGACGCAAACCGCACCTTGGCCTGCGAGGAGCGACAGGTCCGGAGCAGCCGCAACCTCCGGCTCCGGCCTCCACTCACCTATGTTAGCTTCTTGGCTTTGTTGTAGAGCGAATCCACTACTTTGCTCATATTCTGAATAGTCTCGAGGGCAGCTTCGTAAGTTTTGTCTACGGGGGGTTCGTCGAATATGATCAGGACGCCCTCGCCTTGGTCAAGGATGCCTGCGGACACAAAGCTGCGGTTACCAGAGTAACGCTCAACAGATCGCATCCTCGAGGCAGCAGGAATTTATTCTATCCAGCAAACAGACGGTCAGCCATGTCGGGTTTGGAAGGGCTGTGTGTTGGACTGGCTGGTGGCTGACTGATTTTTGTCTGGACTGCATTAGCAGTAGCTTACCCAGGGGAAAAAAAAAAACCAAAACAACAAATGTCCTGGAGAGGGGCCCAAGAAAACACCCAGGAGATCACAGAATCACAGGACTGTTTAGTTTGGAAAAGACCTTTAAGATCATCAAGTCCAACCGTTATGCCTGTACATTCCCCAACAGCCACCTTCCTCCTTGAGGGCCCTGCACCCAGCCCGATGGCTCAGCACAACACTGGAGTGAGGCAAGAAACCCAAAGCCATTTTATAATTAAACTGCTCCAGGTGCCAGATGGCCACTGCAGCAGGTTCGGTAATTTCTGAGCTATTCTCTAACCAACAGGTTTCTTTTAGCCATTCATCTTGCTCAGGTAGATCAAGAGGGCTTTCTAAATGGATGCTAGGGACAACGCAAACAAGAGCAGAGCTGTTTCCTTCAGGGCTTATTAGAGAAGCAGCCTCCTGTGGTCCCAGGCAAACCCAAACCAATCAGTTGTGCTGTGTGGGTGCCCCTCACCAATGCACAAAACCATCCTGACACTCATCAGCCGGGATAGGTGACCAGATACTCCAGTAAGCTCCAAGGCAGAAGATCTGTGCTAGACAGCCCACCAGTGGGCCTCGTAACTGCCCTCAGATGCAGCCACAGCAAGCAAGGGCTTAAGCGTGGTTTCCCATTTGTGAGAAATTAAGCCTCAAGCTTAACAAAGGCAGATGGAGGGAGCAACAGAACAACAGAGTAACAAACAAACCCGCTGCTCCATACTCTTCCCACAGCACCCGTCAGCCTGCGCCTGCCACCTGAGGCAGAGCAGCCTAAGGAGGACACTCGAGGCTCAAAGGTGCGGCACTGAAGAGGAGTCTGTCCACAGCTTGCTTACACACGACCTGGCCTCGGGCAGAAAGCAGGCAAGACTGAGGAACACAGAGACTCACCGTGAAATTTCTTGTCCAAGATCATCTGTGACAGTTTCCTTTCTACCTCAGCCTGGAATTGAAGCAGAAAAATTGAAAGCCTCCCAGAACTATATAGAGAAAAGCAAATTTTACTACTGCACTCTCAACAGCCTGGGATATAAGCACTGCTCAGAAGCAGCTATTTTATCACTGAACATGATGTCAGGACATATCCCTCCTTGCACGCTGCTTTGATACTACTGTGCGCTTAAAACGACATGAGAAATTAAGCAGTAGCTTTTAATGACGGGAGCACCAGGATGTCTTCCCCTCTTGTTCCACAGAAGATGGTGGATCACTTCATACAGGCATTAGAACCACAGAATCGTTTGGGTTGGAAAAGACCTTTAAGATCATCAAGCCCAACCATTACCCTAACCCTGCCATCCCACCACTAAACCCTGGCCCTAAGCACCTCGTCTGCCTGGCTTTTAAATTCCCCCAGGGATGGGGACTTCCCTGGGCAGCCCCTTCCAGTGCCTGACAGCCCTTGCAGGGAGGGAATTTTTCCCGATGTCCAACCTAAACCTCCCCTGGCACAACTTGAGGCCATTCCCCTCATCCCATCACCTGTTCCCTGGGAGCAGAGACCAACCCCCACCTCGCTACAACCTCCTTTCAGGCAGTTGTAGAGGGCGATAAGGTCTCCCCCTCAGCCTCCTCTTCTTGTTAGGGGGTTTGGGGCACACTAGCTTGGTTCAGCAAATATTTAGTCAAGTGTTGGCCAAGCTCCATTTAAGCCGCTCTGTACCGAGCTGACCTTGTGCACAGTGCCAGGCAGGGCCCCACCAGAGTCAGCTCATCTCCTCTTTGGACAGAGGACACACAGCCACGGTTGAGAAACAACTGCAGTCCAGCTTTTACTCAAACTGTGTTAAACACCGAGGGCTAGGCTAGGAAAGGACTGCACAGATAGAAAAGCAGGACAGATGAGGTAACGACCATAAAGGCCAAGCTCAGGACATGTCCAAACCTCCAGTCTTAATGGCAATATGGGAGAAAAGCACTTTGGGATGCAACTGGCTGGGACTACAGTGGATTTTCCTAAAACTTAATCTAGTTGGGATTATCTGTAAAGCAGTTATTGCAATCGTCAATGTGACATATGCACCCCTAATGAAATTTCAATCAAAGTGATTAGCTGGATCCTGTATCTTAAGGGTCTAAGATTCCTCTGGGCACGCTCACAAGGATTAAATGCAGGTCAACGGGGAAGACTGAGCTGTTATTACAGCAGAGGAAAATCTGTCTCCAATAAAAAACAAGTGCTAAGACAGGGAGTAAAACCCAGGTGACAGAAGGCGATGCTGCAGCAAAGCCCTAGTGCAGAGGAAGCCTGTCTGATGGCTCCTGGAAACGGCCCGTGTTGAAGTTAAGTTCCCAAAAGTCATATGTGCCTGTAAATGCTGCGGAACTGACCTGTCAGGTTTAATAGCCTACGTTTATTTTCCAGTGGCAAATGGTATTTGGCCTCAAATCCTTTGCCCTCTTAAGACACGCCACTAATTTCTAGTCATGTTCTTACCTTTGAGAGCTTGATGAGGCTGGATATGTGTTCAATCTATAAGAGAGACCAACAGAGTTAGGTAAATCTTTAGCTGTACTTCTGACATGCAACATGGAGGTTCTTCCAAGGAACAGCTCAAGGGCCTGTAAAAGCTCTGGCCTAAAAATCTCCAATGGCTTCCTCCACTCCGCAGCTTCGTGTCCTTCAGATTTCAAATCCAATTTTAAGTGAAGATGGACTAGACACCTAAAGCCATTTCACTCTGAAACATGAAATAACATTTCTTCTCCAAGATCACTGCAGCTTTACCCTGTCAGAGCCCTTAAAAGCCAAACACCTTCAGTGTTAAAAGCACATCCACCTTTCAGTGTGCATAAGCAAAACAGGTGGAAAGGGCAATGACTCTGGAACATGGTTTTCCAAAGCTCCCCTCAGCCCCCTCCTTATCATTTTTCAGCTGAACATGATGAACCCTGAGCTCTGGAAGCGTGGAGCAGCAGTGAGTAAGAAGTACCCTGTACGGGAACAAGTCCCTCACCCACCACAGCAGGGGACGGAGGCACCAGCGTTGTCAACGTGCTTGCTGGAAACATTTACCTGTACTCTGGAGAAGGGTTCGATGACTCTGATCAGATTCTGTTCCAATAAGTTATCGTAGAGCTTAGCCAAGTGAGTGTTTATGATGGGGTCGTCCCTGAGCTCCACCTTATAGTCTGTCAGAGCCTGCGGAAGAACAAATAATTCTGGTAGCAACAGCTCTCCTGCTCTCAAGGCCCTCTGGGTATGACAGTCCCTGCCCAGCAAAGTATCAGTGGTTAATCCAATCCCGCAATTTAGCTAAAAGGCCAGGAGGTCATGACAGCTCATCAGCCTTTCCAGCACCATGCAGCAAGCAGCCTTCATCTTTACACGGCTGGAGCTTAGCAAGCCAGAATCTCTGGTTTACAGTCAGAAGACAGCGTGACAGGATTGTTCCCTGGCACGGGAATCCTCTTCGTTATCTCTGCGGTGTTCTTGCTGAAGCCAGGGAAAAGTTTAGAAAGATATACATGCCAGCGAACAGCAAGTATAGGAAACTGCTTCTGAGTTCACTCTCTCTCAAAAAAAAAAAAAAAGGAAAAAAAAAACCACCTTGTTTCAAGCAAGCTTACTCCCCGTGCTGCAAAAACCAAACCGCCTGATGGTTGTGGGGTGCACTGTGCTGTTGCTTTCTGTGAATGTTTTTAGGGTTTCCCGCTGTGGGATGTAGCAGCTCCTCCAACTTTCCAAAATTGGCATTTCTGAATGTTTTGTCCAGCCAGGCCCCATTTTTTTATCCATCTCCTGACTCACCTTTTCAAAATCTGCCAGCGATCGGTTCTTACTGGCCTGTGCCACACATTTTAGTGCTTCTGTCTGCAGAGAAAGAAAATGAGAGGAAGTTATTTTTCTGGATTCTCCGTGCTGTTATGCCAACTCTGCAGTATACTGAAAACGTGCTTAAGCAGCAAAGGGGGAATGTTCCTTTTGCTACAAAGCCATGTCGGCGCGGCTTCCACACAGGCAGAGTAAGAACAGCTGCTAATAAGGAGAACATGCAAGACAGCTGCAGGACACAGCATGAAATCGGCTTCACGGAAACAAAGAACTGAAGTTTTGCAAGGTTTGAGAGTACCAGCTGCAGTTCCTATCAGGTTGCAGATTGGGAGCAAGTTTGATACAATTTTTAAGGAAAGTGCACAGTTTGGCAATTGCTTAATGAACGTGGCCATTCTTAGCCTTTAAGCTGTGTTTCTGCCCTTTGGCATGCCACACAGCCTCTGCTAAGTGACAGAAGCACAGAAGAAGTCCTACAGATACCCTATCACAGACAGCATCAGGAAACATTTCTTGTCTACCCCACAGCTGCTGAAACAAAGCATGAGACCCAGCCGCAACCAAACTGCCCTATTTACACCAAACAGAATAGTAACACCACTAGGAGAACAGTTTCCAAGTGGTGAGAGGCACAAGTGCACGAGACAAGCGGGACAGCTCAGTGGCTATGGCTACGGTGCTCAAGGCTCAGGTTTCCGCTGCCATCTCTCCCATCGAGCTGTCCCCAAGGCTGCTGGCTTTCTCTTTGCTCCCTAAGCTCAGATTCCACAGCTGCTGCAGGAACTTGCGATTGCTGCTGTCTCAGGAGGACAGTGCAGGGAACAGCTGAGATTTCCTCCATGGGGGACTGCCCTCCTGTCTGAAAAGGAGCCTCCAACCCAGCTGTCACTCAGGGGACAGGGATGAAGCAGGACCAGGGCTGCCCTTTGTGATCCAGCAGGGATAACGCAGTGATATTCCCACTTCAAACTCTTTTCTATGCACGTACACCAACTGACCGCCTCTACTAAACCAATCCTCTGTGAGGTAGGAGAGTATTAGCTGCTGCGTCAAAGTAAATAGCTGGCTGACCAAAGCCACCACGGGCATCAGTGTGTAAGCCCGGCTCGGACCCTGGCACGCTTGGCTTTTGGCCCTGTACTTTATATAAGCATCCCTGGATTTAATACGGGGGTGGCGTTCACAGCCTGGCAAGTTAACATGTTAGAATAAACAGTTGATTTAACAACTCCCCAGCTGCCTGGCTTCCACCTTACAGCCATCTAGGTCTCAAGCTGCTCAGCTACACTGCTATGAATGGATTTTTGGGACTTGCTACACCACCAGTAAAAGCAATTAATAACTCGATTTATATCCATCAGATCCATGGCTGCCGAGCCGTTGACAAGGGTTGAGACATAAGTACCTTACTGCATTAGGCATTTAGGAGTTCATGAAGAAAGCAGGAAGGAGAAATACAGAGAAAATGAAACGAGCAGGCCAGATTCTCAGGTGGTGAAAGTCACTGTATTCCCTTTGAAGACAATTAACTTATGGTAATTACTTATGGTCATTTAATCAGTTCTGGATCTCATTCAGGACACTCACAAGTGAAGAGTATTTTGGTATGAAAAGAACAAAGTATTTGACAAAAACAGTAACACAACAATCTCAGAGATAACAGGACGATAGAAAGGATTAAGTTTCTATACCTGTCTTCCTGCATACCGCAGAGCAAGCTTTCCACTCACTAACGCTTGCACATCTTCTGGGCTAGAGAGGGGAGGGAAAAGAAGAGAGCATTTATTCAACAACATGGTCAGCTTAAATCTAAGCATGCCTCAAAAATTCCCAATTAATAGCAAATTACTACAATTCAAATAACATTGTATCCGCAGCATTGATTAGGTGATAAAGACAAACAGCAAAGCTTGTCTGCTCGAGTTCTTTCATTAGTTTAGAGTCTTATAAACAAAAAGCCTTTCCCATTTAAATGTAGGAAGCGTTCTTCGCAGAACCATTTGTCACGTACATGTTCAGCATGATTTTGCACAGCAACATGTATTTCAGTGCAGTGATGGCTTTTGGGTTGTCAATTGAATCATATCCCTCAAACGCCTCATAAAAATACGAATAGGCTGTTTTCCAGTCCTTCTCTTCTGCTGCATGGATAATACCTGTTGAGAGGAACAAACAGGCAGGCATCAGAGTTGATTCAGAATGTGACCGGAAGAGGACAGAACAATTTGCTTGCCCAGTGCTTTATCTGGTACTTCAGTAACAGGAATCCTTTCTTTCTATGAGAAGAACATCCATGCCCTCTTCTAAGGGAACACGTTAAGAAAGACAAGTTTGGGGCACTTCAGGCAAGTGCCTGCAAATGAGGTCAGGAACAACATTAGAGTTACACTAACATGGTGTAATGCTGTAGGGTCTAGGGAGGTTACGGACCCTGCACCACCAGAGATTTTCAAAAACAGGCTGAAAAAACTTGTGTCAGGAGCAATGTAATTACAGCTGATCCTGCCTTGAGGCCGCTGGGCAGACTGGTAGGTAGTTTGAGGTCCCACCTAGCATCATTTTCTGTGATTCACTCAGGAAAGAACAAATATCAGTCAACTGATGCATCGTGATGTAGTCCCGGACTTTCCCCTTCTCCAGAAGGGCTTTACCTGACTGCATGTCTAACGCTGCCTGCAGCTTCGGCGGACAGTAAATTGCGTTGGCTGTAGTCCGTGCAGAGGTTAAGGCTGCTCTTGCTTTTGGCAGATTGCTCAGGGCATGGTAAGTCTTACTTTCTAACAGCTGCACTTCCACCAGTAATGCCTTGTCGTCCATCTTTTTCAATTCCCGAAGAAGCTGGGAGCCTAGCAGCAGGGAAGAACAAGAACCTTTGTAACCTGCTCTGCTATCAACAGCTTCACAAACCAAGCCTTTCCAGATGACGCCCTTCTTCCCCCACAGCAGTACTGGCTTTGAGGAAGGGAGGCGAGGCTTACGCAATCTGCTCTTCCAAGAAGGAGCAAAAGAGAGGAAATAATATCAGGTCAGTGTCAGTCCATAGTTGGAGAAGAATGAACCAGTTCAGTGTTAGAGGTGGAAGAGGGCAGTGAAAATACTTGGGGAAGCGGACAGCGTGTCTCTGCCACCTCACTACGGGCAGCAGACAGCAGAAAGTCAAGGATGGGTTCTGCAGTTCAGACAGTCACTCTGGTACCCCCTTCCCCAGACGACAGCATGATTTGCCACTCACATTCCGTGCTCTGAGCAAACCTGAAGTACTGCCCGTTCCTGCATCATTCCCCTAGGGTGAGACCTAAAGATTTTCAAGCAACCCCTAAGAATATAGGATGAGTAAGGAATGTTTTAAGCACAAGACATCTACAGAGCAAATTTAGGAGGTAGAATGGACAGCCTAAGAAATGCCTGGACAAACTGCCACATTAAAGCCTTGTGAGGACAGAAAGAGCCAGCCTTAGAGGAAACTTTTCCTCTTCTTTTCTCCTGGCTGAGAACTAAAGAGCTAACTTGGGGCAAGCAGAAATGAGAACCTCATCCTCACTTGCTGTGCTTAGAAGCTGAAAACTGCAGCTGAAACTGCAGAACTGGGTGGAAGAGCATGGACCCTCCCTAGAAACATCCCGTAAAGACTCTGCTTGCACCTACTCCCTGCAACCATGGACATAACTGTGTCTTGGCCAGCCACACAGAAATGCTAGCGCACAACGTTGACATCTCGACAGCTTTCAGAGAGTGTCCTACAGGTACAGGCCTTTACAACTCCCTAAGCTGTGCCACTATCGTTAATTAATTAAGCATAGCTCTGGAGTGTGGACTCTGATCAGTTTAAACCTGAGCTCATTACATATCTGTATGCAAACTAATTCTAATTTGATATTGAATTCCATGTATCAGAGCACTCAAAATAACTTGATATTCTGATCAGATACAAGTCGCCCAGGTGACTCTGGATATGACACACGCTTTTGCCACCACACCATTTAAGAAGTTCCAGGTCCCTGGTGAGGCATCACCACTGCCCAGGTGAGCACTTCTGTCAGTGTCAGTGCAGTCATCCCTCAGCCCCGCTCACACCCAGGCCCTGAGCTGGCAGAGCCGTCTTTAGCCAGCTTAAACCTCACCTTGCATTGCGGCGGTCATTTGCAAAATGAGCATTTGAAAAGCACCGAAGGGAGTTGGGCCCTGTATGATGACCTGCTTTACTCTGCTTTGTAGCAGAGCAGGAGAGTTCACATGGTTAATTACCATATCTCAGGTGGTGCAGAAGCAAATTCTTAAAGCCTTTACACTACTTCACAAGAGCTTGTCTAATTACCTCCTTAGAGGTTTGCCATTTCCTGGCATTACTACTGCTTTTATTGAGGGCGTATTTGAGCAAACTGAAGCAAGCTTCAACACCTCTGACCACAGCAGTACCCTACGTGTGTTCCAGCACGAGCCAAACCTGATGGCCTTCAACTGCATACAGCTCCTCCTTGCTTCCAGAATTATTTGAAATGAACAAATGGTGAGGACAAAGAAATCTCTCAAAGCTTTTATCGTCAAGCTATAGTAAAAGACGGCAGATCTGGTACAGCACTGAGAAATTAATGCCCCAGCCCTACAAAACTTATCAAAGAACATGACGTAGTTGATCATTTCCCTCGGCAGCCTCAAGACAAATTCCAAAGCAAAGAACTACTACCACCACCTAGTGGGAGACTTACCTAGCTGCAGCGCTTCTTGGTACCTCTTGGTATCGAAGTACAAAGATACCAGCCTCGCCTGAAGAACAGAAAAGGAACTGCTGTGAGGAAAGCCAGAGAAAGGTAGTACAGATTTATTTTGTAAATGAAACTTTATATTCCTATCTGCACAGACATCACTAAATTAGTTTGCGTTCATTACATCACACGGTCCGATTCTGCAAGATCTATCAGTTGGGGGGTTGGCTAGATCGACACACAGCGGGTATGATCCTGCCTGTTCAAGGACAGTCGCTAACTTTAGTGTAATTGTTATCACCTGTCCACTACACCTACAAAGATCTGGACAACACACTACAAATTCTCTACTTTTAAAGGTGTTAAATGCGATAAAGGGAAGATGCTGTTACACGGGTTTGGGATCCGCAGTGTAACATACCTCCAGCGCCTGGCGTAGGAAAGTCCTCTTCTCTGATTTGGCCCATTCAATACACTCTAAACACAGGTCAACCTTAAAGGGAGCAGAAAGAAATTTGTAAAGGCTTCTGCTGTCCCTCTTTAAAACAATCATTTCCTACAAAGCAACAAAAATACAACAAAGCCTGAATCTCCACAACATAGTTTAAGAAGTAATTTCTGTCCAAACAGCAACATTGCTAAGCATCAAATTAGCTTTACTTTAAAATAGCCCTGAGATTAGCCTTCACCATCAGTGCCTACCCCAAAGGTCTCTGATCAACACCTTTAATATTACCGGGGCAGAGCGTAGTTCACTGTTGATGAGAACTGTAGCCCAACAGCAGAGGTTAAGTGATTTCTCCTCAGCAAGGACGCACTGGTAACCACACACGATACGCTTTAGCCTCAGGCTGCATCATGCTGACACCAGACTTAAATGATACAGAACTCTATAGCGTGCACTACATATTTTCAAATTCTATTTGCTAGATTAACTTCCTGCACTTTGTACCAATGTTCACAGCATTATACTATTTCTAATACATATTGCAAGAGAAAGTAAAGTTCAGAAGGCAAAATAAGGTTTAGTTTAAGTTTTAGCCATCACAAAAACCCCAACATACCACCTTCTTTGATTGCTTTTCTAATGCATTTGGCTTCCAGTAACTTTTTCTGACCACGAGGGACAATCCTCCCACACTGGAATATGAAAATAAAGATTTGGCCTCCAAAGTTTCACTGGTAAAAATTACTGCTGAAATCCTAATAGCATTTCTTAAACAGCTGTGGTTTTGTTTGAAATAAAAACATCTGGGTACATGAGAACTGATTCTGCCTTAGGGCAAGGGATGAACTAAAAGACTCTGAGGTCCCTTCCAGCATGTTTTGCACCATTTCATTTAGCGATAGAGAGAATTGTGTTTTCAATTGCTCTAGAAAGAAAAGAAAATGAAGTGCACATTATTAGGGTCTAAATATGTCAGACCATGTGTGTCCTTCAGCAGCATAAAGCAACAGAGGTGCTGGGCTCCACCAGGAGCCAGCAAGTGACACCGAGTGTTTTATCTGTCACTTCAAAGCAAAGTAACCCAGCGGCTTATCACATTTTTAAGACTGCCGTGATTCCCTTGATGAATAAAGGAGTCATGTTCCACCCCAATTTGAAGAGGGCGTCGATTTAGTACTGGCCAGTAACATGGAGTAAGCCATCCTGAGGTGCTAGGCTCAGGAATGGTTTTTCCCAAAATCTCTGGATCGCAGCTCTTTCCGGAGCAGCTCTGTAGCTGTACTACACTGCAGGACTTGTCAGCTCCTCATCACTGCTTAGTAAACAGGGACATTTTATGAAAAGCCATTATGAAGTCGCAGTTTATTGCACAGCGATAGCTGGAGCATTAGGAGCTGGAGAAACCTCTAATCTCATTGCTATACTGGGCTCCTGGGAGTCTTCTTACTATATGTTACACTGAGGAAGCAAATGTCCCTCTGAACATTGCTGAGGCGCTGAAAGTATTTAGGATTACTGCATCAAGAACCTCACAGGTTAGGTGATGTAATTCCTTAAGGTTGGGATTCGGCTTCTGAATATGCTTGAAAGTGGATGTTTTGACTAACTGGGCCAGATTTCACTGTTACTCCAAGTTGTTCCCCTGCTGTAAAATGCCTCCTTTTGGGATTGGATCCAAATATGGTCATTACATCAAAGTACCTTTAGAAAAAGCCTGAAGCTACTCGTTTTCTCCTTAATCCCTTTAGGGCTTCCCTTCTCACCTGCACATCCCACCCTGCTTCCCTTAATCTCCTCTGTTAAGGAGGGGCAAAAGATTCTGCCTGTCACCGTGTATGGTACCATGACATGCAAGCCACGGGAACGAAGAACATTTGCTAATTACCTTAACTACAGGATGATACTTCTGCACTGATTTGGCTAACGAGAATGCCACCTGCCTTTCTACATTGCAGAACCTCTTCTAGGCTGTAATTTGTCAGTCACCGTGTGCACAGTGTTATGCGGGCTTTGTCCTTACCCTGTTGCTCAGACCCTCCCTTCTTCCCCTCTCCATCTAACTGCTTTGGTGTGCCAGTACAACCTACACTACCGCTGGTCAGCACCTCCTGCAAGTGGTTCCTCATTATTTACGTTTACAAGTTGCTCCTGTCCTCCTCCCATTCCCAAACAACCAAGTCATGGGGTGAGTGGGGAACACAAAAAAAGAAAGCCAAGTGTATTCTAGGGAGCTAATGAGAACAGAGTAAATCCTAACTGGGGACTACCTGAGACCGAATGGGTTTTCTAGTGGAGAATTTCATCCACTGGAAGCAGTTTACATATGGTAGCTGCAAAACTTTCTCCACTCCCACATCAGGAGTAACTTTCATGCCTCAGAAGCCATCTGTAGTGTAAGACGCCCACCACGCAACACGCCTTCATGTCTCCAGTTGAAAGATGCTAAGTAATACTCACCATCTAATCCCACCAACTCCTAAACAGACCTAGAACATCCCTCCACCTTTCCACTAGACCCCAATGCCATCACACACTGCCTCCACCTTTCCACTAGACCGAGCTCCCTGGAACACGTGTAGCACCTTTCACCCCTTGTATCCTAAACGCTAATCGCACTACCAAACACCACTAAGGCCATGCACCTAACAGCAAGCAACACAAACTGAAGAAAAATGCCCAGGGTGAGAGCTACTCCTACCCTGCAGCAGGATGAGTCTTGCAGAAAAGCATGGTTAGGAGTGAATTAAGTTATCTAATATTTTATTAATAGAATATATCCAAATGCATTGAATTAATGTTTCCCGACATGAATAATTCTTCAGTGTGAAGCAAAGTAGGTCAGATAATGGTGTTACAGGCTTTTGAGGAACGTACTAGCGCCAAAATTTTAATCTCACCTCCTGTCCTGTTGCTGCCTCCATGTCAAGGAACAGATCGAGCAGAGATCGGACTAAGCGAGCTGCCTTTGCTTTGCTGATGGAGTTCAAGAAAGGTCGAACATATTTCAGAAGTCCTCCCAGCTCTGCATACAAGAAAAAACAAACCATGAAATACAACCACACAGCCAAAAGTTACACCGCAGATGGGAATACCCGACAGGTCTATACACAGCAGTATTTATTACAGCAAACATTTTATAAGCAGTCTCTCAACCTCATTTACAGGAAAAGAGCGATAAACATCACCCGAAGGAATGCCTTGCAGTAAACACGGGGACTGGCAAAGGTGACTGGTGGGCTCCAGTCTCACCCGCACAGCATTTGCTTCCCATGACTTCAGTTCACCCAATTATAACACCATTTGTAACTATGCTTGCCTCAGGCACGTTTTAAAAATGTAAGCATCTGCTAAATGCTTTGAGATTTTTCTATAAAACGGGCAATGGAGTTTCTAGTCTAAGCGTGTTTTTATTAACTCACAGTTTGACGTTCTAGTCTGCCATACCTAGCCAGCCCTAGAAAGTCAGACACCCCGCACTCCGCTGCTGAAAAAATGACATTTTTTAACACTTCAACTACCCACATCACCTAATTAGATCTTACCTTACTTAACTAGATTTCTGTTTCTACAAGTCTCCTTACTAGTTTACAGTCATAAAGCTAGTCTCAAGCTCAGAAAGGAAAAGTCTATCTTTATGAAGAAATACACCAAAACTGCCCCATTCCTACAGAGCGAAGGAACACGGCAGTCAACATCACCGCAGTGTCAGGGCTCAGCGTTCGTGGAAGCAGATGGGAGTTATGTGTTGGAATCGTGCAGCACAAGTTAAAAGTCTTCTCCTGCGATAAGCAACATGTGGCAGTCGGGCCAGGTTGCAGTGATGGCTGTTTACAGTTGGGGGAAGATGATACCTCCAGCAGACCAGCACCGCACCAGCGCAGGGCTCAGCGCTGACTTGTGAAGTAGAGGGGTCGTACACTGAAATCACAGCTTTTTTTTCCCCAGAATTTTATGTCTCACCCAAACATCGGCTAGATCTTGCACTACCGTGTTTACAATATTTGATAATAATAAAAAAAACCAATCCCAAAATAAAACCTGCAATGAGTATTTCAGCAATTTTCAATATACTCTATACCAAGCTGGTATTGGAATCAAAACTAAAATAAGAGACTAATCTAATTTTATTTCAATTAGTATACAGAGGAGCATCAACAGAATTTCAGTTTGGGAGGATTCCAATAAAAACAGTTGCAAACAAGGTTTCTTTCATAGTTCATTTAGCTGTAATGCAGAAGAATTGTTGTAAGAACACCTTAATAATACCTAAAAATTATTCCTTATATTTTTTACTTTTTCAACCTATTTATTTTAGACGTTTAATCAAGCCTGACACAATTCATTTCTTACACTGGTAAGAAGGAAAACTCAGAGTGTGTTCCAATCCAGCTGCTCATGGTGATATACTGACATTTTTATACATCTGAAAGCACAGTTTTAGTACAAATGAAACTTATCTCGAGCATGCCCTGAGTCCTTAGGGAAGCCTTATTTTCCAAACACCAGTGCAACAACATATCGCGACTCTTTCTACAATGAACCACTCAGGCTTCGCAGAATGAACAGAACGAGACATTACGACTGCCATGCCTAAGATTTCCTCGAAGTTTTACTTTCTGAGAATAAACAGGCAGGTTCTTCTAGAACTGAGGTACAGCTACTTCAATACTGAGCCCCATTGACTGACAGTTTCAATCAGCGCTCAGCTTTTACTCAACGAGGAACTGTTACCTACTGCGCCGCGGCAGACGATGGCTTTACCCACACCGCCTTCGTTCTGAGCAGCGTGCAATCTGCAGCACCACTCATGGATGCAAATCCCAATCATTTTAATCAAAGTCAAACACTTTGGTTTGACGTACAGTAAACAGACTACCACAACAGCAGCAGACGGCTGCTTCCAACACACGGGTTTTGCACAGAGCTACTCTCAAGCATCCCTCCTCTCAACATGAGCTGAGAAAGGTGAGCTCCAGATCACCTTGCTGGGCTCAGAAGAGAAGCAGCACTAAAGCTGGAGTCGCCCAGAAGCTGGTTCTTGTGCTCTTCCCTGATGCAACCAACACAAGCACTTGAAAACACTGCACTTAACACCAGGAACGAGTCCGATTCTCATCAGGCCACAGCACTGCACCCTTAGCTTTGAGCTCTGTAACTAAGGATTTGCCAGTCTTTCCACCTGTCTTATCAAGGCAGTGAGACTCTCTCCAAAATCCATCAACTCTTAAGTACCAAGGTACTTCTTACTGTGCATCGCCGCTTCTTGGGACCAACTGTATCATGTTTGTAGTGCACAATGCACTCTCCCACATGGGAAAGGAACTTCAGAAGAAAAGAAAGGAAAAACGACATGAAATACACTGCAGCACTTCTCTTTCTCTCGACTTGCTCAACAGCTGCCCGAGAATTCACTAGAAAGCAGATTTAAAATCAACAGTTAAAATATCACTACATTTTGCAAACTACACATTTAGACATGCAAGCTCAAAGTTCCCATAGAAATTTCTCCTTCTTACCAATATAACTGTCAACTATTTTTAGGACAACTTTTTTTTTTTTTTTAAGTAAATGCAATACTTGGTAATGGTGTGATTGACAGCTCTAGAGAAGTGATGAGCAGCCGCTCTGGAAAATGAAGTCTGCTGCTCTTCCTCAAAGAAAGCACTTCCCCGAGCTAACATGCCGTGTACCCGAATACCTGATCCAAGTTATTCCAATCCTATAGTTTTAAGCAATGTTATAAAAATCTAGCAATGTCCTATTAAAAAAAAAAAAGTAATTGATCTACCAATTCAATCCTTAATCTCTATGAAGCAGATAAAGTGGGTTGTTTGTATTATTGTTATTTTTTTTAAACAAAGGCTGTAGTTTCACTAGAGGTTAGTCCTCTAAAAACTACAGATTCATCTTACGCTCTCAGCCAGTCAGCAGCAGAGCAGTAACTTGTTGTTGTACTTGTTGTAACTTTCGAATCTCACCGAACTGCAGCTGGTTTCTTCCCTAGGCTGCAGCTCACAGACCCTTTCACCTTTGGGAAGTCAGAGCTTGGAAGTAGCCAATGAGCCACTGCAACACCTAGAATGTGTCAAAGCAATTCCAGTAGCTAAAATTAAAACATGCGCAGCAAAAGCTACAACGATGAGATCCATTTCACTCAGGCCAGAAACTGCACAGTCTCAGTAATTTCCTCATTGGGTTTAGCAGCACCAGATTCAGTCCCCTTGGATATGAAGATCCGTGTGCCTGCTGGGTGCTAGCACCTTTGTGAACGGTTGCACCCGGTGAAGATGCTGCTGACCCTGACCGCTTGTCACTCCTACCAGTCTACTTCACCCCTAAAAGCAGACAGAAAGGGAAGGTGACAGCGCCTTTCCCACAGGAGTAGCACATCTCTAAGCTGTGGTATCCCCTTCCTTCATCCCCCAGCTTTGCCACACATCTCCAGAAAGCACAACCTGGTGATCTCACTCCAATCTACACACATGCACAACTGGCTTCTTAATGTTGCCAAACTCATTTTCTTCTATTCAGAAGATATTTGCTCTGCAGTTTAGTGTTCCCTCGAACACATCTCAAATAAATTTCACATTCGCTCCTTCATAAACTTGGTTTTGATGAGTTAGCATTGTCATTTTCAATTCCTTAGCCTTCCCCTTAAAAAAAAAAACAAAAACCAAAATCTATTAGCTAGCCACCCTCTGAGAATACACTGAAGTTCTTTATACTCCTGTAAGGTTTCGGTTTAAACTCAGAACTACTCCAAGTTCTGCAGCAGTAAGGAGGCAATCATGCACCTAACAACTCTCAGGCTTATGCACGCCAGCAGCACATCCACACCTAGACTTGAAGAGACTCTTCTGATGATTTCCACCTTTTTAGCCCAACCACACACATCTGCCTTGGTGCAGGAGCAAAGCCACGTTTAGTTCTCTCTACAGAGGCAAATGTCAGAGCGCAAAGGGCACCCCTACAGCACTGACACCTATACCTGAGTTAATTGACTTAATGTCCTTTAGTATTCAATTAGAGAAACAGGCACTTGTACAGCAGGCTTCGTTTGTCCTGCTCCAAATTCTCACTGTAGGAAGAGAGGAATCATGTGGTGGAAGGATTTATTTTTCTCCAGCAGTCCACACCAGGAAATCAGACGTGGACATCTATAGTTAGGTGAGATGAATAGCACCTTTGTTTCCAGCACTGCTCTAAGTGCAAGTAATCTACTTTGTCACAAACTCTGTTCAATTGCAAATCACAGTGGGACCACAGTCCAGAATGCTCAAACACATCTAGACATGGGTAGATCAGTTAAATGGCCATGTCAAAATAGATGTTTACAAAGACTGGCCAGTAGGACACCATGTGTGCATTTCAGAATAAATATAAAACCACGATCGCGATCAGCTGCTCTCTGAGACCTCACACTGCTTTCCATGAACTACTCTAACATTAGGTCTGGCGTCCCAGTCGAATTTCAGTTTGATTAAACCTTCTGCTGGCCTGTTTTCCCCAACCAGTTTCCAACTGTTAAAAGCACACACGCTTCACTTCACATTCTGAATTATTGCTGTACAGTTAGAAAACATCAGGGCTATACCATGGCCAACTGTCTGCCATGGACAGAACGCTCTTTGTACGGTTGTGGTGTATCAGCTCCTAAAATGCTTGAGGTGAAAAGGTGCTCCAGAAAAGGCAAAAGCACTCTTCAGCAAAAGAAACAAAGCTAAACTGCTGAGTACAAAACAACAAACAGGCTGCCTTGAGCTTTCCAGGAAACAGAAGACGTGAACAGATTCAACTCAAAAATCACCGAATGGAGAACTTTACTCTGTTTCTGTCCTTTCATACATTCACAATAGGAGGACTGTCAAAGTCTTGCTCTTGTGAGGAGCTGGGCAAGGATTTTCTGATGTAACGTTTCAGCAGATAAATCAAGTAATTGAGAAAGAAGCTGCTGGTGAGAAAAGACTTTTTGGGACAAGCTTTCCAATTTGAAACAAGGTTCTGAGATTATTAAAACCAAAACAAGAGAAACTTCTGATCTCAAGCATGACAACAAAACTTGAGTCACTTGTGGCCACACGTCAAAGGGTCATAAACTAAACTGTGCAATGCGTGAGCAGTCTTTTGAAACACCGGGACAAATAACGTGAGATTAACATTTTATGTTGTTTATCTAGTTTTTTAGTTTCCATCCTGTCTCTGAGAGTACTTTCCTGCCAAAAACTTCTTTTTCTTCTACCCCATTAAATAAGGAAACTAAATTCATTTGAACATTTGTATCTCTTAGCCAATACCTCAATTACTTATCTCAGGCTCACCTTCTGCCTGCCCAGTCTTGGCCAAAAGCGACCCCAACTCCAGGATGCTCTGCTCTTTGACTTGCACCGCTTCTTCATCATTTTCCTGGACATCACGTTTCACTAGAAAAGAGCAGGAAAAGTTACCTTGAATGCTATTTCAGTTAGAAGATAATTATTACTAGTCAGCTCCGGGAAAGGCACCAAAAAAAGTAAGTTATAACAGGCAATAGAGAATTCAGCCTGGCCTGCGAGATCTGGAAGGCAGATTATGTGGAAAGTTTAAATGCACAGTTTATAGAGAGTGCTTCATCTGCACTTCCCGAAGGCTTTAATCCAGCTGACAGATACAACTACATGCTCCAACTTGACTGTAAGTTCAGTTTTGAAGTAGTCTCATTAATCTTGTCCAGCTGTTCAAGTTTTATTTGAAAAACACCAGCACCCAACAGACCTTCTTCCACTGAAGCCACAAAACCAAATAAAAGAAATTTACTGGGATTTCCAGGGTTGAGTGTTCTGGTATTAGGACTTCTGATGTTGCTGCTTTGTGTATTAAGTTGTGATCCCACAGTCAAAACACAGCGCAAGAACAACATCATCTTCGCTCGGCAGCAGATCGGGTGTTAAAACTGCTGCAGGAGTCAGGACTCCTTCCCACACTGAATTCTGACCATCTAATTGTCACTCTGCATACCAGCGTGAGTAACTCCGGCTCTGAAGTACACAGAGGGGCCAAATGACATACAGCAGCACCAAACCTGAGTCTACACAACATCAATTTCATATGTGTTATCCACAAAACAATACACTTTCTTCCCTGCTACAGGCTACCATGTAAATATTCATCTCCATCATCCCTGCGCAGGTGAGTTCATCCAACTTCTACACAAAGCAAAAATCTGCTGCCCAGCTCCACAGAGGGAACTGGAATCCTCCACGCTGCCCCTGTGCGCAGACTGCGGCTTTCAGTCCCCAAAATTTAACACATGCGGCATCAAAAGCAAAGTAACTTTGCTCTCAAGCAGAAAAGCATTGCAGCAACGCTCTCCGGAGCACTCCAGCTTACACCAACCAGCAACATGAGCTGTTACTCCTGACTGAGCCTGACCGGATGGGAATTTGTAGGTGTGCTGACAGGCTAGAGAACACCAACTACTAATTAAGCAGAGAAACACCAAGAGGGGTGAGCAACTTTTACAGACCATACAGCAACTCCAATTTCAAGGTCTAGCACTAGGAAATGTTCATTTACCTGATACAGCGGAGTGACAGCAGGTGACAGCATCCTTCCAGAAATCACCGTACGTTATGAGAATCAAGAATTACTCTTTTACACACCCGATTCTAAAGCACCCGCTCTCCCTCCCCTGCATGCCCAGACCCCCAAATACAGGGGGATGTCCACATTACACCCATGAACCACTTTATAGCATCACCATCTCCTTGGCACTGCTAAATGTCTGGGATGGCCTGACAAGGTAACTGCAACAAATAGCATCTGTCTTGAAACAAGCAGAAGTTAAAACTCCAGACACAGAACACACGAAAACTCCTCAAAACTTTCTGCATAGCTCTGCGAAGGTAAATTAAAGAGCAGGTGTATTTTGGCGTTATAAGAGGAAATGCCACCACTTCCAGCAGAGTTTTCTCATCCTTCAGCACGCCGAGTACCCGCTGCCGGCCGCCACGACCAGCGCAACACCCAGACGCTGCAACACAACAGCCGAAAAACCCCACAAGCAAACAGCCGGTACCGGCAGGCTCCTGCCCGCCCCGCCGCCCACCTCAGCACCCTGTACCCGCCGCTCCACGGGCTTCGAGGCAGTCAAGTCCGCCGCCGCTGCCTGCACCCGGGGGAACACGGTGTCGAAGAGGGAGAAGAAGGCAGCCCGAGCCGCGGAGCTCCGCTGACGGGCTCCCTGAGCGGGGCTCCCCGAGCGGGGCTCTGCCGCGGCCGCCCGCTTCTCCCCGGCACCTCCCCGCCGCTCGGGCCCGCGGGGCCCTCACCGGCGGCGGGCAGCGGCACGGCTCCGGCCCCGCGGTTAGGGTGGAGGACCCGCGTCGGTGAAGCGGGCCGGGCCGCGGCCGGCGGAGCGGGCCCAGGCCTCGCTCCCGTCCGGCTCGCGGTGAGTCAGCAGCCGGCGGCGGTGGCGGGCGGGAGGCGGCGGCGGGGGGGGCGTGGGCGGCCGGCGGGGCGGGGGCGGCTGGCGGCGCCTCACCTATGGAGTGGAGGATGCCGATGGAGGCCTCGCGGTCGGTGGAGAGCAGGGACTGCGCGCGCTGGAACTCCAGCACCGCCGCCGCCGCCATCTTACCGCTCCCTCACTCCCTCCTCACCGCCAGCCCGGAAGCGGCCTGCGCTTGCCCCGCCCCTTCCGGGCCCGCGGCATGACGGGAGTCGTAGTTCCGGCGGAGAGGGCGCGGGGCGGGGCTGGGAGGAGGGCGGGGCTGGGGAAGGGGGCGTGTCCCGGAAAGGGGTGGGGCCATGAGAAGGGGCGTGGCCCTGGAGGGGTGGGCTGGGAACGAGGGCGTGGTCTGAGAGGGGGCGTGGTCCTGGTAAGGGGCGTGGTCTGAGGAAGGGGCGGGGGGACCCGCTGTGCGGGGGGGGTCCCACCCGAGGCCTCCCCCCCCGGGGCCCCCGGGGGGGCCTCGCAGGTCCCGGGGATCCCCCTCCCCAGGCCCCCACGGCCGGCCTGGGGAAGGGGGGGACACCGGCAGGGACATGGGGGGCCGCGGCCCCATCCTGGCCCCCGCGAGAGAGGCCCTCGGGGAACTCCCCCCCCACACACACCCCATTCAGCTCCCCCAAATCAGTGCTAAGCTCCCCAAACCCCACCCGTGGCCACCCCCATCCCTGCTTCCATCCCCACCTCGGGCGCAGAGGAGCTGGGACGAGCATCCCCGCAGCCCGGCCACCTTTCCACCACTGGAAAAAGCAAATTTAAGGCCTCCCCTCCAAGGTTCAATTTTATATCAAACGGGGAATTAAACCAGCCCCCAGGCTGGCGGGGAGGCTCCAGCCCCCCATGTGCCATCGCTCCCAGCACGGCAGAGCCATGAGGGAGGTGACAGCCCTGGGGACAGGCTGTGGTTTGGCATAGGAAGGTGACACCGAAAGCGGTGACTTACCCCCCCCATTACAATCCAAGCTTTGCACGGCTTTGTGCCCACCGGATGGCAATCGGGGGGGACAGGGAGGCACCAGGGGCTGCGCCCGAGACACCTCGATGGGTTGAAAAGAATAAATCCTGCCTGAGGCCGGTTGGCAGCAAGCAGAGAAGGGGATTTTTTTTTTTTTCCGTGAAAATATAAGCTGAGAAAGGCAGGGGTGGGATGAAATCAGCAGAAATGGGTCTGGGGTTTTGGTAGGGGACAGAGCTGGAGCCACCTTTGGTTCACAATGTGGAGGACACCCAGCCCCACATCCCCCCCTCGTGGGGTTGTTGTCTGCACAGCCCTTGAACTCACTGCTCTGTCTCCCAGTGGCAGGGAAAGCCTCAACCATGGGGCTCTGCTGAGACCTGACCCTGCACCGCTCATCACACTGATGGCAGCCGGATCCCGCAGCACTGGGATGGATCCAGCCTTGTCCCCCCACAACTGCCACTTAAAAAAATCCTCAAAAATGGAGGGGTGACACATTTGGGGGATAAAAGCCCCAGCAGCTTCAAAGGGAGGATGGAGCAGGGATTTTTGGTGGCTAAAAGGCCGGGGGCTGCGGTGGAGCCACCAGCTTGGGGTGCCATGGGCGAAACATCGGGGTCTGTGGCCAGGGAGGCCCGCGTGTGCCAGCCAGCATCCTGGCCTGCCAATGAGCCCAGCCCTGGCTCTTAAACCTGACACCGCATTTAATTAATCCACCCCCAAAAACCCCCCAGCATTAAATGGGTTTTGAACCACAATTTGCAAACCAAACCAAACCACACCAAAACCCACATTCGCCCCCAAACCCCAGCATGTGTGGCCGCAGGCAGCAGAGGGTGGTGCAGGCAAAAGCATGGTGCCGCCGCACTGCCTGTGATCCATCCGTCTGTCCATCCATCGTTTGGCCATCCATCCATCCGTCCATCCCTTGCCCAGGCTCCCATGGGACAGGGATGGGGTGCATCTGCCTGCACCCCCAGAGGAGGTAGGTGAAGGCAAGTGGTGTGCTCGGCTGTGCTGGAGAGTGACTTCTTCCCCTGCCTTAATAATAATAACAATAACAATAACAATAACAATAACAATAATAATAATAAGTGGTGGTTTGGGCCAAGGGAATATTTTGTTCAACCAGAATCAGCCACTTTGGGGGGGTAAAAGCGGTGGAAATAGAGGGAAGGTGAGGTGGTGCCAGTGAGCTGGTGGCCCTGGCAGTGCAGGGGTTAACCCCACTGAGGGTGATGCTGGGTTTGGGGATGCCCTCTGATGGGTGACCCCCCCAGGGGTGCCAGGGGACAGGACGGGTCACTCCCAATTCTCCTTCCCAAGGGGCTGCCCCCCTTGCGGCCCAAGCCCCGAGTTTCCTCTTGCTTGGGCTGGGGCTGGGTAATTGGAGCCAGATTTGGGGGGCCAGGCTGGGCAGCAAGGAGGGGTGACCCCAGGGTCTCCTCGGTGGTGGCTCCTCTGGTCTCCGGACAGGGCAGGGACAGCCCTGCTGGCCTTTAACTCCCCCTCCAGCCAAGTGCAGCTTCACTTACCAAGCACATTCTGCCTGCACATCAGTAGGGACCAGAGTGAACACAAGGGCCAGGGCTCCCCCAGCAGGAATGGCCCTGGGGCTGGCCTGGCTCCAATGTCCCCAGCACCACATGGCAGCTGCCCAGCAGGGAGCAGGGAAGGGGATCCCAGAGACAGTGCCGGGCCTTGGCTCCTGGTGTCCATCCTTCCTCTGTCTGGCCTGACTGATGGCCACCACCATCCCTCTCTCCTCCACCCTCGCCTCCCTCCTTCTTCCCCCTCCTTTCGTCCCTCCTCCTTCTCTTCTTCCTCCCTTCTCCACCCCTCCTTCCCCTTTCTCCTCTCCCTCTCTCCCTCCTTCCTTCTCCTTCCTCTCCCTCCTTCCTCCTCCTCTCCCTCTCTCCCTCCTTCCTCCTCTCCTTCCTCCACCTCTCCATCCCTCCCACTCTTCCTCTCGCCCCCCTTCCCAGGAGGGACCCCAGGGCATGGAGGGAGGGAGCCCCACAGCAGCCGTGGGGTACCCACAGCCTGTGTGTGAGTGAGCATGTGAGTGTGTGTGGGGTGTATGTGCACGTGTGCGTGCATGTGCGTGCGTGCAATGTGTGTGTGCATGCCCATGTGCATGCATGCGAGTGCATGTCCGTGTGCATTTGCATGTGCATGCATGTGTGTGTGCATTTGCATGTGCATGTGTGCGTGTGTGCAGCCTGTGTGCAGCATGGGCATGCACACGTGCACGGCAGGTGTGCAGAGGAGCACGCGTGCACGGTGCAGGGCTGCAAGGTTGCTGTGCAGTGAGGGGGGGGCGGGTGCGGGGGTGCGGGCGGGGTGCAGGAGGGGGGGTGAGGGTGCAGGATGAGGGTGCAGGGTGCAGTGGGGGCTGCAGCAGGGGTGCGGCAGGGGGGGGGGGGGGGCCTATGGGGGTGCAGAGCCACCCCCCAGCGCAGGAGGTCGGGCAGCACCCAGCGGCCTCACACACACCTGGAGAGCACCCGAAAAGCTGCTTGGGTGGAGCAGGAGCCCCCAGCACCCACCGCAGCCCAGGGAGGGGGGTCCCACCCTGGCACCCTGTGGGCGCAGGCCCGGGGCGAGTGTGTCCCCAACCCCACAGGGCCACAGGCCTGCGAGCAGCGGGGCAGGGAATGGCACAGCCTGGCCCAGGGCTGGATTTGGCCTCGAGAGGAGCAGCGGGGGGGTGTGCCCGGGGGGTGGTGCGGGTGGCATGTGCCTGGCACGTGCATGGCCTGTGCATAGGTGGCGTTTCCCTGTGCACAGTGCATGGCACATGCATGGTCTGTTCGTGGCCTGCGCATGTGCGTGGCATTTCTATGGTTTGTGCACACACCTGGGAGGGTTGTATGTGGGCCTGGGGTGGGAGTGCGTGTACAGGGAGTGTGCATGTGCGTGGGGGTGTGCAGACATGGGGGAGTGCATGCACATGCGTGGGGTTTGCATGCGTGTCTGGGGAACGTGCACAGATGCAGCGCGTGTGCACGCATGCGACATGGCATGTTCATGTGAGTGTGCACGGTACATATGCATGAGGGCATGTATGTGTGTGTGCATGCATGGCATGGTGTGTGGCACCAGACGATGTGTGTGAGATTTGCGTGTGTGTGCACAGGCGTGCACATGTGCAGTGTACATGCATGCACATGGGGGGGTGCACGCATGGATTTGTGCATGTGCGTGCATATGCATGGGGTGTGCGCATGCACGTGTGTGTGCTTTGCACGGGGGCAGGGGGTGTGTGTGCCTGCGTGCTCCAGGTGTGCACAGCTCTGCATCTCCTATACGTCCAGGGGGGTGCAAACGTGCAGGTTGCATGTGTGCACCCAAACCTGGCATGTGTGCACACGTGTGTGTTGTTAAGCATGTGTGTGTGCTGGGGAGGGGGGCACTAGTGTACTTGTACCGTGTGTGCATGGGGTGTGCTGCATGGTGTGCATGACGCGTGTGTGCACACGTGTACATGCATGTCCCTGCCTGTGCATGGTGCCAGGGCACGCTTCCCTGCCTGCGCGACACACGTGTGCACCCATGGGTGCCTGGGGACCCTCAGACGGGCCAGGGCGGACGCCCAAGTGGTGACATGGCAATACCCTGGGGGCCATGCCACTCACCCGGGGGTGACCACCAGCCCCATCCTCGCGCATCCCCCCTCTTGGCCTGGGGCCTTCTGCCACCCAGTGCCATCAGGCCACCCGCCCCCCGGCCCATCCCCAGCCTGCAGTTCCCTCCCCAGCCAGCGACGCACCAGCTCCTTGGTGGTCCCCCATGGGGATGTCCCCACTACCCCCCCCAGATCCCCCGGGTCCCCCCTGCCCCAGGGATGCTCTGGCAGGAGATCCCCACAGCCCAGCCATGGGGACGCAGCAGAGCCACCACGCCTGGGGCAGGGACGTGCTGCTTTCATTAGCAGGTCCATGCTGCGGTGGAGCTTGGCTTGGTCCTGGCGTGGGGACTCCCCCGGGGTATTTTTAGCCTCACATCCTCCCGCTGCAGCTGGCTGGCTCCAGGAGATGGCTTGGTGGGGCCCAGACCCCATCGTGAGGGTCCTGGGGAGCTGCCACCAGGGGGAACCTCTTCATCTTGGAGAGGATCCATCGTCAGGGAAACCTCTGCCATGAGGAACCCCGTTGGGGGGAAAAAGGGGGGAACCTCCGTCGGGAAAAGGGGGGGGGGAAACCTTCATCAGGGAGGAACCTCCATCATGGGGGAACCTCCAGTGCGGGAACCCCATTGGGGAACTCCATTTGGGAAGGGGGGGGGGGGAAAACCTCCATTTTGGGGGAACCTCCATCATGGGGAAACCTTCATTGTGCGAGAACCTCCAGTGCGTTTGTGTATGTGTGCTTGCATGTGCATACGCGCATGCGTGTGTCCATGATTGTGCACGCATGTGCCTGTGCACGTCCCCAGATGCGTTCAGGTGTCTGCATGCAGCATGGTGCCCACACGCATGTGCATGTGCACGCCCCTGTGTGCACACGCATGTGTGCACAGCTACACCCTTTGCTCCCCCCCACACCAGGCCCCTGCTCACTGGGTGTCCCCTGTCCCCATGACCGGGGCACGCTGTGCCACTGCTGCCCAGCACACACTCGGGGCCCCCCCAGCCCTCCCCCGGCTCAGCAGCAGCCCGGAATTTGCTATAAATGGTCCGGCAGCGTTGTGCGGCAGCAGCTGGGCCGCGTCAGAGCCAGGGGCCCGCAGGGGTGCTGCCGCCCGGGGGGGGGCTGAGGATGGGCCAGCTCATTACACTGCCAGGGGGCTGGCGGGGGGTGATGCCGACCGACACACGCATGTGCACACGTGTGTAGGTCCCTGTGGGAGAGCTCAGGGGGCATGGCAAGCCCCCGGCACCCCCAGCACACGTGTGGCCATCCCATGTGCGGCTTGTGCTCAGCTCCCCACATCCCCCGGGTCTTCCCCCCAATTTCCCCCCCCTGTGCACACACCTGCATGTTTCTCAAGTGCATATGGTCCCCTCATATGCCTACGCACACACAGGCACCCCACGCACACACACCTTGCACACCCGCCCCGCTGCATGCTCACACGTGCTCCCTTGTGCACACACACATGCACTGATGTGTTCAGCTTTCACACACACTTGCTCTTCATTGCACATGGCTCCCTTCACACACACGTGGTCCCCCTTGCACACACACTCCCCTTTGCACTCCCTTTGCACACAGACATGCTCCCTTGTGCACGCACCCTCCTTGCACACCTCCTCTGTGCACAAACACACCCCCCCCCCCCCCCCCCCCCTTGCCCCCCCCCCCCCCTTGCACACACACTCTGCATCCCCCCCGTGCACACACACACCCCTGCACACCCCCTTGCACAATCCCTCCCTTGCACCCCCTTGCACCCCCCCCGCCGCCCCCGCAGCCCCCCGGCGGAGCCGCCCCCCCCGGGCCCCGGCCCCCCCGGCCGGGCCAGCCGGGCTGGAGCAGCGTGGCCATGGGCCCGCACGGCGGGCCCGCGGGGGCGGGGCCGCCGGGGGGGGGGCCCCCCCATCCCGGGTTCTCCAGGAGGGACACCAGGGTGGAAAAGGGGTGTCAGTCCCATCCCACTTCCATCCACCCCAGGTTCTCCAGGAGGGAATGGGGGGAGGGGGTGGGCTACCATCACCACTTGTCCCATCTTCTCTGGATGGGGTGCTGGGATGGAGGTGGGGAACCATGCTCACCCATCCCATGTTCTCCAAGAGGGACACCAGGGTGGAGAGGGCTGCCATGGCCACCCACCCCACTGCCCTCCTTCCCAATTCTCCAGGAGGGATGCTGGGGTGGAGATGGGGGTACCACACCCACATGTCCCACCTTCTCAAGGAAGGATGCTGGGAGTGAGACACGGCATCACATCCACTCATCCCAAGAACTCCAGGAGGATGCTGGGATGGAGAGGTGGCCCCATGTCCTCCGTTCCCGCACCCTCCAGGTGTGACCCCCACGCAGAGCTGGGGTCCCGCACCGCTCAGGCAGGGTGGTGGGACGGAGACAGGATCCTCCATCTGCCTTGGGAAATCCAACCGTTAGGGACATCCCTAATTGCCGGGGGGGTGCATCCTGCTTTCTGGCAGCTTCGTCTCCTTTAAGAGCAGCGCGGGGAGCAGCCGAATTTAGCCAGCGCTGCTGCCTGCCCTTGCTGGCGTCCGGCCAGGGCTCTGACGGCCTCGGCAAGATCCCACTCCAGCGCCCGCAGACGGGGGGGACAACGGGGCTGGGTGCACACAGGAGACCAGCTCTGCCCATGTCACCCATGGGTGCTGGTCCCTGTGGCTTCAGGTCCCTGCTGGCTTCATTCTTGTGGAGGTTAAGGCACATCAAGCCACCAGTGAGTTGGGGACAACCAGCAATGCCCCACCGAAGCCCTGGGACCTGTCACGCCGTTAAGGCTAACAGAGATGATCAGTGGGGACACGTGACATGTCACCACAAGCTGTCCCTTGTCACCTCCCTGCTCCCTGTCACTTCCCCAGCTTTCTGCAACCCCCCCCCCCCCATGTCACTGCTGGGGATCCTGCTGCCCCGAGGGCATTGTCACCTGGGACTGAGCTGGTGGGACAGGTCCTCACGGGGCAAAGGGGGGGAGCCCCCAGGGGAGAGGGGCTGGGCCAGCCTGGGGGACAGGGGGGCCTGAGGGCCATGGGGACAGGGTCCCTGGGGACAGGGGACAGGAGAGCCCATGGACATGGGGATGGGAGAGCTTGTGGCCAGGGGATGGGACAGCCAGGGGCCAAGAGTGACTGTGGCTTAGGGACAGGAGCACTGGGACAGCCAGTGCTGGGGACATCCCATGACCTGTCCTTCTCCCAGTGAGACCAGTTCCTTCCTCCATCACCCCCTTCCCTGCACTGGTTTACCCCCTGGGCTGTCTCCTTGCTGGGACAGAGCCCAGCACCATCGCCCTGTGGCTGATCCAGCCATGGCCACTCCTCCTGGGACCTCCCCCCCATCCCCGTCCCCATCAGGGCGAGCCCTGTGAGCCTCCCTGGACATTGCTGTGATGAGTTGTGGGTGCTCTGGGGCCGGGCGGGCGGGCGTTTGCCAGGGCGGGAGGGGCCAGGGTGCACTTTAATTGACTTCTGCTGTGCTGGGCAGCTGTGAAAACAGAGTGGGGCTCATTAGGGGACATCAAAGGACCCCCACCACGGCCGGGCAGGGGGGACATGGCAGGATCCGCCACTGGCGTTTGCTCCCTCTTTGCTTGGCTTAAAAGAGGAAGAGGAGGATGGGAGTCACCAGCCTGGGAGGGCTGGGGCTCAGCTGTGTGCAGGGAGGAGGTCCCTGTCCCCAGGGTTCGCTGGACCTGGAGAGACACATTCCCTGGGTTAGCCAGACCAGGGTGACCTGTCCCCAGGGTGACCTGTCCCCAGGGTGCCCCATCCCTGGGGTTAGTTGGATTTGGGGTGGTCTGACCTCAGGGTGACCCATCCCTGGGGTCACCCATCCCTGGGGTGACAGACCAGGGGGCAGAGGGGACACACACTGACCGTTGCTTGCAGACACCCTCCAGCTCCTTCCCCACGTGGGCTACAAACGGCCCCGAGAGCCAAAAACCTCCAAAAACCTCCAAACCGCCCCAAAAAAGACCTCTGAAAGGCCCTGGGCTGAGGCACACAGCCGCTGCCAGGGCAGGATCCGGCCCAACTCCTCCAATTCCAGCTCCAAACCTCCCAGACATCACAGGAGCCCACGGGCCTGGGGTGGGGGGGACAGACACAGACCCCCAGGTGGGTCCCAGCAGCACCCCTGGGGTGCTCAGCACCCACAGAGCTCAGCCTCCAGGCGCAGCCTCTGCAATCCCAGCTCTGTTTTCCAAAGCCAGGACACCGAAGCCTTTAAAAAAAAATCATCTCCCAGCTCCTGCATTCCTGGGTGGAGAGTTTACATTCCCCCCGTCCCCCGGCGATCCGCGCTTCGCCTCCGGAAAACAAAGTGGCCTTGGGTGGGATCTGCTTTTTGGGGAGTGGGACCCCCCAGCCGGGTAACGAGAACCAGGCGATGGGCAGCACCTCCAGGGCCAAAGCACCCAGTGCCAGGGCTGGGTCCGGCCCTGGGATCCCCTCGGGAAGGGGTGAATCCACCCAGGCCACGGTACCTGTGGGTACATGGGGTTGAGGGCTGCGGGGGGGTCCCCCTGTCCCCTGGGCCGAGGCTCATCCCACCAATATCACCACCAGCGCGGTTTTCCTTCCCACCCCGGGAGGGAGGCAAAGACATCAGCGGCGATAAAATCAACCCCATTTTGATAAAATCAACCCCATTTTAATTCCCATTCCAAGAGCCCCCCAAGGCAGGGAGGTGCTGGGGGGGTCCCAGCCAGCCCAGCCCTCAAACTCCTCCAAACCATGGAGGGGGGGAAAAAAAACCCCTCTGGATAAGTTTTCCCCCTCTTCTCTCCCCCCTTCCAAGTCATCGCTGGAAAATTAAACCGGATCCAAAGAGTTTTTCCTTTCCAAAATGTGCTGGAGAGGCACCGCCTTAACCCTTTCAGCTCCCGTTTTTCCCTTCCACGGAAAATTGGTATTTTTAAGGGGGTTTGGGGATCATCTCAGGGCTTTGCTGGCGAAAGGGGAACGGCTCAATCTCCCTGCAAACCCCCTTTGCTCTTGGAGGATCCAAAAATCCCCCAAAATGACGGAGACGAGAAATGCTGAGGCTTCCCAGGGCCGGTTTTGGGGTGCCCGTGGGGTCAGCACTTCCCGGGCCAGATCTCCCTCTCCATTTTGGGAAGAGTATTTTTTTTTTAAATTTCAATTAAATCCAGCTGATTAAACCCATCCTTCCCCTTCCACAGCTCTGCGCCAGCCCTCCCTCCAGCTGAAACTCCCCATATCCCATCTCCAGCATTGCCCAAATCCCAACAAACCGAGCCAGAGCCAGTACCCACTTCTCTCCGGAGACTTGGGATTGGGGGCCCACGCATGGCCAAAAAAGCCCCCTAATCCTACAGAAAATGAGAGCTATTTCCTCTGGGGGGGCACAGGAGAGGCACCCCTCACCCACTACAAATAATTTTTGGGGTTAAATAGATTATTTTTTCCCCCCTGCAAAGTGCTTTGTTCCAGCTGGAGGGAGACGCTGGCTCATCCCCGCGGCACGATGGAAGCGGGGGGTCCTGCTCCTGGCCCCCCCAGCAGCACCCATGGGACCCCCCCCCATTCCCCATTTAATTATTGAGATTTTTTTGGGGGGGAAAAAAAGCCCTCAGGAATAAGCTGTGTTTTGCTGGACTCGTTTGTATTTGCAAAAGAGGGTTTAAAAAGTAATTTGGGAGGAAGTCAAGCATTGGGGGGGGTGTACAGGCAGAGAGCCCAACGCTGGGTGCTGGGGGGGGGAGCAGCCCCATTACGGCATTTTTGGGGAGCAAGCAAAGGGGGGGGGGTTGATAAAAAAATCAACGTTCTTGGGGAGTTGCCAAAAGGAGAGCAAGAAGAATGATGGGGGGAGGTATTGGGGTTTTTTTTCTTTTTTCTCCCCCCTTTTTTCCAGGGGCGGTTTTCAGCAGCTCCACAGGGAGGGGGAACCCAACCTGGGTAGTGGAGAGGGAGGGCAGGCGAGAACCCTCTCCCGGTCTCGGCAGGGTTTTTTCCCCTTTTCTCCTTCTTTCCCCCCCTCTTTTTTCCTTCTTTTTCCCCTTTTTCTTCTCCTTCTCCCTTTTTTCCTCCTTTTCTCCCCTCTTTTTTAATTCCTTTTTCTTCTTCTCCCTTTTCTCCCCCCTCTCCCCCCCTCTTCTTCTCCCTTTTCTCCCCCCTCTCCCCCCTCTTCTTCTCCCTTTTCTCCCCCCTCTTCCTCTCCCTTTCTTCCCCCTCTTCCTCTCCCTCTTTTCTCCCTTTCTTCCTCCCTCCCTTCTCTTTTCTCCCCTTCTTCTGCTTTTCTCCCCCCTCTCTTCTGCCTTTTCTCCCCCTCTCTTCTGCCTTTTCTCCCCCCTCTCCTTCTGCCTTTTCTCCCCCCTCTCCTTCTGCCTTTTCTCCCCCCTCTCCTTCTGCCTTTTCTCCCCCCTCTCCTTCTGCCTTTTCTCCCCCCTCTCCTTCGGCCTTTTCTCCCCCTCTCCTTCTGCCTTTTCTCCCCCCTCTCCTTCTCCCTTTTCTCCCCCCTCTCCTTCTCCTTTTCTCCCCCCTCTCCTTCTCCCTTTTCTCCCCCCTCTCCTTCTCCCTTTTATACCCCCTCTCCTTCTGCCTTTTCTCCCCCCTCTCCTTCTCCCTTTTCTCCCCCCTCTCCTTCTCCCTTTTCTCCCCCCTCTCCTTCTCCCTTTTCTCCCCCCTCTCCTTCTCCCTTTTCTCCCCCCTCTCCTTTTTTCCTCTTTTTGTGTTTTAAATAGAAATATATAATTAAATTTACAAATGCTATTTACAGGTTTAATTACAAAAAAAAAAAATCAAAGAGAAAGAGAGACACCCCTTAGACGTTAATAAATCTAAAAATAAAAATATATATAATAAAATCCCCCCCAAAAAAATTCAAGCCGAAGGGCGGCGGTGGCCAGGCTCGGGGAGGGGTCACACTGTCGTCTCGCCCTGCTTGCTGTTGGTGAGCCGCGTGTAGAACTTCCTCCATGAGTGCAGGGTTTTACCCGACCATATCCAAAAGCCGGAGGTGATGCCCACGATGAGAGTCATGAGATACTTGATCATGTAGACAGTGAAATCGGGGGTCATGCGGGGGGTGAAGTGGAGCGGGCAGGGGATGGCCAAGCTCTTGCAGTTCTGGCTGATCCAGCTGCGCTCCCAGTGCTCACGGAAAGCCTGCTCGTAGAAATAGCAAGCGATGACGATGGTGGCCGGGACGGTGTAAAGGACACTGAAGACCCCGATGCGAACCATCAACCGCTCCAGCTTCTCCGTTTTGGTCCCTCCGTGTTTCATGATGGTGCGGATGCGGAAGAGGGAGACAAAGCCGGCCAGAAGGAAGGAGGTGCCGATGAAGAGGTAGACAAAGAGTGGGGCCAACACGAAGCCCCGGAGAGGGTCGATGTTGTTGAGGCCCACGAAGCAGACGCCACTCAGCAGGTCCCCGTCGATCTGCCCCATGGCCAGGATGGTGATCGTCTTGACAGCCGGTACCGCCCAGGCGGCCAAGTGGAAGTACTGGGAGTTGGCCTCGATGGCTTCGTGGCCCCACTTCATGCCAGCGGCCAAGAACCAGGTGAGGGAGAGGATGACCCACCATATCGAGCTGGCCATGCTGAAGAAGTAGAGCATCATGAAAAGGATGGTGCAACCTTCCTTCTTGGTGCCCTGTACCACCGTGCGGTAGCCGTCCTCCTGGAAACGCTCATTGCAAACCACCCTCTCCTCCAGCACAAAGCCGGCGATGTAGGCCACAGACACCATGGTGTAGCACCCCGAGAGGAATATGATGGGTCGCTCGGGGTAGCGGAAACGCTGCATGTCCACCAGGTAGGTGGTGACAGTGAAGAAGGTGGAAGCACAACACAAGACGGACCAGATGAGGATCCAGATACGGGCAAAACGGATCTCATCCTCATTGAAGAACATGTGGCCGTCAGGACGGGTGGGCTCGCAGGGCGCCGCACAGTCCTTCTCGCCCAAGAACTTGTAGTTGAGGTAGCTGGGCACCTTCAGTGCCCGTGGGCAATGGAAAGGGTGGTCAAGGGTGGCGTAACGAGGGGCACCCGGGGTGCCCTGGCCGGCCAATGGCGTGGCGCTGGTGAGCAACGCTGGTGAACCGCCGTCTTCCGAATGGTTCTGCCCCACGCAGATCTGCTCGGCGCCGTGCCGGGGGAAATTCTCACAACGTAAGCGCTCCGGCCATTGGAAACCAAATTTATTCATGAGGGCTTCGCAGCCCTGGCGGGCCCGCTCGCAGATGGAGCGGCACGGCGGGATGGCCTGCTCCAGCACCGTGCAGACCGGCGCGTACATGGAGCAGAGGAAGAACTTGAGCTCCAAGGAGCATTGGACCTTCACCAAGGGGTAGAACTGGTGGACCTCCAACCCCGCGTCCTCCTGGTTGGTGTGACCCAGCAGGTTGGGCATGATGGTCTGGTTGTAGGCGATGTCGGTGCAGAGCGGGATGGAGATGGGTTGGCAGAAGCCATGGTCGGGGATGGAGATGCCTTTCTCACCATGCAGCTGGCTCTGGCACGGTGCTGGGCCGGGGCCCCTGGCCCTGTCCCCCAATTTCCGTGCCCGGGCCCGCCGGACGGCGGCCCCCGGGGCCCGGGGACGGCTCCCTCTGCCTGGATGTGCTCGGCCCCCCGGACGGCTCCCGGTGTCCCGCTCCCGGTGGGCGGCGGACGGCCCGGCCCGGCAGCGTTGCTCCCGCTGCCCGGACTTGGCGGTCCCGGTGCTCCCGCTGTCCCGACCCGCCGCTCCGCGGCGCAGCTCCCGGTCCCGGTCCCGGGGGGAGGAAGGGATACCGGGGGGGGGTCGTACCGGGGGTGCCGGGGAGCAGAGCGGCCGCACCGGACGCTCCCGCCGCCTTTGTGCGGGGCAGCGCCGCGTCCCCGCCGGGCGGAGCGGCCCCCCCGCGCCCCGCCCCCGAAGGGCCCCGCCCCCCCCACCCCGCCAATCACATTCAAACGGCGCGGCCGCCACGCCCCCCCCGGCACCCCCCCTCCGCCCCCGGGGGTCGCCGGGCCGGGGCCGGGGGGAGGCGGCTCCCCCCCCCCCCCCCCCCCCCGCGGCAAACTTTTCCGCGCCGTGAAAACTCCCCCCGCGGCGTGGGGTCGGGACGGGGCCACGGTGAAAAGTTCCCCCCCGTGTCCCCTGCGCTCCCGGCATCCCCCCGGGCCCGCCCCCTCCCCCCCCCCCCCCCCCCCCCCCCCCCCCCCCTCTCGGGGTCCCCTTCAGAGTGCACCGGGTCAGGATTAGCCCTCGCGGCGCCCTTGGCACCCCCGTGGGTCCCAGCCGCCTCCCCCGGGAACAGGGACACCTGAGCCCCGACACCCCTCGGTCCCTAGGTGTCACCCAGGTGGTGCCGCTGCCCCATGGGGTGCCCATGGCCACTCTGGGGTGCTGCCAGAGTCGGCACCCCCTGGCCCCAGAAGGCCACTGCACAGGCAGGGGTGTCCCCCAAGGTCCCCAAGTCAGCCGGGGGTGGCAGGGGACATCCCATGTCCTGTCCCATGCCGTGGCCCCACACCTCCTGCCCCAACCATGGCGAAGGGCACCTCTGTCCCCAAAACTGGAGCAGTGGGAGGGAGACAGGGGGACTGGGACACAGTGGGGGGCGACCAGGAGGTACTGGAGGGGATTTGGGACATGCTAGGGGGACTGGGACTCACCAGGGGGACACCAGGAGACGGGGGGTTCGCCAGGAGACGCTGGGGAGATCCAGGATGTGTCAGGGGGACACTGGGACACACCAGGGGGGACCAGGAGACGCTGGGGGAATTTGGGACATGTTGGGGGGGATGAGGAGATACTGGGGGGATCCAGGACATGTCAGGGGGGACTGGGACACACTGGAGACCCTCATCGGGGAAAGAAACTGTGGGCAATCACCCCAAATTCTGGCAGCGGGATGGGGTGGGGGCGGGGGCTGCCCAAGCAGTATCCCAAGGGGGGGATGGGACGGGACCCCCCGGCGGGCAGCCCCACGCCCCCGTCCCGCTCCTTTCTGGGGGGCGAGGGGCTCCCTGGCGGCCGCCTCCTTCCCCTCTGCTGCCCTCCCTCCCTTTCTCTCCCTTTCCTGTAACTTAAGCTTTTGTTGTGAGCAGGAGCAGCCCGGGCTGCCGTGAAAAGAGGGCCCCACCGCCTTTCAGAGCGTAATTGAAACCATTGCGCGGCTCCTGGCCGAGGGGGAAGGGCAGGGGGGGCTCCAGAAATCAAAGCTGGGGGGGGGGGAGGACGGGACACACGAGCGCTCCTGCTCCCAGATCCTCTCCTCCCCCCCCCACCCCCGGCAGCTTTCCTGGCCTGGCCCTGGCGGGTGTCACCGCAGCGGCGGGCGGGATGCGGCGGGGGCCGCGGTCTGAAAGGGGCGGGGGGGGGGGGGTCCCCGTGGCCCCGGACGAGGCCGGGATGGTGGTCCCAGGGAGTGAACCAGGGTGAGATGGGTGCCAGCAGCCAGGCGCTCACCCTTACCCCAGCTGGAGCACCCAGGGGTGCTGCCTTTGGGGACAGCGCCAAGCCCATGGCCGCCATGTGCTGGGGAAGGCGGCTCGGCACGGCCGGCGCTTGGCAGCCCCCGAGTCCCCAGCCAGGGCGGCTGCTGGCCAAGGGCCTGGCAGGGCGCCGGGCTGCGGGGGCCGGAGCCGAGGCCGGATCCTGGCGCGCGGCTGCCTGCCGGCCCGTTCCCGTCCGCAGGCCTGACGTGGGGTGGCTCCTCCGGCTGCAGCTCCCTGCAGCCCTGGGGGCGCAGGCTCTGGCCTGTGTGACCCCCTTGGTGTCCCCCCGCCTCGGTGGCCTTCGCCCCAGCCCTGCCAGCCAGGGACAGGGATGGGGACAGAGGGGGTGCGGGGGTTCCTGCGCAGCCACGTGGATCTAGGCTTCCTAAAAGCTTCAGATTTTGGCTTCTTTCTGGGTGGGGGATGTCACTTCCAGAGGGGGTGGCAGAGGCTGGGGCTGTCCCCATGCTCCCCATCCTCCTGGGTGCTGGTGGCTCAGGACAGGGGGTCACCAGCACCTCTGGGCACTGGGGACACACAGGGATGTGGTCCCAACCTGGAGCGGGTGCTAAGCACCCCCCCAGGGACCCCTGGGGGTGTCAGGGGATGCCCTGGGGGGCAGCTGGTGGGGTGCTGCCTGCTCAGGGGTGTCCCCTCGCAAGGACATGTTGGGTGGCCCTTTGATCCCTGTCACCAGGCTCCCAGGCCAGTCCCCAGGCACTGCCAGGGGTGTGTTGGGTGGGACAGGGTCCTGTCTCCTCCCCAAAGGCTTCCCTGCAGAGGTCTGGGGTTGGTGTCCTGGGTGGAGGGGACCCTTGCGAGGACAGGGACCCACCCTGGCACCCAGTGGGAGAGTGTGGGTGCTGCCATCAGGCCAGGCTGGGCATCGCTGGGAGGATGGGGCCAAGCCCAGCTCCCCCCAGGGCTCATGCTTGCAACCCCCCGGAGCTGCTTGGCTGGGGGTCCCGGACCCGCCCCCCCCCCCCGGCCCCGTGGGGGGGCCCGGGCCCCGAGGGGCTGGTGTCCCTGCGGAGCAGGGCAGGGGCCCTGTGCAGCCCCTCTCCCTTCCCCAGGACTCTTCCAGTGCCCCAGGGTGCTGGGGTGCCTGTGGGGTCACAGCTGGAAACCCCAGGTCCTGCCCTTGGACCCCCAGCAGCACCCCGAGCGGCGCCTAGCACCTGGACCCTCTCTGAGCCTCCTCCCTGGGGACAGGCACATGGACGGGGGTGATACTGGGGCTGGCACGGCAGCGGGCACGGAGCCACACTGGCCCCACTCCTGAGCTGGTGGCCAGCATCGCTTGGGAGGGCAATATTTTGGGGGGGAGAGGGGGGCTCTGGCAGCACCAGCTCTTGCTGCCCCCATCCCACTGGAGAAGGGTGAAGCAGAAATCAGGGGAGGGGGCAGCTGTGCCAGGCGATGCCAGGCAGGATGGGGACCCCCGGGGGTCCCCCAGGAGCTCAGAGGAGGGGCCCCCCCCGGCCCCTGCCCTCAGCTTTGTTTCACACTTAAGAGCCTCTAATTAAAACCAGCCACAAAAGCCCTGGCTGGCGGCAGGCTCAAGGTGCCAGCGGAGGACAGGGGGTCTGTCACCAAGGGAACGGAGAGGGATGCAGGGCCCCCGGCATGGGCACCATGGGGGCCCCCCGCACCCCCGTGCATGAGCGGGCACACGCATGCACACACACACATACACACACACACGTGTGCACGTGCACAGCCAGTGCCCGTGGGAGAGGCAAATGTGGGGACGTGGGAGCGGGGTAGGGGGTGCCGGGGGGTGCCAGCATTGGGGGGTGCTTGTGCACACGTGTGTGTTTGCACGCCTGTGCCCAGCTTTGTTGCACGCACGCAATCCTGTGGGTTACCAAGGGCAGGAACTGCTGCCTGCTGTTCTCAGGCCTGGTTTGTACTGGTCTGAACTGGTCTAATGCTCTGCAAGGCTCCTGGGGTGGGGGGGTCTGTGAGCAGCACTGGCCGGTGGGCTGGGGGGGCCCGGGGCCGGGGGGGGGGAGCTGTGGGGTACCTATGGGGTGCGCAGAGCCCTGGGTACGCGTGGGGTACCCATGGGGTGAGCCGTGGGGTGCGCCATGGGGTGCCCCAGTGCTAGGGGCAGCTCTCCCTGCCAGCGTGGCTGCGGCAGGCGCCCAGGAGGCACAGGTGGGCCCCGGCGCACACTGTGCGTGAGCCAAACCCCGGCACCTCGGAGGGTCCCCAGGACGGGACCAGAGGGTGCATGGTGACCTCCAGCACAGCTGTGAGCAGCTGGGGGAGGACAAGCCCCCACAGTGGTGAGGGTCTGGCTGCCCGGACACCCCCGGGGGTGGTGAGACCCCCATGCCAGGGTGTCTCCCCAGGCTCTGTCCCGAGCCAGGCTGGCAGGACGCTGGCCCACAGCAGCACGCGGGGGGAAGCTGGCTTAAGCACCCCTTGACCTTCCTGGCAGGGGAGGGATCCCCTCAGCTTGTCCGACACATCTCCTGCCAGCACCCGGCATTGAAAACGCGGCGAGCTCGTGCGCGGAGGAGCCGGCATGAAAAGGCAGCTTAGGCATCTCCTGCTGCGCGAGATGGATTAGGGGCTTCGGGGAGGGCCGGGGGGACAGCGAGAGGCGCAGCCGCTGCGGCATGCTGGGGCCAGGCTCCGTGCTGGTGGCTGCTGGACAAGAGCAGGCATGGCTGGGCATGGTGCCACTGGCCCCCCCCGGTGGGAGAAGGGAGCAGCGGGCCAGGCCTGTCAGGATGCTGGGGGCTCCCCAAAACGGAGCACAGGGAGCGAGGGGGGGACTCGCTCCTCCGCAGGGCCCTGCCCCCCCCGCAGGTCCCCGAGGCATCCGCTGCCCGGTCCCTCAGCTGTTGCTGTCAGGAGGACGCAGTATTTTTAGAGCCGCCTGGGGACTGGCAGGTCGAGCAGTGACAATTTTTGCCCATGGAAGCGCGCATGGCTTTGCCACCCCGCCGCCCCCCAGGAGCTTCCCCCTGTGCTCTGATGTGGGGTGGGAAATGTCCTGCTTGTCCCCGGGAAGCCCCCGGCACTGGCAATGGGTCCCATGGGTGGGGGGGTCTGGCTGTCTCAGCTCTGTCCCAGGGCCCTGTGTGAGCTCAGGGTCTGTGTTCCCAAGGCGGTGACAGCGATGCCCCATGTGGGTGGCCTGGACCCCTGGGTGTCCCCCTGGGACTGGCCCTGGTGTACAGGGAGGGGGCCGATGGCCCTGGACTCCTGTGGGGGTGCCCCACTGCATGGCTGGCAGGAGGGGACGGTGTCCCCGTGGCCGTCCCTCCCCGTGCCGGGAACAGCTGTGCCCCTGGCCAGTGGTGGGGGCACCCTGCCAGCGCCGGGCGTGTGACAGGAGGTGACAGAGCTGGCTGCTATTTATACCCAGTGCTTGTCAGTGCAGGGTGTGGGGATGCCCTGGTGTGGGGACCTCAGGGTCCCGGCCCCCGCCCCTCCCCACACGCGCCCTGGCAGGCACGACTGGACACGACTGTCCCCGGTGGGAACACTGAACTGTCCCCATGCCCGATGTGTATACTGAGCTGTCCCTGTGCCCAAGGGTGGCACTGAACTCTCCCCATGCCTGATGGTGGCATGAGGTTGTGCCCAACAAGGACACTGAGCCCCCGAGGCTAGGGGGCACTGGGGGCACAGAGCGGGGCAGGTCTGTCCCCCAGCAGCCGCACGTCCCCGCAGGGCACACGTCCCCAGCAGGCACGGGCCCTGGCTGTGGGGAGAAGCCGAGGAGGGGCCGTTCTTTCTGGCCCCCCCCGGCTCCCTCCTCCTCCGCAGGCGGCGGGGCCGAGGACCGCAGCCCCCGCACAAAGCTGCTTTACATGAGAAGAGGGGCCCCAGCGGCCGCAGCACCGGCCTCCGCCTCCCTGCCCCTGGCCCGCAGAAAGGGGCCTCCTCCACTCCCGGTTCCCGGCCTCCCCCTGCTCACACACACGCTCACACTCACACCTGTAGGTGCACACTGCACACATATGTGCTCGGGGTTGGGGGTCCCCTGGCCTGGGGACACTGTTCCCCTCAAGCACCTTGGGCAGAGAAGCCCGAGCCCTCCTGGGGCTGACGCCCCCCGAGCCGGGCTCCGCTCACCCCTATAGCACCGAGGGAAACTGAGGCAGGGGATGAGGGTCCTCGGGCAGCTCCAAGGAGGGGACACAGCCCCCGGGGGTGTGTGGGGGCATCCCTCCTTCCCTGCTCAGCACCCCTAGGGTGCCAGATCCCTCTCACCCCAAAATCCATCAGGCAGGCCTGGGTACCCCCCACCCATCAGTGATGGTGAGCAGTGGCTTCATGCACCTGGGGGGCAGGGGGGACAGGTCAGGAAGGGGCGTGAGCTGCCACCCTACTGGGGGAGGGTGGATGCCGGGCTCCTCGGGGCTCGTTCCCCCTGGCTCGAACTAGCTCCATCTCCCTGCGAGGACACGTCCGGCTAGTCCCCCCTGGTGAGTGAGTGTCCCACGGTGTGGGTGGGGGTCCCACTGCCCAGCTGGGCAGAGCAGGAGCTCCCTCTCGCGGGCACAGCCCCAGGTGTGCCCACCTGGGACCCACGGGTGGGGTGGCTGCAGGACACGCATGTCCTTTCCACTGAGCTGCCCACGGGGCCGCTCCACACAGCGTGGCTGGGCTGCCCGGGTGGAGATCCCGGCTCCACCCTGCCTGCCTGGACCTGTCTGGGTGCTTCGGGAGGATGAGGAGGGGACAGTCCCTGATGAAAACAGCGATGACTCCTGGAGGGAGCAAGGCTGCTCTCCTCCCTGCCTCAGCTTCTCCACCCTCCACGAGGCTAAGCTGCAGGGCAATCCCCGGGGCACAAGGAGCTGCAGGGATGTCAGAGGGACAGAGCCCATGACCCATGGAGGAGAGGCAGAGCAGGGCGAGGCGTGGCAGCTCCAGACCTGCAGCCCAGGTGATGGCCCCACAGTCCCATGATGGGTGGGGACCACGGCCCTGATGCAGGATGAGACGGGTGACCCCTGGTGCTGAGGTGTTTGTGGAGAGTGGAGCAAAGCACAGACAAGCAGCAGAACAGGAGGGCTCTGCAGGCTGCTTCGGCCCTCCTCAGCACAAATGCAGGGCTGGCTTGTCCCCAAGAGCCAAGATTAGGGGGATTTCCTGGGGAGATTTCTGCAAGGCTGCCGAGGTGGGCGGCGGGACGAGAGCAGCATCCCTCCCGGCAAGTTAAGAGGCAGATGCATGAGGCTGCATCACGCAGGAGTTCTGGCACGCTGCAGTAATGGACCGAGTCAGCTACAAGCTATACTGCCCAGCACAAAGCACAACCACTGCTTTGGCCTCCCCTGCATCCGACCCACACGGACTGTGCATTCACCTCATCGGCAGGTTCGGTGGTACAGGCGGAGGCACAGGCTTCAGACAGGCCCGTTTCCAAACCCCTCTCTCCTCACCCTGCCTCGACAAGGCGGCAGAGGGCAGCACGCAAGCAGGATCCAGGCAGTGAGGCTTCTGGTGAGAAAACGAAAAGGAATGAATGGAGAGACAGATGGAATCCGGTTTTCCTGCTGTCAGAGATGGCGACACACGCTGTCTTGCTCAAGAGACAGCTGGTAACAGCTGTGGCGGTGGATGGAAGCACAGGGTTCGTCTGCTGTGGCCCATGTGCTCAAAGGCCTGTGGACTGCTGCGAGAAAGACACCGGGCATCACATGGCGCATGCAGGCCCAGGCTGCTGCTCCTCTGACACCACATATGGGGACCTGGCTATGCTTGCATAAGGCAGGCACATGACCCTGCTCAGGGGGGAAGAAAGGCCCCTGTGGCCTGGCTGAAGGCCTGGGGTAGGAGCAGGGTTACAGGCATGGCTCTGCCTGGCCATGGGCACTATGCTTCACCTCAGGGGGCCCCTCCGGCTCAGGCTTTGTAGGGCCGGCCCCCGGGGGGGCCAAGCCCCATCATCAGCCTCAGGGCTGGCCCGGGGCCCCATCACCCACTTCAGGGCTGACTCCAGGCCAGCTGGGTCATGGGCCCTTCTCCACCGCCCGAGGGGTACTGGGCTGCCCGGACGCCCCCTCCCAACGACCCTCGGCTCCCTCCCGGCCGGGCCCTCTGGGGAGAGTCTGCGCACGCGCCTTCTCAGCAGCCCGCGTGACCCGCGGCGCACGCCAGGGGGCGGTGGCGAGCCCGCGCTCCTATTGGTTCGTACCACCATCACTCAAGAGGCTGGGGCAGCCCCATTGGTTCGGACCGGGAGGGCGGGAAAGCTGAAGCGGGTCTCGCGCCCTCCCCCGTCCCCCGGGTCAAGTCCTCGCCGCTTGACGACTCTGCGCATGCGCACACCGAGACGCGGGGCCTCGTTGGTTGCTAGGTGCGCGCGCAGGCGGGGCGTGGCGCATGCGTGCTGCGCGCTACGTGCCCAACCGCAGCGGGGCTCGGGGAGGGGGGAACCACAGGGCCCGCCGCGGCGGAGGCTCAGCGGTGCGGCCGGTGGCAGCCGCCTCGCCCGGCCCCCAGCCGCTGCACCCCACCCCGCCCGGTGGCGCCGCCGCCACCGTGAGGGCGTCCCCGGGCCGCGCATGTGACCTGCCCTGCCGCGCATGCGCATAGCGGCCCGGTGCGGCGGGGGCGGGGCGGGCGCGCTGCCGCGGCGCGGGCGGTGGGGGGGGCGGCCGGGCCGGGGCCGGCCGGGCCGGGCGGGTGGGCTGGGCTGGGCGAGCTGGCCGAGCCGGGGCGGCGCGGGGGGACAGGTTCTCCCGCTTCAACGAGGACAGGGACTTCCAGGTAACGGCCGCGCCGCGGGGGCAGGCGGGCTCCCACTCTACCCCGGGCGGCCCCGGCCCCCGGGAGGGTGCCCGCCCGCCGGGGGGGGGGGGGCCCGGCCCGGGGAGGGGGCAGCGGCCAGCGGTGTGGTAACGGCGGCGGGGGGGCGCGGGCCCGCGGCGCCTCCCCCCGCTGAGGGAACCCCCGCGAGCGCGGGGTTTGGTGGGGTTTATCTGGTCGTTTTCCCGGTCTGTTGGGCCGAAGGCCGGGCGCGAGCGACAGTCCCCTTGCCGCGGGGCTCACCTGCCCGCCGCCGCTCCCCGGCTGGGGCTCTCCCCGCCCCGGCTGCCCCCGGTGGCCGGCCATCCCCTTCGTGGAAAACGCATTTTCCTTCTCGTCCGCCCCCCCCCCCCCCCCCCCCCCCCCCCCCCAGACAGCGTTAGTATTTCGACGTAATTAACGCCACTGTTGCTGTTTTAAAGGAGATCGAAATAAACAATGGTGAAATTAAGGTTGACTCATTAAGCCTAAACAATGACATTTTGTTTTCTGACTTCAGCCCGAGAGAGTCTCGAGGTTAGAAAGAAACACAAAAGGAGCAAGAAGAAATGCAGCTCGAGAAGAGCTAATGATGAGCTTTTATGTGTCATTCTTGGTTCGGGAACCCGAACTTGTAATAATGCTTTTTCACCTAAAGATCTCCGTGGGGTTTTTTTATAGTTGCAGAGCTTGGGTAGTTCTATTTAACATACTCTTAAAGTGCAATCCTGAAAACAGTCAGGACGTAATTAATGTATGTTGTTCCTTCTGGATGTTTTAGGGGATGTGCACTTAGGTCGTTATTAAACTGCATTAGAAATGCATGAGAAAATATGCATCAGCGTGGCTGACTGCACCCTTTGCATTGCCTTATCTGTGGACTGTAGGTATGGCTTCCTAATGCAGCCCTAAACACGGGGGCTGGTTTGTGTCGTTTGTTTCCTTAAATGAAGAAATGAGTTGTAATTAATATTGAAATGGTCTGATTAGGTTTTGAAGTTCCTGTTTCGGGAAGTGGAGTGAGCCAGATCTTGGGTTTGAAAATACATTTCTCGTAATAGTTTGCTTTGGGAGGGGAGAGATGGGGAACCTAAAGCAAGCTGGGTACTGCAGGATATACACAAAAAACGGGTAAGCTCTGTAGTCACGTATTGCACAACTTGTTCACACGTGCCTTTTGCTCGGCGTCCTTGTTCTTGTCCCTTTGTAGGGCAACCCCTTCGCAAAAAAAATAATTATAGCAGCAAAACCTGTTACTGTGTCATTGCTCTGGTCGTGCAGGGAGAATGTGTAGTGATGTCAGAGAGGAAACAGGGCTCCATTGCCTGATGCCGAAATCTTAAAGGCTGCCCAACATGTTCGGAAACAATAACTCTGTCACAACCCTGTTTTCCCTTGACTTTAAGAAAGGGCACTATTTTTAATTAGGACTGTATCCATGCCAAATATCAGGCTTGTGTTCTCCTTCCCATAGACTGGCGTGAAAAATAAAAAGGTAGGGTTTGTATTTATAGTAGGGTAACTTCTCTCTTCTTTTCTCCCTGAAAATTTGCCAGTGAGAAGACATGTTGTTTTGTGTGTTAAAGTTTTCCTTCGAGGGAAAAGGGGAATCGGTCCTCTGGGAAGAACAGTTTGGAGCTGGGTAAGGCTTGCAGAGGGCTGAGCATGAAAATGATGAGCTGTGGAAGAGCTAATGAGAGGGAGGCTGGGCCCAAGTGTTTTGGCCAAGGTCGTGCTGAATTGGTGGGAGCTCAAGCGCCTGCGCACATCCCCCTGCCACTTGGTCAGTCTAACAATTTTTCTGAAGTATTTTGTTTGAAGGAGGCTTTTTGAATCTTATTTTTCCTTCTTCCTCATCAAAATCGCTTTCAGAGAAGATTTTTAACCTTTTTTTTTTTTTTTTTCACTGAATGGAGGTTACGAGTATAGCACCAGTGTGGAATAAAGGAAATGGCTCGCTATGCTGAGTGTTTGCAGGTCCACTGTGAAAGCTGCGCTGTGACCGTTGCTAAGCATAGGTAAAAATACGCCTGTCTTTGGTGTGCCACGTTCGATCATCTCTCTGAAATACCGGTCTCAAAACTACAGCAAAAATAAGACTCTCTGTTAGTGTGAAGTCACAAATTTGTACGTGGGCTCCCTTTGTAGGAGTGTTTCTGTTGGTGTTAAGAATGCCTTTTTCACGCAATTTTTAGCAGTTTTAGGTCTAAGCTTCAGCAGGTGAAATTTCTGTCCGTTGACTGAGTATGACTGCAGATGTGACCCCGTGTTACTGCCCGTCTGTTGAGACCCAAGCAGGGACGACGCGAGGGAGATGGTGCTCTAAAATTACACGGCTTGAAGCAGGGTGGATGCGGCATGGCGAGGGGGAGGGAGGCTGTAGAGATCCCTTGGATCTTGTTCTGGGTGATCTGCTTGTGATCTTGATGAAGTGAAAGGATGTGTAACCGTCTCGAGGGAGGAAGAGAAACAAAAGGTCAGGAGAGAAGTGTGTGGGTCAAAGGAACCTTTTAGCTCTTTGGAATAAAGGTGAATGCCTTGGGACTGGTGATGTGGCTAATTCAAGAGAGTCACTGGATGGGAAAAAAAGGCATTTGAGAGTTCTCTTTATTGTTATCAGACTTTTTTCTGGAAAGAAACTGGAAAGATTTCGGGTTTGGGAGGATTAGTTGGGCAAGAGTGCGAGTCGAGCATTGATGTGGGCAGGGGCGAGATGAGGTTGGCAACACAGGGTTAGCAGAGGTGATATTCAGGTTTCTGAGCTTCTGATATGCTGGAGAGAAGTGGATTAAAGGCAAGAGAGCTGCTGAGAGCTGTTCTTCCCTCCCCTGCACCTAAAGCAAGCTCAGTGCGATTGGGGAAGGCAGGAATGGAAACGTACAGCACTGGAAATGGGTTCAGGAGGGAAAGTACCTAAACCAGCCAAGAAGAAGGTATGAATGGTCTGAAGTGCCTGAAAAGGGGATGGGGGGAGAAGGATTGTTGAGCAGAGGGATCAGCTGAGGATTGGGGAAATGAGAGGGAGTGGGGGACTTTACCGTAACTGCAGCCAGAACGACGCAGTGGGTAAGAAAGCAGTTGCGGAGGGAGTGGAGATGCTATCATGGCGTTATAAGTAACCCTGTGGGAAAGAGTAGCTATTATAAGGGTAAGAAAGTCAGATATCCTTAAGGGTAAAGATCATGGTATGGAGGGGAGGAGGAAGATTATGCACTCGGAAATTATTCCGAGTCTTCTCTATGGTAGGGTGGAAGGAACTTCAAAGCTAAGGATGGTTTGAAAGTTGAAATTGCCAAAGGAGCAGGAAAAGAAGTCGGAGGAGATGGCCACAGTGAGGTGATTAAGCAGCTGCTTTTTTTTATAGGATTGTCCTGCTTTTGCTGTGCTGTGTAGCTTTAGAAGCTGTACAAAGGGCATAGATGCTCTTCCCTTTTTTCTGTGTGCTCCCAAGCTCAAGGGAGCGCCCCTTATTTTGACTGTATTTTGGAGGTGCTTAACCTAAGGGCAGCTCCAGCAAAAGGCTTAGCTTTGCTCTGTCCAGTAGCACTTGATCTTTCCCTGACCAGGGCAGCACAGCAGTTTGTTTGGGAGACTTTACACAATAAAATGAATTACTGAAGGAGGAAGGATGTTACTGACCTTCCTTCTCTTTCCTAGGCTGTAAAATGGTAAGTTAAGTCTGCTGGGTGGCTTACCCAAATAAATCCCAACCTTTTTTGCTTTTTCTGTTGCTGCAGGGGTTATTTTTGAGTGGGCTGCTGACAAGCTTGGTCCTTCAGTTAAAAGATACTGTCCTGTCGCAGGGATGTCTGTCACTTGTCTGCCTCTGCCATCTCCTTGATTGACTGGCTTCCCGGCGGCTGAGACAAACTTGTGAACCATTGTAACTTCAAGTAATGATGAACAGTGGGTGTCAGCTGGGCTTAACGGAGTATTTTAAAAGCATTACTGAAAGCTGTGTGAATATGCGAGACTGCTACAATAAGTAAATGTATTTTTTAGTGTTACTTTTATATTTGCAATAATCTTACTCTTTAGATTAACTATACCGAACTCACAAGAATGAATACGGTGGATGTCTCCATATCACTGAAATGCAGTGGAGCTCCCAGTTACTTGCAGATGTTTTCTTGCTATATCTTTCTCCTTTTCATTGTTGAAGCAGAAATATTACGAGCCATATGGGTATATGTGTACAATAATTTCCTCTTCCTACGTACGTTGCACTTACTTGCATCATTAGCCAGACGGAACACAAACTGTTCTGTCTCTTGTTTTTTTAGTTTGTTGTATTCGATCATACGGACTATAACACTTCAGCCAAGCAGAAATGCCTGTTTTTCTAAACTGGGTTGAAATGTGGTCAGTCTGAACCTCAGTTCTGGTTTTCTTCCTTATGCCAAGAAGATAGATGGGGTTTTTTCCCCCTCTGTTCCAAAGGATTTGAAGAGCTAACAGAGCACATTGCTGTTACGGGCTGGTCTGTGCTTCTAGTCCTGCCGCTTCCAGCAAGTTGAGCTGAGCGCTGATGGCATGGGGTTTTATGCTTTTTAATTGGCAGAACGTCAGGGATAAGTTTTGTTCCCAAGCAGCTTAGGCAGTCCGGCTTACTGGACATCTGGGCCGACAGTGTGGAGTTTTAAAATCTGCCCTTCTAATGAGCTCGTGTTGTCAGCGGCTTCAACTTCAATTCATTTCTTAGGTGCTGCCTAAGGTGAACATACTTGATTTTTATATCCTTCAGCAGGCCAGGACTGCTTGTGGCTTATGTGGCAAAGTAAGTTGGTGGCTTTTCTCTGCGCTGCAAGGAAATAAATAGGGTCACTTTCTTTTGCCTAGTTTTACTAATTGGGAGAAGAAAAAGTTAATGTGGGGGAATGAGGGAAAAAGGATTGGAGTCTGCAAAATATGTTATCTGAGCCAATTTTGAGATACAAAATATGTATCTCCAACCAATACAAGATCCTCGTGAGTAAATTTGTCTTTGACAAACGTAGTTGAGAGCAGTCCAGGAGGCTGCCCCTTTCCATGGCGTGTTTTCTTATTTAAGCATTAATCTTTAGATTTTCTAAAACCTATCAGTATTGCTTGGAGATCCTCATTTATCATTAGATTAGGGTTATATTTCTGGTATAGGCATAGCATAGAAAGGGCGCTGCTCTTACCTCCTTGGCAAGCTGTACTGATCTCGCAGTTGAGCAAAGCAGGAACATCAGAACTGCGACTGATTTTTGCCTGGCTGTGTGAGCAAGGAAGGGAGGAGAAGACTAGAGGAAAATGCATTTAAAAAGTAAATTGAATAGTACTGGTTCCATTTTTAGAAGGTGACAGGAGGATCTGAACTTCAGTGTGAATTTTCGGAACTCATGTGGTAAGTTAATTTTATATAGACCTTCTTTCCCCTCCTGGTTGTACCTTTCCCTACTCTGTGTTTTGTCACTTCAGTTCTCTTCTCTCGTGCAGTGATGTTCTCTGTTGCTGTGGTTAACTGGATAGAAAAGGAACGCTTTATTCTACAGTCCCACAAACCGTGTCTAAGCTGTCTGAGCTTCTTCTGAGTCACCCCCTCTGAAACAAAACCAAACCCTCCTAACTAGTCTCCTAATACCCACTACGTGGGGATGTGGAGCTTTAGGAGTTCATCCGATCAAAAAGCACTATTGCAGTACTTGGCCAATGTCTCCTCAATTGACATACGCGTTTTTTCTACTGTAAAGTTGTAAACCCAGAGTCATTTTTGGTACTTTCTACCTTCAAGCAGCTCTATGAGCAATTAATTAATTTGAGACTTTAGTTATTCACAGTTTTAAAGCCAGAGGTTCATATTAGGATGTCCGATTTAAATATCCAGGTAGCACTTATCCTTCAATTTCCATAATTTGACTCAATTTTGAGTCCAGGAATTAGCATTTGGCTACAGTCTTTCTCTTGAAGACAGCTGGTGATGGTGACTGTTTTCCTTTGTAGATTGTTCTGGTAGTCTGGCCACTGAAAGGTGTATTTTTCTTTTTCTTCTAGATTTTTCTATTTCCAGCTTTTAGCTGTTGTTTCTTGTTATGTCCTCCTCTGCTATGCCAAAGCACACATTAGTACGCTGCCTCTTCTTACGTGAGGGCATATATAACATTTCTGTCTTAGTCCTAACCTCCTTTGAGAGCTTTAACAGTCTGATCTCTGAATTCTTTTATTGCAGGGCATTTTGCCATTCCCTTTGCGTTGTTATGGCTTTCTGCATCTTAAAATTTTCCACATTTGTGACTAGGAGACTTGCATAGAGGAGCCTAGAATAGACTTCATCTGTATAATGTACAGAGATAAACATATTTTTTTACTGCTTTATTCTTATTTGCTGTTCCTTTGTTATACATCCTTGGACTCTGTTTTTATCCTTTTCGTTACCGTATTGCGTGAAGAGGTTTTAACTTGGATTTCTTCTGCCTGCTCGGGGGCAGCCCTGTGCTGCAGGTGTGTTTGGCCAGGGCTCTGTAAGAACAGACTTTGTGTTCGGTGAGCTCAGGCTGCTGTTACGTGGGTCAGATTGCTTTGTCCAAACACGTTGTCCGCATCCATGCTTTCTGTTTGTTGGGCTTCATGATCTGCAAACCGAGGTGGCAGTTGCTCTATTTTCCCCTCTGGTCATTGATAAAAACGTTGAATGGTACAGAGTCTCATGGAATGAGTTACGAGTTTGAACCCAGTTAATGTGCTCCTGAGTGAGGTTTGCTGCGACGTTTTGGTTTAGAAACAATCCTTTATCAAGTCAAACACCATATTAAGAAAAAAAAAAAGAAAAAAGACCATATTACAAAAGCTTGGAAGTTAGTAGTGGTAAATAAATTATACCCTAGATATTAAATGATTAGCGCCATACCCCATCAGGGTATTTTCTCTGTGTCTCACTTACTTGAAAGTCCTTGTTAGTCATGAAGAAGCCTCGGCACCTTCTGCGTCGAGTTATGTTAAAAAATGGCTAAGAGAAGATGGGGTGAGTGAGACCAATACTAATACTCTTTGGTACAGTCGCTGGAAGCATTGAAGAACTGAACAGCATCCCTCGTATGCTGGAACAGATTCATAGCTGGCGTTGGTAGCGGCAGAAGGAATCTGAAAGACATTAAATTGTTCTTGTTTGGTGCCAAAGTATGCAAAGCACAGCAAAGCAGGGACCTGCCTCTGGCTTCCACTCCTTTTTGTACAAGCTGTTTATCTCTGAACTGTAGAACATGTTTTTAATTGGACAGCTCTAAGTAGGTTTTTATATGTGCATTTTCCTGGTTTCAAGCTCTTGGCCTATGGGTAGTCTTGAGTGTATTCTGGCGGGTGGGTTTTCTCAGTGCTTTTGGACTTAACAGGTAGAATTTTGCCATTAAAATTAACTTTTAGTTTGGTAAACAAAAAGTGCCATCAGCTTCTCAGTGTGTAATTACAAGGTGCTTCTTTCAAATGTTGCCAATTTAAATTCATATCCAAATCTTAAGTGATTGCTTTTGTTGTACTGACTTGAGAGGATTTTCGTTTTAAGTAGTCTCAAAATAATTGGTGTGTGTGTGTTTGCCTAAAATGAGGTTTTGCTGCAGCTTTCACAAGATGTTGACTATAAATATTAAGTTATTTTGGAGGGTGGAAAGATGTGCAGTGTCTGTACTTAACCCGCTTGCATTGCTTATTTACAGGGAAGGGACTGGGAAAGCCATTTATAATACGCGGAAGGCTATGAGAATGCTAGCTGCTGTTTGTGAATGTTTTACCTTTGTGTTGCTAGGAAAGGATAACCAAATTTTTTTGCGTCTTTGCAGCCTGTGCAGGGAACAACAGGAAAAAGGATGATTTTGTTCTGGGAAGCATTAACAAAGGCTTTCCAGGTACCAGTACAAAGTTGCTTTTGTATCTTTTTTATAGTTTTGAGAAACCATGTGGCCTTTTTAAAATTATCCAGGAAAGCTTCCAGTGCGAGCAGGGTTGGACGGAGTCATCTTCTAGGTGTGTGCTGGTCTTAAAAATGTGTCGTCTTCTGGGTGCATAATGAATATTCAAGAAACACTACTCTTTCCTGGAGTTGTTTTTGAATGCTCTGGATGGATTTCTAAACATCAACACAGTTGTCTGCATCAGTTACATTTTGGAGATCTTCCATTATATAGAGTCATCAGGTCCTGCTTAGCTTAAAAGGGCAGCATAAATTACTGTCTGAGATTCGTAGTCAGTGTACATAGGATCTTGTATGGATCTTGCCAAGCAATTATAAACCCGTTAGGTTTTGATGGCTTGTAATAAACGGTTGGTTAGTTACAGCGAGCTGGATGTGGTTTTAACACCTTCCCTTTCCCATCTGCCCTGGCTGAAATTTTCTGGTGAGGTTAGCAGGTGATATCACTGGTGGAGCCTCACAAATAAACAAAGTAAGAGGTAGAATCACAGAATCGTTTAGCTTGGAAAAGACCTTTAAGATCATCAAGTCCAACCATTAACCTAACACTGCCATCCCACCACTAAACCATGTCCCTCATAGTACTAGCAGACCTTGTCACTTAAACCTTTCGTAGTTGATCCTCTGCTCAGTGGTACGCATCACCATCAGGTGGTGTGAGGAGAGATGGGTCAGTCGAGCTCGGGGCTGTGCAGAACTGGCAGGTCTGGTAACAGCTGACCAAGCCGGGAAGATTTTTAAAAAGAGAACTAGATGCAAAGCGCAACACAAAGAGACAAATGTCAAATGTGATTTGCTGAAATACCTAGGGTTTGGGTTAGGCAAGAGTCTGGTGCGTTGTCAGGTCCTGTGTTCATCTCTTGGCCATTGACTGGTGCTGGACCAGCAATGGTCATGCAGGTGTCCTGGATGCGAAGCGCTGTGAAAGTTGTGCTAGGAGCCATCTTTGGGAAAGCCCATGGATGTTAAGGTGCTTTGTCCTCCTAAAGGTCTCTTAACTGCTCAATCTCCTCCTTGAAAAAATAGAATTTTAAGTTTAATAGGATATTTGTTTCTGGAATCACTGAACTTTTTTTTCTTGATCCCTGAAGGTGCCAAATGCGTGCAGGCAGCAAGGATTTTGGAGAGGTGGCATTTGCTCACTCATGTTCAGATGCTGCTTCAGTTTCCTGCGCTCAACTCCTGAGACCTTGCATCTGTGCTGCCCCATCCCGGGATGGCTGCAGGAAGTGTCAGCTGGACTGTCCAGCTGCGGCAGCAGAGGCCGGAGGGCACTGCAAAATATTCCGTGATTTGTAGCTGCCGTGGCTTTATCTACACTAGAAAATGGCCTTTTTTGTGGGTACTCATTTCTCTCTTTAGATATTCCTAGTGTCTCCGCTGCTGCTTTACAGCCTCATGCCTTCAGAGCTATAAGGAATGGGCAGTGGGCTTGGTTAAATGCTTTGAAGTGGCACTTGTTGGTAACAACCCTGAATTTTATGGCTTGGCTTAATATTTTGGGGAGTTTAAAGTTTATTGATTGGATTGATAGATAAGTAGAATATGTATAAGTAGTGCTGATTTGCTTTAGTGCTTTGAAATTCCATTTTCTAAAGTAAATGCAATATAAATGTTATTTTTTTGAGTCTTTTCCTGATATTCCACCAGGGTAAAACTAATTTTTGAGTATCTAAGGAGCACGCTGTGCTCTTTTCAAGTGCAGTTAAGCAATCATGATCACGCTGTGCTTTTTTTCCAGTGCATTTAAGAAATAATGATAGTGAGTCTAGTGAGGCTTTTCGGCAAAATTACTTTCTTTAGATTGTTTTCTGCATGGTCGAGGGAACACGTGTTTCTGTGCACCTTCCTAAACTGGTCCTGAAATTTGGTACAGGCATAATTAGATTGTGTCTGCTTTGACATCTCAGCAACTGTGTTCTGCGTGTGCCCTCCCCAGTCATTGCTGGGTTTAGTGCTCTTGGGCATAGGCGCGGGGTTTTATGCTGGAGTCTTACACTGAAGGTGCTATCCCTGTGACTTGTGGAGCAGGCAGCGTTTTCCCCAGGTATTCGTATTCTAGGCTCTTTGTATCTGACTTCTGTTGGTTTTTGTAACTTACATCATCTTCTTTCATATTAATAACAACAACATTCATGTAACTGAGCTCTGGTGTTGAGCAGTAACCAAAAGGACAGCTGAATGAAGGCATTCTGAAAGAAAACCACTGCTTTCACGTCTCCATTATACTACTCCTTTGTTGTAGTTTTCTCCTGTCTCCGCATGAGAGCTGCGTTTCAAGGTTTGGCCTGGCTACTGAAATGTAGGCTGCCACGTTTACTTTTCTTTCAAAATAATACATGGATAACTTAGGGCTGTTCATAACAGAAAGCACTAATTCCCATCAGGAATGTGCACTATGCGGAATGTATTGTGCATGCTGACATCTTAATATCCTCTGTGCTTGGGCAGATTGGAAAGAGCAGCCCAGTAATTAATACCCAGGGAGGTCTAATAGCCTTGAAGCGACTCGTTGTTCTTTCCTCCTTGTACTGAGGATGCTGTAGGTGACACAGAAAATGCAGTGCTCAGAAGTCAGGTCTGGTTTTGGATATGCCCTTCTGGGGGAGCGAAGGGGAAGGAGAGAGCATATTTTTCTTCTGCCTTGTACTTCTGAGGATGCTTCCTCCTCTGGCCCAGTAATGTCCGTGTGTCCTTAGGTGCTTTGTCTTTGTCCACCTTAATGAAAATGTGCCTTGTGTCAGGGAGAGAATTAATTCTGTGATACTAAACTTACTCTGATAAATGGGCTTAAATCAACAATTCATTTCACTTGCATTGAGTCATTTATTGGCACCAGTTCTTGCCACTAAAGATTTTGGGATGAAAGTGTGATTAAGCTCTTAATTTTTTTTTTATTATTATACTGACTGGGTCTGCCTGCTGCAATGTTTGGGACCTTTTAAGTGAAAAAGAAACAGCAGTACTCTTTCCCATTAGCTATTTAACTTGAATTGTTTCAGAAAATGCAGTGACTCTGCTACATTTAATCTTGGACAAATGGCATTTGTTGGGCCAGAGCTCTGAAGAATTTACAGCCTGAATAGGGGAGAATAAGGGTCTAAAATCCTGCATGGAGGCAGCTTTTGTTAGTTGATTTTTCAAATGCTGTATTCATAACTCAGCAGTTGTGTTGAGGGCTCCGAGACGTAAGGTTTGGCGAAGAGCTTCGTGCAAAGATCAAACAATGGGCAAGTGGAGGAGAGGACATGAGACTGTGAGTAACCCAAATGGATGCTTAGCCAAAGTTCAGATGATACTACACATAAAATTACAGGGGACAAACATATTGGCTCCTGGAGATGAATGCAACAAGGAAACTGGTGTGCGTGGCATATAATAAGGAACGTTTAGATGTTGAGGGCTTGTCCTTTCTTCTCATCCAAGTAGTAAAATACATTGAATTTCAGAACACTTGTTGTGAAGTACCTAGCATCAGAGCATTTGCTGTAGCACAAAGTGATAGCAATAAATGATGCTTAAGTGGAAGCCTCTCATCTTATTTGCTCTGCTATTTTAGGATGGAGGTAGGTGAGGATCTGTAAGAAAGCGATGCAAGCAGTGCAACGCATCTTGTTTCACAAAGCAAAAGTGAGGAAGCCTGATACAGGCAGCTTTAAAATGGAGGGGCAGAGGGTGAGAGGGAGAAGGGCACTGCATCCAGCCCCAAAATCCTTGTCTGCGGGAGTAGGTAGAAACTTTGTCATTAGCTAGTGGGGCCAGGATTTTACTGTATCTCTATAATAGTCATATGGGGAAGAAGGTTTGGGAATAGGTTTTGAATAGTGCTGGTTTTAACACAGCTGTTATTTTATGGCATGGTGTCCATTTTGTAGGCGTTGAATTATTCTTTTCACTTAAAGGCTTCCTCTGAAGAGGGAAGCATCCCTCAAGTTTGCAGAAGACACAGATCAAAATCGCATGAAAATGTGGTCTGTGCTTATGGTTCATGTTTGTCAGAAATGTAGTTTATTCTCAACAGATTCAACATTTAGGGTTTAATTAATTGTTAGATTTAAATGTTAAAGTATTTTGTCTTCCTCTGATTCATTGTCTTAAGATGCAGCAAAACAGAAATGTTATGTGGATCCATTTGATGTGCCAGGTTGAGAGATTGGAAAAGAAGGAAAACAGATGGAATTCCCCCCAACTTGTTCCTTGGCCAGCTCCAGGGATGAGAAAGCAAAGGGGCAGACTCTGCTGCCTCCAGCCCCACGGAGTCCCAGCTCCTAAAGGCCTGCAATCACCATGATGGCAGACAACATTGCTTTAACAAGCTGTCTGTTGTGGCCTTAGAAGTGAGGACCATTTTTCTCCTTGCTCGTTAGGCACAGTTAGGCTGAACACGCTCATAAATTTGACTTCACTATGACTGTTGGATTATCTTCCTGCTTTTTTCCAGGGTGAGTTACCTTATGGTGGAAGGAAAATGTCTCCTTTATCATTTGTTTTAAGTATTGATAAATAAAGAACAGTCTCTGTGATGAGTATTGATTTCAGCTCTGTTTGGACACTTTGTTATTCCGATGCCTTAAATTACCAAGCCTGTAACAGTCAACCTCCTGACACAGCGAGCAGTTTGTCAGCGTCCCACTGGGGCTTGTCCTCGTGCTATTGGGTGGCATTTGCACGCCCAGGAGCTCAAGGTTTTGGGAAGCACCCTGCCTGCTTTGAAAGCTCTGGTGTTAGTACTGCTGGTATTTGTAAAAACAAGCAACATGTCCCCACTCCCATCACTCCCATTACCAGTAACAATAAACCCAAAGTAGATAATAACCCCCCGAAGGGTATAGATGTTAAATACACACCCCCCCCACCCCCCCAGGATATAGATATTAAATACACACACACCCCCAGGATATAGATATTAAATACACACACACCCCCAGGATATAGATATTAAATAACACTCCCCCACACACCCCCCCCCCAAAGATATAGATGTTAATAACATCACCACCAAGGATATAGATGTTAAATAACCACTCCCTTCCCCCCCCCCCCCCAGGATATAGAAATATATTTTGAGTAAAACCCAGGGATATAGGGATATATTTTAAGTAACCCCCCAAATATATAAAATGGATAATAGTGGGGTCAACAGAACTTGGGGAGAAGGGCCTTATTTGCTTTCTGACGTATTTGCATTTGCTGTGACTTGGTGAGTGTTCCGTCTTTTGCATAGTTTCAGGGAGTAGACATTGTTTTTAAGCACAGAAAAAATTGAGTTGTAAAGCCTCAAATCAGCAGGGCGTGCTTTCAAACTGGAATTGACCCTTGCCTTTGTAAAAACAATTTAAAATGTCTTGGCAGGCAACGTGCTGAAGGAGACGGTGAGTAGGCAGGAATATTTTGCCAGCTCCAGGTAATTTAGTTGGCATATTCTGAGCTATCTGCAAAACACGTTGTGAAATTAGGCGGGGGGGGGAAGTACGTCTTTGTTTTTGCTGAGAGTGTTTCAAGTGTTTGTTAACTAAATGTTATGTGGACTTAATTTTTTTTATATACAAAGCTTTGGTAATGTGTTTTTGCTAGCATTCAGTAGCCAACAGTGCAAATTCATTAACAGCGTGTGCACTCTTGACTGCTTTTGTTCTCTTGGGCACTACTTTTTGGGAGGCTGGGCCGTGTCCTTCGGCCATCGAGGCAGGTTTTATGTCGTCTTTTCCCTGTGGGCTCCCTGACTTTGCAGCACACACGTGTACAGTCCGTACCTCTACACTGTGCCCCTCCCCAAGAATTACTGGCCTTCTTTAGCAGCTCAACGACTGCACATGCATGGTAAGTTTGCCTTCAGCTTGCTCCTTAAAGCTGTCCAAAAAAAATGGATGGGAGTGGATTTCTGCCTGCAGGTTAAGCCCCAAATTTGCTCTGGAGAGGCCGTGGGAAAGAAGACTACTGGGAGCAGAGTGTGGCCTGGGAGAATTATCACTGTGGACGGCAGATGATGTATAGGCTGGCAGTTGGGGCACCGGCATCAAAGCAAGTCCTCTTGGCAATGTGTTTTTGTCAAGATTGGTCTCTTGCAGATTTGCATCACTGGATACGAACGCTCGTTCCAGAGGATTTTTGGAGGCTGGTGCCTGGCTTGTAAAATTCCAACAGGCAGTCCGTTACAACTGTAATTTGCTCTTTCGCATGCTGGCTTTCATTAAAATTCTTGCAGAAGGAAAAGTTGGTGTTGGTAGAAAGGAGGAGGGTGACAACATGTTTCTCTTGGCAGTGGTGCTAGGTGTTCCTGCTCAAAGTAATTGCGGAGCTGGGATACAGATAAAGGCAGGTGTTTGGTGTTTGCCGAACAGCTGGAGGGATTTTGGTGGCACTGTGGGGCCTGGGAGGGTAACAGGGGTGACAGCTGAGGCCTTGGCACCTCCAGGGGTTTCACGGGGCCAAAGGTGCCCAGAGAACATAGGAGAGCCGGCTGAAACGACCCCCTTTGGTGGCTTTTGTGCTAATTGCAGCTGCAAGCATCTCTCCTGTTTGATTTTGAGTTTGCAGCTAGAAAGATTTTTTTCTTTCCAGGTCTGTGCTAGCGCCGGTGGGTGTTAGTGCTACACCATGGACCTATTGAACAGCCAAAAATGGTTCACCCTGTTTGCAATTTCAGGAATTTGAGGTTTCAGAAACCTCTGAAATTACGACAGAGCTATAACAGAGATTCCCCCCCCGGCCCCGAAATGGCCATTCACACTGATGCTGTTCCAGCACCAATGGTTATTCCAGAGGACGGAGACTGCCATTTACCTTCTTAGCTCATGAGCCCTGTACACTTCATGTCTTGGCAAATGCATGGGAAGGTTGGATTTTGCTGCAGCAGATGCCTTAGGAGCCTTGCTCGGCTCTATTCGCTACTCCAGTGGCTGTTGTTTGTGTGTTGTTCCGTGCTTACAAGGCGCCGTTGGATAGAGGAGAGGTTGCCCTGTTGAGAAATCTGCAATCTAGAGGGGAGTATGATGTATGTTGGTGGAGGCCAGGCACAGTACACCATGACAACAATCCTATTTGATTTTCCTATCTACTTTAATTATTATACTTGGCCAGTCTGTAGGACTAAAGATGTTTCATGGGGTTGCTCTGGGAGCGTAAGGAAGCAAGATGCTTGGATTTATCGTTCCTTGTAGCGGTTTCTTCACTGTGTGAGTATCTGCAGACTTAATTAGTGCGCTTCCCTGTGTATCTCTTGGTCCGTCTGTCTTTCCTCAGACGTGTTCCTCAGTCTGGTCATTTTTTTGTCACAGTTTTAGGTACTGTGCTCACAAATGCTTTAAGCTGGTACGTTTGGAATAAGCAGTTCTGTGCGTGCATCCTGGATTCTTTGTGCCACCCTATGTGCTTGTGTGGCTGCGTGGTCAGCTCGGGGCTGGAACTAATGGCTTTTTCTGCATGTTGGAGGATTGCTTCCACTAACGGTTTGCTGTGCAGCTGCCTGGATTCAAAGAAAGGGCTGCTTCAGACCACGAACAAGTGCTGTGGGTATGGGGAGAGGTTTCGTTTGGTACCACTGTGGGTTTTTGTTGACTTAAGGTGTATGAAATTACATGTATGCCTCAAGCAATTTGGATTTCCTGCTGCAAGGAAAGCCTTACTCTTCCTTAAAAAAGAAAACAAAAAACCCTTTGTAGTGGTGGTGGGGTCAATTCCTTCTGCTTTTTGTCCTGTGTGTTTTTAAGACCAGCAATGGCTTATGGTCAGCGTTTTCATAGACTTTCTAAAGAAAAAAATCCAAAAGTCCATCATAAATGTTCAATATTTTGCAAGTTCCATAGTTTATGATTATCATCAAACTGGCTTAGTTTTTAGAATAATTTTTTTTGTTCTTATAGCCCATATACTGAATTGAGCCTGTACTTAATAAGTTCATTTGTTTTGCTAGCAAAATCATATGAAACTAGACTGTTGGAAATGTGTTTTCTGCTGTAGAGCTAACGGTAATCATCTTTTACAGGGCAATCACTTTGATCAGTATGAAGAAGGGCACCTGGAGATAGAGCAAGCATCTCTAGACAAGCCTATAGAATCGGTAAGATACATACTTATCAGCATCGTCAACCCACTGCAAGTTAGGCCATGATCGGATGGTACTTGATGTGAATGCAGTCAAATTGGATAGGAGCGGGCACCGTTTTGTCAGTACAGGGTTAATTTTTTTTGTGGTAACTTGCATGCTAAGATTAAGTGGGTCTGGGATTTAATATTTAAGTAGTCCTCCTAAAACTGTAGGTGACTTTAAATTTTAGTTCAACGTGACATTTCAGAAATTCATTCAAAATAATACATTGTTTTGTAGATATTTATTTTGTTAAGTTTTTATACTTTTGGTTGAAGAATCAGTTTAATTCATATGCGAACCTGATGGAATAGTGTAGTAGAATGTATTTTGATCCTTTTTTAGTTTATATTTTTGGAAAACTACTGGTGTGTTAAAGCGTTAGAATGACATCTGGCAGTACAGAAACACGGATGCGTTACAGTATTAGTACAGCAGGTCTTCCCCATGAATCTGAAACTGCGCTGTGAATTTCTTTAAAGTACTGCTTTATGTTGAAGTAGGTGTGGAGAGTACAGCTGTAAGATGGGGAACAATTAAGTTTTGTTTAGTTTTACCTTTTTAAGCTTTTTGGAGCTTTTAAATTTTTCTCTTTGCGAAGCATCTTCGGCTAGTCTTAGGCACAGCAGCTTGTTCAGCCTAAATTGGACCCAAGTTTGGCACTTAGCTTTAGCTAAGTTTCATTTGCAGTTTCAGCACGAGAGCAAGAAAACTTGTAGTGAATAATCAAGGGTCACTTAGTGGTGTTCTGCTTAAGACTAGATTTTTGTTAAGAAAGTACTTCTCAAGTATTTCTTTTCCTTATTAATAATTTTAAATTCTCTGTTAAAGTTTCTTCACGTTAGTCTGCACTTAGAAGAAACTTGGCATTAGCAAAAGATCAATATATATTTTTCATTCATGTGTAGGTTGGTGTTGTGTGTGTTTGTGTGTGTGTTAGATGTTTACAAAAAATTTACACAACTTGGGGTGTTCGACATTTTTCTTCCGCAGCAGTTGGCCCATATTAGCTAAGCAGCCATGATCTGGTTTGTATTGCACGGTCTGCCTTTTTAATTTCTTCTCTAGGGTTTCCTTTCCCCCTTCTTATTTCTGTTCTTCTGGTCCAGTGAACACTGCATATAGTACCTACTGTCTTAATGTGCTGGCATGATGCTAGATTTAGGCATGGCAGTAATTGATGACGCATGAGATAATGCTGCAGAGATGGGAATTCGTATTCAATGTTCTCCTGAATACTTCAATCTTACGTTGTGATATGGGGATTTTAATTAAAATGCCAAGCTTGTTTCCCTGTGTAAATATCATGAGAAATACTTGTTGGTAGCCTACTCTGTGCCATGCTGGAAATTAGCATTTTAAAATAATTCAAATGCTACTTACAGACTAGACTGGTTATCTGATTTCTAAAAGTGTTTTCCCAAACAGAGGAATAGATGTGGTCACAGATTACATCTTTTTGGTGTTCAGAAGGGAACAATGCCTACAGAAATGTGTAAAATGTGAACGAGTACACTGGACCCAACAGCACGGGCACACACGATGCACAGTGCAGCTTGGATCAGCTGCAGACATAATACTTCATTGCAGTTTGATAAATGTTGAACCACGGCAGAAAAATTAAATTAAATTACGGCTTTAATAATTTATTTGTATATAAATCACCATCCAAATAGTGGGCCATTATTAATCTTTACAATTTTTTGGTAGGTTTTAATATGTATGGTTCAGCCTTACGGTTAAATTTGAAACCAGTTTGATGGCGATGACAAGAGAATGGCTTGCCTCATTGGGAGGAGAAAGAATTAAAACCTCCTGTTGTTCTTAATTTAAAATCCAGTTTGCTTCACTTTTCTTTTGTCTGTAATAAGAGAAACAGGCATTTGAGGTGCAAGACCCCTAGTCTGGGACGTTAAACTCTTGGAAGGAGTCACAGAGTAAATGTGTAAACATACATTCTGCATTGCCACATCAGCTGTGGTCTGTGTCAGAGCACACTTAAGCTGGCTTCACGTGCTAGTCCCAGAATTTAAAAGCCACAGCTGCTGCACAGGGTGGTTTTTTGATCTCGTGAACAAGCTCGGTGTCAGAAACTGCAGATAGAAACAAACCGGTCACTTTTAAGGTTAATCTTCACATCATCTTAGTTAAGTTAATTGTTGATACTTAAAATCTGTAGCTGGGAAGCATAAATAATTTTGCCAATTTTCCTGACACCTGTGAAAATTATTTTGCTTCCACACTATCAATGACCTGTATGCTTTTTAAATTCGCAAATTACACACGTTAAAAGGAGGAATGGTTTTCTTGTCAGAGCTTAGTGGTGTACCTCTCCTGCAAGATTTTCATTAGGAAAGAGGTGTTCATGCTGCTTTTTCTGCCTCCCTGTATTTTATCCTGTTTGCTCACCTAGAAGTGGGTAACATCCCTAAAGGAAATTGAGAGGGAAGGAGTAAGGACAAGTATATAATTTGCGAATATCACATGTCTAAATATTTGCAGTATTAACATTTATTCACAAATTGTTTTATAATCCTTAACCAGTTCCCTGTTAGCAATTCAAGTGACCTTTAAAAAGGAATCTGCTCAGAGTAGTGAGTAAGAGCCTATGCTTCACATTATGGAAATAGTTTGGATGACAAATGTCTTTGTGCGAGAAAGGGTGTTTATAACAATAGCAGATCAAAGCACTTGCCAGTTAAAACTTTAAAGTTTGGTTATTCTACAGACTGAAGAGTGGATTAAGTCTATTCTCTTAAATGTGCTTCTTGCAGCTTCTCATGGCTTCTTAGGAATATGAAAATGCTTTAGGGACTAAAGGTAGCTTGCATTTGGAAATCCCAAGGGGCAGAGGGTTTTGCCTGAAGTACGCATTTGATGATCACTGCTGAAGTGAGATCCATCTCTGCAGCATTATCTGTTGAGAGGTGCTGACTGTACTGCTACAGCATGCAACTCAAAGGTGGCTGGAAAAATAGGTTTGGGAGTCTACAGATCATTACAATGTTGAAACATGTCCTCAATTAGTGTACTAGTATTTTTTTTGTTCCTGTGCAAATCCTGCTTTGTACAGCTTGTTTAGGCCAAAGATGTCTGGACTGAAACATGCGACTATAACCAAAGTACATTTATGGAGAATAGAGCTGACACAAGTTAGTGGATGTATGTAGGCTAAGCGAGAAGCCAGCTATTTTCCATTACTAGACTGAAGAAAATATTTCATACCAATGGACCCTTCATAGCTGCAAATACTGATATTCCCCCCTCCCCCCCCCAGTAACTTTTTTTTTTTTGTTCTGGTTTGAAAGATGCTGCACTTACACTGGCTATTCAGTCAGTGGAACCACTGCTGGCTGGTGTCCTTGAAAAATCAGAGCACTTAACCCTTTTTTAATTCAAGAAGCTGCATGCATTTGTTTTAAAATACTTTAAGTGCACCGAGTTTTGTTACTTGAATGGGAAGTCACAAAGTATTGCAGCTTTAATAGAATCCAGATTTTCTTCATGTTAATTCCTTGTTTCTACTCATTTACTGAATCTTGTTGCTGTGAATTTATGGTTTTCTTTGCCCCAGCAGTACAGACCAAGTAGGAGATAGCAATATACCCTTAGAGCCTGCACAAGACAGCAGCCCTCACCCTGTGCAGGCAGTATGCAGAGTGTCAGGGGGTTGAACCAAGCTGTCCCTGTTGCAGGTTGGAGGCGAGACTGCGTATCACCCACTTATTCTGGAGCTTGTTAGTTTGTCCTTGTCATAACTAACAAATGTCCTTTTCCCCCCCTCTCTCTAATTCTGCTCAGTTACACAAGGAGGTCCTTGAACTACACAAGGCTTCAGGCTTCAGTTGGTTGTTGTTTGATGATCACAGGCTATTGTAGACAACTGTACGATCTGAAGCTGGGTTTTGTCGCACCGTATATCTGTACAGATCTGTGGACTCCACTAGTTCCAAAGTGTAATTTGATGAGGCTGCTGATTTGACATTTAGCAGTAGCCATATGTGGACAGTGCTATAAATAATGTGCTTCTTGAAGCTGAATGGTGTAGCATTACTATTTGGCTTTTCTCTCTAGTCTTCATTGTGTCATCTGTAGTGAGCTATAGGTTTTGTTTTGGGAATCTTTTCAACCTCTTGTTTGCATGGGTTCACCCAGTAGCATCCGATCCTTGCTTATAGATTCCTCAATACACAGTCAGCACAGCTTACAATCCACTCAAGAGATGTATGGTTCCTGCCGATGCCGAGAGATGAACGATGTGAACACGATATGGGGTGGCATGGGGATCTTATGGAAAACCTATATCAGGCAAAACTAGTGTTCTGGTTTATCCATAATGCAGCTCAATCCATTGACTGCAGATTATATCCCACATACAACATCATCAAAACCTTTCAGTTCTTGTACGCATCTCTTCATTGTATGCATTTTTTTTTTCTATTGGCCAGGACCTTTGGCAGAAATTTGTGCTGGGGATATCGAGGGCGTCTTGTCAGGGCACAGGATGGGGAATTGGGGGGCCAGTTTGAGCTGTTGGAGAAGGTCATGTTGGATGAGATTTTCCAAAGTAGCTTAGCCAACTCCCATGACTGGTGAAGTCAAGACCTTTACATCTCCCACACGCTTTTGGAAAAGTTATGCTTCGTCTGTAATGCAAAGTTCCCCATCTGTAAATAGAAATGATCGCTACCGAACAGCTCCAGAGTGGCAAGAGTAATGCTGGGAGGTGTAAATTGTTCCATCAGGAGCCTGCCAAGGTGCTCTGTCCTACACTGAGCATCCCGCAATCTGGTGTCCGGCGCTGTCTCAGTGACCATTTGCCCAGACAGACAGTGCTGCTGTTGTGAGTAGTTTGGATGGTAAATGAGAGCTAGCTTGCTCACTCAACACCTATTTTGGCTCCCTCAATTTTTATTGTGACTGTAACACAAGGAGCTCCAAAGCAATAGCATAAGAAAGTGAAGAGACTTGTGCTGTATGTCCTCTAAGAAATGGGGTTATTTCCTCGTTGGGCTGTTGGTGTTTTTTGTAGATTGCTGTAGGAAAATTGCTACATGAGGATAATTTAGTCAAAAGGAATGGCAGTTCTTGACATCGTCAGGAAGTTTGGTGTAAAAAAAGACATCTCTTCTATGTGAAAGAGTCCATACTTTTACAGAACTTTCACTTAAAAATGCCATTGAAAAAAAAAAAAAAGCTACCAGCTATTGTGACATTTGCTGCCCCACATCAAATTTTGGTCCTGATATTCCCAGCTACTCCACAGCCCGCCAGGCTTTTCTGCATGGTTCTCACGTGGGAGCCTACCAAGCCCGGCCTTCCATAATTAAATTTTTAGGGCAGCATTTATGCTGAAGAGCGGTCCTGCCAGTCTGCCGCTGTGAGAGGTCTGCAGTAGGGATTTCAAATGGAGGAGGAAAGTAGAACGTGGCTAGAAATGAGCAGGCTCAAATGTTAATATTAAACTCTTAGGGTTGTTCTCCTTATTCAGTGAATCACAAGATGCTCCGTTTCAATTCAGTAATATTTAAAATCAGAAAGTAGTTTCACTGCTTAAGCAAACAAATGGAAGTGACTGGGGGGGGAAGCCACCCCCTTCCTGGGAACTGAGACAAGATAATATTCAGACGTAATTCCAATTTATGTCAAAGAACTTGTGACCATCCTCTTGAGTGGTTTTGTAAAAGTGGTGCTAATGTGTATAACCCTTCTAAATTTTTCTTTTTTTCCCTTTAACATTTGTTTACCCCTTCACTGTGTCAGTCACAACACACCGCTCTTGAATCTCCCAGCCGGTCTTGACTTGTTGAATTTATTTTATGCTTTCACTCTTCTTTAATAAATACATTACTTGCAAGCAGTGAATTGAAAACAAAGCAAAAGAAAAACTACCATTAGTGATTGGACAGTTTCTTACTTTGTGTTACATTTAACTGTTCTTTTGACAGCCCAGTTTTTAAAGCCAGGTTCGTATGGAAATGCTTTCACTCCACTTGCACTGCTTTTGGAAATAGCATACTGCTTCATCTGTCTGTTTATTTTAGTGCATTCATAACACAACACAGTCAGCACAATGTCTCATCTCCACTTAGCAAAAGATTGCAAAGTACTCCTTGTCCTTTTTTTTGTTGGTTGTTTTTTTTTTTTTTTTTTGTTTGTTTTTTGTTTTTTTTGGGTTTTTTTTTTGGAAAATGCAGCCATTTTTTGTCAGCACCGGCTTTTAAAATCGGATTCAATAATCCTTTGTCAGATACAGTTGCAATGCTAATGGTAGAACAATTAGTGCGTTATCCACAAAACCTTTGAACTTCGGGGCCCTTTTGCATGAAGGACTGTGCAGTTGTTGTGGCCGTTAAAGAAACGGTCTGCAGCAGATATGTTTCCAGGTAAGTTTTCCTACGCTTCTGAACCAGTAGTCTTCTCCATGGTGTTTGTGGTTGGAATCCATATTTGTTCATTTTTTTCTTTTTTTTTGCATATACTGATTTAAGCTTTTATAACCAGACATTTCCTTCCTTACATTTTTTTTTTTAACATAGCCCTAATTATGTCCTGGGGGAGAGCCGGTAGTGTGGGAAAGACGTATGCGGTTGCCTTGAAAAATACGAGACGAAATGTCTTGCTTTACTGGTATATAAGAAAAAAAAATTAAATTTATACTTGCTAGAATGTTTTTGAGGAAAAATGTATCCATGCAGCCAATATCTTTGGGAAGATTGTGTCTTTCAAGCTGATTCACCAAAGTTCTGCAAACCGTGTGTTCATTTTCTTCAGTGTGGAGTGAGTGAAAAAAACACTACTATTCTGATTTCTGTTGACGACTTGGTTATTTAATTAAAGAACCTGCAGCATATATATCTTTTTTTAAAGATTCCATGTACCCCTCAATGTTACCAATTCACGGCCTGTAATAATTCAGGATATTTGTGATATCTTGAGTTGTGGTTTGCCTTATGACATTGAATAATCAGCAAATACATAGCTGATTTTTATTTTTTTTATGATTACAAGGTGAACATGTTCCTAACCAAGAGTCCTTTGAGGAGTTGGCAGTTTGTCACTGCTGGAGAAGTGATAGATAAGGGCTAAGCTGTCAGCTTTAGATGGTTACAAGGGTGCCGTTAGCACTCTCATTCTTTGTTTGGGGGAAGAAATGTTGCATAAAACCAGAATGAACCCCACGCAGAGCCCCGCTCCGCCTGATTTTCAAAAGCTGACACTTAATTGCTGCGTCAGTACTTTTCCACTTATTCCAAAATAGCATTTTTTTTTTAGGAAGATGAGACATTATGCTTATTGTTTCCCCTACATGCACTAATGGTTCCTTGCTGTTAACTTATTGCTAGGCCTGTTTCATTCTAACATCTTAGTATTTTTGTTAGTTTACATGTGAAATGCATCACCCAGTCTGTGCTTGAGCTCATTTTATTTAATTGATTTTTTTTTTTGTTTTACTAACCTCACTGTTTTTTCAGTTTAATATTGGCTGCATGCTAGTTTATATATATATATACATATATAAAAAAACCCAATCAAGTCTAGCCTGGATTTTGCTATGATTGTGTTTTGGTTTCTAGTGGTGGGGCAGTCTTGCACTTACAACTTACTCAGTATTATAAAAGCCTGACACACAAACAAAATGACTAAACACATCGTAGATTTTCTTTACAAAAAATCTTAAGTGGTGCTGTCTAGGTGATGGATATGATTGTATAAATAGCTTGATTTTATGCTTTTTACTGTCAATTTTTATTGGTACACTTTATTTTCTCCCACATTGCCTTTTTTTTTATTTTATTTTAAATGTGACGCACAAAAGTTGCCCAGCACACCATCAGAAAGTGACCGTCCCCGATACCCCAACCCCCTGGAAAAATTCTAGCCAGCAATTTTTGACATTTGTCTTTTCCTTTTATTGGGCATATATTGCCTTTTCAGTAGCATTTTTTTGCATGCATATATATGTAGAAAATCTCTTGCTCATCACATGTTTAAATGTCAGCGGGAAGGGAAGAATATATTATTGGAATATTTTTGGTTTGTTTTCTCTGTTCTGTCTGTCAGGATAATATTGGACACCGCTTACTCCAGAAACATGGGTGGAAGCTGGGCCAGGGATTGGGAAAGTCACTGCAGGGTAAGTCCAGCAGCTTGTGTCCGAAACATTCAACACCAGCTTCAGTCTTTAACAAAATTATTTCTGCTTTTTGTTCCTAGATTAGATTTTCTTTCCATTATTAATATATCCAAACAAATACACTGTTGAGTTTCATATTTAGCAATTTGCAAGTGGAAGCTGCTGCCTCACTTATTGGTACAGGTTAGACATGATGTGTGTGTGTCGTGTGCGTCTCGGAATCACCTTGTTTGGCCTTTTTGGAGGGAGGTGAATTAACTCCCTACTTACTAACAGGCAGCTTCTAAAACTATGATGATGATCTGCTGGCTGGATGCTTTGATATTAAAAGAATTAAAAATACAAGCTAGTTACGATGATCTGTGTGCATGTTTCACAGTGGTGTCAGAAGCCATTAGAAGGCGAGTAAAAGGGCCCACTGAAGACTGAAAAGTGGTGGCAGAGGTTCTCATGGATGGGAGAGGCTCAATTCTAGTTTCTCCAGAGGGCTTTCACGGGTTTGACTTAATTCTGCTCCCCAGTAGTCTGTTTGTCTGGGATTTAGCAAATCTCCTTGAGACACCATAGTGCTAGTTGAACCAATGCACCCAGTCCTCCTGCTGTCTTGAGCCTAAATTCTTCCCATCACACTAAATCCTGTGATTTAAATTGAGCCGATGCTGCTCAGTTCATGTGGGTGACTTTAGCCATTCTCCTGGGCTGCAGAGGTCCTAGCCAGGCTGAAAGCACACAACTGTGTTACGTTGAGACAAACTGAAGGTAGTGCTTTCTACCAGTCACTCCTTATGAACTGCCCGTGTATGCGGTGTCTGCCCATGGCATCGGAGCGAGGGGCTCAGTATTTACAGCAGGCACGAGACTGTGTGCCTGAAAAATTTCTGAAGAAACCTCTTGGGAAGTGTTTGAAACTTAAGCATGCCCCGAGTTCCTCCGAGTAACTTTACTCGTGTTCCCATACCCTTAGTCTGAAGACCTGGGAGCTTGTAATTGGACTTCCGTGGCCCTACAGTGAGCCCATAGAGAGATAAAGTATTTCTGTACTGTGGAGGACTGTCAAGAGGTAACGAGTTCTCTGAACTCTGGGAATGCATATTAATCTCTTGGACTAAGGCACTCTAATTTCTCAGACAGGACTGCTTTGGTGGTTAACGCTTCTTGCTTCCTCTAACATGATTTCATTTGAAGTCCTCTGGTTAATGCATGGCGCTCTTACAGTCCTCTCATGTCCCCGTGCTGGTGCCAAAGCTCAGGATGTGGTTGTAGTTGTCACCTCTTGGGCTTCTGCTTTGGCATGGCGCTCACTGGATGTGTAATTTGGTCTATTTTCTCTTTTGGGTGCCCTGTATTGCTCTGTGCATCACCAATGTGGAAACATGGAGGCTTGAAAGAAGCTAAAGCCCTCTCCCAGCCCCAGCCAGATTCAAAAGCACAGCCCCGAGAGGGGCCCTGTGCCGTGTGGTGTCGCAGGTGATGACGTGACGGAGTAAATGGCAGATGACTGTACTGTCTTTATTTAGGGGCAAGAGGGTGGTGTCACGGTGTCCTGACGATGAGAGGGCCAGGGCTGCCCATGGGACTGATCAGACATTGGCATTTGGATCCTTGTCCAGATTTAGATTTTCCTACTCTGTATTTTGAAGTGTTGAATCTGAACCATATCTTTCACGTATTACTGAAGCTCTGGTGGTTTGAACTGTCTGGAAGCTACAGACAAATCTTGGGTATGGGCTGCGAGGGCTTTCCTGCGTCTAATTTTCTATTAAAATGTAGGAGTAAAAATAGCCTGTCTAGTTTAACCTGTGTAGGTGCTGAAACCTTCCTAACGCCAGCTTTGCCAAGCGTAGGGGAGTTGTATAGTGCCTTGCATCTTTCGGAAGGAAAGCAGCACCCTGTCCATCTGACAGACGGACAGAGGATGCAGAGGAGTGCTGCTGCTCCAATTCTTCTCAACAAAGACATCGAGGGTGCTCCCTCTTAAGTTAGGAGCAGCCAGAGCCTGTGCCTGTTGCCTGTGGCATTCATGATGATCATGTTGGCAGTGTTTAATTCATTATCCAATGACCTTTTTACATGAATCTTAGGTTGTCCCAAAATCCAAATACGAACCGCCCGGAAGGAAACATTTGTATTCCATTTTAATCTCATTCTAGGGGTTTGAAGAGTGAAGTCACTTGATGTGCACTGAGAATGGAAGAGCAAAACAAAAAAGTTCTTCCTCTCTTCTGTACTCCCTTCTTCTCAAAAAAGATCAGGAAATATTTCCAAAGAGAGATAAGAATAACAAATGCAGAGCATCTCTATTGTTAACTCCACTTGCTTCATGCTGTGCTTGAGCCTGAAATCTTAAACAGCCTACGGTGAAGAGGTGGAACCACTTCAAGTAGTCTTTGGCTGCGGATGTGGTATCTGACCTCCTGCAGAAGGCCTTTGCAAACCCTCAGACCCCTAAATTTTGCTTTACATATACAGAATTGCTATTGCATTCCTCTTTTTTTCCATGTAGTTGACTTTAATTTAAAAGGAAGTTGATGAGTTCAGTGCGCTTATTTTTGTTATCTAGCATTTAATTCCAGATGTTCATCTGAACTGGGGCTCCCTCTTTTTAGTTTCGGTGAATCTACAAGTTATGCTATGTTTTCCTTGCCAGCCATAAATGCATATTTCTTCTAGTAAGGCTGTTATGTTGTTGTTCAACAAGGACTTTGCTGCAAGGCTGTACTGTTGTGATGGCTTCTTTCACGTTAACTGCAGATGTAATCCAGCAGTGAGAGTGCTGAACTGTTTCTCTGGATGGTATCTGGAATAGCCTAAAATTCACACTTGCCAATTGCTGGTGGTAAAAGTCTGCTGTTGTAGTGCAAAGGCAGCCAGAAGATTGGCTCATTCTCTGCAAAACTTCGGAGGCAGAGTAGTTTTGTACCTACTGGGGCTGCTGCCTTGTGACTTGGGGTGACTCTAGTTAACCTTCGTAGCTGGTGGAAGAGCTGAGCCACTTGGATAAGAAAGCAAGTAATCTGTGTCCTTGCCATGGCTGTCACAAGAGAAGCTCTATTCTAACTGCAACGCATCCAGGTCTTTTGTTTTAGATGCGTATTGAGTGGAGTATCGTCTCTGACCGTGCAGGTGCTTGAATACTGGTTCAGAGAAGCTCATCATGAATTCAGCAGAGTCATTCCTCTGCTCATCTCTTCTGATGTTTTTCATGTTGTGTTTTTTTTTTCCCCCAAACAACTTGTGTTATATTTGGAAATGATGTTTCAACTTGCAAATGGCCAATGAATATGAAAAAGCTGAAGAGGTGGTTGCCAGTTGACAGGGAACTTTCTAAATCTGCAAAGTATGGCTTGGGGAACCACTCTTCTATAGAGATTGTGCGATGGTTGTGTTCTAACAAATGGGAAAATGGTGACTGCAGACGGTTTTCTCTTTGGGGGGGGAACACATGTAACTGATGATCTAGAAATCTGTGGTCTACTGAAAAAATAAAACTAGCAAAAAATGTGGTTAAAACCAGTGTCTGACCTTCGTGTGAAGGCCTGTACTAAATGAGACCAAGGATTGTGAATAAATCAGAGGAGATACGTAAGAGTCAGGAGGGAAATGAGGCAGCTGAGTGACATCTTGAATTCAAATATTCTAATGCTTTCTCTTGGAATAAGTTATTTCATATTAAGTTAGAGTATTATTATGAAAAGCATTGAGAGACTGACACGCAGAAGTGGTATAATTTTAATCACACATTTGAAAATATTTTTATAAGCTCTTCACGCTTTCCCTGTGCTTTCAATTATTTGACTAGTCTCCTTTAAAAAAAAAAAGAAATTGTGCTGAAAACTTCTGTTTTCTTTTTTGGACTTGTGTGTTTAATATGAGGTAACAGTAATCTAGAGGTATAGGTGCAAGACAAACACCAGTAGTTTAATGTTGTTTAATTAGGCTAGGGAAAACTGAACAGAGTAGGTGAACATTATCCTTAGGAAAGACAAAGCCTATTAACTTGCTTTGCCAGAAAACACAGGGAAATATGCCTTCATTTGATGCACTCAGAGAAGAACATGTAGGATGCACAGTAAATGACCAAGCATTTCAGACTGGTTGATGTTTTAACATGGCTCTCTTGAATCAGTCGTCTAGCTCATTTGAGGAGTCACAGCCGAAGAGTTTGATGGCTCTTGGGATGAGGTCAGGACCACAGCATGTGCGCGGTGGGGAATATTTGATAAATCTGGACAGGGTAGACTTGATGGCTAAAGGCAAGCAGGCGGGCTTTAAAGGGTGGTTAATGCCCCCCTCTCTGATAGCGCTGAGCTAATTCACAGCTTCCTTCTGTTCTCGGTTACCCTGCTGCTTCCTCGGCAGGGGCTGTGGAGGGGAGGAGGGCAGGCAGCTCTGAAGAGATGGTTTGCCACAAATGGAGGCGGTTTGGAGCCTGCAGACCGGTCAGCGAGGAAGGTTTGTCTGATGTTTACTGGTTGTACGGAAGGGACTCTCTGGAAGGCTTGACCAGCTTTGGTGGACAGGTAGAACTCATACTTAATCTAGACACCCCATGAGTGGGTACTGGGTAATAACTGTAATTATTCAACCCGCTTTTCTAGATTTGCCTGTTTAAAGTCCTCTCTTACGGAAATGGGTTTGACTGTAGCCTTTACAGAATCCCAGAATGGCAGGGGTTGGAAGGGCCCTCAGGAGGTCACCCAGTCCAACCCCCCTGCCAAGCAGGCTCACCCAGAGCAGGGGGCACAGGACACTCAGGCGGTTGAATATCTCCAGAGAAGGAGACTCCACAGCCCCCCTGGGCAGCCTGGGCCAGGGCTCGGGCACCCTCCAAGTCAAGAAGTTCTTCCTCACGTTCACCTGGAACCTCTTCTGCTTCAGTTTGTGCCCATTGCCCCTTGTCCTGGTGCTGGGCACCACTGAGAAGAGTCTGGCTCCATCCTTGTGACATCCACCCTTGAGATATTTGTAGGTGTTGATAAGATCCCCTCTCAGTCTTCCCTTCTCCAGGCTGAACAAGCCCAGCCTTGATGCTTTAAAAATTGCTCCACCACCTGTACCAAAAGCAGTTAAGTTTCCCTATGCCACCAGCTATCTCCCTTCACACGCAACATGTGTGTAACTAATTTGATGCATTTAAAAGCATTGATTTAAATTACATTCCCACAGTATTCCCAAGACTGGCATTATCCTGGTCTTTTGTGGTATCTCTGAGAAGTGAATCAGAATCTAGTATTCCGCTATGGCAACAGACAACATGTTTTTGCCATGGCACAGCTACTCTTAAGTATTTATGTTGTTGAATCAAATAGTTGCGATAATACGGAGTTTTTTCATGTAGAGCTGGAACTGAGCCTTGAAACTTTATCTAAGTTTGCTCCACGGTAGTCTGCGGGGGGGACTAAGGCAGTCCTTTCGTCGCTTGATTATTCTTGTGATGAAAATGTTACTCAGTGTGAAATCAAGTTTTAAGTTTCAAGGTGGATGGCAGGGCTTTGTGGGATACTGCTTCATACTAGTTCTTGGGTTATCTCAGCTTTTCAGAAAATAGAAGCAGCAGGTGGCTATGTTTAGGTTTAGAAGATGGAGGTCCCTTTTTGGGGCAGTTAGTTGAAGTAGCGGTAGCTTTACCTGTAGTCCTTGATCCAAACGAAATGTCTTCCATCCCCTGATTCCTATTCCTATTTAGCAATAACTTCCTTTTTGTTTGCTTTTGTTTTTAGCAAGGTTTTGGCTTCATTTCAGCACAACTATTCTGACTCTTCCTGGAGAGCAGTGATACCAATGCGGTGCTGTGGTGGAGGAGGCAGGCTGCCTGCGGTCAGGGCTGTGTTTGGTGTCGTGGCAGCTCTTGGCAGTGCCGTAAGAAGCCGTGGACCCCCTCCTGCATGCTGCTGCTTCTCCACTCGGGCTAAAAACAATTAACCCATTGCGAATTGTCAAGACAGCGCTGTTCCTGTTGATCAAGGTGTGCTGCACGCTTATGGTGTAAATTGTAGTGGTGACACATAGACAGCACCAGTTACAAGTGTGTGTAACAGAACTTGGATTTTACTTTTATCCTTTCATGAGCATATAAATTACCTAACAAGGTAACAAGTCAGATATATCAGATTTGTTGGAAAATGCTAGAATTCAGTTCCTCCATCTAACTGTATTTTTGTTGCGTGGTGTTCAATTAAAAAAAAGCACAAGTGGATTTCTGCTCTGACTTGCAAATTCTGTGATGATAAATATAGTCATCGCTCCCCCCCTTCAGTTATACTACGATGCCATTCTTATTTGGCATGTTCTTCACTAAATCTGTTCAGACAAGCTCTTGTTTTCCCTCTTGGTATAAAGGCTGAGTAGAGTGAAAGAACAGAACCGTCTGAAAGGAATGCTGGAAGATGTGCAGAGAGGAGGAGAGCCTGCAGGTGAAGAAGTGATCCTGTGGCTAAGGCAGGAAATACCCGGTCTCTGGCAGCCTCTGTGCTAATTCTCATTTCTGAGATCAGTAAGAGTCACTATTCCAAGACTGTGTCAGGTGGCTGCGGGTGATGTACGCTATGTTTTCTGGATGCTGGGTTTGTTAGACTTGTGGGGAGTAATAAGCAGAGCTTTGACCGCTTGAGCAACTGAGATCAGTCGCAAATGTGATCGCTTGGCAGCTGCGGCTTGGAGAAATAAGCTCAGAGTTTGAATTCCAGAGGTCTTGAATCCTGGCTCTGTCACCAGTTCACCAAATGGCTTACAGCTAATATATTAATATATTTTCCCATTTGTTAAATCCTCTGATCTCACGAAGGCAGACAGAGTAGATGTTTGTCAGGCCTCGTGAACGTGGAACAATGAGCATCTGAGAAAAACGCCACGAGGAGTTGAGGAATGTTATAGTTCTTTCTGGGTTTTGAAGCTTTGTGGTAAACACAAGAAAATATGGAAGAGAAGGATAAAAATGTTTAACAGTGCCTTTATTCATTAAGTATGGAATGATTTGGCAATCTTGCCCAAGAAATAGATGTGAACACAATCTTATCTTCTTGTATCTTAACATGTCCTCACAGGACCCTGAATACTGGCATAGGTTAACCTTTCCACGCATGCGTTTGCATCATAAATCATTGCAAGCATTTTAAGACTAATATTTTCATGTGAAATTAGCTTTGAAAAACCTGGGTAATGTGGCTTTGAAAGCCTGCTATCGTCACACCAATCTTCATTACCATGTCGAAATCCACAAGACCACAGACCTAGAGGAAGGTTTATTTAATGCGTCTGCCTCCTTTGGGGGAAGCAGTCATCCCCTTTGTTTGCTTTTGAATGTGCAAGATCCTTCCTTCGATTAAGGGCGCTAAGTTTATGGGTTACTTGAGCGTGCATAGTCAATGAAATCATTATTCTTTCAGTGACACATGTTTATTGTGACAGAGACATCCTTCTTAGTATTGGCCTTTATTGCCCTTTGTGTTCCTATAATGTTCAAGCAGTTTTATTAAACTGTGAAAGATGTGTGCGTGGGAAGCAAGTAGTCATGGCCAGGCACAACCTGCCCCCGCTCCTGCGGTGTAGCCTTAAATCAGACAGGGCTCTTCAGCCCTCTCCGCTGACCGCAATGAAGTAAGACAGCAACTCTTATCTCTGATTTCTATTCTAGATCACCCAAGATTTATGTTCTTGCTCCAACGTCTTCCATGGCATTCTCTAATACCGATCGTCATTTGGGTTAGCGATGGTTTTTCACCCAGATGCCACTAATGAGCCTTCCCTTGCAGGAGAGCTCTGCTTTGTTTTCTGCTAGTGTCACCTTTGGCTTGTGTTTCTAAGGAGTTTTAAGCTCCTGTTTGAAGTTTTCCCTGTGTCTGGGGTGTTTGCATCTTGTCTTTCACTTGTCATTTCTCTCCTGCTTAGTAAGGATTAAATTTATAGTGCGGTTTTTGTGTACTTGGAAAGCAGTTTTCTCCTCACTGGGACTTGATGCTTGTCGCTGGGGATCGTAGACGTTTCAGCCTTTGTTTGAATCTCTTGATTGTTTGTGACCGTTTCCAGCAATCTGACATAAACAGGATGAGCTTGCAAATCAAATTCCCAAAGGAGACCAGGATAAAAGGTTGCCCTTGTTTGTTTGTTTGTTTCTTGCAGCAATTGGAACAAGCTTGATTACGTAGCTTCATTTTTAGCCAGCAAGGAGCACCACAGAGCAGGCCAAGTCTTGTTCAGCAGTAAAAATTATTTGATTTCCTCATCTCTCCCCTTTTGATGTACTGAATGAGGAGCCTAAATTTTCAACGTGACAGCTATTGGGCTATTGAAACACCCAATAGACTCAGGAAAGTTTTGAGAGCTTGCCAAATCCTAATCTTTGAAAACGAAACTCATCCATGACCACGGTGACCCCTCCCTCTCTCGCATCTTGCACAGAGACGATGCAGTTGAATGGCGATTCCTCCTGTACCTGCGATGCATTGCTGTGAGTGTTGATACCTGATGCCAGGCACCTACTGACCTTCCACTGCCGCAGTGGGGTTTGTACCGCAGGGGACTAAACTCGTCCTTACCCACCAGAGCCAACCCAGTGATGCAATCGTGAAACCCCCCAGTGCTGCCCTCACGTAGCCGTGTTTCTCATTTCTGCAGCAGTCTCCTTCCAAGAGCACTTAAAACCTCCTAGAAGGTTGTCTTTTACCATGTTTTTTTTCGGTTGTAGCATAAAGGTAGCAAATAAGTAAAAATCCCCTGTGCTCAACGAGATCACGTCCTGTTGTTTGTATCCTCCTGAGACGCTTAAGTTAATGAAATTCTCCTCTGATGAAGAGTGTGATATCAGTCAGTCCTCTGGGATTATATCCCACAAAGCTTGTACCTGTGAGGAATTTCTATTAAGATGTCAATGTAGCGGGCAGGAGTAAGGCTGTTCTGTTACCTCTCTGGTGCTTACATCCTATGCTTAAGTGATACACTGAAATATATTTGATTGAATTACGTTAACGCGTAATTTTGGGAGTGCATCTTTTTTTCTATGGGAGCATCTTGTTCCTTCTCTGTCATTAAACAGACCTTCAGAAACGTCTTGTATCTATTGCGGCACATGGTATTGCTGGAGGGAGGAGTTCTGAATCTGCAAATTGTCGACGAAAATTGTTTTCTGTTTTGACTGTTTTAAAAAAAAAAAAAAAAATCAAACGTGTGCTAGTGTTGACAACGTCAGCGTTTCTAGACGGGCTCAGATGGCAGGTCCATCTGGTGCAGCGTCCCGTTCCAAAGAACAGAGCAGCATCTACCCGCCATGTCCAGAGACGGAGCACGCGCCCTGCAGCTGGCAATCGTGAAACGATAATCCTTGCCTACAGCGTGACTTGGGGTCTGATGCTAAAGCCCTGAAGTGTTAGGATTAACTCTTCTTTTTATCCTACAAGATTTGTTAATTTATAGCACTGCTGGTGAAGTATTTGCTCATATCCAAGAACTTTGTGCAATTAAGAAGGAGTGGGTTTGGAGGAGCTGGCCCAGTGAGGTGCTGCCTGCCTGCAGGCTACCTCCTCCCTGCCGCTGGCAGATCTCTGGCCGGGTGTGGGGCTCTAGGAAAAAGGGTGGCTGTTGGGGTGTATTTGGGGGTGAGCAATTTTTCACAAGCTGGGAGAAAGGTTTCCCCATTTCTTTGGGAAGAGGAAAGCAAAACAAGTATCTCTGGTCAGTTTTGAAATCTCATTTAATTTCTGAATTAAGAAAATAATTTACTTTAAGAAATTGGATTTTCTAAGGTGTGACTCTTGTGTAAGCTGTTTGTTTTTCCCATCCTGCTGGAGGTTCATGGTTTGTCCTCTGCACAGACATTTTCCCGTTGAGTGGAAGAAGCGTTTTATGCGATAACCCTCTCTGCTGTGGGGTTTGTAGCCTGTATACTGTGACCAGTCTGTAAAGGGAAGAGTTTGTCACCTGGTTCAGAAAGAAAATACGGTTTTGGGGGTGTAGGGGGATGGGGCATGGACACAGCTTTGTGTGTTCTGCATGATTTACTGTATGGGGGGGTGGCAGTGCTTGCAACCCTGAGAGTGGCACGAAGTGTGGGAATTCTTGCTCTTTTCGAAAGCTCGGTTTTCCCCTTCAAAGTATATCAGTGTACCTGAAAAGGGTCAGCAGGAGGCCTAAACCTGGGAGGCCCACAGTGTCAGAGAACCATGTTTACATGCTGGTAAAGATCCCGTTGTCATGCACAGTAGCTCTGGAATAAATTTTCTTGAGGAAGCTCTTTAAAAGGAGAACCTAAGGAGCTTAACTTCAGAAGTCCCATTTTCCCCTTTGACTGTTCATCATCCGCCCGGCCCACTTGGCAGTCAGCGGGGGCAGAGGTGGCCCTTTGGCAACACAGAGCCCGTTCCTTTCCCTCGGTCGTAGCGGCTTTCCGAGGACACGGAGCAAGGTTCCTCTGGCCCAGGTGATCCACCGCCCAGTCCTTTGCTGGGCAGCGGGTCCTGCTGCCCCAGCTGGAGCTGCAGCTTCGGTGGTGGGGCTGGGCACTGCTGCCCGTAGCCCTGTTACGTGCACCGAGTGCTCAGGCTTGGCACTCATCGGCTGGATGTCATGCTGGGCGGCTGCTCTGGCCGGCTGCCCTGGTATTTCATTCGTAATGAAATAATGGTTAAGTTTAAAACAAAGGCATTGCTTTTTGCATTGAATAGTCTCCTCTTACCTGAAAACAGAGCTCCTTTTGACCCAAAATATTTGTAATTGCCTAAAGGTCCTGATTTGTTTCCTTCTTAAACTGCCTGCTTAAATGTGCCTCAGTGCCTCTTTTAAATTGAGCTGTCACCAGGAACTCAACCTCTTCCAAGGCCCAAAAATTTCAGGTTGCGAGCACAGCTCTGAATACAAAGAACAATTGCTCAAAATCTACCCGCTCCCTGATTCCACAGGGCAAAGCATGGTGATGGGGTGGAGGGGTGAGGAAGAAGCCTCTTATTATTATTATTATTTTTTTATTATTTTTTTTAACCCATCCTACCTGCCTACTACAAACGGCCTATTTTCTGCCCCTAATGGTTTCTGCCTAACAAATGGTGTTTCTTTTTTACAGCGTTATGATCCTGGACTTGTTGTGGTGATGGTAAACTTAGCAGTGGTAATTTTTTATTTTCAGACTGAATTACTCCTTTTGTCATCAGTGCACCAATATGTTAGGCTTACTTTCTCTGTTGTAGCCATCATCCTTCTGCTTGGTCTTTCATTTTCCTTTCCTTTCCTTTCTTTATGCACACTTGTCTGATCCTTGTTCATTAAAGGGTATTGCTAAGAAGGGATGTTTCTGTTTGTGTTAGAACTGCCAAAATCAGTTTAAACATAAATTTCTAATATTGTCCAAACTTGATTTTTTTTTTTTCCCCAACATGATGGGCACTAGCACTTGCTACTGCAATTTCCAAGTAGATTTTGAAAAAAAAAAAAAAAAACCACAACCCCAAAAAAAACCCCAAAACCAAAAAAAAAAAACTTTGACTGCCTTAGAAGGCAAAAGTACTGATGCATTGTTTGTATGCAGGGGTTTACCAGGGCAATGAGGCTGCATTGAAAGATCTCGATTGCTGGAGAAACAAAACAAAAAAAACAAAAAGGAAAAAAAAAACTTGAAAAAAAAATTAATATAAATTGGTGGCACTCGCTGCCAGCCATTCCATTTGGGTTCACCACTTACCAGTAAATCCCTGGCTGAGACGTTATGAAAGTGATATTGCACTTAGGAAGTCATTTTTATAACCTGTCTTTAATTTGGTCCTTTTGCTAAAAATTGCAGTCACTGCTTACTTTATTATACCATTGGGCATAAGAGAAACACTTTCAAATGGAGAGCACTCAAAATACCCAAACGAAAGCTCAATTAAAAATATTATTTTGGCTCAGTGTTGGTAGCTGCTTTTGGACTTGGTGGCTACATGCCTGTCAAATTCATGGGCGTAGAAACAAAACCGTAAAGCGATTCATTAAATGGACTTGTTCCTGAAAGAAAAACACATGCCTCTGTACTGGAAGAGTTAAGAGACACAAGTCTGAGCAGAGTAGGCTCCCTCTGAGGACTCTGTGTCTGTGATCTGTGCACTGGCGCTTTGCAGAAGTTAGAGAAAGCTGATACTGGAGAGGAGAGAAGCTGATGCCTATACATGTTTCCTGAGGCAGTCTTCAAGACTTTAACCTTTTGTCCATGTGGATCGCAATGGAATATCTTTGGCATGATGAAAACCTGGAGATCTTTGAGCCCAAAGGTATAATATATGTGTATGTGTGTATAACAAAACAGTTGTTTACACCAAAACAAGAGCAATAACAAGGGAAGTAAACATTCTGTTTTTTTACTCAAGGTATGCACTGGATAAGGTAAGTACTTTTTCAGTGGGCTTACATCACAACAAACAGCGCGAGTTGTGATGTAAAAATAAAAATAATAATAATTTAAAAAAAGAAAAAGCTGTGGTAGTAAAGTGCTTGTCTGCCCCATTTTGCTTTGTTTGGCTGGTTATGAGTGGATTAAAGATATGTTTTTTTTTTTAAAAAAAAATAAAAATCTCCAGCATAGTTTGATTAGTTCAAAGTCAATTTTCTTCGCAACTAGTCCTTTTCACAGCTTACAGATGACATGGCAGGTGCTAGAGCATCTCTCCGCAGGAGTCGGGGAAGCAGGTGCTTGACCACCTGGCCTGGACCAGGCGGTTGCTTTGGATGAAAGAAGTTTGGCTTCTGTGCCACGCTTCTCCGTCAGCTTTCCTTACTCTTGGGAAGGGACAAAAGTTGGTGGGAGGGAGGCTTCCACATCTTTTACAGGAAAGTCCTAATCAATTATTAATGTGGTAGAACAGTAAAATGTATTTAATAGCTTTTTCACTTGCATCAGAAGATGGAGAATGTATTGCCTGATGTGGAAGCACTGAGGAGAAGGTTCAGTTCTCAAGTCCTGTTAACAGCTCTCCTCTAGGACTTGGCATGGTCGAACATTAACCACGAGTATGTTTTACGTGACCAGTTAATGTTCAGAAAATACCATTTTATCAGTGCTCAGGGTGCATTTAACTGTAGCCGGTTTGGAGCAGAGAAGCAGGTTTGGCTGTAAGCTGTGAGAACGGCTTGTGTTTGGTTCACTGTAGCTTTCTGGTCTCTGCACTCCAAGGCAAGATTAACCACCCAAACCCAATGTGTAAAGTGAGCTGTGGCGACAGATGGGCCGCTGACCACCTCTGTGTGTGTTCCTCTTGCAGGGAGGACAGATCCCATCCCTATCGTCGTCAAGTACGATGTCATGGGCATGGGGCGGATGGAAATGGAGGTAAGCTTGCCTGGCTCTGGCTCCTGTCCTGCACCCTGTCACTCCTTGCATGGCTCTTGGGGAGTCAATAGGGAAGAAATTAAAAAAGTGAGAATTCGCGCATCAGAGGTAAAGAAAAACTTGCTCTTAAATCAATACGAGATAATGCTTCTCCTCAAAATACACACTCTGTTTACCCGCGGGTACCTGAGTTTTGGATGCTGTCCGAAATTCCTGGGCTTTGCAATTGCAATTCCCCAAGGCTGAGGCTGCTGCTGGCACTGGACGGGCCTGCTGGGAGCATCCATCTTGGAAGGATTAATGAACCGTTTTGCATGTGGGTTACACTGTGGGATGACAAAAGTACAATATGTAAAGATTCTGTTTCAAATCTCATCTTTTTAAAATTACATATTCTGGCAGTCTCAGTAGTGCAAAGTATTTATGGGACAAATTGCATCTTTTCTTTTTTTTTTTTTTTTTTTTATTTTTTTTTTTTTATTTTTTAAATAAAAGCTTGACTATGCTGAAGATGCCACTGAGCGGAGGCGTGTACTGGAGGTGGAGAAAGAAGACACCGAGGAGCTGAGGCAGAAATACAAGGTACTGAAATGGGGGCATTAACAGCAAAGTTCCTGTGGGCTGAATGGGAGAGGATCTGCTCTGATAAGACAGAGCTCTTCCCGTTAGGCTGCAGTACTGGTAGTAGGAATTAAATATTTTTGTCATTGTTGAGATTATTTATATTTCAACAAACTGGTTATTCACTTCCTGGAATTAACCTTGGTGTTTGTTAGCTGCTTAAGAGATACAGGATGGCAGCAGGGCTTGCTCTGTGTGCTTTGCTCCTGTTTTGGAAAGAACAGTCCTAGGGTAAGCAGAACATTTCCTTCCCTAGACCCAGGGCTGCCAAATTTTTCTAGCGAACCTGCCATGTTGTCAGTGCAAAATCTGCAGATGCAAATGTTAGACGGGCAGTTTTCAGCTGGAAGTGGAGTAGATCTGTTGTTACTGAGCCAGCAGTAAGTAGTGCATTGTGATATTGTTGCATAAATCCTGCTTTCTTTGAGAAGGTAGGACATGGCTCCAGTTTTGCAAAATAGCTGGGCTATATCTCTTTGGAAGAATTTCTCAGGCAGCATTTAAAAAAAAAAAAAAAAAATCATCTGTATTTCCATAGGGTTTACAAAACCTGTGGGTTTTTTTGTAAGCCGAAGGCTGTTATCTTTTTAATGATAAAAATGGGCCATCGTGTTGGCATTGAGCATGACATGTTGGAGCATACTTGGATTAGCTGTAACAGAGTTCTCTGTGGAGACGTGGTCTTTGCTAGTCCTTTAATCCACTCTTCCGCTTACCAGCCTGTGAAGTACATCAAGTCTCAAGAAAGCCTGCTTGTTTAATTGTCCTGAGATTTGAGAGGTACTGGGGTTGAAGAAGAGCCCTAGACATTAGAATAAAGTGCCAGTTTTGCATAAATTTTAATTCTTTGAGGAATAATGGAAAAGTAGTTTCAATTCCATTTAAAATTAAACATAACCATGGCAAATATAAAATTCCATTTCACCAGTTCAGCAGTTAATACTGCAGGCAGTTTATTCGGCTACAAAAATTTATAGCCTCCTTTCCTGATTTATTTTTTTTTCACCCCCAAAGTTGAGACCTTGACTTGCTTGGCAAGTGAATTGCTGGTATATTTGTTCATTTAAAAATAAAAGCCATTGTAATTACTTTAAAAGCTAATTATTCATTTGGAGCTGAAGGCAGTTAATGATCTCTTCTGGCATGCTTTAAAGTACAAGTGTGCTCTTAAACGGGCTTATGCAGCCGGTGCTGAACAGTTCCTCTTCGTCCAGGTGCACCTTCTCCTTGAAGATGTTCCTCCTTTTTGTTGTTTTTAATCTCCCGCTGGGTGGCATGCTGCTCACATGCTAGAGAGGGAAGGTTTGGCCCTGATCTTGGCCGTTCTCAGGCAGCGTGTGGCCAAAAGCCTGGATCCCTTTCTGCAGCAAACCCCTAGCTGCGATGCTGGGCATCTTCAGACAGCAGCTGTCGAGTACAAAGTATTTCTTCATTTCAGAGTGGTTGGTAGGAGCTCTTGTGTGAATTGCATGTAATGATGTTTTCTCTCAGGTCTGCAACGTGATTTATGGTAAAGTTCTTGGGGTTTGCAGTTGTCTTTTCAAATGCAGTTGAACGTGCGTTGCTCTTGCTGTTTCGTCTTCCTGCCGTTATTCAGCACAGATTTGTTTTTCAGGAACTCTATGGAGCAGCAGTAGCAGTTTCTCCCAACTCAGATGTGTTTTTATTAGCATGCTTTATCGTTAGGCTCTTGCATTTCTGTGAAAATCTCTGCAAGCGTCAATTTTTTTTTTTTTTTAACATTGCTCCGCAGGAGTCCATTATGTAATTGCCAACTGTGGCCACATCCTGATTAGCCATTCAGACAGTCTCAAAGGAATCTCTGATAACTCTGCAACCAAGAAGCAAGCAAGAAATGTTCTTTAATTCCCTTCTTTTGTATAGATTTGGATCACTCAAATGGCTGTGTTTTTCATTGTTTAGCCACAGGAAAAAAAAAGCCAAAACAAAAACTCAAACCTACACATGGCACGGGAAGCTTGTTGAGGGTTTCAGAGGAACCTTAAATGTCATTGTTCTGTGGATCTCATGCGGCTCTGTTTTCCTTTCTTGTCTTCCTGCGGACCTGCTTCAGGCTCAAACCTTTAGATTTGTTGGGTTGTTTTTTTTTCCTTCTTAACAAGGGCCTCCAGTAATAAATGGAAACAAGAATTTGAAATAGACTTTTTTATTTAGAAGGTGAACACTGCTTTGAATTAAAAAAACCCTTTTAGCAGTAGAATTTTTCAGATTTTTTTTTTTTCCTCCCCCCCCTCAGGTATTGAAATTTTCTACATGAATTTTGCATTAAAACTCAGCAGTATTATTTTAATGTAATTTTGATGTCATCACTGGGAGATAAACCATATTGCCTTGAACAAGATCTTAAATAAAAAGAAAAAAGGCTTTCATGGTATTTGTTTGCTTGCTCCTCTTGCTAATGCAAGGAGATTTCCCATAAGAAGTTTGTACGGAAGACAGAAACTCTTAAGCTCTTGAATGTTTGTTTTTTTCACAAATGTTAAGCTATTTTCTCTTAAATAATTTCTCTTTATTCCAGTTGAAATGCATATGGTAAATAGCTATGTGGGGTATGCCGATGTTAGTACAGCGTACTTTGTAATACCGTATTTGTAGCTTTTTTTAGTATGCATCAAGTGTAAGTGCTTCCATCTTGTCAAACTAAACCATCCCCAGCTTGCTTGTCAAGAGTGGTGATGTTTTATTAATGTTGCTGGTGGGATTGTAATTGAAACGACCTGGCTAGCAGCAGAAGTTGCTTAGCACTGAGATCAGTGCATTCTTCGGCATCGGGTGTGTTTCAGAGCCTCGCTGGCTGCTGACCTCCCCCCCAGCCCTGATCTGCATTGGCCGCTGGGGACAGGGCTCGGGGAGCAGCACTGGCTCGCTTCCAGGCACTGGGACCTCAACAGCTACTTGAGGGACTGGGATTCCCGCAGAGCCCCAGGGCTTATTGCCGCTGCCAAGCCAAAAGCTGCTGCTTTTCCTTATAGCAGAAGGGGGAAGGACATGACCATTGCCAGTTTAGACATCTCGTCTTTGCTCAGAGGCTTGGTTTTGCACCTATACAAATGCTGAATCTAAGGAAAAAAAAATACTGTCAGCAACCTCTAAGGCAATCTCTCTCCCTTTCATTAAATGGCAACTGCTTGTACCCCCTCCCAGTGTAATCACTGCATTTGAGCTCAGCTTAATGAACAGCATTGCTCCTGGGAAGATTTTCACTGACTGAAAAATTACACTGAAGTGAAATAGGCTCAACGGTTTCTGAACTGTGCTTTCCCAGCCACGGATCTGGGTTCCTCCCTATTGAATTGCAGACAAACTGAGATCAAGCAGACATCTGTTAGCACTCAAAATGGAGGAAGTATCAGCATTTACAGTTCTAAGATTCTGTTCCAAAAGCAGTGATCTTCCTTGGTTCGATGCGTGTTTTGCCCATCTTATGTGAGCAGGCAGCTGCCAGTTTGTTTATGTGTTAGTTTGAGGCTTTGAACCTCTCTTTTTATCTCAGACAATCCGGCAGGCTCTCGCCTTGCAGCTGCAACTGCCTTCCTGCTATCAGCACTAGATTTTTTTATTTTTTTTTTTTTAAGCGGTCTCCTTTTACTGATACCTGTGCTAATTACAAGATTATGTTCTGTGTTAGGAAACTGGGTCAGCGCTAGGTTGGTAGTGTTGCAAAGTTATCCTTCATACCTTTTAAATTGCAAAGGCTGGTCAGCTTAATAAATATAATCATCAGTGTACACTTAAGACTTTCTTAAGGACTATTTTTCCTTAAAGGACTAGTTCATCATCTTCCAGTTTGTTTTACAGGAAGCTTAACAGATGCATTTTTTTGTTAATTTTGCAGGATTATGTTGATAAAGAAAAGGCAATTGCCAAGGCTTTGGAAGACCTCAGAGCAAACTTCTACTGCGAACTCTGTGACAAGCAGTATCAAAAGCATCAAGAGTTTGACAACCACATAAACTCTTACGATCACGCTCACAAGCAGGTAAACAAGTGTTGATAGCACAGTTCATCAATTTTACATTCACTGCAGCGATCTTGTTTGTGGTTAATACTTTGAATTTCCCCAGTGTGTATCTATTTTCTGTATAGCCCCAGGGACAGGTGTTTCATGTCACTGGTTAAGATTCTTCTGCCCGCCATACATTTAAAAAAACCCAAAACAACAAAGAAAAAACCCCAGTCACTGCTGGCATCAAAGAGCCCAGTTTTGAATGACCCATGGGCAGGAACAGGCTGCTGCTAAACTGGGAAGAGTACAAATGGATATGGATGGCTCCTAGTTTGCATCAGCTTTTAATACAGTACAGCTTTGGAGACTGATGGTACGCCACATGTGTGCATTTTAATACTTTAGTCTGTGTTCTGTCAAGTTACTGAAAACAGACTAGGACATAATGGGCTGTGTCAAAGGAATCATAAAAAAGGAGCACTTCCCAAATTCTGTAACCCTCAGGAGAAGGTGGAACTGGCTTTGGTCCCAAGGTACCGTAGTATCTGCATGACACTTCATACTGCACAGTAATTAATAAAAGTTCATGTGTTAGCCTGATCTGTTTGACCATTCAAAGGTGCTAAATGAGATGTAAATGTACAGCAGATAGCAGTGTTGTGCTCACCTCCGGATGAAATTGCTCAGAGGAGGTTTTTTGATATTCCTAGTCATAAATTCTAACAATACAATTATTAAAATGTTGCTAACTTCTGGAGGATGTGCTGTAGACTACTAGATCTTGCAAAATAGCAGTGAAGCAACAGCTTGAGAGCAAGAACATGGCATTGCAGAGTATGGTTTTTTTTTTTATGTATTAAGTATACGATATGATAGTTCAAAGCAAAGTCACTAAGGGAGTCTTCACAAGAAGTCTCACGGCAGGGCAGTTTCTGTTTGAGTACTGTGGTGAATTGTGGTTTAATAGAATTAAAAAGCAGAAATTCATTCATTTACTTTGTATTGGGAAAACGGGCTGTTTCGACAGTGGCACAAGCATGATACCTGATAGCAGTGTACTTCATTTTCTAAAGCTTTCCATCAGCTTGGTGGAAACTTTAGTGCAATTGCATGCATCTGTTCAGGAGGTGAAAGGACCTGTGTTTGTGTCACGTTCTTACAGTGTGGTGAGACAGTATGATTGTGTCAACTCCTGTTTAAAACCTGTGGGTGATTAATAAGGGGACTGATGCGAGGTTGGCAAGGCTGAGAGTTTTTCTAGCATCTAGAGATGCTGTGGAAGAAGAAACAAGCCTGTGAAAAGCAACCACCCCTCATTGGTGTAAAAGGAGTCGTCACTAGGGGTGTAAGAAGAGTGACCTGAAAGAAAAATGTCTTGGGAACATGCAGAGTGGTGTAATCTTCTCATCGGTAGAAAGAATTTGGGGGTTGTTTGGTACTGCTGATTATTTTTAAAGGAATTAATGTTCTTGGATAAATTGCATCCATTGCAGTAACTTCAGGCAGGCTTTGGAGAAAAGGAGCCTTCAAACTCTGGCTATGTCACCCAGTCTTAATTTCTAGTTACACAGGGATTTAAACAAAGAAGCAATCATGCTTTGCTTAAGGAAAAAACTGCTTGTCCAGCTTGAAGTTGTGCTGAAAGGTATGTCACCCTGTTGGGTCAGTGTTCAGTAAGTGAACTTGAAACTACCTAGAAATAATGAAGGTAAATTTGCATAAGTAATGCTATCTCACTTCTGTTGTTCATCACAGCTCAAGATAGGCTCAGGTCTAACAGTCTACTCTAAACTTTAAGGTAGCTTAAAAAAATAAATGCTGTGCTTTTCATGATACGTTGCACATTCATGTTTCATATTTTGCCTCTTTAGACAAGAAGGCAAGGTTACATAAAGGCTAATGTAAATATTTTGAGGAAAAACAAAGTTCTCTTAAAAGTAGGCTCATCAGTAGGCATTCTTGGAAAGGTGAGACATTATGGTATCCTACATAATTACAGCAAACTGGCTTGGTGTATAATATCTGCAGTGTTTTGTCTTCTCAGCGATAATTCTTGAGGCAGCATTGCTTTGGTTTTGCCTTTCTCTCAGCTTGTTGAACAGGCTTCCACAGGATCATTTTTGCTTTTAAGTATTTTTAGTTACACATACCCACAACATCGAAGTGTTTGCTTTATTCCTTCTGTGGCTCAGTGAGCATTAGGCTATCCCTGTAAATAGATGCTCCATCCTCAGATCCCTTTCTGCTCCCGAGTTACAAAGCCACTGTCTTGTATTCCAGGAAGGAACTCAGGATTATTGCGAAACAGGGACGATAGGTAAGTGTATTGATCCCTACCGGATAATTTTGGACCCACCAACTTGTTAACACCAAACAATTAAAGGGAAGGTTTTATTATTATTATTATTGTTATTATTATTTCCTGGCTATACTGGTTTCATATAGCATTCAGGTATGTCTGAATCAACCTCAGCACCAAGTTTCTGTCCAAAAGGCAGTATTTCTGGATTACCTTAACTGGGAAAATAATCTTCAATTTATTACCACAAACCATCGGCCTGTTTAAGTCACTGTATATTAAACATCTTGTCGGAGGTGTGCAATGTTCTCTAGATTATTTTTTTTTAATTAGGTTGATACTGAAATGAGAAGGACAGATGTTTTAAAGAACAGTAACCCTATCTATTCACCAAATGGTCAGTCCCTCTCAGGGGAAGCCAGAGGATTAAAAGCAACTTGAGTTCATACAGATGGCACTGCAAAAGGAAAAATAAACTCAATTCCCTTAAAGATCCTTTAGTGAACAACTGAAAAAGGCTGTAACCATAGATGTCATAACTTTCTGCACCCTGGAAAGCTACTGATATCTTTAATGCTTTGTTTTGTTGGGTTTTTTTGGTGTTTTTTTTTTTTTTTTAGCTGTAAGGTCTTTAGCTTGACAACTAGAAGGACTGGTAGCTAATGAAGGACCCCTGCCTCTGATGTGGCATGGTCCTGACTGTCAACAGAGTAATAATAATTTAATAGACAAATGGAAAAGGCGGCAAATGCAGAAAGAGAACAACTCCTGCAGCTAGCGAGGAACTTGGGTTGTGAAGGTGGACCCAGTGCATTTTTGTGCTGCTTTCCTGCAGATGTGTGATGTCCAGGTGCTTGATAGCTCCCACAGTCCTAGAACACTCTGGACTTAGTGGGAATGTATCCTTAGGGCATCGCATCCCAGGAGGCCCTTAATTCGGTTTGGGGTTTTGACATCAAGATAGAATACTTCATGTTTGATTTGCCTGAGTCACCTCATCTGGGGTTGTACCCGGTTTGTGTGTTCTTATCAAATAAACCCAATCTGTATTGCCTTGCACTTAGAGCACCTTGCAAAAATTGTTACGGTTGGTTTTATCTTATGTGTAAGTAGTGTAGCATTCACAGTCAGCTGCTACTGGGGTTTTTATACTTCATCCAAGACCTTACAGAATCTCATAGACGGTCACCTGGTAGCATGCCTGATGAAGGGTTGAGCTGTTTACTGAGTCACTGACCCAACAGAAAAAAAAGTATTCACCTTCTGAATGCCATGTGAAAAACAAACATCTTCCTCTCTGAACTTCTGCCAGGTTAAGTGTGAGAACGCTAACCAGTATTGAAATGCAGTCTTTTGTGTAGCTTTCATTTTATTTTTTTCTGAATGTGTGGTGCTTTGGAGGTATAGATGATTAATTCTGCATAGATTCTCTTTATATGTAAAGGACAAAGGGAATGTATTTCCATAAAGAAGTTCTTTGGGAAAGCGGGTGGAACTAAGAACTGAAACTATAGATTGCAGTTCTCTAATTATCCAGATCTTTGCTTCTAACGCCGAGGCGGAGGGATCTGTTAAAGCACAATAAAATAATCAGCACAGTCACTGCTGTGGCTGATGAGTACTCTAAATCCAAACCCTGGACTTCCTGGTTTGGGAAGAATTGGACTTGTGCTTCCCAAAAAGTTCTATCTTCAAGCACAGCTTGAATGTAGAAGACAGAAGAGAGAACCTCCAAGATACTTGGTGTTACATGGGAGGCTTTTCTACTCCAGAAATACTTTACCCTCAGAAAACCCATGGTATTTTTTTAACATAGTTTTAGCTCTTCAGCTGTTCATTTGCCGATGGCAAACACGTTTGGAGAAGGGCATTTATATGGAAAGTGTTCCATAAAATAAGTCTTCAGCATACAAGGCCTGGACGCTGTGATTACAAGCAACGCTAGCCTCCCGAAGGGCAGGCAGATTTGTGTCGTTGGGTTATCTGTGTTGCGTTAATGCGTGGTGTATTTTTCCAAAGTTGAAAATGAGCTGTCAGGGAAGAAATTAAGATGAAATAAAACTGCAGTTGCATGCCATTTCCCCTCTGATCTTTTCACTTCACTTACAAGCGTGCAGAGAATGTTGATTACCAAAAATAAGCAGGCCTTGTGTTCTCATTTATATAAAATTATAAAGGTTGCCATCCTTTGAGCTCATATTTAGCTAATGGTGTGGTTCACTCCCAGAAGCTTTTGTGGCAAAGAATCGAGTGTACGTCAAAAGTTCAGAAAGCCAGAAATCTGCTGGCATGTAATGAAAAGTACATTATTATTTTATTTAATGGGGATTGGCAGAGAGACTTGAGAACAATAGCAAGGGAGGAGTAGCCTCTAATGGGATTGTGCCGTCACGTGAGCTGCCTCCTCTCTCAAGCCAATGCAGAAATCTTGCTCTACGTGGATCCAGTCTATCCCTCTCTCCTGAATAGAAGGTTTGTCACAAAAGTCTCAGATCTTCAGGTCTAGTAAAGCAGTGCAGCAGAGTGCTCTCTTTTTTTTTTTTTTTTTTTTTTTTTTTTTTTTTTTTTTTAAATTCTGTGAATAACACGATCTCCTCCTGCTCTGCAATTTTAGGCAAAGAATGCCTCTTGATTGGGCCTCAGTTCAGTGAAATTGCATGGCTTTGTCAACTTAAACTGAGGAAATCCATTTACCGCTGGTCTTGAACCTGAAAAGCAATGCACTCCAGTTCGGTACTAGGGAGGTCTTACCTCGATACTATCTCACCAGCAAAATCTCATGCACGATTGCCACAGCAGGCGCTGAGTTTTTTCCTGTTATGACAGTTTCTGAATCCCGATTGTCCCCCTCTTCTATTTAACCACCTTCACATGTCTGTGATGGGCTATCTCTAGAGCTTTTAAATGATGCCCAAGTGCAGCTTATTTAAGCCGATTTGAAGAGCATGGTAAGGTGTATGCCAACTTGGCCCCTCCTGAGCTGTGCAGGGATGGGGAGATAATCCATCACTGTAGCCTCTTTGTGCTGGAGTACTGAGGTAGCTGCAGATTTTATAGAAAAGATGTTCTTTAAGAGCTCAATTTGCACTCCCACTGAAATTTAGAGACGACTTAGTAATTTCATTAGGAACAAGGCTGAAAACTTAAAATTCTATTCTTTGTTACAAAGCTGAGGTGGGCGGCAGCTATTAATAAAGCACAATACCAAGCTGAAGGAAGGCTTGAGGTAGCGAAGTACTGCTGCTAGCGTGCAGAAATTTGGACAAAATTTATTTAAGTGCTAGTGGTTTGTGTCCTTATTTGCTGCTCAGTGGGCTTACTGATGTGGCCCTTCTTAAAGCTGAAGTAATAAACCAGCAGAATGATATTTCTTGGCTTCATCACCGCTATCATCCTACAGTTTGTAAATGCATTGCTGCTTAGACAAACCTTCTGCTTCCTTGGAAAACGTGCTGCCTGTGAAGAAAAAATGCTTCCTAACTTTTAAATCCTACAGTAGCATGAAGCTACTTGATTTAATACAGGTTTGTGGCTCTGATCCTGTTATCCACTGGTTTTTGGGTGGATGGATGAGTGGATTCAGTTACCCACTTGAAACAATGAGCAAGGTCACAGTTACTCTGACAGGAGATTTTGAAAAGTTCTGGCCGTTTTAAAAGTTCAGTGCTAATCAGCTGCCTGTAAACGAACATAGCCGCCTGCTTCTATTCCTGTGGTGATTTGTTTTTACAGATGAGCAGTCTGGTCTTCTGCTGTTGTCCCTCATTCCCCTGCCCCAGGTTGCATTTAGGTAAGATAAATCAGGCCAGGCAGGTTTCTTGGGACTTGGCTCCTTGCAAACTTGAGATATGATTTCTGATGATGGCTGCATCATTTTAGGTCAGTCAAAGATGCTGAGCTATGTTATGTTCTATAATTTACATTCCCAAGGAGATGGCATGGTGCAGTTGTGGAGCTTTTCTATACTTTCCCAGCAAGACCCTTCTTCCTTCTGGCCCCCTTGCGACAAAAAGAAACTCAGCCTTGAGATGTCTTAGTCTTTTGTATAGTCAGCTTTGTAAAATCAGACCAACTTTTCCCTGATTTGAGGAGTACCAAATTCTCAGCAGTCTTGAAACTGTGGTTAGTAGTTGGTCATCTTAAAAGGCACAGGTAGCAGTGTAGCTGGGTGTTGCCCTATATTGCATATTCTGGAGTTGCAGTGTGTTGGGATAGTTCGTTTGCTTCATCGCTTCTAGTTCATAAGTGTTGAGAGTGGGAGGTTTGGGGGAGCAGAGACACAGACACGTCAGCATTTAAGGAAATGGGCATTTAATTCTGTTTTCATTAAAATAGTTATAATCAAGGCAGGATCTCATTGTGGGCAGCTGCATCATTATCAACTGACTTGGAGTCTTGTTTTATTTCACGGGGAGATGTTTAAGGCCATGCTTGGGGGGTGGAGGTGGGTTTCTTGAGTGCACCATTACACCTTCCTCTTTAAAGTAAAAGGTCACAGTTCATTTCTGTTGTAAATAGCTGGGTCATACTTTTTCCCAAAAGGATGAGTGATCTAGAGACTTGGCATCAAACCCCAGTTAAATAGTTTTGTCAGCTGTTGGTGACTTTAACTTCTGGAGCATTTTAGATACGCTTTTTAAATCAGCATGAAAAAGCTGATAGCATTGCTTAGTCCATTTTTTTTCCCCCTCCTTCTTGGAAAAAAAATTTACTATTCAACATTTAACATACACTACGAAACTCTTGAGCCCTTTACTTGTCCTGGTGAAAGTAGCTCTGTTATTCCAGGTGGGATCATTGCTGTGTCTGTGCGTGTATCTGCGTTCCCCCCTTCTGCTCCAGACTCCCTAAGCTCGGTCCCGTAGCTTCGCTGGCTCAGCTCCTTCTCCGTAGAATAGCTCGCAGACACCCCAAGAGCCTGTGTAGTAATGCTTGCTTTTTATTTATTTTTTTTTCTCTTTTCCACTCTTGTTATATTTTTACTTTCTTTTTTTTTTTTTCCTTGTGATGTGATGTTTTCAGCTGATGTATTGAAAGCAAACCCTTCTAATTTTGGAGTCCAGATCACAAGAGTGAGTTTCTACTAGTGTCTATAGCTGTATTCTTCTTGTGTGTTCTCCCCTCTGAGCTTGGTAATGCTCAACCACATTTAGTAAATACGATTAGGTAAGAGAATCCTCTGTCTCGTCAAATCTCCCCCTTTTTCACAAAGCAATGTTCTCTTTACATTGGGCCAACTTAATTCCTCTAATTCAAACTTTGGGTTAGTTTTCAGATCCACTGTTTCTGTGTGTACCGGTCTGACTCTGCTCCATTAAAGAGGCAGTGTCAGCCAGAAGGTATCTTTTGAATTAACCGATGATTTCTACATCTTGTATGAGGATTTTTCTAAAGTGACTACTGCTTTGAGTACCGTTAGTCTTTCAGGCCCTGCATGAAATACCTGAAAAACGAGAAACTTTTTCAAAAGCTGGATACGTGATGCTTTCTGGAATTTGGCCTTTTGAAAGGCTTTCAAATTGTGCACCAAAAGAGACAAATTAATCCCTTAGGATGGTAGAGGTCTTTCTTTGCTGCTTTCTGTTACTTAAACTTCTCTATAGCACTCAAAGAAAAAAAACCACCTTGTGAATTTTCACACGTATTCAAAGGAAAACCAGCAGCCTCTTTTCCTAGTGGTTTGAGACAAGGACTTTCAAAATTTTTCTGAAGTCTCAGATGTTTGATTTCTATTAGAATTGAGTATCTAGGTTTCCTCAGCGACGTTACGATGTTTGAAATTCCTTGGGTTTGGGTTTGCTTCCTCACATGGTAAGATTTCTGGGGAACTTAGTGTTTCTGCCCTCTAAAATATTAAACCCCAAAAGACCCCACTGCATTTTAGAGCATTTTGTTTCTTGAGAGACCGCTCAGAACTGCTGTCAGGAAAGCAAGTAACTGTTTGTGGCGTATGTTTTATTATTTATTTGCTTACCGGAATCATCTGCATGGGATTTCTTTGGCACCTTCTCCAATGTAATTTGTACATTGCTTTTGTAAGATATAATACCTGGGTAACTCTCTTGCACCAGCTAATCCCTTTCTGTTCTTTGGCCCATGCTATTAAGACTTCTGTCGTGCACTGTTTGTCAAGTACATTTGCACCCTGCAAGAGCAGCAAATGGTCTTTCTTTTTTCCTTTTCCTTCCAGAATTTGCTTGTTGCTTTGAAATCAGCTTTACTGTACATGCTAAAGAAAACCAGTAATGTCGATTTGGAAATGCATACACACAGATTGGAAGTCATAGCCAAAAGTGATCAACAGTTGTCTTTTCATTTAGCTACTGGGAGGATGGCAATGTGCTCCATTTGGTTTGTTGAGCTAAGATGCTGTTGCTCCATCCTAGCTCAATAAATGTTACTGGGGAGGGGCTTTACAGCGGACTTTCCAGTGCTACAGCAGAGAGATGCTTTTAGACACTTGACCACAAACAGCTTTTATCTAATCCATCGCTGCTTTCTTTTGCCTCAGAGGTTGAAAGATCTCAAGCAAAGGGAATTTGCTCGCAATGTGTCTTCAAGATCACGTAAAGATGAAAGGAAGCAGGAGAAAGCCCTCCGGCGTCTACACGAACTGGCTGAACAGAGGAGACAGACGGAATGGTGAGTACGGGTGATCCCTGAACATCCTTGGAGCGCGTGTGAGGGAGCCCTGTGGCCCTTTGCTGCACTGGCATTCTTGCTCCTGCAATCCTGAGCAAGTTGAGTTGCTGGAACGTGTCCAGAGGAGAGCAACAAAGCTGGTGAAAGGTCTGGAGCCCAAGGCTGATGGGGAGCAGCTGGGGGACCTGGGGGTGTTCAGACTGGAGAAGAGGAGGCTGAGGGGAGCCCTTATCGCTCCCTACAACTGCCTGACAGGAAGGGGGAGCCAGGGGGTGTCAGGCTCTGCTCCCAGGGAACGGGTGTTGGGACGAGGGGAAACGGCCTCAAGTTGTGCCAGGGCAGGTTTAGGTTGGACATTGGGAACAATTCCTTCCCCGAAAGGACTGTCAGGCACTGGAAGGAGCTGCCCAGGGAAGGGATAGAGTCCCCATTCCTGGGGGGATTTAAAAGCCAGGCAGACGAGGTGCTTAGGGCCAGGGTTTGGTGGTGGGATGGCAGGGTTAGGGGAACGGTTGGGCTTGATGAGCTTAAAGGGCTTTTCCAACATAAACGATTCTGTGATTCTATGAAGTTTTTGCAGGCGTAGTTTTGGTAGGAGTGAGCTCACTAAAATGGTAGTCCAGAGCATCCCCAAATTGCTTTATCCAGCATTGCTAGTTTTCTTCCATTATTTAATATTATTAAATGCTATTTTAATGCATATTTCTGCATACAAGAGTACTTGAAATGGGTAAAAAATTGGTTTAGATCAGGCATGAAAACAACTGCAGAGGTATACAATTGGGAATCAGTTGTTTTTTCTCTTCTATCTTGTTCATACAGCGCTCCTGGAAGCGGACCCATGTTCAGAACCACCACGGTGGCTGTGGATGAGGAAGGTGGAGATGATGACGATTCTGCAGCCAACAGTGGTTCTTTTATCCAGACAACTTCTGGCCAAGCTACAGAGATGACTATGGACAGAGGTTTCCTAAACACCGGACAAGTGAGTGGCACTGTTATGCCAAGCCAAATGCCCATCCAGACAGCGCAAGCAATCAGCTTTGGTATTAAGAGTACTTTGGGAACTCCGCTGCAGAAGATAGGTGTGTCATTTTCATTTGCCAAGAAGACTCCGGTAAAGCTTGAGACCATAGCTTCTGTTTTCAAAGACCACGTGGAAGAAGCGAGTTCTACAGATGGAGCAAAAGCTGATGAGAGAGGCTCCTCAGATGCAGGGAGCCTGCAGAAATCTGGCGAGGGCGAAAGCACAAATAATTCTGATGGGAAGGCAGAAGAAGATGACCAACATGACAAAGACAGTGGGTCTCTAGCCACTACGTTATCTAAACTAAAAAAGATGAGACGAGAAGATGGACCAATGGCAGTTGAACCAGAATACTACCACTATATTCCCCCAGCCCATTGTAAAGTAAAGCCTAATTTTCAATTCCTGCTTTTCATGAAGTCTACCGAACAAATGGAAGCTGAAAATGTGAATAAAAAAAACATGCATGAAGGTAAAAAGGGTAGTTCTCCAAAACCCAAACCCAGCAAGCACACAGAGAAGGCTGCTGAGAGTACGGGGCAGCAGAAGGAGCAGAGTACTACTGAAACTGCAGCTCAGCAGAGCAAAACGGAACTAAAAGAATCCCAAAAAACGCAGGAGAGCAGGCACCTTACAGAGAGCAATCTCCCTGAGCCAGACACTACTAAAGAAGTCACTCAGCCTCTCCCAGGCTGTAAAGATGTCACTGAAGGACCAAAGCATCTGACAGGGCCTTTTTTTCCCGTTCTGAGTAAAGATGAGAGCACGACTCTCCAGTGGCCTTCAGAGCTTCTCATATTTACCAAAGCAGAACCATCTGTTTCATACAGTTGTAACCCCCTGTATTTTGATTTCAAGCTCTCTCGCAACAAAGATGCTAAAGGTAAAGGGACAGAGAAATCTAAGGATCCAGGGGGTCTTTGTAAAGAAAACATGCAGAGCACAGAATCTGGTGAGATAAGCAAACCCAAGGAGGCAGAAAGCGCAGCTAACAGTTCTGCTCTAAAAATGGAAAGCAAATCTCTGTCCACCTGTGGCTTCCAGAACAAGCAGGAGTCCAGTTTGGCAGGTGTTGGTAAGGGAGAGGGAGAGGACAGTAGTAAAAGCATAATTGGTAAGAATAAATCTGGGAGATCCCATAAACACAAAAAGAAAAAGAAGCACAAAAAGTCCAGCAAACACAAACGTAAACACAAGGAGGAAGCTGATGAGAAGAGCCGAAAAACTGACCTGGGGGAAGAGAAACCCAAGAAACGGAAAAGACACAGGCACAAAAAAGGCAAATCTTCTCTTTCTACTGAATCAGAACGAGCGCTAAAAGCCGAACTGTCTGAAGAATGTAGCCACTTCCAGAAGAAAAAGTGGTGCTCTCAGGAGTCCCAGAGGAAGTCTCTGTCTGCAGAAGAGGGAAGCAGCTGTAAAAAAGAGGATGGTGGTAACTCCTGCCAAGAGCATGGCAGCAAAAAACACAAGGCCGACCTGCAGCAGTTTTCTGCTTTGAGGAGACGGTGTTCAGCTCCTTCCCTGGGCAGGACCAGCCGCAGGAGCCGGCAGAGCAGTGGGGACTATGACAGTGACGAGGGCTCTCACAGGAAGCACTGCCGGCAGACGTCCCCGTCGCAGTGCAGCGACGACTACGACTCCGGTAGCGACCACTCCAGGAGCCGCTCCAGGTCGGGGCGGAGGCACTCCTCTCGCAGGTCCTATTCGACCAGCTCTGACGCCTCCTCGGACCACAGCCGGTACAGCCGTCGGAGAAGTTACTCAGATGACAGCTACAGCGATTACAGTGACCGGTCAAGGTGCCATTCAAAGCGGTCCCACGACTCAGAGGATGACTCCGAGTACAACAGCTCAAATCACAGATCAAAGCGGCGCAAGTACTCCTCTTCCGAAGATGACTACAGCTCGAGCAGGAGCAGGTCGAGGAGTCGAAGCAGGAGCCGAACCCACCCTCGAGGTAGGTCAAGAACAAGGAGCCGGGGCAGAACACGCAGCAGCAGCTGCAGCCGCAAAAAGGGAAACGCAGCTATAGCATCGCAGGATCGCAGCCGCAGTACAAGAAGCCACTCACAGAGGTCTCTCTCACGAAAAGGCTCTCGAGGCCATGAGAGCCCTGAAGAGAGGAGGTCGGGGAGAAGAGACTTCATCAGGTCCAAAATTTATCGCTCACAGTCTCCTCACTATTTCCGGACAGGCCGAAGTGAAGGATCGTCACTAAAGAAAGAGGACAGCAAAGGAGAGGATCTGAAAGGATCTGGCTCGCTCTCCCAAAACAGCAGCAGCTCTGGCACGGGGAGGACCTCAGAAGGTGACTGCAGTCCAGAGGAGAGAAACTCTGTCACCGCAAAACTTCTTCTGGAGAAGATTCAATCCAGGAAGGTGGAGAAGAAGCCCTGCGTCACTGATGAGATGCTGGCAGGGAGCAACAAGGTGGGCATAAAGCTCAAAGATCCTCCCCAGGGCTACTTTGGCCCAAAACTTCCTCCTTCCTTAGGCAACAAACCGGTTCTCCCCTTAATTGGGAAACTGCCAACCGTTCGAAAACCAAACGCCAAAAGATATGAAGAGTCTGGCCTGGAGAGGGGTGAGGAGCAAGAGCTGTCAGATTCCGAGGATGTTTCCCAAGGCCTTGAGGAGGCTCAGCTGGCCGGCCAGTCTCTCCTGGAAGATGTGGTGATGGTAATTCAGGACAAACCTCTGGATGAGCAGAAACGTGATGAACCTGCCGTGGAAATGTCATCCGTTCCCCTGGAAGCACCGGCACTCCCCGAGTGCTTTGGTTCTGGAGATCTGGTCATGCCGCACAACTTCCTCTCAGATCCGAGCGATGGCGATGGGCTAGAACCTATGGACGGGGGCAACCAGCCCGTCCCAGTGGAAACCGGTATGATGCCCTTAGTTCCAGATGTCGAGCACTTTCCTGGCTACGTGCCTCAGAGCGGGGAGCCAAGCATCGAAGGGGATCGGGAAGGAGGAGAAGACTCCTCTCTAGCACCACTCGAGAGCCAGCCGATCACTTTTACACCTGAAGAAATGGAGAAATACAGTAAGCTGCAGCAAGCTGCTCAGCAGCACATTCAGCAGCAACTTCTGGCAAAGCAGGTCAAGGCCTTCCCTGCCTCAGCCACCCTGGCACCAGCAGCGCCTGCCCTGCAGCCCATCCACATTCAGCAGCCAGCAGCGGCGTCCGCGACCTCCATCACCACAGTGCAGCATGCCATCCTGCAGCATCATGCCGCTGCGGCCGCCGCCGCCATCGGGATTCACCCTCACCCCCATCCCCAGCCTCTTGCTCAGGTTCATCACATACCCCAGCCCCACTTGACACCAATTTCGTTATCCCATTTGACCCACTCGATTATTCCAGGACACCCTGCTACGTTTCTAGCCAGCCACCCCATCCACATCATTCCAGCGTCAGCTATCCACCCGGGCCCCTTTACTTTTCATCCAGTTCCTCATGCTCTTTATCCAACCCTTCTTGCCCCAAGACCCGCTGCGGCTGCAGCTGCTACGGCGTTACATCTTCACCCGTTGCTGCACCCCATTTTCTCAGGACAGGACTTGCAGCATCCACCCAGTCACGGCACATGAAGGACAAAATGAAGTAACTTTTTGGAGGAAGGAGAATTATTTTGCATTTTGGGAAGGGGTTGAAGTTGATCCAGCTGGCAGGTGAGGCCTGAGAATTTCCTTTCACTCTTTAGCAGCCAAAGAAGCCAAAGGCTCGAGGGCTGGGTAGCGGCAGGCGGTGGGTCAGTTCGTCAGCGCTGTGTGTCTCCGCTACCAGGGGCGTTCTCGCATCCCCGCCGCCGCTGTGCACGTAGCAGTGCTGTATCCTAGAAGAATCATTTCACCTGTAGACCAGCGAGACACTTGGAAAGGCTTGCTTTTTTTTTTTTATTCCCCCTGGATTCTTCCACTCGGTCATCTTCCTTCTGTCGCTTTGTATATGATAAATGAAATTTCATCCACACTAATAGGTCTCCCAAAATCCTTTTAATGAGGTCATCTAATTAAAATAGTCAGCATGATTGAATTTGGCTTGTAATCAGCGATAAAACATTCAGTAATGGACAGCTGTGGATCCTGGCGAGGAGTCGGATGGAAGGGCAGTGCCGCTCTTGTCTTGGCTGGGCCAGTACCAGTTTTCAGGCATTACAGGAGATTTCTTAGCACCCTTTCACTGCATACTCGGGGGTTTGGGGTTTGTTTTGTTTTTTTTTTTCTGGGTGTGAGCGGCAAAGGTGGAAGTGAGCTCTTTTCAAGACGAAGAGAGGAGCTCAGAGCTCTGACCCTTCACCATCCTGCATTAGCGTTCTCCTGCACCAGGACTGCACCTTGACGCCTTCTGGATCTCCTGGACCGGAGAGAGGCCATCGGTTCGGTTGGTGATTGCGAATCTGGGCTTTGACCACTCTTCTCCTGAGAGGCGTGGGGGGAAGGTATCGCTCTGACTTCCATTTTCTGCGGTGTTGGGAAAGAGGCACTTGGGTGAGAGCGAGAGAAGAAGAATCCCTTTAGGAATCGAAGCAATACAGAGGACTGGGGAGAGTGGCCGGGGTATGTAAAGTGTATTCTTCCCTCTGTAATACTGATGGTTTCCTTATTAATTTATAGGATTATTTTTTTTTAATGTAAAGAATTGCACTGAACTCCGTAAACAAAGATGCTGCTTTTTGTAGCTCATATAAAAAGGTTACATTTGTAGTATACCGCAATAATATTTTTTACAGCCAGTTCTTCTAGTGGTACTTGTTCTGGTGGCTTTTTTGTGTAAATATGTTTGCTGTAGGTGAAATAAGACACTTGTAAAGGTTCAACTTTATAGTTTCAGCTAGATGCAAAATGACTAAGCATGTATATTTTATCAAGCTCATGTATTTTTGAAGTTTTTATGTACTATAAAATGTAAAAAAAAAAATCTTCATTTAGCATTTTGCAGAAGGGAAAAAAAAAAAAGTGAGACTTGGCCGAGGGGAGGTGCGCGGCCGACACGGGTGACTGACAGCTGAGGCACGGCTTCGCGCTGGAGGCTGGTGGGGGCACCCGCCTTTGCGGAGGGAAGCAGCCGGGCGTGCTGCGTGCTCCTTGGCCCCACTAACAGCTGCTTAGAGGAACCGACACTGGAGGCAGGCTCAGGAGTGTCAGGAATTTGGGTTGTCTCCCAGAGTATAAGCCGCCCCCCCCTTTTTTTTTTTTCTATTTTTCTTCCCCCCCCCCCCCCCCCCGGGCTTGAGCTGCTGATTTGCAGGTGCCAGCCTGGCTGTGCCGTTCCATACACAGTTCCTTTCCGTGAAGGAAGAGCCTTTTCACCGTAACCGCTTGTCATCTTACAAGCAGGGAGAGGTGGTTTAGGTCTAATCCGGTGAGGCCATGCCTGCGCGTGGCGTTCCAGACAGGATTTCTCCGTTCTTTCCGGCATTGTCCCCTGGCTGCGGATAACACTAACCATGGGGAGGTGTCTCCATCCACGAGCTCTTCCCACAGTGCCGGGACAAGTTGCTGCTGACCTGGGTATTTCAGGTTCCTTGCATTTGGGCGGTTTGGAGGCACCTTGTGGTGCTGTGCAGGGCCCGGTTTTGGAGCAGGCAGCGAGGGGATGTGGAGCGCATGTGGCTGCCTGGCATCCCCTTCCCCGTCCCCTTCCCCTCCTAAAGCGCAGCACCAAGACCCTGGGGGGCAAAGATTCAAAGGATCGAAAACTTGAGCTTCCTCACTCTTTAAGCAAGAAACTTTGCATTTGAGCAGGTGGGACTGAAACACAAGGGTCAAAAAAAAAAAAAAAAAAAAAAAAAAGGGACTCAATTTCTCTGTAAATAATTAAGAGAACACAGTGTTAATGTCTCAGCGCTGAGCTTCATTAGCTTCTAGATTCACTACGCGTGTCCTGGCACCCTTCACGCCGCAGTCAGGGGTTTGGTTTGGGGTTTCTTTTTTTTTTTGACTTCCAGAATAGTGCTAAAAATAATTAACCTATCCTTACTTAACAGGCATAAACAGACTGTATTTAACTTTGTCACATAAGATATATATATAAATATATATATATGCTGTAAAATGAGGGGGGGGAAACCTTTCTAATAAACCAATGATTTGTGGAAAAAGGTGTGGTTGTGTGAGATGACTTGGAGCTGCTGCATCCCATCGCGATGTAGCCCTAGGCTGTTTTGGTTTTGGTTTTTTTTTTCCTGAAATAACAGTATTGGATGCTTGATTCATCGAATAAAACTACTTTTAATTGGAATGCTTTGCTCAGAAGATACTGAGGTGGAGACAGAGGAAATGAGCTCTTAATTATTGCTTGGTTTTGGTTTGTGTTTTTTGTTTTTTTGGGTTTTTTGGTTTGTTTTTTTTTAAGGACGTGATCACAGAGTCCCAGCATGGCAAGGGTTGGAAGGGCCCTCTGGAGATCACCCAGTCCCACCCCCCTGCTCAAGCAGGCCTCACCCAGAGCAGGAGGCACAGGACAGCGTCCAGGCGGGGGTTGAATATCTCCAGAGAAGGAGACTCCACAGCCTCCCTGGGCAGCCTGGGCCAGGGCTCGGGCACCCTCCAAGTCAAGAAGTTCTTCCTCACATTCATCTGGAACCTCTTCTGCTTCAGTTTGTGCCCATTGCCCCTTGTCCTGGCGCTGGGCACCACTGAGAAGAGTCTGGCTCTGTCCTCGTGACACCCACCCTTAAGATATTTGTAGGTGTTGATGAGATCCCCTCTCAGCCTTCTCTTCTCCAGGCTGAACAAGCCCAGCTCCCTCAGCCTTTCCTCATAGGGGAGATGCTCCAGTCCCCTCATCATCCTTGTTGCCCTCCTCTGGACTCTCTGTAGGAGTTCCTCATCCTTCCTGAACTGGGGAGCCCAGAACTGGACACAGTGCTCCAGGTGGGGTCTCACCAGGGCAGAGTAGAGGAGGAGGAGAACCTCCCTCGCCCTGCTGGCCACACTCCTCTTAATGCACCCCAGGATGCCATTGGCCTTCTTGGTAACACGGGCACCCTGCTGGCTCACGGTCAGTTTGTCATCCACCAGGACTCCCAGGTCCCTCTCAGCAGAGCTGCTCTCCAGCAGGTCAGCCCCTAGCCTGTACTGGAGCCTGGGGTTCGACCTCCCCAGGGGTAGCACCCGACACTTGCCCTTGTTGAACTTCATCAGGTTCCTCTCTGCCCAACTCTCCAGCCTGTCCAGGTGATTTTGGGTAGGAGCCCTTGATGCACTGAGTGGGTTCCAGCTCAAACTGCTATTAAAGGTGAAACCGGGCAGGAAAGGGTGGTGGCCAGTACTTTGGTGGTTGGATGGGCAGTGCGCCCCAGTGCTGGGCATCTTGGCCACCCTAGGCCACTCCATCTTTCTGCTCCATGCTGGTCAGGTCAGGCCAGGGCGCCCTGTGGATGCTTCCAGCCCTCCTGGCATTTTTTTTGTTAATTATGTTAATGTCTCCCTGATTAGCAGCTCCTGCCCCTGCACCTTCTGGCTGGGCTGGGTCGGTGTCACCGGGGAGCCCCCGCTGTGTCCCCCACCATCTCCAAGGCCGGCTGCTGCTTTGGTGGCCGCACCACCCTTGGTGAGCCTGAACACGGGGCAGAGGAGGTGCCTGCTCAGCGTGAGGAGCACCAGCCTCTGCTTCCGCAACAGAAGGCGTTTGTTTAAAGGTTAATGGTTAAGGGAAAAAAAAAAAAAAAAATTCAAAGCCCTGAATGTTGCCGGGGTTGGGGTATGGGGTGCCACCTGCCTTTGCCAGGGCTGTCCCTCTTTCGGGTGGCCCTGGTGCTGCTTGGCTGGATGAATGATGACCTGGAAGCATGATGGAATGATGACCTGGAATTTGATGGAGGAAAGAAATGAGTTGCCTTAAAGTGTCCTGGTGTGGGTTTCAGCTGGGTTTGGATGCTCGCTGCCACCAGCCTGGGCAGAGGCCTGGGGGCATGGAGCTGAGCCAGGCTCAGCTAAACCCTTCCTCAGCTTCAAAGCCCGACAGCCTGGGCTCAGCCCCAGCTTTGGGCAAATCCCACCTGTTTCTGATCACAGCTGCTCCTCGACAGCCGAGAGGCTTCCAGCTGCTCGGAAGGGCTGGTGCAGACCTGGCGCTGGGGGCTGCATCGGGCACTGCTGGGACCACCCTGTGCCCCCTCGGGGAGCCCGGGACCCCCCGGCCCCCTGTGCTCCCGGCCTCCCTTCCCACCTCCAGCTTCAGACCAGATTAAGAGGATGAAAACCCCATTTCTGCATGGGGGGCTGGCTTGCAGCAAGATGCTCCAGTGCCTCTCCCTGCTACCGGCTCCAGGTGGCCAAGAGGAGCCCCCGGCAACTGGTGTAGCCTTAACTGAGTGCATTTGAATTAACTCCGCAAGGGGGTTAAGCCGAAGGGGACACGGGGGTTCGGCCAAGTGGCTCCTGCAGGGCTGGGCCCCAGCGGCTGCCCAAGCCCCGACTCGGCAATGCTGGGGTGTGTTTTCCTCTGCTGAGAACAAGGATCTTGAGGGCCATCCCCCTGCCCTGGCACCCACCCCTTGCAGAGCCATTTCCCCGCAGAGGCTGGCTGCCCCGACCCTGGGAGGGTTTTGGGGTGTCCCTGCCCCAGGAAAGGGGACGCAGTTTGATGGCAATTCCCAATGCTGGTGGGGCGAGAGCAGGGAGCCAGGCGCCCCCCACGCCCTGTCTGCTCCCTCTGCCTGCGGAGGGGACCTGGGGGGGCGATGGACAGGGCCCCTGTGCCCCATGGCTGACCCCTCCCTACTGTGTTTCCGCTGGCTGGGCTGTGGCTGCCTGCGCCCCAAGATAGGCATCCTGCGGTGCAGGCAGAGGGCTGGATTCAGCCCCAGCCTCTGGCGGAAGGGGGATGGTGGGCACAGGCTGTTGGACCACTTCCCGCCACAGCCATGTCCCCCCCAGCCCCTCGCCGTGTCCCCCGGTGGCACTGCCACCCCCTGCCCTGCTCTGCCAGCCGGGCTGGACACCCGCATCCCCCAGCCAAAGGGAGCGTGTCCCCCCCTGCACCCCCATCCCCTTTTGGCTTCCCGCAGGAGCAGTTGTGCATGCAGGGGGGGCTCTTCCTGCATCCCCCACCCCCCCGTCACTGTCCCCAGCTGCGTCCCCTGAGATAAGCCAGGGATGCTCAGGGACGGGCTGTGCCGGGGCTGCTGGCTGCATTTCGGGGAGGCGATGGGGGCTGCGGCCAGCGCTGCTGCCCTGCTCCGGGCCCTGCTGCTCCTCGGGGGGCTGCGCTGGGCCCCGGCCCTGGGGCTCCTCCAGGACCCCCCCACCACGTACCACCCCCGGCCCGGGACCCCCCGGCAGCTATTTCGGCTTCGCCCTGGATTTCCACACGAGCGAGGGCAGGTAGGGAGACACCGGGGTGCTGGGGCCAGGCACAGCACCCGTTCCCCTCCACCCCAACACCCACTCTGCCCACCCCAGGCCCAGCGTGGTGGTGGGGGCACCCCGCGCCAACACCTCCCAGCCTGGCGTGGCTCAGCCCGGTGCTGTCTTCCTCTGCTCCTGGCCCCCTGGCAAGACCCCTTGCCACCCCCTCCCCATCGACACTGCAGGTGCGTGGGTGCCATGGGATGATGGGTGGGTGCGGAGGGGCTGCCGGGCTCGGCACACTCCCCCTCTCCCACTCCCCCAGGGGACGAGACCGAGACCCAAAACACCTTGACGTTCCACACCTACAAGTCGCACCAGTGGCTGGGAGCGTCTGTCACCAGCTGGGACGGCAAACTGGTGGTGGGTGCACCCGGTGGGTGGGTGGGCACCCTTGGGTGGTGGTGGGGTGGGTACCTGGCAGGGTGGGCACCCACCCCGTCCCCGTCCCGTCCCGTCCCCATCCCCATCCCTGTCCCCATCCCTGTCCCCTTCCCCATCCCCATCCCCATCCCCAGGCCTGCGCCCCGCTGCAGCACTGGAATGCGATGGACAGGCAACACGAAGCCTTCCGCACCCCAACGGGCGCCTGCTTTGTGGGTGCCCCGGGGCTGCGCCGCGTCGCCTGGTACTCGCCCTGCCGTGACCAGCTCATGGCCAGCACCTACCGCGAGAGCTACTACGGTGAGGGCGGGCGGGTGGGGGCGGTGGGTGCCCCCCACCCCTGGTCGGTCTGACCCTGCCCTGTGTCCGCAGCCTACGACAAGCGCTACTGCGAGATCGGCTTCAGCGCGGCCGTCACCTCAGTGAGATGGGTGCTGGGGGGCTGGGGTGCCCCCAGGGTGCCCGTGGGGATGCAGAGGCCGTGGCCGGGATGGGACCTGGGTGTGGGTGTTGGGTTGGGGGTGCCAAAATGGGGGATTCTGGAATGGGGCTGCGGTTAGGGGGCCGGGGGGGCCGGGCAGGGGGGGGGGGGGGGCCCCGGGGCCCCCCGGGGTTGCTGGTGCTGGGTGCTCCCGGCGGGTACTACTTCATGGGTGAGTCCTGCCTGCCAGGCGCTGCCACCCGGGTTGGATGCTCCTGGGATACCCAGCCCTAGGGTGGGCTTGGCTGGAGGAGGGCACCCGGGATGGGGCAGCCCCGTAGGTGCCACTGGCAGCCCAGGGCTGGTACCAGGGGGGCCCTGCCAGAGCTGGTGCCCACCCCGCTGTCCCCCAGGGCTCCTGTACTCGGTGGAGGTGGACGCCATCCTCACCCGCTTCCATGGCAAGTCCCTGCTGTGGCTGGAGAGCCCAGGGCAGCCCACGGCGGAGCAGTCCATGGTCTATGAGGACGGGTACCGGGGTGAGCCATGGGCGTGGGGCAGCCTGGCCCCGTAGCCGGCTCGTGCCGAGGCATGGCAGGGGTCACCAGTGCCTGTCTCCCTGCAGGGTACTCGGTGGCTGTGGGCGAGTTTGATGGCAATCCCAAAACCAAAGGTATGGCTGGGCGGGCACGAGGGCCAGGGCCACCTGCGGGGGGGGGGACACGGGCCCTCAGCACCCTTGGGCTCCAGGGTGCCCACCCCTTCCAAAGGCTCTGGGACATGAGTTGTGCCAGCTCAGGAGTCCTGACATCTCTGTGCCCCCATGCCTGCCCCAGTGCCGGGGGGACCTCTGAGCCCACCCCAGTGCCAGGGGTATCCCCGTGCCCCCATGCCCGCCGGCCGGGGTATCCCTACGTCCCCATGCCCACCCCAGTGCCAGGGGTATCCCTACATCCCCATGCCTGCCCCAGTGCCAGGGCTACCCCCATGCCCACGCCCGTGCCATGGCGGGGGAACTCAGAGCTCTCGTCCCATGCAGAGTACGTGGTGGGGGTCCCCAACAAGAGCAACACAAGGGGCGAGGTGAGTGGTGCCGGGCGCCCGCTGCCTGGCTGTGTGGGGATGCCCGGTGGCGGGGACACTGCTGTGGCTGGACACCCCGGGGTAGCACCACAGGATGGGGATGAGGATGGAGCCTGATGCTGCTCTGGCCAGGTGGAGATCTTCAGCTTGGGGGTGACCCTGCGCCGGCTGCAGGGCATCGCCAGCGAGCAGGTATCCCCCCCGCCCCGCCCTGGCAGCCCCAGCACCCTGCCCCACTGCCCCCTCACCCCCAGTGCTCCCCCTTACCCCGCTGCTCCCTTCCAGCACCCCATGGCTCCCTGGTGCCCACTGCCACCCTGCCCCGCCCCCCACAGCACCCGCTGCCCCCCCTGCTCCAGCACCCCTGCACCCCACACACCCAGCTCCCCCCCACCCCCCGGTGCCCCCAGCATCACCCCCCTGTCCCCCTTGGTGCCACCCCCCCACCCTGCCCCTTTCCAGGTGGCATCGTACTTCGGGCACACAGTGGCTGTGGCCGACGTCGACGGGGATGGGTGAGAGCCTCTCCCCCTCCCCCATGGGGGCACCCTAGGGTGCTTCCCCCTGCCTGGCACACCCCTGGATGCCACCCGTCCCCAGACCTGGGGACCCTGACCCTGATACCCCCATGCCGGCACAGGCGGGACGATGTGCTGGTGGGTGCCCCCCTGTACATGGCCCGGCGCCCCGATGGCCAGCGCAGCGAAGTGGGACGCCTCTACCTCTACCTGGGGGGGGGACAGCGGCCCCTTGCCCAGCCCCCGCAGACCCTGACAGGCACCCACCCCTACGGCCGCTTTGCCGCTGCCATCGCCAGCCTCGGGGACCTGGACAAGGACGGCTACGGCGGTAACACTGGCCTGGCACAGGGGTGGTGGGGAGGGGGGGCTGTGCCACCTCCTCACCCTGGTGCCTGGTCTAAACCATTGGGGAAACTGAGGCAGGAGCGCCCGGGCGGGAGGCGGTGCCGGGATGGGGCACCCGGTGGGTGCTCATGATCCCTCTGTCCCCAGACGTGGCCGTGGGTGCCCCGTTGGGGGGTGACGGTGGCAGCGGGCAGGTCTTCATCTTCCGCGGGCAGAGCGAGGGTTTGATGCCAGTGCCCACCCAGCGCCTCGACAGCCCCTTCCCCGGCCCAGCTGCCTTCGGCTTCGCCCTGCGCGGTGCCACCGACCTGGATGGCAACGGCTGCCCGGGTATGACTCCACCGCGTGGCCACCGCCGTGGCACCCTAGTGCCACCCCAGTGTCACCCACACCATCGCCGACCCCCTGCTTGTCCCCACAGATCTGCTGGTGGGGGCTTATGGGGCCGCCAAGGTGGCCGTGTACCAGTGAGTTCCCTTCCCGCCGGCTCCAGTGGCAGCACAGCCTGGGGGGTCCCTGTGTGGGTCCCCTGGCACCTCAGCTCTGTCCCTGTATCCCAGGGGACAGCCCGTGGTGGTGGCCCAGGCCCAGCTGAGTGTCCCTGATGGGCTGAACCCCGAGCTCCTGGCGTGTGTCCTGCCTGGCTCCCACACCCGTGTCAGCTGGTGAGCCATGTGGTTGGGGACACTGCCATGGGGACACCGCCATGGGGACACCACCGTGGGGACACCGCCAGCATGTGCGGACGTTGCCCCGGGGATGGCGGCCGGTCCCTGAGCACCCCTGGGTGCTGTCCCCCTGGCAGCTTCCCTGTGGTGCTCTGTGTCAGCGTGACGGGCCAGCACCCCCCCCGCCAGTGTCACCTGGGGGGGACAAGAGGAGTGGCACCCAGGGGTGGCACCGGTGCCATGTCCCCGCCCCGCCCTGCCAGGCCTGGATGCTGAGCTGCAGCTGGCCGGCTGAACCCAATCCCGGAGGGTCCTGCTGCTGCAGGGCCACCAGTCGTCCTGGCACAGGGCGCTGGAGCTGGCCCCGGGGACGCCCCCGCTGTGCCACAATCTCACCGCCTACCTGCGGGTACGGGGTCGGTGCCAGCGTGGGCTGGCATGGGTGGGGACAGCGGTATCCCCAGCTGGGATGGGGACACGGATGGGGACAGGGATGGGGACAGCGACATCCCCAGCCAGGATGGGGACAGGGACAGTGGCATCCTCAGCCGGGATGAGGACAGGGATGGGGACAGCAGCATCCCCAGCTGGGATGGGGACAGGGATGGGGACAGTGGTATTCTCAGCCAGGATGGGGACAGGGATGGGGACAGTGGTGTCCCTAGCCCAGGTGGGTGGGGGTCCCGGGGCGGGGTGGGCACGGGGTGCCCGCCGGGGTGCTCTGCCCATCTGTGTCCCCAGGATGAGGCCGACTTCAAGGACAAGCTGAGCCCCATTGCCCTGAGCCTGAGCCTGGCACTGCCGGGGGGGACCCGGGGGCTGGTGCTCTACGGGGACACCCTGGTGCAGGAGCAGGTAGGGGGGTGCATGGCTGAGCTGGGGACATCGCTGCGGTGACCCAGGATGGGCATGTCCCCACAGCCGGGCCAGGGCACTGCTGGGTACCCCCCCCAGGGCACCCACTGCTGCTGCTCTGCTCTGGCCCCACAGTCCCCAGTGTCCCCAGGGTGCCCGCGCCTCCCTGGGACATACCCCCTGCCCCCCCACTGTCCCCAGGGTCTCTGTGGGATGTCCCCCCTGTCTCCCCCGCTGTCCCTGCTCCCTCCTCAGGTTGTCGCTCCAGTCCCCCCCACCATCCCCAGTCCCCCCCTGGGATGTGCCCCCTACCCTTCCTGCAGTCCCCAATACCTCCCTGGGATGTCCCCTCTCTACCTCCCTGCCAGACCTACATCATACTGGAGGACTGTGGCAAGGACAACCTCTGTGTCCCCGACCTCCACCTGGCCGCCGACACGTGAGCGCCCGGGTGGGCGAGGGTGGGTGCCCAGTGTCACCCTTGGGTGCTGAGCCCTGTCCCCATGTGTCCCCCCCCAGGCCCAGCAGACACCTGCTCATCGGGGCGGAGGCCGTGCTGCGCCTGCGCGCCAATGCCAGCAACGTGGGTGAAGGCGCCTTCGAGGCCGAGCTGAGGGTGCAGCTGCCCCCCGGCACCCACTACCAGGCGGCCCGCAGCAGCATCCTGGTGGGTGCCTGGCAGGGGGGGACAGGAGGTGTGCGGGGTGGGGGGGTCACACCCTGCCCTTGGTGGCCATCACCCTCCATGTGCATGCCCAGCAGCAATGGGTGCTGGGGGCTGCCTGGGGTGGGGTGGCTCACACCCTGCCCTTGGACTGTGCAGGTCCCTGGGGTGGTGGGTGCCGGCGGGGGTGGTCTGTGATGTGTGACCCCGCGTGTCGCCACCCCACAGGGGCAGGAGAAGCTGAGCTGCAACCCCAGGAAGGAGAACGGGAGCCACGTGGTGATTTGTGAGTTGGGCAACCCCATGAAGGCAGGCGCCCAGGTAAGGGGGTGTGGGGTTCCCCCCAAGCCCATTGCCCTGGCGCCAGGGCTGGGCATGGCTGGTGGGGTAGGACACCCACCCCCCCCTCCCACTGACCCCCAGATCACCGTGGACATGGAGCTGAGCGTGTCCGGCCTGGAGAACATGGGTGATGCCATCACCTTCCAGCTCCAGCTGCGGAGGTGACACCATGCCAACCCCCTGTCCCCCACCCACCGCTGGGACCCAGGCACCCGGGGGCTTGGTGGGCCTCAGCATGTCCCCAAACTTACCCACCGTGTCCCCACAGCAAGAACAGCCCCAGCCCTGCCAACGTGTCAGTGACGGTGCCTGTGGAGGCGCAGGCGACGATGGAGCTGCGAGGGTGAGGGTCTGGGGGGGTATGAAGGACCGGGGGGTGTCCACGGGGGACACTGACCCCCCCTCTCCTGCCAGCAACTCCCTGCCGGCCACCACGGTGCTGCCCATGAGCTGGCACAGGGTGGAGGGCAGCCGGCGGCTCGAGGACCACGGCATCAAGGTGGAGCATGTCTACCAGGTAGGGTGCTGCACCCATGGGTGCCCAGGGGCCTGTTCCCCCCATCCCTTCCCCGGTGTCACCTCCCCATCCTCCCACAGCTCCACAACAAGGGTCCCAGCACCGTCAGTGGGGTCACCCTGCGCCTCGCCATCCCCAGCCAGCTGGGTGGCCGCATCCTGCTCTACCTGCTGGAGCTGGGCACCGAGGGGGGCATGAGCTGCACCAACCCACCTGGCCTCAACGCTGAGAAGGTAGGGTGCTGCCTGGGGACTGGCGGCCACCTGCTGGGTGCTGGGTGGGTGTTAAGGTGGTGTCCATCCCCCCCCTTATCTCCTTCCAGCTGGAGATCCCCCGGCCCATGGGCGCTGCACCCCGAAATGGCACCTACCAGCGGGAGCGCAGGGAGGTGGAGGAGCCGCTGGGTGCCGGGCTGGAGGAGCCCATCCCGGTGGTGAGCGGGTGCTCCCCGGGACCGCCCCCCGGGGGGGGGTGGGGTGACGCCCACCGTGTCCTGCAGGACTGCAGCAATACCACCTGCGTGGGCATCGCCTGCCAGGTGCCCAGCCTGGCCAAGGACCAGCGGGCGCTGGTGAGCATCCATGCCCTGCTCTGGATGGACACACTGCAGCAGGTACTGTCCCCTGTTGGGGACAGGGTGACTCCGTGTCCCCGGGGAGTGCCTGCCACTCCCCTCCTGCATGTTGGCCCCGGGGCTGCAGACGGCAGCCCTGGGGATGCCGGGTGTAGGGTCATGGGTGCCCCATTGGCTGCCAGCACCCCTGACGCTATGTCCCTGTGTGTCACCCCGTGTCCCCTCGTGTCCCCATGTCTGTCCCCAGCCAGAGCACCTCCTGAAGCAGTTCCTTATCCAGTCACAAGCCTGGTTCAACACCTCGGCCATGCCCTACCGCGTCCAGCCCCGCATCCTGCCCGCCGGGGAGGCCACGGTAGGGCTGGCACGGGCACAGGGGACATGGGGACAGGCTGCGGTGGCAGCGGTGTCACCCACCCATCTCTCCACAGGCTGTCACCGAGGTGGTGCGTGCCAGCCCCAGGGGTGAGGGGGCTGTGCCGGTGTGGTGGGTGGTGCTGGGGGTCCTGGCTGGGCTCCTGCTCCTCACCTTCTTCATTGTCCTCATGTGGAAGGTGAGTGGGCAGCGGCAGGGGATGACACTGGGGACACCAGTGACACCCCCCCATGGTGGTGGGACCCTGATGGCACTGGAGGAACCCATGAAATGGGAGACCCAGCCCCGGGGGTGGGAGGTAAAGTGTGGGGGGCATCACCTGGGGGGATGCTGTGGGGTCCCTCGGGGGTGACATCGTGGGGTCCCCCGGGGCTGGGCTGTCACCGTGTCCCTCTGCCAGGCGGGTTTCTTCAAGAGGACACGGCCACCCACCGAGGAGGACATGCAGGAGCTGGCACCCAGCCAGGCCCAGGAGCCGGAGGGTGCCCAGGACTAGCGGGGTCCCCTGGGGTCCTCCTGCGCCCCTGCCTCACGGCATGTCTCTTGGCCCAGCCCCCCATGTCCCCAGCACCCCCGGGTGCCCCTGGGACACAGCACCCACATCCCAGCCCCCCATGTACCCACCACCCCTGGGTGCCTGTGGGGTCCAGCACCCCACTGCTGCCCCCGGGCAATAAATCTCCTCCTGGTGCCATGGTGGCTCCCGTGGGGTGATGTGGGGGTGCCCCCCCTGGGACCTGTGCCATGGGGGGGCCTGGGGAGGGGACAGGGCACAGGTGGGGGTGAAGAGGGCCAGGGGGTGCCTTTTGGGGACCTCTGTATGTCTTTTGGGTGCCCCAGGGGCCCGTGTGCCTCCACACAGGCCTGGCAGTGGGTGCTGGGGGGCAGGAGGGGGGCAAGGGGGTGCTGGGGGGTGGGAATTGGGGGCCAAGCATCAGGGGGAGGGGGGCTTGTTCCAGGGGGGTGGCAGGGCGGGGTGGTGGTGAGGGTGTTGGGGTCCCAGCACCAGGGGTCAGCCCCGGGGGGCAGGTGCAGTTCTGGGGGTCGGTGCCAGGGTGGTTGGTACTGGGGGGTGTGTGTCAGTGTTGGGGTGCTGGTGTGGTACCGGGGGTGGGTATGGGGGTCAGCGCCGGTACCGGGGTCAGTCCCGGGATGCCGGTGCGGTACCGGGGTCGGTACCCGGGTGCCGGTGCGGTACCGGCAGTGGGCCCTGGGACGCCGGGGCCGGTTCCGAGGGCCGGTGCCGGGGCTCGGGGCGGTCCCGGGGGTGGTCCCGGGGGTGGGGGCCGGTCCCGGGGCGGGGCGGGCGGCCGTGCCCGGCGGCTCCGGCAGGTGGAGCCCGGTCCCCGCGGCGGCGGCGGGCGGAGCGGGCCGGGCCGGGCGGGCCGGGCCGGGCTGGCGGGGAACGGCGGGGCCGCGGGCGGGCGGCGGGCGCGGGGCGCGGCGGAGCCGGGAGCGCACGGTGAGAGCGGCCTTTGTGCGGGGGAGGCGCCCGCCCCCGCCCCCCGCCGGGCCCGCCGGCCCCGGCTCCCTCTCCACCATCCGTCCGTCTGTCTGTCTGTCGTTGCCTGCCCCCCTTCCCCCCCCCCCCCCCCCGCGTCTGACCGCCCCGCTCCCCCCCTCCCCGGGCGGTTCCGGCGACCGGCGGGCACAGGGTGCTGGGTGTGGGGTATAGGGTGCTGGGTGGGGGTCCCGGGGGGGGGGGGGGGTGGGGCTTGGGGGTGCAAGGGGGTGGGGGTGGGCTCAGGCCATGGGGTGCGTGATGGTGGGTGGGGGTCCTGGGCAGAACCTGGGGGTGCAATGTGATGGGTGGGGGTCCCAGGCCATGGGGTGCAGCAGGTTGTGGGGGGGTCCTGAGCAGCACCAGGGGATGCAGCATGGTGGGTGGGGTCCCAGGCCAGGGAGTGGGGGTCACCCCATTGCAGGCATCTCTGCCTGCTCCTGGCAGGCAGGGTGGGCCTTGGGGGGCAGCGTGCCCCTTGGGGGTCCCCATGGTTCCCTGTGACACTCCACCTGCCCCGAACCCGGGCATGCCCTGGCGGGGGGCCCGGCCCGCTCAGCTCTCCGGCTGGTGTCACCTGTTCCCATCCCCGTGGGGTGGCAACAGTGACGGGGCACAGGGCCAGACGCCTGGGTCCTGCTCCCACCCCAGGGCTTGGCACTGTCCTGCCCACACATCATGGAGCTGTGGGGTCATACTGGGAGGAACTGGGAAGCCGGTGGGGTGCCAACACGCCCTGCAGTGGCTGTGCCACCTCGGCCCCCCCTCTCCGGAGGACACCAGAGGTTGGCGTGGGTGCCAGCTGTCCCCGGCAGCGTGGGTGGCCGGTGGCCGCATGTAGCCGCGGGGACATTCCTGCCCCCTGGGTGCCGGCTGTCCCTGGTATGTGGGGGGACAGCCCCAGTTTCCCCCCTCCATGCCTGACCCCCCCAGCGTGTCGCTGAAGCAGCTGCTGCAAATTCCTCCCCTTGCCCATTGCCACATCTGGGCAACATCTGGGCTGGCGAGGGGGGGAAGGTTGGGTTGCCCAGTGGTGCGGGGGCTTTTGGGGGGCAGGATGCTGCCGGGGGGGACACGGAGTCCCGAAAGCGCCCAGGGCCGCGGGATGAAGGAGGTCGTTGCCAGGGTGACAGCACCCGAGCCAGGCCGGCTGCCAAGGGCTGCGGGCTCATGCGCAGGATGGAGCTGGCACGGGGGGGCTGGGGGTGTGGGGTTCTGTCCCCCCCCAGCCGTGCCCATCCCTGCCCTGCGTCAGGGACTGGGGTGGGGCCCACTGGGGTGGAGACCTCCCGAAATCGTGACATGTGTGAGCTGCACCCTGAGGTGGGGAATGGCCCTGCCTGGGCCCCTGCAGGGGATTTTGGGAGGGACGCGACTGGGTGCACCCACCCACATGGGCATGGCACCCTGGAGCAATAACCCACCCCCCCACCCCATCCCCCCACTGCAGGGGGGCCGGGGGGAGCACAGAGAGGGGTGCAGGGATGGTGCCCACACCCCAGGACGGTGCCCCTGTTCTACTGGGATCGTACCTGTGACCTTGCTGGAGTGGTGGCCGTGAGCCACTGGGATGGGTCCCACCACCCTGCTGGAATGGTGCCCCCCCCCCCATCCACAGGGCATGCTGGGGGGTTACCCACCGTCATGTGGGGTGCCCCGTGCCCACACCCACGTGTCACCCGTGTCCCCACAGAGGTGCTGCTGAAGGTGCAGGTATACGAGAGCGGGACACTGGCCCCACTGGCCCAGGCCACCCTGGAGGTCTTCGGCAACCGCAGCTCGCTGGCGGCCGGCACCACTGACCACGAGGGTGCCGGCGTCCTGCCCGTCCCCTACCGCCTGGGCACCTGGGTCCTCGTCACCGCCGCCTGCCGTGGCTACGTCACCGCCTCTGTCCCCTGGCGCGTCAACAAGCTGCCACGTGAGTGACCGGGACCCCCAGCCCTTATGGGGGACTCGAACCCCTTACTGGGGGGCTCTGAACCCTTATGGGCATCCTCAAGCCCTTACTGGGGTGGCTCTGAACCCTTACAGGGGACCCCAACCCCTTACTGGGAGGATCCCCAGCCCTTATGGGGGATCCCAACCCCTTACTAGGGGGCTCTGAATCCTTATTAGGGGGCACAATCCCCACTGAGGGGGCGGCCTTACTGGGGGACCCCAGCCCCTTACTGGATGGCTCTGAACACTTATGGGGTCCCCAAGCCCTTACCAGATGGCTCTGAATCCCTATGGGGAACCCAAATTTCTCAATGGGGGGCTCTGAGCTGTCACAGGGGGCCCCAACCCCTTCCTGGGGGGCTCTGAGCCCTCCTGGGGAACCCAAATTTCTCAATGGGGTACTCTGAGCTGTCAGGGGCCCCAGTTCTTTACTGGGGGGCTCTGAGTCTTCACTGTGGGAGTTGGTTCCTTATGGGGGACCCTGATATCTTCTGACAGGGGCCCTGACCCCTTACTGGGGGAACCTGTCCCCTTACTGGGGGCCTCAATCCCTTACGGGGGGCCCCAAGCCCTTAATGGGGTCCCTCATTCCTCTCTTAATGGGGCAGGGGGGGCTCCCATCCCTTCCTGGGGGCCCTTGATCCCTTCCTGGGGACCCCACTCCTTTCCTGGGACCCCAATCCCTTATTGGGGACTCCAATCCCTTACTGGGAACCCCAAAGGGCTTTTGGGGAGGGGGTGCTGTACAGAGAGGTGTTTGGGGGGGGGGGGTGTTTGGCCTCTTCAGGCAGGGGTGGCCATGTCCTGGTGACCCCAAAGTCCCCCCATCCTGGTGCAGGGGGGCTGGGGGGGGGCACCCTGGGCTGGGTGCCAGCCCTTGTCCCCGGGGCCAGTGTGGGCGGAGTGCAGGGCAGTGTCGATGGGGTCACCTTGCTGGGGGGGGTGGGGTGGGCGGGGTGGGGGTGCAGGGAGGGGGGGTGCCAGGGTGCTGGGGATTTGGGGTGGGAGGATTGGGGGTGTGCAAGGGAAGGGTGGCAGCAGGGGGGGGGGGTGGGGGTGTGTGAGGATCGGGGTGCAGGGGGGTGTGCAAAGGTTGGGGTGTGTGAGGATTAGGGTGCTTGGGCTGGCAAGGATGGGGGTGCAGGGGGTGTCCCCACCCCCCCCCCTTCCCCCCCTTGCCCCTCACCCCCCCCCTGCAGTCTACGCCTCCATCAGCCTTTACCTGCTCCCGAGCGCCCCGCCCCCCATCCTCTACGAGGACCTGGTCCAAACCTCCGGGCCCCAGGGGGGGGGGGGGGGGAGTGACGCCACCCGGGCCCCCCCCGCTCGCCCGCGTCCCTCACTGCTGCCACCGGCCCCAGCCTGGCCCGCGCCTTCCCCGCCTTCCTCGGGGCCGAGCAGGATGGCAGCGGTATGGGGACACCGGGGACTTGGGCGGGGACACACACCCCACGAGGTCATCCCTACGGATGTCCCTGTCGCTTGTCCCCACAGCCAATGCCACCTGGCTGGAGCTGGCGCCCGTGGCGGCTCTCAGCGTCCATCTCTTCACCGGGAATGGGACGGAGGTGCCGCTGGCGGCCCCATCCATCTGTCCATCCCTTTGGCCCCTGATGCCGGGTCTGTGGTGGCCACCAGCGTGCCGGCCTGGAGGTTTGACCCCAAAAGCGGTGAGTGCTGGTTGTGTGTGTGTGTGGGTGGCAGTGGGGGGGTGGCACGGCTCCTGCCGGGGGTGGTGCTGATGGGGTGATGAGTTTAGGGGGGGTCTCAGCCCACCTGGGGGTGGGGGATGGCTGTGTCTCCCTGCAGGGCTGTGGGTGCGTAATGGGACGGGGCTGATCCGTAAGGAAGGCCGGCAGCTCTACTGGACCTTCGTCTCCTCCCAGTTGGGATATTGGGCAGCGGCTCTGCCCTCTCCCAGCACAGGTAGGGTGACACGCATGGGTGCCCCCAGCCTGGGTCCTCCGTCCCTGCGGCTCTGGGGAGGGGCTGTCCAGGGGGTGTGGCAGCACCCCAGGATGAAGGGCACCCATCCCATGGGGTGCTGGTGGGTGCAGCCCTTGGGGTGCTCTTGCTGGTGGGGGGGTGCCCATGCCCTGTCCGATCCTGCTGTCCCCCAGGGCTGGTGGCGATGGCGGCGGGCGTGACGGACATCACCACCTACCACACCATCTTCCTGCTCACCATCCTGGGCGCGCTGGCCCTGCTCGTCCTCATCCTCCTCTGCCTCCTCATCTACTACTGCAGGTCAGCACCCCCCACCCGGCACCCTCGGGGTCCTGACCATGGCTTGGGTGGGGGGGACACTGCCTGCCCAGCACCCTTGGGTGTCCTACAGATGATACGGGGTCAGGCAGCACCCACCTGGCACCTCCCAGTGGCATATAGCTGGATATGGGGGACACACACCATTCCCTGGCACTCCTGGGTGCCCTATAGCTGGCTATGGGGTGGATGCTGTCTGCCTGGCACCCCCCTAACCATGCTATAGCTGCCTATGGGGACAGCACCCCCCCACCCCCCCTGCAGCACCCCTGTGCACCCTATAGCTGCTTTGGGAGGGGGGCATCACTCCCCAGCACCCCTGTGCACCCTATAGCTTCTTTGGGGGCGGGGGGTGGGTATCCCTCCCCAGCACCCTGGTGCACCCTATAGCTGCTTTGGGGTGTGTGTTATCACTCCCCAGCACCCCTGGGTACCCTATAGCTGGCTATGGGGTGGATGCTGTCTGCCTGGCACCCCCCCAGCCATGCTATAGCTGCCTATGGGGACAGCCACTAGCTGCTTTGGGGGAGGGGAGGGGGGGGGGGCATCACTCCCCAGCACCCCTGTACTTGGGGGTGGGTGGTGGGGGGGTGGGTATCACTCCCCAGCACCCTTGTGGGTGCTTTGGGGTGTGTGGGGAGTGCGTTATCACTCCCCAGCACCCCTGGGTGCCCTACAGCTGGCTGGAGCCTCCTCCTCTAGCACCCTACAGGGGTGAGGGAGGTGGGTGGGTGGGGACCCCAGCACCCCCCACCCCCCCCCATCCCCCTCGGGTGACACCCCCCCCCCCCCTGGGCCCCCCCGCCGCCCCCTGCCCGGGGGCCGCCCGGTGGACGGGCTGCAGCCGCCAGACGAGCACCCCCGGGGGACCCCTGCTTTTCCCCCCCGGCCCCCCTCACCCCCGGTGTTTTCCCGTTATGGGGGGCAGCCAGCCAGCCCCGGTGCCCGCCCCCCCCCCCCCCCCCGGCCCCGGCCGGAGGGTCCCCCCGAAACCGATGGGGGAACCAGTTCGACAGTGGCCACGGCCGCCCCCCCGCCCCCGCCATCGGCTGGGCAACCATTTGAGGAAGGGGAAAATTGGGGGGGGACTCGTGCCTCCCAACCGGTCAGCGGCTCAGTGGCCATCCCGGTGCTGCTGGACGGGTCTGCCGTGGCCCAGCTCAACGGGGAGCTGCAGGCGCTGGCGGGGCAGCAGTTGTTAGAATTGGGGGGCCCCCCCCCGCCGAGAGCTTGGTTCGTCTCCTTGGATGGCCGTTCTTCCCAGGTCCGGCATTCCTACATCGACCTGCAGGGCGGCGAGAGGGGGTCGGCCCCGCGCCCCCCCCCCGCCTCCCCCGGGGAGTTGGAGGTGGGGGGGAGGGCGGGGCGGCGGCGGGGGGCGGCAGCGGGCGCAGCAGTGCCAGCGAAGCCCCCCGCGACTCCCTCACCAGCCCCGAGGAGGAGGCGTTGGCGGAGGCGGGGGACGAAGGGGGCGACCGTAAAAGCCCCTGGCAGAAGCGGGAGGAGCGGCCACTGATGGTCTTCAACGTCAAGTGAGTGGTGGTGGGGGGGGGCGTCCTCTGGGCCTGGGAGGCACACTGCTACCCTCATCCCAGCCTGCCACCACCCACCCCCCCCACTCCCATCCTGCCACCAGCCCATCCCCCCCCACCACCACCGGCCCACCACCATCCTCTCCCATCACTGCCCCGGCCCACCCCAAGCCCATCCCCCGGGGGGGGGCAAGCACCGGTCCCCGTGCTTGGGCATCCCCCCCCCCCGGTCCCCCGGGTGCTGGGCTCGCCCCATGAGGTCCTGCTGCCCTGTCCCACCGCCCCCCCCATGACATTGCCATTCACCTCCCTGTCTTTTGGGGCAGGGGGGGCAGGGGGAAAACTGCATGTCCCCCCCAAGTCCTGAGGCATGTCCCTGCTTGTGTCCCTACAGGGCGGGGGGGGCCGGCAGTGCCCCCCGGGCCAGCGGTGCCTCCAAGCTGCCATAGGAGCTGGGGGGGGGCGGAATTGCCCCCCTCCCAGCCTCACCCCCCCTGCCCTTGGCTTTGGATTTTAATTGTGTTTCTAAACATTTTCTACGTGGCGAGGAAGAAGAGGGGCCAGCTGGGGCTGGGCTGGCGGTGGGAGGGACATGGGGACCCCCCCTCCCCAGACATTGCCTGCCCCCGGCCAGGCTGGGCAGGGAGCCGCTGCCTGCATGTCCCTGCCTGTTCGTTAGGTGGCATTAATATATTAAAAAAAAAAAAAAAAGACCCCCCCTGCCTCTGCTTCCTGCCTGAGTTTCCCCCCTTGAGGAGTCAGGGGATGGGGGCTTGTCCTAGAAACCTTTTATTGGGGTGGTGGCACCCGGGGGGGGGTCCCTGGAGACATCACAGCAGCACCCTGCGGGGTGCAGGCAGGTCCCAGCGCTGGGGGCTGCACCCCTGGCCCCCCCTGGTGCAGCGGGACCCCCCAGGGCAGCAGTGACGACCATCGGAGCAGCAGGAGCCCTGCAGAGAGAAAGGGAATGAGGGGGGGAGTGTGGGGGGGGTGATGGCACCCAGCCCCCCACCCTAGTACCCCCCCCACTCACCTGGGCAAAAGGGCAGCACCCCCAGGAGCCCCCCCGGCCCCGGCAGCACTGCTGCCCTCCGCGGCAGGAGCGGGTGGCATCGCAGGGCAGGGTGGCACCTGGCTCGGTGCCGGCGGGGCGCAGGAGGGCAGGGGGGGGGGCGGGTGCCCGGCGGGGGTCTGGGGGTGCTGGCAGCAGCAGGGTGGGTGCCAGCAGCTTCTCACAGCTCTGGGTGGCCACGTTGCAGGTGTAGCCCCGGGGGCAGCAGTGCTGGTGGTCCCTGCAGCAGACGGCCTGGGGAGGGGGACCTGGGTGTCAACCTGACCCCCCCAACCCCACGTACCCCCCTCAGCCCTGCTCACCTCCGGCAGCAGCCCCAGGGACTGTGCCAGCCCCTGTCCCCAAGGTGCCCACAGAATCCCCATGGAGTGGGGGGGCAGTGATGGAGGTGGGGGTCTCTCATGTCCCCATCCCCCTCCACCCAAGCCCAGCTTGTCCCCAAACACCACAGTCCTGCTCTGCCCCAAAGCCGCCCCCATCCCAACCCCAACCCTGGCACAGCCCCCCCCCCTCGCCCCCCCGGGCCAGCGCTGGGGTCTTCCGCAGCCATGGACGCTGCTCCCCCCCTTCCTGCAGGCAGCTGCCCCCCGCGGGGTCGCAGGTGTAGCCCTGGGGGCAGCAGTGAATGTGGTCGGGGCAGCAGACGGCCTGGGGGGGGCGAGAAGGGGGGGTCTGAGATCAGCCTGGCCCCCCTGGCCCCCCAGCTCCACGCCTGGGGACCCTCAGGGGACCAACTGTGCCCCCTCCTGCCTGCTCCTGCCCTCCCTTGGCCCCTGTGCTCCCAGTCCCAGCCTGGCTCCATCCCCCCTTGGAGGATGGTTTATAGGGACTCATTCCTCCCCACAGCGGGACAAGCCCAGGTCCCCGACCATCCTGGTGACCTCACATCCCTTCATCACCCCCCGTCACCAGACCCCCAAACTGGTCCCAGTCAGCCAAGGGGGTCTGATGGGTACCCAGTATCACCCCCATCCACATGGGACATCGGCGGGGTGGGAGCCCTGAGCTGGCCATGTCTCTCCCGGGGGACTTGGGACAGTGGCCCTCGTCCCACCCAGGGCACAGGGGACATCTGCCCTTGTCCCCCCTAGGGTACAGGAGGTGCCAGTGTTGTGTTGAACGTCCCCATGTCCCCAGGCCCTTTGCCTCAGCTGCTCAGGGTCCCCTCATGCTATGACCAACCTCCAAGGACACCCTAGTCCCTCCCGGGTCTCCCAGCCCCTCCTGTTCCCCTGGGGGCACCATCCTGGCCCCCCAACCTGCCGGGGACCGCCCCTTCCCAGGGGGGCCCCCCCCCCCGAGCTCAGCCGGCAGCACGTGTTCCCGTCGGGGCAGCTCGTCTTCTCGTCACACCGCACGTCCCTGCCCCGGGCCAGCGCCGGGGTCTTCCGCAGCCATGGACGCTGCTCCCCCCCTTCCTGCAGGCAGCTGCCCCCCGCAGGGTCGCAGGTGTAGCCCTGGGGGCAGCAGTGAATGTGGTCGGGGCAGCAGACGGCCTGGGGGGGCGAGAAGGGGGGCTCTGAGATCAGCCTGGCCCCCCAGCTCCATGCCTGGGGACCCTCAGGGGACCAACTGTGCCCCCTCCTGCCTGCTCCTGCCCTCCCTTGGCCCCTGTGCCCCCCAGTCCCAGCCTGGCTCCATCCCCCCTTGGAGGATGGTTTATAGGGACTCATGGCATGAGGGGGACCGGGAGGGCAAAACCCCTCCCACTGTAGGAGAAGATCAGGTTCGTGACCACCTGAGGAACCTGAATGCACATAAGTCCATGGGACCTGATGGGATGCATCCCAGAGTCCTGAGGGAATTGGCCGATGTAGTCACCAAGCCACTCTCCATGATATTTGAAAAGTCATGGCAGTCAGGTGAAGTCCCTGGTGGCTGGAAGAAGGGAAACATTGTGCCCATTTTCAAGAAGGGTAGAAAGGAAGACCGTGGGAACTACCGACCTGTCAGCCTCACCTCTGTGCCTGGGAAGATCATGGAACAGATCCTCCTAGAAGCTATGCTAAGGCACATGGAGGCCAGGGAGATAATTCGAGATAGCCAGCATGGCTTCACCAAGGGCAAGTCCTGCCTGACGAACCTAGTGTCTTTCTATGATGGTGTGACAGCATCAGTGGACAAGGGAAAACCAATGGACGTCATCTATCTGGACTTCTGCAAAGCCTTTGACACGGTCCCCCACAACATCCTTCTCTCTAAATTGGAGAGCTATGGATTTGATGGGTGGACTGTTTGGTGGATAAGGAACTGGCTGGATGGTCACATCCAGAGGGTAGTGGTCAATGGCTCGATGTCCGGATGGAGACCGGTGACGAGTGGTGTCCCTCAGGGGTCTGTACTGGGACCGGTGCTGTTTAATATATTCATCAATGACTTAGTGAGATCGAATGCACCCTCAGCAAGTTTGCGGATGACACCAAGCTGAGTGGTGTGGTTGACACACCAGAAGGATGGGATGTCATCCAGAGAGACCTGGACGGGCTGGAGAGGTGGGCCTGTGTGAACCTCATGAGGTTCAACAAGGCCAAGTGCAAGGTCATGCACCTGGGTCAGGGTAACCCCCAGTATCAGTACAGGCTGGGGGAAGAAAGGATCGAGAGCAGCCCTGCTGAGAGGGACTTGGGCGTGCTGGTGGATGAAAAGCTGGACATGAGCCGGCAATGTGCGCTGGTGGCCCAGAAGGCCAACCATATTCTGGGCTGCATTAGGAGAAGCGTGGCCAGCAGGTCGAGGGAGGTGATTCTGCCCCTCTGCTCTGCTCTGGTGAGACCTCACCTAGAGTACTGCGTCCAGCTCTGGAGCCCTCAGCACAAGAAGGACATGGAACTGTTGGAGCAGGTCCAAAGGAGGGCTACTAAAATGATCCGAGGGCTGGAGCACCTCTCTTATGAGGACAGGCTGAGGGAGTTGGGCTTGTTCAGCCTGAAGAAGAGAAGGCTGCGGGGAGACCTGATTACGGCCTTTCAGTACCTAAAGGGGACCTATAGGAAAGATGGGGATAATCTTTTTAGCAGGGCCAGCTGTGTCAGGACAAGGGGTAATGGTTTTAAACTAAAACAGTGTAAGATTTAGACTGGATATAAGGAGGAAATTCTTTACAACCAGGGTGGTGAAACACTGGAACAGGTTGCCCAGAGAGGTGGTGGAGGCCCCATCCCTGGGAACATTCAAGGCCAGGTTGGATGGGGCTCTGAGCAACCTGATCTGGTTAGCGGTGTTCCTGCTCACTGCAGGGGGGTTGGACTAGATGACCTCTAGGGGTCCCTTCCAAGCCAAAACATTCTATGATTCTACGATTCCTTCCCACAGTGGGACAAGCCCAGGTCCCGAGCATCCCAGTGGCCTCACATCCCTTCATCACCTCCCGCTGTCAGACCCCCAAACTGGTCCCAGTCAGTCGAGGGGGTCTGGTGGGTGCCCAGCATCACCCCCATCCACATGGGACATCAGTGGGGTGGGAGCCCCGAGCTGGCCATGTCTCTCCCGGGGGAATTGGGACATTGGCCCTCGTCCTTCAAGGAGCAAGGGAACATCTGGCATTGTCCCTCCTCTGGGGTACATCATGAGGTGCCAGTGTTGTGTTGAACACCCCACCCCTCCATGTTTCCAGGGCTTTGCCGGGCCCAAAACCTGTTTCCCCCCCCCCCCCGGCCCCCCCCCCGGGCTCACCCCCCCCCCCCCCGGGGGAACCCCCCCCCGCCAGGGTCCCCCCTTCTTCCCCCCCCCCGCCCAGCGGGCAGCAGGCCCAGGCCCCCGAGCTCAGCCGGCAGCACGTGTTCCCGTCGGGGCAGCTCGTCTTCTCGTCACACCGCACGTCCCTGCCCCGGGCCAGCGCCGGGGTCTTCCGCAGCCATGGACGCTGCTCCCCCCCTTCCTGCAGGCAGCTGCCCCCCGCAGGGTCGCAGGTGTAGCCCTGGGGGCAGCAGTGAATGTGGTCGGGGCAGCAGACGGCCTGGGGGGGGCGAGAAGGGGGGGTCTGAGATCAGCCTGGCCCCCCTGGCCCCCCAGCTCCATGCCTGGGGACCCTCAGGGGACCAACTGTGCCCCCTCCTGCCTGCTCCTGCCCTCCCTTGGCCCCTGTGCTCCCCAGTCCCAGCCTGGCTCCATCCCCCATTGAGTGGGGGGGATATGGGGACCCCCTCATCACTCTTGTGCCCTGCAGTGGGACACACTAAGGTCACCAAGCAACCTGGTGGCTTCATGTCCCTTCATCACCTCCCATCACCAGAACTCCATGCTGGTCCCAGTTAGCAGAGGGGATCTGACTGGGGCCCAGCAAAGGGTCCCGGTGTCACCCCCATCCCCATGGGATATCGTGGGGAGGGGGGGGAGTGTGAGCTCTCCCTGCCCCCCCTGGGGGACAAGGGACATCTGCCCTCATCGCACCCAGGGGACAGGGAACATCTGCCTGTCCCAGGGGACCCCTCATCTTGTCCCTCCCTGGGGACAGACCCCCCTGCACCCCTGTACCTCCTCCAGCGGGCAGCACCCCCAGGCCCCCGAGCTGAGCCGGCAACACGTGTTCCCATCGGGGCAGCTTGTCTCGTCATCGCACTTCACCTCACCAGCTGGGGACAAGGGACAGTCAGAGCCCATGTCCCCTTCCCAGGCCGGCACAGGGGGTGGCCGTCGCCCTGGGGCCGGGAGGGGTCCTCACCTTTGGGCAGGGATACGGACGTGCAGGTGGAGCGCTCCAGGTCGCAGGCAGTGCCCTGCGGGCAGCAGTGCCGCCCGTCGCTGCAGCACACCGCCTGCCCAGGGAGAGCCCGCCGTCGGCATCTGCCGCACCCTGCCCGCCCCAGGGGTCCCATGGACGGGGGGGGCTGCCGGTGTGGGGTGCCCGGCATGGGGTGCATGGGATAGGGTGCTCAGTGTGGGGTGCCCGGCATGGGGTGCTCAGTGTGGGCTGTTGATATGGGGGGGTCAGGTACTGGGTGCCCAGCATGGGGTGCTCAATACGGGGGGCCAGTGCAGGGTGCCTGGTATGGGGTGCTCAGTACGGGCTGTGGGTATGGGGGGGGAGTCTGGTACTGGGTGCCCAGTATGGGACAGGGGCCTGGGACCACAGTGCCTGATACAGGGTGCTGGGCATGGGACGCTGAGCGTGGGATGCCCAGTGCGGGGGTCTGGTACGTGTTGGTGGGCATGGGGTGCTTGATGTGGGGTGCCTGGTATGGGGTGCCAGGTGTGGGGTGCCCAGTAGAGCATGGCTGGTTTGGGGCACCTGGCACAGGATGCCCAGCGCAGGGTGCCCGGTGTGGGGTGCCCAGTGTGGGGCCAGCACTCACGTTTTGCAGGGGACAGCAGCCGTACTGCGCCGAGGGCAGCTGGCAGCAGGTATCGCCGTCGGGACACACTGAGCGGTTGTCGGGACACAGCACCTGGTGCAGCGCGACTGCAGTGGGGACACAGGTACACACACAGTGTCACCGTGTCCCCTCTCCATCTCCATGTCCCCTCCATGGGGACAGCGAGGACACCCCACCAGCCGGAGGGGGACAGCCCTTACCCGGTGCCGGGAGCTGGCGCTTCCAGGCGGGGAACGTGGTGCCCAGGGGGACATCACCGGCGGGTGACAGGCAGCGCCCGCGGGCCAGGTCGCAGATGGTGGCGTGGGGACAGCAGTGCACCTTGTCGGCACAGCATGAGGCCTGCGGGCGACAGACTGACTTGTCACAGTGGTGGCCGCATGATGTGTCTCCCCCACTTAATGTTCCCATGCCCCCCCAAGCCCCATACCTGGGGCATGGGGCAGCATCCCCAGGTGCCGCTGGCCGTCACGCAGCAGGTGGCATTGTCGGGACACTCAGACTGTCCATCAGGACAGGGGACAGCGTGGTGGGCTGCGGAGAGTAGGGACAGGGTGAGGGACCCCACCCAGGCCCACCCATGTCCCCCCACCACGCGTGACCACCTCGGTACCTGAGGACATGATGCAGGACTTGCCATCAGTGCTGCAGTGGGACCCTCGGGGACAGCAGTGGTGGCCGCCGGTGCAGGGGACTCCCTGGGGGAAGAGAAGGGGGGGTGGGAAGGCTGCGGGGGGTGGGAAAGCCCCCCCAAAATGGCAGAGAGCGGGGGGAAACTGAGGCGCGGCAGGCAGGCTCACCTCCGGCAGCGGGCAGCTGGCCCCAGCGGGGCATGGTGAGCCATCCTGGCACACCACCGCACTGCTGGCGGGCAGGACCTGGGGGGTGGTGGTGCAGGGGGGGTTACCCACACGGGGGGGGGGCCCGTCCCCCCGCCCAGCAGCAGAGGGTCCTCATGGCGCTGGGGGCACCTGCGGGCAGCAGCCCCCCCCGGCACCGCCATGCCTCAGTTTCCCCACTCACGCAGGCAGGGGGGGGCAGGTCTCTGCCCTGGCACCACGCGCCCCAGCTCTCGATTCCCCTTTCGGCCGGGTGCTGGGAAAGCCCCAGCGCCCACTTCTCACCCAGGCCCCCCCCCCGCAGGGTGCTGGTGGAGGGGCCCACCCTAGGGTGCTGGGGGGGGAGCACCCACAGGTGCCGGGGGGGCCGCTGTGGTGTCTGGTACCCCAACCACTGCCCGCAGCACCCCGATAACATCTCCCCACAGCACAGGAAGCCACCGCTGTTGAAGGGGGTGGGGGGGGCAGGCCCCCTGGCCAGCACCCATGGGTGCTAAGGGCTGCCCCGCATCCCCCTGCCCAAGTCCGTGTCCTCCCCCATGGCCTGCCCCTCCCCCCCCCCCCCCCACTTCCACAATCACTTTCACTTCCCTTTCCCTATGGCCCGTGGCCTCCCCGGCACCTGTAGGTGCACGGCCCTGTCCCACGGGTGTCTGTGCTCCACGGGGGGTGTGTGTGTCCTCCCCCCCCGGCTCCCACCCGGGGGGGAAACTGAGGCAGCCCCGAGTCCCACAGCCCCCCACACCGCCGGGCCGGGCCGGGGGAGGGGTCACCGCCCTGGGGCCCGGGGACCGCGCCGGCCCGGGCGGGGGTCCCCGCCGGGGTCCCAGTGCCCTCCGATTCTGTCCCAGTGCCCCCAGTGCCTCCCAGTGCCCCAGCCCCCAGCCCCGCCACTGCCGCCTCCCCTCAGGACCTCCCAGGGAATGCAGGACCGCCCAGTCCCCCCAGGGAAGCCCAGTATCCCCAGTGCCCCCCGGCCCGGCCCGGCCCGTACCCGGTCCCGGTCCCGGTCCCTGTCCCTGTCCCGATCCCAGCCCCGCCGCCAGGGTCGCGGTGCCGGCCAGCCGCAAGCCCCGCCCCCGCCCCCCATTGGCCCCCCCGCCCCGTCTGCTCCGCTCCCATTGGCCAACTCGGGGAAGGGGGCGGGGCTCACCGCCTCCTCACCTTGCCCCGCCCTCCCAGTCACGTGGTGCGGGGCCACATGACCGCAGCGCCCACCCCGCGGGCTGAGTGCGATGAGTTGGCTGGGCCTCAGCCGGGGGGTCGCCCCGGGCACGGACACCCCCCCCCGTCCGGTGCTGAGCCCTGCGGCCCCTTCGGGGCCTGGCTCCTGGGGTGGGCTGCACCCCACCCCCACCCCCCCCCAGAACCCCTCCGAGCCCTTCCTCTCAACCCCCCCAAGCCCCTTCTAAATCTCCCCACAAGCCCCCCCGTCCTCCCCAAATCCCCATCCAATTCCCCTCAAGACCCCCAACCCTTCCACAACCCCCACAAGCCCCCAAACCCTCCCTAAACTCCGCCCCCAACCTCCCTGCCAAACCCCCAAATCCCTACCACCCCCTCCAGACGCCCTCATCCCCCCTCACTCCCCTTTCACCCCCCCAGATCCCCCCTCTGGAGCCAGAAACCACTGTGCCAGGCCAGACCCTGGGACCCCCACGATGGGGAGACACATCCCAGGGGTTTATTGCCAATGGGGGGGGGCCAGGGTGCGGGGCGGGGGGTGGGTCTGTGTGTCTCAGATGGCCGACTGCTCCTGCCGGAAGGCCTCGGTGGCCGGTGGCCGGTCGGTCTCGGTGGCCATGGCGGCCTGGCGCAGCACCGCCATGTGCTCCTCGGCGGCCGCCAGCGACCGCTCGACCCAGTGGCGGGCGGCGGGCTGGCGGCAGGCGCTGCGGGTCACCAGCACCCCCCCCCCCTGCCCAGCCCCATGGGGGCTCCCACCTCCCCCCCCACCCTGTCCCCCGGGCCCCCCCCAGCTACATGGCATGGGGTGGCACTGGTGTCCCCTGTCCCCCCCAGTGGGTGTGTGTCCCCCCCACCCAGGGAGTGTCCCTGTCCCGCCGGTCACCTTGCATCCAGCAGTTTGGGGTCCAGCGGCGGGTACATGGATCTCACCACGTCGTCCACCCTGCCAGCGGGGATGGCGTTAGCCCCAGGGGACACCCTCCATCACCCACCCCCCCGCCGAGCCCTGGGGACCTCCTTCCCCCCCATCATCACCTGGGGCTGATGCGTTTGGCCACCACAATGATGTCACCCAGGCTGGCGGGGGACTTCACCCGGGCGCCCGAGCCCATCGTCATGGCCACCAGCTTCTCTGTCAGCGTGTGGCAGATCTGCAAGGGGGGGGACAACAGGAGTGGGGCCAGGGTGGGCACTCGGTGCCACCAATGTCACCGGTCCCACCCCCCCAGCCTCACCTTCAGGATGGCGATGCAGTGGGACACCAGACCCCTGCGGAGAGGGAGGAGGGTGTCAATAAAGGCAGATTCCCCCCCCCCACCCTCACCCCCTGCATCTGCCTGCCCACCTCCCGTGTCCCCCAGACCCTTGGGGACATTCCCACCCCGAGCCCAGCTTGAGGCCCATCCCATCTTGGGACTGGCCATGGCTTGGTGACACCCAAATCTCAACCATCTGCCCATGTTGGGGGGGTTGGCACTGCATGGGGATCCCCAGTGATGGGGGGGGACACACACAGGGCACACCGGGGACACACACACACACTTACGAGGCATCCTCGACCCAGTCCTCATTCTCCAGGATGGCCTCGATGTGGGGGTTGGTGATTACCACGTCGTCCAGCTCCAGCTCCGAGGGCTCCGATGGTGTCTCAGTGGTCCCCATCAGGTCCACGATGGGTCTGTTGGGGACATGGGGGACATCCCTGGGGACAGGGCCACCTTCTTGGGCTCCCCCCACCAATGCCCTGATGATGTTGGATGTGTCCCCAGCATCATCCCCCTGATGATGATGGACATGTCCCCAGCCCATGGGGTTTGGGGTCCCTCCCCGACCACCCTCACCCAGTGGGGACGGGGATGGTGCCACCACCGTGGGATCACTCACTTGGTGTCGTAGTGGTGCCGGAGGTCTTTGGGGTGGCAGTACCGCTGCCGGCAGACCACGACCAGCGCCACGAAGGACGCCAGGAAGATGGTGGCCAGCACCCCGATGGCCACAATGACGACCGTCTCCATGGCTGGTCCCCACCGGGCGGGTGGCTCAGGCGTCTGGCGCCATCTTGGCACGGTGGGGTCTGTGGTGATGGGGGGAGACTGAGGAGGGGTCGGGAACCCCGCAGATTCTCTTCCCCTCCCCTGCACCCCAAAACGCCTGGCCAGGACCCAGTGTCACCCACAGCCGGACCCCTGCCCCCGGGGGCCCTTCTGGAGGCAGCGTCACCCAGGGGGGGGATGACAGCTCGGGGGAAAGGGGTGGGGGGGGGGAGCATGTTTGGCCACGGCCCCCCCCCCCGAGGTCTGGGCCATATGGGGCTGCAGGGACCCCCAGAGCCCTGTCCTTGTGGGGACCCCCAGAGCCTGATCCCTATGGGACCCCCAGAGCCCTGTCCCTATGGGGCCATGGGAACCCCCAGAGCCCAATCCCTATGGGGACCCCCAGAGCCCTGTCACTGCAGGGCTGTGGGGACCTCAGAGCCTGGACCCTATGGGGCTATAGGGACCCCTAGAGCCCCATCCCGGGGCCCTATGGGGCCACGGGTCCCCCAGCCATCCCGGCTGCAGCAGCAGGGTCCCTGAGTCCTCGTCCCCACGGGGAGCAGGACACCCGGCCATGCCAGGCCCAGGGGCACCAGCCCAGGGCAGAGCCGGCCGGGAGCCCCGTGCCACCAGGGACAGACAGCAGGTCCCCGGGGGGTGCCCACCCTGGGGTCGGAGGGGACCCCATCCTGCAGGGTGGGGGACACCCACCTCTGCCCTCCCTACCTGCTGCCAGCCGGGAGCCACTGCTGGGGACCAGGGACACCAGGACTGTGCCACTTCCGCACCGCGCATGCAAACACCGCCGGCTCCCGACCTTTACACCCTGACTAATGCCTGGGTCCCCCCACTGGGGAGGGCGGGCTGATGCGCCCCCCCAAGCCCCCTAGCCCTACTCCCCAGCGCATTCCCCCCTCCCACCTTTTTTTCCCCCCTAAATTCCATTGAATTTTAAGCCAGGTTTAGTGATTTGGCTTAAATTTCCAGGCCGGGTGCACTTGTCCCCGCCCCCCCCAGGGCTGGGGACAGCAGGGAGGGGTCACGGTGGCCCTGTCGTGTCCCCCCCAACTTCTTTCCCACTGCGATTAATGCCTTAAGAGGGATTTTGGCCACCAAAGCCGGTCCTGCGCCGTAACCCTTTGGTGCCTGGTCCTGGGGGGGCGGGGTGACAGCCCCGGGGGGGGTGTCCCTGCCCCTCCGCTGGGTTGGGATCGGATCCTGCCTGTGCAGCGCCTGGGGGGGTCCTGTGGCAGCAAGAGGAAGGGGGAGGGGGTCTGGGGGGGGGCCCTGCGGGGCGGGGGGGGGGCCGCCGCTGGTGGGTCTGCGGGCGTTGCTGCTGGGGGTGCCCGGGGGGCCCTGAGAAGATCTGGGGGGGGGGGGGCTGTTGCTGCTGGGGGGCTCGGGGGGGGGGCTCGGGGGGGCTGTGAGGATCTGCGGGGGGGGGGGGTGCTCCTGGGGGTGTCCACGGAGGCCTTGAGAGGATCTGGGGGTGTGTGTGGATTGCTGCTAGGGAGGGCTCTGGGGGGGCCCGGGGGGGGCGCGGGGTCGGGGGGGGCGGGGGGCCCCGGGTCCCCTGCAGCCCCGGGGGCCCGGACGGGGTCCCGCCCGGGGCCCGGGGGGGGGGGCCCGGCCGCCCCCCCCGGTCCCGCTCCCCCTCCGACCCCTCCGGCGCCCCCCCGCACCTGGAGCCGCTCCGCGGCGGCCGCGCACAAGATGGAGCCGGGCGGGGGGCGCGGAGCGGGGCCGGGAGCGGGGCCGGGAGCGGGGCTCAGCGCAGGCTCTGCCCCCCGGCCGGCACCGCCCCCGCCCGCCCCCGGGACCCCGGCTGCGTCCCCACGTTTCCCTGTTCGGCCCTGTCCCCGCTGCGTCCCAAAGTGTCCCCACTTTCCCTCCGTCCCAGCGCCCCACCGCACCCTATCAATGTCCCCACTGCAGCCCAAGTGTCCCCTTCTGTCCCCAAGTATCCCCACGTGCCCCAAAGTGCCCTCTTGTCCCTCCCCCCTCCCCCAGCTCCCTCTTCTCCAGTACCAGGTCCCTAACATCCCCGTGTCCCTGCCCCCTTTAGTGTCCCCATTGTGTCCCAAAGCATTCCGTTGTGTCCCTTACTGTCCCTTTGGTGTCCCATACTGTCCTGGCTGCATCCCAAATCGTCTCCATAATGACTGAAAGTGTCCCCACCCAGGAGGGGTGGCTCTGAGTGATGGGGGCTCACGTCCTGCTGGCACCCGCTCCCCACCATATCGATGGCAGCACCTGGTGATGCCAGCCAGGAAAAGTGTCCCAAAGCCCAGGGGACACAGTCACCATGGTGGCCTGGAGTCTTGCCCCTCTGGGGATGCCGAGGTCCCCTTCTCCTCGTGGGGTACAAGGGGCACATCTTGTCCTCAAGGGCCACCAGGAGCCAAGGGGCACCAAGCCCCCGCTGTGCTACCGGTGTCCCCAGGGATGTCCCTGTGCCCTGCCAGCAATGCCTCGCCCTTGCAGCTGAATGGGCTCTTTATTTGGGAATATGGTGGTGGGCTCGTGCCGGACACCGGCTCCGGCCATGGCACAGCCCGGCTTCTCCCTGCCCGCCCCACTGGTGGCACCGTCCCCGCAGGTACTGCCTGGCCGGGCACCTCCGTCCTCTTACCTGGGGGTGCTGGGTCTGTGCCACCAGCGAGCTGGGGATTGCTGGGGTCCATCATCCCCTCTTGACGGATGGGGACTCCCCCGAACCCCACGCACCCCCTGGGGCTCAACCTCTGCAGCTCTGGCCCCAGTGGGAGCGGGTGGCAGAGGATGGGGTGCTTGGGGTGCCCCCAGCTCCAGCACCCATCCCTTGAGCCACATCCCAAGCGAGCCGGGGCCACCGCGCTGTCCTTCATCGAGCCCATGATTGCCACCACCGAGGTGACACGTGGCCAAGTCCTTCCCCTGAGACGCTGCTCCTTCATGTCCCCCACCGCTGGGCTTGTCCCCACACGTGTCCCCCGGCGGTTTTAGCCATCGGGGAAGATGTAGCTGTACTGGTTGAGGATGTGCTCCACCACCTGGTTCTGGAAGACCATGTGCATGGCCATGTTCCCCTCCTCGCTTGCTGGCCGCAGCAGCGTGGGGCCGAAGACGATGGCAATGCTCTGCACTGACATGCGGTTCTCCTCCTTGTACTCGATAACCCTGCGGGGACAGGGGATGGTGTCACCTGGCATGTCCCCAAAGCCAGGTCCTGTCCCCCTTCCTGCCACAGGGTTGGGTTTGGGGGGAGTGAGACGGGTGTCACCTGCAAAGGTGGTGGAAGAGGACCTTCATGGTGTCGTGGTGGGAGGGTGGGAGGGAGAACACCAGGTCACGGATGCACCGGCCCCGCCTGGTCGGGTCCTGCATCTCTGCAAGGGGAGGGAAGACATGGTGGGGTGCTGGCTCCAGCATCTGTCCCCATCCCTGTCCCCATCCCCATCATCACTGCCACCCCGTCCCCACCCCCATTGTCATTCCATCCCCATCCCCATCCCATCCCAACCCCATCCCATCCTGTCCCATCCCATCCCTGTCCCTGTCCCCAGGCCTCACTGATGGCAGCGATGAACTTGTCGAAGTGGCTGAAGGGGACGAGCGGCTCCATCAGCTCCCGGAAGAAGAGCTTCAGCGCCCCGGTGACAACGTGGATGTCCTCCCAGCGCCCGTCATCCAGGTCCAGGTGTTCATCTGCAGGGCCAGGACAGCACCTCAGGGCCAGGGTCCCCGTCCCCTTCCTCCCTGGCCCTGTCACCCTGCCCTTGGGGGGGTTATATCCTGTTTGTCCCCCATTGTCACCACGGGTGACCTTACCATGCTCCACTTTGTAGCGCAGTTTCTGGATGGTGGCCAGGTTGCCGCTGACCCGGTACAGCCCATCGATGTCCAGACCTGGCAGAGGACGATGGAGATGGGGGAGAAGCTCCCAGTTAATCACAGCCCACCCTGGGATGTGACACCAGCCACCATCAAGGGGGCTCCGGGTACCCACATGTCCCCACTGTCCCCTGGGAGGTGCCCGCTTTGCAGGGACACAGCATCCAGCTTCCAGGGAAACCCCACCCATCAAATTTAGGCTTTACCCAGAGCTGTCCCCACCCCGGTGCCCCCCGGGGTGTCCCTGTCCCCGAGCCCTGGGGCGGTACCTCTCCTCTCCACGGTCTGGATGCACTGCAGGACGAAGCGGGGCACTGTCCCTCGCTCCCGCTCACACAGTGCTTGCAGGGAGCAGCCAAAAACCTGATCTGGAAAAACCAACGGAGGGCTTGAGCGTGGCTGGGTGATGCTGAAAGGATGGTGGTGGGTCTGGGGTAGGGGACGGGGCTGGGGACATCGCAGGAGGGCCTGTTCCCCTAAGGGGTGGCTGGAGGTGATGGGATGTGCCCAAGCCCATCACCCTTGCTTGGTCCCCCAACCCGCTGTCCCAGCTCCATCCCTGACTGCCCCCACCCGCCTCCCAGCCCAGGGACACCCTGAGGGGGCTCAGCCCCGTCCCCAGCACCCACCTTTGATGTAGCCCCTCTCGCGCAGGGACTGCAGCGTCGGCCGCCTCTGCAGGAACTTGCGGAGTTTGTTCCGGACTTTGTTGGAGTCGCTCTCGCCACTGGCACTGCCCGGTGCCTGCCCGGCCACTGGTGGGGATGGGGCTCAGGTCACCGTTGACCCAAAAGACCGGGGTGCTCCCGGCATGGCCCCTACACCCCGGGGATGCTGCGTGGTGGCCACCCCACCCTGCCCGGTGGATGGCTTTGCTGGTGCCACCCCAGTGCCCATCCCTGTGCCAGGATGCCCGAGCTCACCTGCCCTTCTCTCCTCACTGCCCCCCGGCTGCACCCGGGAGCCGAATTCAGCCCCGCTCTCGGCATCCTCCTCGCCGGGGAGGTCGGTGCCCTAGGGAAGGGGCAGCATGAGACCCCTGTGCCCGTCCCCGGGGTGGCAGGGTGGGGGGTGGCGGGCGCCTGCTCACCAGCCTGCCGATGCTGTCGGCGATCACCTTCTGCCAGGAGGCGATGATCTGCTCTGAGTCGTGCTGGATGAGGAACTCCGAGCCCTCCCGTGTCTTCAGCTACAGGGGCAGCGGGCAGCGGTCAGGGCTGGGCCAGGGCTGCCCACATTCGGCTGCAACCACCCGGCTTTTGGGGGCCAAGTTATGGCTGAGGATGGCACCCAACTCATTCCACTGATGACCCCAATTGTTGCCATTTGCCAGTGAGCCTAGGCAGCTGGAAACGTCTTCCCTGTGCAAAGCCCGAGTGGAAAAACCCCTCTGGGAGCTAGTATGTCCCTTAGTGCCATCTCCATGCCCATAGGAAAGGGACAGTGGCTGGCAGCACAGCGTGTCCCTTTGCTGCCAGCCCAGGGACGTCCCCCAGAGTCCCCACTGCCACCAAACCCATCACATCCCCTTCGCCGCTGGTGGGATGTAGTGGGCAGGTGCTGGCATCACCACTGCCCCGCGGGCCAAGCATGGAGCCTGATGGGTGACTGATGTCCCCCCCACTGTCACCCGGCTCACCTCCAGGACATGCTTCTTGCTGGACTTGTCCTTGCTGGCCCAGGCAAGGGTGGCCCCACGCAGCTCCACTGTGTGCTCGGGCGTTGTCAGGGTGTTGGGCTGCCGCTGTGGGAGCAAGGGGACGAGGGTGGCACCGCTGGCACCTGCTAGGAGGGGATGGGGACACCGGGGTCCTGCTCTGCAGGGGGGCTGTGGGCTTTCCTCCTCCAGAAAGGCAGGAGTGGCTAATGTCCCCTGTGGGACACTCTGTCCCCTCCCGTGGCACCCTGCAGGACCAGGGAATGGTGCTGCTCCTGTGGGGTGGGTGCCGTGGCCACCAGCTTGGGGACAGCCAGACCTTACAGCCACCATCACCTTGTGGGACGCCCCCAGCCCTGCCTGGACACCCCGGGGGTCTTCAGCTTTAGGGTCCGTCTTGGTGACAGCATCGCACAGGAGCAGCGTTACGTGGGGAACGGAGTCCCCTGCGGGCTGCCGGATGGCTGTCCCCAGGGAGGGGACAGTCCCCTGGGGTTTTCATAGGGGAAGAACATTGACCCTCTTGCTCTCCCCATGCCCTGGGTGTCGGGGTGCTTTGGTTGCTCTCCCCCTCCACCCAGCCCCTCTGCATCCCTGTTTTCCAGAATGGCCCCCCCCGAGCCCTGCACCCACATGCCAGCGGCGGGGCCAGCGCTGAGTCCCCCCCCCATGGGTGCGGGTCCGTCCCCCTCTCCTTCCCCTGTCACCCTCACCGCAGGGTGTTGCAAGACCCACAGCAGTTTCTGCATCCGGGTGCTGGGGGCTGGGGGCTGGGTCGGCGCCGCTTCCTCCCTGCTCGCCCTGACGAGCTCCGTGTGCTCGTTCGGGTGCCCTGACACTGGCCTGGGCCAGCTCCCACGGGGGGGTTAGGGGGTGTGTGTGCGAGGGGAGGTGTGAGTGCACATGCATGGGTGTGCGGCAACCCAGCCCAGTGCTGGGAGGGGTCCTCATGCAGGGTGCTGGGCCTGTCCTGTGGGTCCTGGCTCCATCCCATGGGTGCTGGCCCCATCTCACAGCTTCTGGCCTCATCCCATGGGTGCTGGCTCCATCCCATGGGTGCTGGCTCCATCCCATGGGTGCTGGCCCCATCTCCCAGATGCTGGCCCCACCCTACAGGTGCTGGCCCTGTCCTGTGGGTGCTGGCCCCACCGAGGCTGTTGGGGCTCTTACCAAGGCACTGGCAGCCGAGTGCTTGGAGTCCTTGAAGAAGGTGAGGATCCCCCCCTCCAGCACCGTCCAGGAGGAGCTCCAGTTCTTCCTGGGGAGCAGCAGGGGGGTCACGCACGGGGACAGCACAGCCCCTATCCCCTCTGCCCCCCCCGGGGCTCCCTTCTCCGGTGGCGGGGACACCGGAATGTGCTTACCGGAGCCGCTTCCCTCTGTCCACCGTCTTGGTCCGGTTGAGCACTCCGGCTTTTTCAAGGCTTTTAAACTGGAGGGCAAAAAGGGGAGAGAGGGGGGAGTCAGCTCTGCCCCCTGCCCTCCCTGGTGCTGGGGTGGGGAAGGGCCGCTGCCCCTCCCCAGGGTGCTCACCTTCTCCTCTCTGAGCCCCAGCTGGGGTGGCACAGTGCTGTGCCGGACAGAGAGCCCGCTGTCCTGGCTGGAGCTGCTGCTGGCCCGGTCGTGGCGGCCACTCACCGGCCCCTGGGGGGAGTGAGCGGGTGATGCCCGAGGTGCCCACGCCGGATGGTGCTGGGCTTCCCACCTGCTGCGCCCCAGAGCCCCTGCCCTCTGCTTCTGTAGCCCCGTGAGGACAGTCATCCCCTGGCAGACAGCCCTGTCCCCATCCCCGTCCCCATCCCCGTCCCTATCCCTGTTCCTGTCCCCATCCCCGTCCCCATCCCAGTCCCTATCCCTGTTCCTGTCCCCTTCATCTCCATCCCTGTCCCTTTCCCTAGCCCTGTCCCCATCCCTGTTTACACCCCTGTCCCCATCCCCATCCCCATCCCTGTACCTATTTCCATCCCTGTCCCTGTCCCCATCCCCATCCCATCCCTGTCCCCATCCCTTCCCGTCCCGCGTAAGGGCAGAGGTGAAGGGCTCGGAGCAGAAGACGGCTCCCTCAGGGTGGCTGTGCCTGTACCAGCCCGGGGGCGAGCCCAGCTCCTCGGGGTGCCTTGGGGGCAGACAGAGAGCGGCCCCCTGATCATAGGAGCCCACGGGTGAGTAGTCCTCCTCGGGATACCCCTCCAGCTCATCTGGAGACAGGTCAGGATAGTCCGCTTCTGGTGTGGGTGGCTGGAGAGAAGAGCCAGGTCAAGATCTTGTGCCCCACCAAGAGCATCCACATCCCCAAGCCGTGGCCAGCCCAGGTGGGGGCTGTCCCATCTCCATCATCTCTATCTCCATCCCCATCTCCATCCCCATCTCCATCCCCATCTCCATCTTCATCTCAACATTGTTATCAATGACCTGGACAAGGGTATCGAGGGCACCCTCAGTCAGTTTGCAGATGACACCAAACTGGGTGGGAGTGTAGATCTGCTGGGGGCAAGGAGGGCTCTGCAGAGGGACCTGGCCAGGCTGGATCCATGGGCCCAGGCCAATTGGGTGAGGTTCGACAAGGCCAAGGGCTGGGTCCTGCACTGGGGTCACGACAACCCCATGCAATGCTACAGGCATGGGGAAGAGTGGCTGGAAAGCTGCCCAGCAGAAAAGGACCTGGGGGTGCTGGACGACAGGCAGCTGAATATGAGCCAGCAGTGTGCCCAGGTGGCCAAGAGGGCCAACAGCATCCTGGCTTGTATCAGGACTGGTGTGGCCAGCAGGAGCAGGGCAGGGACTGTGGCCCTGTGCTGGGCACTGGTGAGGCCGCCCCCCGAATGCTGGGGTCAGGGTTGGGCCCCTCACTCCCAGAAGGACATGGAGGGGCTGGAGCGTGTCCAGAGAAGGACGATGGAGCTGGGGAGGGGTCTGGAGCCCAAGGCTGCTGGGGAGCGGCTGGGGGAGCAAGGGGTGTTCAGCCTGGAGCAGAGGAGGCTGAGGGGAGCCCTCATCGCTCCCTACAATGCCGCGGGAGGGGGGAGCTGGGGGGGTCGGGCTCTGCTCCCAGGGAACGGGCAATGGGACGAGGGGAAACGGCCTCAAGTTGTGCCAGGGCAGGTTTAGGTTGGACATTGGGAACAATTCCTTCCCCGCAAGGGCTGTCAGGCACTGGAAGGGGCTGCCCAGGGAAGGGGTCGAGTCCCCATCCCTGGGGCGATTTGAAAGCTGGGCAGACGAGGTGGTTAGGAACATGGTTTAGTGGTGGGATGGCAGGGTTAGGGGAACGGTTGGGCTTGGTGATCTTAAAGGGCTTTTCCAACCCAAACAACTCTGTGATTCTATGATTGCCACCTCCATCCCCATCCCCATCCCCATCCCCCCCACGCCTTGCTGGGTGCTCACCCTCTGCTCCATGGGACGGTACCGCGTCACCCCAGGGTACATATCCTGGGAGCTGCCTCCATCTCCCGCCTGGGGGGGGTCCCACGACGTCTCACCTGTTACTGAATTATAGAAAAAAGCCTGTCCGCTGGCTTCGTCCATGTACTGTTCCCACTCAGGAGAGTCCGGGCTCTGGGCGAGCGAGGAGGCGGGAGAGGCGACCGGACTCACTCCATCTTCTGCCTGCCCAAAGGGACAATCCCACGTGGTCTCGCCCGTCACCGGGTTATAATAAAACAAATGTCCACTGTCTGTATCCGTGTGGGTTTCCCAGTCTGACACGGAGCTGCCGGGTTCCTCCGGGACCGAGCCGGCGGCTGTGGCTTCTTCCTGCAGCTCCTGGATGTTGAGGTAGATGGGGGCAGGCGGCTCCTCCGGCTCCTTGCGTGCCTGGGGGGGGACACGGATGGGTCACTCGGGTGCTGTGGTGGGCGATGGGTGCAGTGAGCCATGGGGCAGGGATGCTGGGGACATTCCTGGGATGTCCCCGCTGTGGTACCCGGGCTGGCGGGTGGGTGAGGGGGCCGAGGAGCTGGATCCTGCCCTGGCCCGGCACCTGGTAGGCACTGCCCTGAGACGCCCTCTCCCATGGGGCAAGAGCTGAGAGTGATGGGGGGCAAATGGAGGAGGGCACCCACGGCACCCACACTGGGGCAGGGAGCACCCAGATGGCAGTGGGGATGAGCACGTGGGGAGAATTTGGGCTTGGGGCATTGTGGTCCCCAGCGTCAGCACCTGCATCACCGGTGCACACATCACCCACTGTGCCCGCACCCCTGGGATCTGCACCCAGGGCATCGGCATCAGCACCCAGCACTTGCACCCACGTCCTCAGCCCCCACATCCTCAGCACCCCAAACGTTGGCATCGGCACCCCCGCACTTGCACCCACATCCTCAGCACCCCAAATGTTGGCATCAGCACCCCAGCACTTGCACCCACATCCTCAGCACCCCAAAAATTGGCATCGGCACCCCACACTTGCACCACATCCTCAGCACCCCAAACGTTGGCATTGGCACCCCTGAACTTGCACCCACATCCTCAGCACCCCAAATGTTGGTGTCAGCACCCCTGCAGTTGCACCCACATCCTCAGCACCCCAAACATTGGCATCCACCCCCCCACCAACCCGGGCCCCCCCAGCCTCTGCCCTCATGTTGCCAGCACCCAGACCCCCAGCATCCGCAACCCCCGACCCCGCTGGCGAGCAGAGCTGGGGGCTGAGACCAACTGCCCCATCACCATGTCCCAAAATAAGGCCCTGAGCACCCCCCGGGGTAGCTGCCTGGGTGCCCCCCGCTGTCTGTGGGGCTGCCGGGGTGGGGGGCCGCGTTTTTGGGCCCAGGCGGTCGCAGGTGGCTGCGCCGGGGCATCCCCTCCTGACACCCTTTGCTCTCCCCAGCTTTACAGCCCCTGGGCCTCCCTCCAACGGCCGTGGGGACAAAGTTTCCCAACCCCGGCCCGCCCACACCCTGGGGTGGGGGGGGACAGCAGGTGCTGTGTCCCCAGGAACACCCTGGAGTGGAGGGGGACAGCTGTGTCCCCAAGGACACCCCCCACCCCCCCCCCCCCCCATGACACCCCCCACCCCCCGCCCACCACAGTGATTGGAGCCGGAAACCCAGTGCGAGAGGCCACCGTCATCTTGGGGACAAGGGACATGGGGGTGACGATAGGGGACCCCTGGCACGGAGGCCCTCCAGCACCTCCCTCCCACCCATGGGTGCACCTCTGGGGGTTTCTCTCCCCCTGGGGGGGGGCTGGGTGCCCCTGACCACTTTGGGACTGGCATATTGGCACCCATGGGTGCCTGGTGTCACCTCCGTGGTGTAAACACCTGGGGGGGAAATTCAGGAGGCAGCTTGGAAAGCGGGAGGTGACCCCACAACACCACCCCCACCCACGCTGTCTGGGTGCACACATGGGTGCTGCCTACCTTCCCCAAGTGCAGCAGCCGCGACACCCTGCTACGGGACCGCTGCAGAGCCCCCGACACCCGATCACCCATCTCGGAGGGCACTGGTGGGGTGGGGGGCACCGAAAGGCTCTGGCAACGCCGACAGTGCCCTGTGCCGGGCCCCGTGCCGGCCGCGCTTCCTGCTGGGGTTTGGGGAGCGGAAGAGCTGCCTCCGAGCCCGGTGCTTGGCCCCAGAGCGGAATTGGCTTTTTTTGGGGTTGTTGTCACCCTATCACCCGCCACCCTCCAAATGTCACCCGCTCCGGCAAAGCCAAAGCTGACTGAGCGGGAATCGCACCGGGACAATGCTGTGCCGGGGATGCAGCTGGCGCTAACCAGGAAAATTGCCCCCCAAATTTAGGTTGGCTCAGCCAGCGTTGTGCCGCTCCACCGGCAGCAGCCTGGGGCTGAGCTGGGAGGGGCTGCGTCCCCCCAATACTGGGATTGCCCTGTCCCGGCAGCCCAGGTGGGCTGGATGCACATGGTGGCTGGGCCAAGGCCGCTGCAGCTGCACTGCTGCCGACGCCGGTTGGGTTTGGCACCGGTTGGGTTTAGGTAGGGAACAGGGAAGTCTCTGGTGATGGCCCCAGGGTTGGGGACCATGCTGGGTCTTTCCTAGGGGGGCATCAGTGGCTTTGGGCTTGCAAAGAGCACCAGGGGGGTTAATCCGGCATAGCCAGAGTCGCAGGGTGTAAAATGGGTTCTAAAACCCAGCCCCCTGCCACCGAGAACCCCTTTCCTCCAGGACACCCCCACCCCCAGGCAGCGCAGCTCCTCGAGGCCCCCTCAAATCAGGGGACACGAGGACTCGGGGTGCTGTGAGTGCCTGGGGTTACCCCAAAGAGAGGAGATGGGGTGGGTGGGGCAAGGAAGTGGCCCCCTTCCCCCCCCCCCCCGCTGCCATTGCCCTCTGGTCCTGCTGCCTGGGGTGCGGGGCGGGGAGGGGGGGTGGGGGGGGCCCCGCCCCCCCAACTTTAGGGGGGGGGGGGGGCCCCCTTACAGGGTGCACCCAGCACCCACCTTCGGCACTGGGTGCTGCACCCAGGTGAGACACCCGCCCCGGCAGGGAGGAGCGGCTGCGCTTCCCTGTTAACCCCTTTCTGCCCCCTCTCGCCCTGTGAACGCTGCCAGGACAGGGTGCAGGACCCCCCCAGGGACCCGGGGGGTGGCACCGAGGTCCCCCCCGGGCTGCGGGTACGGCTGGGCTCTGCAGCCCGGGGGACACTGCGCGGGGGGGGTGGGAGTGCCCAGGGGTGCCCAGCAGGGTGGGGAAACTGAGGCATGGTGCAGGGGGCTGAGCACAGAAGGTGCTCGGGGTGGGTGCCTGGGGGGAGGGGAATTGCTCCCCTCCCCCCCCCTCCCCGAGGTAGTAACGGCGGGAGGAATCGGGGAGGCCGGGGACCCCGGTTGGCCCATGGAGTCAGCTTGGGGGGGGGACATGGGGGACGCAGGGGGGTCCCAGTGGTGGCAGCAGCGCCAGGGAGCCCCTGGGTGCCACCCCACCCCGTGCTGGGGGATGTGGGGTCGTGCCGGGGGGAGACATGGAATCAGCTGGGGGACCCAGGCGTCCTGCCCCCCCCCTTCATGGTCCTCCCCCGCCCCCCGGCGCGCCTTGGGGACAGCACCGGGGGTGTCACCATACCTGAGCCATATGGCCGGACCCTGGCCACATCCTGACCGCGTCCCGTCCTTGCCGGGGTCGTAGAGGGTCTCGGAGCGGCTCTTGCCGAGCGGGCGAGTGTGTCCTGGGGGGTCTCCACGTGACCCCATGGCGGTGGCTCCGCATGGTGCCGGTGTCACCCGTGCCAGGTCATCCAGGGAGTGCGATGGGCGCACGGGCTCGGCGGGGTGGGGGCTCAGCCCTGGGGGGACCCGAAAAGAGCTGAGCACCAGCGGCGACTCCCTCTGGGGCACCGAGTCCCTGTGGGGCACCGAGTCCCTCCGGGGCACAGAGTCCCTGCGGGGCACTGAGTCCCTCCGGGGCACAGAGCATCCTCCGGCCGTCTCCTCTGCCTCGGCAGCACTGACGAAGCGATACTCGTAGGGTGGCGGCTGCTGTGGAGCGAGTGTGGCTGGATCCGTCCCGGCGTGCCCCGGCGGTGGGGGGTTGAGCGGGGCTGGGGTGGCGATGGGGGGCAGCTCCTTCACATACTGGGCAGGGATGTAGAAGGGCCGGGCGTCCCCGCTCCTCCTGACGTGCCACCAGTGGTGGTTGGTTCGTTTCAGCAGGACGTAGCGCTCGTTAGGCTTGATGGAGACCAAGGTCCCGTCCTTGGCTCGGTACTCGAAGCCGTACTCCACCAGCACCAACACCTCCTCCGCCGGCACCGCCGCCTCCATGGCCGCCCCAGCGTCTCCGCCTGCAGGAGATGGGGCAGGGAAAGGGTGACGGCAGCTCCCAACCTCCTCTTGTGGTGCGCAGAAACCCCGGGGGAGCCGAGTTAGGGGGTCCCCGCTAAGCCCCAGCCTCATGCAGCCCTTCCAAAAACCGCCCAAACCTGCCTGAAACAGCCCTGGGGTCACCACCACCGTCCTCACCCACTGTCCCCAAGCCCCCAAAGCCACCGAGCTCCAAATCCCCAAGGCCCTGAAGCCAATGACCCCCCAAATCTCACCTCCAGCCGGCGCTGGGGTGCAGGCGGGTGTGGTGGGGCGTGCAGCAGGTCCCGCTCGTGCCCGTGCTGGGCTGGTCTTGACTCGCCCCGGTTTCCTGCCGGCGCCTCACCGAAAGATGGGGCCGGGCTCCACGCTGGCGTTGGGTGCCCAGCCCCCTGGCCGGAGGAGAGGGGCGGTGGGGACCCAGCCGGTTTCCTCCCCTCGGAGCAGGAGGGAAGGGATGATGGCGGAGGGGACCCGCTGCCGCCCGGCCGAGGAAACGGCTCCTCGGGAGGTTCCTGCCGCAGGAAAGGCCCTGCCCCGCAGCTGAGCTGGGATCTATGCTGCTGCCGGATCTGGCACGGCCTCCCAGGGCAGGGGGATGGGACCCCCACATAGGGGGGTCCTGTGGGAGCTGCCCTGGCTTTTGCCCCCACCCCACCCACCCAGGGATTCCCACTGGGGTCCCCGTGCTGGTGGCTGCACCCCAAACCTTCCCGGCACCAGGAACAGGGTGGTGGGGAAAAGGGGGAGCAAACATTGGGAGACACCGACAGCGGTGGGGAGCCGATGGGAAGAAAAATAGGGCAGGGAAAATGGGGCAGGGTCCCCCAGCCACCCCACAAAACCTGGGAGGATGGGGGACAGGCAGCATCCCTGGCCCCAACCCTCCTCCCACGGAGACGCAGCATTGGGTCGGACGCGGGATTCGGCACCGTCTGCAGAGAAGCAAACCCTGAAGCCGTCTCTTCACTTGTTAAATAAACTTTAATTATTTTTGCATGGGGAAAGGTGAAGGGAAAATAAAATTTCTTCTGAGGATTAAAAGCAGCAGGCAGGGAGGAACAGCCTGGCTCTTCTCTCCCCTCTCTTCCCGGAGGCCCTGGCGATGGGTGGGTGCCCCGAGCTCAAGATGCTCAGCCGGCCCCGGCGCCCGCAAGGTCCCTAAAGGCACAAGTGTCACTTTGCCCCCTCCCCACGCGGCTGCCGTCACCTCCCCAGAGCAGGCCAGCTTGTGCAAAACCCCCATGTAAAAAAATACCTTTTTTCAGTACCGAACATCCCTAAAAAACTAGAGCTTTAATTAATGTCAGTTATCCACTCCCTTGATTGGCAATGCTGATTTACACCCTGGAAAGCCGCTGGGTTTCCCCCAGGAGGGGATGTACTCGCTTGGCACCAGGAGGGCGACTGGGAGCATCCCCCAGGAGCAGTGGGGTAGCATGAGCGGGGGCCACACCTCCCCATCCCCCTTGGGCAGAGGGTCCCTCCGTGGGGCAGGAGCACCCAACACGGTGTCGCCCAGCACTGCCGGCTCCCTGGGGCCAGGCGCAGGACCAGCAACCTGGGCAGGGGGGTCTCTTCTCTGCACCTCCCGCTGGCCCCTTCGCTTTGGCACTAGTCCGGCTGGCTGAGAAGCCAAGGGCAGCGTCGGGGTCGGTCCGGATGCTAAAGGCTTGGCTCCACGCTGGCCTCCGCCTCCAGCTTCCGCTGGTACCTCTGCCGGCGCTCGCAGCGGGGGCACGACTTGGCACGGGCTTGGCAGTCCCGGTGGAAGACGGTTTTGCATTCGCTGCACCTAGGAGACACCAAGGGGTGGGAAAAGAAAAGAAATACTCAAATTGTTGGTAACATCAGAGCAAAAACCGAACTTCTCGCCCCCAAACCAGACCCGGGGACACTACCTTGTCTTCGTTTCCTCCAAGCACTTGCTGAGCAAAGAGCCCTGGCCCCAGCAAGAGCCAGCCCTAGTTCAAAAGACCAACCTTGCTGGCAGGAGCAGTAACTACTCGAGCAAAAGATCCACCTCCGGCAAGTTCAGAGCAAAAGCAGCAGCTCGCCCGGAAAGAGCATTGCAGGCAGCTGCCAGCTCACTGCTGGGTTTTTTGCAGATGAAAGAGGGAGATGTTGAGTGAGTGAGGTTTGCACCTCGCTTTCGGAGGGCTGACAGCCCAAACAGCAACGTGCCAAGGCTGAGACACCGAACCCTGCGATGGTGCAGGGCGGTGAGAGCCTGGCTGGGGATGCATCGCTGGGATATGGCCCAGTGCCAGGGCAAGGACCCTCTGCTTGCTGGGGCTGGGGTGCAGCTGGGAGACCCCCAGCCCTGGCTGCCTGGTGACATGGGAGCCGCAGGGGAGGGGCCAGGCAGCCGGGGATGGTGTTGTCTTCCAGACGGCCAGCTCCGGGGAGGTCTTGCCAGCGCCCGCCCAGGACCTCCCTGCTCTGGCTGAGCGCCGCAGCAGGAATGTAAACAGCCACAAATGATACCTTGCGTGGGGCTGGCGGGGAGGAGACACCCAGCTCCACACGGGGCGTTCACTGCTTATCTTGAGTCAACAGGAGAAAAGTCTGTGCTACGAAGGCTGAGCTCACTTCTTCCCAGTCGCGATCCCCCACCTTGCAAAATGCAGCCCATCCACATGCCAGCGGGCCAGCTAGATTATTTTTTAAATGCCCTCAAGTGCAAATACCTGGTGCACAATTGATGTGTGAATACCACTGAATACTTTAATTTCCCAAAGGATGAGTGGAGAGGGGAGCAGAGAAACGCCCAGCAGCGCGCCGGGCAAGGGACCGTGACACATCGCAGCCCGGGTCACATCCTGCTCCTGATGGGCGGCTGCAAACCCCGAGGTACTGGGGACAGGGAAAGGCTCATGCATGGATGGATGGGATGGGGGTGCTGCCCGGCACCGTGCACTTTCCCAACGGAATAGATTTTCATGTGGCTTCTCTGGCTTAGCAGAGCAGTGGCAGCTCCTCCCTGAGCGTGGGGGGATTTTCAAAGCCGGCGGGTGGTTTTTACCCTGCGTGTTTCTGAGCGAGCAGCAGCTGAAAGGCAGCATCTCCTGCCTCCACCTGCCAGAGCAATGGCTGCAGGAAGCGGCCGCCGCTGCTGTGAAAAGAAGAACATCGAGCGCTCGGCGGGGTTTATTGTTAGGAGGAGTTTCAGACGCATCCTGCAGCGAGCGGCGGCGTGACCCCGGCAGCTGCCTGTCCCCTGGGGCGGGCAGAGGGGCAGGAAGCTGGGTTGAGCTTGGCAAGGATGTTGGTCGAGCTGCTTTCCTGCTGCACGACCTCCTCCGCCAGGGGGAAAAAAAAAAAAAAAAATAAAAAAATAGAGGTCAACAAACTTCAGAGCCCGGCTTTACACGACATGAGACCTCCGGCCGGCTGCCAGTGGAGCTCAGCCCCGTGTGCCTGCTCTTTCCAGAGCCCGTATGCTCTTTTTTGAGGCAAACATCAGTCTCCTGGGGATGCTGTCCTCAGTAACAAGCACGATGCTGTCCCTGTGGCAAGGAGGGAGAGAGAGCAACCCGGCTCAGCCGCCCTGGGAATATTTGCAACACACAGGGTAGCTGGGGACTCTGGTCTCGTCAGCATTTTCTGCAGCTTCTGGATGTTGTTGCTCGCTTTTAGGGACTGCCAGGCAAAGTAAGATCACACAGACCATCAGCTGGTTCAAGTTCTCTGCCAGGATTATACTCATTACCCAATAACCATCGAGATGTGGATCTCTCTCCACCTACGATGGACCAGGCTCCTGGGCTGGAAGGGTTTGATACTGATTTCTTTAGAAACCCTGACGGTGGGGATGAAGAGGCTCCTAACACACCCATCCGATTTCAGCGTCTGCTCCTCTGCTGAGCCCCGTGCAGCAGCTGACCCCACTGCAGGCAAAGGACGCGAGCTCCGCAGGCAAGAGAAAAACCCAGGTGAAAGCCAGCGCCCCCCCGTCCTGCTGGGAACATCCCCAGCCTCGCCCCAGCACGTCCCGCAGGGCTGCCCACCATCTATCTCCAAATCCACGTCCGCGTGTCCTTCCTCCCTTCCTTGGCTGTAAAGGGGTGTATGAACAGCCCTGCTGCTGCTTTTCCTTCCCTCCTGCAACCTTGGGAAGCGGACAGACTGAATTCGAACCAGAGAGGCGTCAGCCAGGTGAGCGAGGCAGGGGCACACAGCACCTTAATCCTCCTCCTCCTCCTCCTCCTGCCCCCCTCAGGACACAGAACCCTGGGGTGGTTCTGCACGTTCGATCTGCAAAGCCACCTCGCTTGGTGACATCTCGGCTCTGTGAGGACGGTCCTCTCCTGCCCCAAACAGCCCAGTTTTGGTTGGAAACACCTTAGAGCTGATGGGTACCATGAAGGACACAGGTACCACAAAGGACACAGGTACCACGAGGATGCACAACCAGCTCAGAGCTATTTCCAGGCCACCCTGGGACTATGTTCCTAGAAAGAGGAGCGTCCCAGAGAGGGACCCAGGGGCTGGTCCAGGCTCCTGGGAAAAGCCATGCCATAAGCTCAGGAGGCCTCACAGCAGGACATGACAGAGACGTCTCTTACCTGGTGGTAGTGTCAAACTCGAAGGGAAAAATGATGTCGCTGCTGTTGCAGATCTGGCAGATGAAGCCTCGCTGGGTGCACAGGTCGCAGTTGTAGACGTGATGGGAAGCAAACTGGAGCAGCGACTGCAGGAAGGTCTCAAAGACGCCATCGGCTATCTGCAGGGCAGAGATACGTCAGGCAGGCGTGGAGCCCGTTTCCCATCGGCTTTGCACTGTGCAAAATCCCCATCACAGCCACGCTTTGGTTGGACATGATGATCTTAAAGGTCTTTTCCAACCTAAACGATTCTGTGATTCATGCTGCCATGTGAAGACAAGGCTATCCTCCAAAAACAACCCCCACCTCACGTGCCTGGGTTGCAAGGGGACCCCAGAGAGCACCAGCACCCACAACCTGCCAGGATGGGGCTCCTGGCTTTGGATTCGATGTGAAATCCAACTGCCGATCACCCCCAACATTATTTGCAAGAGATACAAGTTTGCATGGAGATGCACCAGCAGCAATGCTGACTTACAGAGATGAACATTTATCCTGCACCATCTCCATGGTTTTTTGGAGGATACAGGCCTGCGCCAATTACTTTGACAAATTAAAATAAAAGCAATTATTTGCCTTTAAGCTGGTGTGCAAGCTTGTGGAGTGCATGTGGTGGATGAATGCAAGGCAAAAGGAAAATGAAGCTGTTTGATGATGATGCGCCACGCTTGACAGAAACCAGGATGTTTTCACCGGCAAAACCCCTAGGACAATGCAAAACTCTCACCTGCCTGAGATCAGCGACGCTGTATTTGTGGGGACACTCCAAAAGGTAGTGCCTGTGATCGAGCCTGCAAAGAAGCACAGAGGAAGGTGGTAGATGGTTTGCACCACACCTGCGATAGCTGTGGAGCAACGGGGAGCCTGGATGACGCAGACTCTGAAGAAAATCACCACAGACCTGATTTTTGCATTGTGCCCCACATCCCAAATCCTGGAAATTGTGTGGAGGATTTCAAAGGGGAGAAAAAGAAAATAAATCTCTCATCTATTTTCCCAGGTGTTTCCTGTCCAGCCAGAAGCTCCTTGGGCAGGAAGGTGTTTCCTGAGTCACATATCAATGTGTCAACCCAGCCAACAGACGGGTAACTCCTTTACAGGAGATGACATGGAGCTTAAAAAACCAGCCCATGCCTTGGCAGCATCGCTCCCCGCTCCAACAGCAAGCTATGAGGAGGCCAAGGAGACCATTGGGGTGCAAGGAGGGGGATGCAGGCATAATGTCACCGAGCGAGGGACCTCACCGCTTGCTCAGCTCCTTCAGGGCCCCGCTGCGGCACATGATGAGATAATCTCCCAGCAGCTTCAGCTGTTCCCTGCTCCGGTGGATCCGTCCCATCCTCTCCACGTGGTCGTAGAGGCTCTCGTTGACCAGCTTCAGGTCGATCAGTGGCTGGTTACGGATCTGGGTGAGGAACTTCAAAGCTTGCTGGCAAACCTGGGGCAAAGAGAGGCAGGAGGTGGGCGTGCACCAAGGAGCAGTTCAGGAGGCTTGGAGGGAGGTCTAGGGTGAACATCTCCACCTCTGCTGATGGTGGAAATGTTCAGAGGGACCTTCAGGAAGCGTAGGCAGATGCAGGAGCATTTTCCTGCTCTTGGCACCAACCGAGCCCAGACTTACCCCTCGTTTCGTCAGATCCCAGTTGTGGATCAGGCGTGAGGGAATCACTGTCTCCTCATCCCGGTGGCAGCTGTCGCAGTAGTAGAGACCAGAGAAGGCGCAGAGCTTGGGCTTTGCGAAGGAGAAGCCAATCTGCCTGGAGCAGCCTGCAGGGAGCAGGACGGCGGCAATAAGAGGGGACCTGGGCTGCCCCAAAAACCCATTCCTATCGCCGTCAGGACAGGGGGAGAAACTTTTGGGAGGGGGGGAATGGAGCAAGAAAGTTTTTGGAAGGGTTGGAGATCAGCTAAAGCACTTGTAGGACATTTAGTGAGAGGTCCCCAGTCCCTTCCCCACGGATTTAAGACCACGATGGTCCAACAGGAGCTGCTTCCTTTTTTCCTCCATAAAAAAGGAGTCTGGGCTATCCCTGAACCCACTTTTATCCATCGAGTGACTGAACTGTTTTGGTTTTTTTTTTTAGGAAAGCAAATTCTGGAAACATCCCCGTGGTTTATGAAAAACCTAACCCCCCCCCACCTGCCCCATTGCCTCCTCCCGTAGTTTTGCCCCATTTTGCCTTCACTCAGCCCTTCTCTTGCCCACTGCAGGGTACCAAAACCACATCTGCAAGGGCTCCTTGTCTGCAAGGGATGAGGTCGGCATGGATTAAGCCAAAAAAATCCTTTATTATAGTGGTGGATAACCCAGGAGGAGCCCAGCTTGGGTCCTGGGAAAAATCTGCAGGGTTTTTATAGCTACTTGAGATGTGAGTGCATCTCATTTGGAGTCGGGAAGGCAGGAGAACTCTTCACGCTGTTTTTAATGGGTTCAGTTCTCTAAAATAACTGAGCAAGCACAAGCGAGCCTCTGCCATCCTCAGGGGAGGCTTTGTAACCCCACCCTTCACACTTTAGGGCAGCTGGAGTGCATCCCAAAAAAAGTAATATTCATGGAGGTCAGATGTTGCTCTCTCAATAAATTAAAAAAAAAAACAAAAACCCTTTTATCGCTTATTATGCCCTGATATGTAAGGAAACCCCTCCTGCACCAGGCTGGGAGGGAGGTGAAAGAGGGGCAGGCAGCCCCCTAAGAAAACCTACACATAAAAACTGGAAATTTGTCTTTTTGGCTTGCTGCTTCCATCTGTTGGTAGGTGGAAGATGCAGGATAGAGCCTGGAGGGGAAGGTAGAGACCAAACAGAATGGAAAAAATATGTGTAAAAGAAGAGAGATTAAAAGAAAAAAAACCCGCTGGAGGGTACAAGAAATAGAACTGAAGCAGGAAAGAAATCTGAAGTTTAATTAACTTAGCAAGGTAAAGAGCAAATTATACCTCCTGTGGAGGTCAGCAAGCGTTATCCTATTAAACCAGCATCGCCCCGCGTGCCGTGCAAGGTTAAATGAACGTTTTGCAAAATCAGCTTGTCACACCCATCGCAAATTCGCTCCTGTGCTGCATTACCGGATAAACAGCATTTGCCCTTGACTGCACTTTCCCTGCAAGCTGGGGCCACAAAATGCCCAGGAAGAGTCCTGGGCCTCTTGGTCCACCTATGGTTGACTTCAAGCCAAGACCCACCTCTGTCTATGCCATAAGTATCTTAAACAGGAGCCCAGTAGCAGCCCAGTTAGACTGGGGGACTCACCCTGCGCACACAGACCACCAAAAGTGCCACTGATTTGGGGTGTGAAACCCTACCGAAGGGCTACAGTGCAACCTGGGGTTTGGGTGGGGAAACCAGCAGCTGGCCTGCAACTGGATGGCAGGACTCAGGGCACCTCTAATTTGATGTCACCGCATTAACATGACATCATCCTCCAAGGCAGAGCTGGGTTTCTTGTTCTCAGACAAGCCAACATATACCTGCACAGATGAAGCTCTGCGAGTCCAGGCCCTTCTCCGTGGGGATGGCCACCAGGTATTGCAGCAAGAAGCCATTTTCCTTCACGATGTTCTTCAGGATGACCTGGGAGTGCCCGTCCAAGCTGCCGCCCAGCGTCAGCGCCTCCTCTGCGCTCTCCAGGTAGGACATGAGCACCCCTCGGACCAGCTCCCTCCATGAGGCTGCTTCTTCTGCATTCTCAGCCTGCAGCTTCAGGACAGCTTTGGAGGTGATCACCTTGAAGAACGCGGGTCCCCCAAGGCTTGTGTCTGGAAGGATGTCCTGGATGGTCTCTATACCGTAACTGTTGCTTAAAATTTTATCATTGTTTCTGATTTTAAAGCACTTTAAAGTTTCTAGAGACAGGGAAAAAATAAAAGGGACCCAGGTTTTGTCTATGTCCACGTACAGAACAGCCTCTTTTATTGCATCCAGCTCTGGTTCATGAGCTGAAGTCCAGTCAAAGCTGTTCCCAGGCATGTCGCTGTACTGGAGAAAAGCAGCAGAGTCGCCCTGGATGGGTTGGCCTTCGCCACTGTCTTCTGGATACTCCAGCGTCTCCCACTCCTCCTCCTCCAGCTGAGGCCGCCACTTCTGCAGCGCCTCACGGATCCTGTCCAACCAGTCCTCAGCCTCATCTCGAGAAGGAGCTCGTAGGTAGAGTTTTTTCCCCAGAAAAACCAGCTCAAAACGGCCGTCCGAGTGCGTCAGTGCCAGTGACTCGCACCGCAGCAGGGAATAGCTCTCAACGCAGATGCGGTCCTCGTGGTCCAGGAAGAGCCGGAGCTCCAGCGGCGACAGCTCGCAGGAAAACTCCTTCCAAATCCCCATGGCTCCTCTCCGCTCCAGGCTGCCCAGCTTCAGGAGCCCTCGGAAAGGGTTGGAAAGACCTGGGGCAAAAGCAAGTGTCTTAGTTTAACCGAAAAAGAAGCTAGTGGAGACAGAAAAGCCAACGGGTGGCTCACAGTGAGCAACCAGAGGCATCGCAGCTTTGGCTGGGGCAGGAGTTTACAGGACCTTGGTCTCCATAATCTGGCTGCACTCATTTGGGTTTTGAGGCTGAGAACGAGTGGGACAGCATAAAGGAAACGTGTCCCGCAGAGCTGACAGAGACATGGGGACAGGGACACCCAGCATACCTCCCCTCCTCCTAAAACATTTCCCTCCAGAGCTATCATGGGCTCAGCAACACCAAGGGAAGCTGCCCCACAGTCTTCTGGAGCTATTAGTGCTGCCATCAGCTCAACAACGGCAAATTGTGCTTCCCAAACTGCCCATCACCCGCAACACCACCCCCAGCTCCTGAGCACTGCCCAGTGTAGACATCTGGCGAAAGCAGGAGAGGGGAGGGTGGCACATACCCATCTGCCTGCGGTGCACAACGCTGAAGCCTTTTTGTTCCCGTTCAGGTGACGTTTTGGGCTTCCCGCTCTCTGAGGACGGCACCGACAGCCTTTCCAAGTCAAGGGCGCTAATGAGCCCCAGGGCTGGACCCTCACCAGCCCCCTCCGGCCCAAAGCCATTGGTGTCAGCTGTGCTTTCGCTGCTTTCTCCCGGAGAAGGCCTGTAGAAATCATCTTCTGAGATCCAGCTCTTTCTTTTCTGTTAAGAAAAAAAGTTAATTATCCAACGTTTTGGACACTGTTGCACCCCTCAAGCGCACAGTGACCCCTCCATGGGAGCTGCTCCGATGCAGACTGAATCCCAAGCAGTGATGCTGGCTGTCCCCACGCGGATGGCTCCCCTGCTCCCTCCGCTCAGAAAAAGCTCCATGGGACTGTGTCAGCAGCTGGCAAATACCGGGATTATATTCTCTCCCCCTAAAATCATCGAGGGGCTCAGAGGGAGAACATGTTCCCTGCAGTAACCACACACAAGATATTTGGTCCAGGAAATATTTCTGACAGAGGGTGAGAAACCAGCCCTGCCGTGGAAAGGTATGAGCTTGCCTGGAGCAGCAGCACCATCCTTGTTCCAGGAAGAATAGAGATGGGGCAGGTACAGAGAAGATGTCTAGGATGAAACAGAGGCCTACAGCTTACAAGCAGACACTACAGACACCAGGCCTGATCGGTACAGGCAAAAAGGAAGGCAGGGAAGGCAGAGGAAACCTTTGTCTCCATAGGTCAGGAGGGGATGAGACCCACAAGCGGAAGAAAGCTCATTAAGCTGGAAGAAAACATGGCTGTGACTTTGCCGGGAGTTTTTCTGGCTACAAGAATGGAGGGAGGTTCTAGAACAAGGTCCCTGAGCAAACACCAGGAGCAAAACACGACCCAGCTCAGTGCTCTGGCAAAAGGGAACAGCTTCCCTCGACTCAGCGCATCCCTTCTGGGGCTGCATCCCCCCAGGAACGACCTCTCGACTACCCTACCCTGCTTTCCAAGAGCCTTTTATTCTGAGCAACGAACTAAATGATAGCAGAAGAGCCATCACCACTCTGCAGCGAGGATCATGCTCCCAGCACACAGGCAGGCTTGGCTTATTCCTGGACCAGGAACGCAGGTTGCCCCGTGAGTCACACTAAAGCAGGGGGGAATTTCCTGTTGACACTGTATGTTATACATAGATTAGGTCAAACTGGCCCAGTGCCATGAGGAAGCAGTGGAAATGGGATAACTGGGAGGGAGCTGAAAGGAGCAGGGACCAAAAGAGAAATCATTTAGGGGGTTATGAAGTATATCCTAACCTCACTGGGATGGAAATGATGGGAAGCAGGATGGAAATGATGGGAACCAGGATGGAAATGATGGGAACCAGGATGGAAAAGTCAGTAACAAATTAGACAGAGGACGAGGCTGTTCAAAGAGTTTTCTAAAAGCAAAAGCAAGTAGATCAACTCCTCAGCGGCAGCAGGGGAAATCCACCAGTGTTGCCTAAGCACCAGGGAACGCCATCCTCCCCTGGGAACAGATGTGTTGTGTGAATATTTCTCCACTGGAAAACTGCAATTTGTTTCCCGTCCAGTCAATCCTTTTCCCTCCTCTTCCATGGACCATAAACAAAGAAAAGTCCCCATGAGAAGTTTGACTCTCGGGCTGTTTTATCAGCTTGCACACAGCCAATGGCCAGGTTTGTGCAAGAGCTCATCACTCTTCAGATATCACTAACAAAACCAAAACCTTCCTCTTGTGGCTGCTCTTGGCGAGGAAGGACTGGCAGGCCAGACAGGGTTTCAAAAGCTTTGGTGCCTCTTTTACCAGGGAATATCGACTCTGACCCAATTTCTCCCAGGGCAGCTGCACAGACACAACTCCACGGGGTCCAGGAAGACGCTCGTGGAGTAGGGAGCATCGCTTACACCCAACTTGCTGTTGGAAAACTGGAAGCAGCAGGGAAGATGAGAGTTTGGAGGAACTGCTGCCTACTCAGAGGCTGTCACTGGTTTTATTTTCCTTTTCCATTAGAAGTGCTGGTCAGGAAGCACAAAACCGAAAAGATTGATAGCAAGCGAGCTGTAACACCTACCGGACAACCCAGTAGTGGAGAAAGGAGGTATTCGGCTGTCGGGCTGCGGACAGCCTTGCTGCCACTGACTGTGCTGCTTCTGCCTGTTGCTCCTTCACTTGGACCACTGTGCTGCGTGGCTGAAACGACTCTGTGCTGCCAGCTTGTGGTGCTGCATCTCCATCCCCATCGCTGGTGGTCACCGTGTCGCCCATCCGAACGGAGTGTGGCCTGTTGGTGTTGGGAGGTTGTTGCTGGTGAGCTCCGCGGGATGGTGCTGGGGGGACGGGTGATGCAGCTGGAGGGCAGGCAGGCTGCTGTGGGGAGCAGCCCAGCACGCTGGGGACCAGCCCTCCCTCTGGGGCTTCCAGGCTTGGCTTGGCTTTGTTGAACTCTGACAACACCCTGGAAACAAAGAAGTGACCAGTTTGAACCTCACTACGTTAACCAGAACCTCTAAAAAACCCCCAGTGGATGCAAATTATAACCACCCAAAAGAAGGGCTCAGCAACATTGCTTGTCTCCTGCGGGCTGGCAGCACTGTACGGCTGCAAAAAACTCCCTGGCACCAGCCCTGCTACCAGAAAAACGTGTGGTTTGTGCCCTACAGAGCAACAGTCGACCCCGCTGCAGGTAAGGACCCTACCTGCAAGGGATGTATTTCCTAACTCCACCTGTTAACGGGGTTTAATTTCCTTCTGATGGACACCCTGTAAGGGAGGGAGAGCGCTGGGTGCTCCCCGCAGCCCCAGCCCCACATACAGCTCCCAGCCACGTACCTAGCCACGGACCGAGTGCCAAATCTCAAACATTTTCATAACCGTTAACGAGCAATTATTAGTGGATCTCAGCCAGATGAGACGCTGTTCCCATGCCCCTGCTTCACCACCAGCTAGGTTGAATTAAACCAGCCCAAGATTAAAATTCAAAACGACGTCTTTCCATCACGAGTTTAATCCAATCAAGGCAGGTTCTTCCAGGATCGTCTTAAGATGCAAAGTCCTCAAAGTAGGTAACGACGCTGTTACTGATGCAGAAGGACAGACTGCAGCTCTAAACCCCCTCCAAGGCCCTTATGGGGAAGAGGGTGCCTTCACCAACCAGCACGCCGAGGCCAAGCTCCTTCAGAGCCAGGTTTTAAAGGTGGCAGGGAAAATACTTACTGATTACTCAGAGCTTATATAACCCGCTGGAAATCTTTGTGCTGGGTGTTTGGCAGAAATAAACCATGAGGATGACAAACTAACAACCTCCCTCCTCTAAATTATCTGATGAAGCTGCAAATTACAACCCTTTTCTGTGACCAAAGCCATTTCTTTGCCCCTGCAGAAAGCCCCAGAGCATTCCCCAGTGTACACCAGGGAGATGTGACATTCCTGAAACAGGGCAGCCACATTTTTCTGACGTTTCTGCCCCAGTAAAGAGGACACACACTTCAGCAGCCAGGAGCTCATTTCCCGTGGCAGCAGGGTCCCAGCAAGCCACGCTGAGCATTTCTTTTTACCTTTCAGGCTCTTTCCAGGAGGAAAGCTTGTTAAAGAAAAACAGGGGGGAAAGCCTAACTGGCTACAGAGACAAAATAAATGAGAGCCCAGGAGAGGGTTAAAAATCCCTTTGAAGAGGAGATTTGGGAAAAGACTCACTCTTGCAGCGACCTGTCCAGGTCCTCGGCAGTGGCCGTCCCCAGGTCGGAGTCGCAGGAGAGCGGCTCCTCGCTCCGCTCGGGACTGCGGGCACAGTGAGCCGGGAGGATGCTGTCAGAGCCCAGGCTGGAGGAGAGCTGGGATGAGCTCGTGGTGTTAAGGCTCAACGAGGACGACGTGAGCTTGATTTTGCTGCTGGCTTTGCTGATGGGTAGGACAGAGGGTTGAATCTCGATCTCATCTGACCCTGATGATTGGGAGATCGAACCCAGCGATGCTTTTCTGTGGGGTTCAGATGTTGAGGATGTGAGGGGCTCCAGCAGCTCCGAAACAGGACACAGACCCGACAGGGACAGAGGGGTGATAGTCCACTCATTCAAAACCGCTGATTTATAGGAGAGCTCGAAGGTTAAGGACGTTAAGCCCTGCAAGTAGCTAAGGAGAAACTCACACTCTTCGGCATCTAAGAGCAGAGCGGTCGCCTGGTAGTATTCGGGCAGCCGGGACCTCTCCCGCAGCAGCAGCTTCAAGTAACACTCCACGAGGCCATCATTCAAAGCCAGCCTCAGCCAGGCTCGGCAGCGGCCAACGTCCGTATTGATGAAGATGAGTTGTTCCAGCTCTGAAACAATATTTCTGAGGAAAGGAGAAAAATAACAGAATAGGATGTTAGCAGCTCCATTTTCAGTCCATCACAGGGCACAGGAGGGGCAGATCCTCCATCAGGAACTGCCCAACCTGCTCTGCTGAGGGGATCAGGAATTGGGTTGAAAAATGCTGTGGAAGATCTTTCCTCCATGGAAAACGTGGTTTCCCAGGGAGAAAAAAGAGCTCCTGAACTCCTCAAAGCTAAATGTACTGGTAGCAACCACAGGCATCCCTGGGGTGCCTCTGGGTGCTCCTCCTCTCCCTGGCTGGAGGCATCTCCCACGCATCGCTGGACCTCAACCAAGGATGCAGAGGGGGAAACTCCCTCTGCCCCTGCACGTTAGCAGGGCTTGCTCTGGCTGGAAACTCCTTGGTGACAATCGCGTGTCTAAATCCTAGCTTCAAATTTAAAATCAGTCAAAACACAGTGAAAACTGCTGCGGCAGCCCAAAAAAAAGAGCGGGTCAGGTTGAGCTCCTCAAGAAATCTCAGCCTCCTGACTTCCACTGTTCTCCCCTAAAATCCAACAGCGACACCACGCTCCCTAATCCTCCCTGGCCCCAGCTCACATTGGCACTGCAGACGCTACAAAAAACAAAGCAAAAGTTTCGTAAGATTTTTTTTTTTTTATCTGTCTCTCAAGAAAGAAGAAACAAACCTTCAAAGGGCACAAAAATATCCCCCGTAGCATGTGAAAGAGTTATTTTCATCCACTCTTTCATAATTTAAGAGTCAGTGATGGAGTTGGATGAGGCTTTCAAAACTATTTGTGTGTGGGCTGTTATTTAGTGTGGGAGGACTGCTTAGGGAGTGGCTCAGAAAAACCCCAGCAAATAATGAAAGTTACCCAGGCAAGACCTCCTCAGAGGTTGTTTGGGATGTGGGGAAATGGAGGCCAACCATCCCCAGCAGATCCAGGTCAGAAGCGAGACCAGATCCCCTGTACTGTGCATCCCATAACCTGCCGCTGCCGTACGCCAGTGTGGTTGCTGTGGTCCCACTGGAGACACGGAGTCCCCATATAGAGCCTGGCACCCAAAAATAAGGAAGAAAGGAGCGTGCCCTAAGCTGGGAGCAGTGTTTTGTTCCTGAACTGTTTGGAGCACGCCTAAATGGTGCTTTACCCCTTGCGCACGCTGAGAGGGGCTGTGCTGACAGCACCGGGTGCCCAGCCCTGCATTGCCTGGCATCGCGGGGGCTTTGCTCTCCTACTTGCATCTCCCAGAGGTCCCAGGCAGCCCCAGCCCCCCCGAGACACCCTTTGAGAGCATTTCTCCTTCTGACCGAAAGGACTGAGCACACAGGACGGGGTACAGATGTATCTTTCCATCGAGCCACCCTCCTGTTCACCATCCCCTGAATTTTGTGCCTTTCGTACCAAAGAGAGGGGACAAACCTGAGCATGCAAACACCTTTCAGCAGAGACGGGCACTCACCGATGGGTGATGCTCTTCAGCAGACCCCAGAAGACCGGCTGGGGAAGCGGTCCCCGACCCCCTGTTTTCTTCCCTTTCCCCCCGCTCTCTGCCTTTATGTGCTTCTCCTTCAGCCCGTGCACGAAGACAGCTTCCAGGGTGCTGCAGAGGGTGTTTGCGTTCCCATCATCGCTGGTAACAACGGCATCCGAGGTCACGTACTGCTTCTGCAGCGCCTTGATGGCGTTCACCAGTTGCTTCTTGATCAGCTGCAAGACAGGAGGTACCGGCTTGCGTTATTTAAAAAAAAAGGAATTAGGAAAGATTTGGTGAAAAAAGGCTCAAAAACTGCAAGGCTCATCCAGAGTGAAGCACCATGTGACTCCTGCTTCACCCACGTGCTTTGTGGTGGCTGTTAGGGAGCACTACAGCTGAACCGGTCAAGCTGGGGGCTTATGCTCCTGGCATCACTGTTCATCTGGCTTTTTTTTTTTTAAATTAGTAACTTATGCAATTTTATCTGGCATTTCGGGGCCCACTAGGTTGCTGAGGTTGCCTTTAGAGCGTGTGGTGCTTCCTCTGCAGGCACCAAATTACTTAAGAGGATGGGGCGGGGGGGGGGAAAAAAGAAATCAGTTCTTCCCAGGCACTTGCCTCAGGGAAACAGGGATTAAATAAACACGGGTGATAAACGAGGAACTCCAAGGAGGGAACCGGTAATAAGGGCTGCGATACCACTTAACTCATGCAGATCAGCCCCAGCAGCATGTGACACGCTAACGAGTCCTGCCAGCAGAAATCAAAGCCATCGATCTCGCACTCAGCAGCTCGCCTGTGTTGATTGACCCATAGGCACTGCTGGGGATGGGCCCGCCCCAAAAAGATGCTTTTGGAAGGACGGCTGGGGTTTAGCTGCTGCCTTCAGAGAGCTGCGGTGGGCTCTGACGTGGGAACATGGGAATTTTACCTTCCAGCAGCTTTGCTTCCCTCTTTCTCACACCAGTGCAAAAAAAAAAAGCAAGTTCAGTGAATTTAACAATTTTACACTGGTGGAGCAGCTGAACCCAGATGTCTCAATCAACCGTATTTAAAATGAAAGTTGCACTTCCCAGCAGGCATTTGGCAAACACGGCAAATCCAGCTGGGACCCCATCAAACAATTCATGTTTCGGCATCAGTTGCGCAGCGTTCAAGGCAAACGCTGAACGGCACCGGCCGCTGCGACTGGGGCAGGGCAGATTTTGACTTGCGCCTGGGTTGGCAGCACAAACCCGTATTAAATTTCTAACCCAGGATATTTTTCTCAGTATCTAAATAAGATTTCCAGCAGCTGTAGTTCAAGGACAGCGGCCAGGGGAACAGGCACGTTCTCCCTGCCCCTATCAAGGGACGCATTTTGAAGCAGGAGCTTCTGCTAGCACCAGCAACCCACCTGCGAGCAGCGACCATGGGCTAACAGGATTAAAGAGTACAAATGATTTTATCTTGTCATGCATGAATTAATTCTGCCGTGGGGTGAATTAAACACCCAGTTTTAACCGCCGGGTTTGAACTTTGCTCATTAAACGTGTTTAGACTCCCAAAGCTGGGTAAAGGAACCCTGAATATACAGAGCAGCGATGCTCTGTCACCCAGGTCTCAGGGCTGAGCACCTTCCCCTGCCCCACGCTGGGTCTCACCATGAGGGGGAAAGACCCAGGTAGAGCCTGGTGTGATTTAACTCACGGCCACCCTGTTTGCTTTAGCTGCCCCCCACCAGCCAAACCATCAAGGATCCTCTCTGCCAGAAAGCACGAGCCACCCTTCTCCCGTATAATCCATCCCAATCCCAGCTGGCAGCACCACCAAGTCCTACCACGACCCCGCTGGTCACTGGAATTGGACTGGGGAGTAACTGGAGCTATCTGGGGTGGTTCAGGGCATCTCGCTCACCTGTATGGCTTCCTTGGGGTCATCGGCGTGGCTCGAATGCATCTCAGCTGCTGCCGCTCCCCGTGCCGGGTGCTGCCTTCACATGTCACCTTTGGGACAAGGAGGAGGAGCACATCTGAGCACCCATTTGGTTTACATCTCACTCACCTGCCACGCGAAGCGCACCCGGCGTCACGCAGGAGGCACAGATCAGGCACTGAGGCATTTTGCAAGTGCTCACAGCCAGACTGCTGCTGGGTTCAAGTTGGGATGGACCCATGGCCACATCAAAACACACTGTGCTTCCCAGGGACCAGGAGTTTCAGGCAAAACAGGGTATGGCCAAGAGACCAAGAGGGAGTAATTAACCCTTGCAAGAGAGAGTAATTAATCCTTGCAAGAGGGAGTAATTAACCCCTGCACACTGCCTGCAGGCAGCCCTAAACCTGGGTGAGACGCCGGGCTGGTCAAGCCACCAACGACGCACGCTGGGACTGCGCCCCTTCTGTTTCTACATCACCTGCAATGCCCAGGCACCAGCAAGGGCATCAAAATACACACATTTAGCAAGCGAGCCTGAATGCCAGCACCCAAAACCCATGTGAAGAGCGTTAAGGTGGCCCAGCAGACCCTGGGCAGAGGTGACAGCAGCTCATCTCTCTGGTACTGGCTAGAGGAGTGATGCTGCTGTTGAACCCAACCAGGATGGACCCTCTTGGAGGTGCCTGGGTGCTCACCCCAAGGGCACAGAGCTGCCTGGGAAGGAAGGATGCAGGTTCTCATTCTCCATCAGGTTTCCAGTTGCTCCGTTCAGAGGCAGATGAACCCTGGGAGCGTGGATGTCAGGGCTGCTCTGCTGCAGCTGGTTTTGGTGGGAGAAAAAAAATCAGTGTCTTCCGCTATGGGAAGCCCTGGCGAACGAGAGCCTCGCAGGCAGCGGCAGCCTCGCTGGGGTCATCCACAACTGCAGGGTGCCTGCAGACAACAAGGGACCTTTGACTTCTGACTTCTGGCCTCCTGCCCTGTTCTTCAGAGCCGTCTGCCGAAACCAAGCTGTGCCTGGAGGCTCTGTGAGCACAGAGCGCGGCTGTCAGCGAGATGCCTGCCACATGGCTGCATCCCCAGCTCAAGCACAACGTGTCCTGGTGCTGACAAGGGTCTGAGAGATGCTCCAGTACCAGCTACCCCTGTAAAGCTTTGTAAGGATGTGAGAGGTTGGAGAAGAAATTTATTCCCTTGAGTTGGAAGACTTGCCATCCCAGTGGAGAAGGACAAGAGCCCAGCAGTCGACAGCAGGGTTTGAGTATGCCCATGGCAGACAACGGGCTTGGTGTGGCATCCATACTTCAGATTTTGGTTCCAAGCCAAGACAAAAACCCCACAGCTTTCCCCCAAGCAGAGCTGATGGCCTCAGCCTGCCCCTCTCCCTGCACTGTGAGCCATCAGATGAGGGTCAAAGCATGGTTTGCAGACCAGCACCTACATGGCCACGGCCGGTCCTGAAGGCAGCGGTGGCCCAAACCCAGAGCAGCCCATATCTGGAGCATCCCAAACCTGGAGCATTCCAAATCCAGAGCATCCCAGACCTGGAGCCGCCCAAATCCAGAGCATCCCAGACCTGGAGCCGCCCAAATCCAGAGCACCCCAGACCCGGAGCCGCCCAAATCCAGAGCACCCCAGACCCGGAGCTGCCCATGCACATACCACACCAGCCAGTCCTGCTCGGAGCAGCAGGTTGAGAGCTCTTTGGGTACAAACCCTGGATCAAGCCTCAGTATTTCCAGGGTTCAGACAATTTCATAGAAAAGGAAACTGTTTTCGCCATGACTTGTCATAAGATTTCCTCTCTTGGGGTTGCAACACAGAAATGGGGGAGCGCAGTGATTACAGGAACCTTAGCCTTGGCTCAGGCTCAGGGCGCTGCTGGGGGATTTAGGAGGAAGTGAGGGGACATCTAAGTGACAGCAGCGGTCAACAAGGATCACAGAGAGCTGCCCCCATCTCTGCCCTCCGCATGGGAGGTTCAGGCAGCATCAGGCTCCTTGGGGCCAGGCAGCCTCTGCCCCTTTCCCCGCCACCTCCTGCAAACACGCAACGCATCCCACCCGAGACAAATTCAGGGTGCAAGAGCTGGGGGCAGAGACCTGAGGGTGGGAGAAGCAAGCCAGGGGCACAGGGTGGCATTTCTCACACCCAGAGAGGCAGCGTGGGTGTTTCAGCTCCAGGACTGCACCTGCTGTCTGTGCTCTCGGTGTTGGTCACCTTGGTGTCCCCAGCCGGTCATGGAGAAGGGAGTTTTTGCAAAGACCTCATCTAGATTTTACTAAGTCAGTGGTATTCCCCCAAAACACGCACTCCTTTGCCAGCGTCACCTCTCCCAGCGTCTGCAGGAGGTGGAGACGCTGAGGGGGACGCCCATCACCTTCACCATGGGACTCTCCACTCCCACCATGACCAGTCCAACCAGTTTGTTCCAGCGCCGTGAATCCACACGGCACCACTTCTGTTGGGACAGCATTTTCCTGAATAACAAGTGCAGTGAACCAGCTCTGAGGTGGATTTCACCTAACGCAAGTCTTTGGGGAAACACGGGGAAATGGGACTGGCAGCCCTGGCGCCGGTCTCACCAGCAAGCAAAGGAACCGGAGTGCAGTGAAGCACATCCAGGCAGATCCTGGAAAGCCACGGCTGTTCCTTGTGATCTTGGAAGGATAAGAGATGGGACAGATGTGCAAACACAAGAGACAAGCACATCTACAGCAGAAAAAAAACCCACATCTTTTCCCAGCAGTCACCACACCGGAGGCTACGCAGGCAGAACACAACAGCTCGAGTAAAACAAAGAAAATAAAACAAGTGAGAAATAAAAACAGCCAGCAAGCTGGCGTGGTTAAACCTACCGAGGAAGGGAGCCGCCAGCGTGAGAGCAGAGCTGTTTATTTACCAAACTGTTGCAAGCCAGCCAAATTCTTTGGGAACGGCTTGTTTGAATCAAGCCTTGTGCCAGGAGAGGCAGAGACCCTGTCCCAGAGCTCAGCTTTTTGGTCTCCCAACAAGTGACGCTCTCTGAGTTATAAATAAACAGCAGGTCACCGCTCACGCTTTGCGAACGGAAAACAACAGCCCACAACGACGGCGTGAACCAGTGACTCAAGGCCTGGACGCGGAGCCAGTCATTTTCCAAGCACGAGTGCTGCACCAGTCACCCTCCACCCTGGGGAAACGAGGGCTTTGATGGGACCGTGGGTCCAAGGGCTGCTGTTGGGACAGCCCTCTCCTCCTAAACGGCTTCTGCCTTCCACCCAGAGCCCGTGCACACCCCGCCATGCTTAAAATACAAGCCGATCCCAAGCAGAAGCAGCTTAGGAGCAGGAAAGTCAGCTGGCACAGCCAGGGGCGTGGTTTGTTGCAGGATAAAACCCCTTGGAAATCATTCGGCAAGGGTTAGGGCAGGGTTAGACCCCAGCCCCAGCTTGCGGCAGCAGCAGGACCCTCATGGTCCAACTTCAGCTCCTTCTCTGCGCCCAGCCCGGCGCTATTCAGCACCATTGCGATTCCCACTGGCATCGCGTAAGGGACAGGGGCCAACACGCCACCCTCTTCCCCATGGAAATGTCCTCCTTGCAGTTGACCAACCTGACGGGGTCGAAGAAGAGTTGCCACTGACGAACCCCTCCAACTTCTGTCCCCGCGGCACCGAGCAGGATGCCCAGGAGGCAAAGCAGCTGCTGAGCTCCCAGCACCGCCCTCGATGGCAAGACTGTGTTTCTCAGACACTCAAAGGGCAGAATTTCCTTTTAGCCTGTTGTCTGCTCCTGAACCAGGCTACAATTTGCCAGAGCCACAAGTAAAACTGGGGTTGACTTTCGCCAGCATCGCAGCTGACAGAGCCCCCACGCAAGGGCGAAGCAGATTGTGAAATCCCCAGCGGGTTGTGGGAAGCCGTCCCCGTATTTACGCTCCCAATTTTTGTGTCGGTTTGGATTCCCAGCGCTAGAGTTTCCCGGTTGATTTGGTGGCCATCTGGCAGGGCGAGCAGCTCGCATCCCTCGGCGGGGGGGAACCGGGGGTGGCTGGAAGTAATGCAACAAGAAACGGGGTCTTGAAATTCTGCATTTTCTGCTGGACACAGGAACTACCCAGAGCTCGTTGGCAACCACACGTTTGAAGTGAGAAAACGTCATTGGTAGAGAACGTAACGCGTAATATAACAGAGAAAACTGCAAAGATCTGGCACCCGCCGGGACCCCCGCAGCGGCACGGCTGCTCCGGCCTCTCCATCCCCCGTTATTCGGGGGCCCAGGGGGGCGAGGCAGGCCGAGGGTTTGGGGTGTCAGCGCCGGAGGGAGCAGGGCGAGGGGCAGACAGCAGCACACCCCCCCCCCCCAGGGGACCCCAGGAAAGCAGCACCCAGGGCGCGGGTGCGTGGCCGCGGGGGCACACGGGGAGGCTCGGCCTGGGGGGCCCGGCCCGGCCCAGCGTGGGGGCGGCGGTGCCGGGGGGGGGGGCTCGGGTGGGTGGGGGTGGATCGGGGCCCTGCCTGGGGAGGGTTCGGCAGCCACGGGGCGGGGTGTGTGTGGGGGGCGGTGTGCGCACACCCAGGGACCCCCCCGCCCTGCGCCCGCCCCCCCGCTCACCGGCTCCGCGCCTCCGGCCCGGGCACCCGGAAGTGCCGGCCTCGCGCGCGCCCCGCCCCTTCTGACGCCAGCGCGCAGAGGGGCGTGGTATCACGGACCACGCCTATCCGGGCAGGGGGCGGGGCTTCAGGGGCGCGGCCGCAGGGGCGCGCGGGCTCGCGCTTGTGTGCGCGCAGGGGCACGTGCAGGCGCGCACGCACTGGCACACGCACGCTCGCGCGGTCTTGCACAGCAGGCAGGCGGGCACGCAGGCGCACACACACACACGTACACACATGTACACCCATGCACACCCACACGCATGCACACGCTCACACGCACATGTATGCCCACATGTGCACACATGCCCACACACACCCACATGCATGTGCATGCATGCCCACATGCACACCCATGCATGCACACACACCAGCGCGCACACACACACACATGCCCAGCTGCACACACAAGCGGGCACGCACACGCACGTGCAGACAGATGCAGAGGCAGGCACACCCCTACACACACCCCCCCGGGTGCTACACATGTACACGCACATGTGTGCACGCCCACACCCTCTGCAGGGGTCGGCGCCCCCCCCCTCCTGGCAGTCGCCCACCCCCGCCCTCTGCTTGTGGCCCTCCTGCTGCCACAACACGTGTGTGTGTGCGTGCGCACAGGCCTGGACACACGTGTGCGCTTCCACCTGCTCACAGGATGCTCTGGGTGAAAAACCAGCAAGTTTTAATGGCCGTTCCGGAAGCCTTTCCCTGCCGCTCAGTGAAGGCGATGACTTTTTACCATCTCCAGGGTGCGCAGCAGCACCCAGCGCCCTGGGCCGCCCCTCGCAGCCCCGGGCCCTTCCCGGGGGGCACCCGCTGGGCCAGCCTGGCCTGCTGCTGCCAGAGCCCTACGAGGGCTCCCTGTCCCTCGCGGCCCTCCTGTTCCCATCCTGTGAGGATGAGCTTTGGGGCTTCCCGAGCGCAGGGCTGCCCATAGCGTCCTCCTTCGCAGAAAGGGATGACTGCTCCGGCTCTCGGGGTGCAGTGGAGCTGTGAGGCAGAGGCATCGGCTCCCTGGGTAACGGCGTTTCCCCACCGTCGCTGCTCTTCTGGGGTGCTGTGGGCATCCAGCTGAAATAACAGCCAGGAAATAATGGCAAGGAAATAACAGCCAAAGAAATAACAGCCAGGAAATAACAGCCAAAGAAATAACAGCCAGGAAATAACAGGCAAGGAAATAACAGGCAAGGAAATAACAGCAAGGAAATAACAGCAAGGAAATAAGGCAAGGAAAAATGCAAGGGAATAACAGTGAAGAAATAACAGCAAGGAAATAAGGGCAAGGAAGTAACAGGCAAGGAAGTAACAGGCAAGGAAATAACAGGCAAGGGAATAACAGGCAAGGAAATGACAACCAGGAAATAACAGCCAAGGAAAGCCTCAGCAGTTCCTACATCAGAGCAAGAGCTGAAAAATAAGCGCGGGCATTGTCGCCGTCCCACTTACTTTAGCTCAGACCTGTTGAAAATCTCCTCCTCCTCCGAGGTCTCTTCATCATACAGTTCAGCCATGGATTCTTTAAGCCGGGAATCGAGGGGTTGGTACAGGTCTCTCAGCCACTGCGGTTTGGTTTTGCTCAGATCCGATAAGCGCGAGTCCTGGAAGGCACCAGGGAAGGGAAGGTTTTGGAGAGGGTGAGAAACGTCCGACAGTGCAGGTAGTGGGCAGAGGGGCAGACCTGGCACGGGCTCCCGGCCCTTACCTGCTCTCTAACGTCGTACTTGCTCTTGCTCCATCCCCGTGGCAGGAGTTTTTGAAAGAACCTGAATTAAAAAAAGGTAAAAGAAGGCTAAAAAGTGGAGGCAGTCATTGGCAAGAAGGCTGCCTGCACCCTGCCCAGCCGGGGAAGCAGCTACTGTAGGATTCAGGCAAGTGGTGTTTTACAGCGCTGCAGAGCATCTGGATTTAGCAGGTTAAAGGGGGAGAAAAAAGGCTTTTCTGCATCATCACCCTAGAATTAGCCTTCCCCTGTTCACAAGCAGGGAGGCTTGGCCAGGGAGGGCTGCAGCGGATGCAGCAGCTAGCTAGCATGCTAGCACCCTGCCAGGGCAGAAGCCTCTACCTGCTCAGGCTGACATTTCAGCTGAACCTAAGGAGGGTGAGGAGCCCCAGGAGGAAGGGATGGTGCTGGCCGAGGTGGCTGGGAATGAGTCCTGTATGTGAAAGGCATCTGGAGAGGACAGGAGCAAGCTCTTCACCCGCCTCTCTGGGGAGCGGGGCAGGGGGAAGATAGGGCAGAGCTGTCACTGGAGGAGAGTTTTGCTGGGAACCAGAGCAGGGAGGTATTTCCTTGTGGTTGGGTGGCATGGTCGCAGGGACATGGGACCACAGGGGAGCCCAGGGCCAGCACAACCACCACATCCAGGGTGCAGCATCACCAGCATGGAAAAAGGCTGGCTGGGTGAGACGTGAGCTTATGGCCATGCTGATCACTCATGTTTTGGGGGCCCTTTTATGGGTCTCGTAAAAAAGCTCTGTTTTGTAAGCATAGACTGGTGAGTCTTGGGCAGAGTTAAAGAGGGTTTGTGGCACAGCAGTGGCATGGTGCAGGGAGTAATTACCAGCTCAGGCGTGATTTGCTGGTGCTTTGGGGTTGGGAACCGGCTGGAGGTTTTTGGGACCAAACCTGGTGAAAGAGAGAGGGAGAGAGAGGCTTTAACATCAGAATTTTCTCATCATACTGTGCAAAACAAGGGAGGCCAAAAGGTTCTTCCTCCACCCGAGCCCGTTATGTACATGTGCATGTCTGTGCCAGCAGCCACGTTTTTTAGAAAGAGCCCATCCTTCCTTCTCAGCTCCCTGCTTTTCCCTGCCTCCGGAATGACCTGAACTCCCAGAGCTCTCCTAATCTCAGTAATGTTTATGTCTGCCTTTCTTATCCGCACCGTGTTTTGCAGGGTACTCCCCTCCTGTCTGGGTACTCCCCAGTCTGAAACATGTAGGTAGGCTTTTAAAGAAACAAAAGCTTTTTTTTTTTTTTTTTTTTTCAGAGAAGGGCCCCAGAGGGAGGCTGAAACTCCGTGGGCACGCTGGGTCCTCTCCCTGCCTGTCTCTGGCACTGCCCTGAGCCACATGGAGCTGTGGCGCCTTGCAGAAGGGCTTGATTTTGGCAAGAGGGAAGGGTAGCAGGGGAATCGCTGCATGACTGAAAGCAATCGGTGCTGGCAGGAGAGCAGGACAGGGTCAGGAGAAGCGCCTGGGAGGTGACTCTGTGGGGCTAGGTATTGCAGGATAAAACTCGGGGAAGGGCTGAGGGGAGAGGCTGTGATGAGAGGGAGCCCCCTTCAAGGCAGCTGTTAGGAAAGCTGGAAAGCAGAGCTGCGGACAGGTGGTGACAGATGCCAGGACAAGCTCCCCCCCCAGCAAGCTTGAACCCGTGCTGCTGTATGGTGTGTGTGCTGCGACACGCTCCAAGGTTGGAAAAAACATCTCCTGTGCTACCCAGCGTGTCCACGGGCACCTGCAGCAGAACCCTGGGGCTCATACACTCACTGAGTGGGGAGGCACCGCCCTGCCCCTGTTCGCTCCAGCGACAAGGCTTGACTGACAGCTGTCTGTCAAACGAGTTATTGGCTTACCTCGACAAGACAAATCACTGTCAGATTAATCATGATGATGAGAGAGACTGATATCGCTAACAGGAGCCTGTCGCTGGAGGTGTACTCTGTTTTCCACTGGGAGAAAAGGAGAGAAAATCAGGAGGGGAGAGAGAGATGCTCCTTCCATTCCCCGTAGTCCCGAAGGACACATCCAGCAATATCCAGCATCTCTCCTACCTTCCCTGTAGATTTCCTGCCTGCCTCCCTGGCCATGCCATTGGAAACATTCCCTTCTAGGAGACACTGGCCTGTGAGAACAGAGGCTTCCTGGTCATCTCGCCTCTCGCTGAGCAGCTTTATGAGCAGCCCCGTCTTTGAGACCATCTTTGCACAGGCCAGCTGGAGCTCGGGCAGGCTGCAGTCCATCCTCAGAGCTTGCGCCACGTGGGCAATGAACACCCGCAGGGCTTCATCTGGGATGAGCAAGCGTAGGTGATGATTGACCTTGGTTTCAAAGAGGTCTCCTTGAACCCGGCTGTCAGAGCTACCTGGTTTGTTGAGGAAACTGGATCCTTCCTTTCGTGGCTTCCAGTGTGTTTCTGCGGTTTGAGAGATGGCTGGTAAATGCCCACCTAAAGAGGAGCCCTCTTCTTCAGCCATGTCCTCTAGCATGCTGCCTGCAGTGGAGGGCTTGTTGTTAACCAACAGGTTATAGAAAAAATGCTGGTTTGGGTTTAGTCTCTGCTCTCCTTTACTTTCTGTTGGTGTGGGCTTTTCCTCTGGATTCACATTGCCAAACGTCCTGTAGAAAAGCAGATTACTTTTATTCAGATAGGGGCTGTCCCCCTGCTTGTGCTTTTTATAAGTCCAGACATAGTGCTGCCTTGGAGGTGGTGCTTCCTCTGCATCTTCTACATTCTCCACATCCTCCATCCCAGGAGTTTTTTTGGTCTGTTCCACAGTATCAGAATAATTGTGAATCTTAAAAGACCCAGACAAATGAGGGGCCTCTGTTGGGGAGCGCGAAAGGGAATGTTTTGAAGGAGGTATGGATATTTTGTGATGTCTGAAGACGGAGATTTTGCCAGTGGGGTTTAACCTGCCAGCTGCTTCCCAGGGGTTTAATGCTGCCTGGTTCCAACCTACGTCACGCTGCTTTTGCACCCAGCCTGTGGTTGTCTCTCCCTCCATTGCTGGGATCTTGTACACCTCATCCTTCTGTATGGCAGGCGCTGGCAGGGGTGAGATGGCATTTTTCACAGTCACGATGCTTTTAGCCTCGTGCAGCTTATTCTTGAGCTTGGCCACTAACGCCTTTGCTAGAACATAGAGTTTCCTTATATCAGTTTCACTGGTCCCGTCCATGTACCGAATGCTCAGCTCCTTAATGGTTTTGCCTTCCTGCCTGGATAGGTGCTGAGGGGAATATGAGTTTGTTCTGGAAATGTAATCATTCGGGTTACTGAGGTCACCACCGGTGCTGGTCAGGCTCAGGACAACTGCAAGCGTTACAGTTTCATGGTCTCTGAGCGAAGGCTTCTTGGGCTTGAGGTTCAACACCGTGCTGGCGTTCAGTTTTCTGGATTGTACCAGTTCCATTATTTCTCCTTGTCTATCTGCCAGAGGATCTGTGTGAGCTGTAAAACACCAAGAGAGCAGATCAGTGACTTGGTGTCATGAGAAGCTTTCTGCCAAAATACAGGGTCAAAGGTTTACCCCAAGCAGCAGGTGCTTGTCTTGAAGACAAGGGAGTGTGTGAACTGAATGGTGGATGTGTTACAGATGGGAAAAGTCTTGTTAAATCAATCAGATTATCTCATCGGGGCAGAACAGATAGATGTTTCTTTTCTGGTGTCTCCCAGGGCTCTGTTTGGATCGGTGGGAAACATCCCGGGGGAATGGGTTTGCTGTCAGAGAGTTTCCCACAGCTCGATACGAGCCAGTGTCTAGTTGCTAAAATCACCATAAAGCTTTTAAACTGGGAGTGAGCCTGGAAAGCAGAATACCCAAAGACACAGTGTTTGTCCCTGATCCGTTATCCCAAGTAGCCCTTCTCCCTGTGGTCAGGAAAACCTGGGATATTTCACATTAAAATGCCTCTGGGTTGTTATCTGCAACAATCACAGAATCCTTTAGGTTGGAAAAGCCCTTTAAGATCACCAAGCCCAACCGTTCCCCTAACCCTGCCATCCCACCACTAAACCCTGGCCCTAAGCACCTCGTCTGCCCAGCTTTTAAATCCCCCCAGGGATGGGGACTCGACCCCTTCCCTGGGCAGCCCCTTCCAGTGCCTGACAGCCCTTTCAGGGAAGGAATTTTTCCTGATGTCCAATCTAAACCTGCCCTGGTGAAACTTGAGGCCATTTCCCCGATAAGCCCCATGATTTCTCCAATTTCCACATGAGCCCCCGATAACAGAGAGCTCTTTCTCTGCTGATGGACGTAGCTCCCATCACCCAGGCCTAGAAGAAGTGGAAAATGTGGGGATTTGACCCCGAGCCATGCAAACAGTCCAGGAGAGCTCCTGCCCTGGCATGCAAAGGGCACATGCTGAGTCTGCAGAGCTAGGATAAGTCTTCAAGAGTCCTACACCAAGGCTGCAAACACAACTTTATCTCTAATCCTGCTTTGCAGACAGCTTAGTGGCAGAGGCAGGGTGACATGGTCAAGAATATTTACAGATTACCAAGGTATTTAGGCCTTTTTTTTCCTGCTAAAATGATAGGAAAATGGACACACAAATACCTTTGAAGTATTTAGCCCTAAATGGCTTAGCAGCCTGTTTTCTGTAGAGCTGTGATGAGTTTAGGCTCACTTGTCCACATCCAGTTTGAAAATGAGTTACTTTGGGACCTTGGAAACTTTACTGTATCTATTTGCAGAAGTCCAGCTTGTCTCTGCTTTGAATCGGATGATATTTACCCTGTGCAAAGATTGAGCAGGACAGCGCATTGCCCACGCTGCACAGGCTAACGAGAGAATAACGATGCTTGGTGTTCACCTAATGCCCTGCAAAGGAGATCGGGGTTACTGTCCTACACGTGGGGAGCAGGGTGGCAGAGGGAACAGGCCATTTTCCAAGGTCACCCAGGCAAGTTTTGGAGCCTGTATATCCCAGACCCCCTCCAACACTCTGTGCATTACAGGAGGTTCCTGCAAAGCCTGCCTAGGGGCATCTATGCTTGATTATGGGTCTTGGGGTCTCCAGTGTGGGTGGCAGGTTTGAGGTGCAGCTCAGCACATGCCACCTTGCTAGAGCAATGCAAACATTGCCAGACCCTTTGGCTGTGTCTGTGCTGTGTCTGGGACCCCTGAGCTGTAACTAGCCAGGGTATGGTGGCACTGGAAAGGCTCAGGAGGTTGTCAGGGGAAATCTGGGGGGGCTTATGAGCAGATGGTGCCTTCCAGCACTCTGGAATGGCACTGGGCACGCATGATTTCCTTGGCTAGATGTGCTGTGTGGATTGGAAGCTCATGTGTTTGTTTAGCCCAGTGAGCTATTTCTTCTCAAGATAGTATTTGACACAGAAGATATGTGTAATCACTAGTAACTTTTCAACCCTTGTTTTTTTCCACGTCATGTGCTCAAGGGGAAACTTTTTGTGCCCTGTGGCTCAGGGAGCAGTGTCAGAGGCCTCACAGGTCTCACCTGAGCTGTCTGCACTGGCCTTTGGGCTGATTTAAAGGCCTCGCATGGATGAAGCTCCTCTAGCTGTGCTCAGCGAGCAGCGTGGAGCCTGCCTAGGTTTAGCATCCCTGGGACTGGCCAGGGGCCACTGGGCTGGGCTGATGCCATCGAGGTGGCCAACGCTGCCTGGCAACCCACACAAAATGGGGCTATGCTCCAGCATCTCCTAAAGCTAGAGGAAACCGGGCAGATTTGAGGAAATCTCCATTGTGGGGAAGCCTACCGCACTGGGGAGCGCTGGTGGTGCACAGGTTCTCACAGTGGAACTTGATGGTCCTGCAGGGGGTTTCGGTGGGGCGTTTCTCCCGGCAGAGGCAGCAGGCCATCCCGCTGGGCAGTTTGCTAAAGTAAAGAGGTTACTGGAGAAAACCCCAGCATCTCAATCCATTTCTCAGAGTCCAGCTCAGGTAACACACAGACTTTTCTTGGATTTCTTCTACAGCTCTGGAAAACTTCCCACCCCCCAATTCCAATGGACAAATACATTCTCCAAATTTCTATTAGTTTCAGATAGAAGATAGGCCTCTCTGGTGGCACCAAAATCTTGATTTTACCTTTGAAAATGGAACCAATCCCAAAATGCAGTTTGAAACAGAAATGCACCCCACCTTGATTTAAAACTTTCCGTTGAAAAAACTGGAAAATGTCATCTAAAAGGTGAAATTCTATTTCTCAGTGGGTGAGTTTGGGAGGTTCTCAAAAGTAAATAGCAAACCTTAGGCTTACTGGGGTTATTCTGATACAGTGGTGAGCTGGTTTCTTTCCCAAGCAGAACCCCTGTTTCATCAATTACGATCGGCTGGTGGCTGGGACCGAGTCCCTGCATACTCACAGTGTTTCCAAGCAGACTGTTGTCAGGAGGAGTGTGAGCAATGTCTGCTGAGTCACTTGTGTTGCACCCAGGTCTCTGAAAGGATTTGAAAAACCACAGTAAATTTTCAGGCAGCATTACCAGAACTCTGTTCTGAGAACAATCCCAGGTCCCTGGTGATTGTGGTGGTGTTTGCAGAGGGATTCACTTCTGCCTAATCAAACAGAAATTATTCAAAACCCTGTCATCTTTTTGCTTTGACCCAATCTGAACCATGTGAATGGAACTGGAAGGGGCTGCCTAGGGAAGGGGTCGAGTCCCCATCCCTGGGGGGATTTAAAAGCTGGGCAGACAAGGTGCTTAGGGCCAGGGTTTAGTGGTGGGATGGCAGTGTTAGGGTAACAGTTGGGCTTGATGATCTTAAAGGTCTTTTCCAACCTAAACGATTCTGTGATTCTATGGGTCTGAATCAGGAGGGGATCCTTCAGATCTCGTGGGAGATGGATGCAGACAGAAAGGATTCCCTGGCTCAAAACCCTCATCCTGGCTCTCCCTTGAACGCAGCTCCAGTCTTTGAAGGGAGACACTTCTTGCCCAAGAGGATGAATCCACTGTGACGTTGGAAAGAGAGATTACATCAGTGAAAAGAGAGATTACACCAGTGAAAAGAGAAAATGTGCTGAGCAGAAAGCAAAGGGCATCTGTGTGATAGCTGGGCTGCGAGCAGGAGGGACCTCTGCAAAAAGCCTGGGTGTCTTCCCCCCTGAGGAGTCACATGGGTGCGAGCAGGAGCCATGGGATGCTGTGAATTGCGATCAACACAGAGCTTCATCTGCCTGGAGCTGTGTCAAGGCAGCAGGGTAGGGAAGTGGGGTGCGCAGGAGCCCAGGACTGCCAGTACAAGTGCCCCGATGAGCAGGAGCTGCTGTATCCCACACGCTCAAGGAGTGAGGATATTCCCAGACCCTTCAGGCCACTTCACAGCCCCAGACCTGGACAGCCTCTAGTTTTTTAAAGTTTGTGTCCCAGCTCCTTGGTTGCTTTGCAGCTGGGGACACACCAGAACTGCTTGGCCTTTGCCTTGCTCTGCTGGTGCTGGGGCTATTTGTGCCTCTAGCAGAATAAAGCTGGGAGAAGAGTGAGATTTGCTACTGGATCTCTGCTTTCTTGGGCACTCAAGAGAGACAAAGATCTATATTAATCTGGTAAAAATGAGTCAATACTTACAGATATTTGACTGAAGGCAGCTCGAAGAACGATGTGTCAGCAATAATGGACAGGGGGTTATGGCTGAGGATCCTGAAAAAAACCACACAGTAAGTGGATGCTGGGAAGGACGTGAGCTGTGTGGGTTAGGGGCACGTGGGGATGGCCTGTCCATATGTCCTCTTACGTACATAGACCCACGAGTCTGGAAAGTGAAGATCAACTGGTCCTATGCAGCAGGGACCGGAGAAATGGGAGACAGTTAAAACACTTACTGTAGAGTTAAAAAAAACCCCACCCCAGTGGTTCCTGAACTGTATAAACACAGCTAAATCAAAGTGAATGTCCATTAGATCATTGCAAAGTATTTCTGTGATCAAGGAGTTTTCTTCCTCTTTGCCAGGCTTCATGTTTCTATCCTTTGAATATCAGAGAGGCCCAAAGAGAGTTGTGCCTGTTGGATCTCATGCAGAATTACACTGAAATCCCCTTTCCAGGCTCCTCTCTACTGTGCAAGTTGTGTAAAGAGGTTTATGGTGGGTAAGGATCCAGCCGACTTTTATGGATGGCAGATGTGGATTTGGCTGAACAATTTTTACTCAAACCTCCCCAAAGAATTTCCTTTCAAGTGGAGAACAAACATAGGAAATTTCAGCCTGAAGATAAAACATTGGCCGAGTGCTACGCGTGTGAGGAAGGGCCTGGGATGAAGGCTGGAGGCAGGAACAGATGCTGATGGGCTGATTCACAAAACACATCGGGTCCTGATTATCTCCAGCTAAAAGCGCAAAAGCCCAGAAGTGCTTCTTCTGGAAAACACAACATCTCTTTCTTTCTTCCTCAGCTCACACCTTTTCTTTGCTTCCCTCCACCAGGACTTTGATGTTATTTTGGAGTCTTTCCATATTTTCTTACATTTCCACTGTCCATAAACTTTTACTCTATCACTGCACCCAGCCAGGCAAAGCTGCGGCCCAGTCCTACGGGAATTGACATTCGTGATTTATTCTGCCGCCTTTTTTGGTGTATCACATGAGGAGTATTGCACTTTTCAGGACAGCAGGGATACTGTGGCCTTTTTCTTACCTATATGAACCCTTGGTGGGCAAAATGCCCCGGCTTCCCACTTTACTTCAGGTCCAGATGGTAACGGTGATCCTACCCCTGGAAGGGCTTCTTGATAGAACCGACTATGGATTAAATGATGTTTTCTCGAGACACCAAAAGAACAAAGTTTCCTTTTTGTGGATTTTTTTTGAGACCCTCTACTTTTAAATGCAAATATGCAAAGTGAAATTTCTGGCTAGAAATCTGGGTCGCATCCCATGCCCCTCATCACCCTGCCTCTTCTCCCTTCCTGTAGCATTTCTTTCTTATCTCTTCCCCCTGGGCTCCCACCACTGCTGTTTGAACCTGATGCTGGTTCAAGGAAGCCATGGAGAAGATATGCAGGCCAGGAAAAAGTGGTTTTCAGGCTGCAGGCTCCTTGTGGACCCTGGATGACACCAATAGCAGGATTCAGTTCTTTACAGAGAGCAAATCTGCTCTTCCCCGTTGTCACCATGAGGTCCCGCTCTGATCTACCTTTAGACCTTGTTGCACTTACAGCTTCTGTAAAAACCGCATCCCGTGCCATGCCTGGAAAGTGCTGTTCCGGATCTGCGTAATGCGATTTTCACCGAGGTTTCTGGAGAAAAAAGATCACAGAAATGAATGGGGTCTGTCCTGCAGGAAGCTGGAGCGAAGCAGTATTGATTTGTAGGAAATATGCAAATCCAAGGTAGAATAGGGAGGAAACTGACGGTTTGTCTTTTTTTTTTTTTTTAATCTGTCAAGGAGAGGAAATGAAGTGCACATGTGCTTTTCTGCTCCAGGATGCAGCGAGCCTTCAAGAAATGGCTTCATTTATGGCTGCCTTTGGACAACCAAAGCTCTCTCATCCTGTTGTGGGTCATCCAGCCATCTGCATTGATCTCGTTAGCTCCGCTAGCCTTTTAGCAGGAGCAATTTAGTCATTGTTCTAAAAATAACAGGAACATTTTCTAGCACAAAAAGGGTTATAAATGCAAACAGACTTCAGTAAATACACTAGAAAGAAACTTTTATAACTCACATAAGCTGCAAAAAAGGAAGTGGCTCAAAAGCGTGTTCCTCAATCGACAGGATTTTATTGCAAGATAAATCCCTGTTAAAATTAGAACGTGAAATGTTAATTACATTTGCACTGTCATGTTTACTTTCATTTGCTTTGACACTGGCAGCATCTCTGTCACATGGCTCTGATTTCACGTGGTGTTTATATCTGATGTTAGCTCGCAGTGGTGCGTAACCTGTGATAACCTTCATGACCGGAGGTGTCTTTCATCTCAGTGATTTTTATTTTTTTTTGCTAGCTCTGATCCCACCAGAATTATCTTTAGGGCTTGATTTTCCTCTCTGATCACAGAAAAGATGCTTTACGCCGGCACAGTTTGGCAGCTGAGGATGTATTTGCATGGACCATGCTGGTACATGACCCTCTGGATGTGCCACAGAGATGCAACCTGCCTTCCCCTGGTGCCGTCAGCGCTTCACTTGCTGAAGTCAGCCAGAAAAGCCTGAACAGCACCTCTTGTTTGAGGGCTCAGTGACGGGTTGGTAACAACCTGTGTGACCAAAATGGTTATTTTCTCTTCATCCCTCCCTCCTACACTGCATTTGGTGAAAAAGTTATGTTAAAGGGATGCAATTAAAGATGCAAAATTAAGAACACGGAAGTTTGTAAAGGGCAGAATGAAGGGGTAACCTCAACTCCTGCACAACTCTGCTGTGAGATGTGTGTAGATACTCAACCACTGTGGGATTCACCTGGCCTGGCTTTTGAAACCAAAAGGTTCGTTGTCTCAGCCTGAATTAGCTGCCCAGGCTTATTCTGCAGCAAATACTGAGAAATATTTCTGGGGAGTGATTCATCCCCTCCTCAGACAGGTTCCCAAGATCACTTGGGTGAATGGGAAGTGCTTGTTCCTCTCCATGGAAAATAAGAGAGCCTGAACAATTAGTTTAATCCTAGGCAATTATTACACATCTAAAATTAGAATGCACAAGGTTTCTTCCGTGGGACATGGCCTCTCCACTTGGAGGGTGTTCAGGGAGAGCGGCGGGCAGCAACTGCAGCTCTCGCCTGCGGGGTCTGGACCTCCCAGGGGGCAGCCGGGCTGTGGGAGGAAGGTCTTTGCAATCTCAGAAGTTCAGTTTTCAGCCTTGTGGAAGGGGAGCGTGGCTGGAAGCCTCTTTCTTCCCAACCTGGCTCATTTAGCCTGCAACCCATATCCTGCAGAACAATGTAGGGCACATGTACATGCTAAAAAGACATGGGGAGGGGGAGCTGGTGTGGGCAGTGGGTGCCAGCACCGGCACTGCCTTGTTTTCCACCATTCCCCAGCACTGAGACAAGGCTTAGATGCAGCCCTAGGGCTGGCTCACTGCAGGAACAGCTCCAGAAAGGCCAAGACCACCCTGGACTTGGCTCCTTCCAAGCCACCGTGCATACTAGAAAATACAAAACCTCCCTTTTTGTGGGAAAAAAGGAATCACGTAAGGGTCGTACTCAGTAAAGGACACAACAAATGCAAATGGTGATGGAGCTGAGATATTTGTAATGATCTACAAATATGAGCAACAGAGGGCACTTTGGGACACCTCTCTCTGTCCTCATTTCAGCTCCTCTAAGAACAGAGGAACAGGACCTAAAACATGACCCTCATGAGCCAACTCCAAGCCAGGGCTTCCCTCACTGTCAGCTTTTTCTCATGAGTAGTATTTTTATCTTTTACATGAGGTTTGTGTTGAGAAATGAGTGTAACTGTGTCTCCTCTGAAGCAGTCTGGGCTCTGGGCATTAAAGCTGAGCCTCCATGGAGGGATTTATTTCTGCCTCTTAGCCTTTAGGATAAGAAAAGAGAGCATGACAGCAGCCAAGCAGAGGACAGAGAACAGAGCAAGATTTTGCTGTTCTTGTTTCACACTTCCTTTGCCTGCACTGCACAGGAACCCCCAAAACGTGTAAAAAACCTGAACTTCAAGGGAGAAAAAAACCCTTAATGTTCCTCTGCTCCCTTCCAGACAGCGTTGGAGAGCTTGTTGCAATTTCATATGATGTTGTGTAGACATAGATGCAGGTTTGTTTCTCCTCCAAGAAGAGGGGGGGACTCAGCTGGATCTGGCCTTGAGCAACTTCACTGATTTTTTTAATAGAAAAAACCCATGCTAATTTTGAGGTTAGCCCTGATCAGATCAGGAGGTTGAAGCAGAGATCTCCCAACCTCAGTCCGTCTGGGATTTCAGCATAGTACAGGCTTCTCTTTCCACCTGGGATAGCCATCGCAGAGGCTATCCCAAGAGCGATCAGCCATCTGGGGCTCTGCCTTCACTACAGCGGGTGGTCTTCTGGGGTGGTCTTCCCACCTAAACCCTAGCAGAAGCAAGGCATGTGCAGGTTTTGCCTTGCTCTAGGTGGTTCTTACCCCCAAAATGTTGGTCCTCAAATAAACAGAGCCAGAAGCAAGCTCCCAGGGTGTGGGAGGTCACTGTTAGCTTGGGGTTGACTAGAAGTCATCCAGTATCTATGGGAAAGGGAAGCAGCCTCCTCCTCTTGGTTGGATTTGGGGAAATAAAAACCACCCCATGCCCCAGTGAGAATCCTCCCACTGAGCACTATTGCAGCACCAAGACACCCTTCTCCACTCTGGCTTGAAACCGAGGAGGAATAAAGTACAAATGCATGGGGGGGGGGAGGTGGAGCAGCAGGGGTCCAAGAGAGGGTGAGGCAGTAGCCCACTGCGGTGGGCAGGGGATGGTACCTACAGGTGCTTCAGCAGAAGCAGACCCTCCAGCGAATGCCTCTTCACAGCTCGCAGATGGTTGTCCTGGAGGACTCTGGAATGAGACAAATGGACATTTACTGTTACACCAGTAGTTGATAGGAGGGGAAACGGCCTCAAGTTGCACCAGGGGAGGTTTAGGTTGGACATTAGGAAAAATTTCTTCCCTGAAAGGGCTGTCAAGCACTGGAAGGGCTGCCCAGGGAGGGGGTTGAGTCCCTATCCCTGGAGGGATTTAAAAGCTGGGCAGACGAGGTGCTTAGGGACAGGGTTTAGTGGTGGGATGGCAGGGTTAGGGGAACGGTTGGGCTTGATGATCTTAAAGGGCTTTTCCAACCTAAACGATTCTGTGATTCTATGTCCAGCTGCTCTCCAGGAGAAAACAGGATTTTCAGCAGAAAATACCCTGCCGTAGCTTTACTAAAACATCTCTTTGAGTCACTACAGGGATCATTACCACTTATCGCAGGACCAGGCATGTTGCTCCTGGGCTGCTGAAGCGAACTGTAGCCTGATCATTGATTAAAGAGGCACAGGGATGGTCCCGAAGGATGGCAGGGGTACAGCTCATGGCATTTCTTGTCATCCCAGGAAGCCCTGGGGATTCACACCCCTCCTTGCTGAGCAGCTCAGCTTTGAATTCAGATGGAAACAGTTTGTGTGGGTGCTCGTCATACCCTTGGCTCAAAAACCAGACAAAAGGATTGAAAATACCTGGACTCCTGTCATTTTAAATGCTAGAGGATACTTACAGGTACTCAGCCCACGGGTATTGCCTCCACGCTTGGTTTTCGATGGAAGAAATCAAGTTGCCAGTGAAATCTCTGCAAAGAAATGATCGACGCTGTCACCCCTCAGGAAAGCCCCTTTCCCTGCAGATTTGGCTGCTGGAGTGGAGTGGAGTTTGCCAGCATGGCCAGCCTGGCCACAAGCCCCCCGAAACCAAGGGATCTCCTGCCAGTGACTCTCTCCCAGGAGGGGTTACTGGGAATAAGATGCCGAGGAGGGGAAGATGGAGGGGGATGGCTGCAGCCACCCCGGTGGCGGGGGGGGCCCCCCCCCATGGTGGCGCAGGCCCAGCCGGGGGTCGCTGGGCAACAGGGGGGCCGCAGGCCTGGGGCCAGGTGCAGGCCTTGCCACCGCTGCCCCAGGCCTGAGGGCTGGGAACGGGACTGGGGCTTTGGGGGAACACATAATATAATATAATACAATATAAATACAATCTCCTCCTGGGGACTTGCCCCAGTAGAGCATTTACCGCATCCCACAGCAGGCCGTCCCCTCCCGTCTGTATTCTCCCTTGTGAAATGCTTCCCGTTCCCCATCTTGCTGCCCATTTGGATTTCTCCAAATTCAGCATCCAGCCACTGGATCTTGTTTCACCTTTGCTTTCCCGGTTAAAAAGCTCACCTGGCATCAGGGGTCTTCTCCTGGATCAAATCGCTGCTTTCCTCTCCTTTTTCTGTCAAATTAAACCAGGCCACTCGCATTTCAAGAGGGTTCTCAAATCATTCCTTTGGCTCTTCCCTGAGCTCTCCCATTTTTCAATCATCTTTTTTTCCAAAGACACAGGACAAAAAATCCCAGCAGAGGTCTGTTGTCAAATAAGGAATTCCTCCCCCCCCCGCCCCATGATCTGGGGAGCTCGATGCCCTTCCCATTGCATGTGCTGCCTCTGAGGCTCATTCATCACATAGAGTTACAAAATTTTACTTAATTTAATGAAAAACCCATTTGAAATGAGAAAGAATCTTTGCTTTATATCGTGGTAATGTCCCAAGTACTGGTAGCTGGGGCTCAACCCATGCGGCACAACACATTATTACAAGACTTAGGCTTATTTCTTTAAAAGAAATTTCACGTAGAGCAGGTTTTTTTTCTGTGCCCATGCAGACGTGTGTAAGTCCCACAGCTACTCCTGCTGGTAAGATGTCTCCTCCTGCTGTCTCCGTCTTTCTCCTGCAGATCAGAGCGGACCTGTACTGTAGGGCTGTTCCTTTTATTTTTCTCTAAGTTCCATGCACATCTGTTATGCTGTCTAAATAATAATTGTGCAGCTAAGCTGCTTCCATATATAGCTGACCTGGATAAGTTGACAGGAAAACACTTCCTCTCCAAAACCAGCATACATTTTTGGGCTTAATTTTAGTAACTCTAGGTTTATTGCCCGTTTCTTTTGCTGTTACGTATTTGGAGAAAGAGAAACGATTGGATACAATGCACATGTCATTTCACAGCGTTAGACCTCCACTCCTAATCAAACACTGCAGAACTTTTGGAAACGTGAAGACAGAGCTGCACTAATTAGATGGCATCTCCCGGCTAGGGAGCTCATCATCAAAACTGAGATCTGACAAAACTTCTTCTTCTTCGAGGTCAAACTGTTTCAAGGACGATTTACTGACCTGGGAAGAGAAATCACAAGTAAATTTCTTTCTCTACAATATATTTTAGCTTCATCTCTCTGCACCTGGAAACCATGTATTTTTACCATGTACAAGAGACAGACTCTCTGGAATTTACCAACTTGGGAACATTTTTTTTGGAAAGACTGACCAACATCACAAGGCAATGAACCAAAAGGACACCCAGCAGCTCTCCTCCCAAGCAAATCCTTCCGAATTCCTGTCTGTTCCTCTTCCTCTCAGGCTGGAAGGTGCCTTGCGGAGAGCGAGCGCTGAATTGCCTCCTACACAACCATCACAAGGGAAGTGAGAGGGCCGGGGAGGTAAGGGATGGATGACTCTGCTGGTAAAACAGAGGTTTGAGAAGCAGCAGGCTTTCCGTTTGACTTTGCCGCTCACTTCTCTTACGGTCATTGCGTGTTAGGTCAGTTCTCTCCGGGTTTAAAAGAAGTCAGATAGAAGGGGCAGTACAGAGGGAAATGCAGAGAAAGAAGAAACCAGAGGAATTACATCTTCTCAAACTCATAAAAAAAAATGGGACGGACATGAGTTACTTCACACACCAAAATCCCTCCTATTTTTTTGCTACTCTTCAGTAAGGAAGGAAGATAGTCCTGCCCGTGGACACTAGGTGACTCAGTGTCATCAAATGGAATAACATGTCACAAGGTCCTCCACGCAAACTGCAGGAGGAGTTAGGCACCGTGCAGCGCGGTGCTGGTGCACCACGTGAGAGTGATGCTTGCTTTCAAAAGAGCGCTCTATCAGTGATCTCCCCTGGCAAGGAGCAGTGTTTTCAAACTAAGCAAGACAAAAATCCGCTGCTCGTGACTGGCTGCGTGCAAAGACACTCATCTTGTCGAGCATGATGTGAAAAGCTTTACTGTTGTAAAACTGTTTACTGGAGTATTTTTGTTGGATGCATGCTAACAGATCCCACAATTACCTGCAGGGATCTCACCAAAGCTTTTAACAATTATTCCCTCTGGGTAAGGATAAGTTTATGAAGTGCATTTCTAGATAGGAACTTTGATTTATTTAAGAACTTATTAAAAAATAATTTGATTTAACCTACTGTGACTTTACCAGGATTTTTACTCTCATGGATTCTATGAAGAGCAGTCCTGGACACTGTCACGTGTGACACTTGTCAAGCTGCACTGTAACCGTCCTGTACCCCAACTGCTCGCTTTCCTGTGCCATTGAATATATCACACATTTCTGCACAAAGATGGCCCAAAAAGTTTTAAAACCTTACCGTGCTGTACAATTCCAAGATGCGATTACTCCCTGGAATTTAAGTCGAGGTAACTGCTGCATAAAAGGAGCAAGGGACATGGCCAGGCTGGATCCATGGGCCCAGGCCAGTTGGGTGAGGTTCAACAAGGCCAAGGGCCTAGTCCTGCACTTGGGTCACAACAACCCCACGCAACGCTACAGGTGTGGGGAAGAGTGGCTGGAGAGCTGCCCAGCAGAAAAGGACCTGGGAGTGCTGGTCGAAAGGCGGCTGAATATGAGCCAGCAGTGTGCCCAGGTGGCCAAGAGGGCCAACAGCATCCTGGCTTGTATAAGGACTGGTGTGGCCAGCAGGAGCAGGGCAGTGACCGTGCCCCTGTGCTGGGCACTGGTGAAGCCGCCCCTCGAATGCTGGGGTCAGGGTTGGGCCCCTCACTCCCAGAAAAACCTGGAGGGGCTGGAGCGTGTCCAGAGAAGTTGGTGAGGGGTCTGGAGCCCAAGGCTGCTGGGGAGCGGCTGGAGGAGCTGGGGGTGTTCAGCCTGGAGCAGAGGAGGCTGAGGGGAGCCCGGGGGGGTCGGGCTCTGCTCCCAGGGAACGGGCGATGGGACGAGGGGAAACGGCCTCAAGTTGTGCCAGGGCAGGTTTAGGTTGGACATTGGGAACAATTCCTTCCCCGCAAGGGCTGTCAGGCACTGGAAGGGGCTGCCCAGGGAAGGGGTCGAGTCCCCATCCCTGGGGGGATTTAAAAGCTGGGCAGACGAGGTGCTTAGGGACAGGGTTTAGTGGTGGGATGGCAGGGTTAGGGTAATGGTTGGGCTGGATGATCTTAAAGGGCTTTTCCAACCCAAACGATTCTGTGATTCTATGAAAGGGGGATGTCAGGCATGGTAACAGTTAACAGCCGTATCCCCAATCTCTAGATGTAACATAGAGGTCCTGTGGAAATGCTAAATATCCACTGGTTTTACCTGAAGAAGCCCCTTCAGCTCCTCTTCTGTTAAGGAGTCCATGAGCTCCTCTTGGGTGGAACTGTACTCCACGGCCACTTTCCCGTTCTCTGAAACAAGCAGACAGAATAAACAGCCAGAGACATGGTTAGTTACTACTGCGTGTAATGACAATAAACCTACCCTAAACTCCCAGCTGGGACAATTCTGCTTCATAACAGCTTTCAGAGTGAGTGGCTGGTTGGTCTGAATGAGCGTGCCGCTTTCCTTGGCCTACCTGCCTGCCTTCTCGGCAGAAAACCATGCGGCTCTTACTAAATGGAGTGGAAACTGAAACTGAGGAAGCAGAAATCTATGGAGAGGATGGAGCATGCTAATTGCTGGTCGCTGTGTGTGTGATGGACCAGAAGGCAGGAAGCACTGCAAAACATCTGAATCCAGCAGCTCACCTTTCGAAAGAACATGCTCAAGAACCCAGGGGAGGAATCGGGCAGATGCAAGGCCCCTCTCTGCAAAATGAGGCTCGCAGCACTGACCTGATCCCATCAGGGTCTGTCCTGATAAAGATAAAAGACTGAAGTACTCACATACCACATAGACAGAAGTCACCTAAAGCTCAGAGAGCACAAGACCTGGAGCCCAGAGAAAGCAGATCTAGCAGTGCCTGGATACGCACAGAGCCAACTTCTGTGATTAAAACAGGAGATAGTAGCCCCAAAGATGCAACGCTGAATGCCAACCTTTGATGGCACCTGGTTGGCTTGGAACCAAGGCAGGAAGGTGCAAAGCGCTGCAATTCAGTTCACGTTACCCCTGGAACCAGACCTTCCCCACATCCCTATTCGGCATGCACGGCACTGTTACACACCTCTCCCTGCCAGGGTTTACACTCTTGGAATTTAGAGTTTCAAGGACTTACTTATCCTAAAAAAAAATCTGACCTCCTGTAGGATTTTCCTTTCACTCACATAGCTCATAGGGTGGAATCACTCTGTTAAATCATTATAGACCACAAGTTTAATTTTGCCCAAGACTCCCCAAGCCTCAATGAACCCCAAGAAAGGTTCAGAGGAAAAGAATTCACACAATTATCACAAAAGTTATATCATTAGCCCAAACATCCCAGCATTTAATACAAAAATAGGCCTTACCTAAGACTACAAGGAGTATCTTCTGAAACGCGCTAGACAAAGCCTTCCTGACGGCAAGTTTCTGAACTCTTGAGGCTGTGACAAACTCGAGAGGATCTGAACACAACAAGCAGCATGTTATTAAGATGACACTCTGCACATAGCTGCATTGCGTTAGGAACCCTAACCAAATGCAGCTTTATGGATCTGAGAAGAAAGCTGCTTATGTTTCAGGAGCAGCCGGCAGCATGGCAGCACCCTGACAGGGCTTTCACATGCCAGTCACAGCAGCACGCGATCCTCAGCCCCGTGTCAGGACCCTGCCCAGGGCAGCAGGCAGTGCAGAGCCCCAGTGGGACCCAAGCTGTGCCACAGACCCACTATGGAGAATCACATGGTGTGTTCACACCAGAAGAAGCTGTGATGGGGAATGAATAACACTGCAGGCGAGAGGGAGAGAACAGAGGGTGGGAAAGCGATAGTAGTGTGGAGCAGGGAAGGAAGAGGCATGCTCAGGATCCCTTGCTGCATGGCACAGCAGCTCACAAGGCCCCGCACAGACCTTTGCCTCCAGCTAAATTCAGATACTACATCAGATCCACAAACTGTGCAAACACAAGATCAACCAGTGTCTGCAACGGCTGCTAACAGAGGCTTCCAGCTGCATCCGAAGCATACCTTCACTGTTTTCTACATCTGCCTTGCTGAGGCCAACTCCCCTGGTGCATACCCCATGGTTGGGCAGCGTCACCTCTACAGCACACAGATATTTCACAGATCGCTTCTGTAATGTCTTTCCCAGTTCCTCATTCTCACCATCGAAGCCAGATACATTCTGCAGCTGTTGGGAAGACCACAGATAATGAATTTTGATTAAATAGGAAGGGGATGTTATGATGCCAGGTCCTGCACTTGGGTCACAACAACCCCACGCAACGCTACAGGTGTGGGGAAGAGTGGCTGGAAAGCTGCCCAGCAGAAAAGGACCTGGGGGTGTTGGTCGACAGGCGGCTGAATATGAGCCACCAGTGTGCCCAGGTGGCCAAGAGGGCCAACAGCATTCCGGCTTGTATCAGGAATGGTGTGGCCAGCAGGAGCAGGGCAGTGACCGTGCCCCTGTGCTGGGCACTGGGGAGGCCGCCCCTCGAATGCTGCATTGTTTTGAGCCCCTCACTACAAGAAAGATGTTGCATTGCTGGAACATGTCCAGAGGAGAGCAACAAAGCTGGGGAGGGGTCTGGAGCACAAGTCTTACGAGGAGCGGCTAAGGGAGCTGGGGTTGTTTAGTCTGGTGAAGAGGAGGCTGAGGGGAGACCTTGTCGCCCTCTACAACTCCCTGACAGGAGGCTGTAGCAAGGTGGGGGTCGGCCTCTTCTCCCAGGGAATGGGCAACAGGATGAGGGGAAATGGCCTCAAGTTGTGCCAGGGCAGGGTTAGGTTGGACCTTAGGAAAAATTTCTTCCCCGAAAGGGCTGTCAAGCACTGGAAAGGGCTGCCCAGGGAAGGGGTCGAGTCCCTATTCCTGGAGGGATTTAAAAGCTGGGCAGATGAGGTGCTTAGGGCCAGGGTTTAGTGGTGGGATGGCAGGGTTAGGGTAATGGTTGGGCTTGATGATCTTAAAGGGCTTTTCCAACCCAAATGATTCTATGATTCTAAGCCTGGCACTGCTTTAATCACAGCCACCTCCGTTTTTATTAACAGAAGCCAAGCCAGTGCCCTCACCCGTAGCGATCTTCACTCCCCAGGCTTTCAAAATACCCCCAGCTGTGGTCCAAAACACAGCTCCTGTAGCTGTCTATTATTTGCTGATTTGAGGACAATTCTTATTCCACCAACTGCTCTAATTAAGAAGAGTATGAGGGGAAGGATGATGGATGAATATAAAGGGTTCCCTTACTGCGATGATGCGACTGGACCAGCCGTTAAAGCCAAGGTAGTGGTTGGCCAACTCCTGGCACTTGTTGCTGTTGAGAGCAAGGACTTGCTGCTGAAATCCTTTCTGCTTGGTGCAAACGCAAACCTGTCCAGGAAAGAAGAACCCTGGTTAGCCAGGCTTTGCTTTGCCAGGTTCCCACTACAGACACATCATTGATGGCTCCAGGAGAGTCATCCAAAAGTAACCTACTCCCTGACCATGTGCGTGATTCTAAGATGTGTTAAATATATTGGTTTTTTTACGCAGGAACAGGCCCTGTAAATTATTCCAGGGGAGGGATGCTGCCATTTTACTGCTTAAATGCTACCTGGGAGCCTGCAGTGGGGGTTGTCACCATGGTGCTAGCATCCAGCCAAAAGTTAGTGAACTTTTTGCACAGGGAGCATTGCTGTGATCAACAAATATTTCATGTGGTTCTACCCTGCTGCTGGAGGTTGTGGTGCTGAGTCCTGCCAAGTTTCACACCCGGGGCTGTTCTGCTTACCTTCAAGGGAGATTTCTGAAACAGCCTCTGCCCATTGCACATGTGCTGGGCTCTGCTGGCATCTCCAGCTGAATAAAACTTGATGATGGCGTAATACCCAGGCCCTGCCACGGCAGCATTTCTGTGCGCTCGCACCGAATAGAGTGGCCCAAATTTGGAAAACACTGAAAACAGGGAATGCTGAGGAAAAACAAGAGGAAAAAAGCATCTTGAAATATCTAAGGGTGCTCCAGGGGCTGAGAAAGAGCAACAGAGAGAGGACTACTCACAAGACCTAATTACCTAGAAAACAAGGAAAGTTTTTAGTACTGTTTAACGGCAATAAGCCCTAGAATAAGCAGTGAGACCAAAGATGAGTATTTCTCCATAAAAATAAGCTCAATCTGGCTGGACCTCTGGCCCTGACGACGTCTCATCTCCCTTATCATCCAGCCTCTGGATCAGGAAGACAGACGTGGGATTTTCTCTCCCCACCGTCATCCTCATCCCAGACTGCCTCTTGCTCTCTGCCATTCTGCTTCCTGTGGGCACACCATTTTGCCGAAGCTTTCAGTGAAACATTAGGAAACAGAAATCTTAAAAAAAATTATAAACCAGAATATTTTGCTGGCAGACTAACGGGGTTTTGTTCTTGCTCTTCTGCCTTGCACCAGGCTCTTCAGTTTTGCTGTGCAGACCACAAAACCGGCTGTGGCACAGGGGTAGAAATCACCCTGCGGTGGCCCAGCACCCCCTTGGGTTTGCCCTGCGCCCAGCACGCCTCAAGGAGACAAGGAAACTAAAAAATGATTAAAACCCAAAAAAAAACCCCCAAAAAACTACAAAAAAAAAAGGGAAGGGTTTAAAAATATATTACTAGCACACAGGTGAAGCCATCAGTACGGGGGGGGCAGGGGGAGGGAACTGGGGCCTTAGCTGCAGGGGGGGAGAGGGACCCTTGGGGGATCCCATATATTACTCCCACCCGGGGGTCGGCGGCCCGCGCCCCTGGCCCCCTCACCTCCACCCGGCTCCAGCCCCCAGACCAGCAGCGTCTTAGCGCTGCCCGTGGGCACCCGGAACTCCAGCACCTCCGCCATGCCCGAGCAGCCCGGCCCGACCCGCCCCGCCATCGCCCGGCCCCCGCCCGCCCTCCGCCCGGCCCCGCGCCCCCGCCTCAGCCGGGCCGCGGCCTAGAGCGCGGGCCGCGGCCACCGGTGAGAGGGGAAAGTCCCCCCAAACCCACCCCTCCAGCCCCAAAACTACACCCCCCAGCACTGCCCCGCCGTCGGCTCGTCCCTCCCAGCCCCCATGGCAGCGTGTCCCCACAGCCCCCCGAAAGCCAGAGACGTGTCGGCGGGTAGCAGGTTTATTCTCCATTTTTCTTTACAAGGAGCGAGGCAGCCATGGCCAGCGAGGGGCCGGAGTGGTTGGGGAGCCATCCCTGGCATCAAACGGTGCAGTTTCCCTCTCCAAAGCGCCAGCACTTCATCACCTTCAGGTAGGTCTCCACCTTGTGTAGGTCCTTCTTGAAGCAGGAGAGCAAGCCGTAGTTCTTCAGCAGGGCATCCTCATTGCGCAGGTGGATGTCAAATTTGTCATAGGTGGGTTTGAGGATCTGGGGACCCCGCGGGCTCCGGTCCTCCAGCTCCTGTGAGAGGATAGAGAGGTGCTGGGGGAGGCAGCAGGGGCCCAGGGATGAGTGTCCTCCGAGGGACCCATGTCCAAGGCTCCCATCTGGCTTTAGAGGAGATTGGGGGTTCCCCAACCTCATATTTCAATCATACTTTTGACTTCATGTGTTTACAGGAAGGGTAGTTATGCAGGGGTGATGCTACACAAATTGCTGCCAGTGAGAAGGGAGCTGGGCACAAGGCTGCAGGGAGGGAGGAACATGTCTTTTGGGGTCTGAAAAGAAGGGGAAAGTTGCAGGGTCTCTCTGTAGCTACTCTAGCCAAGAAGATGGGGAATCAGGCAAATAATTCTTTCTCCCACTTTCCCAGTGAACAAAGCTCTAACCGAGACCCAAGGCATGTGCATCTGGAGCAGAGAGATCTGCAATCTGCCGCTCCTCCTGCCCTGCTTTGCTCACCAGCTGGCACCATGAGCAACACAGTTTTGGTTAAGTCAACAGTGTCATCAATAGATGAAATGTGATTTTTCATTTAGTTTCTGTGTACCGCTTCCCAATGCCCAAACACATACCACATGGAGAGCAAAGCCTGGAAGTGGTACTGATACATGTACCTCCTTACTCCAGCTGAAGTGCCAGGACAGAAGATCTCTGTTTACTTTCAGAGCCCGACTTTCAGCGTTTTGTATAGGCTAGAAGATGTAAATAATTGTCCGGACTCATTTCTCAAAGATGCAGGTCTCAGAGCTCTAGCTACATGGTGATGCTGGCAGATAGACTTGGTTATAGAATAAGCATAACTGAAAAGGTGTCCTGGCAGATAAGAAGCAATTTCCTTTAAAACAACACAGCAAAAATTAAGAGTTGACTCTTGAAGAAGATCATTCTCCATCTCTCCGCTGTCTGGGGGATGTATTAATGCAAGAAAAAAACATCAGAGCATAGGCTTCCTTCTGTACAGGCTTACACGAGTTGTTTCTATAAAATGTCGTGAATCCTTAAAGCCAGATTGCAAGCCTCATAACATTTACTCCACTTTAAAGTATTTTGCATGGAGACGTAGCAAATATTATGTTGCTGTTTGTACAGCAGATTTAAGCAACTGAGTATTCTTTGCTGCTGGGTTTGGAAAGATTTTGACTCTGGACTGTTGTGATCTTCCTGGTCTGTGCTGCTGTCTGAGTGGTTATGGCAGTGTTAGTAACATTCGTTACGTGTTTTCTTATACTCCCTAGTGATGAAACACATGCAATGGAGTGCCATGATCTCATTATCTTAAGGTGAGTGAAGTCCAAAGGATGCCACTGGTCTTCAGAGTGGAAGGTGGGGATATTTTCCATGGTCTTTGGATCCCATGGCAGACCCCAAAAGCTGCGTGCCCTGTGTCTAGGAGATCTCTGTTATTCTATAGTCATGCTACATGCTCCAACTTACCCTCATCAGAGCTTGGATCCCTTCTTCCAGGTCCTTTAGTTTTTCATACACTCTGTCTGAGGTTCCAAAAACCAGATTGTTTGTGAACACCTTGCTTAGGTATTGCACTGGGGTAAGCCAGGACTGGATGAGAACCAGTGAAAACCGAAGCAGCTCCATGTCCTGAAATTAAAAGGAAAAAAAACCCCACAATCAAGGGTCAAAGCTGTGCAGGTCAAGTATTTGGCAGAGTTACCTGCTGCCTTGGAAGCAGCCTGGGGTTGGCCAGAGCTCTGGCAGCTTCAGCAGATACAGACAAGTTTGCAAGCTGAGGAGCATGACCCAGGCATTTGTCCTGCACAGACAATAGCTTTTCTCCTCCTCAGGGCAGGGATATGATTTATAGCATAACCCAGAAGAGTCTGTCTGTCTTCGTGCAGGGTTTAAAGAGTAAGAAAGGGGGAGGAGGAATGATACCTCAGGAAGCTCTGAAGTGCTCACAGATGGAAACCCTCTGTTCCTATTAATGAAGCACAGCTGGGCTATTCAAACAGGTCTGTGCTTGCCCTGGGGAGAGAACTTACCGATTTCTGCTGGGCATCGTCCTTCCCCGTGGGAGCAGGGATGGTTTCTGAGTAACAAAACGCTCCCTGGGAATTTTTGTTGGCGTGTCTTTGGTCCTCTGGAATATAGGTACGTTCCTGTGGAGACAGCCCAAATACACTGAGATCTGTTGCCTGCGGACTGGGAGAAGAGTGTAGACGCTTTCCCAAGCTGTCCTGAATGGTTGCTTTTTGTAAGAAATAAATGAGTCGTGAGGTGTCTCAGTACGGGGTTCGGAGGTAGTGACAGGAGTTCGTTGGCACAGTAGCTACTGGACCTAAACGTTTTTCCTCGCACTAAACCTTTGCTAAGGTGAATGCAAAACACGCTTGGACCGGCTTCTCCCAAGGAGTAGGTGACCCCGTAGGACAGCTCTTGTCAAAGCGCCAGCTCCTGGCAACAGCAGAGGCTGGATAGTTTTAAGCACTTGGAATCAGCCAGGGTTATAGGTGACCGTCACAGAAAAGTCTTGCAAAATATCTGAGCCATCTCCCACTGCTTTCAGAGCCAGGTTTCTATCTGAGATGGCTGACCCTGTGCGGTAGGTTTGGACACGGACAGCAATGGCCTTGAGGAGGGGACTGTGCAGGATCAGAGGTGGAGGCAGAGAGCTGTGAGGAGTAGACAAGGTCCAGGCTGATGGCATATAACCTGTCCTATCCTGTTAAGACCCTTTCCCCTCATCGAGAGCTGACAAGAGAAGACAGCAATAGAAGAAAAGTCTCTGTTTTAGGAAGGTAGACTGGTGGGAAGCTGTGGCACGGTCAAAACTGTCAAGGTAACGCAGAGGAGATGCCCAGAGGCCACAACACTTACGAACTCTTTGTATGTCTCAGCAGCCAGGAGGTGAAGGTGCTGAGCCCTCAGCACAGCATTGGCAAACAGGTTGGAAAGGGGCATGGCCGGGAAGGTGGCAGCTTCCTGTGGCCACTGCAGTCCCAGAGCGATCACAGCAATGACGAGAGGAGAAAACCACGACCCTGCAGCAAAGCAGAGAGGAGGGGTGTTAGCGGTCTTTAGTGACCGTGCTGAGGAGTGGGGTGGCACCTGGGAATTAATTCCCAGCCTCTTCTGTCTGTGCTGCCTGAGGGCTCACCTTCCTTGATGTCTTGTTGGACTCTGGGTGAGCTTAGCCCTCCCCAAAATCAAACAAAGCCCTGAACCCTTTCACCCGACGTGCCCTCGGGGCTTGTGCTGCTCCAGTGTTACAAGCAGCATCTTCCTGGCTGAAGTCATTGCTACTAGACTAGAGCATGTCCGTATATTTTGCCCTAGCCCGCTCATGTTTTTCCGTAGGCCATGCCCTCATGAGAAGAGCACGGTGCACTCTTCATTGTGTGAGCAAGCAGGGATGATGAGTACCAGGTGAGGGTCTGGGGCTGCCTCACTTTAGCCTTGATTTACACCACGCTGCTGGTGTGAAACCAGCTCTGTCTGCCTTCACTAGGATGAGAGCTGATGCCGTTACCTGGGCTGTGACCAGCTACTTTTACTCTCTGGGATATAGGTGTAGAATTCAGTGATCTTTGTCAAGCCTAACGGTTTTCAGCCTGTGACATCTAACCCACACAAGCGTCCATCTGTGCTTACAGAGACCACAAAATTAATCTTGGACAAGTACCCTTCAGTGGAGGAATGCCCTGGAGCCTGCAGGACTTGGACGTGTGCATTAGACATCATCCTGATCCCCGTCTTAAGCTTTGAATGTGAGTTTTAATATCCCTGCCAACATTTATGTTAGTAACAACTATTATAACTATGGCTTGACCTTGTTCTCCATGTTCTCCATCCTCCCTTTGCCCAGTTTAGGCTAATGACTACCTAAGTTAATTCATGGATTAAAGTCACACTGTAGGGAAAGGTATTTGTTCTCACTGATTTCTAAGTTGCCACATTTTAATGTAGGGCTGGCACTGTGTGTAGCCCACCACAGTACCACCCCATCGTTGTCTCCCATCACCCTACGCATGCAGCAGCACTGGCAATACTTTAAAACTAAAATAAAGAAAAGTACCTGAAGCCATTTCTGCCCGGTGAGTTGCTCAGGTGTTGCTTGACAGTGAATGTTTCCTCCTTTCATCTAGGCTGGTAAAGGTAACTGTTGAGCCACCCCTTATATAGGAGGGGGTCTGTTTAAAATGTATATATGTGTTCATGATCACAACAACATCTCTATATCTTCTTTGTGCATAAATGCACAACTGTTCGCAATGGTGCTACCTGATTGTAGTCATTTATACATAGATGTAAAGGTTGGGGAGGTTGTTTGCCTAGGGATGAGATCAGCGCTGAATGATTTCGCCATATTCTGCTGTTTATTGCAAGTAAAGGTTTTATCATTATTGGAAGACCCGTCCCAAATCAGATCAGTGCTTTTACATGGGGGAATTTGCTGCAGGGGGTCGAAAATCCACCTGATTTTCCTGCCTGCCGCTGCAGCCTTGGCCCACTGTTAACAGGGCTGACTGACCGGTTTGGAAGACTTCTGACTTTAAGCAAGTGGGATGTCAAGCAAGTTGGATGACAAGCTGACCGTGAGCCAGCAGCATGCCCTGGTAGCCAAGAAGGCCAGTGGTATCTTGGGGTGCATTAAGAGGAGTGTGGCCAGCAGGGCAAGGGAGGTTCTCCTCCCTCTCTACTCTGCCCCGGTGAGACCCCACCTGGAGCACTGTGTCCAGTTCTGGGCTCCCCAGTTCAAGAAAGATGAGGAACTCCTAGAGAGAGTCCAGAGGAGGGCTACAAAGATGATGAGGGGACTGGAGCATCTCCCCTATGAGGAAAGGCTGAGGGAGCTGGGCTTGTTTAGCCTGGAGAAGAGGAGACTGAGAGGGGATCTCATCAACACCTACAAATATCTCAAGGGTGGATGTCACGAGGACGGCGCCAGACCCTTCTCAGTGGTGCCCAGCACCAGGACAAGGGGCAATGGGCACAAACTGAAGCACAAGAGTTTCCAGGTGAACGTGAGGAAGAACTTCTTGACTTGGAGGGTGACCAAGCTGTGGCACAGGCTGCCCAGGTGGGTTGTGGAGTCTCCTTCTCTGGAGATATTCAACCCCCACCTGGATGATGTCCTGTGCCCCCTGCTCTGGGTCAGCCTGCTTGAGCAGGGGGGTTGGACTAGGTGACCTCTGGAGGTCCCTTCCAGCCCTTGCCATTCTGGGATTCTGTTTTCCCGTTTATTGTTAGCAGGGATAGAGCTGGATGGATACTGTCCTATTTCTTTCACTTAATTTCTTTCACGCTACCAAAATTTCCAAAGTTCAGCCGAGAGTTGTGGTGAGCTGGTTTGGCACGGGAGCGACAGAGCTGTCATACCCAGGTGCTTCTTTGGGTACCAGCCTGCCCACTGTGAATCCAGATGCCAGTGCTCTGGGAGGTTTCTCACAGCCTCAGATGGACAAAGCTGTGAGATTATCTGTTTATGAGCTGCTGCTGCTTGCTCCTGCCTGAGATCCACATGTGAAATATCTCTGGGTTAGGCAGAGGGCTGGTGTGAGAAGGAGGAAGGGGAGGTGGGGAAGAGGAGAGGTCGCAGCACACTTATCCATGCTTTTGCACAAAACAAGACAGAACCTGGGGTGGGCAACTCCAGGGGGTAGCTTAAAGGGCTTTTACTCCCCATAAGGCACCAATTGCCCCAAACCATCCCGTTTTGGCGCTTTGTCTGGGGTTCGGGGACTGCTCCCTGGGCAGGGGTGGTGACTTGGCTGCCCTGGGCCCTGGGTTTGCCATGCCCCCCTGGTGTGGCTCTGGTTTCCGAGAGGCAGCATCATCACCAGGGCAGCTGGGGCAGAGGGTGCAAAAGCTGGTTAATAAACATGCCGGGGAGAGCGCGGTCTGTTCCGAGAAGCCCCCGGGTGTTTGCTCACTGGAGACGTGGTGGTGTTGCAGGGTAAATGTCAGTCCCTAGAGAAGAGGGAACAGTGGGTCCTGCAGCTATCAGGTGTCCTGTCACCCAATAGCCAGCAACATCTGGGTGTGTTTTTTCACTCCAGATCGTGTTTAAATATGTCAGTATTTGTCAGAGATGAGCAGAGCCGCAGGTGCCCCGGCCCCACACAGGCTCTACTGCCTGTTAGTGATGATGCTCTACCGCTGCTGCTAGATTGGTACAGCACCTTGCGCCTGAGTCCTGCCCATCACTTGCTGCCCTGCTGCCTCTCTACCTCTGTTAGTAAAAGCATGGTGCTAAATGAACATTTTTTTATGTTGCAGTCAAGCACGGAGGTGCCCCTGAGACTTGTTTTGTCCCTGATCATCTCTGGGCATTAAACGAGGCAGAAGCATCGTGGAGAAGGCAGTGCGTGACTGTGAAATGCTGGGCTGGGCAAACACACGCCACTGGCAGAATTACAGTTGCATAAGCAGCTCTCAAACATCAGCTTGGCATTTTTCTAGCTTTCAAATGCCTGCGTTTGTGACCCAAAGTAGCACCTCGTAAAGCAGCGTGACGCTCTGTATTTTCCAAGTTCCTTTTCTTTTTTGAAAGAGGAAAAAAACCCAAACCCCTCAATTCTCTTCAGGGTGGTCCTGTTGTCCACTTGCCTTACCTTGGGTGTCACCAGCAGCATCTAAACAAGAGAAGCAGCTCTCCTTGCAGGCGTGTGTACTCCTTGGGTCCTCCTGACCCCCTGGCATGGGGTGGTCGTGTGGAGAGGACCTTCCCAGGCTGATGGGTGAGCTGCAACCAATCAGTCCTGACCGAGGAGCCAGCTGCTAGCCCACAGCCCAGGCTCTGCACTTCGGTGGGCAACGACATGTTTGACGAGAAGTTTTAAGTGACGGTTGACTACCTCTGCTAGCTCGCTGCTCGGAAGGGAAATACTCCTTTTCAGATTGAATTTGACAGGCTGAGAGAGTTGGGCTTGTTCAGCCTGGAGAAGAGAAGGCTGCGGGGAGACCTATTGCGGCCATTCAGTACCTAAAGGGAGCCTATAGGAAAGATGGGGAAAATCTTTTTAGCAGGGCCAGCTGTGACAGGACAAGGGGTGATGGTTTTAAACTAAAGCAGGGTAGGTTTAGACTGGCTATAAGGAAGACGTTCTTTACACTGAGGGTAGTGAAACACTGGCAGGGGTTGCCCGGAGAGGTGGTGGAGGCCCCATCCCTGGAACCATTGAAGGCCAGGTTGGACGGGGCTGTGAGCAGCCTGATCTGGTTAAAGGTGTCCCTGCTCCTGCAGGGGGGTTGGGCTGGGTGACCTCTAGGGGTTCCTTCCCACCCAAAGCATTCTGTGATTCTATGATTCTGTGAATCAATGGGGCTTACTTACTGCAGCTAGAACCGCTCAGTTTCACTGAACCCATTTTCTAAAGACGAGGCTGATGAGGTCCAGGACTCCAACCTGCTCTGCCTGACTGTCCCGCTGATGGTAGGGATACAACTCAGGACAAAACACTGATCCTGAACTGTATATACTGACACAGATTTATTTACATTAAATGCATTTTAAATACAAACCTATCTCGGTATAAAAATGTCAACAAACTCTATCTCTAGGCTCCCTAGAAATGAGTCTTAGCATTTAAAATAAACCACTACAGAAATATTTATTTGCTTCTGGCATTTTAAAGGAAATCAAAGCCCTGGGCTAAGAGTGTAGCCAAGCGGCAGAGCGGAACTGGGGCCGCCGAAACTGCTTTTGACATCGGTGGCTTCCTCTCCAGGTGCAACCAGCAGATTCTCTCCTTATTTTCGTATTATTTGGTTAAGTCAGTTGGGCGAGTTGTTTACACAGAGCTGAGAAGGCGTTTGGGAACTGAGAAGACCGGAAAACTTGCCGCCTTCTTCCATTTCGTAACTGAAAACAAGGGATGGAGGGATGAGCTCTGCTAGTCCTAAAATCTTGGCAAACGTGGAAACCGGGGACAGCCAGTTCACTTCTGTTGCTGTGAATACTCCTTTCTTTAACGAACCAATTTTATAAGTGAAACATGTTTAAGTAACATTTATATGCAAGTGCGTGCAACTAATTTGGGATAGTTTTATTTAACTAGTAAAGATCAACCTTAAAATTCTGGTTTTGTGCTGTTGAGATTGAACAGCAGTTTTCCATGAAGGTGGTTTACTCCTAAACAAGAACCATCCTGTTCCCTGCTGAAAAACCCTGTTTGCTTGCGATTTTACCCTCCCTTTTCTGCTGGCTGTTTTGGGAAGCGGGAGTGGTCCTGTCTTCTTGAGGCCCAAAATGTTGCGAGCCCCAGGGGCCCTGGGCTCTCAGAGGGAGGACAGGCTCTCAGCCCCGCCGCCCTTGTCACCCCCTTGCCCTGCCTCATCCAGCCCAACCCGCCGCACCGTGCCAGCCGTGCCTCTCCGGACCCCCTGAGCGCCGGTGTTGGGTGCCCAGCCAGCCCTGAGCCCCATTTCCCACGCAGCTGCTGCTGCCATGCCAAAATAGTTTTTATTAACAAAACCAATTAGCGCCACTCTGCTCTTCTCCAGATGTTTTTTAAGCTTCTCTTGCAAGACCAGATGTAGCCGGGAGCGGAGCTCCTGGCCCTGGGCCCTGTTCTGCTTGGGATCCTGGCGATGGTCTTTGTCTCTCAACCCAAGCTGACGTCTTGGGGACCGTGGAGGTCCCCCTGTGCGTGCTCAGCGAGAGCTTCCAGGAGAGCCCCATGGCTGCTCTCGGCTTTACATACCCGCCTGTGCTCGGGGCCCTGACAGGGTGAAGTTTGGTTTCCAGCTAAGCTGGACCATGAAAAGCTGCTCCTTGTTCCCAGGGCATCCCACCAACCCTGACCCCAGGGTTATGGAACACCCCCGGACTAGGCACAGCAGGATGCACCAGGATGTGAATTTACCCATTACCTTTATTAGGACTTCAAAAAGCAGTCGGACATTTGTGTCCCACAATTTACATCTTTCCTGTAGGTTCTGAGGTTGCATGTGTCCCTCACTAAGGGGACGTCCCTGTGACAGCTCTTGCCTGGAGAGGAGCAAGCCTTGTGCAAGACCGTCTGGGCGAGAGCTGTCTCCCCAACTTTTCCTGTAGTCTTTGGGGAGAAAGAGGTGTTTTTGGAGGATCCTCCATCTCCGACAACTGCCAGTGTGGCCTGCTGGACATGTCCATGGCTTGAGAGGTAAATGGTGGCCCAAAATCCGCTTCATGTAGCACCCACATGGCGCTGCTCAGCTCAGCTCCTCTGCTCGAGGGCTGCAGCAGGGTCTCACAGCCCAGGATGGTCCTTGCAGCATGGAGAGTGATCATAACTGCTCCTCTCCATCCCAGGTGGGGCTGGAGGAGACCCACCACCCACCCTGGTGCTGCCATTGCATTAACCGTGCAGGAGCTCAGTGCCGTGGTGTGGGGCCGCCGGGTTGGGGTTTGGGGGGGGGGGCTGCGGTTGGCCCTAATGTCTACATAGGCTCTAGGGGTTCATCAGCGGGGTGGTAGGAGTGACAGCCAGGGCAGGGCAGCCTTGGTGGGCACAGCCTGGACGTGGCAAAGCCAGCACCCAAAGGCAGCAGGACCCGAGCTCCATGCAGGGCTGCTGGGGGTGGCTTGCAGTCCAGGATCGCAGCCTGGGATCCAGGCGCCTGTCAGAGCCGTGGTCCAGGGCAGGAGCCAGGGGCCCGTCCCCACAGGTGCAGGCAGGGTGCTGGCAGGGAGCTGTGCCGCTGGTGCCGGCCTGGCGGTGGGCACAGGACCCTTCACTCTTCACCAGGGTGCTCCCCAACTGTCCACTTGGCCTTCACGTCCCGGAAAGGAGTGATGTCCTCGTAGGTGGCCATCTGCTCCACCTCCAGGCCCTGCACCAAGAAGAAGGAGGTTAAGACAAAGGAGGGGGACCATGGTCCCATCCACAGCCATGGTTCCATCTGCCCTCAAGGGAGGACCCATCTCCAGGCTGTTCCCCCAGAGATCAGGGCAGCTTCTGAGAGGGGAGAAGATGGAGATCAGTGGCTGGATGCGCTTGGAGCTTGGCTTTACGAGCAGCTTTTTACAGCTGATGTGCAACAGGCAGCTGGGAGGAAGAGGCCCTGATGTGCCCTGCAAGGGCTGGTGGTACCAGCGGACACCCAGGAAGGGCACAGCCGGCTATTTCAAGGCTCAGGTTGACATTACAGGGGTACTTCTGTAATTAATGCAGCATTACCTCATAGGTGTGGTCCTCCTCCGGGCTTTCCTTGCCTTCACCCTATGGAGAGGAGAGTCACAGGCTGGGTGTCAGCACCTACCAAGATCCCCCATCCCCTGTCCCTGGCCTTGTGCCCCCAGGCCAGGTCCTACCACTTCCACAGGCCAATCCACCCAGCCCCACACCCCATTTAGATGCTTATTTTCCCACTGCAGCCATGCTCCCATGCAACAGCCCCAAACCCAGTGCCTCCCTGTCCCCACCCCTGACAGTGTCCTGCCTGGGATGCAGCGGCAAAGCTGAGGACATCCCTGCTGCTGGAGATGCTGTCGCTTACTTTATCTAGGAAGAGGAGCATGGGGACGCTGATGAAGATGACAAGCAGGATGGACTGGATGATGATGATGGCATCTTTCAGAGTGTTCCTGCTCTGGATCTGCTGGATGTTACTGTGACCTGGGAACAGAAGCACAGGGAGAACTCCAAGTCCCACCTCCATGCCAGGCTCCCAGGGAACGGGGACGAGCTCAGCACGGCTGCAGGTTCATGTGTCAGCAAGAGTGGATGGGGGGGGACCAGGGTGATGTGCCTTCCCCCTTGGGAGAGACCAGAGCATCGCAAACGGCCCCCGGCGCTGGCATCGGGGACCAGCTCTGGGATGAGACACCTTGGGCAGGACTTGCCACTAGCCAGGACCAGGAAAAATCTGATTTACTGGGGGAGTTGCAGCCCCTGGATGTCTTTTTGTGGGATGGACATACCAGGGCAAACCGAGGGAGGTTGTCCTGCTGCTTGGTGACTGGCAGTGAGCAAAGACATCACCATGGTGCCACAGAGCATCTACAGTTGTATCTGAAGGGGTCCCACCAGCATGATGAGGGGTTCGTATGGGGGGGGGGGGAAGGGTGAGAGAAAGAGAAAAAGCACCTCCTGGGGTGCATGGAGGATGGGAAGCTCCCACTCACCCAGCACCCTGAGCTCTGTCCCGCACACGTGCGGCTGCTTCTTCTCCCCTGTGAGGTTCTTGCTGTCGCACACGTAGATGCCATTGTCCTTGTAGGTGATACTGAAGATGGTGAAGTTGATGGATTTGTTTTTCCACTCGATGCTGTAGCGGGAGGTACTGTGATCCAGCTCATGGAGGTCATCGCTGTCCTCTGCTGTTTTGTACCACTGCATGCTATGGGGCTCCGGGGAGTAGCAGATGAAGTGGATGACCATGCCCATCTTGGCCGCCTGGTAGCGCGGGTGCTGCAGCACCATGGGGCATCTGCCGCCTGCCGGGGGACAAGGCTGGTCATGGCCAGCAAGGAGCCGGCACCCAGGCAGCCGCTCCCACGAGACCCCCCCGCCAGCATCTCCCAAATCAAGAGCTTTCCATTTGCACGGGTTATGCTTCTTTTGAGCATTGAGCTTTGCTTTGGTGAATCATCACCATCTGGGGGTAGAAATCAGAGGCTTTTGGTGAAAACATGCTTTTAACGGGAAATCCAATTTCCTCTGGGAATGGCTTCCCTCGAGGACATTTTTGCTGCTCCCACCCCGCTCTGCATACATCCTGTTAGTCCCAGCACTAAAATGACAGCCTGTGCTAGCATGCACACAGAGTCTTTGCTAGGACAGCCTCATGTCCCCAGCTGGCTTCTCTCATCCTGCTGCATTTTTTCTATTTTGCCATATTTTGTATTTTTACCCCTCTTTTGGTCCCAGAGCTGCTGAGTTTGAGGACTCATTTAGAATCACAGAATCGTTAAGTTTGTAAAAGCCCTTTAAGCAAACCAAGCCCAACCGTTCCCCTAACCCTGCCATCCCACCACTAAACCCTGGCCCTAAGCACCTCGTCTGCCCAGCTTTTAAATCCCCCCAGGGATGGGGACTCAACCCCTTCCCTGGGCAGCCCCTTCCAGTGCTCGACAACCCTTTCGAGGAAGAAATTTTTCCCAGTATCCAACCTAAACCTGCCCTGGCACAACTTGAGGCCGTTTCCTTCGGGTTGCAGAATTCAAGCTTAATACCCTGTGGGTGGGAATGGCACAAGCGCTGCGTGCATGAGCCCAGTGCCTGGTCCCAAGGCATGGCGTGTTCATGCAACGTCCTCTGCAAACACAGAGGACAAATGTGTGTGTGCTTAGGAAAGACAAAACGGATCTGGCTTTGCAGAGGGAGAGCAAGGTGCGGGGCTGGGGAAACGCCGCGGAGGAGTTCACAGCCTGGGAATCGCCTTTGTGGTGGAGAAAGCCTGTGGGTGATGGGACATCTCCAGCTCTGCAGGGGACTGGCACCTTCATGGCATAGCCAGTGGGGATGGGAGGGACCCTGGGGACACAGGCAGGGAAAGAGTGGGTGTGAGAGGTTACCTGTGCTGCTCCTGGTGCTATTGTCTGCTGAGATCCCACCTGCAAGAGAGGAGAAGGCCCCTGAGATGGCAGCCAAGAGCCCATGTAGGACAAGCCTGGGTAGGATGTCCTGCCTGGGTCAGCACGTACCATGGGACTGTCACACCTACTCCATGGAGGGCTTGGGAGCATCAACCAGAGCCCTGCTCAGAGGACGCGGGGCAGCGCAGATTTGGGCACAAACCCTTCTATTTCCAGCCCATCTCCTGAATCTTCTCTATCTGTGTTGCTTTCTGCTTGACATCCCAGTGAAACCTGCCCTCGCTATTAATACCTCCCTAGGCTGGCACCTCTCAGAAAGGGTCAGGACCGACTCACGCCTCTTTATTTACACTCTCCATTTTCTGAATCAACCAGAAACACTTTCACTGCTGGGGCTTCCCTGGGCTCAGAGCCCCATGACGGCCAGGGGGGTTCTCAGACCCTGGGACCATGCAGCCCCCGGGACAAGGGCTGTATGGAGCTGCGGGACTTGCGATGCAGTGTAGGAAGCGGGGCGAGGCAGGGAGCCCCCTGCACCCATGGGTGCCCCTGCCTGCAGCTCCAGTGCCCCTGTGCCTCGGTTCCTCTTGCTGCAGCTGGGCAGGAAGCACCAGCCCTGTTTACTGCACCGCTTCAGTGCCCAGCTCCGTCTGCTTGATGAAGATTCGCCAAACCCCACCGCAGGGAAGCTGGCATGGAGGCGGGGGCTGCACCACCCCCCAGCACATTGGGCCAGATGCAAAACTCCCCCCAGAAGAAGAAGCAAGAAGGTTCAGTTCCTGAGCCTGAGCTTTGTCCTGAGCCTTGCCACCCTGCTGCAGACCTTCCTGCCCTGACCAGCAGCCTGGCAGGGACCTCCTGGCTCAGCTGGGGGGTCCCCTCCCTGCCCCAGTGCCTCTCCCGGGTCCGTGCTGCCCTGTTCCCCTCTGGCACCCACGACTCTGCAGGCAAACTCCTCCAGCCCCATTTCATTTTTTTCTGAGATGGGGACATGCACCTTGCCTGGGCTGTGCATTGGATACGCGTCCCTGTCCCCAGCCGGCCAGCTGGGATGCAGGGCTTTGCTCTCCATGTTTTGTTGGTGTTCCTGAATGAAGACCAGGCTGGTCCCTTGCACCCCTCAAAGCCAAGATTTCCATTGCAACCATGGGTGGGCTGAGCATCCCCTGCCCTCCCTTGAAGCCACCGTGAGAGCCAGGATGAAACGCTGCAACCTCGACTCCGTGCTGGACTTGGGAGGCCACCCCACAGAAACCCTTTCACTGCCCTTTCCTCCGAGGGCAAAAGTTTCCCCAGCTGAGGGTGGGATGTGCTGCAGGTTTTTGTGGATGTCCCTGCACCAAGCAAGAGGGGCTGGAAGGGGACAGGAGCTGTGTCCTGGGTTTAGCTGCTGCTTCTCCATGGGGATGCAAAGGGGAACAGCACAGTGATGTTCACGCAGGGCCCACAAATCACCCCAAAAGCCTTTTTCCTCCACCCCTGGGCACTGAGCTCCAGGATGTGGCTTGGCCGTGGCCTCAGCAATGTGCTGGCCCCATCCTCAGGCCTGCGAGAGCAATAAATGGTGTAAGAAAACCCCAACAACAACCCTTCTTTCCTGCCACCTGCAACCACAGCCGGGCAGGCTCGGCACCCGCTCAGCACCGGGCTCCTGCCAAAGCCAGACGGCCACCCGAGAGAGTGTCCCATGGCTGCACCCCTCCCTGCGCCCCAATGGGAAGTAAAGCCCAAAACCCGAGGCAGGCATCGAGCCCAAGCCCCTGCGGGTCCTCCCTGGCTCCACTGTGCCCAGGGTTGACCTCCTGCACAAAGCAGGCCTGAGAGGGGCGGCTGCAAAATTTAAAATGAATGCATTTAAAGCCAGACCAAGGCAAAGCCCCTCGTTGCACTAAGTGGGGGACACACGCCGGCTCATCGCCTGGGCGCAGGGTTCTTTGCTCTGCGACGCGAAGCCCGTGTCTGGCGCCTACCTGTGACCAGAGCAATCAGCCAGAGGTTCGCCTGGAACGCCCAGAGCCTCCTGCAAAGATCGGCCATCTTTCACTGCAAATGGCAAGGAGACATCCAGTCGCCGGCCCTCGCTTCTGCAAAACACAGCGGCCGCTCCGACCGGCTTGGCCTCTGTACCTAAAAATGGCAAAGCTGCTGCTCCGCGAGACTGCCCCTTTCCTGCTCATGTAAATCCTCCTCGATGGGGACTTTCCCCTCGGGTCTGGTTTTGAATGCGACGCAGACACTGGGGTGGCCAGTGCCTGCGCCCTGGGCACCGTCCAGCCTCGTGTCTCCGGGCTGTGCTCGTCATGGTGGCGTTATTTGATGGAGGTGGCCAGGACCGGTGCGGGTCCGCGCCGGAGCTGGGGATGAGCCCATCGGCAATCACTCGGCAATGCAAAGCCTGGGCTGAGTGGAGGGGACGTGCCCAGGGAGCGGGACGCGTCTGCTGGCACTGCTGCATCCCCGGGGGGCAGAGGATGGGGGTTACCCCTAGGGCTGTACCCCAGCTCCACAGCAGTGTGGGCTGATCCCTCCCCCCCCCCCAAATTTAGCCCTGCAGGTGATGGGCAGGGGTTGCCGCTGGCCCAAGTTGCAAGAGTTGGAGCAGGAATGGGGTGGGAAGAGGGGATGTTTGTGGGGTTTCACCTCTCTGCTCTGTGTGGGGTGCAGTGGGATCAGACCCCCAGCTCCCATTCCCTGCATCCCACAGAGCCCCCTGCAGCTGCACTTCCAGTGAAGGGTGAAACCTGGAAGAGGGGAGAGATGGCCAAAACGAGGTGTCACCTCCCTGGGTGCCAGCCATGCCTGCTCTTTCTCCACACCCTGTTTTCCATGACCAAGACCCTTCTCCATGAGTCCTTTGGAGACTCCCTGGGGAAGAGCAACGCAGCACCCCAAGGTGAGCTCTGTCCCCCTTTGCTCCAACGCAGAAATAAGTTTTCCCTCCACGTCGTGCCCTCCGGCTGCTGCGTGTTACCGGCTGCGGGTGAGCACTGAACTGTAAATCCATCTGAAAAACACCTTTGGGTACTTTTTCCAGCCGTGTTGGTCCCCAGAGCCTGGGTGTCTCTGCCTGGGGCCTCCCCAAACCTTCACCTTCTGCAGGTTTGGTGGTTTTTTTTACCGGGTCTGAGCATCCGGTGGCTGCTGGGAACCAGCCCGAGCCTCACCTTGTATGCGAAGGGGACATGAAGCAAGATAGTGGAGAAATAAAGGTTTCCAGAGAAAGCCTGGCCCCAGGAGGGAAAGAGATGCTGGGAGAGGTGCCTTCTCCTGGTAGTGCAGGCAGGTTGTGCTGTGCAGGGTGCTGGGCATTGGGGCTGTACTGCCAAGTCCCTGCTGCCATCGTCCCAGCTCGTGCTGGAAAAGCAGAGCCGGGCCGTGATGTCCCAGCAAGGCAAAAGCTTCAGGGGATGCCCCGTGTGCTCGGCAGGCACCGGAGGGATTTCTGTCTTCTCCCTGGGGTTGGAGATGGGGGCTGTGATGAGGAAGGCAGGGATGCTGGAGGTGCCTGAGAAAGCACCATAAGGCAAAATCAGGATCTGGGCATCAAACCAAAGAGGGTTTGCAGTGACGGTGGCCAAATTACCCCACTGCGCTGCCTGCAGGGTCCTTGGCACCCTCCAACGGGCACAGGCCTGGTCCACAGGGGCTCGGTCTCCCCTTGGGTCCCCTGTGCTTGCAGTGCGCAGCGGCACAGGATGTAGGGAGCCCTGGTGGTCTCGCAGGGAGGGTCCTGCGTCCCCATCTCTCCTCCCCTGGGCCACCCTGGCTCCCCAGCCCAGGCCTCATGGGCAGAGAGGAGCCACCGCCAGGCAGCTGCACCCTTCCCAGCCCATTCCTATTCATCAGGGCTTGGGTTTCACTGCAGTCCTTTCCCCCGCTGCCAGAGGATGGGGATGGTGGGTTGTGCCCCCTTCTCCCTCCAGCCCCCTGCCTGCGCCGCACCACGTTGCTCTCAACTTGAATTACGCCAGCCCTAGGACGAAGTGTTCCAGCGAGAGCAAAAAACAGAGCACTGAGGCCATGGCCGTGGCTCTCGGGGACGTCAGCGGGTCCCGGAGGTGGCTCCTCCTCCAGCCACACATTGACGCAGAAACCTCCTTCGCCCACCGCTGCCTTCTCCCCATGATGCTGAACTGTTTCCGTGGGGCCGATGGGGCAGGGTTGGCCCCACAGAGTCTGGCATGGGGCAGCTCAGGGGGGTCTGCACCCCCTCCAAGCCCGCCCCTCACCTTGGTTGAACCTGCAGCAGCATCTCCTAGAGCCAGGGCTCGTTGCTGTGAGGCACCAAGGGCTCCAGGGGACTTGTTCGTGAGCAGAACAGAAGCTCTGGGTTGGGCTGGAGGTACCAGGGGGAGACAGCCAGGGGCTGCCTTGTGCATGATGGGACCCCCAGGTCCTGCTGAGGATGGCAGGTCCAGCCAAGACCACGCACGGGGGCTGCCCTGGAGCAAAGGGAGGGGGGATTTACCCTTCTCAGGGTCAGAAAAAACATTTTCCCCCTCTAACACACCACAACGCGTCTGGTATCGTAATAATAGACCATTTACAGTTGTTTATTTTAAGAAAGGTACAAAGGAAAATGGCTTTAGCTCGCACAAATCCTGCTCTTTGGCATTTTTCCCATCACCGACGACACAGACGTACAAGCAGCATTGATGGTGAAGCACAATCCGGGCTGGAAACTGCTGTGCCGTGGATGCTTCCCACGCAAAAGCTGCGGAAAAAGAGCAGCTCAGGCTCCTGTTCCAGGGAGCATCACCCTATGCAACATGGAAATGGAAGCACAATGCTACGGGATGAGCAGAGTGACCTTGGCTCTGCTGCCTGGCCCACAGCACGTGGATGCAAGCAAGCTCAGCACCACTCCTGGCCAGCCTGAACGTGGGGCATCCGTAACGACTCAGCGACAAAATCAGCCCAAGAAAAAAGAAAAATTATATTAATAATAATAATAATAATAATAATAATAATAATAATACAAAAAGACAGACCCTTTGGCTTCATGAAGCAGCCCTTGTTTTAACTGGAAGAAGTTTTGGTTCATGTTTGTTTTGATCTCAAGAGGGTTTTTTTCCCTTTTGAAGGCAGGAGGGGGTCCAGAGAGGAACTCGGGGCCTTTTATGTGGTTTTCTTGATTTACTTTCCTTTTACCCACTGGTGTAAAGAGCAGCAAACCCCTTCCCCTCTGGGAAAAAACTCCTCTGCATGGAGGGCTCCTGGTGAGGACCTGCCTGGCCCTGTCGGGCTCTGCAGGGACCCCAGCACGCGCCACCAGGTCCTCGCCAGAGCCCCAGCCAAGGGAAGGATGCTCTGCTCGAGTATTTTGGGATTCTCACCCCAGCGGGAGCATTATGGCCCCTGGTGCTCGGTGGCCGATGGGATGAAGGGACCCCATTGAAGCAAGCTCATTGCAAGGACCTGCACCAATCCCCGGGGATGCGTCTCGTTAATTAACGCTAACTAAGAGCACTCCAGCAGGACATTTCCTCTTGCTATGGGGCTTGAAGAAACCCTGGGGGGGACTGGGGATTCCTGGAGGGGGTTTTCCAAACCTTTGTCCATCGCTTTCCTGCCACGCAACCTGGATGAACCGGGAAAACAGGGAAGAAGAAGCATGACTATAAAATACCCTTTACATTCGAACCGTAGAGACCTGCAAGATCGATGGTTTCAATGCATATTCAGAGACCTTTAAAACCTGATATTTAACCCTGAGAACGTATCTGCAGATGATTCGTTTTGGCTATGCAAACAAATCTTTAAGACATAATTGCACTTTCTCTGTATATAACAAAAAACAAAAAAGAAAAAATAATCTGTAAAGCTTACTCAAATATTCCAAAGAAAGGTGCTACTTTTAAGACATTGGAGATTTTTGTTCATAAAACCTTGTCTTTTCTGTAATTATTCTTAATATTATTTCACTTGGCTCATCTTTCACTGGCTACTTGGCTGCCCTCGGGAAGAATAATATACAAGAAAATCTCTTAATTGTGAAATAACATTAATAAATAATTAAGTAAAAGGACAACCCGACTCATTTGTTAATGTCTGAAAAGCATCGTTACCATGATGAGATCATTTCAAAACTAAAATGTTTCTCTTTCGCCAGCAACAGATTTCACATTTAATTCTCGTACGAAAGATGTTAAACTCTTTGCAAGTGCAATGAGCTGTAAAAACCAGGATCAGCAAGAGATCCTGCTCTGAAAGTGAAGGTGAAAGATCTGAAATTAGCTCAATATCTAAGATCTATCGATCTGTATATGGACGAGCTCATGAAAAGGAGATACAAATGAAGTCTCTTCAGGCCGGGCAAGAGCTGGAAGCCACTTTCTGTTATACCAGCGACTCTTTCACAATGTGTTCCTTATCCCATGCTTTTCCTTTGCCAGGAGCATCTCGAGTCTCTGAGCTGGGAACAGGTGCAAGACCAAAGGCAGGGGCTGTCTCCACATCTGTCCCACTGTTCCCGTATATCTCGTGCATTTTGGTGGCGATCAGACCTTCCTTCTCGGGCGCACCCTCTCTCAGGGCATCCTCGTCTTTACTGTGCCTGTACATGTAGGAGGCCTGCTTCACCGAGCGCCTCAGGAGGTACCTCCGGAAAGCCCTCTGGATTTTCGTAGCACAGACTTCCTCGTGCTTTCTTTTCAGAGTGGTGGTGATGGGTTCATAGGAAACCTTTGAGGGGTTTGCAGCCATGAACTTCTCCTCCATGGTGGCCTTCAAGGCATCCATCTCTCCTGAGTCTCCCAGCACTTCCTTTGTCAGGGCAAAGAGGATATCCAGACAGTGGATTTTGTCCCCAGCAACCATTGGTAGATCCATGGTGATTAGCTTGATCTTGTTTGGCTTGGGAATTTTGAGTGGCTCCTGTAAGATGTCTACAAAGTCAGACAAGGTGCTGTACGCAATGAACTGGGTGGCGTCTGGGTCAAACTTCTCCCAAGTTTCATAAAACATTTCAAAATCGTCTTCACAGAGGGGTTCACTGCTCTCCTCCGTGGCCACGTTGAAGTTCTCCAGGATGATGGCAATGTACATGTTCACCACGATGAGAAAGGAAATGATGATGTAGCTGCAGAAGAAGAAGATGCCGATGGACGGGTTGCCACAGTCGCCTTTTACCGAACTGCCGGGGTTTTCCAGGTTGGGGTCACAGTCAGGGGGGCCGCTGTTCAGGATTGGGCTGAGGAGGCCATCCCACCCAGCTGATGTGGTGATCTGGAAGAGGCAGATGATGCTGTTCCCAAAAGTTTCAAAGTTGAAGATATCATCGATCCCTGCCTCCTTCTTTACGTAGGCGAAGTTGGACATCCCGAAGATGGAGTAGATGAACATGACGAGGAAAAGCAGGAGGCCAATGTTGAACAGGGCAGGCAGGGACATCATCAGAGCAAACAGGAGAGTCCGGATGCCTTTCGCCCCTCGGATCAGCCGGAGGACACGGCCAATCCTTGCCAGCCTGATGACCCTGAAGAGGGTGGGTGATACAAAGTACTTCTCTATGATGTCCGAGAGGACGATACCTGTGAAGGGATGGAAATGAGGTGAGGTTGCCATGCTCTGCAGCCAATGTAGGGAGGCGAGGTGGAGCTACTCCACTTCATCTGCCAGGGTTGGGGAGATAGAGACAGATGAAGCCACCCCCAATGGCACACAGAGCTCTGCTCTGCTGGTGGCAAAGAGAATGTATTCCAAAATATCTCTGAGCGCAGACCCAAAGGTTAAATGCTGGCTGCTCTGTTCCAGCACTGCAGCCATGCAACACAGAGGCAAGGGGAACCCAACACCAAGGAGGAGTGGGACAGAATCCCAGCCCCTCAGCCTGCCTGGTGGCCTCACATCTGTCTCATCCTGTTGGCTTGGCCCTGCTCAAAGGGTGGGAGTAAGGGGGTGGCCAATGACAGCTTGCTGGCTGTGGACCGGCCAGACCATTTCCGCCCTTTGTTATCCAGTGGGACCCAGGGGAACCAGTGGTACTGGCAGGACTCACCTAAGATGGAGAGGATGACCACCACAAAGTCAAAGATGTTCCAGCCGATAGTGAAGTAGTAGTAGCGCAAGGCGAACATTTTGAGCACACACTCGCCAGTGAAGATGACGATGAAGACCAGGTTGATCTTGTAGAGGACAGATGTTTTGAGTTCGCTTTGATCATCTGTTTCGACCATCATGGTCACCATGTTAAGACAAATCAGGATCATGATGGTTATGTCAAACACTTGCTTGGTAACAAAGTCAAACACCATCCCTTGAAACTTGTTCTGCCATAGGGGCCACGTGGGTGTTGATGGAGAACCAGAGGTGAGGTGGGAACACAGGACAGACACACACAAACCAAAGACACAACAGAAAAAGAAGAAGGAACTGTATTTAAAAGAGTGCAAGAAACCTCAGGTTTGTGGCCAGTACACAGGTCTCAGGGCCCCAAAAGCTATGGGAGGAGGATACCCAGCACCTTGCAGGTTGAAACCTACCTGCTGACACCATGGCCGGGAGGTGTGGGCACAGGGGACAGTTGCTTTCTAATTATATCCACAGCTAATGCATCAGGGCAAAAAAATAAACCCATGGGAAAAGGCCTTGCTTGGGCTGGGCTATCAAAACCAAACCCAAGTCACACCTGCGTATCGGCAATGTCCTGCTAGCAGTGTAGAAACCTGAGCTTTCCCTGAGTAACCCCCTTTGAGAGAGGAGCTGGGAGCTGAGCTAGGAGAAAACCCCAACCCCTGCAAAAGGGATCCTCTCCTTGCCTTGCCAGTGGATCCAGGGCTGAAGAGCAGATCTAAAGGAGGTTGCCTGATGTGAACCTCTTCTGAAGCGCTAGTGAGGTCCTGTCTGAAGAGTAGCAATGGGGAGCCAGGATTTAGCTCCTTGCACTGGAAAATGCTCTTTCCTAGACCCTTTTCCTTCACTTTGGGATAGTTGGTGGCTTGAAGTGCTCCCTCCCCACTGTGTTCCAGGGTGATTAACCCAACATACCGAAGGCCTAGGAATGGGCTTCTGGGGTTTCTTGGAGCCGAGCTTTTTCATGGCGTTGTAGTATTTCTTCTGCTCTTCCGTCATGAAGATGTCTTTGCCTCCAAAGTATAAAGGGAATCACCACTGTTAGTCTTGGGACTTCGCCTCTTTCTACCAAGCTTCTCCATCCATGCTCCTTCCCACCAAGCGTCTCCAGCCAAACTCCTGCCAGGCATTGCTTGCTGCACTGGCTCAGTGAAACCTGCTTCCCCTGATTCACAGCACCCACGGGTGCTCACCCCAGCACTGTGGTTTCCTCCTGCAGAGGTGAGATGCTGCCTCCCCGCCTGCCGTAGCGGGCGGGGAGGCAGCATCTCACCTCTGCAGGAGGCACCCCATGCCCTGCCAGGGCTCACCCCCTCCTTGCTGGCCAGATCCTGTGGGACCAAGGCAGCGTCTCGGTGTGCTTCAGACCTCGCTCGGCACAAACATCATGATCTGTGTTACCCACCCTCTGCCTGCTCCCCTCTCCAGGGTTATTAGTCCTGGGATGCTCACTTGAAAGTAGAAGTGGTCTCTCCTTGATGGATGGAAAAATTATGAGAAAGGGTCATGGGGTGGGAAAAGAAAATAAAAGTGATGGCACAGGGGTACAGCTGTGCCTGCTACGGCACAGGCAAGAGAAAACACAGCCCCTTTGCCTCTTCCCTCTCCATCCACCCAGCTGGAGAGCAGCTCTGTGGAAAGGGACCTGGGGGTGCTGGTGGACATCAAGTTCAAAAGGAGTGAGCAGGGTGCTGTTGTGGCCAAGAAGGCTAACAGGGTGCTGGGATGCATCAGCAAGGGTATCACCAGCAGAGATAAAGGAGTCATCATCCCAGTTTGCTCAGCACTGGTCAGGCCACACCTGGAATCTTGTGTCCAGTTCTGGTCCCTACTCTACAAAAAAAGATGTGGACAGGCTGGAGGGGGTCCAGAGCAGGGCCACCAAGATGATCCAAGGGCTGGGAAGCCTCTCTTAGCTGTATGAGGATGGGCTGAGGGAGCTGGGTTTATTCAGCCTTGAGCAAAGGAGGCTCAGAGGGGATCTCATCACCGTGTACCAGTATTTAATGGGTGGCTACATAGAAGACAGAGACTCCCTTTTCACAAGGAGTCCCATGGAGAGGACAAGCGTGGAATGGACACAAGCTGCTCTTGGGGAGATTCTGATTGGATATGAGAGGGAAATTTTTCCCAATGAGAAGAGTCACCCACTGGAATAATCTCCCCAGGGGAGGGGCTGACTCTGCCACATTGGACACTTTTAAGACTCATCTGGACAGGGTGCTGGGCCATCTTGTCTAGACTGTGCTCTTGCCTAGAAAGATTGGACCAGATGATCCTTGAGGTCCCTTCCAACCAGGGATTCTATGATTCTATGAAATGAAATCCTCTATAAAAGCTATGGCCAGGACACAAAGCCCCATGTGCTGTTTGTCAGGTTCTCCTTACTTGCCCACTCTGTGGGAAGCCACTAACGGACAACAGCAGTTCATGTTGCAGAGGGATCCTGGGGTCCATGCAAGTACTGGGCATGGTGGCCCTGGTCCCCTCTCCCCACAACCGTGCTGGTCCCCTCCATCCTGGACCAATGCCCCAGGAGGCAACGGTGGCCGCAGGACCCAGAAAATACTTATCTTTTTCTTCTGCTGGTTGAAGTTGTCAATGATGACGCCAATGAAGAGGTTCAGGGTGAAGAAGGCGCCGAAGATGATGAAGATGACGAAGTAGATGTACATGTAGAGGTTGATCTCGTACACTGGCTGCTCTTCAATCTGACCAGGAGAGATGAGAAAGGTGAGACCAACCCTTTTGGGAAAGTGTGTCCCCAAGCCACCAGAGAAGGGGTCGCTGTATCTGGACAGAGCCATGGGATGGTGGCTCTAAAACCTTTAGCAGATGCTGCGTGGTTTGAATGGTCCCCGTGGGAGCAGCTATGGGAAGGGACATCCATGTGACACCGGTTGAGGGACAAGGATGTGCTGCCCCCTCAATCCCACAGTGTGGGCTGGGGAATAGGAAAGGATGCCCAAGTGCAGCAATATCAATGAGCAAACCTGAGCTGCTTCCTGATAATCAGCTTTCCAAGGGCTGAAATAGAGCCAAGAGGGGAAAGGAAAAGTGGTTTCATTTGTGCCATGCCAGCACATGGGGGTGGCACAGCCTGGAAGCCTTGGAAAACGCTCCTCATCTCAAGGGGCACGACTTAATTCTGCTCTGTATTTGACTGGAGACATCCGACGGTGTCACAACCCACTTCCCCCATTTCAAGGGAAGCCCTTGGCAGAAGAGAGTGGACTTTGCTCCCGAAACAGCTTTGCCCAGGGGGTTTGGGGAGGCAGGACCCCAAGCCACTTTCAGAGCGGCTCCACTGCACCGCCGAGTGCCAGCAGCTGCAGCCGGGGTGAGCAGAGCGGCTGTTTCTGATGCTAAAAAAAGGCAACGAAAACCTCTGTGGGGCTGACCCCCTCCGTGGTGCATGGCCAAGCCTGCTCACTTAGAGACAGGTCGGAAGTCCCTCCTGCTGCGTCGGCTCATGGTACACACATGGGCTGGTGTGGGGATGCTTTTTGGGATGGATCACAGTGGAAACAGCCTGAAACTCTTCAAAACCAATTTTCTTTTTTTTTTTTTAATAACCCGTTTAACCCAAAGGTTAAATGCTGGCTGCTCTGTTTTAATAACCCGTTTATTGCTCAAGGCAAGCCAGGCGCTTTCTCCAGGAAGGGATGAGCTCTCCCAGATGGATGAGTACATGGAGGGCATCGTCTCACGGCAGGGTGAAGGACGAGCCCCGCCGGGGCAGAGCTGCGGAGGCAGAGCGGGGATTTCAGACCAAGAAGCTGAAGCCAAGAGGAGAGGGCTTGGCCCCAGCTGTAGCCCAGGTGGGGTGGGAGCCTGGTGTGGGGGCCAGGCTGCAGCTGGGATGCAGGTGACAATGACATGGGGGGCACGGGGACACAACTGGCTGCCCTTTTCGAGGCTGTGCACGTCAGCAGGGGGAATGGTTTGGGGGTTTTGCCAACTCTTTATCCCATGTCCTGGCTGAAGCCATGGGTGGGACGCGGGCAGCCCCCCCGGCACCAATGGGCAGAGCCAGTGGGGTTGCTGCGGCCGAGGGGTCCATCCCCAGACCACGCTGAGCTGCGCCTCAGCCCCAGGACTCTGCTCCCAGTCTGCCTGGGGGAACTGACCCAGTGGGATTAGCAGTGCTTGGTGCTGGTTGTGAGATGTCCCTGCTTGTCCCCTCACCTCGCGCGAGTCCACGGCGGCGTACATGATGTCCATCCAGCCTTTGAAGGTTGCCTGCGGGGACAGTGGAGAAGAACGGATTCGCTGGGAGATATTTGGGGCTAGGAAGGGAGGGGAGGGCGATGGGTGCGTGTTTGGGGTTTAGTTTGGGGGTTTAGTTCCAAGCATGCCTACTCAGCCTGGAGATACAGCTTCTCCGTGGGGATGGCAGGAGAGGGACCATGAGCTAAATCCACAGGAAGAATGCTCCGATGCAGAAATACTGAGATTTGCCTGTGCCCATGTGTGCACACACAAGCTCTGTTCTGTGGCTGAAGTTACCAGGGGATTCCCAAAACACTGCTGCAAACCAGGCTTGGAAAAGCAGCAATTGGCTCTTCTCCCCCCAAAACAAAGTTCTTTTTCCTGATGGCAGAGGTGTGCCAGTGCTGGCCGCTCCTCCTGCTGCCAACCTGCGCCACCTCCATAGCCCTGATTCCTGTATCGCTGCTGTCTGCTGGATCCTGATCCCGATCCTGGTGGAGTTGGGGGGTACACTGCGTCCCTTACAGGCTTTTGCTGCTGATTTGTTAAACAAAAAGCCTGAGCATCTTGTTTCCTGAATCTGATGGAACAACGAACCCGAAGAGGAAGCTGAATTTAAAGCTCATTAATTAATTTGGGTTATGCTCTGGTTCTGCAACCACCATTTCCTCTGGATTGGATATGAGTAACCCCAGCCCACCCAATAATGGAGCCCACACCTATATTTATACCCAAATTGCGGTGAGCAGTTCCCCTTCTGCTTGCCTGGCTCAGCTGTGGTGGGTTCGGTGGAAGCATGGCTGCGCTCGCCCACTGCCCTGCAGCGAACACACGCGCTCTTTTTTCCAGTCGTCATCTTCCCCATGCAAAACTCTTGCAGGCTACGACTACAGTGGGACGAACTTTTCAAATGGGTGGGGGGAAAAGAGCGTGCCTCCCCTCCCTGCTCCTTCATCCTGTGCCGTGCAGAGGACTTCTTGCAGCTCCGGGCTTGGTGCTACCTGCACTTATCTGCAGTGGGTCCCTGGTGACCATTACCTTCCCCTCCCATCTTCTACCCTGTCCCTTTCCTCCTTGGCTCTGCAAGGTTTTTTGTGTTAAATCATAGAATCATAGAATGTTTTGGGTTGGAAGGGACCCCTAGAGGTCACCCAGCCCAACCCCCCTGCAGGGAGCAGGGACACCTTTAACCAGATCAGGCTGCTCACAGCCCCGTCCAACCTGGCCTTCAATGGTTCCAGGGATGGGGCTTCCACCACCTCTCTGGGCAACCCCTGCCAGGGTTTCACCACCCTCACTGTAAAGAATTTCTTCCTTAGATCCAGTCTAAACCTACCCTGCTTTAGTTTAAATACCAGTTTTGGAGCTAAGAAGCAACCAAGAGGCCCCATCCAGGAATTGGGGCAATATCTCTCTTCAGCTCTGACGCTATTCATGCTACGGCAGTGCACGTCTTGGAGGGATGGCAGCTGCTTTCATTACGTACCACCTGCAGCAAGGATAGGTATCCCAAGCCCACGTTGTCGAAGTTGACCTTGACATTGACCCATCTGACCTCATTGGTGTAGAGGAGGGCCATGCAGTCGCTCTTGTTGTTCACCACGCTGATGTCAAAGAGCTCCCCTGAGGTGGTGTTGATGCACCGGTAGTACTTCCCCGCAAAGAGGTTCACCCCCATAATGCTGAATATCAGCCAGAAGATGAGGCAGACCAGCAGGACGTTCATGATGGAGGGGATGGCACCCAGCAAGGCATTCACCACCACCTGCAAGGGTGAAAAAAAAGACCTTGGAGGACCTGGCTAGGGAACCAGGTTAGCAATGATGTGGACCTTCATGTTCCTGTGCCCCAGCTTTACCCTCCTCAGCAGCACCAAGTGGGCTCAGACAAGACCAAAGGTACCTTAGGATCAATCCCGCTGATCTGGAGGCCCCTAAAAACTGACTAGGATGGGTCCCTGAGGGAGGTGACTGCTGAACGGTGCTGCTTGCACAGCCGTGTCCGAGCCAGCAGCATATGGGGGAGGCACCTACCCTCATGCCTTCAAATCTGGACAGGGCACGCAGTGGTCTCAGAGCCCTCAGCGTTCGCAGGGACTTGATGGCTCCCAGCTCAGAGTATCCCAGCCAATTCGCTGTCAGGCTGATAATGGAAACCTGGAAGGAGCAGTCCAAGGGATTAGCAGCATCTCAGATGGAAACAACAGAGAGGAGCTGAGCCACGTCCCTGCAGCTCTTCCCCGTCCCTCTCTCCCCAGTACTTCCTTAGGCGGTCATTGTCTTGTCTTGGGACACAGGGACTGTCATTGAGTCCTCAGGTCCCTGGTGACCAGCCGCCTGGAGGATGTCCCTGCCTCTTGGGTGTGAGGGTGGGTGTAATGGGGAACGCAGAAATGCTGCACAGGTGGAATGGCCTGCTGTGTCAGGGAGTGTTGGGAGACCCCATGTCCCTTCACATCTCTACTGGGGTTTGGTAGAACACCATGGGCTTGTTCTTGGCTTAAGCATAAAACAGAAAGGGTTTGAAAGGGTTTCTGCAACCGGGGAAAGAAGTGGCCCTTCCTGTGGAGGACCATTATCTTAAGCAATGGTCTAAGCCCTCATTCCACAGCCACCCCGTGGTCCTTTAAAATACAATAGGGGTTCATTTCCAAGTCTTCTACAATCCCCTAATGCTCCCAAATCCCTTGGCTAACTATGGCTCTAGAGGTGCTCATCAGACAACACTTACATCGACGATGAGGAAATCCAGCCAGCACCACGCGTTGGTGAAGTACACCTTGAAGCCGTAGGCCACCCACTTGAGCAACATCTCAAGGACGAAGACGTAGGAGAATACCTTGTCAGCGTACTCAAGGATGGTGCGTATCACCTTTCGTTGTTCGATGTAGATGTCCTCAAAAGCCTGGAAGAGGTGTGGGACTATGTGATAGTCATTCTTCCATTAGACCTGCTGCACCGCTCAGCGCAGCCACATCCACGTCTGCGCTTTCCCTGCTTTCCTAGGGCTTGGGGCAGCTTGAAAAGTTGAGTGCCTAACTACGGGTGACATTTACTGATGCACCTGACCAATATGGGGTCTAACACTTGTTTGCAAGTTCTCATTGGCCATGTAGAGCGGTGTCTGTCGTGAAGCAGATGTCCAGCTGCATCAAATTCCCACCGGTCTGAGCACAAGTCAAAAGCCAGGACACCCACCTACCACTTCAGATGCCTTGGAAGTTTTGAAAATGCTTTTAGGAGTTTGGGTTACTGCTGTGTCCACATGACATGTAAACAGTCAGAGGTACGGGCATGGTGACCAGGTGTTGCACAGCTGTTTTAGCACAGCTTTCGATTCCGGCATCAGCTATAACCTCAGACATCCCCAAACTGCACTTTGGAGCATGATGCAGACACATAAAGTATGCATGAAACCCAGTTCAGTCCCTTTGTCCTCCTTCCCTCTCTCCTCACCTCCAAACTTGCAGAGAAGTTGGTCTCCCCATTAGCTCCGTGTATTTACAGGTGCAGCTGAACTATATCCAGCCCAAATCCTCAGAGAGGACTAACAGGCTGACACAGAACTTTTTAATGAAGTTGATTTAAATGGATGCCCAGGTTCTGGGAGGGTGCACCAGTCAGCGGCTAGAAGTGGTGAATGGCAAAATAATAACCATGAGCTATTCGTAAAGCACCTCCCGACAGCCAGTTATGGAGGCAGTGAAATCCCTGGAGGGATTTAAAAGCCAGGCAGATGAGGTGCTTAGGGCCAGGGTGGGATGGCAGGGTTAGGGGAACGGTTGGACTTGATGATCTTAAAGGGCTTTTCCAACCTAAATGATTCTGTGATTAAGAACAGGAGGGGAGGCTGTAGGGGGTTGCATCCCCGTGAGCCCATGGACCACAGCCCATGATGGGCGCTGGGGAGGGTTGTACAGGGGCGACTGTGCTGATGTTGGGCTCTTGGGGGGCAAGGGGAGCATGGCTAGAACCCTTTGCAAGGCTGTGCGCTGGGCAGACCTGAGCCAAACTGGGTTTCAAATCAAACATCTGCCCACAGCTGTGTTATTTTGCACAGGAGACAACTGGGAAATGCCCAGAGCCTCTGGTGGTGCTGTGGGGCCCTGCCTGCATTCCTGGGCTCCCACCAAGCTGGGGAGCTGCTGCAGAGTGAATGGGACAGGGCGAAAGGTGGGACCTACCAGCGCCCCGCTGCTGAGGAGGATCATGAAGACGATGAAGGTCTCGAACCAGTCGTGCTCCACTATGCGGAAGCAGGTTTTCCGGACATTCCACCATATCTTCCCTCTGTCGCTGGTGATGTCCACATAGAGGCAGGGGAACCTCTTCACGCAGCCTGGGGATGGGACAAAGAGCTGTGGGTTACCTCCTGGCCAGGGCATTTCCACCGACATGACACTATTCGTGCTTTTATTGTCTTTTCAAACACTCCTAGGTGGAGTCTGGGGCAGGATCCTGCTGGGTTTGAGGGTGTGCACACAAGAGGGGAGCCTAATGGGGGCCATCTCCTTGGTAGTACAGGAGGACTTGGAGTTTGGGCTGAGCTAAGTGAGCCTGGGGGTTGTTTTGCTGCAAGAATTGGTTGGCAATGGCCCCTCCATACCCACCTTGCCCTCTCCCCGGGTCCCCCGCCCTGCTTGGTCCCTCACCTTTGGTGAAGCACTCCTCAGGCTCATTGCTGTCCTCAGCCTCTTCCGCCACCTCCTCCTCTGCCGGCAGTGGGGGCTTGTAGTCCACGGTGCTGCACAGGGATGATGCATTGTCACTGGAGAGGGGATTCTGCAAAGAGAGAGGAGGATTCAGGCTGGGCCGCCCGGCAGAAGGGATGCTCCAGGGATGCGGCTGCCTCCAGCCATCCTCTGGCACCTCTTGCCCCCTCCAAGGGAGCTGGCTGGTGGGACCCCCGTGCTTGAAGGCTCCTCTGAGTCCCTTTCCTGTGAAAATGCAGCCCAGAGTGAAGCTGTTGAATTGTCCAGGACTGCAGACTTTGGAGGATCATTGGTACATGAGCTTGCACAAAGCTTTGCAGGTTCAGACGAGCAAAAGGTCCCCTGACCCCAGCCTTTCTCCCAGCACAGCAGTCCATCTCCCATCCACTTGTACCATCATCTCAGGCTGATTTTCTCATCTCCTTATCTTCCTTTGCATGCCCCCCACCGAAGAAATGCTCTGCCAAACACCCTTTGGCACAAGTAGGAACCTGGGCGGCCACCATGGCACTTCTCTCAAATCCTGCTGGCTTGGCTCATGCCGAAGGGCTTTTAGACTGAGGTTCACCAAGTTCAAAACTTGCATCCCAAGTATCTCTCACCGGCTTCATCCTGTGCCACAGCTCAGCTTCGCTGGCTTCCCAGACACCACTCAGCAAGGCCCAGAGGGGTTGATAACGACAGAAAACCTTGGCAAGCCCCTGGGATTTTTTTCCTCCATTTTTTTTTTGGCTTTCTGAGAAGACCTTCTGCAGCACTTGAGGAAAGTAAAGATCCCCAGACCTGCCTGTCCTACCTGGGAGCAGATGATTTTGGATGGGCATCTCCAATGCAGGATGGCGCTGGCTTGCATGGGAGGGAGATAATCCTCACCCAAGGTTGTTATTGCTTTTGGTAGCAAATAAAGTAGCTACTCCATCCTCCAACACGCCAGGGAAGACCCTTGGGGTAATTTGGGGCACTGCCATTGCCTGCAGCTTCAGGGGCCACAGCCACATCAGTAGGAGAAACCATCACTTTGGGGGACCCTTGCAGCCTGGCTACTGCCTGCTGGGGACACGCAGGGCATTGCCTTGAGGAGCAGGACCCAGCAGTAACGGTGGCACGAGCTGTTGGCTGGTGGCTCTGCAGGAGCAGCGGGGCCACCCTCCGCCGGGGCTGGGGGGGGACAGGAGGGACAGGGGGATTAGGAGGCCTCGGCATGGAGCCAGGCAAGCTGTGACCCTGGGGAAGGACACACGGAAACCATCTGCCTCCAGGACAAGTCTTGCAAAAGCTCGAGGTGGGGATGAACCAGCGCAGCCACCCCGGAGTTCGGGGGAAAGGTGCCTGAGAGGTGCTTGGCAGGCTCGTGTAGCCCAGGAACTCTGTGTGCTGGTGCTCAGGGCACCCTGTTGGATGGGGACAGGGATACCTGCGCTGGTCCCACTGCATGGTCCCCAAACCTCAATCCCTGAGCCCCCACGTGCCTGCGACCTGCAGGTTTGCAGGGCCATTTCCATCACACACCTGCCTCCAGCCTAAACCTAAAATGTTGGGTGTTTCCACCCAAATCCAGGGCTCTCTGCATCCCTGCCGGCACTGAGCGTTGGCATTCAGGTGCTGCACACCCAGACTCCCCCTACGACCCCCATAATTCATAGGACTTGATGATACTCCTGCGATGCACCACAGCCCAGAGCATCTCAGGAGACATCACCCTGCCTGCCATGATGGGACTCTGAGGCAAAACCCCCCCAGGAAGAGCCCTGAGTGCTGGTCCTATCACCCCCTTGCTGCTTTGTGGTGCAAAAGATAAATCAACCATAAGACGCAAAAGTGCTTGAGGAGAGCAACCATGCTGCTGCCATCATCCCGCCGCTATCATTGCACCCTGAAAAATATCTTTGCCTCATAAAGGAGTTGCTGCAGAGGGGGGAGAGCGTTTATCAGTGGGGGTTTTTTGAACAGCGCATCCGGAGAAAACCCCCTAGTTCGCAGTCGTCACCGGTGGCCCGTGTCCCCGGTGCGAGGCGGTGTGCTGGCCTTTGGCTCCATCTGGAGCTAATCGACGGCATGTGAACACACCAAGATAGCAGCAACCTTCCCCGAGGACCAGCTCGGGGCTCTCACCAATTAGCACTGATTTCTAATTACCAGGCAGTCCTTTCACGTGATGACTGCCAGCCCGTTGCCCACCCCGCCTGATTGGGCATGGGCTGTGTTGTCAATGCATGCCCCTGGTTTGCACCTTGGTCAACGTTTGACTGAATTTAGCTACCAAAACCACCAGCAATGATGGTATTTAGTGACTGAGAGATTCTGTTTGCCCCCCACACATGCTGAGAAGCCAGGGATGGCTCTCAAAGCTCCGTGCAGGGCATTGGAGCTGGCGCCGCTAGATGTCAGCTGAAGACAGCCCCCAAAACACTGGAGCCACGCCAGGACATGTCCATAATTACACACTGAGGTTTTCCCCCATCCGTCGGGAAGCACATCGTGGTGGTGGGGAACTGAGGTCTGTTGGGGACCCCACAGACCAGGCTGGATGCGTCCCCCTGTGGCGACTGGGTGGGCATTAGCATTGCCTCTGTGCAGCATGACCAGTGTGCTATGGCATGGCCTGGGTGTACTGGGGATCAGTGCTATGGGACTGGACTTGTAGTAGGAAAAATTGGGGGAAAAATGCCAACTCTCAGCCCTCCTGCTGGCAACTTGAAGGGGAACGACAACAGCAGCTCCTTTGTCCCATTCCCTTGACCAAGATGCTCCAGGAAAGTTTGTCCCTCCCGAGCACAGCTTAGCAGGGCGTTTGCAATGGGTCACAGCCAGCCACCGCCTTCCTCCTGCAGCCCCTACTGCTGAAAACACCCCGTTTCCCAGCTAAAAATAAAAACAAATAAAATTATCAGGATTGTCCCTTCGTCTTGCACCATGCCCTGAGCAAAGCCAGGTCCCTGTTGCTGCATGGAGCTGCAGGGAGCCTGCAGATGGGGAGGGAGGCGGATGGCTCTGGGGTTTTGGGAGTCCTGGTTCATTTTCCATCCCTGCGTTGGGCTCCCTGTGCAATCAGAGCCAGGCACTCAGCAGCAGTTGTGGTTGCACTCAAGCTGCACCACTGCCTTCTGCCCCCACACACTGCCTTGAGCAGGACTTGCTGGGACAGAGCTTCCCAGAGGCTCCTCATAGAATAGAATCATAGAATTGTTTAGGTTGGAAAAGCCCTTTAAGATAATCAAGCCCAACTGTTCCCCTAACCCTGCCATCCCACCACTAAACCCTGTCCCTAAGCACCTCATCTGCCCAGCTTTGAAATCCCCCCAGAGATGGGGACTTGACCCCTTCCCTGGGCAGCCCCTTCCAGTGCCTGACAGCCCTTTCGGGGAAGGAATTGTTCCCAATGTCCAACCTAAATCTGCCCTGGCACAACTTGAGGCTGTTTCCCCTCATCCTATCGCCCATTACCTGGGAGCAGAGACCAACACCCACCTTGCTACACCCTCCTTTCAGGCAGCTGTAGAGGGCGATAAGGGCAGACATGTTTGCCATCGATAGTCAGGATAAACCCCTGGGTCAGAGCCGTTCTATTATTCATACAAAAGCTCCTTTCCAAATTATTCAGTTGCTCCTCTCCACCACAGCATCCCCAACTGCCCTGCATTTCCCCAGGACCTCGATGCGAGCAGTAACTTCCCACCAGGCTATCGCCCTCCTTTCTGTGTCCGCCTGCATCTTCCCATAGTATCTTGTCTCGCATCTCCCGGTCATCCTCCCAGGGCACCAAGGTGATCACTGTCCCACCAGCCCTGACTCCTCTCCACGTCTTGACGCAGCGATGCCGACATCAGCTGTCTCGTCAGCTTTGGATCCAAAATGCATCGCTTCATGTTCGCTTGTGCTAAGCTCCTCCATCTGGTTTCATACCCTTCCCGAGGATGCTTTCTGAGGCATTAGCAGTGGATCCAATGTTAGTGCCATCAGCAGATTTCCTGGTATCAAATTCCTCTGGAACATCTTTAACCCCAAACTGAGTGTTTTGACCCTTGCACCAACCCTGTGGTGCAGTGGGTCCCCCTCGTGTCAGCAATAACCCTACAGCCTGACCCAAACCAGGCCAAACCCCTGCTCCGACACCCCCCCTCCAGCTTACACTGGGAAATGCCAGCTTGAAAACCCCCAAGTCTGGCCCATGCCACACATTGTAGAAGAGCCAGAAGTAACCAAACCCAGCATAATTCTTCAGGCAGCACTGCAAGAATGGGTCAGTCCCAGCTTCTGTGTTGAAACCCTTCCATCCACCTTTCTTACCTTGGCATCTTCGGTGTCGGACTGGGTGCTCGTCTCCTCATAGAGGTCAGACTCCTCCGAAGCGATGGGGACTTGCACCGTCAGGTTGGGGTTGTTAATGAAATTCATGTGGTCCAGTTCATCCATGAAAAAATGCTCTTTGCCTGTGACTCCATCCAGGTACTCTGACTTGGGCTCCTGGCCAGTGTCCACGTGGTTTAGCACAGAGTTGTCCCTCTTACTGTGCTCTTGCTCTTCCTCTGGGGCCACCTTCTTCCCCTTCCACAGCCTGTGAAATAGCATGAGGACAGAGGCCTTTACAAAGTCGATCCCCTTGGTGATCCTGCCAATAGCGATCTGCAAATTGTTCATCTCTCCGTCATCGTCAGACGCCGCCAGGCTATCAGCACTGAAGGAGCTCAGCAGCAAAGCTAAGAACAGGTTCAGCACCTGGAGGGGACAAAAGCAAATACCAGAGCTGATGTCCGGCACCAACATCATCCCCCAAAGGGATGTGCAGGCTGGAGCAGCAGGGACCAGTCATGGCCGTGGAGAAGACCCTTAGGTTGAGCATGTCATGGGACTCCCTGTTCCCATCGTCCAACTCTGGGGACTGCGGAGATGCCAACCCCTTCTGCTGGAGGACATGGACATGGTCCTCCTTGCTCCTCCCTGAGTTGCAATGCCCTCAGTGTCACCCCAATTATTTGGGACCTGCTGATCCATTTGCAAGCGATGCCAGTCATCGCATCAGGCCCTCTCAAACCACCTCCCCTGTGGCTCCATCAATACATCCCTCCCGTCGCTCCCTTGGAGCTCTTGGCCTGGCTGGTCCCCATGTGGGACTCCCCAAAGCCTATGGTGCTTCTCCCCACCACTCATAGGAATGCAACTCAGCTCCATCCCTTCTCTTCCCAGGCAGAAACCTCCTGCATAATTATTATCCTTCCAGCTCCAACTCCTCTCTCCTCTTTGCTGGCTCTGGTGGCTCAGATGCCCAGCAAGCTCCTGAGGGTCTCCAGTGGCCTGGAGCCATGTAGGAGCCTGAGCCACAGCTGTAAGCTCATCCCCTTCTACCAGAGACCACTTGGCTCCATGGATAGCAGCATTTCATCTCAGCACGAGTCAGTTCATGGGATGCAAATGCAATGCTCTATATAGCCGTGAGCACGGGCTCTCTCCTGCTTCCCCCACATCTCTCCTACTTAGAATCACAGAATCATTTAGGTTGGAAAAGCCCTTTAACATCATCAAGCCCAACTGTTCCCCTAACCCTGCCATCCCACCACTAAACCCTGGCCCTAAGCACCGCATCTGCCCGGCTTTTAAATCCCCCCAGGGATGGGGACTCGACCCCTTCCCTGGGCAGCCCCTTCCAGTGCCTGACAGCCCTTTCGGGGAAGGAAGTTTTCCCAATGTCCAACCTAACCCTGCCCTGGCACAACTTGAGGCTGTTTCCCCTCATCCCATCGCCCGTTCCCTGGGAGCAGAGCCCGACCCCCCCGGTTCCCCCCTCCTGTCAGGCAGTTGTAGGGAGCGATAAGGGCTCCCCTCAGCCTCCTCTTCTCCAGGCTGAACATCCCCAGCTCCCCCAGCCGCTCCCCAGCAGCCTTGGGCTCCAGACCCCTCCCCAGCTCCATCGTCCTTCTCTGGACACGCTCCAGCAACACAACATCTTTCATGTAGTGAGGGGCCCAAAACGTACTTCACCATGCCCAAAACATGACCGAACCTCACTGCAGCCTCGCCTGGCACAGGTGGGCTCACTGCGTGCCAGAAACCCACAGCAGGTCACGAGGAGAGGAGCGGGACGGGCTCTCTGCGGGGTAGGGGACATCGGCAGCGCCCAGGCATGCACTGGCGGTGCGGAGCGGCCGATGGGCCAAGCCCACAGCTGCTGATGTTTGTGCCAGCAGCATATCTGAGAAGGGAATTAGCTGCTATTCAAGGTCACTGCTGTTTTCACATGGCTCATACTATATGACTCAACTCGCATCTTTAAATAAATCCCTACTACCCCACCAGTTTAATACTTACACTGAGCACCAATTACAGCTAATAGTTGCTGTTGGCTCTGGTTTTTTTGGACAGGAGTCCATTACCTTGTCACCCGACTGGCTTCCTCCCTTTTCCCTTAATAACCCCAAAGGAAATGCTCAAAGTGTCATTAACAGTAAGGGACAAGTGACCGTCGCCTTATTCCTCTGCAGGGGAAGTGGGGAGAAACACACACTTCCCCACAGCCGGGATCTTTTCGGGACAGGCTCCAGGACTCGGAAATACCCGAGATGCAGCCAGAAGAGCCAGGCAAAGAGGATGAAGAAGGCACAGATGGGTCTGTAGGTGGTCGTGCACAGTGTTTCTCTACTCAGCTTTAAATGAAGCCCGTGCAGCAGTGCACAGAGCACAGCGGGAACTGCAAAGCTTGCCCGGAAAGCTGGGGTGCAGGTTTGGGGAGGGCTACACCTCCAGGAGGGGCTGCCTCTCACCCCATCAGCTGAAAATCCTGCTGCCCCCATATAATCTCCAGGAAAGTCTCCTGGAGGGGTGAATGGGCTGGTCCTCCTCCAAAAACTGCCTCCCGAAGAGGAGGAAAGGTTTCCAGAGCCTCTTCTGGGGAGGGTCTCCAGGGAACCCCAGCTGCGATCCCCAGTTCAGCTCCTGCACTCTACCCGGCTGTTCTGGAGGTGCCCCTGCCACTTATGGGTGCTTTTCAGCCGGATCCAGCATCGCGATCCAACTGAGCTGGTTCCCCCTGGAAAGGCAGCGTTCCAAATGGTTGCTGACTGCTGGGGGATGAGCAGCCGGGGGGGACATGGAGCTGTTCCTCCCCGTGAAGGCGACGCACGCACGCCTGCCCAGCACCACCCCGTACGGACCCCAGGACACCCCAGGGTGAGGTCTGCAGCTAGCACACACTGCTCTGGGGGCTGGTTCAAAGCCCCAAATACCCGGTATGAGCCAGGGAAGCCAAGCAGCACTCAAATCCCAAATTTCTGCCCTCAAAACGGGATGCTGCAAGCTGCCCTGCCCCTGACCAGAGCCATGGGGTGGTCTGGGTTTCTCCCCAGGGCTGGTTTCACCCCTCTGGGAGTCTGTGCCAGCCTGGGGCCAGAGCAGGCATCCACAGCGGTGAGGGAGGCGTCAGCAGCTCCCTGGGCAGATAGTTTTTCAAAGCAAATTCCAAAGGGCTTACACAACCCCGGCAAGTAATAGGAGCGATTCGGCAAGCCGCCGCGCTTCCCTCCCCTGCCTTGCTCCTTAAGAAGGGAGAGCAGGGCCCACGCAGCCTGGAAAACAAGCTTCAAAGACGCCAGCAAGAGGGTTACCAAGTTTAGAAAGGATTTTGCGCTCGCCTGGAACTTGCAGACCTGCAGCACGAGCAGCGAGCAGCTCGGGTTAGCGGGGAGAGCGATGGGCAGGGAGGGAGGGTGATGGTGGCCAAGGGTTCACCAGGACCCCCCGTGCTGCAGAGGGGTCGTGCATCCCTGGGATGCTGCCTGGACTGCAGTGAGGATCTGCAAATGTCTCCTGGGGGGGCTCTGCTCCCAAAAGTGCCTGGGAGCAACGGGCCAGCCCTGGGGTGAGCTGGATGTAATGCTGCCTCCATCCCTCATCACAGGAGAGTGGGAAACGGGGGAGGAAAGCCTGAAAAACCATGTGGAGAAGAAAGGGCAGCTTGAAGATAAGCTCTTTTGTCCCAGAGTTGCTCCTGCATCTGCCTAAAGCCCGTTGTTAAGCTTTCCGTGCCTCAGTTTCCCCTCCTCTTCCTGATCTAGTTTCAGCTGAGGGTCTCTCAGAAATTGCTTCTTACCCTGCTTTCCACAGAGCCGAGCACACAGCACATCCCCACTGGGTCTACAGGAGGGAGGTCGAGACCTTTGCCTGTGCTCCTGTACAGCTCCTACAAGACCATGCCTACAGGCATAGCTCTGTAGATGAGCTGAGTGGGACAGCTTTGGCCACCGAGCGAGGGGCAGAGGTATCCCCACCCCATGACACCTCCGTCCTCACCCCCCACCCTTCACTGGGGGTCCACCCCAGCTCCCAGGCTCACCACAAGGTTTCCGATGACCATGACCATCATGAAGACGATGAGGCACATGGTCTGGCCAGCCACCTCCATGCAGTCCCACATGGTCTCGATCCACTCCCCGCAGAGGATGCGGAATACGATGAGGAAGGAGTGGAAGAAGTCATTCATGTGCCAGCGGGGCAGAACGCAGTCGAGGGAGATCTTGCACACGCACTCTATGTAGCTCTTCCCAAAGAGCTGCATCCCCACCACGGCGAAGATGAAGACTATGATGGCCAGCACCAGTGTGAGGTTTCCCAGGGCGCCCACCGAGTTGCCAATGATCTTGATGAGCATGTTGAGGGTGGGCCAGGACTTGGCGAGCTTGAAAACCCTCAGCTATGAGGAGCGAGGAGACAAGGCGTTGATTTGCTTGGGGGTTTCATTGCCACAAGGTGTCAGCAAGGCTGCAAAGCTGGGATTAGACCTTCATGAGGCAGTTTTATTAAAGCAGGAGGGATTAAACACCCAACTGCTTTGCAAAGAGCACAGACTCTGACTTTCCTAAATATTTAGCTGGACTGTCAGTGTTATCGTTAACAGGGGACAAGTTGGTGACCGCCATGAAGGAGGTTGAACAAGCCATTCTCCACCCTGGTGGCAACTGCATCCCAACCCCCCCGTCCCAGCTCATCCTCACGGCACGTACCAAGCGGAAGGATCGGAGCACGGAGAGCCCTTGCACGTTGGCCAGGCCCAGCTCCACCAGACTCAGGGTGACGATGATGCTGTCAAAGATATTCCAGCCCTGCTGGAAATACTCGTAGGGGTCCAAAGCAATGAGCTTCAGGACCATCTCCGCCGTGAAGATCCCCGTAAAGACCTATGAGAAACAGCACCCTGTCAGCTTTCTTGAAAGCCAGTGCTTGGCATGGGGTGGGTAGCACCTTTCTGTTTTGGGGTATTCCAAAAAGTGTTTCATCCCACCAGGTCCAGCCCTGGTTGAGACCGAGCTCTCTAGCTGCTGCCCAGTGTGGCTTGCTGAGCCAGACTGGGAGTACTGGCGACCGATTGCGACTGGAGAGACTTGGCAAAGGTACGTGTTGGCAGGTGGAAATTAAAAATAAAAGTCATGGGCAAAGGGACCCCCTTCAAATGACTGTTGAATCACAGGGATTCCCAGCAGTGGGAACTGGGCTGCTACTGGGATGCCCCCGCCCCTCCCCGAGCCCTGGGAAAGCTGATCTGGCTTCTACACATCGCTCTTGTCCTGGGACTGCAGCAGTGCCGTGCATTATCACATTACTCGGGATTGGGATCAGCAATGTGACAATCAGCATCCCTGATGCAATTTCGTGACACGGCATGTGCAGAGGGGGCCCGGTGACAAATTTTAACCTGGATGTGGATCGTGTTGGGATGCACAGGTCCTTGCCTCCACTTTGCAGAAAGGCTTCTGCACTGGCATCCCAGGGGATGCTCCCTGACATGCCCTTTTGCTTGCCAGCCCACAAGTGTCCCCTTTTCTGCTCCTGCCAGCTGATCCCTGCTTTCTTCACTTACAGCCTGGCCGGCTTTCTGCCTGCAGCAAGCCAGGCAGCAGGCGCTACTGCTTTCATCTCCGGCACAAGGCAAGCAGTATGGGGGGAGACCACGGCTCAGTGGGAGCTGCTTCTCCTGCTCCCACCCCTCCCTGGCCCTTCCCCAGCAAATCCCCCCCGGCCCCGCTGGCATTGGGGTGTGCATGCAGCCAGAAACCGCTGCTGGCCCACAGGAAAAGCTGGACCTGTCTTTGCAGCCTGACCGTGCTTTGAGCACCAGCCGATTAATCCCCTTGTATTTCCTGAATGAAACCAGAGACAAAGCAGCTATGTGCTGAGCGTCATCATGCCCGCCTGGGCTCGGGCCCCGGCATGTGTCACTCCAGTGCCTGCGCACAGAGAGGCCCTGGCGGGTGCTGGAGCAGGGCAAGGTGGCAGGAGAGGAGGCGGTGAGCACTCCCATCCTTTCGCTGCATTTCCCAAAGCTACTGGGGCCTCCTGGACTTGTCCCACCAGCAGGCTGCATCCAGCTGAAAGCCATTTACCCTGAGGTCCAAGCAGCTGGTTGCTAAACACACCCGTGAAATCAGGACAGCCCCAATTTGCAGTGATTTCACTGTGAAAAGTCATTATTGTTATTATTATCATCATCATCATCATCATTATTATTATTTAATGCCACTAGCACTGTTGCCTTCTGCTCCGTGGGGACCTGTTTGCTCCCAGCATCTGAACTGGCCCCTGCTCTGCCACGTGGCCACGCAGCATCCTGTGGCATCAGCCAGGGCTGGCAGCAGCTCCCATCTGACCCTGGGTTGCAATGCAGAAGACAGCTCAGGACAGCTCTGCAAGGCCACAGCCACATTGGTATCGCTGAGATGCACCAAGCAAGACAGAAGCTGCAGCAGAAGGGGAGCAGGGGATGATGGATCCCACCCCGTTATCACTTCCCTTGATCTGAGCCATCCTGGAGTCCAACCCATCGCCAGGATGCTGCGATCAGACCCCTGCAGCACTTTCTCAGCAGCTGGGACACATTTCCAGGCACACATGCGTGCTGTTCAGGTGACACAATGGCAGCCAAGGGGATCTGCCCACCAGGGTGGGTGGTGCGGTTGCTGTGGCTCTAAATGGGGAAGGATGGGGTACCCGTAGCTGCCTACCAGGTTCCCTACAGTCAGCACGTTCTCAAACTCCTCTGTCATGGGGTAATGCTCCATGGCCATGAAGACTGTGTTGAGCACAATGCAGATGGTGATGCCCAGGTCCACAAAGGGGTCCATCACCACCATCTTGACAAACTCCTTCAGCTTCAGCCACAGAGGACAGCAGTTCCAGACCAGGAAGGTGTGGGCAAATTTGTACCACCAGGGCGGGCACTTCTGGTGGGCTTCCTCCAGCTCTGAGGGTAGGAAAGAAAAATTACATCAGGGTAAGCTTATCCCATCCTCCCCTGGGTGGGACAAGTGCTAATCTACTAGAAGAAACCTGTCCTGAGGTCCTAAACCAGCCCTAGACCATCTACAGGTTTGATATGGGGGCTAAAAGAAGGAGCCTTCTCATGCCCAGGCACAGGGATGTTGCAGACCTTACCTTCCAAACCAGAGAGGGATGGAAAGGCATCTGCCACAGTTGGGGAACTGTGGGTCCAGTCCTGCTCTCAGGATTTGCGCAGGATCTGAGGTATCCCTGCCATGCTGAGATTGCAAGGACATCCAAGGGAACTGCTCTGGGGAGGCCAGAGGGTTCGGTGAAGGACATGGAGGACAGGGCTGAGGAGCCTGCTGTTGCTGGGTCTATGGTACTTCTTGCTGAAGTTGAGACCCCAGCTCTTGGGAGGCCACTCAACAGCTCTCAGCTGACCCTGGAGACTGCTGTAATCAATTGCGATCCCATTCATTTGCAAGAGATGTTATGTTATGGCCTCCAGGCATCAACCTAGTGAGTTGGGGTGAAAAGCATTGCTTGAGCATCACCACAGTGCACTGACCCCATATGGAGACCCCAGGTCCAGAGTCATCCCTTGTGTGGGGTTGGAGATTTGGGACGGCCGCTGTGACTGGTGTGTGCCGAGCACCCCAAGCCCACCAACACACAACGGTCAGGCTAAACCAGCTGGCACACCCAGCCCTCACACAGGCTGGGGAAGGACATACCTTCCACAGCGTTGGAGATGACGCTGATGGCGCTCCCCACCCTCTTCTCCAGGCCTGGGCCATCTTGGTTGCCCACAGTGAGGTGGTTGTGGTCTGATTTCTCTGGCTCATTGGTTGGGTTGAACTAGAAGGAGAGGAGGCCACAGGGGATGAATTCAGAGCGCCACAGGCTATTTAATGCACTTAAAGGTAGAGCAGGCAGAAAAAAAGGGCATGGTCTGGAGAGACCTTGGGGTGCAACGTGGGAACTACAGGTGGGCTGCAGAAAGACCTGTAGGGCCCAACCTATAACAAGCTGGGCACAAGCTTGTCCCTCCACCCGGGTTTACTTGGGTGGGCACCCTCAAGGGACGGCAGAGACAGAGCCGAGGACGTACACCAATCACCGTAGCAGACCGCTCCAGCACGACCTTGGGGACCACTTGCCCGTTGCAGTCCTTCGCCTTGTCCTGGTCACTGTTCAGGTCGGAGTCGCGTTCCTTCTCAGCCACACTGCTGGGCAGGGAACCGCTGCTGGACTGCCTCTCCTGCAACTGCAGCAACCCACGTCTCCATCACCCGCCTGCCTGCAGCGTCAGGAGCAATCGCTGCAGGACACCAGGCTAAGGAGGGGGGCAAATTGAGCCCTGGGACCGCCCTGGGCAGGACTTTGTGACTCTAAATTCTGCTGCTGCAGGACCTGGGCAGCAAACTCAGATCCTCACGAGCAGCAGCAAGGGATGACAATTTGCAGTAGCTAAGCAGAGGCTGCAGACCTTGCCTCTTCACTTGCACACCCCACCGTGCTAAGCTCTCCCCACAGTGGTATTAGATCTGCTCAAACTTGGTCAGGTTGAATAATTCATAAGGACAAAACTATGCAAACCTTTTCATTTCTGTCCTGCATGAAACTTTAGTCTTTGAAATGTGCTTTCATCCCCAATGGGAAAGAAGCAGAATCTTCAAGGCTCTTGCTGAAAAGCGACATCCAAGATTTTTGGCCTTGCACTGAATTTGCGAATGTTTGGGTCAAGATTTAGAATTTTTTCTTCCCATTTTTTTAAATTAGGTTTTCATTTGCAGATGCAATCATTTCTTTTGTTTGTTTCTGACAGTGGCATTAACGTTTGAAGTTTGCTACACACTCTGGTAGCCCTAAGAATGCCACAGCGGAGCGGGAACCTCTCCATTCCCACTGCACATCGCTGCGATGAAACGTGGTTTCCATGCCCGGTTGCTGGATCCAAGCACCCATTTCTTGCCCTCGCTCTCAGTCTTATCCCCTCAGTCTTCTCCATTTCTCCAGCTGACAATAAAAGCATATCATCCCTCAATAAAGCCTTTGGGCAACTCACTGGTTAATTTGCTCAGGGAACGGGCCACAGTGCCAGCTTTATGCCCTGTCCTGGAGACCCCATCTCTCGGGCAGTGCTTGCTTAGACCCATCCTGCAAACAGCAGCAGCCAGATAAGAGCAAGCCTCTTCCTTGGAGGCTGCTGTGGCTCAGCACAGATAAGCAAGGAGAGATAGAGGCTCTAGCAAGAGGAAAACACTGTTTTGTGTCTCTCTACACAGCTGGTCTCTTGCCCAGACTAACAGTTAAATTTGCAGGGATGTCTCCCATGGACATTGCTGACATTGGCCAAAATGATGATTAGAGATGGAAAATGGCTGAGCTGCCATTTCAGACACCACAGAAGATATCACCCACATTTTTATAGGCATATTGTGCTGAAAAGAGACTCCCAAGGACTGCAAAGGGGCTAAGATAACACCTCGGGACCACGATGGAGCAAATGGGTGGAAATCAGACAGTGTAGAATGGAATCATAGAATAGAATCACTGAATTGTTTGGGTTGGAAAAACCCTTTAAGATCAAGCTGAACCACTACCCTAACCCTGCCCTCCCACCACTAAACCCTGGCCCTAAGCACCTCGTCTGCCTGGCTTTTAAATCCCCCCAGGGATGGAGACTCGACCCGTTCCTTGGGCAGCCCCTTCCAGTGCTTGACAGCCCTTTTGGGGAAGGAATTTTTCCTAATGTCCAGCCTAAAGATATCAGCTCAGAGAAATACCAGTGCAAACTCTCTGCAGCATCAGGCATGCAGATCTGCTGCTGTGCTGGGGTACGTACGGCAGTGAGGCCAGACCCCGAGAGCCATGCCTCAGCTCCTGCGAGGATGCCCGGACCTCTGCAAGAGGCAGGGTCTCTCAAGCCTTCTCTGCTGTTGCTGGTTGTGGCCAAAAGCAAATGGTTTTGCTAATGTATTTCACTTTGCTGCAGCTGCTCGGCCTCCCCTGGCTCTCGGCCGGGGTTCCTGCTCGTGATGTGCTGCAGGAAGGTGCAGTGTTAGTTCTGGTGCCTTGAATTCTCACCTCCTTCTCTCAAGCAATATCGCACCTCTCTGCTGCCTCCCAGTGCTCCCTGTGCTGGATTTTGGATGTGGAAATTAAATCTTTTTCAGCCTTTTTTTGATCCCCACCCAGGATAGTATCGCAACTTTTTGATCAGCCATGAGTAACTATTTGGGGCAGTTACTCAATTATTATCTTTGCTTACTGTGGACCAAATGGGGCTTATTCTTGGATTCTACATAAATAGAGGCACCACCACGCTTGTTGCTGCCTCCCCTTTCCTCCCCTTATTCCTAAGGTCCCTCATTTTGGCCTCCACACTTTCCACCAACCTTCTTCTCTTGTTCCTCTTGATGCTTCTTCAGCTGCTCCATGAGCTGCTGAAATTCCTCCTCCTTCTGCTGTTCCTCCAGCATCGTGGCGTCATTTTGTTCTGCGTAAGCCATGGCCACCACTGCGAGGATGAGGTTGATGAGGTAGAAGGAACCAAGAAATATCACCACCACGAAGAAGATCATGTATGTTTTCCCTGCTGCACGCAGCGTCTGTGGAAAGAGGAGGCACAGGTCGTCACACCACCTCAGCACAATATCGGTTTGGCGATGTTCCCAACGAAAGGTCTTGCATGAGGACACCCTCCCATTTATGGTAGGAGTATAATATTTTGCTCCCGTCTTCCCCCAGGGGCTGGTCATTGCCCAGTTGACCTTCCCGCAGCCCATGGCTCTGGGTTAGGACTTGCGTGACACAGCCAGAAGTCTCGGCAAACCCAGCCACGCTGCTCTGTGCTATCTGGTAGCCCAAGAGCTGCAAGCCTGTACAGAGATGGGGCCAATATTTCAGCAGAGACTCACTTTGCTGTGACAGGGGCTGATATCTTTCAGCTCCCAACTTCTCAGGCCCCACCCTTGGGCCAAGAGTGGTTCTTTTCTAACTCCGGAGCTGGGCATAACCACTTCCAGAGGACATGTGTAGCCTTCAGATGTAGCCTTGCTTGACAGTCCCTGGACCCAGGGTCAGCTGGGATTTTATGGCATCTGCAACTTCTCCCAAGAGGATGACTCAATGTGGGGGAGAAGTGACCTAGCTTTTCTCCCTCACCCTCTCCCTTAGCTCAGGCCAGAGGTGTACCAGATACTCTTATAAATCCCTGATTTCCATGATACAGCCGGCAGCACTGCTGAAGCACACCTGGGCTTTGCCCTGGAAAATCCACTGCAGTGCTCAGGCCGGGGAATTGGATAAGACCATGCCCCATCTCTGCTGATCCTGGCTAGATCCATAAACCACAGGACAAGGTCCCACAAGTTTTCAGTCAAGTGACTTTTCACCTGTCCTAGACCAGGGGCAGCATCAAAATGAGAGGAGCATTTGCACAAGGATAAAAATTCGGTGCCTACCAGCTGGAAGAGGTTCTCCCAGAAGTCCTGTGTCATCAGGCGGAAGAGGGCCAGGAAAGCCCAGCTGAAGGTGTCGTAGCTGGTGTAGCCGTAGTTCGGGTTCCTCCCCGCCTTCATGCACTGGTACCCTTCAGGGCACTTCCTACCAGAGGAGCCACGGGGGCAGCTGGTGTGAGCCCCCGGCGCTGCCCCTCCTGCACCCGCAGTGAAGCGCTCCATCCCCGGAGGTGCTGAGGTGCTTCAGCAGACCAAGCCCCCCCAGCCGTTACAGTTGGGATGCCCGGACTGATACCACCTTCCCCCAGGCTAATACAGTTGGGATGCCTGGACTTATACCACCTTCCCCAAGCAGATACAGTTGGGAGGCCCAGACCATTCCACCTGCAAAGCCACATTCCCAGCCCTGATCTCCCTCCCCGCAAGCAACAGGGACCGCCGTCGTGAGCTGCACTCACCCAGCATCACTGCTGTTCCCGCAGAGCAGGGCATCAAGCGCTCCATCCAGAAAGTAGAAGTTGGCTTTGCAGGTGGGGAAAGAGAAAGACATAAAAAAAGAAAAAAACAAAAACCAAAACACAAACATTGATTTTCAAATTCTTGGCAGCTCCTCGGCATCAGGGAAATTCCCTGAATCCCAGAGTTTGCACTGAGTTATCTCCTCTCTGCTGACTTTGCTGACTTTGCTATTTGCATTGAATTGCTTGGCCCTAGCTCAGCGAGCTCGTGTGTCGTGGTTTAACCCGGCTGGCAACTAAGCACCACGCAGCCGCTCGCTCACTCCCCCCCCTCCCTCAGTGGGATGGGGGAGAGAATTGGGAAGGAGAAAAAGGTTAGAGCCAAGGGCTGAGATAAAGACAGTTTAATAAGAGAAAATAATAATAATAGTAATAATGAGAATGATAACAAAATATACAGAATATACAAAACGAATGATGCACAATGCAATTGCTCACCACTCACCGACTGATGCCCAGCCCGTCCCGAGCAGCGATCAGTACCCGAGCAGCGATCACTCCCCCCGCGACCGACCGACCCACCAAACACCCCCCCGGGCATGACGTTATATGGTATGGAATAGCTCTTTGGACAGTTTGGGTCCTAGCTGTGCTGTACTCCCAGCTTGTTATGCACCTGGCCGAGCAGGAGAAGCTCAAAAAGTCCTTGAGCAGTCTGAGCACTGCTTGGCAACAACTAAAAACATCAGCGTGTTATCAACATTCTTCTAGCACTAAATCCAAAGCACAGCACTATGCTAGCTTCTGTGAAGAAAATTAACTCTATCCCAGCTGAAACCAGGACATCGTGGCATTGTTTCACCGAGCCAACTAGGTGGCTCCCAAGCCCATGAAGAGTTCTCGGAACAGCCAGGTTGGCCAGGGTCAGGCCTCTGGGGAAGGTGGGTTAACATGTGGGCAGAGAACCAGGGCTGGTCCGTTTTGTTGGGAAAATGTACAAAATAGCAGAGCATTCCCAGGGAGGACTGAGCATGGGGGCTGCAGGGGTCCCAAAAAAAGCCTGGGGAAACTGCCTGCTACTGCTCCATGGCTACACCTTCCTCCTGCTGCTCCCATCCCAACCCCCCTGCTGGGGAAACCCACTCTGCTCACAGTCCTTAATGCTCCTCCTCACAGCTTGAGCATGGACCCAGAGCCACAGGAGCTGCCACGCAGTGCCACCATGGCTCACCTGCCCCCAGGGATGCATAGACCAGCACCTGGAGACACCCACCCCAGGTCATGGCAGAGGGCAGCTGGACCCCATCCTGGGCATCACCTACCACAACCCTTCCAGGAGCCACGCAGGGATTTCTGGAGCTTTCTCAAAGCACTCCCAGCTCTGCCTGGCTTCTGGCTTTTATTTAACCTATGTGGGCTCACTGAGGAGATGTTCCGCTTGTGAAACTCCAGGCGATATGTTTTTGGCCTGGCCTCAACAGCTGCTAACCTGAACGTGTGGCCGCGGGGTGCTGTTGCTATTTGCACTGTGCTCATTAGATCCTGTATATTGAATTTGCACCCCTACCAAGAAGCCTTCCTGTAATTAATGCCAGAGCTACTTGTACAGTTGGGCAAAGCAGCTCAGCCTAGACGTAACCCGACCGTCTGCTGAGTGCCATAAACGAGACGTGAAACATCCCTGTGGAGCATCCAACCACTGTGCAGCTCTGCCAGGCAGATTTTCTGAGATTTTTACATTTCCATCGAGTTTAAAACCCCCAAACCAAAGAACAAACAAAAACCCCACCACATGGGTTTTTTTGGGCCAAATTTGTTTCAAAGAAGTGGTAGGAAAGTAGCAAACTTGGAGACCTGTCTGAGGACCTGTGCTTGATCTCACCTCTCCCTCTTCCTCCTCCTGTTGGCTGTCATGGTGTTGCGTGCTTGCATGCAATGCTCACCGGACACAGGGGTACGTGGGGAGGGACCCAGCTATGATGTGGCAGTGAAAGTGGGTGAGAAATGTCATTCCTGCATCCTTCCCTCTGGTTTTCCACCCAAAGTCCCATCTGCTCCTGGAGGGTTTGGTCTCCCTGCTGTGACCAGCCAGATGGAGCAGCTCTTCACCAGTGCCCACCCTGGTGGGGAGATTTTGCCCTCACTAGCAAGTGGGAGAGATGGAGGCACTGGTTTGTCCAGGCCTTCCCATGGTGAAACTTTTCTAGAGGAATTTAGCTTGCCCAGGTGGACTTCATTTTCCCTGGCAAGGAGGATTTGATCCCATCTGTCCACCCTGTGAGTATGCACAACCCCTTTTTCACCCACAGGCCACATCTCCCTGAAAAACACCTTGGCAAGAAGATCCATGCACGCAAACCATCTGACACAGAGGAAAAGCGAGGAAGCTGAGGAGCAAACCAGGGTGATGGGTCAATGGAGAACGGGATGCATGAGCGTTTACCTTCATCGTTGATGTAGGCCTCGAAATCAAAGGTGCTGTTGCTGGTGAAATTGCTGGTGAAGTTGCTGGTGATGCCATCAGTGAAGTTGCTGTAGAGTGTTGTGTTGGCCGACGTGTCATTGTCCAGCCACAAGTCCCCCATCAGGGTGTCATTGAGGGGGGGCCACCGCACGCACTTCTGCCGGAGGTTCCCCATGAAGAGCTGGAGACCGATCAGGGCAAACACGCTCAGGCAGAAGACGGTGAGGATCATGACATCTGAGAGCTTCTTCACTGACTGGATCAAAGCCCCAACGATCGTCTTCAGCCCTAGGGGGGAGGTATCACTGCTGAGCTAATTGCTCATGTGCTAATTATGGAGAACGTGCTATGGTGTTCCCAAAAGGTGCTGGATCTGGTGGGGACATGTGGTATCACCCCCAGCTCTGTGCCCCACGTTGCATCCCAGCTGTCCCTCTGTCCCCACACACTGCTGGGCAGCATAAAACCTCCCCCCAAAACTGTCACCCGTGGACCAGTGCCAGCCAAGCCTTCCCATGCCAACCCTTATCTGGGTCCACCCCAGCCTGGCAGCCATCAATTCCTTCTGGCTTTATGCTTTGCCCAAATGCCACAATCTGGCCTTTTTTTTTGGCCCAAACCACTAGAGCAGACCACTTTGCTGTGGCACATGGAAAAGCCATTTGCCAGCCCAGCTGGAAGATGCTGAGCACTGCTTTCAGCTGCAGAAAAGCCTCCGTGATCCAACACCCCCACGTGCTGCTGTCCCGTGGGTGGTTGGGAGCCCAGCCGGACCCTCCAGCCTGATCCCTTCAAGCTGGACTGATCCCTTCAACGCAGCTGAGTGAATTTGATGAAGTGACATTTACATTAAGCATGGGGATTAACTCCTCTCTTCCCCCCAGCATTGCCATCTCCTCCACAGAGGAGGCTCACCCACGGATCCTTGGTGGGCTTTTGACATGGAGGATATCGTTCCTGTCACCCGAGGTCTACACAGATGAAGGGTGATGCTGGGACATCCTGATGTTGATCTTAAAAGCAGCTCTGAGCACACAGCTTTCTCACGTGGAGTCAATTCCCCAAAGATGCATGATTTTTAGCCCTGTCGTTATGCCAGTTCTCCCCCTGCCCAAACTATTTAGGTAAAACCCTGTTCTCCAAGGGCTTGTCTATGTTGGGAAACTGCTGAGGACAGCCGTTCTAAACCAGCTTATTTTTGCAACTGCTATTTCTGCAGAGCCTCTTGGGGGGATGTCATTCCAGAAAGAAGTGGCGGCTTATGTGTTGCTAAATGCAATTTTTAGCCTGTTTGATGGAGGCGAAGAAAACATTCAGATATGAATCCTAAAGATCTGGAAACTGCAGGGATACAGGAATTTAATCACTGCAAGAAATTATCATTTTCAGTTCGATCTCACGCTTCTTCAAGGGGTCTGACCTAGCATTTCTGTGAGCTTGTGCTAGGTGATACCAAAGCAGGGTATTGAAATGGCATAAAATTTGGGAAACGGCCATCAGAGGCATTTGATAACGTGCTCCTAACGCCGCAGGCTGGATGTCTGGGGTGACGTTAAACTCTCGCCACGTGGCTCTTGCATTAATACCCATTAAATATCTCAACCCTAACGCCAGAGCAGCCAGCAGCAGGGACAAAACTGAGTTTGTGGCTCCAAGGACCAAGCAAAGCGTATCAGTTAATGGATCCCATAAACACAATGTGGGCACAAACCCACTTTAGGCATCTCCAAGGAGCCCTGAAAACACCATGTTTAGCTCATGGGGCCTTTCCCTGGCCAACCGAGTGAGCACAAATAATGTCACGATGCAAAATCAGCAGGACCTGGCCCAAAAGCTGAATTATGTGGAAAATCATAAATAAGTATCGAATACCTTATTTCCTCTGTTTTGTCTTAGAACCATCAAAAGAACAAGGAATTGCTGTCAACTGTGGCAAAACCTGAGCTCAAGGAAGGGGAAGCTATGGAAAAGAGACCCCTTCTTTAAGTCTCACCTGGTATCACGGTGATGGTTTTCAAGGCACGGAGGACGCGGAAGGTTCTGAGAGCAGAGATGTTCCCCAGGTCCACGAACTCGGTAATGTAGCTGCAGGACAGGAGAGGAAAGGGCTTCAAGGGCTCTGCCAGGCACCCACCTCCCTGTTTCTCATCCCTCCTCCCCATTTTCCCCTCCACTCTGGGTGCAGTGGCCAGACCTCCTGTCCTTGCCCCATCCCACCAAACTCACGCCATGGAGATGACCATGAAGTCCAGCCAATTCCACGGGTCGCGCAGGAATGTGAAGTTATCGATGCAGAACCCTCTCGACAGTATCTTGATGAGGGACTCAAAGGTGTATATACCAGTGAAGGTGTATCTGAAATGGGAACGGTGACAAAAGGGATGCTCACCTTGGTCCAAGGACCAGCTCAGGATGACGTTTTGTCCACCCTAGCCAGTGGGACCATCTTGGGTGAGCTGAGTCTGGGGGCTCATGGTCATGGGCTGCTGGGTTCTTGGGGTGCTTCGGCACTGGGGGAGGTTTTCACCTCACCTTGTAAGGCAAGTTGGGACATTTTGAGGTACCTATTCTGCAACACCTCCCACCCTTGCTGATTTCTCACCACCACCATGCTCTTTGTAAAACCCTGCTGAGAACTGACTGTGCAGAACCACAGCAGAAAATGCTGGATTTTCCCCTTCTCACCAGGGGCTGGTTGTCCATGCTTCTTGGACTGGTGGATCTGCTTGGCCTCTCCAGACTATCACTGCTGACCTGACGCAACCTGCTCGGCAGTGGTCTTCTGTCACAGGGGCACCACCAGATTTTGGGCAGCCCTGAAACACTCACACTCTGCAATGCCTAATGCAGAGCACCTCTTCTGAAATCAAGAGAGCCACCAGCACCTCCTAGTGACACCTTTCCTCCTCTGAAGGGTGCCTGGATCCCAACACCCCTCTCTCAGCTTTGGTCCTGTCCCTCCTGCGGATGACCAAGCTGGGATGGCCCCCATGGCTGGGGGAGGTCACAGGAGGCAGGGACTTACTCCACATTCTTGGACCACGCCGGGGGGTTGCTCAGTGTCATAAACACGCAGTTGGTTAAAATCGTGATCATGATGAACATGCTGAATAATTTGAAAGCTGGTCAAGGAGAAATGCTGTGGCTGTTGCCCAGCTTTCCCCCTTCACATGGCTCTGAATCCAAGCACCCCTACTCCTCTTGTCCCTGCTCCCACCTTGGTCCCGTGCCCTCCTGCAGCTCTCTCCCAGCTCAGTCCTGTGCTCATGCTTTCCCCTTAATCCCCCTGCTCCCTAGGTTCCCTCCCTTCTTGTCCCCTGTGCTCCTTCCTCTCCATCACCCCAGGATACAGCTTTCTCCACTTGTCTGATCCCTCTGCTACAAACACCCCCTCTTTTTACTCCTACCTCCTGGCCACCTACCTCTGCTGCCACCAGAGCTCTGCTGGGATCACTTCCCACCCATCTGAGTGCCCCTCTTGCTCTTGGGGTCCTTTCCTGTCTTTCCATCTCTGCTTGTCTCACACCAAAAGCCCCAGCACAGACCAAGTTGCCTCCTTCCCTGTACCCCAATGTCCTGGTTCCTCTGCCTTCCCTCTGCCAAGCATCCTTTGAGCTCCCCAACTCACCCACTTCCTAGATAGGACAGGATCCCCTGACCTGTAACATTTTCCTTCCTTTCTAAGTCTCTCCAGACCTCAGGGACTCTTCCTACGAAGCTCCACCACTTAGGTTTCTTCCTTTCTCCAACCAAGGAGAAAGGTGCTCAAAGCCTTCAAGTACCCACTCCTTGGGAAACGGCCAAAGCACTGGGATGGCTGGGCAGTGGGTCCTGGCCACAGTGGGGGCCAGCCCTGGAGGTTTGCTCACCACACCATCATGAAACCCTTCTCCCAGCCCTCTCCCAGGGCTGTTTGCACTCTGAGCATCAGGGTTTGACCTGGCAATGGAGCAGCATCACAGAGGGCAAGGATATGAATGGATGAGCACTTTGATGGCTCCTCTGCGGATGGGGTGGAAGGGCCCCAGCAGGTAGAGGGCAGGGGTTGCTGAGAAGCGGAAGATGGACTTCCCTTTGTTGAGGACTATGAACGTCTGTGGAAAAAAGAAGGGAGGGAGATGGGTTAGTCCTTATGCACACCCCCAAAACACCCATGAATCAAGTGCTGCCATTAGAGGTGAGACCTTTATGTGTGCTTTGGATCTCCAAAGACTTGTGACTTTGCCAAGGAACAGATGCTCTGGCTTTGGAGGAGAAGCAACCACAACAGTATGGGGGCAAGATGGGCTCAGATGAGACCCTGGGGCATGGTGGAAAGAAGACAAGGTCCATGCTTTGGTCATTTTTTTGGGGACTTACATCTAATGCCAAGTCTACTCATGGGCTAAGCTCTGCCCCTCACCTTTTTATCCTTGTAGAAAGGGTCCAGGTCCTCCAGGGGGGTCCCGATGAGCTCCGGTGGTGGGTCACCATAGATGAGGGGCAGGTTCTTGCCGGCTTCCAGGTCACTGCTGGGCTTGATATCCTCTTCCTCGAGCAGCTCCACTTGCTGCCGCTTTACCTTGAGCGCCTCTGCCTCGGCGATGCGCTGCTCGATGGCAGCCAGCGAGGCGGGGGTGAAGGGGCGGAGGTTGTCGGGGCCCGGGATGTGCGGCAGGCCGGCCATCCTCTCATTCTGCTCCCGGGCCACCGGCACCTAGCCTGCTGGGGAGAGTGGGGCTGAGAAGACAATGCCAGCTGGTGCCATTTTGGGGCATTTTTCTCAGCCCTTGAAGCCAGGTGGTGGCAGGATCTCAGTAGGTTTTTGTAAACGGGTTTATTGCAGAAGTATTGAACTTGCAAGAAGGGTTATCATGCATGGATCGCTTGCAGATGGAGCACCCTGCGTGCTCCATCTCCTCCCAGACCCCCATTCAGCCTCCAATCAAAAAGCACCATCAGGTTGAGAACCATATGAGCTGAGCAGATGGTGTCCCTGGCACCAGATGGCTGTTGTTAGATGTGCAATTTCACAACCTAGCCAGGGTCGTTCAACAAAACACACCACCTTTGGCACCAGCGGCACCGCTCCCGCTGCCTCCCCTTTGCGATACGCTGTATGGCGTCGGCACCTTTCCGCCCGCACCTTGTGCAAGCAACCTGCGGTGCTCAAAGCGAGAGGTTCCTCAGCCAGAGGAGCTCAGTCCCGCAGGGTCAGCGGCCGTTTCACAGCACCCGTCCATAGGAAACACAAGAAACCTGCAGTGCCCGATGGCTCTGCTCCCAAGAGGAAGGGTTAAAGTCTTATCAGCCAAATAGCAAGCCAATAATGGCACTTGCTAATGTTACATCAATCAGGGTGGCTCCCCAGACAGGAATAGGATGGGCCATTTGGGAGAGATAAGGGTGGCTCCACTGAGCAGCAGAACAACAAAAAGGGTTGGGGAGAGCAAAGGAGGACACAAGGAACCGGCTGCCGTACCCTGAGCGAGGCCAAAACGCCTGGCAAAGGCTTCCTAGGCACCAGAAAGGTTCTTGCTTTGAGTCACCTTGCCTCGGCCTCGCCTGGATATCTGTTCAACCCATGAACACCAGCTTGTGCCGGAGATGAGCCCAGAACACCGCAACACTCGATCCTGCTTTGCAGGGATACAGGGATAGATGCACCCCTCGGCCTCACCCTCCCCCAAATGAGCATCCCACTGGCAAGCAATGACTCCTCCATGCACCAAAGCTTTACACAATGCTGCTGAGCACCTGCCCCCGAAAAGCTTTAGGATCAATGCTCCTCACAGCCCCAGCCCTGCCATGCTGAGAGCTGGAAACCTTCAGCCCTTTGTAATGAAGGAGAACCGGGCACTTGTAGCCTTGATGGGAAGAGAGGCTCTGGGTGCGTAATGGTATCGACACGTTCCTATGGTGATTATAAAACCAAATGCTAAAAGCAACAGCAAAGGGAGGTATTGATTTCAAGTGGCGCAGGATAACGGCATTTTAGAAACCACTACGCTCCCTCGCTCTCGCTGCTGAACTACATCGTGGTGTGAAAAATGGATTTGCTTCTGCCAAGGGGTGGGCAATGCCCACAGCAGCACAGCGTTGGGGGGCTATTGCTGCTCACCCCCATCGCATCCAGCCCCAGGGATGATGCAGGACTGGCCCTGCAATGTCTCTTGGGCAGAGACCATTTTCATCACAACGTTTGAACAGCCCCTTTGTGGTACCAGGGCTTTGATTCACGGTCAAAATGCAGCGGGTAGAGGGATGGGAACACTTGTTGCTTTTTGGAACAGGGCAACCTTTACCAAAAAATAAAAATCACATGGCAAGAACCCCGATTTTTGTATTTAAACCTGTTTTAGAAGAGGGGGAGTTTATCCTTGCTGAACGGGGTTATCTAATAGGATAAAGGATCTTAAAGGTCTTTTCCAACCTAAAGGATTCTACGATAAGCTGAGTCACACAACTGCAAAGCGGAGTCCGGCACTGCCTACGACCCAGCCTGCGGCCCAAATTGCTGCAAAACAGAGAGCCCGGAGCAGCTACCCCAGAGGGGCACAGGCCCACCTCACCCCAGGCCCACTGGACCCCAGTGGTGGGACCTCACCAACGGTGGGACCTCACCAAAGCAAGCACAAAGGGATTTTTCGCCACCACCACACGTCTCTGTGAGGGGACGGTGCCCACGGCAGCGGGTCAGCAGGATACCACCATTGCTTCTTCTCATGCAGAGTTATTCCGGATTTACACCCATTTCACACTCTACAGGAGCAGCTCTGGAAACCTGCCCTTTGCATTCCCTTGACACCATTGGCCTCAAAGCTCAAGCCAAAAGCACAGGGCTGTGTCTGGCTCTATCACCCTGAGTCCCACCGGGGATGCACGCTCAATCAGGACCCACAGTACCCATGGGGGGACCAGCCCACCCCATCTTCTGGGGACTCCGAGGACTCACAGGAGCTTGCTGGTCTAGGCAGCCTCAGTTTCCCTGGAAATAGGGTTTGCAGAGCTGTTAGGGCAAGCCTGTGTTATGGGCCATGTCAGCGCTCTGTCGGGCTCCAGCCCTTTCAGCAGCACCCTGCTCTCCAAGGCTTCAGTGCATGGGGTGCTGCGTGGTCCACATCTTCCCTGCAGCCTCCCGCTGGGTGCTGCCCCTCCAAACCCACAGCAACGCCTTGTCCCCGCTAGCTGCGCCCAGCCTGCGGCCCCGGCGGAGGTGGCGGTGCCTCCAGCTGCCACCAGCGATCACCGCCGGAGTCAGGTTTCTGCAGCCCCATGACTCTGCTCATTCCTCCGCCGGCAGCAGCGAGCGCAGGAGGGAACCTCGAGTGGACAGCACCAGCTTTGCTTTCGGCCCGTGTCTCCTCTTCCTCTCGCAGGGCTGAAACCATCGGGCCGTGCCACGCTGATCTGGCTGCTGACGGAGCGGCCCCTGGCAGCACCAAGCACGGGGCTTGCAGCACTGCCCAGGGCTATGCAGGGGGTCTTCAAAGGGGATCTTACCCATGGAAATACTTTATGGCTTTTTGGGGTCTTTTGCAGCATCTGGTCCTGCTCTGACCCCTCTGTGACCACCCAGAGACAGTGGGATGGCCCTAGGGAGCACAGAATCATTTAGGTTGGAAAAGCCCTTTAAGATCACCAAGCCCAACCGTTCCCCTAACCCTGCCATCCCACCACTAAACCCTGGCCCTAAGCACCTCGTCTGCCCAGCTTTTAAATCCCCCCAGGGATGGGGACTCGACCCCTTCCCTGGGCAGCCCCTTCCAGTGCCTGACAGCCCTTTCAGGGAAGGAATTTTTCCTGATGTCCAACCTAAACCTGCCCTGGCACAACTTGAGGCCATTTCCCCTCGTCCCATCGCCCGTTCCCCGGGAGCAGAGCCCGACCCCCCCAGCTCCCCCAGCTGCTCCCCAGAAGCCTGGGGCTCCCAGACCCCTCCCCAGCTTCCTTGCCCTTCCCTGGACACGCTCCAACCCCTCCGTGTCTTCTGGGAGTGAGGGGCCCAACCCTGACCCCAGCATTCGAGGGGCGGCCTCACCAGTGCCCAGCACAGGGCCACGGTCCCTGCCCTGCTCCTGCTGGCCACACCAGTCCTGATACAAGCCAGGATGCTGTTGGCCTTCTTGGCCACCTGGGCACACTGCTGGCTCCTATTCAGCTGCCTGTCGTCCAGCACCCCCAGGTCCTTTTCTGCCGGGCAGCTTTCCAGCCACTCTTCCCCATGCCTGTGGTGTTGCGTGGGGTTGTTGTGACCCCAGTGCAGGACCGAAGTCCATGCACACTGCATCCATGGCCCTTCCCTCACACAGGCACTTCCCACACCCTGGAGCCATCAGCATCTCTGGTCGATCGCTGCTTCCCAAAAGGGAAGGAGCCAAGAGCCAAACGCAGGCTCTGCTCCCCTCTCTCCCCCAGTAAGCCGAGTTCCAGCATGTGCGGGGGACACAGCCTGGGGTGGACAGCCAGGTCCCACCACCCTGAGGGAGGTGGCTCACTGTGGGACAGGGCGAGCAGCCCCTCTGCTGCTGGCCGGGCACATCCTGGCACGTTTACAGCAGCTGCTATAAATAACCGAGATCAAAATCTTTGTGCCTCCGATAGGTAAAAGCAGTTCGGGGGCAGCAACAGGTGCTGCCCCGGGCACGAATCGGCCCCATGGTCCCCAGCCCCAGCTCTCCCCAGGACCTGGGTCCCCCCCAGAGTCCCTTGGTAAAGGCCAACTCTTGTCTTGTTGTCTCTCCTGCTAAAAAATCAGTTGCTTAAAACGTCTCTACAAAGCTCTGATCTGCTATTCATTCCTTTCTTAAATTCTGGACTCCCGGCTAAGCTGGATAACTCCTTTTTTACTGTGATACACTTGAGCTGGTGCTTTTGGACCCACTACCCATGTCCAACACCTTGGCACACTGTGGATGAGCATCTCAGCCCCCAGTTCAGCATCAGCAATTACCAGCAGGGAACTGGGAACTGCTCCCTGCTCAGGAGCGCACAGCCTTCATGCTGGTAGGAATTTGGTTTCCTCCGATATTTTTGCTACTCTCAGGCCATGCAAATGAATCAGTCTCCAAAATAATGGGGGTGGTTTGGAAGCTACCAGAGATGCTACGTAATAGGTTCTGTATAATCATGGGAGGGTGACAAGGTCCTGTCTGAGACTGCCTGGAAAGCCAGAATTGGCTCTTCACCCCTGCACAGAAAATAACCTCCCGTGGGCTGAGGAAGAGAGGGAAGGAGCTCCTTGGCTGCTGCGGGCAGACACGTGGCTGTGGGGTTCACAGAGTGGCTGGGAGCTGCTCCCCATCCTGCTGACCCATGCAGGTGCTGGGCTCAGCCCATCACCCAGGCCCCGGGGCTCTGCTCCTACCTTCCCAGGGCATCGCTCTGGGAGAGCATCGGCAAAGCCAGAGTCCCCCAGCCTGGGAAGCCCAGAGAGATGCACTTATTCCCCCCAAATACTCAGGCCTGGGTTAACAAAGATAGGTACAGCTGGGGGGCCTCAAGTGAAGCCGTGCTGCTCCTGAGAAACCTCAGCTCTGCAGGTACCCAGGAGACAGCAGTGGGACCCCTGGAGTATCTTCAGCATTGCAGCAAGACCATCGAACATATCTTGAGGAGCTGCCCTTACCCATCTGCAAACCTGCCATCAAAATTCCTCCTTTTAACAGGAGAGGTTCTGGCAAGACCCCAGAAGAGGCCGATAGGAACGCAAGTCTGAGATGGAAAACAACCTGAATGGTCATCAGCAAGTGTAAATGGGCTTCACTCACCAAGAAAGGGGAGAGCCAGGTGATGCTCAGCCAAGTGCTGGCAGTGCACAGCACAGGGGGACTCCCCACAGCCGGGATTGGGGTGGAAATGAGGAGCTCATGCGCCAAAACCAGCAAGCAGCCAGCACCAGGAGAGCCAGTGCCAGGTGGCCCAGAGCTGGCCCACATGCTCGTAGCTTGAGAATCCCAGAATCCCAGGTTGGAAGGGACCTCAAGGATCATCTGGTCCAACCTTTCTAGGCAAGAGCACAGTCTAGACAAGATGGCCCAGCACCCTGTCCAGCTGAGTCTTGAAAGTGTCCATGTGGCAGAGTCAAGCACTCCCCTGGGGAGATTATTCCAGTGGGTGACTGTTCTCATGGTGAAAAATTTCCCTCTCCTGTCCTATCGGAATCTTCTCAGGATCAGCTTGTACCCATCACCCCTCATCTTTTCCATGGGTCTCCTTGTGAAAAGGGAGTCTCCATCTTCTTTGTAGCCACCCTTTAAATACTGGTACACGGTGATGAGATCACCCCTGAGCCTCCTTTGCTCAAGGCTGAACAAACGCAGCTCCCTCAGCCCATCCTCATACAGCTAGGAGAGGCTTCCCAGCCCTTGGATCATCTTGGTGGCCCGCCCACACCTTTTTTGTAGAGCAGGGACCAGAACTGTACACAGGATTCCATGTGCGGCCTGACCAGTGCTGAGCAGAGTGGGATGATGACTTCTTTATCTCTGGGAAGGGAGATAAGCCAGCACCCAGCAGCTCAAGAGCTCTGGAACCCAAACCCACCACAGCACACAAAAAGCACAATCCTGCAGCAACTCCTTGCTACATACACCCCAAATCCTCCTGGGATGCACCACTTCAAACCCAACCAGCACTTAGAGGCTACACACAGGACAACCCAACCCTCTCCATCCCTCGCTTATTTATCCCCATGAGGACACCCAGGGTGGGGCAGGATGGTGCAATGGGGACCAGCTGGGACAGCATTTGGGGATGAGTCACAGCTCAATGATGGGTGCTCAGTCACATGCAAGCCAAGTGCTGCTGCAAACCCTGTCCATCCCCCATGCTGCCCATCCCCGGGGCAGCCATCTTGTTCGCCCTGTGGCCACCCCATGGGTCTCGCTCTCCCCACCCTGCTGCATGCCCCGTGAAGTCCACCCCCCCAGCAGGTCCCTCCTCCAGCCCTGCAGGTGCTAAATTGGTTTAAAAAAACCCAAACCCACATGGGCTGGGAGACCTGCTGCCAGGAGAATACATATTTGGTTCAAACCCAGCCCAAGGCGCAGACACTTGGTGCGGTCAGGACCGCGTGTATATGCCCACGGAGGACAGGGAGCTTTATGGGGATGATTTAAATACCAGAGTCCTCATCCCCTTTGCATTTCCCACCTCTACACATCCCAGTGGTGGGACCGTGAGGGAAAGGGGATGGAGCAGGGCCAAATCCTGCCACCGGACCTGGCAGGGCAGAGGGACCCCAAAGAGCTCCAAGCCCCGCTGGGTGCAGGCTGCAGCAATGTCAGGCCTGCACTGCGGTGCGATCCGCTGCTGTGGGTTTTGTTGGCGCTTCAGGATGTTCGTGCGTTTTTTCTATTTTTTTTGGTGATGTTTGTGTACATGGGGTGACACGGTGCCTTGTTGTAAAGTCTGATGGTTGCAGAAAAAAATCCTTCCAGCATGGTCCTAGGGACGTCACGGCTTGAAAAAGTCCTACGGGGTGTTTATTTCCTACTATATTTTCCCCAAGTTTTGAAAAAAAAAGCAGGGAAATTGAAAGAATCTGATGTGAAATGGGTTTTTTTTGCTGCCCACAGATAGCACAGGGGGTGGAGAGATTGGCTCGAGGGTGTGCACATGGGTGATTTAGCAGCGTGCGGAGCGGGGCCTGGAGCTGCATCAGCATTTTCGAGATTATAGGAGTTTCTGGCTGTTCCGAGGATAAACACCCTCCGGTCGCGCCAGACAAAATTAGCCATTTTATAAACAAGTTTATGTCCCTTTCTGTAACGTGATAATGTGCTATTTAAGAGCCTGGTGTTTACTACCCCCAGATATATTGTCGTCCCTTAATGCTCTGCTGTAACTGCATTGCTAAGACGATCTGGAAAGATATGCAGTCTCCAAAATTCTCCTCTGCGACCAAATGCCTCTTCCAAGGCTGCCGTGGGACGCTGGATCCCCACCGCCATGGCGGCTCTGAGCCCACCATAACCTCGATGCGGGTTTAGGCTGCCCTTTTGTAATGGGAGCTGCTGCTAAGTTTTCAGGAAAAGCAAACACCACCAGTAAAAAATTTAAGAGAGCGCCACCCCAATCCTTTCCCCGCTCTATTTTCAAATAGCAGTGGGCCTGGAAGACTTGAGAGTGAGAAAAAAAAATTAAATTCTTCATTTTCCAGCATTATCCTTTGAATTCCTGAGTTTTTTAAGCGCTCGGCTGGGAAATCCTGTGGGCTGTGTGGCTCAATCACCAGCCTCTCCCCCGCCAAGCCTGGCAAACACCGCGGGCTCCCGTTAGTGGCTTGTCCCCGTGTTGACTCCTGTCACCACCGTGGATTTGCCCTCCTCTCGGGGTATTTTGTTCCTTTGCCTGCAGCATGGTCCAAGCCACCTGCACCGGCAGGAATGCGGGATGCTTCCAAACAGCACCCGTCATCCCAGGGATCCGGGTGACGCTATGCTGCCTGCAATCTGCCCCATGCCCAGCAAAAGGGATGGCCTGTTGAAAGCCCTTGGAAAACACTGCCGGAGCAAGCCCAGCGCTGGTGGGTGCCTTTCCCCAGCCAGACCAGGGGGACTGAGATGCTGCAGCAAGTTCATGCTCTTCAGGTGCCATCACGGTCCCCAGGTTGGTCCAGACTGGCCAAGGTCACTCTAAAGCTGCATGGGCCAAATATAAAAGCGTCCCCTTTACTTTAAGCATCAGTTGAGGTCTTTGCTGAATGAGTTGACTGCTATGGGAATGATGCTGCTTTCTGCCTGTTGGACGCTGCCTTTCTCAGGCCGACCAAGAGGTCTCCAAACGCTCTACAGACCCTTTCCTGGCAGCAGCCAACCCCCCCGCCTTGGCCTTGCGATGCAGTTTGGGACAAGGATACCCGGGAGCTGAGGGCTTTGCTGGCGCTCAGGGGATTTGCACGGAGGCAGGGAAGGATGTGGTGCACAATCCCGCATTTCATGGTGCGTTGTGGCAGCACCTTCAACAGGGCCCCAGCCGCCAGGGGTGCTCTGCACGGGCAAACAAGGTGCCTGCTCCCTTCCCCAGCACCTTGCAAAGATACAGCTGAGCCCGTGCCATTGCTGGCTTTCTTTGGAGAGCCAAATCCTGAATGCTGAACATGCTGAGGGGTCACCAGCCTCCGCCGGGACACAAACCACTACCCCCCCCCAAATACCTGCTGAGGTGCCTCTGCTCCTGCAACTGGCATCATAAGCGGCACGGAAATTAATTTTGTACAATTCACCGATCATTATTGACCTGAATTTACTCAAACGCCGGCAATCCGATGCCCCTCTGCCCGCAGCCCTGCCAAGGGTACCTTGATGTGCTTGAAGGAGGGGGTGGCAAACATAGGCTGGAAGCTGTGAAGTCCTCAGATGCTCTCCTGGGCCACAGATGGAAATAGGAGGTTGCAACACCCTGCAGCAACGCGCTAACCCCCTCCTGCCTGGAGCCGGGGGATGCAGCCGGCGGGTACCACCCCGTCCCCGCTGCCATCCCATCCCCGCTGCCCCCACTGGCCCCCAGGAGGGGATTGCTGGAAAGGGGACACCGGGGCGGATGGCTGCTTGGGTTTATTTCTGGGGGGGAGCTGGCTGCGGTGGAGGTTTGGGCGGGTGGGGAAGGGTTAAAGTGGGGACCCTGCGCTTGCCCACAGCCCACTCGGGTGTCACCCATCCCAGACTCCCGCTCCTCCCTGCCAGCGGCTCTCATGTCAGGCTTGGAAAAGTTCTGAGCGGTGCGGTGAAGGCAGCGAGGGGACACTGTGGGGGAAGGGAGGGCAGTGTGGGGCTGTAAGGACCTGCGACCCCCCCACAGCGTCCCCCAGACTCGGGGGACATGGGGGGCAGTGATGCAGCCACCTCCAAGACACGACAGGGCCCCACCGGCTCCCATAGGGATCACCAGTGAGCAGTGTTGGGAACAGCTCCCAGACCTGATGCTCTGGTGGGATTTGCAATATCGTGGTCCCTGCAGCATCCTGGGGCTGGAGGATCCCATTTTCCCTGGCTCCGTACCCTGATACCCCGTACCAGACACCGTGCAAGCCAGGACCAGGATGGGGCACCTGCAGCCATCACAGCCCTCCCCAGGGCCAGCTCTGGGCGTTGAGCCCCACACCTTGGCTCTTGTCCTCCAGCTCCCGAGGGATCTCATTCAAATCCCTTGGATCTGGATAAGGGGACTCAAAGACGAGATGTTTGCAAGGGCTGTATAAATAACCGAGGAGGGAGGCAGCCTGACAGACGGACAGGCACAGAGGCTGAGCACCCTTCCCGGCATCTCCGGAGCTGGGATCTTTGCTCTCATAACTCCCCAAAGCATCCACCACATTCTCCCCTTCCTCCCCTCCATATAAGTGACCTCATTAGCCCAACCTGCTGGACACCGAAACGACGCCGGATGGCTCTTCACTACCCGCTGCCACTTGCTCTCCGCCCCCCAGATCCAGCAAATTTCCCCGAGTGAAGACGGAGCGGCCAGAGCGGCTCCATGGGGCCCTTTTGCCCCGAGTGATGCTCACCGGACCCTTACGCACGCACCGGCAAGTAGAAAATGCTATTTACACACGAGCGCAGCCAAGCCAAGGCAGGACTCTCTGTTCTTTAACCAATTCCCATAAACATGCCCTTTCCCCGCCCTGAACCATTAAAACCTCTGGCATTTTCCTAGCAAGGACTGGAAGAGGCAGCGCCAGCGTTCACAGCATCAACCCATCACCTATGTGTGCAGGATCTCCCCTCTATAACGGGACCCACTGGGGTGCCCCGCTGCCCCCCAGTTTTATGGAAATGTTGCCCCTCGTCGATATTCGCTGTTAAATCTTTCCCAGGGCATTTTGTGCTCTGCGTGCCCAGGCTGATCCCTTGCATCGGCAGGGATGTGGGCAGGGGAGGAACCACTCGTGCCTGTCTGCAAACTTCACTCTGCAACTCAGCACCGGTTCCGAGGAGCCAGAGAGCAGCGGTGCAGGATCTGGCCCAGCGGGCTGGTTGCTGTTGCGAGGGATGGGGAGGACCAGAGTGGCCCAATTTCTCTGGATAGACCCCCAAAATGGCACTGGGGGTGCACAGTGGTCCCTGCACATGCAGCTTTGCACAACCTTGTGCATCCACCGCAGGCAGGGTCCCATGGCCAGGTCAGGGCTCTGTGGGGGGATTCAGGCACCCCAAAAATGAGCCAAATCTCACCCTAGCACTGCTGGTTTCTCCGGTGCCCATGGGGGGATCCAAGCCCTGAACCCCACTTTGGGCTCACCCTGCCTCCCTGGCACCCCAAAGCCATTGGCTGCGCACCCCGCAGCCCCCACGTGCGGAGGGGGGAGTGACGTCCTCCCACCTCTGTGTCCCCCCCCATCACCACCGTTTTGGCACAGCAGAGGGGTCCCATCACCCAGCCCCCTCCCCATGGGAGTTCCTCCCTGCTCCCCCGTGGGGGACAGGGGCTCTGCGGGGACAGGCGCCTTCCCGAAAGGAGACACTGTGAAGCACCCCGCAGACCTTTCCTGCAACCTTGGCTTGGCCAAGCCGAGGTTTATATTTAGATCTCCAGGAGGAGAAGCCAGGAGAAAGGCGACTTGTGACTTTTAAGCCCTGCCTGTAGCTCCCTTCCCCTGAGTGGGAAGGTGGCTCAGAAACCGGTTGCCCGTCACATCCCCCGCTGTCCCCTCTCATCCCGGTGGCAGGTCCTTGGCCACCGAGGGGCTGGTGGCTGCTGGCACCCTCGTCCCTGTGCCCTGCCTGTGCCTTTGCGGGGACTTTCAGCCCCCGTCCCAGGCTGTTTTCCATGCAGGGGGGTCTGGCGGGTGCCTACAGCCCTGAACACCACCCCAGCGACCGCGGGGGCTGTCCTGCTCCCATCCACCTCCGGCGCTTGGACGGCAAAGCCCCCGGCATTGCTTGCACTGCTCTGGGCACAGCAGGAATGACAAACCTGGGGATATCCAAGACCCCATAGACTCTGCCTGGTGGCCTGGCATCAGCCCAGGGCTGAACCCAGTACTTACGGTTAGGTGGAGAGAGGCAAAATCCCAAGGAGAGACCTTTTAGGGCCAGAATTTCCCTCTCCTTCGTCTCCTGGAGGCTTTGGCTCAGCGAGTGCCTCTTGGCAGAGCAGCTGCTGCTGCTGTCAGATGGTCATGAGTGAAACCTGAGGACACGCAGGGTCCTTCAGGTAGCCTCGGCCCCGTCTCAGCTGTGGCATTCGTCCCCCGCCGCGCCAATCATTGGGCTGGCGGTGTCTGCAACCCCCGCGGCCACATCGCCCAGCGCTCTGGGGTCCCAGATGCATGGACCTCCCCCCACCCTGCGGCCACCATGGCCGTGCTCCGAGCTGGGGACGCCGGCCAGCCGGGGCTGTCACGGTGGTGGAGCAGGGTGTCCCAGATGTTGAGGTGGCTTCAGGCTGGCTTTGGCACCAAATGGGACGTGGGGAGGTGGAGGGGAGGTGGGAAGGGACCCTGGCCAGCACCTCCCCATCTATCGCTTCCAGAAGTGACGGGCAATTGGAAAGAGCACTGGGACAACTGCGAGGGCGGTGGGGGGAGCTGGTGCCAACCCCACTGCCAGTGCCGCCTCTGAGCTGCTGGCTCTTTGGGAGTGTTATTCCCGTTGTGCAGCACCAAACACCGGCCGCAGCTCCTCCTCTTGCTCACAAGTGAGGGGCGTCTGTCATTTCTGCTTCATCCCCCCATGCCCACCCTCTGCCGCCACCTAATTTCACACCAGCACTGTGTTTCTTTGCGTGCCAGGAGCATCCGCTGGCTGGGATGGCTGGCAGCTGTGCGGGGCCACCCCACTTACACACTGGCACGCTTCACCCCATGTCCCTTGCCACGCACCCTGCCTGGGGGGACGCCCATGGGGCCGAGCCAGATGAGAGTGGCATGGGATGGTGCAAAAGGGAGGTTGGCCGTGTGCTTATCTCCCCTCTTGTCCTTCCTGACGGGGCGTTTGAGTGCTCTTTGCATGCCCAGGTAGCTGCATGGGTGCATAGGGTGCACAGAGGGCACCCAGGGTTGGGAGGAGAGCGTGGAGGGGTGCCCAGCTTTCAGGGCTCACCCCTTTTGGGGTGCACAGGGCTGTGCTAGGGGTGGACCAACCACCCCAGCACCCAGCCTGGACTCATCATCTCTCCAACACTCTCTGTGCAACCCTTCTGCTGCTCCGGTCCCAAAATACCCTGGAGCAACTTTCCCATGCTGGCATGGGCTTTATTTGAGCTGAAGCACCTGCCCCCCCCCAGCCTGGGATCCCTCACTGGTCCATTCACATGGCAATTTGCCTTTCCCTGCCTCCAGCCCCTCACCCGTGGGGCTCTTTGCACTCGCTGGCATCCCATGCCATCAATAAAAACCGGGCCAAGACTGTAGACCTGAGCACCCAGGGAGCTGGGAAGGGAAGTTCCTTGGCTGGATTCTGCTTTTCACTCAATAATTTTCCTTTTCTGTTCAAGACGGTGTCAATCCAGCAGCCCAGGAGACCGGGTTCAGTGCTCGAGGGAGAGGTCATGCGGCATGGGGCAGAGGATGAGCTCCACATGGGAGGTGCTGAAGCTGTGCTTTGGGAAGCGTAACTTTGATTTCTTCAATTAAAAACTGGCCTCAGGGCTCTTTTTGCTGACTTGGAGCCCAGGCTGGGCTCAGAGGAGCTAACGGCAAGGGAAGGAGGGAGTGAAGAGCCCCATGTGAGCTCCCAGGGGATTGCTACAGCCAGGACAGAAGGTGTTGGGAGCCTGTCGGGAGCTCAACAGCAAAGCAACAGCATGTACCCACAGGCAAAGAGCATCCCCCGTGCATCCAGCGGTTGGTGGTTTCAGCCGGTGAGGAGGGCAGGGACAGGGACGTCCTCCTGCTGTGGGGGCTTCCCACTTGCTCTGTTTCAGCAGGAAATTCAGGGGATGCTCAGCGGGTCCCATCAGCTGCCCCAAACCCAGCCTTGTCACTCCCAGGAAGCCTGTGCAACTCACACCGGTCTTTTTTTGCTTTGCATACAGCCTAGAGCAAACCTTGGGTGAAGGTATGTGAGGGTGGAAACGCTGAGACGTGGCTCCTGCCCTTCTGGAAGCCAGGGGCACCTCAGGGTGCCCAGCAGGGCACTGGGCAGGCAGGAGGGCACAGTTCTGCCAGCAAAACCAGCTAAATCCCAGCCAGAATGGGAGCTTGGAGTACCCAGGGGTACTCACAACACTAATTTGGGAGCAAAAACCGTGCCCTTGGGGTGACAGGGTGGGATAAGGGCAATGCTTGGCACATCCCGTGGGACCCTGGGGTGTTTGTGGTGCCTTGGCTTGCACCTTCCCCCAAAACTGCTGGTGCTGGGTGCCCCCTGGGGGCTCTGTGGGGTGGCGCTGAGGTCTGCGCAGGCTGCCCACGCAGGGCAGGGTGGAAGCGAGCTGTGCCAGCGAGCCGGGGCACAGGGAAGGGGCATCTGCAGGGTGAACTCCCCAAGCCGCAGAGCCGGGCGCATCCCGGAGCAGGGATGAAGGCGCGGGTGCGGGCACTGGCTTTGGGGGACACCCTTGGCACCCAAGCAGGGTGGCCTGGCAGCTCCCAGAGGAGCAGGGGACGCAGGCAGAGGAGCAGGGGATGCAGGCAGGGAAGAAAGCAACAAGCAAAGGCACAGCTCTCCCAGCCCTGAGCCTTATTCCCATCCCCATCGCTCATTAACCCTCACCTGGCCAGGACTGCCGAGGGGGACCCTGGGGGGGACCCAGCTCTTGCTGAAGCCTTGGGACACGTGCGGGGCTGGGTGCCCGCTCCCCTGAAGCAGTGTGGCCCCTTACCTTGCTCCCTGGGTGCTCGCAGGGCCTCGGGCAGAGTCATTGGGTGCTGGCACCCAGCTGCTGGTAGCCCCTGGGATGTGCCGGGGTCCCTCAACGCCAGCTGAGCCTGTGTTCAGGGTGGTCTGGGCAGGGACACTGTGCACTCCAGGGCTGACACCCCCGGATCCGATGTCAGTGCCCACGGCAGTTGCGGGGCCGCAGTGCCACCCACCGGCTCCAGGCAAAACACCCCCAGGCTCCAGGACCCCCTCTGCCCGCGGGGAGGACAAGGGACCCCCAGGGCAGGGTGGGTGATGGGGATGCCAGGCTACTGTGGCACCCCGGGGCCATGCTGGAGGGGAGATGAGGGGGCAGGGAGACCTGGCCCTGATGTGCTTGGGCTCAGCTACCCCAAATACGTGGCTGTAGGGCGTGGTCCATGCTAGAGACAGAGCCAACCCTTTTGAAAACCTTTCCTGCAGACTGAAAGCAATGCAAAGTCCCCATGGCGGTGGCACATCAGTCCTCCTGCACCCCTGGTGGGGTCCCGGCTTTGCAGGCTCTGCCCTGCACTAGGGAGACCACAGGGCCGATGGCCAGCAAACCCCAGAGGGGCATTTGGGGTGCAGGTTTAGTACCCAGAAACCCCCATTTTCAGCTGAAACTACCCACAACACGCAGTGCTTTTCAAAGCTTTATGGCAACTGTGACATTCCCACCGAGCATCCCCAGCCCTGGTCCAGTCTGCCTCACATCCCTGCCAAAACAGCATCTTCCTCGCTAGCGATGGAGAGGGATGTTTATTCACCTATGGTCTCATTGCGGCTGTGGGCAGGCATTTATTGACAGCTGCTTTCCTGGCCAGCGACGCAGGATGTTGCCGGCCCAGGGGGTTGTTTAACAGAACATCTTCCATCTCACCTCAAATCAAATCTGGGGCTCTGCCTCCCTCTCAGTGCCTCTTCGTGAGACCAGGCGGGATCTCTGGAGATCCTGCATCCTGGAAAGGGGCCAATAAGTGGATTTTATTTAAGGAAGGACGTGTGGCTATGTGGAGAAATTACAACCCGGGATGCGTGTGCAAGGGTCTGTTGAGATCGGGTGGCTCGGGTCTCAGGAGCGGGGTGCAGTCAGGAGAGTCCAGGAGGTTTGGAGAAAGGGCATTCAAGGCCTTTCTCGGTCCTGGAAACAGCGTTTGCCAAGGCAGGAGCTCAGCCCAGGGAAGGGCGAAGGATGCTGGTGGGGGTGCACAGGGCCAAGCTGTGGCGTGGTGGCGGCAGCTCCACCCTGGTGGGGACATGGCACCCCAGCAGCCCTGGGACAGCCTGAGATGCACCCACCTTGAGCTCTTCCTCACTTTCCTCCCCCACCTCCTCTCCGTGGCCGTGCCCAGAGCCTGGCTGCTTCACCAGGCAGAGAAAAACCAGATATTTCTCCCCCAGGGAATATTCCCAGGCATTACAGACGGGGTTTCCACTCCCTAGCAAGTCTGGTACCAAGTTATCTGGGTTTGTAGAGCAACCCAAACCTCTGGAAAGCAATGCGGGGTTTCAGAACAAGATTTTATTGGCAAAACCCTCACGAGTCCCAGGCAAACGAGTCCCCAGTAAAGATGGGTGAGCCCCGCTGCTTGCAAACCACCCTCTTCCTCCGGTGCAAAGCCCCTGGGGGAGCTGCAGAACCCCTCCGAGCTGGCATGGGAGGGGGGATGGACCATCTTCCCCGGCATGGAGAGCAGCTGGAGCAACGGGCATGGGAGAAAGGGAAACATTTTGGAAATCAGGGGAGGATCTGAGTCATGAGAACATCAGGGGTCTCGCACAGAGAGCTGTGGGTTTTTATCTGTGTCTGTATTTGCTTCTCCCACTCCCAGAATGGCTCCTGGGGGCTGCGTTTAGGCATCTTCCCATAAGGGAAACAATTCTGTAAACCAAGGAAGGAGGGGAAAAACCAGCAGCAAATCCCTTCAGCATTAGGACTGCTTCAGTTTTCATTCCAGTGCTAAGCAAAAAATGCCAAAGGTCCTTTGTGAAATGATATTTGTGTTCCCTACCCAGTCCTGGGGCAGGAAAGGTGGAGAAGCTCTCTTCCCTTTACCTAAAACACCGACCAAACTGCGACAAGAGCTTTGGGCAGGCAAAACACCATCACAGGGATCCACAGGAGCCGCCAGCACCAGAGCAGGCATAAGCCTTTCCCAACGGCCATTCACTCCGCCCCCTGAGGATGCCAGACTCAGAATGTACAAAATCCTTTTTATTCTCTTTCTGGGACAGTAGCCATGGAGCTGCACCACCACCGCCATCCTTGAGGAGGTTTTCCCCTCTGAACGCTGTCCTGGTCATGCTGTGAAGTCTTGGGTCACCAGGTTGAAGACATTGCTCTCCATGGACAACTGCCACTTCCCCCAGTTCCTCTTGATCTCAGCCTGGACCTGAACCAACACCATGGACCGGTGTTGGCACTCAGGGACACCCGCCAGCACCCGCTGGAGGGGCAGGAGCTGCACCCAGGGCTTGACAAGGGATTTGGGGTGCAAGAGGGTGGGGACTCCCATGCCTGTCTGCATGCCCACGTGTGCACACGTGCATGGTTTTGTGGATGCAGTGCTCATTGGGGTGCACCCTTGGGGGTGTCTGCATGCCCACGTGTGTGGCTGTGGTGCCCAGGGGGGTGGTGCTGGGGGACACACTCACCTCCCCGTTCAGGAAGCAGTACAGCAGAGCCACCAGGAACCCCTGGAAAGGACAGCACAAGCAAATTCCAGCCAAGGCAAGGGGCTAGACCCCGCTGTGTTCATCTGATGCCTGCATGTAGCACCCTCCTGCCCCTCCTACCCCGTCCCACAGGCAGTAGGTGTATGGGATCGGTGCAAATTCACAAGACCACAACTCTAGTGTTTTGCCCTTGGTGTTTGAGGGGTGTCTGGGACATCGTCCTCTCCCAAAAGAGTGCACATCCCAGGGTCTCTTGGTGTGACCTTGGGATGGGACAGGATGGGTACGTGGGGATTTTGCCTACCCACCTCCCACAGTCTACCTGGTAGGAGCCGAGGACCAGCTCAAAGTACAGCCGGGCGTCCACACCGATGTGCTCAGGGAAGAGCGCGAACACCACATAGTGCACCCCGAAGAGAGGGATGAGGAGCAGCGTGGACTTTGTCAGCCTCCTGTGGAGAGGGGTGCCATGAGCAGGGGCCTGGGTGCAGGCAATGGTCCTGCTGCCCTGCATGACAATGCCTTCCCAAGAGCTGAGTCTTAGCCCAAAATAGGTTTTCCATGAAAGGCAGGTCTTGGAGGCTCCAAGGATGGAGGCTCCACCAGGGAAGGGTCCCCAGTGCCCTGGGTCCCCCAAGAAATCAGGGTGAGGGGAGCTCCCCCTTGCCTGAGCCAGCCCTTACATGTACTGCTGCTTGTAGTTTTTGCTGATGTCTGGGGACCGGATCTTCTGCGCTAACATCCTGGTGACATTGAGGAAGATGAGGAAGTTCACCTGCCACAGGGAACCGTGTCTCAGGCTCTGCACAGACCCCTGTTTGGGTCCCCCCATCCGTATGGGACCCCCAGCTGTGGGGCCAGGATGCTCAGGGGATGTACTCACAAATATGGCCAGGAGGATGGGAGCCTTGATCACCCACCAGTAGAGACTGGTGTAGTCATCCCAGCACCTACGGGAGAGGAGAAACGGCTCTGCCACACCCTTGCACCCTTTTGGCCCAGGTCTCGCCCTGCCACCACTCCCCAGCACCCTGTCCCATTTGCACAGCACCTCTCGCAACGGGGCCCTGCTGGAGCATGGGCCCCACCAGCAAAACAGAAATAGCTTTAAAATAAAGTGCTGCCACACTTCTCCCCTTCTGAGCCTCCCATGCAAGAGGTTCATCCCCCATGGCTTGCGTGGGGGATGCGTGGCTGAGCTGGCCTGGAGAAAGAAGAGGGGTGGCTGCTCTTACCCGTGGTTGTCATAGTGCAGCCTGGTGACCACCCAGACGCAGACTGTCAGCATGGGGACGCCTGCAAGGACAGGACCCAGGCAGGGATGCGGAGTCACCCCAGGTCTCTGGGGAGCCCCTGTACTTCCCCCCTCCATCTCTTGTCCCCCAGAACACGTGTCTAGGTCAGCTCTGGGGCCCTGGAGTTGGCAGGAAGGTGACAGACTTTCCCCTTTCTCTAGGTTTTACAAGGAGATGGTGCCCACTGATGGTGATGTGGCACCTCCTGCCCCCCCTCCTGCCCCCCATGTGCTCTTACATCTAACCTGGGCACCTGGGACAGGCGTTTCCAGCCCCAGATGAATGTGGGAAGAAGGAAGGACCTGTGTCCATCACATTCTGGCCATGTTCAGGATGGGTTGGCACCAAATGCTGCTGCCACAGCTCTTTGGTCAGTGTTAGCAAGCATTTTCCCCTTGGAGTGGTTTTGCCCACATGCCACAAGGGCAAGGATCAGGACATGCTGCCTGACCAGCTCCAGGGGCTGGCAGGAGCTGGTGGATGCCCCACTGAGCATCAGGCCATGCAGAGAGCTGCTGGGGTGGGGGCGACATGCCAAGACATCCATCGTGCCTGTGGACCCCTGGCCAGGTAGGGTCTCAGAGCCGGCAATCCCTGAAAGTGGTGCCTACCCCTGCTCTGTGTCAACGGGACCTTGCCGGAGGGGTTGATGTGCCGAAGGGCCCACACTCACCCCAGCCGATGAGGATATACCACCAGATGTACCTCTTGTCAGAGGTGAAGGTGAGCAGCAGCAGGGTCTGCAGGTACATGCCCTCCACCAGCAGCCAGTAGAAGTTGGCCAGGACTGAGTACTGGAAGAAGGTGATGGCTGCTTTGCAGTTCACCTGCGAGGATGAGGAGGGGGAAGGCTCAGGAGTGCTGGCTGGCCAGTCTAGGGGCACAGGGGATGGTCCAGCCTCTCCATCCATCCACTCAAGGAGACCTGTGACGGCCTTTCAGTGCAGCCCCAGGGATGTTGCACCAGTCCTGCACGTCACCTGTGGCATTTTCTGCTCTGCCTGCACAATGTGGGCAGATGACCACAAGCTGTTATTGTAGGACCTTTAGAAACCTCTGTCTGTGGCATCCATGGTGTTGTACCATGGCTGCATGCAGGGGTTTCTGTTTCTATTGATAACCCCAAATCCCTGCATCCAGCGGTGCAAGGTCTGTTTGCACATACATGGTGCTGCTGGGGTTGTGCAGAGCTTCAGACCTGCTACGAGGCCCCGTCTCAGACCAGGGAGAGCTTTGAGGGCAGAGCACGTTCTCTGCAGACAGGGCCCATGCAGAGATGCTGTCGTGAACCTCCTGAAGCCCACCTAAGCCAGCCTTTCTTCCCCAGGTTCACAGCATCTCTCTCTCTCTCTTCTTTGCAATGCCAAATCCACTGCCAATCCACCTAGACCTCTCCAGATCAGCTCATGGTGCCCTCTCCCGCACCATGCCTGGGTTGGGACTCGGTGCCTTACCGTTGACATCGTGCAGTGGTCGATGGACTCGTCCGAGAAGAGGACGGCGTCCTTGATGAACACAGCGGCCCCACGCAGTATGAAGGAGGTGAAGAAATGGATGTGGATAGAGTTCCTTGTACAATGCAGCTTCCTATGGGAATAAGAGATGTCCTGTGCCCAGGGAGTAGCAGAGAGATCGGATGGGCAGAGAAGCTTCTCCTTCAGGAGCCACTTCCCTGGCTGGACCCCTGCCCAGGGGACCATGTGCTGGCAGTGGTCAAGCACAAAGCCCTGGAGAAGGTTTTCCTGCTCTGATATCATCAAGGACAGGGTTTTGCTGTGCTCAAGGCTGCTGCCTGGGGACAGGGTCTGCTGGGGAGCAGCCTCCAGCCGCCTCTGGAGAGTGTAATTCTGCAGCACGGTGAGGTCTGCAAAAACAAAGCTTGAAAGGGCAACCTGAGGGTTTAAAGCCTGTGTGTCAGCAGGGAAGGACAATTCTGCAGTTTGTCTCATGCCTCCCTGGTTATTCGTGTTGGCAGGGATGGAGCCTGGCTGCTCTGGAAGGAGAGCCTGAGAGCATCCATTCCCTGCTGCTGATTTACCCAGCTTTCCTCCGGCTGCAGCCCATGGAGCAGCCAGCGCCGAGCCCTACCTGAAGCAGGAGAAGATGCCGATGGCCAAGAACAGGGCTGCCAGGGACGTGGAGTAGCCGCAGGTGTAAAGCACCTTCATGGTGACAAAATAGCCTTTCTGGAAGGGAAAGCACCAGCGGAGTGAGGCAGCACGGGCTGGGAGGTGCTGGTCTGCGATGGGCGGGGAGGTGGCAGGGTGATGCTCCAGCCCTTGCCCAGGCTTGGCCCAGCCAAGCTCAGAACCCTCCAGGCAGCCCAGCAACAAGGATGAGGCCAATATGAGCATCTTCATGTTTCATTGCCCAATGTCATGGGTCAATGTGGGGTAGGGTGATGCCAGGGAGGGAGCCCCCCGGCCCCCAAGGGACCCACTTGCCTTGGCCTCGGTGTCATTATTGCTGCCAATGGCCTCCAGCTCACAGGCGTTGTAGTAGGGAGGGCTGGGGAAGCTCCATCCCGACTCAGTGCAGTTCCTCCGGATCAGCGCTGCAGCGACAAGAAGGGATCTCATGAGAGTCATGGGCATTGCCTCTGCATCAGCACCCTCAAAATATCCAGCCTGGGGATGGCACCTCGCTCTCCAGGATGGAGCCTAAATCCCAGCACCAGCATCCCGGCCGTGACAGCAGCCTGGTACCCAAATGGCTTGGCTGCCCCAGCCCTCCCATCCAGATCACATCTCTGCCTTCTGGCGCTGTGTCTGGAGGTGCTGGAACATCTTAGGGCAGGACGTGGAAGTCAGTATGAATCCCCTTGGTGGGAGGGAATTACGGCTAAAAAGGGACTTTTTCATCCTGTGAGGACTTCATCAAGCCTCTCCTGAGCTTTTTCTGCCCTAAAGCAAGCATTTACCAACCCCTCCATCAATCACGCCCAGCTGAGGAAGCGCTCGGATGCCGTGGGGGCTGGTTAGGTGCTCTCCTTCACACTCTGCTGCCTCCAAGATGGATTGGGGCAGCGGCTCCCCGGCAGCAGCGCCCGCCCTGGGAGAGTGCCTGGTCTTGAAATAATCATGATCTTACTCTGCGTTTTCCATCCGCGTGGCTCAGAGTGGTACCAAGCAGGTCAGGAGCATGAGGCTGGTGCGTGGATGGGGAAAGGAGGGCACCGAGCAGCTGGGGGACTGTCCTGGTGTCACCAGGCAGGTGATGAGGTCCCCAAGTGCTCTACCCACAAGGGGATGCTTGGTACTGGGTGATGAAAGGGTTTGGGGACTTCCCTGGTGTGGCAGCACCCTGCATCTCTGCTTCTGCCTGTCTCCTGCTTGGATTGCAATATATGCCAAGCTTTTGGATGGGGCAGGAGCTGTGGGACCGGAGGGGAAGGGCTGGGGGTGGCACAAGGATCCCAGGAAGGCAGGGCTGGGTGCAGCTTAGCCCTTGGTCCCAGGGGATGAGCGGTCTGGGCTGGATTCAGAGCACTGTACCTTTGGACTTCTTGAAGACGTGGAGGATGTCAGGGCAGGCGACGGCTTGGGACTGGCCGACGGGCATGGCTGACCAGCAGCTCACTCCATCCCACTCGGTCCGGCAGCCTGGGGAGGGACGGGGCGGTTAGTGCCGCTGGGAAGGGACGTGCTGGGACAGCCCCCCGGTCCCCGGGCACAGCCTGCAGCAGGCAGGGCTGCAGGGATGTAAGGGGAGAGCGGCGAGCAGCCCGGCATCACCCGATCTACAGGGCCATGCCGTGCCCCCGCAGGAATTAGGAACATCCTGGCTTCAGTTCTTGGAACGACCTCCTCCGATGCTGGGCTCTCCTTTTAGCAAGCTGGGACTTGGTATTTCCTAGGGCTACACCAGACTCAGAGCTCCTGTGGGGGACAAGGGTGCGGGAAAGGCTGGGACTCTCCTGGTGGCATCTAAAATAGTGTAGGTTTGTGCTGGATTCCTGCACCCAGCAGCCGTGGTGGCTCAGCTCAGGACGTCTCCCCAGCCTGAAGGAGGAGGACGGGAGAAAGCACTGCAAGACTTGCTTAGATCAATTAGCTTAAATAAATTTTGCTTCTTTCTCTGGCACTAAGTTCGTCTTTAAATGACTCTCCAATTGCCTTGGAAACAAGCATGGCCGAGCAGGCATGGGGCCTTGAAGAATCAGTGCTGCGGCACACAGGGATGAGACATAGCCATGGTGCTTCCAGGACAGCTCTCCTCCTTGCACATGTACATTATTAACCTTGCAGCTATACATTATTAACCTGGAGCCACATCTATTCCCAGCCAGGGAATGAGGACTCAGCCAAGCCTAATTAGTTTTCTCTGAATTCAGGGAAGCAGCCTGTAGGTATCTAGCCGGGCTCGGGGGGGTTTGCAAGGCTGTCATTACAACACCAAGGTACATCTTAATTTTTGCTCAGGAGGGCAGGTGAGCTGAGCGTGGCTACGGGAACCAGTGCTGAGAGCGGTTGCTTCGTTTCTTGGGGTCTGGAGGAAATACCTGGCTGTGTCTGTCCGGCAGAGCTGTCCTGCTGTACAAACCATCTCCTGCTGCACGGACAAGCTCTTCCAGCATGGTGAGAGCTGTGGGACCACCTGGCCAGGAGCCAGAGGAGCAGCCCACGATGCAGGGATGGAGCTGGGATTCACGTAGCTCTGCAGCACAGTCCCAGGGAATAAAGTCAACATGGGCTCCCCAGTTCAAGAAGGGTGAGGAACTCCTGGAGAGAGTCCAGAGGAGGGCAACAAGGAAGGTGAGGGGACTGGAGCATCTCCCCTATGAGGAAAGGCTGAGGGAGCTGGGCTTGTTCAGCCTGGAGAAGAGAAGGCTGAGAGGGGATCTCATCAACATGTACAAATATCTTAAGGGTGGGGTCAAGGAGGAGCCAGACTCTTCTCACTGGTGCCCAGCGCCAGGACAAGGGGCAATGGGCACAAACCAAAGCAGAAGAGGTTCCAGGTGAATGTGAGGAAGAACTTCTTGACTTGGAGGGTGACCGAGCCCTGGCACAGGCTGCTCAAGGGGGCTGTGGAGTCTCCTTCTCTGGAGATATTCAAAGCCTGCCTGGTTGATGTCCTGTGCCCCCTGCTGTGGGTGAGCCTGCTTGAGCAGGGGGGATGGACTGGGTGAGCTCTGGAGGTCCCTTCCAATTCCTGCCATTCTGTGATTCTGTGATTCTGTGAAGTCATCCCTCCATTCGGATGGGGATAAAAGGTTTAAATCTCCCTTCCCACTCTGTTTCCCTCTCCTGGGTTGCTGCAGCATCTAAAAAAACCCCACATTCCTTAGAGCTGTGCAAAATAGGAACAACTCTCCCATGGAGAAGAGGTGATGGAGGCAACTTCTAGGGGGGACAGGGGCAAAGAACCATGAGCAAAGGAACCAACAATGCGTCTCATCGTCCACCTCTCAGGCAGGAGCTTTGCCTTCAGTGTCCTTGCAGGGCCACCACATCCTCTCACTGTCCCCTGTCCCCAGGCTCCTGGCATAGCCCGGCAGCCTGGGTTTTTTGGTTTGGAATGACCCAAACCAACCTGCTTGATTCCAATTTTCCCAGTGGAGAGCTGAAACATCCCCAAGATCAACATTATCCTTGTGCCATTCCCCTTGACGTGGCCGGAAAGAGCAGGGTTTTTTTCCCTCAAAATGCAGTTTGATGGGAAGCTCCTGCTCAGAATTTCTGCTGGTTAATTATCCACAGACCTGCCAGGGCTGCCTCCCTATTTCTTGCTGCTCTAACTGGTGTCTGGAGACCTCCAGAAGAGATCATCTGAGCCTCACCAGCAGGTTATTTCTTCCCAGCCCTTTCAGACCAGTAAATGCTGCGAGCACTGGAGCAGACTTTGAAATGAAAGTGCCGCAAACCCGATCTTTAACCAATTTTCGGGCCCCATGGTGGGTTCCCCAGCAGGGTGCTGAAGCCGGAGGTCCCTGTCCTGTTCCTTCATGCTATATTGCCACCATGCCCAGGGCATCTCAGCCTTCCCCCCCATCACCACTTCGTGCCACGCCGTCTGCAGGACCCTCCCGACGCTGGCACAAGCAAGTATGGGGGAAGGGATAAATTCAGTTCAGGTGGGCAGTGGAGGTGGCAGCCAAGCAGGAAACCTGGGATTAAATACTGATTTAAATGATGCATTCATGCTTCTTGGTTATTTTCCTACAGTGAGATTCCTTCTCCCTGGCTGGTGCAGTCTGGGCTGCAAAATGGACTTTTTCCAATCCACTTGGCATTTCTCGGCTAAGGTGGATGATACGTTCTATCTCTGCACATTACTTAAACGACTACGCACCTTAACGTGCATTTATTGAGCTGCTTCTTTTTTACATTTGTATTAGATGAAGCCCACTGACCGACTCATTTCTTACTCACCGGGTGATGGTTTTTACCCAGAATTTGAGCCAAGCTGCTCAGCTGGCAGCTGAAATACGATTTAAAAAAAAATGTACCCAAAGCAGCACTTCTGTTTTTCAATTAGTTAATTGGTTTAAAAGTCCCAGATATGTAAAAATTAAGTTGCTCAAAACACGCTTAGCATTAAAACTAAGTGCGTTAGGAAGGCGAGAAGGCACAAAGTGGTGACAGGTGGGGTTTGACATTGGTGCTGGTGGCCGGGGCTCTGCATTGCCCCTGCCCGCAGCCTGGCCTGGCCCTGAGCATCATAGAATCATGGAATCGTTTGGATTGGAAAAGCCCTTTAAGCTCATCAAGCTCAACCATTCCCCTAACCCTTCCATCTCACCACTAAACCCTGGCCCTAAGCACATCATCTGCCCGGCTTTTAAATCCCCCCGGGATGGGGACTCAACCCCTTCCCTGGGAAGCCCATTCCAGTGCCTGACAGCCCTTGCGGGGAAGGAAGTTTTCCCAATGTCCAACCTAAACCTGCCCTGGTGCAACTTGAGGCTGTTTCCCCTCATCCCATCGCCCGTTCCCTGGGAGCAGAGCCCGACCCCCCCCGGCTCCCCCCTCCTGTCAGGCAGTTGTAGGGAGCGATAAGGGCTCCCCTCAGCCTCCTATTCTCCAGGCTGAACACCTCCAGCTCCCCCAGCTGCTCCCCAGCAGCCTGGGGCTCCAGACCCCTCCCCAGCTCCGCTGCCCTTCTCTGGATACGCTCCAGCCCCTCCATGTCCTTCTGGGAGTGAGGGGCCCAAAACTGAACCCAGCATTCGAGGGGCGGCCTCACCAGTGCCCAGCACAGGGCCACGGTCCCTGCCCTGCTCCTGCTGGCCACACCAGTCCTGATACAAGCCAGGATGCTGTTGACCCTCTTGGCCACCTGGGCACACTGCTGGCTCATACTGGTTGTTGTGACCCAAATGCAGGACCCGGCCCTTGGCCCTGTTGAACTTCACCCAATTGGCCTGGGCCCATGGATCCAGCCTGGCCAGGTCCCTCTGCAGAGCCCTCCTCCCCTCCAGCATATCCACACTCCCACTCAGTTTGGTGTCATCTGCAAAGTGACTGAGGGTGCCCTGTTAAACAGAACTGGGCCCAGAACTGAGCCCTGGGGGACACCGCTTGTGACCGGCCGCCATCAGTGTGGGGAGGATGGCAGTGGGGCTCCGCTTGGGGCATGGACTCCACCATCATTGCCAGGTACCATAAATCTGGGGGGACTCAGCCCCTGCAGCTGTTTGCATCCCTTAGCCCACCTGTATCCCCTGGCTGCAATCTCAGGCCCCCACCCCCCCCCCCGCAGCATTTTTGGGGGCTCTCCAGGGATGCTTCTTAGCCTTTGCCTCGCTGCTGCTCCCCGTTTTCCTGAAAATACCTGCTTTTCTGCATCCACGTGAGCTCTGCAACCCCCCTCCCATAGATCATCCTCCAAAGACCCCCTTAGCAAATCCTCCCCCTCTTTCCTGGAGAGATGAGCCCCGTGCATGGTGGGCGGCTGGCACTCACCTTGCTGCCCAGGGGGCCCAGGGGGGGCTGGCATTTGGCTTTCACTCCGGATAACCTCCAGACATTCTGCTTCTTGCTTTTGGAAATAGAGGACAACGGAGCAGTCGGGATGTGTCGCTCGCACCTTGGGAGGGGGGAGAGGACAGACAGTAGGATGTCGGTCATTAAAAGACCTGAGCAGGCAGGGTACTGGCCAATATTCAACATTTCTGCTGCAGCCAGCTACAGGATTGCCTATCTACGTAACCGTGCTTTTGGACCCTGACATTTCCTTAGCTTTCTACTGTTTGCCTTGTAAACACCATAAAGAACCCCCGCAATTATTTCGAATTCCCTCCGAAAGTGTGCGATGCTTAAGGGCACCACTCCGCCAGGACGCACGTGCCATGCAGAGGAGCTGAGCTTAAAGACGGAGAGGCCAACCCCATCAGCAGGGCAGGGGCGAGCACGTTCAAAGCCTGAGCAAGGAAACCATGTAATTAGAGATTAAAAAACCCCACTTATTCAGGCATGTCTAATCCTTCCCATGCTGGCTGGGTTTTGCTCACGTGGGTTTTGCTCACGTCCAGGCTTGTGTGTTTTAGTTGGAGGCATCAGCAACGACTGTCGGAGTTCACCCTTCTGTTCCCTGTCTGTCTGGGCAGATGCTGGAAAGCGGGCACGCTGACCTCCTGAGAGCTTTGGGGTTTGCTGGCAGAAAGTGCTGAGACACCAAGGAGCATGCCCCAGCCCCGCAGCTCCCAAAAATGCGGTGGCTCAGCGCCCTGGGAGACCCCACTTTTGGGGTTGTGCCCCCTTGACTTTCAGCTGGAGAGCTGGGAGATGGAGGCTGAGCTGAGATCAGCCCATGAATTTTTCATGCCCGTTCCCGAGCATCCATGCCCACGGGGGGATGTGGCGGGGGCTGCAGCATCCAGATACAGGACTTGGGGCAGGGGTTTTGGGCCAAGACATGGGATTGGGTTGCTGATAGTTGTAGGTGTGTGGACAGAGATATAAAAGCTGGAGAAGTAGAGGGATAAGGGTGGGCAAGTGGACCCAAGGACTGGAGGGTTAAAGCATTGCTTGGCTGAGCCCTGTCCTTCCCTGCCCTGTTGTGGCCACTGTGCAGCCACTCCTCTGGAGTCCGTTCACCTCCCTCAGGAGATTTTGTTTCCTTTTCCTGCTGAACACAAGATTTAGAAGGAAATTCCCACTCTGCAAAATGCATTTTGGTGATGGCTGTGGGGCACAGCACCGAGAAAGCACATTGCTTCCTCGTAGTGACAAAGGAGCTGGACCAGGCAGAGGTGCCACAGCCCCTTTTAGCTGTAAAGCTGCTGGTTTTTATTATTTATGGCCATGCAGCCTGGCTGCTGGAGCACTGGAGTAGGTAATGTGCGGCGCTCCCTTCAGAGCTTGCTTCAGGGCAGGCAACTCCCTGCTGTGCCTCAGTTTCCCCACCTGGGAAGGGGCCTGATGCCATCACTCTCCTTATAAAGCCCTCAAAGCCTCCAGTGCTCCCCCTGGCCCTGCTTGCTTTCCCTACCTTTACCCCTTTCCCTCTCTATTTTTCTTTCCCCCTTGCCCCTTTCCCTTTCCCTTTCCCTTTCCCTTTCCCTTTCCCTTTCCCTTTCCCTTCCCTTCCCTTCCCTTCCCCCCCTTTCCCCTCTTTTTCCCCGTTTTCATTTTCCTTTTTACCCCTTTCTTTTTCCTTTCTTCACTCCTTTCCCCCGTTCCCTTTCTTTTCATTTTCTTTCTCTTTCCATTATGCAAAGCCTCCATGTTAGGTAAAGAACTTGCAGAGCAAAGCAGCACCAGCAGAAATCCCGAAGTTTTTCCAGACAAACGCTGAGCTGAAGCCCCCTCCTGATGGAGCCCTCCACCCGCAGCATCTGCTGCTGGAGCAATTTGGCAAGTTCTGGGTGGGTTTGCTAGCGCGTTGCTCCAGCAGCACAACCGCTCTGTGTCCCCCCCATTTCAGCGGGGGCTCGGTGCCAGCCATCCCCATGGGTCTGCCTGGGGACGGGGAGCACCCCATGCATGGTCCTTGCCCCCCGCACCCTCCAGCCATCCCAACCTTCACACCTGTGGGTGCTCCTCCAGGCCCTTGGGGTCTGGGGCTCCTTGGGGGGTGTAGGACGACGTAAGCAAAGCCCCCACCAGGACCAATGTGAGGATGGAGGCGACCGTCCCCCAGGCAGGGTAAAGCGGGGTCACCCTCCCTGGGGATGCCCTGGAGCAACCCCTGTAGCCGAACCCCGTGGGAGCTTTGCCGGCTGCCCTGGCCAGACCCGGAGCCTTGTCCCAACCCCCGGGAGCGCAGCAGGGTCCCAGCATCGCCCACTTCCCCCCCTGCCCATCCCTGAGCTGCATCTCGGCAGATCCCCCCCAAGAAACCATGAGGAAACCCCCTGCGTGGGTGCAGTGGTGCCGGGCACTCGCAGGGCTGCGGCTTGGGATCGCCCCTGGGTCGGGCAGCACGAGGGCTGGGGACAGGGATGGGGATGTCCTGGGGGGGACCTGGCCCCGGACCAGGACCGCAGGCATGTGGCTCCCCGGGGCTGGCCGGACCCCAAAGGGGCTGTCACAGGCAGGGGACCACCGTGCTCAGTGCCCACCCTTGCCCTGCCGCGGTCCCCTCCTCCCTGGGGACACTTACCCGAACCGTCAGGAGTGTGAGCAGCAGAACCAGCAGCATGCGGGTGCTGGGGGGTGGCCATGGGTCCCCCATAGCTGGAGCCAACCCTGTGCTGCCCTGTCCCACGGGCATCCCGGCTCAGTCCCCGAGGGGCTGGGGACAGCCCAGCTCCTCCTGCACCGCCTTGTCCTGGGGGGGCTGCATCAGGACCCCAGCTCCAAGGGGTGACCCAGCACCCTCCTTGCCCTAATCCTGCTTCGCTGCTCCTTCCTAGCCCTGCTCCTGGATCCCTCCGGGTCCTTTTCCCGCAGCAGGTGCTCAGTCCCACTCTGGGGGCCCTGACCCCCACCCGGCTCTGGCTGTGCACCCCACTTCGCTGTCCCTGCCCAGTGCAGATGGGCTCCGTCTGTCTCTCTGCCAGACTGAATGTCACAGCTCCTGGATCTGGTAATATGGAAGGCTCCACCCTCTGCTCCCCCTCCCCACGCAGAGGACTGGATGTGAGGAGCAGCATGGAGCGGGGGAACACCCCAGTCTGGCCACTGCCGGGCTCCCAGCACCCCCTTACCGACTCCCATCAGGGACCTGGCACCCCCCAGCTGAGCCCAGTGGGATGCTTGGGGGAGGGGGCATGGAGCCCTCTCGCCTGCTCCTTGGATGCTGCTGAGCTGGAAAACTGCTGGGTAAAGGCTGTGGGAAGTGGGGGTGCAGCCAGGATGGGGTGCAGGGGCCATGCCGAGGGTCACCACCCCCTCTGGCTGGCTGGCTCCACGGGGGATCAGGGACTAGCGGAAGGTAGGGAGCTCAAAGGAGTTGTTGCGACGCCGGGCTTGCGCACGCACACATGTACGAACACCTGCCCTGACACGTGTGCGCGTGCCTGCACACCTGCATTGCATGTGTGCTGGGGGCAGTGATGCTCCTGCAGGCTGCCCATCTCCATCCCAGCAGCATCCTGCCCGCTCGCCCCCTGCCTCTCCCATCCGGGACGCCCCAGACCCCCTTTCCAAAACGCATCCTCTGCCCAGAAAGGCCCAGGATGGGCAGCATGCAGCCCTGCCAAATAACCTGAACTCTGCCCTAGCTGAGGTTTTTGCCTTGAGCTGATGATTTTGGTGGTTTGGTGCTACCAGGATGCCATGACCTGGGTACCAAACCATGGCAGAGCAGAGGGGGTGCTGGTGGACCCCAGGAGCAGGAGCGGCCCATGATGGCCACACACTTCCCTGAGCACAAAGCACCCAGCACAGCATCCTGCCCAGCTGTGCCCCGGGATGGGGCTGCCCTTGGGGCCAGCTACGGGCTCCCAGACCCTCACCTGGAGACCTCTCCTTATATACATATATAAAAATAAATATATACATATAATGCTCCATGCTAGAAAGCCCCAGCCCCTTTAGCAAGGAGAATTTTCATCCAAATTTCACCATTTTAATGCTTTTAATGACGAAGCAGAGAGAGCAGGAGGGGCGAAGGAATCATAGAATCACAGAATCCTTTAGGTTGGTAAAGCCCTTTAAGATCACCAAGCCCAACTGTTCCCCTAACCCTGCCATCCCACCACCAAACCCCGGCCCTAAGCACATCGTCTGCCTGGCTTTTAAATCCCCCCAGGGATGGGGACTCAACCCCTTCCCTGGGCAGCCCCTTCCAGTGCCTGACAACCCTTGCGGGGAAGGAAGTTTTCCCAATGTCCAACCTAAACCTGCCCTGGCACAATTTTTCCCCCCCCGCCCATTCTCTGGGAGCAGAGCCCGCCCCCCCCGGCCCCCCCCCGCGGCAGTTGTAGGCCCCCAGCCCCTTCCCAGGCTAACCCCCCCCCAGCTGCTCCCCAGCAGCCTTGGGCTCCAGACCCCTCCCCAGCTTCGTTGCTCTCCTCTGGACACACTCCAACATGGAAGGAGGAGGAAACCCAGGAGCACAGGGAAGGCAGCTGTGATGACCTCTTGGGGTTAAAGATCCAACCTTGCACCCCTGGACCACCCCAAATCCTCCTCACTGAAACAACTCAGGTGTGGGTGATGGTGCAAGGAGGGGCTGAAAGTGGCCCCAGAGGCCCTTGCTGAAGGGTGGAGGGCTTGGGGGGCTGCACTGTGCTTTGTGCTGGGGGAAGGGGTCGAGGAGGGTCAACCATCGGTGTTGGTAATTTTAGTAATCCTACATCATTACCATTTCTTAACGAGGCAGCAGTTCGCATTAACTGCTCCTTCCAGAACTTCTCCTAATGAGATACGAAGCCAACAAGGGAATGGCTGCTGCTGCTCTGCTGTTCAAAGACCTCAATAAGAATCGCTGTGTGAATTAAACACCCCGACAAAAATGCAAATGAAAGAACTGTGTTCTTAATATTTAAAAGCACCCGTCTGACATTATTAGGAGTGACCGATGCTGCAGTTGGCAGCGCAGACTGGCAAAGGCTGAGCCTGTGGCTATGTCGACACAAAAGTCTGACGAGACCCGGCCAGGCTCATTACCGCCTAATAGTTTCCACTGAAATGCAAACACCCAATCTTAATCATTTAATTTTCCGACAGCATATAAACACGCAGCAGGAGGGGGCCTTATCAGATGCTGCTAAAACCAAATAAAACAATACCCGATGCAAATAACCCTGTGCTTGAGCCGGCCACATCGCCCCACGGGCAGCACGGGCAGCTCCAGCTGCTGCTGGCTGAGGTGGGGGCAGAAGAGTGGGGTGATGGGGGACGTGGTCTGGTTTGGGGGTGGCGGTGGCCCTGAGCCACCCAAGGTGTCCCCGCTGCAACGTTGGTTTATTTGGTGCCATCTGGTGGCAAATTGACCGGAGGGTCCCATCTCCAGCTGGTTGCTGGAGGGGAGCAGCCCAGTTTCAGTGGCAGGTCTGGTCCTTGCGGTGGGATAGGCCAGATGAGGTTTGCAAAGCATTGCATGGCTGGAGGATGCGCATTGCTCTTCCCTTCCCCACAAGCACCCCATCTGATGGAGGGTGCCATGGGGAGCAGTGGGGACCCCTCAGGTGATGCCCAACCACCTCTGCCTTCTGGAGCTGGTCTTGTCCTTCCTCCACTGAGGATGAGCGATGGTGGCTTGGCTTCCTGCCTGCTGCTGGGTGACCTGCCCAGCCCTGCCGGTGTTAGGGCCATTGCTCTCATTTGCAGCACCAAGTGGAAAATAAATCATTGAATCACAGAATGTCAGGTTGGAAGGGACCTCAAGGATCATCTGGCCCAGCCTTTCTAGGCAAGAGCATGGTCTAGACAAGGTGGCCCAGCTCCCTGTCCAGCTGCATCTTAAACGTGTCCAAAAAAATGAGGTCAAACTTCACTGCGTTGCAAATCCTGGCCAGTGTGGGACCCTCCAGCCCCTTCGGACTCCCCGCCTGGACCAGCATATGGGCATGCAGTGGTGACAGTGATGGGGGTGGCGGTGGCTGGACCAGAAGGAACAGGATGGGAGGATTTGCCTCAGGCACATAGCTTTGGTGTGGCAGCTCGGGCACACAGGGCCGTGGGTGGCGGGGAAGAGCGGACCATGGGGTTCCGTCTGTGCATGCCAAAGCCCCAGGGAAGCTCCCCGGAGACTGCCCTCGATCAGCGGGTCCTCCCATTAATCCAGTGCTGGTGCATGTTGCTAATTACAAATGACTCAGATGTTTCCAAAGCAAATGAAGTCACTCGCTGTAATTGTTTTGCCAGTGACAAGTGCCCCTTTACCAAGGACTGGAAACTACCGGTTGTGTTACCTCCATCCCACCTCACAGCAAAGCGGTGGGGTGTCCCCAGCCCTCGCCAACAACCTCTTGCTTAATTTTAGGCTCCGTGGAAGGAAATACTCTGCAAAGGGCAATTGGGAGTGAGACAAGACCACGGTGGCTGGATGGCGGCACAGGGAAGATGGGGCTCAAAGCACCAGTAGGGTGAGACCTCCTGGAAGGGGAAAGCAGTATTTTTTTTTTTTTTTTTTTTGGGATTAGCTTTCAAAATGAGATGCTTTCACCCACTCGTGCCCCTGGACCCGCAGAGCATCCCTGAGAGGTGCGTCGCCGCGTGTGACAGTGTGATGCAGAGCACAGGGGACAGTGCCAAGCTGCCACTCCATATCCGGTGTTTGTCTTCATGTGCAATGACAAACTGGTTTTTGGACTGGTTTTTTTATACCCCTTAGGAGCCAGCAGTGATTATGGGGGGATGTATTGCCTCAGTCCTGCTTACTTCATCATCCACGAGTCTTAGGCAAGGTTGCTGCCTCCTGACTCCGTTTCCTCATTTTGGGAACCTTTCCGGCTCCAATTTGTCTCCCAGGAAGGGGGACAGCAGCAGGGATGTGCCGTCACCTTGCTTGCCTCCCCCAGTTTGCGGAGGGCAGCTCGGTGAGTCATTGCTGCCGGGCCATATCAAAGCACAGCTCATCCGGGCTGGATGCATCACTGTCCCGGTGCTCCCAGTCTGACGGCTGGCCATCATGCCCCAGGTGCCCCTGCTCTTCCGCTCAGCTCATTTGCCAAAGCTTGTCGATGCTACGCTTTCATCGCTTGCATTGCAAGCAGAGACTCGTGCAGAGGGAGCATCGCGTGCCTGTGAGGGGCTGGATCACGTTGTTCCTGCTCCGGACGCCTCGTGCAGCATCATGCCCTGCTCCTGGTGTCTGCTTGCACCTACATGGGTGCAGATGTTGGGTTCATGTCCAAGGTGGTGGCAGAGGGTGCCTGTCCTTCCTGGTCCCCAGGGGATTGACCCTGTTTCAGGACCACTGCCTTGGTCCTGACCATGGCCCAAAGTGAAGCTTCTGGTGGAGCCCACCCTCTGCCTAACCAGAGTTTGATTTAGGGTGAAGGTTTAGTGAGGGTTTCCAGAACAAGAAATCCCAGACTTACAGGAAGAGAGGTGCTCAAGAGCTTCCAAAGTGAGGGCTGCTGGTAAAATTATCTGCTGAGCATCCTCAGGGTGGGTCTTGGCACACATCTTGCTCTAGGGGTTCGTTTTGGCAAGGTGGCTCTTACTGGGGACAGCGGGGTCCATCCCCACCAGAGCTTTATAATCCTCCTATCCCTCCTGAGCCCTGGTTTTCCATGATGCACATGCCGATGGCTTATGTGCCATCACTAAGCACGCCAAGATGGCCAGCGTAAACTGGTCCTGGGCTGTCACCTCTCCCCAGTGTAGCTGAGTCGGCTGATGATGGTCCTCACCCCACCTCCGTGGTGAGAAGAGGTGCTGTCTCCAGCTGGAGGGTCCCTTCTACCTGATAAAGGTGTCTCTGGGCAGTGTCCTGGGGACAGTGCGGCTGCGGCTGCCTTTCTCTGTCCCCATCCCACGTGCCTCGACACTTGCATTTCACTCCTGGCCTGCGCTGATGATGCCACTCAGCATCCATCCATTGCCTGGCAGCTGATCCCCGCTCACGCACACGGCCATGCGTGCTCCTGCCCAAGGGGGCCTGGGCAGGGCTTGCCCCCACTCTGACATCTGCAGCCCTAATTCAGCGCTGCTGTGATTTAAAGAAGATTGAGAGCCGGGCTGACATGTGCAGGTGGGCGTGTGGTGTCCGCGTCTCCTGCTCCTTCTCTCCCACTCATGCTCAAACCTTCCCTCTGTGTGATGGATGGGCTGGGGCATTTAAAAAGGGATGTGCCACTGTGACAGGCTGCAGCCAAGCACAGCCCTGCCCGTAGCTGAGCCCCCAGCCCATGCCCTGTCCTGCAACGCTGCACGGGATGCGTCGGGGCTGTGGGTTGCACTGGAGGGCAGCTAATGGCACCCCAAAGGGGCTCAGGCTGCCATGGGTGGGGGAGCTGAAGATGTTCAGAGCAGGTCCCTTGTCCCCCCTTGCTGTCCCACCCCTGGGAGAAGGTTTCCTTACGCTGCTCAGCCCTTCGCCCTGGTGCTTGAATCCTTCTTGCAGATGAAGATGATATTAGCACCAGGGAGAGGATGCCCGGGCTCTGTTCAGAGCAAGCCAGGCTCTGCCAGAAGCAGGGGGTAATCAGCACAGTAATTAAATGTGCAAATAATGGGAATTTGGGAGTTATAACAAAAGGCAAAGAAATAATCTGGAGGGGCTTGGAGAAATTAGGAACGCAGAGCAATATCTAATCAAGCAGAAAATAGCCCGACCGGGGCCAGCAGAGGGGGGTGAAGGCAGCAGCCTTGGAGCGCTCCTCCCCGGCATCTGGGGGTGTCTCCAGTGCCATTTTGGGGCAGAACAAGAGTTTTTAGAGAGGTCTGTTCCCGCTTGGTGAACAGGGCTGGCTGCAGGCTGGGTTCCTGGGAAAAGTTCCCAGATTTGTGCTCTCGGTGGATGGCGGATTTTGGATGTAATATTGATGGAAATAATTGCCCAGAAGAGCAGCCTGGGGAAATGCAGCTGATGGGGGTGGAGGAGAGAGATACCTGAGGCCAGCGGGAAGCTGGGCTGTTTTGGGGGAGAAAGTGGTTTTGCATTCCAATGGGTTTTCTGGGGCTTCAATATTTTGTGGAGATGTAGCGTTCCCAGCCCTAGCGTTTCCTTGGGATGAGCTCGGACACACAGAGCTCTCTGGCCAGGGGGGGGATAAATGGAGAATGTGAGCTGGTTTTGGTTTGCTGGACCCAAATCCCCTTGTGAGCATCCTGGGAGGCACTTGTGGTGGGGGGAAGCAGCAGGCTGGAGCCAGGCTCTGGTGCAATCAATCTGTGCTTGGGTTTCCATGGGGGCATGTGGTGGCTGGTCACTGCATCCCTGGGGAAGTGGTCCAAGAGGCTGGGAGCCAGAGCCAGGGGACCCGGCGCTGTGCCAGTGGTGGTGGGGATGTTGTCTCTGAAGACCTGCAAGGGGACAGACATCCCATGGGGTGGAAGGACCTTCTCCCTCCACCAGCAGAGCCCCCAAACCTGTGGGGCACAGGCAGGGATGCCTCCATCCGACGGCAGGCACTGCAGAACCTTGTAGATCCGATCCCAGCCTGACATCCAAAGCTATCCCAGACCCTCACCCACACCCCTCTCCCAACGCTCCCTGCAAAGGCACCTCACCAGGTTTGCTCCAACATCCCAGATCCCCCCCAGCTGCCGCTGCCTCCCAGCCCTTCCAGATGCTTTTCCGACAGCGTTTGGAAAGACCTTTCAGTGAGTCCCAATCAAAGAGGCAGCGTGGCGAGGAGCGAGCCACTCCGAAGGGAAAGCACAGCCCGCCAGCCCATCCTTGTTTTCCCATTTCTCTGCCTTCCACCCCAGAGAGGTCACCTGGCAGTGGGGTCGAAGCCGACGCAAGGCAACGGCCCTTAAACTGGAGAGAAAAGGCTGTTAAAGCCGGGATCACCGCTGGCTTGGGATGCCCCAGAGCCCCAGACTGCCGAAACTCAGGAGAAGGTAGCAGGGAGCTGTCGTCGCAGGTTTTCCCTCTTATACCCTGGCTGAGCGACTTTTACTCTGTCCTGGAGTGGCTGTGTTTGGGTTCAGCATCCCCAAATATCTCCCAGCTCAGGAATGCAGCCCCCCCAAGATTGGGAAACAAAGGCACCGAGAACACGAGCCACAGGGCAGGAGCAGACCCATCTCCCACTGGCTGTGATGGATGAGACCTATGGAGACCACAGGGTGCTAGCACCTGGGATTTTAGGAAAGCTGTGAGATGCCAAGGGGGCTGAGCAGCCCCAGGGCCGGGACCAGGTCTCCCCTGCCACTGGGAGCAGTAGCAGGGCTTGGAAAAACCTGCAGCCCCCTTCTCCCAGCTTGCTTTCCTTCAGGGAAGGTTGTCCTGCAGGCTCAGGAATGCCACCAAGGGAGGCACAAGCCATCCCTGCCCACAGTCTTTTGCAGTGGGGGGGTTATCCTGGGAATACACTTCTGGGAAAACCAGCCCAGGGACACTCCTCCACTGGCCAAAGCTCCGGGGAGGGTTTGTTAGCCCCAGCAGCTATAGCAACGAGCCCAGCTGGCTGCCGCAGCCCTGCTTGCCCCATCGCCCTGTGCCTGCCCGAGCCATGGAGGTGGGAGCAGCGGGGGACCCCCATGGGCTCTTGGGGGACACCCCAGCAGGAACATATGTCATCCCACCTGGGGTAAGCCCTGGAGAGCAGCTCTGCCTTTGGATTTATGGGATAATCAGGGCTCATGAGGGTAGGGTGGGGAAAATGGGGTAGGGTGGAAGAAGGGAGGGGATGGGGCTGAGGTTTTGGGTGGGCACTGGGGGCTGGAGAAGCAAAACTGCTCTTTGCAAAATGCCTCCCTGCAGACCCCGGAGAAGGCCACTTCTGCACGGGGCCACGTCCTCAGGGGTTGGGACTTGCCAGGCATGCAATTCATCCAGGCTTGCAGGGCTGCATCCCGGCAAAGAGGGGGGTCAGCACAAGCCACCCCTTCCTCTGAGGCTCTGATCCCTGCTCCTCCCAGAGCCGGCTTTCCCCCGCTCCCTGCCACCACCTCCTCTCCCCTCTCCTCCCCGGCTGCCACGTTAACCGGGCAATTTATATTCAATTATAGCAAGAGTGGGAGATCCCTGGGGTTTTCCTTCCCCTCCTGCCTTTCAGCTCCGACCTGGGAGAGCTGGTGGGGCCATGCTGGTGCCCCAGCAGCCAGTGATGATTCTCCAGCAGCTTCCCAGCTCCGCGGCTGCCCTGGCCCCCCCTGCCGGACCCCCGCACGTCCGGGGAGGTGCGTGACAGTAGATGTTGTAGAGGTCAGCATTAAACCCAGCTTAACTTCATCCTCTTCTTTTTCTTCCAGCCTTTTCTGTATGAGGGGCAGGCAGGGGGGCTGAACCCCCCTCCACAGCCTCACAGGGCCGGCCACACCACGCTTTGATGGCTGCTTTGCCCCACAGGATGCAATTTTTGGTGGTTTTACCAACCTTGAAGTCTGGGCTGACTTTGGCCACACCAGAGTGTTCGGGGGGAATGGCTTTGGGCTGATATTTTTGAAATCCACCTCTCTGTGTTCTCCAAAACCCCATTTCATGTGGGTGTAGGGAGCATCACCAGGGAAAGCTGGGGGGATGTGGGCTCCTTGGCCATGCTGGGTGGGACGGGAAGGAGACATGTGCCAGCCCCAGAGCCCGTGGGACGCAGCAGGCGGGAGTAAAGACCAACTGTGGGGGCTTCACCCAACCTTGTGCAGCCCAGGATCCAGCAACCTGGGCTGGGGAGCAGACAGCAGAGGCAGGGCTTGGGGTCTGTTGTCCCTGGGACAGGCTGGGGGTGAAGCCACGCAGCCTTGCAGGGCGGGGGGAAGGTTGAAATAAATATACACGGAGGAAAGGGCAGAGTCCAAATTGGTGTGGGAAGAAAACGGAGACCCCAGCCCGGCCCCTTGCAGCCCCGGGGTGGGGGCTGGCTGCCGTTCCAGCAGGACGGGTGGGATCCATTACGAGCTGCCAGCCCTTCCCGTGCTTTCTTCTCCCGGCTCAATGCCTGACTGCTGGCCCGCTCCCTCCTCGCAGCTCTGGCTCCGGCCACCTCCCGGGTTGTGCTGTAATGCTCCTCGCTGGAGGGTCGGCTGCCTCATGGGTGCCCTGGGAGCCCATCCCTGCAGCTGTGGAAGCATTTTGGGATCTGGCATGTGGGACATGGGGATGCCCATACTCCTTTTTACTCATAGCTCCGGCTAATGAGGGCTCATGGGTCTCGTGCACAAAGCTCACGGGATCTCGGGGGCAGCCCCTCCGGCAGGTTTGCAGACATTTTGCAGGGGAACTTCACACCTGCGGCAAACAGGGATGCTTTAACGGGGATGCAGAGCCAGACGCTGCGCTGCCCCTGCAGCTCGCTTGCCCTCAGCAGCCCCACCATGGCCGGGGCATCCAGCCAAAGGGACTGGGATGCTAACCTGTACGTGCATGGCCGCTCTGGGTCCCAGCTCCTCGTTCGGAGCCAGGCAGGGGCTGGGGAGGCACCAAGCATCCCCAGCCTGCTCCTCTCCTGGATCCAGCTCCGCAGGTGGGTTGGAGATGGGGCAGCCCCCATGTTCCAGCCCCAGCTCCTGCCTCCTTGGGGGGTGTCTAGCTCCCCCCGTGCGTGACACGGTACAAAGTGGAGCTGACCCTGGCGTGCTCCCCATGTGGTGCCACCCCCAAGACACCGGCTCTGCAGCCTGGTGCCAAGGCCGAGCCTTGCCAGGCTTGCCAAGCCGCTGAGCGATGCCAGGACCAGAGCAATTCTCCTCCAAATGGGCGGAAAGTCTGATGTCTCCAGCACCACTAATCACCTTTTGTGAGCAGCCTTCAGCAAGCCAGACCAGATGTTTAATCACATTTGCAAATAAGAAAAGGCTGAAATATGGATATTTTAAAGCTTTATCCAAGCAAAATAATTTTTAAGTGCCACATGGGCCTTCCAAATTGGAGTGGGGGGAGTTTGGCGTAGCTCCCACCGCTTGGGCACAGGGACAAGCCTTGGTGCCGCCCCATCCCAGGCACTCATCCATCCCGCGGCCGTGTTTCTCATGCCCTTGCTTGAATCTCTCTCTGACGCAGAGCCCCTTACCCTCCTGCAGATTTAATTGAGTTGATGATGATTCAAAACTCCCAAATGCACCAGGTGGTGATGAACAGCCTGGCTGTGTCGGCACTGACTTCCTTTGGGTTTGGGCCATCCCCAGCTACTGCCCAGGTAAGGGTCAGGGATGCTGGATGGGCGAAGGGACTGTAGGACTAAAAAGGACAAAAGGACCAAAGAAACAGGCAAAGGGACCTTTCCAGAGCCACTCAGGAGAGGAAGATGCCTGCGTCCCTGCACGGTGTGGGACCCCTCCGGGTGCAGAAGCTGGGTGGTCTCAGCCCAGGCTCTACAGCTCCTTGGGGTTTTGGGGCTCTTTGTGCTTGTTTGCCCCCCAGCTCTGCTAGCACGGATCACATCCAGCCTGCTCGGAGGGGATTTAACCCAGCTGGGAAGTGCCAGGAGCCTCCCTGCGTGCTGCGGCGTGGGCAGAGCACAGCGCTGGGCTGCGGCAGGGCTGAGCACCGCTCGTTAGGCGGGATGGCTCTGCAAGGGCTTTCATTTAAAAGTCCATCTCCAACCCAAACCATATGAAACATTTCATCTCTGAGGGGTGAAACAAATGAGGGCAGCTGCCTCGCTCACTGCCAGCTGGCATCTCCAGGCATGTACCCCCCCCTGCTGCCCACCCAGCGCCCACCAGTTCCCCACTGGTCAAGACCAAACCCTGCCTGTCTCACCTCAGCATCCAGATCAAACAGGCTCTTCCCAGCAGCATTTTGAGGTCCCATCTGTGGGACTGTAACCTCCCCATGTCCCCAGCAGCTGGGTTCCCACGCTGGCCGACCGCGGGGCTTTGTGTGGGATTGAGCCCACCCAGCCGGACCCTGGGAGAGTCACACTGTGCCGGCGGCATCGCAGGCAAGCGCGGCTCTGTGGGAAGTCCCTTGCTGGTGCTTTGGGGTCCCAGGGAGAGGGCTGCCGCAAGGGGCCTGGCACAGCCCTGCCTTTTGTTCCTCCCCGCAGGCGATGGCGGTGCCTTTGCAGACTGGAGAGGAAGAGGAGGCTATGGTTTTCCACCACCACTATGTCTCCTACCCCAGTCCTGCTCCTATCCTGGCGTGGCCGGTGCTGGTGTGGGATCGGGGGCCGGAGGCCATGCGGTACTGGGGTGCAGGCTCATTAGCCGAGGATGGGGAGGTGTGAGTAACGAGGGTGCTGCTGTGTGCCACCCAGCGCAGGGGCTCCTGGTGTAACAGGACTTCCAGCCCAAGCTGGGATACAAGGGGCAACACCAGGCCAGCACTTACTCCTGTCCTTGCTCCTCTCCAGCAGTGCGGTTCCCCCCCCTCCACCTCCCAGCGCCACGGGGACCGTGGGAGCCAGCGTCCCACCAGCATCAGGTAAGGCCATCATCTTCCCATGTCCCTCAATGAGGGACATCTTGTCCTCAAGCATCAACTGGGAAGTCCCTGGTCAAAGGCTGAGCCCTCCCTGTTCCATCCATCCTGGAGGTGGCTCTTGCGCATCCTCCAGGTCCCCTTTTCTCCCTGCAGAGTACTACGACGTGATGGAGGACAGGCTGTGAGCTCCATGCTTCCCAAGATGGTTTCTCCTGCACGTCCCAGCCCTCAGCCCCAGAAGATCCTGCAGGTGCTGAGCATGGGTGCTCTATGAATCCCGTAGCTTCGGGGTGGCTTGTGGGGAGGAAGCCAATGTGTCCTGGGCTTGCACGTTGGGACATGCACGTTGGCTTCCTCCCCGCGAGCCACCCCGAGGCAGGGGGTGTCATGAAGCCTGTCACCAAACCCAGGTGACAGCATGACCCCAAACAGCGGCAGGCTTTGCCTCCATGCTCTGCGGAGGATTTGTCCCCAGCAGGTTACTAGTGACATCCCAGTCCCAGCTGGACAAGTCCCCAGGCCATGAGGACTCTGCAGCACGAGCTGTGCTGTGTCCCTGGGGGTGGGGTGGGGGGATGTGGGTGATGCCAGCCCAGGTGGTCCTTGTCTTCATTAGTCCCTTCAGATCTCAATGCAGCACATTGCCTGTAATTAATTTGCTTTGTTAAGAAAGCGCCCTGCTGTCGCTAATTAAGCATCTGTAATTACCCAGACGGCTGGTTTCGTGCCTGAGTGCAGGGCTCCCTCCAAGCTGGTGGTGGGGGGTGCAAGCCTCTTGCACCCAGTGCAGGGGGGATATCAGTGCCTGATGTGGGTGCTGGGGCTGGTGGCTGGTGCTGGGAAGCGGAGTGTGATGCTCCTGGCTGAGCACAGCATGGGGAAGAGCTGGATCTGGCCTGCAAGCTAGCATCCCCTCACCAGAAAAAAAGGGGGAGATGCATTTTTGGGTGCTGGAAAGCTGTCCCCTGCCTCTGCTACCTCCCCAACCCACCTGGGGGGTGACAGCCTTGCTCTGACCCCAGTGGGGTTATGGGCTGGTTATCAGGAGGCTTTGCCTTAGGAGCAGAGCTCCTAGTGGGAGGCTTCAGGGCTGGTGGTCACCTGGAGCTCAGGGCACATGGAAAGATGGTGCCCAGGCAGCTGCACCTTAAATCCTCTCCTTCTGCCCTCATGGGGCATGAGGACTGCCCTGTCTCTCTTCTGGGGTGCCTATGGAAAGGAGGACTCATCCTCCCTGAGCTCAGGACCGAGCTGTGCTCTGGCACAGGCAGATCTTCCTCTGCAGCAAAGCTCAGCCTGGCTCCTGCTGAAGCTGAAGAAGCAGCCCCTCAATGTGGAGCAAAAGAGCCATGCGGGGGTGCGGCATGAAGGCACGTCTACAGCTGGGAGCACCCTGAGAGGCTGCGAGGCCGGCCGGGCAGAACAGCAAGAGCAGAAGTGAAGGATGCCACCCAAAAGCTGAGCTGAGTTTGATGGGAAACCAGGCTGGAGCACAAAGGCTTCCATATTCACATAGACAGAAAGGGAAGGAGGAGGCGAGGAGTCACCTGGGGATGGGGTGGACAGGAAGGGCGGGCATAAGATGCGGCCCAATCTTAGCTTGAACATGAGAGTAAGAGGAATGGGAGGATGAAGCAATGGGGATTGCAACACCCATGGTGGAAGCAACCCTTGGAGCCCTCTCTGGGTCGCGCTGGTGGGACCGGGGCACCCTTCAGCTGGCAGCAGGGAGAGCGTGGCGCAGCCAGGAGCCCAAGGGCATCTGCTTTCACCCACATCAGCAGGGACAGGGAGAAGGGGTGGGTGGAAAGGGCAGCCGTGGGCATGGAGGGGAACGGACAGGGGAGGTAGAGAGTTGTTGAAGGTGAGCTGTGCCGGATGAGGGGCAGGGCTCTGCCTCTGCCCCGGGGGTGTGATGCCTCTCCCCAGCACCGCGCTATGGGACCGTTTGCCCCCGAGCCTGGGGGTTGTTATGGGAAGGCAGGAGCAGAGTGCTCTGACCCCCAAGGGGCCCTCAAGAGAGGAACCGATGGGTCTGGGCAGCAGCATGGGGATGTCCCCAGCAGGGCTTGGGACATGGAACAGCCAGGCTGGGAGATGCTGCTGGTGGCTGAGCCCCGGCCAGAGCTACCTCTGCCGTGACAAGCTGTCATGGTTTAACTCGGCTGGCAACTCGGCACCACGCAGCCGCTTGCTCATTCCCCTCTCCCTCAGTGGGATGGGGGAGAGAATTGGGAAGGAGAAAAAGGTTAGAGCCGTGGACTGAGATAGAAACAGTTTAATAAGAGAAAATAATAATAATAGTAATAATGAGAATGGTAAGAGAACATACAGAATATACAAAACAAATTATGCACAATGCAATTGCTCACCACCCGCCGACCGATGCCCAGCCTGTCCCGAGCAGCGATCTGTCCCCGAGCCACCGACTGACTAACCCCCCCCTGGGCATGATGTTCTATGGTATGGAATAGCTCTGTGGTCAGTTTGGGTCAGCTGTCCTAGCTGTGCTCCCTCCCAGCTTGTTATGCACCTGGCTGAGCAGGAGCTCAAAAAGTCCTTGAGTAGTCTGAGCACTACTTGGCAACAACTAAAAACATCAGCGTGTTATCAACATTCTTCTGGTACTAAATCCAAAACACAGCACTATACTAGCTACTAGGAAGAAAATTAACTCTATCCCAGCTGAAACCAGGACACAAGCTCTGGCTTTTTAAAAGCAAGACCAAAGTTTCCCGGATCCTGTGCGCCCAGAGCGCAAGCAGCAGAGCGGGAAGCGAGGCTGGTTACAGCCCTGTGCACGCGAATCGCAGCGAGGTGAACACCCAACACAGCACAGCCCCTGGGGCGAGGGCTGGCACCTCCTTCAGCCCAGGGTGGGCGCAGGGGGGTGGCAGGGCCCAGACCCCTGTGGCATTGCTCAGACCTTGGTGATAGATGCTGGGAGAAGAAGGGCAGAGGGGTCTTTGCAGCCCAGATTGGGGGGGAGCAGAGAGATGGGAAGCACTGGCACCACGTGCCTGCTGCAGACCCGGGCAGGGAGCAGCAGGGACATATTGTCCAATAACCTGATACGCTGCAGGGTGAGGTTTGGGGATTAGCCCCGATGCCAACAGGGATCTGCAACAAGCCTTGCTGGGATGATGTGCATGGACCAGAATCAGCTTCTGCTGTCCCTACCAGCTGGGGTCCCCCTTTCCCAGGGCTGGGGTCCCTGAAGCCAGGAGAGGTGCCCAGAGCATGGGCACTTTTGAGGGCAACAGATCCGATCGCGTCAAGCTGGAGGCACTGCAATGGCTTTTAACAGCCCAGGAGGGCTCTTATCAGCAGTGACACCTTGGGGGACCCAGGGTCCCCAGTGTTGACTCAGTCACCTCTCTCCACCCTTGGTGGGGTGGCCTGCGCCCCTTTTGGAGCCAGTCCATCCTCAAGGCTCCGCACAGGGTGCGATAACACAGCACCTTCCCCTGGACCAGCCCCAAACGCCCACGCACTGCTCTGCCAGCGCCTCTGATTCACTGGCCATGCTCCGTGGCATCCCCTGCACCACTCACCCTGCTCCCAGAGACGTGGCTGAGCTCCCCAGCATCTTCCCGCCAGGGCAGAGTGATGGAGGTGCTCCTGCTCCTCTTGGCAGCCCTGCTGCTTTACCGGTACAATGGCACCTTCCACTACTTCTGCAAGGTGGCCTTCTTCAACTTCTGGCTCGTGGCCACAGCCACCCTCCTGTCCCCCTTTGCAGCTCTTCGGGGACGCTCCGTGGAGAACATGAAGTGAGTACGCCCTGGGGATGTGCTTCTGAGGTGGAGATAGCTGGGGCTTGGCTGCGATGGAGGAGCTCATGAGGTCTTGTGGGCACACGCCCTCTCCTGCTCTGGGCATACTCAAAGCCCTATCATGGCCAGTGGTTGAGCCCTGGGGCTACAGTGAGGGCTGTGGTCATGTCCATGTGGCAATGAAGGGTGCATCTGCATCTTGTTGTGTGGTGAAGAGGTGCTGGCCATGCCCAGGGAGGGTTATGCACCACAATGGAGGTGGCCAACTGGGCCGAGACCAGTGGTCCCTGGAGGATGAATTAGCATGAAAGGGATCATTCTTGGCCATCATAACGCTGGGGTCATTGGGTGGGTGACGGGGGGCCTGGCAAAGCTTGGAGGTGCGATCGTTAGCAGGATGCAAATGCACACCCATCACCGCCTCCTCGGCAGCGCAGTCAGGTCTTGCTCAGTGATAGCCCCGGGGACCGCGCTTTGGCAGAGGGGTTTGGGGATGCCTGGGTGCCACCGGCCGTGGGGCACGGCACAGTCACATCCTGGCGAGTCACGCACTCGTGCTGTCAGCTGTGCCGAGGGGTGGTGGCAGCCCAGATAACATCGCTGTGCAACACGAGAGGAAGGTCTGGCTGCTTCTAAGGGTGTCGCAATCTTGTTACTGGATTCCTGAGCATGATGGCATACCAGAAGGGATATAATTATGTCAGAGTGAAAAATGTCCGAACTTGTGGTATTTGCGGAGCTCGGATCATCACGTACTTGTGCTGATGGATTACGGGCCCTCGGCAGGAGCATGGTCAGAGGCTGGATGTTGTCAGGCTGTTGTGTAGCCTCGCTCCCTCGTCCTCGCTGTGCAGAAACGCTGTGCACACACGCGCGCGGCCGGAAGCGCTCCAAGCCCTGGCGCAAATGCTTCCAGCTTAGTGGAAATACCCAGCGTGACACAGCCATGACTCAGGCTGCCTTATCTTGTCCCACCGGCACCTCGCCACCGCCCTCTGACAGAGCAGCATGCTCAGCTCCGTCTCCTCCTCAGCCTCCAAATCCCAAAGCCTCCGGCTTGGGAGCACGTTCCTGGCATTAATCCTGGCTTTGGGGCATTGCCACAAGTGTTTTGCTTCTCTGCAGACACAGGGATCTCAGAGCCTGCGTCTCCCCAGGGATGGGTGGCCCTCTGATACAAAGGACCCTCTAAGCATCGTGCCTCCTGCCTCTATGCCAGGTGCTTAGGGACAGGGTTTAGTGGTGGGATGGCAGGGTTAGGGAAACGGTTGGGCTTGGTGAGATTAAAGGGCTTTTCCAATCTGAACAATTCTGTGATTCTGTGATCCCTGCCTGGTGCTGAGTTCTTGCTGACAGCCCTGTCCCCTGTGGGCTCCCTGGGACCAGTCACTGCCAGATGTGTGGACCCTGGCATGGGTGCTCTTCATGCCATGGGCTGGCGAGTCCCCATTTCGACACCGAAAGTGTACCAGTTTTGGGCCCCCCCCTCACACCGAGCGTCACTCTGCACCAGCGCTGCCAGCCTGATGTTACCTTTCCCATACAACCCTCCCTGGGTGGTGACACCACTCTTCCCCATTCCTCCATCCACCTGCACAGGTGAAACCTCCATCTCCTCTACTGCAGGTCCAGCGAAGCTCTTCTTTGTGATTTCCTCCACCTCCAGCTCAGTGCCTCTCGGCTGCGACCCAGCTCCTCTGGCTTTAGCAGTCTGCAGTGCAGGCTGTGAGCCTGGTGTCCGGGTTTCCAGATCCAGCCGTGCCTGTGCGGGAGCCTCAGGGTGAGGCTCACCCCACCAAAGGCAGTTGTCCTCATTGGGATGGGATGATTTCCACCTTGGCTGCAGGCAGACATCCCATCCCTCTCACTTTCCCATCATCCCTGGACATCAAAACCACTGGGTTTTTTCCTCCCACCAGCTTGTGCTAGCTGCTCTTCTCCATCAGCAGCTCCAACGCAGGCTTTCTACTACTGAGGCAGCACCTTGGGGTGGGTTATAAGGTTAGCTCTGACCTAGACAGGCTACAAACGCGCTTAGAAAAGCAAAGCATCACCGAGACTGAACACAGATCCACCCTGGGACACGCTATTTGCTCATGTAGGCCAGCCCTAGCCTGGCCCCATCTTGCACCTTGAGTGATTGTGAAGGGCTGGAAAAAATCAAGCAGCCCCGCTCTGTGTCGATCTGCTCCCCACATGTGTTCCTCTGCCCCAGGCTCCTGTGTGCTGCGATCCGGCCCCTCAAACACTTCTATGGCATCAAGATGCAGGTGTGGGGCTCTGAGCATCTGAACATCAAGGAGCCCTATGTGATAGTTTGCAACCACCAAGCTTCTCTTGACCTCCTGGGTATGTGCAAGGGAGAGGGCAGGGGGCTCATCACTACATGGGCAGCCTTTGGGGTGCTGCAGGGGTGGACCAGGCTCACTCTGGGGGCTCCCAGCAAGGTCAGTACCACAATTTGTACGGGGCAGTGTGGTAGGCGTAGGCCAGAAGAGCTGGTGGGACAGGAGCTCGGGGCTATGGGTGTGCTGCAGGGAGAGTGTTGGGACGATGGGAGGTGATCTTCTGCCAGGTAATGGGTGATAGGATCATAGAATTGTTTAGGTTGGAAAAGCCCTTTAAGATCACCAAGTCCAACTGTTAACCTAACCCTACCATCCCACCACTAAACCCTGGCCCTAAGCACCTCGTCTGCCCGGCTTTTAAATCCCCCCAGGGATGGGGACTCGACCCCTTCCCTGGGAAGCCCCTTCCAGTGCCTGACAGCCCTTGCGGGGAAGGAAGTTTTCCCAATGTCCAACCTAAATCTGCCCTGGCACAACTTGAGGCCGTTTCCCCTCGTCCCGTTGCCTGTTCCCTGGGAGCAGAGCCCGACTCCCCCGGCTCCCCCCTCCTGTCAGGCAGTTGTAGGGAGCGATGAGGGCTCCCCTCAGCCTCCTCTTCTCCAGGCTGAACATCCCCAGCTCCCCCAGCTGCTCCCCAGCAGCCTTGGGCTCCAGACCCTTCCCCAGCTCCGTTGCCCTTCTCTGGATACGCTCCAGCCCCTCCATGTCCTTCTGGGAGTGAGGGGCCCAACCCTGACCCCAGCATTCGAGGGGCGGCCTCACCAGTGCCCAGCACAGGGCCACGGTCCCTGCCCTGCTCCTGCTGGCCACACCAGTCCTGATACAAGCCAGGATGCTGTTGACCCTCTTGGCCACCTGGGCACACTGCTGGCTCCTATTCAGCCGCCTGTCGACCAGCACCCCCAGGTCCTTTTCTGCCGGGCAGCTTTCCAGCCACTCTTCCCCATGCCTGTAGCGCTGCGTGGGGTTATTGTGACCCAAGTGTAGGACTAGGCCCTTGGCCTTGTTGAATCTCATACAGTTGGCTTCAGCCCATTGATCCAGCCTGGCCAGGTCCCTCAGGATGAGGGGAAACATCCTCATGTTGTGCCAGGGCAGGTTTAGATTGGACATTAGGAAAAATTTCTTCACAGAAAGGGTTGTCAGGCACTGGAAGGGGCTGCCCAGGGAAGGGGTCGAGTCCCCATCCCTGGGGGGATTTAAAAGCCGGGCAGACGAGGTGCTTAGGGCCAGGGTTTAGTGGTGGGATGGCAGGGTTAGGGGAACGGTTGGGCTTGGTGATCTTAAAGGGCTTTTCCAACCTAAACGGTTCTGTGATTCTATGATGCTAGGTCACTACATCCACAGGGCTGGCTGGGTCTGGTGCCATTGGGCAGGGATGGATCCTTTCCTCTCCCATCCATCCTCCAGGCATGGTGGAGTTCATTCCTGACCGCTGTGTGCCCATCGCCAAGAAGGAGCTCATGTACATGGGCACCGTGGGGTGGGCCTGCTGGCTCACTGGCATCATCTTCATCGACCGCCACAAAAGAGAAGACGCAATCGATGTCATCTCCCAGACAGCCAGGACCATACGGCGTGAAAATGTGAGGGCAGCAGGGGCGAGTCGGGAAGCAAACACTGATGGGGCAAGGGTGATGCAGGGAGGACTGATGTAGCAGGTCCCAGGGTGCTCTGGTCAGGGCCCGTGTTCATGTCTCTCCCTGTCCCATGCAGCTCCGAGTGTTGATTTTCCCTGAAGGCACCAGGAACCAGAACAAATCCATGCTGCCCTTCAAGCGTGGGGCTTTCCACTTGGCTGTGCAGGCTCAGGTAAGGCCCTTGATGGAGTGGGGTGGGCGTGCAGCCTGGGACAGTGGGATGGGGGATGTTAGGGTCTGTTGGGGTCTGCAGTTCACCAGGGACAGGCACCCCGCTGTGCACAACCCAGGGAGGGGATGGGGACCTGCTGAAGCCTGGAGCACAGCAGGAGCTGGGGTCCCATCTGGGGAGGGTGTCCCCTGACCCTCCATCTCCTACAGGTTCCCATTTTCCCTGTCGTGATTTCCCCATACTGGAACTTCTTCAGCTCCAAGGATAAGAAGTTCACCTCTGGTAAGTGGTGGACAAGAAGCCCTGTTGCTGAAAGGCAGGGATGGTGGTGGGGATGAGGCACATGGGGCTTGGAGGTCTCTTCATGGGATGTGGAGGCATGGGGAGGATGCCATTGGTGGAGGATGCCGGTGGTGGAGGATGTCAATGGGAAGACCTGGTTCCTGGTGGGATCATCTAACAGCATCCCTGGCCTTTTGCTTCTCTCTCCAGGGACGTGCACCATCCGAATCCTCCCCAAGGTAGAAACGCAGGGCCTGAGCCCAAAGGATGTCCCTGAACTGACAGAGACTGTCCGCCAGTCCATGGCTGATGCCTTTGCGGAGATGTCTGCAAATCACGACGGGAACCCAGCACGCTGAGCAGCCTCTGCTCCCGCACTGCGCTGGGGCCGGGGCTGGCAGGGGGACGGGCAGCCTGTTGTGCGAGGGGGACACAAATGAGAACAGCAATTAGGGAGAGGGACCGAGTCCCTCGAGGACATAAGGGAGGTGGCACAGTCAGAGGCTGGGCCATGCTGTCCCCTGTTTATGTGTCCACCAGACCTGCCACCGCCCTGGCAGCCTGCGAGGGCAGGACAGTGCCCTGGTGCAAGGAGAAGCAGAGCAGTGCAGGACAGGGTCCCGGCAGCACCCCAAAACCAGTGCAAGGTGCTCCCAGAAGCCCCTTGCTGTGCCTGTGCATCCCCTCTCCAGGGCATTGCCTGTCTCCCCTGAGCCTGGCACCGTGCCTGGCCCCAGGCAGCACCCCCCATCCACCTGGATGGCTCCTGCCTGCACCCCAGGTGGCGGGGAGAGCTGTGCCAGGCAGGGCTGGGGCTTCCCTGCTCCATCTTCCACCCCTGACGCTGTGACTCGTGGTGGGGAGGCAGCCAGCTCTGGGGAGGGGTCCAGCGCGTGGCTTGGGTGGGGGGGAAGGACCTCCAGGAGGTATCGCCACGGGGGAAGGGCTTCCTTGATGCTGAACTATGAGATGAGGGTGTGAGATTAAACAGCGCATGCCTGCTGGTGTGTGTGCACAGTGTCCTGCCCGTGCCTCGGGTGCTGAGGGGGGTGGGGTGGGGGGGATCAGTCTCCTTTGGGCCAGGTCGGGTGCTGAGCATGCGGAGCATCCCTGTGGACGCCATGGCTTCTCCGTGAGGTGCAGCGCTGGACGGTGTGAGGAGCAGGATGAGAGTTACAGTGGGGTGGGCTAGGTCTGCCCCCTCTCCCTGCCCCAGGGACAAGCAGCACATGCACAGGAAGAGCATCCATTAAAGCCCCAAACCCTCAGAGGGAAGAGGTGCCTGGATTATGCCCACCTGGAGCAGGAGGGACCTCCCCATGGTCTCCCATGGGCACAGCCAGACCTATTCACCAGCTACCGTCTCCCCTGGCCTGTTTTCTGCAGCCAGATGGGGCTTTGGGAACCTGCTGGCTCCTTCCCCGCTGAGCAGCTCCTGTCCCAGCCACCCTGGGGGGACAGCAGGGCAGGGAGGGATGTGGTGCCTGGCTGTCCCCGGTGCCAGGAGTAGGGCGGGCAGGCATCACCTCCCACCTCCAAATAAGATGTGCAAACCACAGCCAGAAAAGGGTGCAGCGCTCCGGCTTGGCATCATCCTCGCTCTCAGGAGTGGCTGGTTCATTATGGAAGAAATTCTGCAAAACTGTGGCAATTGTCTGCCCAGACAGAGACCTCTCAGCAAAAATATTAGCAACGGAAAAGAGGCTTCCCATGAGAAATAACTCACTGGATCAGGAGCTGCCAGGTGGAGATGGCCAAGGGCAGCGTGCACATGAAGGACCTCGTTGCGCAGGAAACCCCTTTATCCCCTTCCTTCCTGCTGGGGCTCCCTGCTTATTTGATCAGCTCTGAGCTGGCTTGGCACTCCCACCACGTGCCCACCCCACCATGGGTGTGGTTTGGCTTCCCAGAGCCTTGAACCCAGCAAAACTTGGGTCTGGTGGTTAAATATTGTCCTGGGTCCAGAGACCTTGCTGGCTTTTGCTCACTGCCAGCGGGGAGGTGAAAGCTTGAGGAGGGGAAGAAAACTCAGCACAGGGGCTCCAGGACCTGGCTTCTGCTGGTCCTCCAAGCATGGTGTCCGCAGCCGCCCTGCCCTGCCTGCTGCTTTCCATCCTATACCTCTCAGCTGGAGCATCTGCAAAGCCGTAAGCCCTCTCTGTGTCTGCCTGTCCATGCCTGGTGGGATGGTGGTTGGTCTCAGTGGCGTGACAATCCTTGCCGTGACTGGTCAGGGTGGAAATGCTGGGGGTGGTGGTTGCCCCCATCAAGGACTTTGCACCTTGGGGTTGGTGTCTCTGGGCTTCTTTGGTGTAGATGCAACCTCACACAGAAGCCGGTGGGGGAGCAGAGCCTTTCCTCCCTCAGCAGATCAACCCCTCAGCTCTTTCCCAAGGTGTTTGAGCAAAGAGGGGGCTGCTCTGGTCTGTGTCTAGCCAACCTGGCATAGCCCTGCAGAGAGCATCCAGGGCTGGAAAAAACCCAAGTGCCCTCCACCTTGAGGGTCTGGAGTGGAGGGGAGCACTGGGATTTGGTGGGAGGTCCCTGCTCTCCTCCACTACCAAGGTGTCCCCTCCCCAGGCGCTATATGGTGCTCTTCCCCTCCGTGCTCTACTACCCCTACACGGGCAAAGTGTATGTCCACCTCATGGACCTGGACGAGCCTGTGCGGGTCACCCTCCACCTGGCGAGCAGCCTCGGTGTCCCCAACGTCACCCTGGAGGAGCAGGGCAGCGATGTCCTCCAGCTGAACTGGCCCCACTTCTCCAACGTGAGTCATGGCCCCGTGGCAGGGCTGAGGACCTCCATCCCCTACCCACTGCCAGAGCCAGGCTGGGGGAACTGGGAGGAGACGTGGGGCCATCCTGGATGGGAATGAGTGAGGTGAAGGTGGAGGGACACATGGCATGTGCGGAGACCCTGTGGGCTGTATCTGTGTCATCTTCCCATGCATGCCAGCTGCCTGGTGCCTCCGTGGGGTGGTGACAACGGGGGACAGGTACGATGTCCCACTGGCATCCAACATAAAGGCATTGCAACCATTTCTGCTGTTTCCCTGGGGGCAGATTTCTACCCCTCCAGCAGGGATCCATGAGGTTGCGCATCTTCACGTCTCCATCCAGGGAGGTTCCCTGCAGGTCTCTGAGCAGAAAGCAGTACTGGTGAAAACCTTGGAGCTGGGGACCTTGGTGCAGACAGACCAGAACATCTACAGGCCTGGACAAACTGGTGAGGGGCAGGAGCTGCTGGCAGAGCTCACAGGCTCTTGGGATGGGATCCCCAGGTTTGGGTCCCAGGCCCTAGCACTCACTCCTGCCCCTGCCTTTGCTCTCTCCAGTGAAGTTTCGAATTGTCCATTTCGACCAAAACTTCATTCCCAGCAACAGGGAGGTGAGAGGGGGTCAGGGTGCGGGGAGGGGTGCGGAGGCAATGGGATCCCCACGCGCCCAAGACGATTGGTCCTGGTGGTGCCGCCACAGCATTCGTGTCCCCACGAGCGTGGAGGGGATGGGTACGGGGAGGGAATCGATCCCCCAAACACCGAAGGGACATGGGATGTGAGGGGGGGCACAGCTCTTCCCAGCGCTCCCAGCCTGCGTGCCCAGGGCACAGCCCCTTGCTTTTGGCACCAGCACAGGAGACGGATTGTTCCCTTTCCAGCACCCTTCGCCTGTCTTCGCTGGGGCTTGGCTTTGATGCACCACTAGAGCACCCGCTGGTTTTAGGCTGCCGGCATCAGGCGGTGCTGGCAGCCCGCTTGCATGGCTCACGCTGTCTGCATAATGTGGCCTCGCTGCTCGGGAAAGGCAGCGCGAGGACTCTGGATGTGGTGGCGGGAGCTGGGCAATGGCAGTGGCTCCGAGCCCCGCTAAGTCCCCAGCCCAGCAACCAGCTCCACAGGGGCCAAGGCAGATTCCACAGTCTCAGCCCCTGGCTCAGCTAGAACCGCAGCCCTCCGTGCTTTGATTGTGCTAAATGCTTCTTCTTTCCTTCTTTGCAGCTTCCCTTGGTGGCTGTGCAGGTGAGTTGTTGCCCTGTGCCAGCCTGCCACCATCCTTGGGAGGAGCAAAGGGCCCCAGCATGTGTGTGACACTGGGGACAGGGAGCAGGGACAGGGATATCCCTGCTGTGGGTGCGGGGAGATGTTACAAGGAGGGGGGAGAAGGGCTTGGGTTCCTCAGCCACATTTCCAGCTTGCTGTCTGCCTGCAAGTCAGGGGAGATGCTGCTAAGGGGCAGGTTATGTGGGCGAAGATGGTAGTGGCTGTTGCCACTTTGACCCAACCTGGAGAACCCCCTGAGCTCCCAGTCCAGGTGGGAGCATCCCCCTGCCAACTCTGGCTGCTGCAGCCAGGCTGGAGCTCAGCTAATAGAGCCCCCAGGGGGGAATTTCCCTTCTGGAGAGGTGATGCCCTTGGGGCCGCTCTGAGTGTGATGGCAGGGAAAAACCTCTGTTCCTCGCGGGGATACGCAAGGTGGCTTGTGTCCATGAGGTGGTCAATCCACCACCGCCACCGCACACCCCATCTTCAGCCCCGTGAGTGAGGGTTGACGCGAGGGTTCCCTGTGTGCAGGATCCCAGCGGGAACCATGTGGCGGAGTGGCGGGAGGTGAGCCCCCGGCAGGGCATCGTGGACCTGGCCCTCCCACTGGCTGCAGAGCCAGCCCTGGGCACGTACACCATCAAGGTGGAGGGGAAGAGGCACTCCTTCAGCGTGGAGGACTACGGTGCGTGGGGACAAAGGCTGGGCTCCACACAGGGTATTTGGGAGCCGTCGCGTGGGATGGCAAGAAAATCCCGAAGGGAGAAATGGGCGCAATCCCATTCCCCACTGGTCTCCCCCCCAGACCTGCCCCACTTCACAGTGCAGATCCGGCTGCCCCGTGTTGTGACAGTGAAGGATGAGAAGATCCCGCTGGATGTCTGTGGGCGGTGAGTTGGAGAGCGGCCCTGGCAGCCAGGCTGGGGGTGATGCTCCCCCGGCAGCCTCCCCAGCCGCAACCCTTCCTGCTCCCTCCTGACAGGTATGCGTCTGGGAAAACTTTCCGGGGAAGGGCTGAGGCCAGGCTGTGCCAGTCCCACAAATATACTTTCCCGAAGGATTCTACGAGGATCTGTGCTGAGTTTAGGGGCCAGGTGAGGGCAGCAGGAGAAGGAGAAGAGGCACGGGTGGTGGTCCTGGAAATGCTTCCCCAGCTGGGGGTGCTTGGGCTGATGACGGCCGGGTGCATCATTTGGGCACTGCCGGGTGATCCAGCTCTCATGTGAAAGTGCTGTAAACCCAGAGTCATCCTGAAGAGGGCAGAGGCACCAAGCAGGGCCTCGGGGTGGTCCTTGGGCCAGGATGGGCAGGAATGGGACAGCCAGCCCCGTGTGGGCAAGTTTGCAGGATCCACGGGTTGCGGGGCAGGACGGAGGGAGGTGGCAGCAGCCCAGGGAGGGCAGCAGCGGACACCACGGGGCTGCTGCCGACGCAGGTGACTCTCCTTCAGACAGGGAGGGACGGCTGCTTCTCCACCGATGTGCCAGTGGCTTCCTTCAACCTGACCGGCCTCAACTACAAGAGTTGGCTCTATGCCTATGCGTCGCTGCTGGAGGAGGGGACTGGTGAGCACAGCCCTGCCGACAGCCACCCGGGGATGTCCAGGGCTGGTCGTGCCTGGAGGATGTGGCACAACTGCTCCGATTGTGTGTCCTCGGGGTCTCTGTCCTTCCCAGCCACAAGCATCAGCCTCTCTGTGCCCTTACTTGCTTTGGTGTAATTTTTCCTCTACTCCTGACTGCTGGAGCAATCCCTTAGGTCCTGAAGGCTGATCAGGAGTTTCTTCCCCTTCCAACATCCCACCCCCAGGTATCCCTCCATCGTCCACCTCTCCTTCCCCACTCTCTGCCTCCCTGAGACTACTCAGTGTGCTTGATTAGTGCCTGGAGAGCTACCAGGGTAATTATTTTTCTTACCAGGTCTTTCTGACTTTGAATCTCATTATAAATAGTCGCTATCTGCCTGGGCGGGCTTGTTAGACACATCCTTAGGGTCAAATAAAAAGCCCCATTCCAGCATAGTGCAGCTGCGAGTGTCCTCTTCTGGCTGCTTGCAGCCACTAAAAGGGGCATTTTGGGGTAAAGCTTGCTATTTCGGTGGCATGCAGATCTTGCCTGAGCGTTGTCCTGCTCATGCTACAGCTTCCATCACACCTGGGGACCATTTTTTGCATTTGTTGCCCAACGAGGGTGGTTTTGCATGGTGCAAACCTGCCCCCAACCACTGCCTGCAGGAGGAAGAGCTTTGTTTCGTGTGGCCACTTGCAAAGACAGCAGAAGGGAGCGAATGTGTAATGCTGCGTGCTCGGGACTCTCTGACCCATCTTTTTGGGGCAGGGGTGGGAATGACCAGGGCGAATTGCTGAGTGCCTCTCTTATCTCCCCCTCCTCTCTGCAGGGATGTGGTATACAGCGATCGAAAGCTGTGTGATCGTGTACGAAACGGCCACCATCACCTTCGAAAATGCCGATAAATTCTACAAGCCTGGGATTCCCTACACCGGGACGGTAATGGGGGGTTCCCCGCACCCCTCAGGGCTCTGCTGCACCCAAATCCCCGCTCTCCCACCCCTGCCCTCTGCCCCACGCCTGCAGCCCAGCCTGGGGCATCTTCCCTTCCCTCCCGGTGCAGATGCTGCTTAAGGGAGCCAACGGCTCCGCCCTGAGGGAGAAAGAATTCCTGCTTGTGGTCAGCACTAGGAAAGAAACACAAAGGAAAACCCTGCTGACAGACAGGTCGGGGAGAGCCTCCTTTCAGCTGGACACCTCTGCTTGGAATTACAGGGTCTTGCTACACGTAGGTGTCCCACGCCCTGCAGGCATCTTTGATTTAGTAAAGATCTCAGAGGTTTGCTTACACAAAAAGCTTTCAGCTTCCCCTTGACCCCATTTGGACTTTTTGCACCCGCCGCATCCTATGGTAAAGAGCTCCATGTGTTTATTAGCCCTGTTTAATACCTTGATTGCCCTTTGCACCCCACAGACCCTGGCACCCTTCCTGCTCTGGGAAAAGGGGCTACTCTCACTTCTGACGCATTCTGCACATTCTTCCTCCAATTCCTTCTCTCTGCCTTACTGCTTTCATGCTTCACTGCCCAGTTTCAGGATCCTTTCTACCCTAATCTGAGCACAGGATCAGATAGCTATGGGATGCTTTTGCAGTCCTGCCCACGCATGCTGCCTACCCATGCCTGCCTCCTCTTGCCATCTGCCGGCCACCCCTTTGAGCGTCCTTTGGCCAAGCCCCATGATGGTACACAGCTCCGTTTTTTTGGGTGCTGAGCACAACTGGATCGCGCCCCTTGGCGTGCTGTTGCGGGGATGTCACAGCAACGCACGTGGCAGTCGCAGAGTGGCTTTCCACCCCTATGTGCTCTGCTGCTGGGCTGGTCTTTGCTGCTGACAGCCTTGATTTCCACCCCTCAGGGTGAGCTCAAGGATGACCATCTGGCCTCAGAGCATGAAGGCAAGGAGTATCTCAGCTACCAAGGTGTCACTCGCTACCTGTATCCCCTCTCTTCGGACAGCAAAAGTTTCCTGAAGATCTTCAGGGTGGAAAAGAAGCTGCCCTGTGGCCAGCCCTGGCAGCTCAGGGTGGATTACTTGTTTGATGAGAAGGCCACGGGGATCGAGCTGCAGAGCCTGGATGTGGTCTTCCTGGTGAGCTTTCTGTCCTGGGTGTGGGGTCAAGCCTTCCCCTCCAGAAGAAGCCATTTCCAGCCCCCTCTGGGCAGGGACTCCTGGGGTCAGGACTCAGGGATGGACCCTGGAGTTGTCGGCTTGGGGCCTTTCCTCCCCCGGAACCCTCCCGCCCCCCCCCCCATTGCCACCGTCCTCAGGAAAGAGCTGCCTGCAGGGGCTGGTAGGTCCTGAGGCGTGCACAGGCTCTGCAGGGCTCTGCTTTCCATGCCTGGTCCTCATCTCCCCTCCTTTCCCACGGCACAGGGCTGAGAGGCTCCTTCTCCCTGGAGCTGCCCATCGGCCATGAGCTGGCCCCCGGGGCGGTGCTGCCCGATGGCGAGATGGTGGCTGACAGCACTGAGCTCAAGGTGGCCAAGTGCTTCCCCAACAAGGTGGGGTGCTGGACTGGGGCGAGATGCTGCCGGGCTTGGGGGGGAGACGTGGGCACTGAGCCTCACTCTCCAGCAGAGCCTTTCCTCATCCCTGCAACTGCCTGGCCCCAGGCTCTCCTTTCAGGGAGTGTTTTCCTTCCTCTCCCATCCCTGTTGCTTCTACAAACCACCTCCTGGCTTTGACCACATTCCTCACTCTCCATCCTCCACTGGCGTTTGGGGTCAGGCTGGGGCACAGAGCTCCCTCCTGGGGCCAGCTCCCCGCTCCCCTAACCCAAAGGATTCCCCGCTCTCCAGGTGAATCTGTCCTTCTCGGAGCCAAGGGCTCTGGTGGGCTCACAGCTCCGCCTGAAGGTCCAGGCTGCCCCAGGGTCACTATGTGCTGTCCATGCCGTGGATCAACACACGCAGCCCTCCGGTGCCAAGCGCAAGCTCAGCCCCAGCATGGTGAGTCTGGAGTAACCCCAGTGCTGGGCTGGTCCTGGGCTGGACTGGACTTGCTGGGGCATGGGGACAGCAGTTCCTTTGCACTGCCACCCATTTCAGGGGAGGATGTTAGGGACCTTGGGGGAGCTGCCCCTGTGGGATGGATGTTGGGTGTGGTGTTTGGGAGCCCCCAGCGAGGCCCTGCCACCACCCATGGATCTGAGGGCTTTGCAGGGGATATCGTGCTTCACTGACCAGGGGGCGTGAGCCACAGAATCACTCTGTGGTGCCTCCTGGGGTGGAAATCTTGAAAACAGGGTGCAGGCAGTGGGAAGCACCCCGTGCTCTCGGGGAGAAGAGAGATGGGACAGTGACGGGTCCCAGTGGAGGGGCTGGTGTGGGGCAGCATCGCTGCCATGCCCGGGGGGTGCAAAAGCTACGGGGCGATGCCAGGGGCAAAAGGCAGGGCATTTAATGTCTTTCTCACCCAAAGTTCACATGTTCAGTTTAGGTCTATAACTTACTGCCAACGTTCTCTGAAGACGGCTATCCTCCTGAAGCTGAAGAACCTGCTTCCCCTCACTGTCAGACAAATGGGTTAGAAGTCACGGCCCTAGCCGTTCCACCCATTAACTGTTTTGATATGCCAGGGGATAGCTGGGCAGGTTGCTTGTACACCCTGGGGCGCTCAGAGGCACTGGTGTCTGACATCCAGCCTGGCTCCTACAGCCTGGTTAAGGTATGAGACCTCCAGCCCCACCTCACGCTCCTCTTCCTCCCAAGGAGGATTGTTGAGGGTGCTGGGGGCACCCAGTGCCTCACCCAGCCCACGGCTGCACTCACGAACCATGCTCTTACATTGCCCAAATAACATGCCCTGCCCCTCGCTTTGCCGGCCTGGGACAGACAAGTGAAATGTGTCTGTCAGTCCAGGCACAGCGGCATTTCACAGGGACGGGGCTAAGCTCTGCTTTTCCCATCGCAAATCTGGGCTTGGAGGAAACAGCATAGACTGGCCTGGCATTCCCTTGCTTTTTTAGGGGTGTGTGTCTCCCCACTGGCAGCAAACCCAGGGGTCAGGGCTGGTTGGGAATGGAGCAGATTCACCAGATCTTTCCCAACGGTCCCTGGCGCAGATATTCCTCTCCTGCGCTCCCGTTGCAGCGTGGTGGGGGGGACCTGATCTTCGGGAGCTGTGTTCTGGCATGGGGCTTTAAGTGCATGCTGATTCCTTGCTTCAGAGCGGGGTGGGAAGGTGTTTCGGTACCTCTGGGCTTTAACGTGGTGCTGTTCCCTCTCACGTGCCGTGTTTCAGGATGCAGGTTTGAAAACAGTCACGAACGCTCAGCTGGGCTGCGCACTAGACATCCAGTTCCAAAGTTACCAAGGCGAGTGGCGAGAACCTGTGGTGGGCTCCGTGCTGGCTGCAGAAGGGTGGCTGGGGACGTCCCCCTGCTCCTTTCCACCCTGTCTGGCAGCGTGTGCAAGCCGTGCCCCTGTTTGCAGGAGCCGGCCTGGAGGAGAACAAGCAGGCGGGTGTCATGCAGGACATAAGGATGCAGATGGGTTTCCTGGGGACGTGGCTGTGGCAGCTGGTCCCTGTGGGGTGAGTAAGGAGCCTCAGCAGAGCTCGAGCCAGGGCGCTGCCCTTACTGCATCAGCTTCACCTCTGGGTGCAGAGCCCAGACCCCTGGTTCAGCATCTGTGTATCCAAGAGTGACGCTGAGACATGTCCAGCCCTTGGACCTCAGCACCAACCCCAGCAGTCTGTCCTGTAGGCAGGGGATGCTGTAAGAGATGAGAGCACTGATGGTACCTCTGCCCATCTCCAAGCGTGTGATGGCCACCAGTGGTCCCCAGGACCTAGGGGAAGGGGGTTGGCATGCCCCTTGCGCTGGCTGTACCCATCAGACCCAGCCTGCAAGGTCTGTCTGTCTTCTACTGTCCCGCAGGGAGGGGGGCTCTGCAGAGGTGACGGTGACGGTGCCCGATGCCATCACTGAGTGGGAAGCTGGGATGTTCTGCACGGCCCCGCTGGGCTTGGGGCTGGCCCCTGCCATCACCCTCACGGCCTTCAAGCCATTTTTTGTGGAACTGGCGCTGCCCTATGCCGTGGTCCGCCACAAAGCCTTCACCCTCGTGGCCACCGTCTTCAACTACCTGCGGCAGTGCCTGCAGGTGAGCGGGGCTGGGGAGGGGGCCCTGGGCCTGGGGTCTGGCGGGGGCTGATGGAGCTGTGGCCATGGTCCGGCAGGTTCAGGTGACACTGGTGGAGTCGGCAGAGCTGGAGGTGTTGGTGGGTGCAGATGAGGTGTACAGCGGTTGCATCTGTGCGGACGAAGTCAAGACCTTCCAGTGGAGTGTGCAAGCCACCAGCTTGGGTACGGAGGGGACGGCAAAGGGCTGGGGAGGCGGATGAGAGCCCAGCAGTGGAACCCCTTGCAAAACGCCTTGTTGTCACGGCTTTTCTGATCCTTTTCCTGCTCTCCTCCCAGCTCCCTCTCCCTTCCACTGTCTCCCCTTTTCCTTCTCCAGTCTTCAGCCTCTTCCCCCATTCCACAGTCCCATTGCACCCTCCTCCTTCCCTGGCTCCCCGGGATAGCTCCGAGCTGGAGCCAGCCCCACAGGCAGTGTCACCGCCACGTCCCCCATCTGCCTCCACAGGGGAGGTGAATGTCACCGTCATCACCAAGGTCCTGCACTCCGAGAAGCTCTGTGGCACTGAGATGCCCGTGGTGCCAGCCCAGGGGGACGTGGACACCAAGACAAAACTCCTGATGGTGCAGGTGAGCAGAGAGAGGTTGGTGGGCTTGCACCATCCCCTCGCTGGGAGCAGAGCTGCACCCAAAGCACGCGACCCCGGTGCGGAGCAGAGCATCTCCCCATCCCTCGGCCAGGCTGGACAGTGCTTGTGGGCGCTGCAAGGTGCGGGACGAGCACCAGCATCCAGAGCAAGGGGAGAGTCTGTGTCCATGCTTAGGCACCGCCAGTGGGATGGCGCCTTCCCTTCCCTTTTGGAGTGAGATTGGTGGATTTGAGGCCACTGGCTGTGGGACGTTCAGCTTGCTCCCCTCAGCACACCATCCACAGGGCTGCTCCAAGGCTTGGCCCGGGTGGCCCGGAGCCCTCCCGGCCCATTAGAGCCGATGGGCTGCTGGTGGGGATGGGTTCCAGGTAGGGCATTTGTTGGAGGAGGAGGAGGAGGAGGCATTTCTGGAACAGAGAAGGGCAGGCTGACTCGGATCCCAGTCTCATGCACGCTCTATTCCTGGTTTTAAAGCCTCCAAGACCGATGTGAAGGAAAATTGCAGCTGCTTGGCTGTCTCTCTGCTCCTGACCCCTCGTACCCCACCAGACGGCCGCAGTCTCGAGGGCTGGCAGCCTTTTGGCCCCTTTCCCTGACCCAGCAGGAGCCTGCAGCAGAGTGGTTGAGACAAGGACCCCAAAACCCAGCCCCGCTCCCCAGCCTGTGGGGGGTCGGGGGCTGCCCGGGGAGCAGCCACTTTGCTGCCCACTGAGGAGCTGTGGTTTCCTGTGAGCTGATGCCAGCGCAATCCCTGAGGCTGGGCATGGAGAGGATGCTGTCCCCTGTCCCTGTCCCCGCTCAGCCAGGCTGAAAAATGAAGAAAAATGCAAGTGGGATAAGGGAAGTGGAAGCAGCAAAATGTTTTTCTTGCAAGAAAGCTCCCTTTCTTCAGGCTCTTTCCCACCCCAGCCCCCTGTCCCAAAACATGCTTTGTGTTAGGGGCTCGGTGCTCCTGTCCGCCTTGACGATGTGTACGAGGGGCTGTGCCTTCGCTTTGCTTCGCTGAATAAAAAGCTTGAGACCAAACCAGAGAGAGCGTTCATTGCACGGGCAACAAGGCAGCAGAAGAAACAGCACAGTATGGGGTCACAGAATCACAGAACGGCAAGGGTTGGAAGGGATCTCGGGAGATCATCTAGTCCAACCCCCCTGCTAAAGCAGGTTCTCCTAGAGCATGTTACACAGGACTTCATCCAGGCGGGCTTTGAATATCTCCAGAGAAGGAGACTCCACAGCCCCCCTGGGCAGCCTGTGCCAGGGCTCCGTCACCCTCAGAGTCAGCGGTGCCTGGGCAGGAGGGGCTGGGGGAAACACTCAGGCTCCTGCTCTGAAGTCACCAGCAGCACCCAGTGACAAATCCCCTGGGCAATATTTCCCCTCAGCAGCCCCACAGGCACCGATCGGAGAGGCAGAACCCCCCCGCTATACCCAAATTGGTCTCCTCTTGGCCGTGCTGCGTGTGGCACTCATGGCATCCTGCCCTGTGCCCTGCAGGGGCTGATGGCCCTGAGCTCCTTGTCACCTTGAACCGTCACAGGGTGCCTGTCGGGACACTGACCCATGCCCACATCCTGGGATGGGCTCGGGGTCAGGCTCCCGCCTTGTGTCCATGGGGGTGGCGGGGTGTCCATGGGGGTGGTGGGGTGCCAGCCTCCTCCGGACCTTGACACCGTCTGGGTCTGCTCCCGAAGGGCAGGGAGGTGAGCATGGGCTCGTATCCAGCAATACTCGAGCAGGGCAGGGATGGGGACAGCAGCTGTGATCAACCGAGAGCCCATGAGAAAGAGGTCAGCCCCATCCATGGCTTCCCGCAGCCCTGCCTCTGCTGCTGCCCGTGTCCCGAGAGGGAAGGGGACTGCAAAACCCTGAAACAGGGGATGCACTCAGGACACCGTGTGGCTGTCGTGGAGCTGCCTCAACTTTCCTAAATTCCCACTGGGGCAGAAAGAAGCAGCTCGGCCCATGCCTCGGCTGGTCAGGCTCCCGGGCGCAGAGGAACAAGAGTGGGTGGAGCTGGCATGGCAGCCCAACACCGTCCTGCTCCTGTGCCCATAACTGATTTGATGAAATTGGAGGAAACTGGGCAAAAAGACAGCCTGAGACCTGCAATCAGCCCACATAGCTACTGTTTGGCTAAATTTGAAATACCTGGCAACAAGCCCTTCCGAGAAATCGCCTCCAACTCAGACTGTTCTCATGATGTGCTGCCTACTTTCAACTGGGGAACCCATTCCCGTTCCCTCCTGCCATCATTTCCCAGAAAACTAATGTGTGGGTGGGTCCTGACCCCTGGTTCTGAGCCTCTGTAGCCTATGGGAACCTTTCCTCAAATTGCAAAAATCTGTCAGAGCCTTGAACCCAGGAGGCTCCGGGCAGACGGTAAACATTGCCATGGCTATATCTGCAGGTCCCCGCTGGATCCCGCTGCCAACCCTTGTTTGCTCTCACTGGATGGGAAGCAAAGATCTCATTTCAGAGCCTGCAGCAGAGCAGACGTAGGTCTGCAGCAATCCAACACCTGGAGAAGGAGGCTGTGGCCGTCCCTGACCTCCACTTGTAGCTGGAGCCATGAAGTTTGCAGCTCCACTGCCCGTCCTGCTGCTCCTCGTCCTGCACCTCGCAGCTGGGGCATCTGCAGCGCTGTAAGCCCTCTCTGTGTCTGTCTGTCTGTCTGTCCAGGCCTCCTGGGAGGGCATTGGCTCCTTGGCAGTATGCAGTGGGAGCTAATCCTTCCTGTGCATGTGGTTGGCCAGGGTGGAAATGCTTGTGGGTTGTCCCTGCCCATGAGCATTGAGGAGCTGGCACCCGGGGGCTGCTGGGGCTGGTGGCTCTGGGATGGTTTATTGTAGGTGCTGCCTCACTTGCCACCAATGTGTGGGCAGAGCCTTTGCTTTGCTGAGCTGAGAAGTCAAGGGGAGCCCAGAAACAGAGCGGGGAGGCTGGGGGAGGTGGCCCCTGCACCTCAGCACAGGTTTCTGTGTGCCCAGGAGCTCCTCTGACCTCTGTGAGGTCTGTACTGGGTGTAGCTCATCCCCACATCTCTCATATCAGCACTTCTCCTTGCTAGGACTTACGTGGTCACGTCCCCACCTGTGATCTACCACCCCTACACATCGATGCTGTGGGTCCATCTCAGCGGCCTCCAGGAGCCTGCCCAGGTGACCATCCAGCTGCAGAGAGTAGACAGGACCCAAAACATCACCCTGCTGGAGAGGAAGGTCCAGGAGCCTCATCTGTACCTGAACATCCCCTTCCCCGTGAGTGTCACCCCACGCACAGCCATAGGCATGGACGGGGATGCCCTGGACACCCCACTGGCTCCAGGCAGAGCAGTTCCCTACCAGCTCCCCTGAGCGTGGGACGGACCACGCATGACTTCCCCATCTTTTGGTAGGGTCTCACCCCACACACAGGCAAAACAACTCTAGGCTCAGCCCAGATATTCGGTGGCAGAGATAATCCCCCAGTAGCAGACCTGTGGACTAGGGGGGATGCTTCTTCCCAGCCCCTGGCTTGGGGAAGGTGTCGCTGGGGGTGAGGAGTGCTCTGGGGCATGTGGAGCGAGCACAGCATCCTGGCCGTGGCGTACCCCTTCTCCTCACGGGCTGCCTGGGGTTTCCCCTGCCAGGCTCCAGCCCCTGCCCAAGGGAAGGAGGACATCGTAGACCTGCACATCTCAATCCAGGGAGATTCCCTGGATGTTTCCAAGAAGAAGAAGGTGATGCTGAGAGCCCTGGAGCCTGGGATCTTCATACAGACAGACAAGCCTGTTTACAAGCCTGGGCAGCAAGGTGAGGGGGGCAGGATGGACCATGCTGTTCTGGGCTGAAGGAGCTGCTGGGAGGGGGGGCAGGGGGCTCAGCCTTGCTCCTGCGCTGCATGGAAATAGGGGGGCTCATCCTGGGCTGCACTGGGACCCCCAGCACTGGCCTGGGGCAATGCCAGGACATGCTGGCTGTGCTGCTTGGGGGGCAGTGCCCCGCTGCAGGGCTTGGGGTCAATCTCTGTCCTCCTTTCCCATGAGGAACCCCCCTCCCTGCAGATCCACTCACTCCTGCATTCCTGTTTGCTCTTTCCAGTGAAGTTTCGAGTTGTCTCTTTGGATAAAGACTTCACACCCAGCAGTAAGAAGGTGAGAGCAGGGCTGGGGAAGGGGGGAGGCGTCAGGGCTCCTCTGCACCACCCTCCTACAATCTCGGCAAACCACGAGAGACTCACGGGAGTCAGCCAGTGCCTTTCCCCTTGGGAGCCCTGCCCCAGCCAAGGGCCCTGCGTTGTTCATGCAGGCTTCAGCAGGCTAAGGAAAGAGAAAGCAGAACTGCACGTGTGACATGGGAATGTACCTGCTTAACACTTTTGTCTAAGGGATGTAGTGATGGCAAGTGGGAAGCAGGGAAAGTGCTATCGATGGCCATCAAGCTATCAGATGCCAGGACTGCAGGCATGTTTGGTCTCTGGCACCCCCGAGCAATCGTCTGGGTCTCTGCAAGTGCAGGAGGTTCCCAGATGAAATCGTTGCTGGCTTCTTGCACAGGCACTAGGAGATGCCACCTCTCCGTGCCATGTTGGCAGTGCCTTCGGCTCATCCCAGCTAGGGCCGCCCACAGGCTCAAAATCAATCCCAAAGAAAGCTGAAAGGTTGGAAGTTCATGGCATCCCACAAATAACCCTTGCTCTACTCCATCCACGGCTCCATAGATGTCCCCACCCCGGTGAGACCCCAAGGCAGGCTTTGAATGTCCCCTCTAACCATCTCCTCTTTACCTTGCAGCTGCGCCTTGTGCTCCTGAAGGTCAGTCTGGGAGATGGAGGGGGGCTCCTGGGCGGTGTGGGCTTGGGGAAGCAGCATGGCTGGGAGAGGAGAAGCGTAAAGCAGCCACGGGCTGTTATATCACGGGGTGCTGGGGTCCCTGGAGGGTTGACGCCGTGTGTCCCTGTGTGCAGGATCCCAGCGGGAACCGCATCGCACAATGGCGGGAGGTGAGCCCCTGGCAGGGCATCGTGGACCTGGCCCTCCCGCTGGCTGCGGAGCCGGCCCTGGGCACGTACACCATCGAGGTGGACGGGAAGAGGCACTCCTTCAGCGTGGAGGAATATGGTGCGTGGGACCGGGAGGTGTGGCAGCCCCAAGCACGTCCTTGTGGGCAGCACATCTTTGCCCCCCTGGCCACCCAAACACCTGTTGTGTTTGTCCTGGGAGTGACAACCCGCTCTCCTTTTGCTTCTCCATCAGTGCTGCCCAAGTTTGAGATGACCATTAACCTCCCCGCTGTGGTCCTGGAGAAGGATGAGAAATTCCAGATGGAGATTTGTGGACGGTGAGCCCAAAACAGGCTGCGCCAGGGAGAGGGAAGGGATAGGGGGATCTGATGTGGTGTGGCCCATCAGGCATGCCCTCACCACCCTCCACCCAACAGGTACACCTACGGGAAGCCCGTCCAGGGGAAGGTCCAGGCCAACCTGTGCCAGCCCTTCAAGCACACCAGGACCCAACACAGACTTCGTGATGCCCCCAAGAAAGAGATGAACTGCATCGAGGTCGGCGGGCAGGTGAGCACTGCCGGGGAGCGTGGGTGCCACAGGGACAGCCCCTTCCCGGGAATGCTGCTTATGGGGTTGACTCTGTCCCTCCAGACCAAGAAGAATGGCTGCTTTTCAACAGAGGTTTTGTTGACTGCCTTCAACATGACTGGCTCCAGGTATCAGAAGCAATTCCAAGTCCAGGCATCGCTGGTGGAGGATGGGACAGGTAGGGCCAGCGATGTTCTCCTGCTTGGGAATGGGTATTGCCACTGGTGCATGGTTTTGCATTCATCCCTGTGTGCACCTAAATGCACGTGGCTTGGGGGTATTGGTCTTCTCCGGGGAAGCCCAAAAGCAACGCTGTGATTTAGAGGTGCACGTGTGCTGGGATGTGAGCTAGGTCAGCCAGGCAATACTTCTAATTCTGACCCAAGAACAGGCCGGGAGGCAAAAACACCTTTCCAAGATCCAACAACCCTCCTGATGCTATGCCTAGCAGCGGGTTGAGCCCTTGCAACACAAAGCCGTGGTTTCACCCAAGCTGGTGGTGTGGCTTCATTATTTGAGATAATATACCTCACCCACCACCTCGGTCCCACCAAAATGACTGCCAGTGGCTTGGCTTTAGGAAAAAAGGAGAAGACCAGGGGTTGTCCCAGGCCCACCAGTACTGAGGTGGCCCTGCATGATGGTGCTTTGGTGAAGCACTTTTTGTGAAGTCTTTGCAGCCAGCTGTGCCTTGGCTTGAGGTCTAAAACATGCTGTGGAGGTTTTGCTCCTCTTGCTGGAGGTGTGAACTCTGCTTGAAGCTGCCAGCTGCAGAGGGAAAGCCTAAAATATCCGGGGACCTTTTCTGCACCATGACAGGGGAGCTGGCAGCAGCTCACCTGTGCCCTGTGTCCCCGCAACACCCTCAACTCCCCACTCCCTCACCACAGGGCTGGAGCTGAACAACACCAAGAGCTTCAAGATTTCACGTGAAATCCTCACCGTCACCTTCGAAAACAATGATAAATTCTACAGGCCTGGGATTCCCTACACCGGGATGGTAATGGGGGGGTCCCCGCACCCCACAGGGCTCCCTTGCACCCTGCTGCACCCAATCCCAGACCCACTGACCCCAATCCCCACTCTCCCACCCCTGCCCTCTGCCCCACGCCTGCAGCCCAGCCTGGGGCATCTCCCCTTCCCTCCCGGTGCAGATGCTGCTGAAGGGAGCCAACGGTGCCCCGCTGCCGCAGGAGCAGCTCTTGCTCATCGTTAGCCAGCAAGGAAGAGATATGACACAGACCTTCCTGACGGACAGATTGGGGAGAGCCTCCTTCAAGCTGGACACCTCTACTTGGGGTGGTGTAGTCTTCCTGCGTGTAAGTGACCCATCTCCCAGGCCTTGGGGGTCCCTGTACTGCTTGGTCCAGTAGTGTGGGGCTGGGCACCTCCCCAAGCCAAGAACCTGCATCAACGGTGCCTGGTGATAGGACCAGCACCTTGTGGATTCTGGGTGGCTTCACCACCTTGATTTCTACTTCCGTCCCTCAGGGTCAAGTCAACAAGACAGCTCACACCCAGGACGACAGCTCAACGCTCATCTACCAAAATGCCTATGCATATATCAGCTCCTTCTTTTCGGCAAGCAGGAGCTTCCTGCGGATCCACCGGCTGGAGAGTGAGCTGCCCTGTGGCCAGCCCCAGCAGCTCTGGGTGGATTACATCTTCAGCAAGGAGGCCTTCAAGACTCAGCTGGAGAGCCTGGATGTGGTCTTCCTGGTGAGCCCTGGCCCTGGGACTGAGGGCAGCAGGCGTTAGGGCAGTTGTGTGCGAAGGGCCACATCCACACACGTGTTCACGGTTGTGTCCCTGAGGACAAGACAACGAGCAATCTGTCCTGGCTAGACAGAGGGACCTACGCCTGTTAGTAGAGGTGTCTGCTGGCACTGTTGGAGCTGCATGCCAATGGGAGATGGTGGGGGGGCTGGAGACAGGGCAAGGTCAAAAAGCACCCTGACATTCTTACCCTTGGGTCCGTCCTCCATCAGGTCATTTCAGTTCCCTGCTCAGCATCAGTTTCATTGTTCCCATCTCCTCCTCTGCAGGTCCTGGCCAAGGGCACCATTGCCACCGTCCTCAGGAAAGAGCTGCCTGCAGGGGCTGGTAGGTCCTGAGGTGTGCACAGGCTCTGCAGGGCTCTGCTTTCCATGCCTGGTCCTCATCTCCCCTCCTTTCCCACGGCACAGGGCTGAGAGGCTCCTTCTCCCTGGAGCTGCCCATCGGCCATGAGCTGGCACCCAAAGCCAAGGTGCTGGGCTACGCAGTGCTGCCCAACAGTGAGATGGTGGCTGACAGCACTGAGCTCAAGGTGGCCAAGTGCTTCCCCAACAAGGTGAGCGGAGGCTGATGGACTGGGGGGGAATTGCTCCATGGCTTGTACATAGCTGCATGCCCTGAGGTCCATCCTGCTCCAGATGTATCACAGTGTCACAGTCTCTTTGACCCATGCCCTGATCCCCAAACCATTGAGCCTGGGTTTATCCTTGTCTAGAAGAGACCTCCATGTTCGTGGCTGGGTCCTGCTCCTCCATGGGAGGTGGCTCCCCCTCCTGCCCTTGCCCCCTGATGCCCCTGTCCCTCCCCAGGTGAAGATGGCTTTTTCGGAGGACAGGGCTCTGCCCGGCTCAGCACTGCGGCTGGACCTGGAGGCTGCCCCAGGGTCCCTGTGCGCCATCCGTGCCGTGGACCGCAGTGTGCTGCTCCTGAAGCCCGAAGCTGAGCTCAATGCAGAGGCGGTGAGTGGTGGCATTGCCCAGGGCCCTTTCTGCAGCCCCAGGGACCAGCTGGGGATGGGGGGGGGGGAAGAGATGACACTGGCTTGGACCTCCCCCACAGGTTCATGGTGTCATGGTGGATCCTGGGCAGTCCTACTCCTGGAAGGGGGTAGGTGCCTGGCTGGTTTTGTACCTAGCACACGTGTTTATTCCCAGGTCTACAAAGTACTCCCTGAATTTGACTACCCTGAAAGAATCCGGGACCCGGTACCCTGTTCAGAATTTTCCCTGGACTATCCCCCCGATTTTGACATTCCCATCGCCCCATTAGAATCGAGACATCAAGGCTTCTTTCGTCGTCCATGGGGGCCTCACTTTCCTTTCCCTTTTTGGAGGAACACCCAGATGGACACCTACAGGTTATTTCAGGTAAAGGCCCTGCCTGCCTGTGCCTCCTGGTTCTTCTTCATGCAGGAGCCAGCTATGGTTTGCTCGGGGTGCCGAGAAACCACAGCAACATCCCATGAAAGCCACACTCACGGCAAAGGTCTTTCCCTTTCCCATGGACACGAGGCTCCAGTCCTCCTCGACTTGTCTTCTTCTGCAGCCCTGTGACTACTTAGTGCTGGGACGGGGATATTCCTCCTGCTGGGTTTTGGAGATGGACAAAACCTCTTTTCTTTTTCACAGGACGCAGCACTGAAACTTTTCACCAATGCCCAGACCAGCGATGTTTGCAGAAAGAGGTTCGGCTTGCCAGGTCCCAGAGGTCAGCACAGTCATCTGCATGCTCACTTCACTGAGTCTTCTTGGGAGAAAAGAGGTGCCCAGTCCTGGCTCCCATGTCCTCAGGGGAACCTGGAGCCATCCTGAAAATACACTCAGCATCAAAGGGATTGAAGAGGATTGAAAAGAATTTTGGCCACCTTTGGGGTCTGCAGGCGAGGTCCAGCTGAGATGCAGAGACCTCTGAACCCTAATTTCTGCTCTGCCTTTTCCAGGTGGCTTTGATTCCCACGTCACATATAGGCTGAAAGAAAGTTCTGTCCCACAAGCAGTGAACTATGGTACCCCAGAAGTAACACACAGTCGTACCCCATACGTGGCTGTCCAGGAAGAGCTACCAGTCCAGGAAGAGCCACCAGCACCCCGGATGTATTTCCCAGAGACGTGGCTGTGGGACCTGGTCCCTGTGGGGTGAGTGAGGACAGTCCCCATGGGGCTGGTCCCTCCTGCATGGAGGGAGGTTGGGGACCTCAGAACGGTTCCTTCTCCCATAGGGAGAGAGCCAGACCAGCTGGGGATGACTCCAGCTGTGGGTCAACATGATGGGATGGCCTCATGATGTTCTCCATCCCACAGGGAGGGGGGCTCTGCAGAGGTGACGGTGACGGTGCCCGATGCCATCACTGAGTGGGAAGCTGGGATGTTCTGCACGGCCCCGCTGGGCTTGGGGCTGGCCCCTGCCATCACCCTCACGGCCTTCAAGCCATTCTTTGTGGAACTGGCGCTGCCCTACGCTGTGGTCCGCCACGAAGCCTTCACCCTCGTGGCCACCGTCTTCAACTACCTGCGGCAGTGCCTGCAGGTGAGCGGGGCTGGGGAGGGGACCCTGGGCCTGGGGTCTGGCGGGGGCTGATGGAGCTGAGGCCATGGTCCGGCAGGTTCAGGTGACACTGGCAGAGTCGGCGGAGCTGGAGGTGTCGGTGGGTGCAGATGAGGTGTACAGTGGTTGCATCTGCGCAGACGAAGCGAGGACCTTCCGATGGGGCGTGCGAGCTACCAGCCTGGGTACAGGACATGGGGGCCACAGCAGGACTCCCCTGCCCTGCTGCTTGGGGACCCCTTGGAGGATGGGATGGATGGGAAGGACGCGAGTTAATGCAATGTCGCTGTGGAAGCTCTCCTCTGCTTCACTCCCACCTTCCCCATTGCCTCCCAGTGCTCCCACCAAATCCAACCAGCCCCGCACAAAGCCCCAGGGCTGATGCAAGCCCATGAGGCAGCAGTGTGGGCTGGGGGAGCTCCATGGGGTCTGAGTGCCCTGCTTGCATCTGCAGGGGAGGTGAACATCACCGTCAGCACTGAGGCCCTCAGCACCAAGGAGCTCTGTGGCAACGAGATGCCTGTGGTGCCAGCCCAGGGGCATGTGGACACTGTGATAAAGCCCTTGCTGGTGCAGGTCAGATGGGTTATGGAGGAGGAAACTGGGATGGGTTTGGGGAGAGGGTCCAAGCAGCCCTTGGGGTGCAGCGGGAGGACCAGGAGCGGGACAGCACCCAGCCCTGAGCCTGGGCTGCAGGCTTGACCCTGGGGGCCACAGCGAGTCCCTTCTGACTGACTCTTGGTGCTGCTTCTTCCCCGCAGCCTGGGGGGATCCTGGTGGAGAAGGCACACAACTCTCTGCTCTGCCAGGAAGGTAGGACCAGCCGGAGGGGTCTGGCAATGCTGTGGGGCCATGGGGCAGGGATGCTTGGCCACTGGTAGCAAGGGCCACCAGGCCAGAGAAGCCAAGGACCAGGGTCTTGGCTAGATGTCCCAACCCAGCCTTGAGCCCATGGAGGATCGGAGCAGGAAGGGGGTGGGCAAGGGTGCCATAGGGCTGGGCCAGGAAGAGCTGGGCATGCCCACTGCCATTGCCCTTCATCCCCACAGACACTGAAGAAGTCTCCCTGGAGGTTCCTGCAAACATCTTGGAGGGTTCCCAGCGAGCCCACATCACCATGATGGGTAAGGGGCAGGCGGGGGATAGGGGACCACCTAGGGTGAAGAGGGTGCAGAGCTCCATGGCTCAAGCTCAGCAGGAGGTGGAACTGCCCAAAGCTGAGATGGAAGTGGATACAGGGTGCTGGTGGCAGGGACCCACAGCCAGCGATGGTGGTCCCCATGTCTCCCTGGGACAGGTGACATCATGGGCAATGCTCTGCAGAACCTGGACCGTCTCCTGGCCATGCCCTATGGCTGTGGGGAGCAGAACATGGTCCGCTTCGCCCCCAACATCTACATCCAGCAGTACCTGGAGAAGACCGGGCAGCTGGACCCCGACATCCGCGCCAAGGCGCAGGGCTTCCTGCAGAGCGGTGAGTGTCCCTGGTCCCCTCCTCCCCTATCCCACCCTGCCCCACTGCTGAGGGACACCACCACCCCATATCCCCCCTCCCCATTCTCTACCTGTGCCCCGGGGTGGGCTCCGGGCTGCCTCTGGGGTCCCTCAGGGGCGTAAAGACCACCATGTAAAGACCTGTCCTCATCTCCTCCCTGCAGGGTATCAGCGAGAGCTGCTCTACAAACACGATGACGGCTCTTACAGCGCCTTCGGGAAGAACGATGCCGGGGGCAATACCTGGTGAGGGACTGCACGGGGCTCAGGCAGGCTGTGCAGCGGCAGCTCCAGCTGTCCCGGAGCTCCTCCTGCCACCAAGCGTACCCCAGCCCTTGGACATCTCTCCGGTTCATAGGCTGACAGCGTTTGTCCTCAAGTCCTTTGGGCAAGCCAGAGCCTATGTGGCCATTGAGGAGCGGCACATCATGGACGCGCTGCTCTGGCTGCAGAAGCAGCAGAAGACGACGGGCTGCTTCCGCAGTGTGGGGAAGCTCTTCAACAACGCCCTGCAGGTGGGTTGGTGGGGGGGACACATGCAGCCAGAGCTAGGCTGGCCCCAGCACGTCCCTGGTGTGTGCTCAAGGCAGTGGGGGACGCCCTGTGCTGGTGGCATGGCCTGGCCAGACCCATCTCCCGCTGTCCCCTTTGCAGGGTGGCGTCTCGGACGAGCTCTCGCTGTCAGCTTATGTCACGGCTGCAATGCTGGAGCTGGGGCTGTCCCCAATGGTGAGGATGACCCCATCTTCCCTGGAGGGGCTGGTGGGGTAGGGACAGACACTGGGACAGGGAGTCCAGCTGTTCCAAGCCACCTCCTAGCCCGACTTGGGCGCAACTGGTCTCACTGGGCAGAACGGGGGTCTCTGAGTGATGCCCACACCGGTGGGCTGGCTCCTGACTCCAGTCCCATGCCAGGACCCGAAGGTGAGCTCAGCCCTGCAGTGCCTGGAGGCTGCAGACACCGACGACCTCTACACACAGGCGCTGCTCGCTTACGTTTTTGGGCTGGCAGGACTCAGGGAGCAGCAGCAAACCCAGCTGCAGAGCCTGGCCAAGCACAACGTCAGCACAGGTACCACCCGGCACAGGCAGTGGCACCTCCGGGCAGTGCCACCCTCCGCCTGGGTCACCCCATCCCACCCCCGGTCCCCTGGGATCCCTGGAGCATGGGGCAGAGCTCCCATCCCCTTCTCTCCCAGACGGGCAGCTCTACTGGCGGAGGAAGGTGAAGGCTCTGCCCAGCTCCCAGTCCTCCTGGGCTGCTGCTGCGGCAGCGGAGGTGGAGATGACTGCCTACGTCCTCCTGGCCTACCTCTCCCAGCTCCAAGTGTCCTCTGCTGACCTAAAGATCGCTTCCCAAATTGTCCGCTGGCTCAGCAAGCAGCAAAACCCCTACGGGGGCTTCGCCTCCACACAGGTACTGGTGCCAGGGTCCATGGGGCCGCTCCAGAGCATCCCCTCGTACCTGCAGTTAGGGGTCACCCTGGCTCAGTGCTTTCTCCACACCCAGGACACCGTAGTGGCCCTGCAAGCCCTGGCAAAGTACGCCGCCCTGACATACAGCAACAACAGTGACTTCATGGTGACGGTGACGTTCCCGATGGGCACTGAGCAGAAATTTACCCTGCACAGCAGCAACCGGCTGGTGCTGCAGCGGGCGGCTCTGCACGAGCTGCCGGGGACATACAGGGTGCGAGCCCACGGGCAGGGCTGCGCCCTGGTGCAGGTGGGTACGGCCCCGGGTCCCCGTCCCGGTGCGGTGCCCGCTCAGTGGCTCTAACCCTCCTGCGTCAACCCAGGTGACCCTGCGCTATAATGTGCCGCCCCCTCCAAGCACGGGGATGTTCGACCTCCGCGTGGAGACAGAGCCCAGGGAGTGCATCGGGGATGCCCGCACCCACTTCCGCCTCCTCCTCCGGGCACGGTAGGGGCTGGGGCTGCCCCCTGGGTTTGGGGAGGCCAGGAACAGCCAAGGAGGGAGGGCAGAGCCCAACCCCACGCCGGGGCTTGGCCCTTGCAGGTACACTGGGGAGCGTCCCGTCACCAACATGGTTGTCATCGAGGCCAAGCTGCCTTCTGGCTACATCCCACACAAAAGCTCTGTGGTGGAGGTGAGAAGCCCCCCACTGCCCCCAGGACCCCCCCTGCCCTACTGGGGCACTCACCCTGCCACCAAGTTCCTGCCCCTTGGGGGCACTGGGACATGGAGTGGCACCTACTTGGGGTGCTGGCCCTGGCTGGAGCACGCACTGAGCAGCTGGTGCCCACCCTGAGCCGTGTCCCTCCAGCTGAAGAAACAGAGGCTGGTGAAGAAGGTGGAGGTGGAGCCCGCCCAGGTGACAATTTACCTGGACCAGGTGAGATGGAGCACGGGGGCAGGAGCAGGACCCCCGTGTGCTGGGGCACGGGGATGCTGCCGCACCATGGACAGTTGCGCCTCACCCTTGGGCCATCTCCACAGCTGACAAAGGAGGAGGAGACCTTCACCTTCGCTGCCACACAGGACTTCCCAGTGAGGAACCTCCAGCCGGCCACCGTGACACTGTATGACTACTACGAGACGGGTGAGCCCCACTGAGGACATGGCCCTGGGGTGTCTGGCCCCGCTGCCACCCCTTGCAACCCCAATGGCTCAGAGAGGGTCTGGCTGAACTTTCAGTTCACATTGACAAGCTTTGGCTCGTTAACGGGAGCAGCTCTCCCTGAGCGCATTGATCACCATCCTTCCCATTGCAGATGACCGCATGGATGCTGCCTACAGTGCACCTTGCAGCTCAGGTAGGGGCCAAGCCTGGCAGGGCAGAGGGGTCACCCCACCATTGGGACCCTGATGGGGACCCGCCAACCCTGAGGGGCCATCCCGGGCTGTGCTGAGCCCCTGGACCCAGGGGGAGGAGTGCAGTGAGTGGGGATGGAGGAGCCCAGCCAGGAGCCTGGAGCCCTGGATTGATTGATGGGAACTTGCTGGCCAGAGCTTGGTCAGGCAGGACCCCGGCGTTCAGGCTGGGGGGGTGCAGAGAGGAGCTGTCCTCTTTAGAACCATAGAATCATTTAGGTTGGAAAAACCCTTTAAGTTCATCAATTCCCAACTGTTCCCCTAACGCTGCCATCCCACCACTAAACCCTGTCCCTAAGCACCTCATCTGCCCAGCTTTTAAATGTCCCCAGGGATGGGGACTCGACCACTTCCCACGTTGAGGGGGCTGACTCTGATCAGCCCTGGCCCTCCTTCTGTGCACCTTATGGAGCTCCCCATCCATGGGTTTGGGGTCACATGCGGGATGGATGCTGAGCTCCCAGGGTCGGAGCTCAGCTGGAGGGACAGGGGCAGCCAGGGGTGGCTGGGGGGCTCTCCTCTCACAGCACCCCTGTATTTGATTTTGAAGAGGCTGACGGTCAGGAGCAGGAAAACTTCTAAGCACAGCCTGAAGCCTGGCAGCTGGTCCCCTCCACTCGCCCCAACTCCCTCAGCCACCAAGGACCCAGACAGCCGATGGTCTCTGATCCCACCCTGGCCATGGCTCCAACCCTCCCCAGGGGCAGAATGTGGCCCAGAGATGCTTGCAGCACTGCTGGCACGGCTTGCTCTGGACTCGGCCACTTCCCCTTGTAGCGTGACTCCTACCCCACCCGGACTCAACAGAGCCACAGCCAAGGTACTTGACTTTGGCTGAGCAGCCAAGCGGTGGCTTTACAGGGACACCCCAGTGCATCACCCCCCTACCACCCCGAGGGAACTCTGGGGCACCAGGTCTGGCTTCTCCACTCCCCATGGCACTTGAACAGGACCAAGACCTCCTCCCTCCTGCCAGACCAACTGTCCCTTCCCCAAGCAGGTCCCCACCGCCACTCCCCTCTCCCTGGGAGTCATGGGTGCTACCCTGACACCCTTCCTGGCACTAGCATGGTGCCACTGTCACCAAGAGGGACCTGGGGACACCTCTGCAATCCCATCAAAAGAGATTCAGGTACTGGTCGATGGAGGGAAGCCACAGTCCCCCCAGCCCCTGCCCTGGGTCTAAATAAATGCTTTGTTCAAGTACAGATTTTCTCTTGGTCTTTCTTTTCTGAAACTTGCAGGATCCCACACCTGGGGATCGAGGGGATGGGGTGGCTGCTGTGGTCGGTACAGGGAGGGTGGATGTCAGGCAGGTCAGCTGCGGTTCAGAGATAAAATGAGGCGGGTGGGCTCCCCAAGGCATTAGCAGAGGCACGCTGGCCCCATCCACTCCACGCTCCTCTCCAACAAACACCGCACGGAAAGACACAGCAGCTCGCAGTGCAGACCCTCACCTCATCAAGACGCATCCTAGGGCATTCTCAGACCAGGGTTTAATCCTTTAACAGAGCCGCTCTGTGCAGACCACCAGCACCTGCCTTTCTCAGGGCTCAGCACCCACTGTCCTGCGACTTTGGTGACAAATACGGCCCAGGGAGCCATCCCCCTGAGCCACAACCTCTCTTGGGACAGTGAGGGCTGGCATGGATGCTTGTGCCATCTCCGCAGTGCAACAGTCTTCCACGAGAGCTGGCAACGGAGAGAGACCTGGAGATGCGGCCAGACAGCGAGCAGGGGAAGGGGGTCAATGCTACAGCGCTGAGGCCAAATAAACCGTCCTGGCCCCACCGGTGGACAGGAGGCAACGTCACATCGGCAAGAGGCAATGTCACATGAAGGCACTAACAGCGATGTGTCGCTAAGTCACAGCCCTGTCCCCTCGATGGGGGAGAGCAGCAGGGCAAGCTGGCTGCTCCCAAGCTGTGGTGGGAGGACAGGAGCCAGTTGTGCCCCAAGCCGAGTCCCTCGCCAAGGACGGAGCTGATCCCACATCACTTATGGCGTTTTTTCTTCTGTTCTTTGCGCTTCTGAGCTCTCACATCTTTCTTCAGGCGGCTGTCGACGACCTTGAACTGGCCCTTGACGCCAGGAGGACGGCGCACCCGGGGTCCTACGCCTTTCTTAGCCACCAAGTAGGTGACCTGCCGCTTCTCCTTGGCCAGCCCAGCCTTCTTGTAGATGCTGTGGGAGAATGGCCAAAGATGAGACTGAGACCCCAACATCCCAGCCCAGCTCCAGCAGTTTGGCTTTGGGACATATCCCAAGACTGATCCTGGTCCCACCACTCCTCTGGGGCTCTGTGCCCCAAGATGGGGCTCCCTTGCTTGCTCTCCCACCCCTCAGCCTACACCCAGATCTAGCCCAGCCCTTTCCAGCCTGGCTGGGTTACATGCAGGAGCTGTCCCCACGATCGAGCCCAGCACGACAGGAAGGTTCTGGATCCCAGCTTCACCACTCACCGCCGCAGCTGGGCCACCTTCTCCCTCTCCGAGATATCCACCGTGCTCACCACGGCCTCTGCTTTCTTCTTCATCTGCTCCATCTTCTTCAGCATCTGTGGGGACAAGGGTGAGGGACAAGGGGAACTGGAGGAGGGACGGAGCACCTGGGAGGGGGGACAGAGGACCCATCCAGGACCACAGCCCCACTCACCCGCCGCTTCTTGCGGGCCTTGGCCTCCGCCACCTTCTTGATGGGGCGGGCGTTGATTTCCCGCCAGCGCTGCCGATATGCTTCGACCGTCTGCCGGTCCACGGGTATCTGCTTGCGCCGGTGCTGCTTCTCCTCCTCTGTGAACCACTCCGGCAGCTCTCCCTCATCCTCATTGAAGGAATACCTGGGGGCGGGGAGGGGTCTCAGGTGAGTCGTGAGTGGGAAATGGGGTCCCCACACCAATACATCTGCCATCCCTATGGCCTGTCTCCTGTTGGGAGACTGAACGCTGCTCCCCCTCCAGCTACCACAGCTGCAAGTACCTGTTGAAGGAGTCATCAATCAGGTCCCGCCTGGCCTTTTTGGAGGTGGCAACGACGGAGCCGAGTGCCAGGCCCTCTGCATCCAGGACACGAGCTCTTTTCACTGCAGCATATGGATAGATTAAAGCTTGGCCTATCTGCAAGCAGCCCAAGACCCAGGGAGCAGCAAGCAGCCCTGCCAGCCCAGAAAAGCATAGTCTGACCCTGCCTCCTGTCCCTAAAGAGGGACTCACATGGTGTCACCGGGTGCGTGTGGGTCCAGACAGCACCCCCCACTCACCTGGGTTCTCAATGGGCACCACCTCGAAGCCACACGGCTCGACACGGCCCTGCTTCCTCCCCACAGGGGCCAGTGGCCTGCGCAGAGGAAAGTGGTCAGAGCTGGGGTCTCAACTCCCTGCTCTCCAGGGCTGTGGAGCTGGGGAAGAACACCCAGACCGCTCCCCTCTCAGCCCTCACCTCTCCTCGTCGCTGCTGCTGTCACCATCACTGCTGTCCTCATCCTGCCCTTTGCCAGTGTCGGGTCCTGCATCTGTGGCAGGCGGGGTCTCAGCTGGAGCTTCCTCCTGGGGTACCACCTTCTTCTCCCCTTTCCTTGTTGCTTTGTCTGGGGAACAGGAACCACTGGGTGAGAAAGGGTTGAGGCAGACCCCACTGCAGATCATAGAATCATTTAGGTTGGAAAAGCCCTTTAAGATCACCAAGCCCAACCGTTAACCTGACCCTGCCATCCCACCACTAAACCCTGGCCCTAAGCACCTCGTCTGCCTGGCTTTTAAATCCCCCCAGGGATGGGGACTCGACCCCTTCCCTGGGCAGCCCCTTCCAGTGCCTGACAACCCTTTCTGTGAAGAAATTTTTCCTAATGTCCAACCTAAATCTGCCCTGGCACAACTTGAGGCTATTTCCCCTCGTCCTATCGCCCACTACCAGGGAGAAGAGGCCGACCCCCACCTCGTACAGCCTCCTTTCAGGTAGTTGTAGACTACTATCATTCTTCTAGAGACCAGCTCATTAATGCTATGCTAACACCAACTCATTAACTGTGTAATGATACAGGCTGAAAGCAACCTCTGGAAATCTCTGCTCCTGCTCAGAACGGTGTCCACATCATGGTTTGGATCCAGTGCCCCAGACTGGGCCATGGGGCTGTCCCTCCGTGCCCCCCGCCAGTGACGCAGCCCCCCACTTACCTCTCTGAGACTCGCGCTGTCTCTCAGCCAACATCTGCGACTGCCCTAGCTCCAGGTCCTCATCTGCATCGTCCTCGATGCCAGCAAAGGCGTCCTGGGGATGGGGAGCAGCAGGTCAGGGGACACAGGGCAGACCTGGGGGGCTGCTGGGGCCAAGGCTGCTCTGTCATTTCTGGCCCAGTAGGACTCACCTTCCCAAACCACAGGCTGGTCTGCCGTTCCTCCAGCACCGACTTCTTTTCCAGGGGCACCAGCAGGGGATTCTCCTCTTCTTCCCCTTCCTCCTCTTCTTCCTTCTTCTTCAACTTCACCCTGTGACAGACAGCAGCAGGATCAGTGCTCCCCAGCCAGGATAGGGTGTGCCCACTGCTGGACTCCGGAGCAGCTCCAAAGGAAGCCCCGGCCCCAGGGAGGCCTCTCCCAGCTCTTACCTCTTTGCACCCTGCTCTCGCCTTTCCCACTCCAGCCGGCGCTGACGGGCCTCTATCTCAACCAGCTCCTCTGGGTCCAGATCGCTGGCCAGGGACACATCATCCTCTTCCTCGTGATCCGAGACACAAATGTCATCATCCCCTGGTCCCATCTCCAGGAGGGCATCTGCCGATGCCATGTCCCCACGGGTCAGCTCGTTCAGCAGCTGCAACGCAAGTCCAGTGAGACTGGAGTCATAAGCTACAGTGCATCAGCCGTGGGCCCACCACTGTCCCAGTCCAATGGCTCTGGGAGCCAGGCCTCCCCCTGCCCCACACACCGGGGTCCTGTGGATAGTCCGGAGGGAGAACATGCTGGTGTCACCATCATCAGCGATTGAGACACCAGGGAGGTCCATCTTCAGCTCTACGCGCTCACGCTGCTTCCGCTGCTCCTTCAGAATCTTCTTCTTCTTTCTAAAAAAAAAAAAAAAGGCAAAAGGAATGAGGCTATGCTGTCTGCCTCCCTCCCCACACATGCACATCCCAGTGGCTCATCCACTGCCACGCTGACATCAGATCTCCCCCAGGATGGGGACCCAGCAGCACTATCATCCCTCTGAGGGGTCCCCAGCCCTGGGGCAAAGGGGGGCCAGGCCAGCTTGGAACAGCCGCTTCACTTGCCCGGAGGAGCAGATGACCCCAAGGACCCCAGATGCACAAATCCCACCCGCCACCCTCTGACCCTGTGTCTAGAGCCCCCCCAGTGTTCTGCTGGCCTATTACTCCCCTTTCTTTCCTCATCCAAGCTCTTTTTACCTCTTTAACTCTGCCAGCTCCTTGGCCTTCATCTCTGCCAAAGCTAGCTCTACCTCCTCCTCTTCCTCTTTCACCACCTCATCAGCTGCGGCTCTTGATGACGTCTTTTTCTCCTTCTTCTCCTCCTCTTTGCCTTCCTCCTCTTCACCAGAGCTCAGGCTGCCAAAAGGAAGGAGCTCAGACCATCTCTCCCAGTGGCAGGCCCATCCCACTGCATTGGCGCTCTGGGGCAGCCCTGTTGTTCTTACTTGATATCCAGTTCCTTTGCCTGCTCTTTCAGCTTTTTTGCCAAAAACCGCCGCAACTTCGTTCTCCAGTTCAGCAGGGCTCTGGGTGGGGAGGCAGACTGTTAGACACCTACCATGCCCAGAATAATGCCCTGTCCCAGAGTCCCCCAGTACCTGAGCTCTTTGCGTCCCAGCACGCGGATGTCCTTGCAGCACTGACGCAGCTCCTCCGTAGTGGAGCTGTGATTCTCCAACTCACTGTCCCCCAGCGTGATCTGGGCAGAACAGAGGGAAAAGGCTGTCACACCTGATCCCTACCTCCTGCCCTGCCTCCCCTGCACGATAACAGGAATGAGGCCATTTCTGGGGCACCTGGCTCCCTCTTCTTATCGCTCCATGCTCCCAGGGACATCTCAGGGGCCACCAAGGTCCTCCTCACTTCAGGCACTCACCTCATTGGCCTTGGAGAGGAAGTCCACGGGGTTGGGAGCCTTGAGGAAGTCCATCAGGGTGAAGCGGTGGTAGAGGGTTGTGTCGCCATCTGCGTAGCCTTCTGCCTACAGGAGGAAGGAGCTGTATGAGCTGTAGCAGGGCACACACAGGCAGCTTCAACCATCCCTAATGGGTGAATGATGTCACGTAACTCATGTCTTGCTGCAGTGTCCACCTAAATGTGCCCGTGTGACTTAGGGGCGAGGGCAAGTTATCAGCCCCAACCTGCCATGGCGACTCCCAGTACCATCTCAGACTCAGAGAGGTGACAGTAACAGAAGTTTGTGTCAGCTCCGCGACTGGCTGAGACCACTTGATGTGGCCTTTACTGTCTTGTGTCCTAAAGATGCCCCACAGAGACACAAACCATGCAGCCAACCGCTGCAGGGAGGGTTTTACTGATCCATCCCCAGCCTCACAACTTGCTCACTGTTTCCCCCTCACTACACCACCTTCTAAGGCTCTAAACATCCCCAAAATTGGCTCTTCCACCACTTCTCATCCCCAGACCTTTCATTTTCCTGAGCAACTTTGCTTATTAAAAATCTCTTTGGCCCCAATCCCCAGCCCCTTTAGTGTGTATTTGGCCTTGCTGTCCAGCAAAGCAAGCTTGTACCTTTGGCTTCTTTTTGCTGACCAACTCGCTAACAGACTTAGCCTGAATCTCCACCTCCTTGAAGGCATATTTTGGATCAAAGAACTTGCTGTCGATTTTGTCCGGAGCCTGATAACCTGCGACAAAGGAATCAGAGGCATCAGTAGGTTTTTCCCAGCCCCATCCCAGTGGCTGCAGGTCTCCCCGGCTGCTCACCCTGGCACACCACAAAAATCTCAGCGGACTCATTGCGGGAAGCTTGGGGCTTGGTGGCCTGGACCTTGTGGAAGAACTGCTGGAAGATCCAGAGAAGCGGCTGGTAGTCCCGGGAACGAAAAACCTTGGTGATGAACCAGCCGCCTTTGCAGAGAAATTCGCAGGCCAGTTTCAGGGCCATGAGGGTCAAGTTAGCTGGAGCAGGGGAGAGGAGCAGTCAGCAGTTGTCACCATCCCCAGTGCCCAGCTCCCCGTCCCACAGTGCAGACCACTGCCACCCTGCCCTGCTGGGGTATGAGACGTGCTTGCCCACGTACACCCCCAGACCGCATGCCAGTCCCAGGCAGGCCCCACCTTGGGAGTAGGCATCATGCACCCAGCTGGCTCCCACGTTGGGTGCTCCGTCGTTCAGCACCACGTCCACCTTCCATGTCTGCAGCTCCTTGCGCAGAGCCTGAGGAATGGGGACAGGCGTTTGTCCCACTGACCCCTCTGCAAGAATCAACAGGCAGCACCCCCCCCACCCACGTCGCTCAGCTCAGCCCGCTGCCACGGTTCTACCAGACCAGTGCGTGACGCTCGGGGGAGAGGAGACAGGTTCGTACCTGGCGGCACTTGTCAGTGGTGATGTCCTCCTGCAGCGTCACCACGTTGGGAATGGGCTTGATGGGGACCAAGTCCACCCCTGGCGTAAGGAAAAGATATGAACATTACAACCTCTCAAAACCAGGCTCCAGCCCATCCCACGTGGCTTCCCCATCTGCCCTCTCCTCCTGCCAGGACCACCAAATCCAGGATTCCCTTCCTTTGGCCTCATCTAGGGACTGTGGTGGAGGTCCCTGCCCCCAGCCCACCCCTCACCTAATACTCACCAATGATCAAGCTGGAAACCGGCATGAATTTGGAAGCCACCTGCAGCCTGGAAATAACAGAAAGAGTCAAAGCTACAGCAGGATCCCAGGAGAGCCCTCAGCCTTGAACTGTGCTGCCCGGGCGTTTGGGATCAGCTTTGGCATCAAGGACAGAGACTGAGGTGAGCCACCACAACAGAAAGCACAAAAGCCATTTCACAAGGAGGTCCCTGGGGCATCGGGCTGTGACTTGGGGCCCTGACAGCACTCACCATCCGCCGGGAGCTGCACACAGGTCCAGCAGTGCCCGGGCCTTCTGCAGGAACTGGAACTTCCTATTGAGCTGGAGAAGCTTGAAGGAGGAGCGGGAGCGGAAGCCTGTGGGAAGGAGAGGCACAGGTTACGGATTACTGGTGTTATGCGCTAACAGGGCCACAGCCCCCCTGCCCCACGGCGAGTGGGCAGGCCCCTCACCTGTCTCCTTGGCCAGGTGGTAGAACTTGTCCCTCCGGCTCTTGCCCAATTTGCTTTTCTTGCCCATGGCGGCGCGGGGAGGGCCCCTCAGCAGGGTCGGGACCTGCTGTCAGCCGCGAGCACGGACCTGAAGAAGCAGCCGGGGTGAGCTCGGGGTGAAGGGAAGGGACGGCCCAGCGCCCTCCCGCCACCTCCCCAGGCGAACCCCAGCGTCTCCTCCGTGTTCCTCCACTGCCCCCAGCCTGCCCCGGCCCCGTGTGCCCCCCGGGCCTGGGCCTACCCCCACCCCACTGCCCCCCGGCCCCACGCCCCCAGCGCCCGATCCCGCTGCCGCCGCTGCCCGCACGCCTTCCCTGCCTCACGCGAGACACTCGACTTCCGGTTCCGCTCTCCCCAGGCCATTTTAGGGCCCACTCAGGGGCGTGTCCGTGACCTGTTCTGGCACCTGCGGTGCTTCGTGATACGGAGAAATCACCTTTGACTGTACCAAGATGGCGGCAAGGCCCCGACCCGAGCCAGCCTCTTCCACGCATGCGCCCTTAGCCCTACCTACACGTATTGTGCATGCGCCCGCCGCTGCCCGGGGCGTTCAGCGCCTATGGCGAAGCGGTGGAAGGGGCAGAGAGAGGAAGTGACGCCATCACGCCCGAGGCGCGAGGGGCGGGCAGCGGAAGGAGGGCGGCGGCCATCTTTAGTGCCGGCAGGAGTGGCGCCGGCGTTTTGATGCCGGCGGAGAAGATGGCGGTGGACGGGCCTGAACAGGTGCGGCTGGGCCGGGCCGGGCCCGAGCAGGGGGCGGCCGCCTATCGGGGGCTGCTCGGGTCGCGCCATGCTGCTGCGGGGCTCTGCTGGGCCCGGGTCTGGTCGGGGCCTGGCGGGCACCGTGACTCGGCGGGTCTCGCCTTAGCGTCCCCGAGGGGGCGGGGGCCGACTGGGGCCTGGGGCAGGTCTTAGGGGTGCGGGACGAGGCTCCGGGAGGGGGTAGGGAGGGGGAAGGGGCGTGCGGGTGGGAACGGTGAGGCCCGGGGGGGGGGAACAGGCACTTTGGGGCTGTTGTTGGGAGGGAAAGCGGGGACTCAGGACCTGACCCGGGGAGGGCGGAGGGGGAAATGGAGACCAGAAGGTCAGCACAGACACTGACGGCGAGTAGAGATGGTTTTCGAGGTGCTGGAGGCCCGTGGGTCTAAGGCCGGTGCTGTTGAGCTCTGCTCTCCCACAGATGGAGATGGACGATGGGAAAGGCGGCACAGGGCTCAGGCAGTACTACCTGTCCAAGATTGAGGAGCTGCAGGTGAGCCAGGCCCAGCTGCACAAGGGATACCCCACTGGGCTGCCCCAGACCGGCACCGCTCTGGTTCCAGACAGGACTGCAGGGCCATGGTCCTGTGCCTGTGCTGGCCTCGAGAGCACCCACAGCCCTTTCTGTGCTGCGGGTGCCCTGCTCTGGGGCGCGGGCAGGAAGCAGTGCCCCAAGGCAGTATCTACAAGCAGGACCCAACTTTTGAGCGGTGTGGGTGCATGAGATGAGTCTCAGTTCTGTGAGCTGACAGCACTGCTATGTGCGTGGGAGGTGTTGGCCAGCCCTTGGCAGGGGGGCTTGGCTGGCCATGTCCTGCAGGGAAGGGTGCACCCCTCCAGGTGCCTGTCCCGAGACACAGGAGGCCGTTGTGCTGGTCCCCACGCTTGGCTGATGCGAGCGCTGCATGGGACGTGAAGAACTCAGCAAAGCTTTTCTCCCAACAGCTCATCGTGAATGAGAAGAGCCAGAATCTGCGGCGTCTGCAAGCGCAGAGGAATGAGTTGAACGCTAAAGGTACAGCTTGGCTCCGTTCATCTTCCTCGCCCGGGGCTCTGTGGCTGGTCCTACCTGCAGGGCTGCTGGCCACCCTGGCAAGCATTTGCCCTTCTGTTCGTGGGCACGGCGTCTGGGTGTGGGTGCTGAGGTCTCTCTCTCTCTCTGCAGTGCGCCTGCTGCGGGAGGAGCTGCAGCTGCTGCAGGAGCAGGGCTCCTACGTGGGAGAAGTGGTGAGAGCCATGGACAAGAAGAAAGTGCTTGTCAAGGTAATGAGGCTGAGATGTCCCGAGGGCAACCGGGGCTGAGCAGGGTCTGACAGACCCTTCCTTCAACCCCGCGGGGGCTGGAGCAACTGTGAGCATGAGCTCCGGGGTGGGTGTAACAACTAAAAGATGTGAAGGGAGAGCTCTTTCTCCATGGGGAGGTGTTGCGGTGGCTCTCCTTGGCCCAAACCTTCCCAGGCTGGTGGGAGAGGCAGCTGGCTTAGGGCTTCCTGAGGGCAGGAGGGGCCGCAGGGTGTTTGGCAGTGGCTGAGCTCTCTGGCTCCTTCTTCCCGCTCCGAGCAGCCGCTGTGGATATTGGGCACGTGACAGGGGACTCCTCAGAGAAATAACTCTCACCGTGGCAACTGCTGCCTTCCAGGTGCACCCGGAGGGGAAGTTTGTGGTGGATGTGGACAAGAACATTGACATTAATGACGTGAGTGTCCTGGGGCTGTGGGAGGGGGGTGACGACTGCTCCCTCTGGGCAGCCTGGCACTGCCTGCCCCCCTCCTGGCCACAGCTATGCTGAGCTCCCCTCTGCTCTCACCGCAGGTGACCCCAAACTGCCGCGTGGCCCTGCGCAATGACAGCTACACACTGCACAAGATCCTGCCCAACAAAGTGGACCCTCTGGTATCCCTGATGATGGTGGAGAAGGTTCCGGATTCCACTTACGAGATGATCGGGGGCTTGGACAAGCAGATAAAGGAGATCAAGGAAGTGATCGAGCTGCCGGTCAAGCACCCTGAGCTTTTTGAGGCACTGGGGATCGCCCAGCCCAAGGCAAGTGCTGCTGCTGTGGGCCTGGGGTGGGGGTCAGTGTTTGGGGGTGCCGCAGTGCCACTGTGATGCTGCCTGTTCCCCTGCCAGGGGCATCCCCACGTCCCCTGTCGGGGTGTGACTGCCTGTGCGGGCACAAACAGGGGTGCTGAGGTCTCTCTGTGGCCATTGCAGGGCGTGCTGCTCTATGGACCCCCCGGCACAGGCAAGACCTTGCTGGCCAGGGCTGTGGCCCACCACACTGACTGCACCTTCATCCGCGTCTCAGGCTCTGAGCTGGTGCAGAAGTTCATCGGCGAAGGTAAAAGGGTGCGGGGGGAAGGCGGGGAGGGCTCCCATGGTGTCCAGAGAAGACAGAAGCGCTGTGTCTGTGCTGAGCTGCGTGCGGTGCCAGGGCTCAGCGCTCTCTGCTGCCTGCAGGCGCCCGCATGGTGCGGGAGCTGTTTGTGATGGCCCGGGAACATGCTCCTTCCATCATTTTCATGGATGAGATCGACTCCATCGGCTCCTCCCGCCTGGAGGGCGGCTCTGGCGGGGACAGCGAGGTGCAGCGCACAATGCTGGAGCTCCTCAACCAGCTCGATGGCTTCGAGGCCACCAAGAACATCAAGGTAGGAGGGCGCCAGCCCTGCCTGGGGACGGGGCAGGGGCCTGCTGGCCCTGGGATGGCTGGGGTGGTGACAGTTTTTCTCCCTGTGCAGGTGATCATGGCCACGAACCGGATTGACATCCTGGACTCGGCTCTGCTGCGCCCTGGCCGCATCGACAGGAAGATCGAGTTCCCCCCTCCCAACGAGGAGGTAGGTGGGGTGCCCCACAGCCGCTCCTTTCGGGGAAGAGCACCTTGTCCCTAGCCCGCTCTGGGAGCGACTCCTGCGGCTCCAACCCCACCTTTGCTGCTGCTCTCCTCCAGGCCCGCCTGGACATCCTCAAGATCCACTCCCGGAAAATGAACCTGACGCGGGGCATCAACCTGCGGAAGATTGCGGAGCTGATGCCGGGGGCGTCGGGCGCAGAAGTGAAGGTGGAGCTGGGGGCACCGTGGCGGCACCGGGGGTGACAGAGGGGGAGCGGTGGGTGACGTCTCCCTCCCTTCCTTCCTCCCAGGGCGTGTGCACAGAAGCAGGCATGTACGCGCTGAGGGAGAGGCGGGTGCATGTCACACAAGAAGACTTCGAAATGGCTGTTGCCAAGGTCAGTGCAGTGGTGGGTGCCTCCGGGCAGGCATGTCGGCGAAGGGCGGGATTCAAAGGGGGGGGGGGTTTTGGGGAAATTGGGGGGTGTCCCCAAGCTCTTAAGCTGTGAGAGTGGGGAGGTGGTGGAGACCTTTCCTGGGGCTGCAGTGCCCAGTGGAGATGGAGGCTGCAGCACAGGGCTTGAAGCTTGGTCCTGGGGGTATTTTTTGGGGTTATCGGTGCCCAAAAGGGGGGAGTAGGAGGGGACCTGCATGCATGGAACTGACTGTCTGCTCCTCCCTGCCCAGGTGATGCAGAAGGACAGTGAGAAGAACATGTCCATCAAGAAGCTGTGGAAGTAAGGGTGGGCGAGGCTGGGGCTGTGGTGTCTAATAAAGTGCTGCTATGGCCACACCTGTGCGCTCGTCTGGGGAAGGGGGGGGGCTGCAGGATTTGGGGGCACACACACACACACACAGAGCTGCTGCTAACTGGTTTTTATTAGAAAATATCCAAAATAGACAAAAAAAAAAACCGGTTACACAAGAGGCAGAGCAGGCACCCCTGAGCCATACACCCCAGGAATATGTAAACACCCCCCTCCCCCACCACCTGTAGCCGTCCTGAGGAGCGCAGCCGCACCAGGAGGGGTGTGCGGGCAGGGGCCAGCGGGGTTAAGGCACTTCAGCAGGGTCGGTGGCAGCGTCCCCTCAGCCCAGCGCCATGGTCCCCTTGCTCCCCAGCACCTCCAGTTCTCCCCGTGCCCCGCTGACTGGTGCAAGGCACTCAGAGCCCTGGTGCTCCCACTGCCTGCAGGCTCCTGGGGGACAGAGCCACTCCCCCCCCCCCCCAGACCTCCTATCACTCACAAGACAAGTTGCTAATTATGTAAAACAGCAGGGAAGGGCAGAGTAACCAACTGATTGTCAAAAACTTAACACTAAAAAACTTGGTTACGTATAAAAAAGAACAGCTTGGGCCAAGCCAGCCCTCTGAGAACACCACGAACCACTGCATAGATTGAGGCGATGAGTGCAGTAAGAGGAACTCAATATATTAATCAAATACAAACCCACTGTACAAAACGCTTCCTTTTTTCTCTTTTTTTCCTTTTTTTTTCTTTTTTTTTCTTTTTTTTTATAAAACCTGTTCACAAAAATAGTGCAAAACATCGGGCACCAGCCAGAAGGGGGGAAGCTGGCGTTTGGAATGACAAAACTTTGGTTGAAGAGGGGCAGGGCTGGGCCTGCCCTGGCGGCAGCTGGGCTCAGGGAGGGCTGGCATGGCTGGCAGCGGCTCCCGGTCGGCATGGGCAGAGCTTTTCCCTGCTGGGCAGCAACTCCAGAAGGGGTTTTTGGCCAGAGGAGGGGAGCGAGTGGGAGGGCTGCGTTCAGTGCTACGGGGAAAGAGGCGAGCGGCACGATGCAAAAGCAGGAGGCGTTAACGCAGCAGAAGGGCTGCGGGGGACCCTCCACTGTGCTCTGCCTGGGGCAAGAGCTTCCCAGCCGAGGGGAGCCCAGGGGTGCGAGTGGCTCCAAATCCCTCCAGGCACGTAGGGTTTGTGCAAGTGCTGTATTTGATTCCAGTAAAAGGTACCGTCAGGCTCAGGCAGCAGGGAGAGGAGAAGGAGCTCCCGAGCCCCCGCCGGCCCCTTAGGTGAGGCGGATCCCGAGCACTTGTTCCAGTTCCTGCCGACGCTGCTGGACCTGGAGGAGACCAGGGCAGTCAGGTTGGGGTGAGGGAGCTGCCCTGGGGACCCCCCTGCTGCCATCCCGACCCCCTGCAGCACCCATCCGCATGGCCCAGAGCCCACCTTGGCGAAGATGTGTCTGCCCACAGCCTCCTGCGCCCAGGGCTGCTGGTAGAACTCGGCTCGCCGCTCCTCCTCAGGGTTCCCGATCACATCTGTTATGATCTGAGCAAAAAACACAGGGTGAGTGCAGGGGACACAGGGTGAGCACCCCCCGAGCCCCTCACCCTGGCCAGCCCCAGGGTTTTACCTTGAGGTCCCTCCTCTGGGATTTGATCCATTCCTGGATGAAATCCTGGGGGTTGTTGCTGAAGCTCAGCATGAAATCGCGCTGCGTCTTCAGCTGGTTGATGGATTCAATGGTCTCGTGAATCTAGGGAGGTGACAAGGGGTGAGAGGCAGCTGTGTCCCCCCTCTCCAAGCTTCCCCCAGCTCTGTGGTGCAGCCTTGAAATGCTACCCCACTGCCACCCGGGCTGAGCCCCCGCACCTTGGCATCCAGGGAGGCGATCTCCTGCTGGTTGGTGGTGGAAGCCAGGAAGTTGCTCATCTGAGCTTTCAGGGGATCATCCACCTCCACATCAATGTCATAGCAGGCCGTCTTCTTCTGGTCGTTGGGGTCCACGCTGGGAGGAAAGCGGGTGTTAGGGGGGACGTCCTCAGCCTCCACCTTGCTGTAGGGGTGGATCCACCCCCCGACAGCAACACAAGTACCCCACTGACTGTCCCAAGACACCCCCAAATTTGTTTGGCTGATTCTTCCCCTTCCAAATGACTTGTGCTCACTCCTGCTTTGGGCTGGAGACCTTGTAGCCCCTGCCCTGCCCTCCCCCTCCTGCACCCCACTGGGGAGGTACCCTGGCCCCTCCACCCCACAGCACCCAACAGCCCCGGGAGCACTGCCCAGCACCCCCACTACCCTACCTGATGGTGTGGTTGATGATGATGGGATCTGGGTGCTGCAGGAGTCCCGCCAGCTTCATGGGGATCTCAGAGAAGCGCATGCGGACGCAGTTGAAGATCTGGAGGGGCAAAGCAAAGCGTTTGCTGTCCATGGCAGGGGCTCCTTCCACCCACCACAGAAAGGGCCAGGCAGGAGCAGGGGACTTGCCCAGCCCCAGTTTGTACACAGCAAGCTGAGGGATGCAAGCCCCTAGGGAAGGGGGATAAACCGAGACTGGGCAGCCTGCAGTGTCTGTTTGGAGCCAGAAATGATGATTTTTCTGGCCTTACTGGAGGTGGGAGCGGTGCTCTCCTCCCAGCACAGTGTGCTGGTGCCACGGGGCGAGGGCTGACCTGGCGGAAGTAGCGGTTGCAGTTGATGTACTCCTTCTCGTGACTGTCCTGCAGCTTGTTGTGCTTGATGTAGAGCCAGAGCGCCTGCATGATGCTGGCACGGGTCTGGGTGTGCACCCCGAGCAGGCGAGCCAGGCGAGGGTCCAGTTTGTACTGTGGTGGCTGCAGGGACAGGCAGGATGAGGGGAGTCTGGCACTTTGGCACTCATGCTACCTCACACAGCCCTCACGTCACACACTTGTGCCACTGCAGGCTGCGAGTCTGTGCTCCTTTCCATCCCCATAGCCCCAGAAATGGCCTGATATTAAGGCTTTTCCCCAGCCCAGGCCCATTTGCCCCTGCCAGACCTCCCTGCACAGACAAGCCATGCTGGAGGAATGGCAGCAGGGCATGGCCGGAACCTGCGAAGCCCCGTGGCCCCTACCTGGTGATCCAGCATGAGCAGCAGAGTGCATTTCACATTGACGTCACCGGGACGCTTCACTTGGAAGCCATCAGTCTCCTGGGTTGTGGGCAGCCGGTGCCACTATGAGAGACCAAGGGGACACCGGTCAACTCCAGGACCAGGACAAGCCACCTGCTAAGAGGCTCTGGGGTCTGCAGCCAGGAGCAGAGAGAGCCAGCAACTGGTCTCTGCCTCTAGCAGGGGCAGACAGCCTGGATCCCACCCCTGCCTGGCACACCTGGGAGTCTGACCCCAGCGGGCTTCAGCCAAGAGCCCACCCAGTCCAACAGATACAGCTTGATGTGCTCCAGCCGAGGCGGACAGGTGTTTGGATGGGCTGGGGGAGTTACAGCCCTGAGCACTTGATGTCAAAGTGGGCTCAAACAGCTCCTGGAGTCAACGCGGGATCAATCCTGCCCCAGCCAGTGCAGGGGCTGGGCATCAGAGCTGCCCTCACAAACTACCCCATGCCTGAAGGGGATTCACCCCCACCACAGCAGGCACCACCACAGAAACAAGCATTTCTCAGGGCAAAAAGCATGAACTGGGTGCAGGAAAAGCCTGCTCCAGGCAGAAGCACCCCAAAAAAGGTCTGATCCCACTCACAGGCAGTGCTTAAATCTCCCCAAGAACCTCCCAGCTGGGCAGGGGGGGACACACACACACCCTTCTCCCCGCTTGGCACTGGGATGCACAGATGAGCCTTTCCATGGCATCATCACCTGTGTTGGGCCTCAGATTCGCAAATCTGCGGGGCCCGGAGCTGCCCAAGCTGCTTCTCAGAGCCACATCCTCGCTGCAGCCCCACACCTCTCAGCTCTAGCTGTGTACTTGCGGGCATGAGGGGGTTAAGAGCTGAGTGGCCACCAGCCAGCACCAGGGAGGAAAATGCAGCTGTGAACTTGAGCCTGGAAAGCACAGCAACTCTGTCCCCTGGGGAGGGTTCAGCACTGAGCCCCAGCACCCAAAGCACCTTGCTCAAACCCCTCTTGCAGTGGGACAGGCGCTGGGCTGGGGAGCCGAGTGCCTGCAGGGTAAGCGGCAGCACCACCTCCCATTGCCTGCTGGGGGTAACAGCTCTCCCCGCCCTGCCCGGGTGCAGAGCCAGCCCCACAGTGTGGCTGGGAGCCTCCCATCTCACCTCCACTAGATGATTGTCTGGCCCATACAGCTCTTTGTCCAGCTCGATGACGAGGCTCTTGAAAAAGGAGGAGAACTTCCTCTTCTGCTTGCTTGGCTGCAAAAGAGAGCAGGAGAAGCTCAGCTTGACACCACCAACCATGGAGGGCGCCCCAGCCCAAACACCACCTCCAGCACCCAGCGAGCTGAGGGCCATGTCCACCCCAACCAAGCTCTCAGCACAGAGCACCAGTGCTCCTCCCACAACCAGTTCAGCCCTGCCCACATCCTTACATCCTCCAGCAGTTTGCCCTCCACACGTAGCTCCCAGGAGGCCACACGCTCACCACCTTCCCCTTCTTCTTTGGCTGGGGTGAAAGTGTTGGAGATGTAAATCCTCAGCTTCCGCTTTTGCTGTGGAACAGGAAAAGAGAAAGAGGGGACGCTCAGAGTGAGAGGGAGGCTGGCAGCATCCACAGCAGCACCAACCTCGTATGCCCCCACCCCACCCAGCTGCTCGCCAGGGCTGGCACGCACCGTCAGTGGTTTCTTAATGGCCTCCTGAATCTCCATCCTCTTCCGAGCAATGGTTTGGTCCAGTTTGCGCTCAAAGGCAAGGAGGTCCATGTAGGCCTGGGATTCTGGGACCAGTTCCCGGATCTGTCAAACAGAACCGATGTGTGTCGTGATGGGATTGTGTCCCCCATGCCAGCCCCAGCAATGCTACTGGTGCTGGGCTGACCCGCCAAGGAGTCACCACCTGAGAGGTCCAGCACAACAGCACCAATTCCTCATTTTAAATGAAGACTACAGCCCTGCAAAGCTCTCCCCAAATCACAGAGTTATACTGTGGACCCCAGTTTAGAGCCTGTCACTGTGCCCAGCAGCCTGCCCGGCGTCACAGGCAGGTAATGGATTGTTAAGTGGGACCCCCAGGAGAGGCTTAGGGTCCTCCTATGGTCTCCACCCTAAGCCACCTCCTTGTTTGCCCGAAGTCCCGCTTGTCCAATTTGTGCACACCCCACACCTCTCCTGCCACCTCAGAGGAAGAGACAGGAATCTTCCAGGTTGGTTTGGGACCCAGCAGAAATGCCCAGTGGGCAGGAGGTGGCTCAACGAGATCCTCCTCCTCATGGGGACCTCATCACCCCTGGGAAGGCAGCACGGATGCATCACCTCCCTCCAGCAGCTCAGCTCCTTCCCCACGCACCGAGGCAGCACTCACCCTCTGCGGCAGGACCTTATCAGCCATCTTCCTCCTTTTCACCCTGCAAAAAGCACATAGACAGGCAAAAAAAATAAATACGACACTGCAAGCTCTTGCAGTACACCTTGTAACCTGCCCAGTGGGAAGCTGCTGCAGGTCCCATGCTGGGGCAGCAGTGGGTCTCAGGGGACACCACCAAGCCCTGCTCGTGCGCCAGGAGCCCAGTGGCTCTTGTCCCCATCCAGGTCATGAATGGGACCAGGCTCCAGGGAGGGGAGTCAGAGCAGCAGTGCCAGCTGCGTGCCACATGCGTGGCTCAGTCTGAGCCAGCTATCAAGGCTGCCATTGCAGTGAACAGGTCTGGGGGCGCAGGTCCCCTTTCAGGGCTCCTCTGTGTGACGGGGACTTTGGACTTGCAAGAGGGAAGCAAAGAAAGGCTGTGAGAGCATCTAGGGCACAAGCCCTTGGATTAGTGTTGGAAAGCAAATGAGTAAGAAATTATATCCCTGTGGGCAAGGTGTTGGACATCTAGAGCCTATCACTAGGGAAGGAAATCCAGTCCCTGGTTTCAGTTTCCTTTGCTGCTGCTGCTTGCTAAAAGTGCTGCAGGGCAGAAGCAAGGAGAAGTGGTATACAGCAAAGCTGTGGCTGCGGGCATGCTCCCATCTGCAGGACAATGTTCCCGAGTTTCCTCTCCGGAAGTGGCCATCATATTTTCCCAATGCTACAAACCAAAGCCCAGTTCCAGGAGTTCACTTAAAAACAACTTAAAACCCCTCAACCTTGTCACAGCAGAGCCAAAATCGTCATGAGGAGAGGAAGCAAAGTGGCCTCTAAAGCCACAGCACAGTTGCAGCCTTGCTCAGAGCCATTTTAGCTCTCTCCAGGCTTGTAGTACCCTGTCAGACCACAGGGCCCTGGGCTCTCCTCCCTTCCCACATGCTGCAGGCTCCCAGCCCCCCCGTAAGCCTGAGCCCACCCTGATGCCCCATTAAATTCACGCTCAGTGCCTGGATATGCAGAGAAATGCTCTCCTCCCATTCTGCTGCACATGTGAGTGAGCGATGGGGCAGAGTCCAGCAGGCAGAGGGAAGTCCCTTTCCCTTGGCAGCATGTGAAGCAGCAGGGCAGCAAACGTGGGCATTCGTGCTGCCATCACGAGGTGTCCAAGGTACGCCGGCTGCCCCACAGCTGCTCGCGCAGCAGGACATGTCAGGAGGGCAGTCCTAGCTAAGAGAGGGGTCAGAGCACTTCTTTGAGCTCTTTCTTGCTGCATTAAATGTTTCCTGCCCTGCAGGGTTTGGCCACCCCATTAGCAGCTGGCAGGTCCTGATCCCCGGATCCGCAGCCGGCGGGGAGCAAGGATGCTCAACCAGCCGAGCATGGCTGATCCCACACAGCCAGTCCCCAGGAAGAGCCGCAGCTTTATCTGGCTGCTGACGTCCTTGCGATTTGCCCCTTGTCCTTAATCCCCAGCTCGCTCTGGCGCACCAGAGGGATGCGCAGAGGCTGCGACTCCCTGCGGAGGGATCACAGAGCCAACCAAGCTGTCAGCCACCAGCCCTGCCACACAGCCAGGGCAGGGAATGGGATCTGATCATTATGACCAAGAGACCCTGTCTTGACAAACAGTCTCCACTAATCAAGAAGCCCTCGCAGAAACCAGAAATGGAGCAAAGGGATTAGCAGAGTTGTAAACAAGCGAGGAGCTGCTGGCAGAGCCTTGCCTGTGGCTTGCTGAGACCAGCCCAAATGAACAGTCCTACCGAGACCGCAGCTCTGGGGAGCGTCTCTGCAACCTGCCACCCCCGTCCCCTGCTTCCACCCATGTCTGTGCCTGCCAGAGCCAGCACAGGCCCCTGTGAGAAGAGGAAAGACCCCGAGGAGCCGGTGCTGGGGCCTCTGGCAAGCACAAACACATGCAGTGAGGCTTTTCAGTTACTGGTGTAGAGATCAGAGCATGGGGAAGCTGCAAGCTGAGTGATCTCTGCCCCCATCCCTGCCCCCCCCGTCATAGCAAAACACGCCAGCCCTGAGCCCTGGCAGGTTTCCCACTGCCCATGGTGCCAGCCGGGGGAGTCTGCAGGCAAACCGTGCCAGCTCCGAGCCTGGGAGCAGCAGGGTAGGGAGCTGGGGGTTTTTGTGGTGAAGGGCAACTGGGACCCAGCAGTCCCAAACCAACCCCCTCCAGCCTGCTGCAGGGGTCTGTCCTGGAGCAGGAGGGTGCCAGCCCCTTACCCTCTCCTCTGGGTGGCCAGTGGTGGCTGTGCCTGGGGGGTCAGCAGGCGCTTCCTGAAGGGGTCCATCATCGACTGTGGCAGGCCGGGTCGCATCGGGGAGGCTGCTCCGTAGGGCGGGGCTCCTGGTGGTCCCACCTGCAGCCCTGCCATGGGCATCCGGCTGCCCGGTGGCATCCCAGGGCGCTAGTGGGGAAAAGAAGAGACGAAGAGTGTGCATTAAAGTCTGCCCTGTGAGGGGGCCTGACCTTTGCCGGGGATCAGTGGATGCTGTCTGCCCTCTTGCTTCTTCCCTGGGAGAGATTTCTGAGGTTGTTCCCTGCTCTGACATGTGGGCGAGGGACAGGACAGGGAGGAGGGCAGGACATCAGGACCTACGGCCTTCCTCGCAGGAAGAGTGATGGGAAGGCAGAAGCAGGACGAGCAGAAGCCACTGACTGCAGGGGAAGCTGGGCCTGCCAGCCGGCACAGAGCCAAAGCCATGCATGGCCCCGAGCCACTGCCACGCAGCAGGAGACATCAGACCTAGAGCTGTGCGAGACCCCATCATGACGGTCATTGCCTGCAAAGCCTACACCCTGGGGACATCAGGGGCTGTGGCGTGCGTTGTGCGGTGGGCTCCTCTCCGGAAAGCACTAGTGCTTGGCAGACGCGATGCCCAGGAGGGGAGCGGGGCAATCCCACCTCCTAATGGCACTGGTCACAAGACCAGAAGGCAGGAAGGAAGCTGAGCTCCTGGGCACAGGGGATGGAGGCAAGAGTTCACCCCCTGCCAGCACGCCAGTGTCCTTCCCTCTCCAGGGACCCAGAAAGGGCATCTGTGAGCCACAGCACAATACCTAATCATTCCTGCAAGGGATCCCAACCCAGGAGAGCACTCTCAGCCCCTCCCCATCGCCTGGAACAGAGCAGCTTGGCAAGCCAGCACCTGCACTGCCAGCTTGCGGGTGCTACCAGGTCTACACCGCACTCCCCCCCCCCCCCCCAGGGTCTTCGACAAACGGCACAGCACCCCATGACCCCCGGCCGTCCCTGCGTGCTCCAGCCTGCTTCACCGCAGTCGGAGCCAACAGCCTCCCAGGATCCTTTGATCCTCAAGCTCCCTGCTGCCAAGATGCGAGACTGGGAGAGCCACCCAAGCCAGCAGAGCAGTATTTCTCCAGTGCCGCAGGCTCCTCGACATGCCAGGACATCCCCCACAGCTCCCCTCCCACCACCCTGCTGGGACACACGGCTGTGCCATTGAAGAGTGCTAATGAAGCCACCTCATTATCCCAAAAGAGCCCAGCAAGGCAACACCAGGAGCTGACGAGCTTATCTGCACACATTAGTTTCAGTGCAAACCCTGGGTGAGGGAGGGCTGGGAGCACAAGACCACTGCCAGCAGCCTGCCTGTCCTCTGCAGCTTTTACGGGCAGGCTCAGAACTGCAGTGGGGAGGTTGGTTTGACAGCAGCTGGAACCAAACCACACTCATGTCCTCTCCAAAGAGCTGGTAAATACAAAACCAAGAGCTCAAGTAGCTCTTGCTCCAGACCCCAAGGCCACGGGTGTCTCTGCAAGCAGGAGATCCCAAAAATATACCAACTGCTGCACTGTGAAGCGTACTGCAGCTGGGAAGTCAAGCAGCAGCAGGCCACGGGATTAGTGCTGCACATGGGAAGTTCAAAAACACACACACGAGGGGAGGGCAGAGCCCGTTACACAACCAAATGATGCCTCCACCTTTGGTCAGCCTTCCTTTGAAGCAGCACCTCCAGAGCCTGGGCTTGCTAACCTGCCCTTGCTACAAGGCAGGAACCTGTTTCTTCCTCCGAACAGTCCCTAGATGTTTCTCTCCTTTTGATCAGCCACATTTACACAACTCCTTGTGACAAGTGGGACTGTGCCGGCATCGCCAAGAGCCAACTGCGGCCAGCAGCACCTCCTCTTTTGTCAAAAAGTCACAAGGCAAGGACCCAGTTTCTCTGGGCTTATCAAGAAATCTTCCACGGCAGGGCCAGGAAGAGAGGCAGTGCTGAGATCCACACCCTTCACGAAATTAAAAAACCCCAGGCAATGGGTAAATACTGTTTGCCAGTGCAGCGCAGCTACAGGTAGAATGTGCTCCCATAACCGTGCTGACTTACCCGTGAGGGCTTCTAGAGAACAGATAAGCCATGAGAAGAGACTGTGAAACTTTTAATCAGAAATCTGGGAGCCCCAAGAAAAGCTGCAGGCAGTCACCTGCAGCTCCCTAGAGCCACTAGAAGTGTGGAGAAGACAGACAGCTTTTGAAGAAAACCTTGCCCCGTGTGTTTCTCAAGCCCACATAGGCAGGAGACCATGGTCAGTGCCATTGGGAAAACAGTCTGAGGTCAGGCAGGTTCCCTATGTGACAACATACAACAACACAACCCTTTCCCAAAGCACAAGGACGGGGGAATGCTATCAGCAGCTTGCTTGGACTGAGAGGACACAGCCATGACTAGCTCCTGTCCTTCAGCAAGGCAGCTTTTGCCACCACCATGCCCCGAGGTCTCTCCTGCCTCCCTCTGCCACTCCAAGGGTCACATTTCTGATCTATCCCTGAAATGAGAGATTTGGAGGCTGGCTGAGTTGGTTGAGAGGGCCTGTTACACCTCCAGGTAAGTGATAGCATCTTCTGCAAGGTCTCCTGTGTGTCCACCTGCTCTCTGGAGGGCCATAGACTGCTTGGTTACAAGAGAAGACACCTCTGTCAGCAGAGATTCAGCGCAAAGATCAACGGATCTGTCATACTTAAGACTTTAACGTCACCTCCACAAACATCTGAGAACCATCAGCCACAGTTAAGCTGCGGGGGAGTGAGCTCCAGCCCACCAGGGACCTTCATTTGATCACTTGGACAAAAAAAAAAAAAAAAAAAGGGAAGGCAGACTCCTCCATGTGGATGTTTTTTTCCCCTCAGTTTACCATCCAGATTTGCAAATTGCTAACGGAGAAGCCTCTTGGCAAAGCAGGGCCAGCCTCTGCCTTATGTTCAATCAGTGATCACATCCCTGTCCAGGGGAGCCTCAGCTCCCCAAAAGCTGCAGGCTCCTAAGACTTGACTCATGCAAGGATGGTGCAGCCTTAAATCTCCAGCTAAGCCATGAAGCAGTACTACAGCCCTGGTGGGGTAAAGCCAGCCTCCAGCCCCCTTCGGAAGCCCTGGAAATAACCCCCCGGGCTACAGAAACCCAGACGAGCTGGACCTCATCCAGCCTTCCCTGCGGAGAGCGAGCGGAGCTGTTTGGAAATGGGACAGAAAACAGCTTGTTTCTGTTCCCTGCCAAAGCCAAAGGAACGAATGGGGCTGGCTGCGGTTTAGCGGTTCATCCCAGGTCAATGCACAGGCCGCTTGCGTTTGGGGAGCTCTGTTGAGAGTCAGCTTCAGTTGAATCCGAAGGGAGGCTGGAAGGCTTCCCAATGGACGTTCATTGGCATGACAGGAGCCTCCCTGCCTGCCAAAGGCCCCTTCTTGAGGAAGGGCAGGCCAGAAATTGGAGGCTGGTAGCAGAAAGGAGAAACAAGAGGAACAATAAATCACAGGACAGATCTGTGAGAAGAAGCCAGGCTGGAGAGCGAGCTTGAAGAAAAGCAGTGTTTCAGAAAACAGGCATCTTCATCTTCCTTCCAAGACCACAGCTCTTTTCCTGCAGCTCCCAACAAAACGGGGAAAGGCTCTTCCTGATGCACGTCCCGTTTTGCTCCGTCCAGAAAGGCGCGATCCAACTTTGTACATGCTAACAGTCAGGGAGTGAGAGCCCACATGTATCCTCGCCTGGGGCTTTGGGAGCAGAGCTCTGGACAGACGCCATGCGACGACAGCAATTCCTGCAAGTTCCTCCCGGCAAGCCCGGATGGCAGCGCTTCCCATTAGGACAGATGCAGAAGCAAAGCCTGTTCAAACGGGATTTGAGCTCCATGTCAGGCTGGTCTCAAGGAGTGCTCAGCTGCCTAAAGCTCAACCTGGGGCTATGCATGGATCGGGACCAACCAAGTCACCCCCAGCACACTCCAAAACAGTGTTTTCCCCCCTCTTTGTTTGTTCTTATCTGTGAGCAAATCCCTCTTGGGAGGGTGCCAGGAAGAGCCTGGGTTCGTGCTGGCAGAGATCTTCATCCGGGAGGTGGTGGTGTTATCGAGATGCCTTTGCAAGCTGCAAGCTCTTGAACAAGCCCCCAAACTACCCCAAAACAGCTCGCTAAGCTTGGAAGGCCTGCTGTATTTTGGTACAGGAGCAGCTCCAGGAGTCAGATCACTTCTTAGCTAAAAACCACAGACGAGGAAGTAGTAAATTAAAGGGAGAAGGGCAAAGCAACAGGCAAAGACACTGAGCAGATTTAGGACATGTGCTGCAACGTTTCAAGCAACAGTGGAGATGTTTGTGTCCAGCCAGACCTGCCCGTCTGCAGCCTCACACCTGAAGCCGCAGATGTTACAGGGCAGAGAAAGGAAAGGTCACGGGGATTCAAATCATAACAGGGGTGTTAACACAAGCAGGAACAAAGAACAAAAGTGGTGGGTTCCTGCTTGAAAGAGAAACTCTGTCAGCCTCTAATGGAGGGTGGAGGCACACACAGGAAGAGCGGAGATAGGTGCCTGTATAAAACACCACCTTTGGTGCTGCTGCTGCAGTGCTGAACTGCCCAGAGAACGGCTCCGAGAGCTCCTGAGAAGGTCCTGTGGAGGAAGATGGAGTGAGGGCCTTCAACAGCAAGGTCTGGAGATGTTTTCCACCTAGCAGAACTTCACTGTCATGTTTCCCTGGGAGAAACAAAGGGTGCTGTGGCCTCCGTTGTTGCCTGCCTTCCTCTTGCTCCAAGAGAACAGCGTTCATCTGCTTTGTATCATCACTTAAACTAACTCGAGGCTCAGTCTGTGATGAAACCTGCCTTGGAAACCATCTCCCTTAGGAAGGGTGGGGTCACCCCGCCCAAGCAGCATCACAGCTGGTACAGCTCCAGCCCTAGCTGCTGTCCCCAGGCCCCCTTCAAGCCAATCCCAATGTCGTGGTTTAACCCGGCTGGCAACTAAGCACCACGCAGCCGCTCGCTCACTCCCCCCCCCACCACGAGCACCCCACGAGCAGGAACACTGTTTTCCTCGGCTCCCAAGCAGATCGGGTGGATCTCTCCCGTGCTGCACTACACCCCCTCCAACATGTCCAGGCCACCCCATCTTTCACCTGGCTCCATAACAGCAACCCACACTTCTCCGGCTCCTCCGTCCCAGCTGCCTGCACAGGTTTCTCCACGAAGCACAACTCTGCCACCTGCACCGAGCCACTCTTGCTTTCAGGGTTAGGAGTTGCTTGGACAGCAGCAGCCCTCCTTACCCACGGAAACCAGGCTGTTTCTTGCCAGCAAGTGCCAGTGGAGCACCTCCTTTTAACGCAGCACCTAATGAACACTGCTCTTTGCCACCTCGGTGCACCAGCATGGGGTAACTTCGAGGCCAGAGCACTGCTCTGCACAGTCCCATTTCCACCACACAGAGCCAGGCCTGCTCCCTGCCTCAGCGTCAATTTGATAATTCAGGAAAAATGTCTTCTAAGCCCAAACCTAGCACCTGAATAAACAGAATAAAGGCTCCTTCTCGCTGAATTTACACCAGCCAGCACAATCTGAATGCTGGGGACTGGGACTCAGCCTCGGCATCCGTGCTGTGTTCCTGTGCCAGCAGCACAGGAACAGGGACTGAGATGGGGGGTCTGCCCGCAGTCTCACCACCAAGCAGCTGGATAGCTCGGCTGGTCATCCTCTGCTTGGAAAAAACCCTCTCGCTCCTGCTCCGGGCACAGCACTGGCGCTCTGGAAACATCCGCTCCCAAAAGGCTCCCAAATCAGTCCCTAAAGGGACTCCCACAGGGAGCAGTCTTCTTGAATTCCCTGCTTGAGCCGCCAGTAAATAACCAGCAGGCATGCAAGGATGTCAAAAGGACAAGCATATGTTTAATAATCCAGTGATTAAAGAGCCCCTAAGCACTCGCTGGCATGGATGAGGGCCGTTGTGTCTCCAAGCGCCCAAATAATGAAGTTCTTCATTAAGCCAGGGCATAACGGAGTGGAGAAGTCCTCCGGGTATGGCAGGGATGGCCATTGGGAGGGGAGAGGCTGCTTTCCTCCGCCTGGGAATTGCAAAACAAAGGGCAGACCCTCTGGGTCGCACCCACTCTCCCCTCCCACACACGGGCAGCCCTGCCAGCCAGACTCAGCTAACGGCCAGATGCGAGGCACGGCACTGGCTGCCAGCCCCGGGGCTCTACTGGCCCCACCGACCCAGCCAGCTCCCGCACCAGCTTGCCAGCACGATACTGTGGTGACGTCCACTCGGCGCACATCACCCTATGCCAGCCGTGTGCTCCCAACACCTGCTACCATCACGGGGAGCCAGCAACAGGGCGGGAGGGAAAGCAAGCATATGTTAGCCTGTTTACCCGCAGCGGTGAGCGGCTCCTGGCTGCTCCCATCAGGATCCAGCTTCCCAGCTGGGTTTTGCAACTTGCCACACGGAAAGTCAGGGCAAACAATTGAGTGCCCGCTCAGCCCAAAACGCCTCCGAGTCAGGTTACAGTCGGTTCATGCTCAGACCGGCCTTGGCTGCGTCATCTCAGTTTTCAGTGCTGGGCTTTTCGGCGTTTTTAAGGCTACAAGGGGGAAGTTGTTTCCCCATCTTGTATTAATGAGGCTTAGAAGCTGGAAATTCCCTCGCCTTGATTTATTTCTCAAGTTTTAATTCATGTAAATAAGGCGGCAGCTCTGGAGGAGGCAATCAGCGGTGGATGAGAAGCGTGTTGCACAACTGGGCTCCTCCATTTCAAGCCTGCCTGGAATATTGGGCTTTACATCAGAAACCTAATAACCAAAATAATCCGTGTACGCCTAAGTGCGAACTGACAAGCTGCGGGTGCAAGGGGAAGTGGAAACTTGAGCGTGTGTCAGAATACACTTCATATAAGAGACGTTCAGGCTGGAAAATGAGTGATTTCCTTTGCTTTTTGAGGGCTGCTCCCTGTTTAGATTTACTTTCCCCCCGATATTAGCAAGCACCTGCTCTTAAGTCCAGCACTGAACCATCTCCCAAGCTTCCCCTTGAGGATATGCACCCACAAGGCCAAACAGTTGCCTCCACCTTTGCCAAAGATGCAGATAAACAGGTTTCAGGGCAGCTCGGTGCTGGGGGAAATGGCTGCGGAGCGGGGCACCCGGCTCACACTTCCCCCGCTCCAGTCCCCGGCGGGATCTCACCCGATAATGGGGTCAGGCGGGCGGCTCCGGGCGGGCACCGGCCACGGCTGCTGTGGCGGCGGAGGGGACGCGCTCGGCGACGCTGCGGTAACTTTTACCGTTTTTTTTTTTTCGAGAGAGTGGAAAGCGAGAGCACGGGAAGGGAGAGCACGTGGAGGAATCCTAACTAAAACCGGCAGGAAAATAACATTATCCCGGGTTTAAGGCGGGGGTAGGGGTGGCGGCCGCGCTCCCGGGGGAGGGCCACCCCGGGGTGATTGCGGGGGCCGGCGGAGGCCCCGCAGCCGCTGCCCCGGCCCGCCGCGGCCCTGAGGAGAAGGGGGCCCAGCGGCCGGCCCGGCGCCCACAACCGCCAGGCGGCTCTGGGCCGGGCGGCGGAGCCCTAGGGGGGCCTCCGTCACCCCCCTCCCCTCACACCCGCCCCCCCCGCCCCCCGAGGCCGCCTCACCTGGTACTGCGCGGCGGCCGGGCCCATGGGGCGGTAGCCCGGGGCGGCGGCGGCGGCGGCGGGAGCCGGGCTGGGGCCCCGCAGGATGGCGGGGCCGGGCCCCGGGGGTGGCGGGGCGGCGGCGGGGGGCAGCGGGCGCGGTGTTTACTCGGAAACGGCGGCGGCGGCGCCCGGAGACGGAGTCAGCGCGCGGCGCCCGCCGGCCCCTCCCCCAAGCACACCCCGCCCCCCCCGCGAGGCCCCGCCCCTACAGGCTCCGCCCCCCGGCGCGGCCCCGCCTCCCCGAGGCGCTGCGTGCGCGTGCGTGTGCGCCTATCCACGCGCAAGGCGGGTGGGCGTGCGAGCGGGTGCGCGTGCGCGTAGGAAAGCGCTTACGGAGGCGTGCGGGCGTGCACGCGCGGGGGGTCGAATGCGTGTGGGTCCATGGCGCGCGGGGGTGGGCGTGTCTGTGCAGGTGTGCACGCGCACGCGGCTGGGCTCACGCGTGGGCGGGTGCGCGGGTGAAGACGCCACGTGTGTTTACAGACGTGAGTGTGAAAGCACGTGTGTGCGTGCGTGCAGGGCGCGTGCACGCGTGGTGTGCGCGTTTGCAGGCAGGGAGGCCTGCGGGTTTGCACGAGCAGCACGCGCGTGTGCAGCCGTGGGTGCAAAGGCACGCACCTCCCCCGCCACGCGGGTGTTAGGGCGAGCACGTTCGCGCGTGAGGCGTGTGCGCGTACACGCGTGTGCGCAGCGGGGAGGGCCTGGGCGAGTCCGTGTTCGCGGGGGTGGGGTGGGGGTGTGCAGCGCGCGGGACCCTGGCACACGCCCCGGGGGAGCCCCGCGGGGCGGGGGGGCGCAGCGCCGGCTCCATGGCGCGGCCGCTAGGGGGCGCCGCAGGGCTGGGCCCGGCCGCTCGCTCCGCCCGGCGGCGCTGCCTGAGGCGGGGGACCCGCCCGGCCCGGCCCGGCCCTGCTGTGATGGGCCGGGCTCGGGGCGGGGAGGCCCCGGGAGCGGTGCCGGGACCGCCCGGCCCTGCCCGCCGTTTGGTTTCTCGGCGAAGCCGGGGGTGGAGCAGGGCCCGGTGTGGGGCAGGGCCCGGCGTGGTGCGAGGCAAGGAGCAGGGCCTGGCATGGGGCAGGGCCCGGCCTGGGGCAGGGTGGAGCAGCTGGCTGTGGGATGACCGGTTTGAGCCCCAATCCGTTCCCTTGCAGGCACAGGGAGGCCGGTAGCGGGGCCCCGCAAGCCCCACAGCGCGATGCAGGACAGCATCTCCTGGGTAAGGACCCCGCAGTGCTGGCACCAGCCGGGCTTTGGCTCCTGTCCCGCTGGAGCTCATCGGCCCTGTTGTGCCTCCGTGCTTTCAGTCCATGGCAGTGACCGTCACATCCCTTCTTGGGACTTTGGCGGGGGTGTAAACCCCCCTCCTTGTCACCATGACCCCCAGTCCTGCCGGGCCAGGTCAGCCCAGCCACTGCAGCTGCGTCCCAGCTCCTTCCTACCAAAGAAGCCGTCGCTCACACCTCACCTGCCACCGGCATATCCATGGACCTTGGCCCCCTGTTGCCCCCTACCCTGACAGGGGGCACAGCCCTGGACCTGCAGTGGTCCCTGTCCCCACTGCCTTGGGTGGTCCCCCACCCCTTGCAGCCTTGAGTGCCACCACTTGGCCGCAGGGGCTTTGTCTGCTCCTACCTGGTCTGGTAGAGCCCACCTAAGGTGGGGTGAGGTGCCACCCTTCTGGGGTCAGCCTGGCCCCCTCTTTTCCTTTCCCCCCAGCTCTAGCTCACAGACCATTGGCTGCAGCTGACCCACTCTATTTTCTTGGTCTTTGCATCATTTTTCTCTCCTTTTTCCCCCTCTCCCTCCTTGCTACTCCATTTCTATCACCAGTATAGTCATCCCGTGGCCACTGGCCCTCTTGGCCAGGCAGATGCATCCCCCCTTCCCTCTTTGCCACCACTGCTTTTTGGCCAGGCAGGACACGAGTGCTCGGCCCCGTTTCCCAATGACCTGCCCCAGCCAGCCCTGGGGTGGCAGGATGCCTGCCTCTGCCCAGTCCAACCAGTCTGGCTGCCCGTGTGAGGACCAGGGCAAGAGCAGAGCTTTGTCTGCATTCTCCCAGTAAGTTGCTTGCAGAAAATGTGGGGTGCTCCTGTGTGCACACCCCCCCCCTGCCATATTTGGTGCCAGTCTGGGGCCAGAGCATGGAGCATCCCTGCATTTTGTCACCTGAGTTCATGTTTTGGGAGCAAGAAGCAGTGCAGGATGTGCTGTGATGGGGAAGGTGATGCCCACGCCATCCCGCAGATGGGGATGCAAAGGGAGGTTTTTAGTTTCTGGCATTCAGTTAGGAGTAAAGAAGTAGAAGTTTTGCAGATCTTCAGCTGAAGTCACAAGTTGAAATGGGCACCCCAATGGGGACAGGGTCTTCCTGCAGCTCCCAGCCCCATTGGACTGGGGGGGACCCCGTGGCTGATCACAGGGTGGCCTAAAAATCCCACAGTCCCTTGGGGGGGGGGCTGCATCCACAGGAGATCGGACCCCATGATCAGGGGTAGGGGCAGAGCTACCTGGGGCATCCCTCAGCGTGGAGAAGTGGGTGCTGGCTCTGCACTGGGGTGCATGGGTCTCACTGGAGGAGCCCACTGCACCCCCAAACCACCCTGTGTCTTGCCGGCTTGCCCTCCATGGCAGCTGATCCCTGGTGCTGGGGGTGTAGCGCTGGACTGGCACATCTGGGCTTATTTTTGGTTTATTATTCATCCCGTGGGGCTTGGAGTGGGGGTCATTCCTCCCTAGAGGCTGGGACAAGCCAGGGCTGCTCCCCATGGAGAGCAGGGGGGCACAGTGTCAGGGGAAGAGGTTCCCAAAAGAGCTCCTGAAAGTACCACCAACACCTGTGTCCCCTTCGAGCCTCACTCTGTCGGCACTAGATGGAGTGAAGCACCAGAAAAGCAAATTTTCCTGTTAAACTACATCTCCTGCATCCCTGTTGTTTGACTCGGTCCCGGCAGTGGACCCCCCCCCATGCCTGGATGAAATGGGGATGAAATGAGGTTTTGGGGCAGTTGGTGCTGGGGATTGCCCTCACCCAGGTTTCCAAACGGTCCGTCTCTCCCTTCCCGCTCGCGTGCTTCCACTGCAGCCTTAAACCATCATTAAAACACATATCTTCCCTTCAGAAGCACTGACACTTCATTAAGCAGAACACGAAACCCTATTCCGGTGGCGATTACAGAGTCGCTAATAACCCTTAATGAAATCCCACAAAAAGCTGAAAAATTGCTCCAGTGTGGGAGTTTCTCGGTGGTGGCCCAGGGCAGCAGGCAATGCTCGTCGACCGCGCTCCATGTCTGGGAATTATTCACCTGATGAGTCGATCTCTGGGCTGGCATCGTAACCTGGCTGCAGATTTATTGCTGTTTGCCATCCCAGTGAATCTCCGAGTGGTTTGGGGGAGATTCCTAGGATTTGGGGGGCAATCTGGGTGCTGTGTAGTCCCTGTCTGTTCATTGAAGGAACCAGAACGGGCACCAAAAGTGATGATGTCTTTCCCCTCCAGTGGCTTCACCGGAGCGTCCTGGGCACCGGGCACAGGCAAAACCCATCTGAAGGTGGTGGTGGAGCCTCTTTGATGGCAGTTGTCCCTGAAGATGTTCCCCTGAGCAGCCGTCCTACACATAAATGGGGCAGAAGAGGCTCCTTTCGGCCCTTTCTCTCTTACTGGGCTTAAGTGCTTGAGCAGGACTTTGTCCCAGTCTCATTCCTGGTGGCTTTTCGGCTCAGTGGGACGGCAGTGATGATGGGTGTTCGTTCCTGTGGAGGTCACACATGGCTCTGCCATTCATCCATGCGATCGCAGAGATGATTTTCCTGCTTTGTTTCAGACTGGGCTGTGCTGGGCACCGGTTCCTTTTCCCATAGGAAAACCATTCTCCAAGGTGCAGAGCTGCTGTTCCTCCTCATAGGTAGGAATGGAATCGAAACCAGAGAATCCTCATGACTTTTTTTTTTTTATTATTTTGCTGAAATGTGAGAGATACTCCTAAACCCAAATAAACTCCTGGAAATAAGGTAGATAAACAAAAGGCTTAAGATGAAGAAATGCCAGCACAACGGCAATTTAATTTGCCTGCATGCGTGCTCTGCAATGCAGTTGGTAGGTACAAGGCATCCTGCTGCGATGCCGCAGGGCCCTTGCAGAAGCAATGGGCTTTTGGGGAAAGAAGGCAAGGATTGTAAGGATTAGGGCTTTATTGCTTTTCCAGCTCTGGTTTTGTTCCTGTCGTCTTACCGTGAGCGCACTCCCCCAGGGCTTGGGGACCAGCATGGGCCAGCAGCCAGGATGCTGGGTCCTCCTCCCCCTCTCCCTGGTTTGCTGATGACCTTCAGCGCTGAAGTCGCCTCTTTGCCTTTCTCCCCCATTTCCCCGCCCCTGTTGCAGAGGTAAATCCTCCATCCCAACCCGCCGGTCCCCCGCTGCTGCCAGGAGATTTCCCTGCACGTGGCAGAGGTGGCCAATAAATCCCAGCACCGGTTTCCCAGCAGGAAAGCAGAGCCAGGCTGGGTGGGAACATCTCCCCGGGTGTTTCCAGTCCCTAGCGGGCACATCGTCGCAATGGTTTCGCTGCCTGAGAGCTTGGGCAGCTTTAGCAGTACTTCTCTGTTTCAGTCCATCTCTGGCGATTGGCAGGCGCTTGGGAAAAATCCCGCTTTCCTTTTTCCCTTAATGCAGAAAGCTTGGAGCTCCCAGGAGCGCTAGGCGCCACACCATCATCTCCAATTATGCTGATGCTGTTTTTTATTTTCTCGTGTGATGTTTTCGGTGGTGTGGAGACGCCAACAATTACTGTGCTGGAATTCCTCTTAAAATTTCAAACTTTTCCAGCATCCCGCCAGGTGCCAGATCAGTAGCATGGGGGTCAAAGCCCAGAAGGTGCTGATTTAAGGACCTTCTCTTTGTCAGCTAGGAGCAAAGGTGATTACTCTGTCGTCTTTTCCTCTTATGTGGCACAGGCTGATGCCTAATTAGCGAGACCCTGTTCATCAAGGTAGGTGAGGCTTGGTGCCTCTCTGGAAAGGCTGCCTGTTCTCAGCTGTTTGCACAGACCAGGGGGAACTTCTTCTCAGGAGCATCCTTTGCATGTTTTTCAATTAAACCTCCCTTTCTGGAGGCCAGCGCGGTCCCCGGAGACAGATACAATTAATGTATAAATTGCAAATCCACGCCGGTGGCCAGTTCATACTTTGGGAGTGGACGGGAGATATTTAGCTTATCACAGCAACGCTCCTGGGAGATGGAAAAATCTCCCAGACTGACAGTCACGGGTGGCGGAGGAAGGCAGCAGGGACCAATGATGTTTTATGAGCAGCCTTGACCATGCCAAAGAAAGGCACAGAGCCCCTGGGCCAAGACAGCTGCAGGGATCTCCAAAAAACACTGTGCTTCTGAGGAAGAACCAAGGGGAACCACCAGAGAACCACCAACCAAAATCTGGATTTTGCAAATTCCACCATTGTTAGGTTTTATTTCTTGGGGGATTGAAGTAGTTGGTCTGGTGGAAGCCTTGGACATGCTCTCCATGTGTTAAACTCCTTCCCGGGCACCAGTGCCTACCAAAAGCCCGGGATAGTGTTAAAGCCACAAGTTATTGGAGATATTGGGGTGGAGATGGCTTTGGTTCCTGACTGGTGCAGAAGCCTGGGTGGTAGGGACATTTCACAGAAGAGAGCTTGCTATACCAAGCCCACTCCCACCACGTGTGGGACCACACCACCAGTTGATATGACCCTGCAGTGCTTCATGCCACCAACAGCCTCCAGCTGTGACCACATTGCATCTCGCAGATGCGCTTTGCCTCTCGGCCCCGTTGCTTCCAGGACAGCAGCAGCCTCAGCCCATGGATCCATGGACAGCCCCTGGTTTTCCCTTGCCATCAGGGTGACATCGCTAGGGATGATTTCCCGTCCCAGCTGTAGGACCACTGGCTTCATGGTGCCCTTCAGTCTTTCAGGGCTCCACAGCTTGAGCTGATTGCTGGTGGAATTCTCCCAGCCCTGTGGATGCTGGTCCTGGGGTGAGCTGATGCCAAGCTCAGAGGACATCAGTCCCTTCACCTGAGCAGACGTGTTTCTCATTTTGGAAGGACAGTCACTGCTTTTTATGTGACCTTTAGACCGGCTGCTGCAAAATCTTCAACCAACCCCAAGTCTTTGCAAGCCCATGCCTACCCCAGTCCATCCCAACTCCATCTGGGTCCAACCCATGACATAGCTCTGCCTGACGCCTCACATAAGGCACATGATTAAGCTTTGAGTTATCAGCCAGATAACTCAGGTTTTAAATTATTTACCTGCGCAGGCAAGGTTTCCTTGTCAGGAGGAGTTAAAGCGATGCTGGGAAGACGACTGCTGCTTAACCTTCTCTGAGCTGTAATGAGATTGAGTTTGTCATCTCACCGTACCGTTGTCATTTGGCGCCTGTAAGCTTTCAGGCTGACTCTGGAGCCTGTCAAACTCCATCCACCGCTAAAAGGTTGTGGGATGGGCTCGGGATGGGCTGTGTTGCCTGGAGGCTGGTGACAGCCCCTCTTGGTCCCCTCCATCCTCATGGCAGAGGCTGGGCTTGGAGGGCGGATGGCTCATGTGGCATTTGGTACAGAGCTGAGACAAATCCTGTGTTTTTCAGCTGAGCTGAGATGCTTTGAGGGGGAAGGGAGCGGTGGAACAATCAGCTTAAACCAGCCTGTTAATGCCAAATGAAAATCCCATGTACGCCATGCTGGGAAGCTGCACCCACGCTGGCAGGTGAGCCGGGCCTGCCGGAAGATCCCTGGCTTTATTTCCAGCCCCATTGCTTCTTCCCATGCCTATCCGGCAGCGATGGGCTGCCCCACCATGCTCCTCAGGGAGCCACCTCAAGTCCCCCCCACCTTCCCGGCTATGGGCGACCTCACAATTCAAGGCACCTGGTATTTGAAAGCATTAAACCTAATTTTGGTGTGATTTTATCCCTTCATGGGTGTCAGGCTTTGGGTCGGGATCATGCTAAGGGGGTTGATCCTGGTGGAAAACCTTCTCCCCTTTTCCCAAGCCCCTCTGTGCTTGGGCACAAGAGGGCACTGAAACACCACCGCGATCGGGCTGTTCCTGAGCACAGAGGGAGATGCTGGAGCTGTAAAGTCCCTTCTGCACCTTCCCCCTGGCTCGGTAGGGTCCCTACACACAGAAGGGTGAGCAGACACATCCAGAGGATGCTCCTGCCTTACCCCATGTCCATGTTGTGCCCTTCTCATTGACTTACATCACCTTAAATGAGGGAAGCAAGAGCCAAGCAGAGCCAGCACCTCCTTTGGCATGAGCAGACCCGTTGTTTCTGGGTCTGGGACCAGCAAGAGCAACAAAATCCCTTGAGTTTTGCGCTTGCTGCCTGCAAAAAAACCCAACTCCTTCACCTGCTCGGGTTAAAGCGAGTGGAAATCACCACTCGGCTGTGCTCTGCAAACCTGGGAGCACTTAATTGATATTAATCTCATCAATGCAAATCATATTAGCTCTCCTAGAAACACTGGGCCTTTACCAACAGCAATGCTGACTGTTCCATATAAATCAAATTTACCAGCCTATAAACATTAGTACATCCCACAGACATATTCACCCTCATAAAAAACATCAATGGCTGCCTGACTATATTAGTGGAAATAAATTACAGAACTTTATCTCTCTGCCATGATTATGGGCAAAACCACATAAAAGAGGCACTTGGAAGACACTTTTGTGTCGATTGTTGCAGAAGTTGCCAATGCCGTTCGGCTTCTTCAAACCGCTATGAATTGCATATAATTAAGGGATTCGAAAACCTTTAATGTCTAAATGATAAAAATGTCCCTTTTGCAAGCCCTGGAACGCCTGCAAGAGCAATTTTTGTGCAGGTGAGGTGAACAAAATCAACTTCTTAAGCATTGCACTTTGGGGGGGGTGCAGGATGGGGTTTTTTCAGTGATGGGTGAACAGGAGAAAGTGTCTGATAGGGGAAAAAAAAGAGTTTGTGCTATTCAGCTCCTCAAAAAGACGACTCTGAGGTGGCTTCATTGAGCCTGAGCATATCTGGAAGAGCAAAGCACCCAACGGAATAAAGGTACAAGTGGGAAGTTGTGGCTGGGAGGGAACTGGATGAGAGATGAGGCTCGTGCTTCAAGCAGGCAGCGTGATTAACCGGGTGAGCAAAGCTCTTCAGGGAGAAGTGGGTTTTCTTGCAGAGACTGGATGGTTTGAGAGATGCTTCATTCCCACAGGAGTTACTGGGGGACTGAGGGAGGGATGAAGTGGCCTGTGGTGCTGAGAAGGTTTGGTCTCGATGATTGGACACTGGATGTGCCCGGGAATCTGTGGCAGGAGGACTGAGGAGTAAGGTGGGGAATAGGAGACTTCAAAGCCGTGGGATGTGTCTGCAGGTGCCCCCATGCTGGGGACAAGCCTTAACTTCCCCAGAGCCTCCAGGGCACCCATGGGTCTCAAGCCATCCCTACCTCACCACACCATTACCTTACCCGTCTTCCCTGCCCTGGATATGATGCCCAGTCTACTTTAATGTGCTCTGCAATAGATGAGCTTGGGGACATCATCTCCTTAAGTGTTGGCCAACCTGCTGGCTTTCCTGCTGGTTGCCCGCCCAGTGGAGTCACACTGGGGTGCTGCAGGTGGTCCTGTGTCCGTCTGTTCCTCCTGAGCAGGGAGGAGGCTCCCAGCAGAGCTGATTTACCTCTCCCATCTCATCTTTTTCTTTTCTTGAGTGTCCTCCCTCATCAGTCTGGGTGATGGCATGGTGCCTGCTCCCAGCTGGCAAGGGTTAGAGTAAGTCTCCTGTTCTTCTGCTCCTCTCTGCTCTTTTTGTCGAGGCCTTCTCCTCCAGGTCTGTCTCAGGTACGTGGTACCCCTCTTACTATAGTAATGTGTCTTACCATCTCTCAGTCTTCAGCACATTTATCCTGGTAATGTCCCTGTGCAGGAGAGGAGCGCTATTGTCCTCATGATACTCATGGTGGAGGGAGGCACTCAGATGAAAAGCTCAAGTGAGATGGGGATCAAAAAGCCCCTGAGAGCCTGAAAGGCCTGGTGTGGTCACCCAGGGGGTGGACAAATGTCCAGGACAGAGGTGACCATCAGCTTCACCCTTGCTCAGCTCCATAGCAGGGTTTCTTGTCTGGCTCCACCACTGATGGTGCTTACAACCTCAGCCCTTCTCTCTGTGCTTGGTGACAAGAAGTGATTAAGGGGTTTAATAATTTAGATTTATCCTTTGCTTCTGTCTGAGGCTGTTCAAAGAACAATAAAGTGACTCCAACCTAATTATGGCTTAGTACAAGCGTCCAGGGATGCTTCCCTTGGCATCTGTTGGTGTGATAATATCTGTGAGGGCAGGACGCCTCCCCAGGGGGACATCTTTAGGTACCCAGGATGGACTCATCGCATGTTTAAAACCTTCACGGTGGTTTGCAGTGAATTTTGGATTTTCCTTTGGATGAAGTCAAATGCAAAAGAGATGCATGTGCCTGACAGCTGGGCTACGGAGCCTTTCGTACCTCATAGGTTATTCATTGACAGGGCTTATGTTTAATGCGGGAGCCTGGCTCCAGCCCAGCCTTCTGGGGCCTCCTGTGATGTCTTAATGCTGTGTCTGCCCTTTGGCAAGGAAAATGTGGAAAGAAAAGTGTGGAAACCTGCACTGCCACAGAGCAGAGCATGCGGAGGGGCGGGGAGGATGCGGGGAGGGGGCTGGAGGGCAGCGGCCTTCCCTCTGGGGTGATGGGGAGCTCAGCTTTCCACCAAAATTAGGCTCCAGCCCTCATAACCAGGTGAAAACCCCCTCTGTGGCAATGGGATCCAAAGGCAGCTGTGTGATCCTGCAGAGGGGTCGATATCACAGCTCAGGGAAAGGTTTTGAAGAGGTGCGAGCACCATGTCACGGTGCCATGTTGCACCCTCCATCAGCCCAGACTTGCTTGGATCTGCACCCAAGTGTGTGGTCAGCCTCCAAAAGTTGGCTTCTCTCTCAGCTGAACCCAGCTTTTTCCGGGATGAGATAAATCCTGCCCTAAAGTGTAGCTGGGACAAAGGCTGGTGTAGATGTGCTCTGGCAGCGTGCCCTGGGCTCCTGCCTGTGCATGATCCACCAGATCCCTCCAGGCAATCCCCTCCCAGTAAGTCAATGGAAATGGGATGCTGCTGGGTCGTTTATCCCTATGCCAACCTTGCCCTGGAGCACCCAGGGCCCCCGACACATGCTTTAGTCTAGTGCTGACTAATTACTGGAGCGTAGTGGTTGCCAGCTTGGGTAGCTGGACACAACCTAAATCCTTCTGTTGAATCTGGACTTTATGGGCAGATTGGAAAAAAAGCAGGAGGCAGCCACCATCGGGAGGTCCGACCTGCCCATCAGCTCCCCACTGTGGCTGGGCACTGGTTTTAATATCGCATCAACTCTCATTGACTTATTGCTGGTCTTTGCAAATCGCCCTCTTAATGATAGTTACAGCTACAGTGTGTGCAAATTACCCTGCTAATGACACTTACAGATGTACTAAATGCCTTTGCTTATTCATATAGCCAGGCGGGGAATCATTTAAAGCCGAAAGGTCAGGAGCGAGAGTGGGATGAGAGAGCATCATCTCCTTGGCAACTGCTTGGCTGGACCCCTTCTCCGAGGGCCGGTCTCCAGCATCCCACTGGCTGCTGCTCTGTCCTTGACGGGCTTGGGTGCAGGACGTGCTCTGCCCGTGGGGAGGGAGCAAAGCATGGGCTTCCCTCCCAGGGAGTCTGGGCACGGGGATGCTCCTTGGAGCAACATGTGGAGGGGATGAGCCCGTTTTCTGTGGTGTGATAATTGCAAAGCTCAAATAGAAAGCAAGGAGAGGGAATCTGATCTCTATTGATTTACTATTTTGCCAGGAAGGGGCTGTGGTAGAGGAGGATGCTTTCTGAGCCAGCTGTGTTTCTGGTGGAGCCAAGACCCTTCGCATCTTCTCCCAGCCCTGTCTCAGCAGCCAGACCCCCACACCATGTCCTGCCCACCAGCAACGCAGTGGTTGTGTGTGAAGCTCCTGGGCTGGAGGGCGTAGATGTAAAATTGGACCCCTCCATGTTACCTGTGTGTGAGCGGCTGTTTTGGCTCCTGGCCAGAAGCAAGGCCAACCTGGGCTCATCGAAGCTGCTATTTTCACATGAGGTCTGAGTGAAAGCACTTTTCGGGCTGGCTCTGGTGCTTTGATGACTTGGGTTTATCACCTACCAAAATGAATTACCTTTTAGAGCTGCAGCAGATGATGTGATAAGCAAATAACAACTCGGCCACGGCAGCTTAAAAAAGCACCATCTTTGCTGGCATGCCAGCATTTTGGCAACCCTTGGGATGTGGGGGTGCAAGGATGGCAGTGTCTCGTCTCTGTCCGCAGCATGGCCTTGAGGGCTGATGGAGATCCTACAGCTTTTGTGGAGATCGTTGGCTGAATCGAAAAGAGGGACCCAAAGAGGAAGGTGAGCAGCACTTGGCCATTAGATGGTGAGTTTGGAAGCAAGTGGTTGGCCAAGCAGCAAGGTGGTGGTCTCCTCTTCCCCTGGAGGACATGGGGAGGAGCTGATATTACTGCGGGATGCATATTTAAGGGACTGAGCCCATTAATGCATGAGAAATCAGTCTGTCTTATTTCAGCTGTTCACAGAATGTCTTGGTTTTCTTTTTTTTCTTTGATATAACTCTGGATTTTCTTATTCTCTGCATAAAACGGTGATGCCTTTCTAAACGCTGCCAGATGATATATGATGGCAATGAGTTTCAGAGGCCAAGTGTGTCACGCCATTACGAGTTTCTCCAGGGAATTTTATTTAGCCATTTCAATCCCTCGCTCCTGCTATGGAGCTTCAGAAGAGTGTGATCCTTCCTATGGGGTGGGAAGAAGTGCAGTGATGGGGCTACCCATCAGGAAGTCATGCTCAAGGTGGTCTCGAGCACTTCTTCATACATTGACACATCTTCAGCTACATCCAGCCTCAGCTTTAAAACATCCATAATTAATGCCTCCGCTGAAGACAAACAGTGTTCAGGAAGATTTATAATTTCTTCTCTTGTAATTACCTGTCAAAATTAAAATAATGGCCTTTTAGAAGGAACGGAGGGTTTTTTCTTTAATTAATTAAGTATGCAGCTTGTCATGCAAAATCAAGGTCATGGAGATTGAGATGAAGATGACTGCCCCACTAGTGCTGCTCTTCTCACAGCCCAGCACTTACCCTTGGGGGAAGAGTGGGGGGAGATATTTGAGGAGGGGAGAGGGTTTATTCAAGCGTCTAGCTTCTAGTGGACCTTAATGAGCTGAAACTATATTTTATATATACATTATTCCCTGTGCTGGAGGCCCTTCAGCCTGTGCCCCCTGGACAAGGATGCTTAGAGGAATCTGTCATGAACCGGTCTGTGCAGACAGAAGGTTTGCTAACTCCGAAACGTGGCTGAGACCTGCTGGCTTTGGATGGCCTCTCCTGCCAGTCTGCAAGAAGTGTTGTGAGACCTGCTGTCACCATCCAGCAGCTAAGTCCTCCCTTACAGGTGAGGAGCATTGACCTTCTGCCAGGAACAGGTGACCAGGCAGTACCTCACATTCCAGATGTCCTAAGTGTCCCAGGAACCACCTGGCACTGTGTCCTAGTTCAACTGGTCTGGACATCCCTTGTCCCTGCTGCATGAGGGCTGGCTCCTCTTGGAGAAACAGGTAGCAAGCTCTGGATGAAACTTGGGGTGTCACAGAGGCATGAAACAGTGTCCAAATGCAGATAGTCCCAGCTGAGCCCCATGGGGCACAAGGGAAGAAGCACGATACTCTTAGCACAGGAAGGATGGGGATCTCGTCCCATTTTCCTCCACCTCCACCCCTGCGCCTGGTGGGAGGTGGACAACCCTGCTCCTTCCTCCCAGCCCCATTATCTTTGCTTTTTGGGATACACCCTGTTTTCCAGGTCTCCATTTTTAGCAGCCTGTTGCTTTTTGATCAAGACCTCTGGATCCCCGTGCTTTAAGCTGCTCTCCTCTGGGGAGCTGGCAGGCTGGCTGTGCAGGCTTATTTCCCTCTGATAACAGACTCTATTAGCATGAAGTATTGCCTTCAGTGCTCCGGTGAAAAATGTTAGCTTTCTTTGTGAGAGGTATCTATTGGGTTAGGATTACACTGCCCATAAATAACGGAGACAGGCTCAATTCCAGCCGCTTTCCCAGCCCATAATTGGAACACCATTATAAATTGTAAACATCTACTTTGTGCTATAAATGCATCTTTAAATGCATCGGAGTGGGGAATGGCACGAAGCGGCTGCCAGGAGGAGAGCAGGGAGTCCTCTGTCACCGGCTCCAGGTGATGGGGAAGGGGGCTGCAAGCCGGCTCGACGGGGGGTTTGGGGCAGATCATAGAAATGTGTGAATTTTGCTCTGGTCACAGAGAAGCTCACAGAGATGGATGCTCTTAGTTTTTTGGTGCGGAGAGGTAATCCTGCTCCTGCATCTTGTCCTTGAAGCTTGGCTCTGGGCTTTGGCTCTTGCTCAGCTGCACCCGGCGCCACCCACTGCCTCTAGGCTTGGCCTCAGCATCCCCAGCCCCATCCCCACCCCAGGCTGGGCACCTCTGAAGCCTCTGACAAGCACCAGGCTGGACATGGAGGGTGTCTGCAGAAAACATGGACTTTTAACAGGAAAAGAAAACAGAAAACATGGACTTCTAACAGGAAAAGAAAATGAAAGAACTTCTGAGAAACCAAGACACCCCCCTCCTGTAATTTGTTGTTGGATTTTTTTTGGTTTTTGCTTTGTTTTATGTGCATGTTTCCATCCTGCTGCAATGCCAACTTTCTATCAAACGGAAAAAGCCATTTGATTTAAATTTTCCAGCAATCCCTGCTTTTCTTTTAAACTCTTCTCTGGAGGTATTTAAAGGGTGTGATAAGAGTCACGCCGAGGTGGTGGGGGCAAACATCTTCTTTCATCTCCCCTCACAATATGCAGTGACCTAAGACCGACATTTATTTTAATGTATTATTGAGCTAATGATTTGTATAGACAAGAGCCTTTTAGCCACCAATATGTTTGATTTCTCCAGAAATACATTTCTAAAAGAGCTGGTGACCTTCTGCTGGCTGCTGCAGCTCCAAAGAGGCTCAGGGAGACTTTGTTCACATGGCAGCAGATGGAGGGACCCATGCACACGGTGGTGCAGGAGAGGACCCAGAAGCCCAGGGAATGGGATCAGGGACTTGCGCATGCGGTGGTGCAGGAGAGGACCCAGGAGCCCAGGGAATGGGATCATGTCCCCATGTGGGATACGGGACAGAAAACAGAGGCACAGCTTCCATGGTGCACTGGCTACAAGTGCTCAGGGCAAAGGCTGTTTGGGGTCTCAAAAAAAGAGGATCTGAAATAATTTCATTGTGGTGCTTCATTATCTTCACAGGGAAAACCCCAGCATTAAGGGGTGAGAAGAGCAGGCAATGCTCATGGTCTCAACAAGAGGTGCTGTCTCAGAGCAGGAGATGGGGGGGCTGAGGCTACCAGATGCAATGGGGTGGAGGTAGCCGGGGGCTTGGGAAGTCCCCAAACCATGGACAGCCACAGGGTGACAGATGGGGTCAGGAGGAAGATTGTGGGGAACATCCCCCCCTCTTCTCCTCTTCCCAGGTAACGTCTCCTGCCACGGACCAAGGGGACATGGGGGCTTTGATCTGGGGCACAAAAGCAGCTCTGACGTCCTCTGACTCTTCATCCCTTCTTGGCCTGAGGACCATGTTGGAGCCTCCCTGCCCACCTCTGTATGGCTGCGCCGGGGAGCTGATGTCTGCTCCCACAGAGGGGAACGGTGCCAGAATTAATTAGCTAGCAAAGTCTGAGTGCTGGGCACTGCTCATTTGCTTCTACTTGTGTGTTGGTATTGTTTATTAATTAGATAATATATACAAGTTTATATGAATCTCATTCCAAATCCCAGCAAATTTGCTGGGCAAATATTAATAGATATAAACACCAAGAGGATAGCACAACTGTGAACAGCTCAGGTTTATTAAGAACAAATCATGCTAGACAAACTTAATTACATTTTTGATAGAATTGGTAAATTAGGGGATGAAGCGAAGGCAGTAGGCTTTCATATATCTTGATTTTTAGTAAAGCATTCAACTTGGAGTGCAAATTGCTAGAAAATGCCATATAAACTGGCAGGGAATTGCATATTGGCACAGGAGGAGCGGGGTCACCGCAGAACCACACTGATGAAAGGGGATGGGGGCATTGCAGCCCCCTGCAGCTGCCTGTTTCTCCTGGTGCTGAGCTGGATGGTGGTGCCTTCTGCTTTGACCCACGAGAAGCAGCTGGGGGAGCTGGGGGTGTTCAGCCTGGAGAAGAGGAGGCTGAGGGGAGCCCTTATCGCTCCCTACAACTGCCTGACAGGAGGGAGGAGCTGGGGGGGTCGGGCTCTGCTCCCAGGGAACGGGAAATGGGATGGAGGGGAAATGGCCTCAAGTTGTGCCAGGGCAGGTTTAGGTTGGACATCAGGAAAAATTCCTTTCCCAAAAGGGCTGTCAGGCACTGGAAGGGGCTGCCCAGGGAAGGGGTCAATTCCCCATCCCTGGGGGGATTTAAAAGCCGGGCAGACCAGGTGCTTAGGGACAGGGTTTAGCGGTGGGATGGCAGGGTTAGGGGAATGGTTGGGCTTGGTGATCTTAAAGGGCTTTTCCAACCTCAACGATTCTGTGATTCTATGGGTCACAAGCCCCCAGATGTGCTGTACCAGTGGGTGTGGGGCTGGTTGCATGGAGGAGGGGATGCTGGGCACGGCAATGCTGGAGTGGGGCAGAGCTGGAGGAAAGCAGAACCATCCCAGCAGCTCCATCATCTGCCACCCTAATTTGCCCTAAAACTGCAGAGCCTGAATGTGGGTCCTGTCCCTAAGAGGGCCACGAGCTGGCTAAAAATGCAAGGCCTGTGTTGCAGCTTGGTGGATTTGATGACCGCAATGCTTGGTAGCTCCGGGACCTGCTGCAGCTCTCCAGAATTTCTCTTCCTCAAGCACCATCGGTTGCAAGCAGGGGAAGCTCTGGGTGGATTCTATAAGGATGCCTTGTTGGCAGCAGACTTGTTTTTCTCCCCACCCTGTGCATGGGCAGCTTGCTCCAGTCGGACATCAGCCCGTGGTCAAGCCCTGCCATCAGCAGGAGAGATTTTCACTTAATACAGCCACTGGGCCTGCTAATGCTGCTATGGGGGCTAATGCTGTAACGCTAATACCGGTCTAACTCCATAAGAGCTCCAACCAGCACAACTGTTACTAAGAGAATAAGAGATACTGCAATAAGCGCTCGCCCTTATTAAGACCATAATCCCAGCTCTGGGTTTTCTTTTTTTTTTTTTTTCTTTCTCCCCAGTAATCAGTTTGAACGTCGATGGAATAAATCATCAGCTTTATGTGTTGATTTTCCTCTGCTTCAAGCTCATTGCAGGTTGCTTATGTTGGAGCGAAGGAGAAAACAGGACACTGAGAGGGCTCACAGCAGCAGGGCTGCACAGACAAGTTGGGGTGATACCAGAGGGCTCCTTCTCAATTAGATGGCATAATTTGGGCTCTCCTATCTCCTGCCCATCTCCTTCACCTCTTCCTACCTACATCGAAGCACTCCTGCCCTTACTTGGGTGTTGTACACCCAGGTGGGACTGCCAACGGAGTAGCAGATGGGGTCATGCCACCCAATCTGCACCATGGGGGCAAGAGCAGCATCTTCTCACAGCACCCTGCTTTTGGGATATTTCCATGCCTTGCAAAAGGTATCATTGCTTTGCATGGTCTGGATCAGATAAAAACGGAACAAATTGTTTCCCTGCAGTCGGACCGTGCTTTGGAAAGAAGAACTTTGTCACCAGCTTCACCAGGAGCATGGTGACAGCAACATCCCTCAGTTCAGCAGTTAGCCCAAGATGCTGCAAGCTTGGGAGCCATCTCTGGGGCTTGCTGAATGCTCCTTGATCAGCCCTTGCTGTTTTATCGTAGGCACATCAGCTTCATTCGAAAGCTGCCATCTGCGCTCGTCTCATTCAGCGTGATTTGCTTTGTTCCCGGCCAGGAGACGCATTTGATCTCTGGGAGTGGAGGTTCCCTGGGTTCAATAGACACGAGGGCCTTAGCAGCGCTTTCCTTAAAAAGGCAGATGGGTTTGAGAGGGAATGAAAGCTTTGCATGCTGCACGGAGAGGATTTTCCTGGGATTTGCATGTTTACGCTGTATTACTGAGGCCATGAGCTGGGCGCCTTTGAAAAAAGGTTTAACTCCCAGGTATTGAATATTTTTTTTCTTCTATGCTGAGAGAGGGGAACAGCGTTGGTGCTTTGGAACAACCGTAGCCCCTATCCACCATGGGCTGCAGGACCTGATGGATCTTGGCTCTCTTGGGGTTGCTCCATTCCCACAGTCCCTGGGTCCACGGCCATGTGGAGATCAGGAGCTCAGAGCCCCGGATCAGGACACATACTTGAAAAGCATGTGATTTTCAAAAGGGATGTCAGGTCCCTTTTATTCTTTCATTAGATCTAAGCCTTTGAGTGCTGTTTCAAGGAGGTTTTTTTTTTTTTTTTTTTCTCTGACTCCAGGAAAGCTGGGAACTTGCTTAAAGGAAAAAGTGAGCGCTGATGTTCCCATGAAATGATACAATCCTGGGAACTGGGGTTGCAAGAAACAGCCTTGTTTCCTGAGCCTGGTGCCAAAATCATGAACCAGTAGCCCTGTGGGAGGGATGGGTTCAGTTCCAGTGCCAGGCCAGACATTCAGTGGGGTTTCCTCTCCTTAGTGGCACAATTAAATGGAGACCTCCCCTGGAGCCCTGCGTCCAGCTCTGGAGCCCTCAGCACAAGAAGGACATGGACCTGTTGGAGCGGGGCCAGAGGAGGGCTACTAAAATGATCCGAGGGCTGGAGCCCCTCTCCTATGAGGCCAGGCTGGGAGAGTTGGGGCTGTTCAGCCTGGAGAAGAGAAGGCTGCGGGCAGAGCTGAGTGCGGCCATTCAGGGCTTCAAGGGGGACAATAGGAAAGATGGGGAAATCTTTTCAGTAGGGACAGTTGTGACAGGGCAAGGGGTGATGGTTTTAAACTAAAGCAGGGTAGGTTTAGACTGGATCTAAGGAAGAAATTCTTTAGAGTGAGGGTGGTGAAACCCTGGCAGGGGTTGCCTGGAGAGGTGGTGGAGGCCCCATCCCTGGAACCATTCCAGGCCAGGTTGGACAGGGCTGTGAGCAGCCTGATCTGGTTAGCGGTGTCCCTGCTCCCTGCAGGGGGGTTGGGCTGGGTGACCTCTAGGGGTCCCTTCCAACCCAAAACATTCTATGATTCTATGATTAATTACTACTATGGGGTTTTCCAAAACTGGTCACTGCTCTCTTCCCATTATCACCAGGATCCCAAGATTGTAACAGGTGCCCTGGAAATGGGGCAAAATCACAAGATTTTGGTGCAACCTCATCCAGGTTTTCCCCTCCCTTTCTTCTCCAGGATAACTTGGTTTTGTCCATTGTTATGATCATTTTTTCCATACATGGTCATGCCTACACATCTCCAGCTCAACTCTGCTCTTGTCTTTTACATCTTAGGCTACGTGAATTGGTTTATTTCTGATTTACTTTTGGGTGTTATTAATCCTCTGCTGCTCACAGGGTTGAACCCTGGGTTAAGGGACAGATGCCAAAGGCACAGGCTCTTCCCAGCTCAGCGTGCTCCAGCCAAAGCCACCAACACCTCTCATGCCGTCCTGGAAGAAGCCATCTCACCTTGCATGGCTGGAATTACATGAGCACAAGTCTTATGAGGAGCGGCTGGGGGAGCTGGGGGTGTTCAGCCTGGAGCAGAGGAGGCTGAGGGGAGCCCTTATTGCTCCCTACAACTGCCTGACAGGAGGGGAGAACCGGGGGGGGTCGGGCTCTGCTCCCAGGGAACGGGTGATGGGATGGAGGGTAAATGGCCTCAAGTTGTGCCAGGGCAGGTTTAGGCTGGATATTGGGAAAACTTCCTTCCCCGCAAGGGCTGTCAAGCACTGGAAGGGGCTGCCCAGGGAAGGGGTCCAGTCCCCATCCCTGGGTGGATTTAAAAGCCGGGCAGACGAGGTGCTTAGGGCCAGGGTTTAGTGGTGGGATGGCAGGGTTAGGGGAATGGTTGGGCTTGGTGATCTTAAAGGGCTTTTCCGACTTAAATGATTCTGTGATTCTATACCAAAGAGGGGAAAACTCTTTGCAAAACAGGGGTTTAAGCCTCTAAATAGCTGAGGCCAGCTGCTTTCAGAATAAATGGGTATAAAGCACATCGTGAGGTACCTGCACCTTTGAGGGAGAAAAGCGTTTATGGAGAGGGGCTTTGCAATGTGATGGCAGAGAGCTGGGTAGATCTGTGCCACCCGCCTGTGCAGCAGTTGGCTTTTGCTCTGCTGCTCCTTTTTTTTGTAGCTGAAAAAGGTAAAATTGATTCACCGCCTGGAGCTTTATAACGAAAATTAATGTCTTTGGTGCATAGCTGTTGTCTTCAGGGTGCATGCAAACAAACAACCAAAAAAATGTAGCGTGGTGTAAAATCAGGGTTATATATGCTTTGAATGCTAATGGTTTTTAAATTGTCTTGATTTATGAAGTGTTTCTTTACTGAATTTCCCTGATATTCATCATGATTACTGCAGCTTTGCTGGAGATCTGGAGGAAGTTAATCCAAAAAAATGAGACATACAGCTGGACATTGCTTTTTCGCACACTGAGCTATTGTGGGTCAGGCACGGCGTGGCTTTGCAGAGATGGGATCACAGCTCTGCCCTCTGATACTTTCACACACGTCCTTCAGGGATGGACATTTCTGTCCCTAGGGATATAAGAAGGAAATTTTATTGTGTTATCTAACAGCTTTTGGATCTACCACCTGAGCAGGGGGCAGGTGAAGACCTGTGCCTGGAATAGCATCAGCCAGAGCATCACATCTAGCCACAGCTGGAGTCAGCACATCACAGTTCAGATATTCCCACTGAGGAAACACCATCCACGCGTGGAACCACAGCGGCGGCAGGAGGGAAAGCTGAAGGCACCATCGGAGATGCCTCCATGATGGGAGGAGCATCCCCTGGATGTGGAGTGACTTCAGAGTAGCTCAGTCAAATCAATTTGATTGCTTTGGGCCACCAACTAAGGAAAGGAGTTTGCAAAGTGTTTTAGGACCATTTGGGCTCAAAAGGTGTTATATAAATGAAAATGAATTGCTAATCCCCTGAAGGCCTCCAAAGGGCTCTCATAAGTGCTGGCAGATTTGTATAGTTGAGCTGGTTTAACTTCAGGAGTCAGCTTATGCAGCAAAACTGATTAATTTCTCAGCAAAACCACTTAATTGCATGAAAACTCCCCAGTGACTGTTTGAGTTTCCATCCACAATGAACCCGATTTGATAAAACACATAATAATGAAACTAATCTGTGATCCGAATCGGCTCTTCTGAGGAATTTGTGCCTCACGTGGGGATGTGAAGAAACTCACTGGGATGAGAAAACAAGAAAAAATGAGCTGCCCGTTAGCAGAGAGGGCTGGTAGGTAGGTCGTAACAGAAAAGGAACAATTTCTTTTGGAAGACAACAGAAAATGATTAAATCTTGGATTTACCAGAACACAAAGCTACTGCTATTAAGCCAGGACTAAATTGCTACAGAAGCAGGGTTTGTTCTCAAACTGCACATCTTCAGGACCATTGCTCCCCTTCATTGCTCCACTAGTGGTCGAGTCCCCATCCCTGGGGGTATTTAAAAGCCGGGCAGATGAGGTGGTTAGGGACAGGGTTTGGTGGTGGGATGGCAGGGTTAGGGGAATGGTTGGGTTTGATGAGCTTAAAGGGCTTTTCCAACCTAAACGATTCCATAATTCTATGATTCAGAGGTTTCCCTGTGGAAACCTGGGTTTACCTGCTCCCTGTTGCAGCAGGTTAAGAGCCCGGGCTTGGTTTTCTCTTCCTTTTCCTCTTGTCCCTGTGCTGAGCTGCAATCCATGGCTAAAACCTGCCCATGAATGAGGATAGGTTCTTATGGTGACCGGTCCCTAGAGGTGGCCATTAGCTGGCTCTTCAAGAGGGAACAAGCAATAACAGCCAAGACTCTGCTATTGCTCTGGATTTCCCAATAACCTCATGGAATGGGCTTTCCAGAGGGTCAAACCTGCCCGTTGTGGTGAATTTATCACTACAGGGGTGGAGAGGTGCCTAATTCCCCTCAGGGTACCAAACAGCACTCTGGGGGTGATGCATCTGCCCCTGGGTTTCTTGCTGATGGTGCTGCCTGGGCTGTCTCTAAACCACTTGGAGGGTAACAGGGTATGGATGTTTTGGGGCTGGTTGGGCAGGCGGAGCAGAAGGAGAGGAGGAAAAGCTGGTTCTGCTCCAGGGAAGAGCAGGGAACAGGGTCAGCTGAGGCTGGGAGGAGACCATGGTCTTGAGTCATGAGAGGAGGGCTTGGAGAATCCCATGGAGCATACCAGGATGCAGCACACTTTGCTCTAGAGGCAATCATCATTAGCTCTGGCAGTTATTTGTTAATTGGTGGTGGCTAAAGGGAGAAAACCTATGAAACAGCCGTTCACGCACCTGTACTGAACCAGGCACGGGCCAGCTCAGCCTTCAGAGCCAGAAGGCATCCAGTCCGCAAGCTGGGGAGGCTGGGTGGGGGGAGGTTTGAGCATTTATTTATCTACATTTATTATAATCAGCTGGGAAAACATTTCCCAGGGTCTCTCCTCTCCTTCGCCCTTCCTCAGCCAAGTCCCTTTAAAGCTAATAAGCTCGCCACCACGGCAGCAAGGTGAAAACAGCAGGGAGAGGGGAAGTCTGAGCACATCAATATTATTCCTGAATCCCTGCTATGAAGGTTGGGATGGGAGTGATGGGGACACCAGAGGAGGGTTTGTCAGTGCACGGGCACAAGCTGCTCTCATCCCCTGGCTTATGAGTGTCCTAACCTCACCAGCGGGGACCAGCACCCTGCGGGAAAGGACAGCCAAAACATCAGTCACAGCCTGCTGGGAGCAGGGCAGGATTGTACCCTCTCCTGTCCCTGCTGCTGGAGATAAAGAGACAGCGGAGCGCTGCCGTGAGCATCCTTACAGCAGGGGAGGGAGGGCTGTGGCAATGATGCCAGGGCTTCAGGCTGCTGGGCTGCAATTTAAAGATGTTTGTGCTGAGTAAAGAAGCATTTCTCCTTTATCACAGGCACACGTTTCTTTCTCCCTTCCCTACATTGGCCAGCCCTGCATGCTGTAGGTGAGGTTCATCTAACCTACCTTTTGGTCCCTACGATGCTGGTTTGGGGGCTGAGCTCATGTCAAGCTAAGTTGGCCAAGCAAAACTTTAGGACCCTGGTGGCCTCTTGGAGATGTTTCTGTAGCCACCGAGTGCAGGAGCATGCAGAGACAGGGAACAGGCATAGTCCATCCTCTCTTCTCGTTCTGCCTTTCTAAATCCCATTGCACTGAACTACCAAGGCATCTCTGGCTCCCACCCGTGTCCTCATTGCTTGGTAGGTCTTGGCTCCTGGCTGCTCTCACTTTACCATTGACATTATGAACTTTCCAATGAATTTTTTTTCCTTGTTCCTAGCCACAAAAGTGCCACTGCTCCTTCTGTCTGAGGCATCACATAAATTACACTGGGAATAGTTCTTAATATTCCCCTTGGTTACATCAATCTTGCAGATGATTCTCATTAAATATAATGGAAGGGTTTTTTTATCCACCCTTTTCTTAAGTTTTTGCAATTAAAAATAGTTCCAGGTGACTGGGTGGATGTTCTCGGGGGCTTGAGGTGGTCAGGCTGAGCAGAGGCGATGCCTTGTGGGGGCAAAGTGCAGCGGGAGAAGGACGGGGCTCACCCTGCCCAGACACTGCAGGTGCAGAAGGACCCCACAGAGCCCTCCAGATCCAAGTTGCTCTTGCCCCCTGCAATACCCAACTGCTCACTCAGTTGCTCCTTTTTAAAGAATTTTCTTAAATAACTAAGAGTCTTGTTCAAAAGCCCCCGTGCAACTCATCAGCCCAGCAGCCACGAGTGTGGCACTTTCTACAGCAGGGCCTGAGGAAGCAGAAACTTCCCTGCCAAGTTCCCATTTCCCTTCTCCTTGGGGATCATGGTGGGATGGATCCACCTACACTTACACTATGGATCCAAGTAGCTGCTTGAAGATTTTATTACAGTGGTTTTCGGAGTGTGGGCTTTGCCAGTCCATCGAACATCTCTGTACCACCAAATCCCAGCTTCCCAGCTTTGGGCATGCCCAGCCCTTTCAGACAAACTTTGCCAAGGTTCATCTACCAGTGAAGAGGATCATTGAGGCTTTCAGCTTGCCATGCCAACAGCAAAATACCGCCAAGGAGACCTCTAGGAAAGGTTGGTTCACCTCCTTGTGGACCAGGCTCCCATGCAGCCTGGCTCCAGTAGTTACCATCTCTTTCAGGGAAGGCTGGTGGTGGTTGCCCTGGCTGGCTTGCGGTGTTTTTCTTGGTATCAGGCTGCATCCGTAGCCTCCTTCTGGCTCTGCACTTGGTGAGTATGAAGCTATGGGTGGGATTATCCCAGGGCCCATCAGGACCATCTGTTCCTATGTAAGTCCCAGGATTTCTGCTGTGGCCCCCCCAAACTTCTTGGGCAACTCCAGAAGTAAAGACCTCTTCTCTTCATTACACCCTTTAGGGTCTTCTGAGAATGATAATCATCTCTTGCAAACAAGGGAATTAAGCAAAATTTCAAGTCTTTTCACGTGCTAACAGCTCTCTTAAAAATGAGGGCCTTAAGACACAGACTTTCATAGCAAAGTCTGATGCGTTATCTGCTGTGCTGTGTCAGCCCTCTGGGCAGGTGGGATGAGAGCTTCATGGGGAACCCAGCACTTGTATTTTCCTCTACTTCTTTCTTTCTATTAAAGTGCCAAATCGTTAGTGCCACGCTAATGGAATCCATTCGCTTCGGCTGAACTGTCCCCTTAGTCACTTGATAAATCACTTGATAGAGGAGTAAATGAACCTGGCTGGCGATCAATTGATACCCAGCATCGACGCAGCTGGTCAGCAGCGCTTCGCTTCCCCAGGGTTACTAGCTGAGATGAACAGAGCTGGCTCCACTTCTGCTCGCTCCTGAAATCCCCCCAAAAGCAGGAAAAAAAGGAGTCGGTGAGGCTGAGCATTCCCCATGGGGCGAGGGTCTCGTGCTCAGCCTCAGGATGTGACTGATGAGTGATGCCTGCAGGGATATACGTGCTGCTTTCTAGCTGGGAGCATGCTTTGGGTGCAAAACTGCTGGCTGCCGATGCACAGGGCGGGCTTGGGAGGGTGGGGGATGACTGCTGGGCTGGGCTGATGGATGCTTTTTGCTCAACAGAGTAGCAGGATCCTCCCCACCCCATGAGTCATTACTCTCAAAAAAGGGTCCAATAGTTTGCTCTTGTAATGGAGCAACAAGGGGTTGGACAGATGTGAAAAATGCCTGAATCAAGCTTAAATATTACAGCGTGAGTCTGAAGCAGCCCCCGATTTCTCACTGGACCATGCATTAGGTGACTTCTGCCTATTTAGCTGTGAAAGACTTTGTCTTCTACTGAGCATTTGGCTTTCTGGTGATGGAGGTTGCTATCAAGGTTTGCACTTCCCAAAGGACTTCCAGAGCACAAGTGAAACACTGCTAATTAAAAAGAACCCTGTAACAAACCCAATCCATTCTTTAATAAAGCATGAGATATCTACACTGCTCCTCCATTTCTGGTGGACAGACAGCAGCCCCTGCCTTTCCACATCGGTGCCATATCAATATCTCCATATCAATAATGGGATAAATCTGTGAATTGGTTTTGTCCTGCTTGTCTGATCTCCCTTTGCTCATCCCTCCAGGCTCTCAGGTACCTCAAAAGGAACCTTAGACTCTGTTCACCAGGTTTTTCTCCCACCTGTGCCCCGAAATGCATTTGTGCATCCCAATTCTTGGTGGAGCTGACTGGTGTCATTGATGATGAAACCAAATTCGTGGACTTTCTAGTCCCTTAGACCTTCTAGTCCCTTGAAGGGAGAGCTGCTCTCCCTTTCTGTGCTCTTATGGGGGCAAAGTCACATTCCCCCAAAAGGTGCCCATCTCTCTCCTTGAATTCAGAGATGGTTTAAGCTTCTTGAGCACACCAAGGTGCTCAGCTCCTCTGCCCACTGTCCAGGGACAATGTCCCCTCCAGCTGTGGCTGTGTGGCTGAGAAGGCTGAATGGCTCCAAGAGGAAACCTGTCTTGGGCGAATGGCTAAAACTGATTTTTCACTTCTCTGTGTGGCCACGAACTCTTGTGTTCCCACTTCCCTTGCTCCTTGGTATTCATGCCCATTCTCCTACCACTTTTCTACTGCTTCTCACCACTCCCTGGCAGTTGGTGTCTACCTGAGGCTCTGTGGTGCCAGCCAAACCACATCTGAGCCATCAGGGTACATTTGGTTACCCAAGCCCTACAGCTTCCATAAAGCCATTCCTGAATTGTGAAACAGCTCTTCCACCTCACTCAAAGAAACCTTTCTTGCTCTTAATATAAGCACTGTCAGCTTTTTGACACAACGCTTGGCCTTGTGAGAGCTTCTGAATATTTGTCTGAAAGCTGGGCACCTGCTGACTTGATGCTGGCTGCTGCCATCCTGCAACACTTTTATTTCTGTCACCCCCCACTCTTTGGCTCCTTCAACTCTGCTGTTCCCCCTTGCTGGCTCAGCAGGGCTGGAAGTCATAAACAATTACATTGTTCTGCTAGAACAATTGCTTTTCTAACTAAAATATCTGGGAAAACATCTCTGGTTGAATCCAAATGAGGATGCATTTGTTTATTTTTCCTTTGCTGAAAGCAATTAATTATTTTGGGCAGAAGAGAAACTTTTGGGTTTCTATTTGGGAGTCAGGAGATGCAAGGTCCTGCAGGAGGTCTGAGTTCAATGCAGTCATGGCACAGCCAGGGCAAAGGATTCGTGTGAAACTTTCCCACTGCCTTTGGGCTACGTGGTCTCGAGCGGGGAGATGCTCTCAGGCTGTGTAAGGACCAGCACTGATCAATCCCATGTGTTTCCAATGAGCCCAGTCCTTTTTGGTCACTCCCCAAAGGGTAAATGAGCCTTGGGTGAGCTCAGGTTGGTCTTTGGGCTTTTGCTGGATGTTTGTGCTGGTGAGGAAGCTCTTTGGGGAGTCAGGGCAAGGATTGCTCGCTGTTCAAGTGCATGTGTAAATGCTTTTTGCAAAGTGGAGCAGCAGCAGAGGAAAGGGAGCACATCTCCTGCACGTCCCTGAAATACCCTCTCTGGAGAAGAGCCCTATGGGCTTAACACCTGCCTGGTGGAGGAAGAGGTGCCATGCCAAGGCTGGAGGTAGGTGCCTGGGTGATGACATGGGCTGTGGTACGGGGGTGTCCAGGGGTGCCCCAAACTCTGCCCCATGTTCCCTCTTCCATAGGCAATTTCAGGTGCCCAGTGCCTGAATTCACAGCTGGGCATGCATGAACCAGAACTCTGCTTCTTTTCAGCTCATAAACTATCCCTGGGTCTTTCTCTGAGGCTTTTATTTGTCTTTCTGAGATTTTTAGCCCTTGGCATATACACATTACTTTTCCTGGCACCATAATCATCTCCCCAAGAAACTACTTGAAGGTTGTGTGGGTTTTTTTTTTTTACTACTACATCTCAAGGAATTCTGGTCTTTAATAAAGAGTCTTGTTAAATCTGTATTCACAGGTCTGACGCTCTCTTAAATCTTTCACAAATCCTTTTTCTGTTTCTCCCTCACTCTGTTCTCCTCCATCACAAGTAAAACTTAAGGACCCACCCTCAAATACTTCTGTTGTTTCTCCAGAGCTTTCTTCCCTTCCCCAGAAGAGGTGATCATCCCACTTGACTCAGCGCTGGTCAGGCCACACCTGGAATCCTGTGTCCAGTTCTGGTCCCCATTCTACAAAAAAAGATGTGGACAGGCTGGAGGGGGTCCAGAGCAGGGCCACCAAGATGATCCAAGGGCTGGGAAGCCTCTCTTAGCTGTATGAGGATGGGCTGAGGGAGCTGGGTTTATTCAGCCTTGAGCAAAGGAGGCTCAGAGGGGATCTCATCACCACGTACCAGTACTTAAAGGGTGACTACAAAGAAGACAGAGACTCCGTTTTTACAAGGAGTCCCATGGAGAGGACAAGGGGGAATGGATGCAAGTTGCTCTTGGGGAGATCCCGATTAGACAGGAGGGGGAAATCTTTCACCATGAGAACAGTCACCCATTGGAATAATCTCCCTAGGGGAGGGGCTGACTCCACCACATTGGACACTTTCAAGACTCAGCTGGACAGGGTGCTGGGCCACCTTGTTTTCACTGTGCTCTTACCTAGAAAGGTTGGACCAGATGATCCTTGAGGTTCCTTCCAACCTGCGATTCTGGGATTTCCATTGCACTTGTGCCCATCCCTGCAAGAGCAGAGCAATCATTGCACTGCCCTGTTCCTGTGCCCCGGGGGTTTGTCCATCATGGATTGCCATGCAACCCCTTCTTCTGGGCTTGTGGGTGATTTATCCGCAGCTGCACTGGTTTCTCCCTCAGTCATTTACTGTTACAGTTCCCAATAAGTTCTCCAGTGCTCTGTGCCTCTGATTTCAGCAACTTCGTTAAGTGAGATTGATTGCAAGAGAAGCCTGTTATTAAGAGCTGAATTGGTGGCTGAAAGTAAGGTAAAACATTTTTCAAGGTTCAGCTGCATCCTACGAACACAGGCTGCCCTTTGGTTCTTTCTTTTATTCTTCTGCACCAAAACCACGCAGCGGCCTCAACCAGAGCTTGCACTGAGGAGTAAATAGGGAGCGGCTGAATTTCCAGGAGTAATTTGCTGCGTAGCACACTTTGGAGGCGTAACTTTGAGTCTTGAAGCACTCTGACAGTCTGGACATGGGATTGGCAGTGAAGGTTCAAATGCTGCTTGCCCTGTCTTGTAGGACCTTCGAATGGAGCAGATGCTTTTTTCTTCTTTCTCATAAAGAAAGAAGAAATGGAGCAGATTGTTTAAAAGAACCCTGTTCTGTTTGAGTTTTTCTGTTTGGGGATTCCACGTGCATGGCTCCAATCTCTGCACTTCTTGCTAAACCTGTGATTTAAAAAATACCTACTTTTCTCATGTTCATCTTCCTTTTGTCTTGGACAAATTGATCCTGACTGAACCCAAGGCAGGCTGCTGGCAGGTATTCTAGCTCTTGGGGTTAGCTTGATGAAAGAAGTAGCGATACAAATGCAAGGACTGAATGTCTTGTTTGGTAATAACAAATAATACAACTCAGCTGTCTATTTTTTTCCTACCACATGAATAAAAAGGAAAATAAAGGGATAGAAATATTGTGAGGAGCTTTTTCTGAGTTCCTGGAGGTAAGTAAAAATTCATCAGGTGTTCACTGTGCTTTCACCTAATGATTGAAATAACCTCCTTTGAGGAGGAGGGAGTAATGGAATGTTGGTCTGGGATTGTAGATACTTATGTTAACTGATTGCCGGTTAAAGCAGGCAGAACTTGCATCGAGCATGTCTTAATGAAAAGCCCCAATTTTCTGTTAAATACTTTTTTTTTCTTCCCCTAGAAAGTATCTGCTTGATGCTTTGCTGGAAAATTGAAAAGTCCCAGACTACTAAAACATGAGAAGCTGGTTCTTTAGATGACTTGTCATATCTGGAGGTGTAAATCTGGGTGCTTTTCTTTCTATTGAGATTGAGGGGCAGCAAATTCACCCGCTAGCGTGGGTTCAGCTGTAGCACCTCGGTAACTTTTTCCAAGGCTTTCTGAATAATGAGGATGTTTCCAGCAAGGCCAGCTCATCCATGCAGTTTGTTTCTAGGCCTTTAAGGATAAACCTTGGACTTTAGGATATTCATTTGTTGCAGGACACTGATTTTATGAAAATCCAATGTTTATTTGTGTAGTAGATGATGAAAGATGGCCCAGAAAATGCAGGTTTTCCTAGCACAAGGAGATGGCAAGACCTTTCTGAAAAAGGTTGATGTTTTATGCAGCTATTGATTATTGGTCATGGCAGCAATATGTTGGGAAAGATGATATCTCCTCTGGCTCGGGAAAGACTGGATTTATTTGGCGCTTGGAGTAGAGAAAACCAACAAGAGCTTGGGGTCAAGGCTGTGTGGAGCTCCTGATGATCTTTTTTTTTTTTTTTTTTCTGGAAAACCTGCCTTTCTGCAGAAGACCTTGACTTTTTGAGTAAAAAAAAAAAGTGTGTAAAACCTTCTACCTGAATTTTCCTGATTATCTTTGAAAATTAATAATAAGGTGCAAATCCATGAGAACATCCCAGGAATGGGGACCATCCAGGGCTGGTAGGCTTTCACAGGAGGAAGCATTTCCCAAGGGGTTTAGGTGCTACTCCAAGCAAGGAAATATTTAATGCTAATTTGTAGCTCAGACATGGTGCCCTACCTGGGCAGGGGACAGCAGTCACAATGCTCTCCCAAAGCAATTCCTCAAGGGCTGGAGGAGGGTTTCTGAGCACTAATGTGAAGGACACGGACCTAGGTGTGCTTGCAGAGTGTCCTGCTGTTCCTTGCTTGCGTGGAGGCGCATCTGTCTGCACCTGCAAGCGCAGAGCTCCAAGCACTTAGCCCACAGGTTCCCATCAAACAGCAGACGGGAGAGCGGCACAGAGCAAAGGAAATGCGTATATTTGTCAATAAAGAGATGAAGATTGATCCAAGGCAGGGGGTGCGTGCTCCAGGCAGGGCTGGCTCTGCATTAGTGTACTGGTGTAGCTGCAAATGAGACAAGAGGCTTCATCTGTGTTGCTGTAAAGTGGATCATAGAATTGTTTAGGTTGGAAAAGCCCTTTAAGATCATCAGGCCCAACTGTTCCCCTAACCCTGCCATCCCACCACTAAAACCTGGCCCTAAGCACCTTGTCTGCCCGGCTTTTAAATCCCTCCAGGCATGGGGACTCAACCTGTTCCCTAGGCAGCCCCTTCCAGTGCCTGACAGCCCTTTTGCTGAAGAAATTTTTCCTGATGTCCAGCCTAAACCTGCCCTGGCACAACTTGAGGCCAAACACCGTAAATAATGATAGGCACAGCACTGCTGCCATAGGGTCTTGCTTGGGTGGGCTTAAAATTTGGGCTGAAGTTTGTAAGAAGGAGGTGAAAAATGTGATAAACCTATAAATCCAGGCATGGAGCAGGTGACACTTGGAGAAAAGTGGGGTGTTAAAGGGGGGGTGGTTATGTAGGGAGGGGGTGATGAGGTGGGTGATAATCACTGGTTGGGTGGGGTTGGAGGTGGCCTGAATAAAGGGACCAGGGTCCCCATGGGGAAGAGAGGGGGAATTGGGACAGTGACTTGGGGAAAAGGTGGGATTTCTGCTGGGGAAGGGGTTTTGGTGGTGGGAGCTGCTGCTTCTGCCATGCACACAAGCAGAGGGAGGTGGTCCCAGGCTTGAGCCTCCAACCCCCCGGGGAGCTGTTCCTCTGCAGCAACAATTCTTTTTTTTTTTTTTTGTTTTCTCCCTTCCCTGGCAAAAATCAGTTTTCCCCAGCGTGCTGCACACAGCTGGCCCGATGTTTGAGTATAAACACAGTCCTGGTTGTAGCCTCCTGCTCGTAAAAGCTTGCCTGCCTTTGGAGCCTGCCCTGCCTGCCTTGCTTTGGCTGCTGTTGGGTTTTTTTTGTAGCTAGCCCCAGGTGGCATGTGGCATCTGTGCAGTAATTAGGGCTGTTTGCTAATGGCTCTTTGCAGATGACAGTACACCTGTAAGATCATTAGCAGAGAGATGGTGTGAGAAAGATGGTCCTATCAGAAGGATGAGGCTGAGCTGACCTGTAGCGTTGTGACTGGCTGTAAAGGCAAAGAGGGGGAGCCCAAGTGAAGGGTTTTGGGTCTCAGTGGGTCAGATGTGGATTTGCACAGTGCGTGTTGCAACCTGGGAACCAGGTCATGGCCACGGGGAGCAAAACCCTGTTTGACCCGGAGGTTTCCGGCAAGAAAATGCTGGAGTTGTGGCTCCTGAGACACAGGGTTTGTTCCCTGCCCATCCTCTGCTTGGTGCAACCCAGCCCTGCTCATCGCCACCCATGAGCCAAGTGTTTGAGACCTTCTCCATCAAACTGGAGTGGGTTTTTTGAGTGAGTTTCTGATTAAACCTTCCCCTGATGGGCCTCCAGCAGAGGTGGGGTGCAGGTGAGCTCCTGCAGAAATGCCTGCAGCTCCTGGTTGATTAATATCAACCTGTTTCAGTGGAGAAGAGTTTTCCCTGAAGGTGCTTCTCCAGCATTTTTACTGGTATCACGTAAGTGAAGGTGAGAGAAATATTTAAGGCAGTAAAAAATAAGTGGGAAAAGGGTTGTTAGGCAGATCAGAGCTGAAGATGAGGCTTCATTTAAGTGAGAACACAGGTGAAATGAAATTTAAGCTGTGCTTTATGGGAAAAGCGGTGGAGAATAAACTCTGCAGATCATCTTATTTCATTTACTGCTTCCCCTGTAAATTGTGCTGACTGCCAATGCGTTGGGCAGAAGTGGGAAACCTGCAGGGTTTTATAACTCCAGGAAAACCAGTGGGTTTTAGCCCTGGGAAGAGAAGCTCCTCTCCCCTTCGGGGCACAGGGAAACCTCTTGGATTTTCCTAACTCTCTGCAATGTTACCTCTCCTGTCTGGGATTCCACAGCAAAGACTTCCCAGACCAGCAGAGAGAACTTCACTAATGTACTGAGCTAATTATATTTATAAACAAGAGCCATTGATTTCTGTCCCTGTGGGAACAGGGGCTTTTGAACCCAGCGCTGCCTGTGGAGTTGGTGTGACACGAGGGGACCCTGCGGAGGGAGGTGGCACGGCCCGGGTGCAAACACTGCTCACCCACACCTCCCTATGGCTGAATTGCCAGTGATGGAGGCCGATTGCGTTTTAAGTGTGATGTGAGATGATGCTGCTGGCAGAATTGCGCTGATCCATCGGCTCTCAAGCTGCTTTGAGCTTCCCCCATCGCATGCAGGTCGTGGTGAGCAAGTGCTGCCGCATGCCAATGCAACCTGCCGTCATCTCTGGGTGGTAAAGTTTGCCTGTTATTGGCTTGTTTGGCGTTAGACTCTTGGAACGTGGAGTCATTTTGCAGCTTGTGCTGCTGGACTATTTGGGGACAGGAGATTCATATCTGCTTGTGTAGGAAAACAAAGCACTCAGTCCTTAAGCAGATGAAAATAGAAGCAAGTAGTGGCTTTTCCCATCATCTGAGAAGCGTGTCGATGGGTTCCCCCCCCTTATTCGTTTCTTTGGCTGTGTTTCAGCGCTGGGCAGAGGGTTGTACGTGGGATGGAGTGTAGATTTGTAAACTGCTGTTGGACCCACTTGGGTGTGACACGGCACGTAGATGCGAGATCATTATAAGAACTGATTGCTTGGAGGTAGAGGGGAATAAACAAACATCCAACATGCTTCTCCAAGAGAAATGAGGTCACTAAAAATTCTAGGTAATAAGTTGTGCTCTGGACATAAAAAAAAGAAATCCAGGCCTTATACAACATTTAGAGCATTGAACTCCAGTTGCTTGGAGAGAAGTGATGGCTCTTCCCTGGTTTTAATTGTGCTCAGTCATTAGTTCTGGGGGAGGAGGAGGTCTGAACCTTCGCTGTAGCAGCAGGAAAAGTCAGGGCATCTACACTGCCTGGAATAAGTGGATTTCTTAGCAGTTTCTTGGGAGCACGTCTTGTCTCTCAAGGCTCCATGAAATACCAGTTTGTCAAAAAATCTGGTCTGCTGCATGCATGTGGTGTTTCACCCCAGGCTTGGTAGCCCCTTGCAGGTTCCTAATGAGCTGGTCCATCAGGAGAGTGGTGCCCTACCCTGGGCTGGATCTGTGTGTAGACCAGAGCAGCTCTCAACCTGGTGTGGGTTCTCCTAGGATTTGGGGACCAGAGCTCATGGGTCTATGTGGCACAGGCCCTGTGGGCAGGCTCAGCACCCTGCCATGGGCATGCTTGGGCCATATTCAAGTCTCATTGGGTCAAGTTCAGGGGGTTTAGGTGGTTTTGCATCACGCTGCATGTAACTGGTCTGGGTTACAGGGGCCAAGCAGCACAATGGGCTCCCTAACATCACCTACTGCTAAAAAATCAGGGGCTGGGGTGTCTTATTATTATTTCTGCTTTTATTTTCTCTTTCTCCCTGCATCCAGTTGCCCACACTGACCCTCCTTGGGATCACAACGGCATTTGAGGTGCCCTTCAGCAGAGCATCATGGCAACCCCTATCCCCTTGACGTTTAAATGGCCCTTCCAAATGTTGATATTCTTTTACTTTTAGAAAATTACCATATAGCCACTAATACGATATGCAGCAGCATAAACATTTTTATGGCCGGCAATAGTCACGGGTAACAACTTCATATTTAAACTTCCCAGCCCATTAGACCTTCTTAAATAATTCATGTTACGTCATTGTTTAAGCCTGTGTGACATCGCTTTGAGGTGATTATGGTCTGCAACAAACCTCCACTGGGAGTGGTAACGTTAACACAAGTTATTGGTTTAATACTGGTGACTGCAAATGCTGTGATGCTGCCTTGGGGTTAGGAGGGGTGTAAGTTTATTATCCATGGTTGGGTTATGTAGTAGGGGTCTGATCAAGCCAAGGTGCTGTGCTGGGATGGATGAGGAGGTGTCGTGGGGTTGGAGGGGGGAGCTGAGGCTTGGCAGAGCTGTGCCCACACCATCGGTGTCCCTGATGGCATCTGGATGCAGAGATTTTGGGCTGAGGTGCTCTTTTCTATTAGATGTTTGCAGGGACTTTTTCTTGCCCCATTGCAGATCCATGATGCATGCAGCCAGCACAGAGCAGCCTCCCTGGCCCCAGCAGCAGGGCTGGGATCCCAAATGGGCACAACCTGATGGAGAGAAGGCAATCACAGTGTACCCCAACTGTGCATCTGCTCTGGGGCCCATGGGGCTCCTAAGCAAACCTCAGGAAGGGTTTTTGGTCTCGGATGGTCCAACAAACCAGCTCCACCAAGTGATGGAGGCTGATGGTCTACATGGTGTCTCTCTCTTCTTCCTGATGCTCTTGGTTGGCACCAGCATTAGTTTCCCTTTGCAGCCCTCTCCCTTGTGTTTAATGGATGAAAGCCTTTCCCTCCTCCCCCTGCCACAGATGGCAAATGGAGAGCTCTGCTCTGATAGCAAATTACTCCCAAGACAGATGGAAACCTTGTCGGAGTCATAAAGTTGTCTTGGTGGTGTCAAGCTGGCCATAGAAAACTAAAATATTGACCAGTTCTTCCCCACAAAATGTGACTAATTAGCTATACCAAGTGCAGCGATAGAGGGTGGCTGATGTTTCCATAAGGTCTCATCTAGCTACTGGAATGGCACTTACTTTGCCGGTGAGCATTTCTTTGGGTTGTCCAGGTGGAAGAAGGTTTTAGGAGCTCGCCAAGCCACTCAAGGCTGGATGTTCCCATGTTGGGTCCTCAACTCATTCACCTCAGTGCTGAGCCCTTGAAAACATGATGCTTGTGCTCTTTGGAAACCTGGTATTTGACGTGCCCTGTTTTAATATAGTTTTACCCCAATTTTCTAAATTGCTCATCTCTGTGTAGAGAGCTCTAGGATGGCTTTGGTCATGGTAAATAAGGTAGATGAAGCTGGGATTCGAGGCGTGTAGAAATCTGCTTATTTGTCCCTCACCTGAGCAATAATAGAACTCCCTCAAGGTCCCTCCTGAGCACGGGACATTGGCTCTTTCTATCCTGATCACCCACAGGATGAGTCCACAGCTCCCCTTCCCCTCCCCAGAGAGGCACAGCAGGATTCCAAGCCCCATTTTGGGCCCAATCCTGCTCTGCCAGCCACAGCATCCCAGGCAAATAACCAAGACTGCTGATCTGTTCGCGCGGGCGGAGGGAGGATTGCCTCTCTTAAGCATCACATGTTGCAGCGAGGAATGCAGTGTTAACACCCACGTGCCTCTGCCAGCAGTTCAAATGTGAATTACAGCTCCACTTCATTCATTTCAGGTAGAGGTACCCACATGAAAGCTCCTCTGACAGTCCCTGTTTGCACTTGGGTTTCCTTGGGAGCTGTTGATTTTGCTTCCCCTTCTGTAGTTTCCTGAGTTTGTTTGGTCAGTGAACAGTAATGGGAAAAATAGATTGGTTTTTTATGAAGTTAGGGAGTGGTTTTTGTGTTATTTTTGAAGTTTTGGGTAAAACGAGCAATTGGGGAGCCCTGCTGTGCCTGGAGTCAGGGAGCAGGTTCCCCAGATGGCTGCTGCTCTGGCCAAGCTCTTCCTCTGCCCGTGCTGCACCTCCTGTGGTATTGTCACCACCCTGTGACAGGCTCAGCCTCCGCTGACCCGAAGAAGGGCTTCAGCTTGCACAAGCCCCGCTGCCGACATTTCCTACACAAAGCTTTGTGCTGAGGGCTTGCTACGTGATTGTATCTATTACAGCAAAAATCAATGCTTCCCATGGGAAGCAGAAACCTCTGTGTGTGAAACATGGCTCAGGGTCAAAATGTTTTTTGTTTTTTTTTTCCTGGGGAAAGTTTTTAGCTGTGACTTCAGAGGTTTTGTGAAATTTGGACTGTGAATCATTTCACTGGGGATTTAGCCCCAAAGGGGCTAGAGCTGATCCCAGTGAGCAGCTTTGCTGAACGGGGAGACCAGGCTCTCGGGTGCTTTAACCTGGATGACCAGCTCCAGAGACCTTGGATGGGTCCTGGCTGATGAGAAGTCTCCCCCATCATCTGGGAATTGGGCAAATCACCCCAAAACCCTTCCAGTCCTTGGGGCAGAGAGTGTGTGAGTGGCATTGGAATTGGAAGGAGGTTGAGTGAAGTTTTTGGACAGCAGAGTGCCCCAGGGACTGAGCTCCTGAGCTGCCCTGAGGGCTTTGCAATTCAGTTTTGCTTTGCTGCAGGGCTCGGAGCCCCTTACCCACAGAAAGGAGGGGAAGAGCTGAACTGAATAAAAGATTTTTAGCAAGATGCTGTCTCCAGGACCACATCTCTCTTGGAGCAAACAATGAGGATGCGCGGTCCATCCTCACCCTTCCCACGTTGTAACCTTTTCTCTTCTCTCTGGCTCATCAGTAGACCTGGAATATTAGTCCAAAGCTTGAGATGAGATATCAGATTTAATTCTAGAGTTATCACCCCATGCAGGCATCCCCCCATGCAGGCCTGTTTAGCTTTACACCATCCCTGGTGTTTTCCTGAGCTCTGACAAAGGTGGCTTTTTTTTTTGGGCTCCACCAAACGCTTGCTTTATAATAAGCTGCGTATGAACATGCAGTTTGATATTTGCCTTGAGCCTTGTGGCAGTGCCTGAGTGGCTCTGCACTGCGTTGCGAGTCTCGGAGATGGATGCCTGCAGAGATGGGGTGTGATGTGTTAAACCTGCTTATTTTTATTGCACAAGAGTGCTGCCTGAGGAAGGTCTGCAGCTGGGCTTGTGTCTGATGAACAACGAAGGCAGAGTTTAGCCAAGACCAGGCTGGCAATTCTCAAAGGCCGGCGTGCGATGGCAGCAAGTTTTGTGCCACTGATTATGGTTGCCTCAACACTTTCCTCCCTGGCCCCTTCCTTTTAGGTTTGTAGCTCAGTGGAACAGCCTGGCTGTGGATGCTTGGGACTGTCTGCAGTGGGAAGCAGCAGGATTTAGTTTTCCACCCAATCACACAGAATGGCAGGGGCTGGAAGGGACCTCTGGAGATCACCCACTTCCACCCCCCTGCTCAAGCAGGCTCACCCACAGCAGGGGGCACAGGACAGCGTCCAGGCAGGGGTTGAATATCTCCAGAGCAGGAGACTCCACAGCCCCCCTGGGCAGCCTGGGTCAGGGCTCGGTCACCCTCCAAGTCAAGAAGTTCTTCCTATTCTGCTTCAGTTTGTGCCCATTGCCCCTTGTCCTGGTTCTGGGCACCAGTGAGAAGAGTCTGGCTCCATCCTCATGACCCCCACCCTTAAGATATTTGTACATGTTGATGAGATCCCCTCTGAGCCTTCTCTTCTCCAGGCTGAACAAGCCCAGCTCCCTCAGCCTTTCCTCATAGGGGAGATGCTCCAGCCTCCTCCTCATCTTTGTAGCCTCCTCTGGACTCTCTGTAGGAGTTCCTCATCCTTCTTGAACTGGACACAGTGCTCGAGATGGGGTCTCACCAGGGAAGAGTAGAGGGGGAGGAGAACCTCCCTCGCCCTGCTGGCTACACTCCTCTTAATGCATCCCAGGATGCCATTGGCCTTCTTGGCTACCAGGGCATACTGCTGGCTCATGGCTCAATCTCCAGCTCTGCACGGCCTCCAGGAGGAGCATGGAGATGTGGAGAGAGGAGCATTAGGCAAAAGCTGCAGTTCCTTGTCCTGAATGTCTTTGCTATATGACTGAAGCTGTTCAAATGGAGGATCTGTGAAGGCATGCATTTTGGTCTCCATGTGAAGGTGGGATTGGGGACCAGGAGCCAGTGCTCTGGGTCTGGAGATCCCACCTGAGGACTGGGACCAAAAGCCCACAACCCCTCTGCTCCAAGTACCCATCCACCACGTCCCTTGAGCGTGTCCTGGCTGGTGGGGACCAGCTGCTGTCCCATCACAGTCCTGGCTATCGGTTGCTCTGCAAATGTCTAGAGTAGCTTTGCAGCAAGTCTATGTCTTCTTAAAAAAAAAAAATAAAATAATCTGGGGGTAGAAATAAGTTGGCACATGAGCAATATTGGCACAGAGAGGTGCAGGAGCTGTCAGGGCACGTTTCTGCAGCATCCCTGCCTCTTCCCTGGGTGGGGACCTGCCACAGCGTGCTCGTCTGTGTTCATCCCCTGTGCCATGAGCCCCTGGGCACGGTGGGGAGGTCAGATCTTTAATTTCAGCTTTGGGAAGAGAGTATTTCTAACCCAAAGGAGGGGATTGTACATCCAGGGTTTAGGCACTAGAGGGAGGGATGCCTGCATGCACCGGTGGCTTTCCAGGCAGAGCCAGCAGTGTTTTGGGGGTATATGTATATTTTTGTTACTCACCAATAATATGCTTCACACCCTTTTTGTAATAAAGCTTAGAACTTTATTTTTCCCCCAAATAACAGGATGTACATGTGACGGTTGGTCTCTGGAAGAACAGCAGCGAAGCTGAAAATGCACAAATAGCTTCTTAATTTGGGGTGCAACAAGGTATTGCCAAGTAAGGCGGCAAAGACTGCTGGCGTTTCTTGCCTCATCAAAAAACGAAGGACCAGCGGTGCTCTCCATGCCAAAACCCCCAAGAAACCTTCTCCATCCCCAAACCAGACATGAGCGCAGGTTCATGGGGGAGCAGATCTTGGTAATATTTAGGGGTTATCAGTTGAATCGGTTGTGCTGGGTACCTGAATCACAGTGATGGTGCCTAAGGTCTTTTAAGGATTTGAGTCCAGGCCAGTTACAGGTTTTATCCTCCCTCTCTGCCCAGTTTAACCAGTAAGACAGAAAGCTATGTTGGCTGCCTTACACAAGCACAGTGACCTGCAAGAACAGAATTGCACAGAAATGGCCAATTCCTGTTTGTGTGAAGCTTTATTGAGTTGGAAAACTTTGCGGCATGTTCTTGATCTTCCTCTGCTGCCCTTGCATTAACTGACGGCCTGTTCACATCCCAGCATCTACCAGTTCTGCCGACATGGTCCAGCGAGGAAAGGGAGAGGACGGAAAGCCTGAGGTGAAAAGTTCCCAGGCACCAGAAAGGTCTGAAAATCACGAAAACTTCCCATCTTGCAGATTTAGCCAAAGTGCATACATTCTTCCAAATAATTTTCCTTTATTCCTATACAATCGGGAAAACAGCAAGACGAAGGGGAAAGTAGCTTTGCTGCTCGGAAGGCTTTGCTTCTCCCAGGCTTGGCTGTGTTGGCAAGGAAGGATGTAGAGTTGAGGCAGAAAAGAGCAAGTGAGGATGAGAAGTAGGGAAGTGCTTCAAGTTTCCTCCACAGCAAGTCCTGGGAGCTGTGAAATATCCAGTATAGTGCACAATCCTTGTTATTACAGACAAATGGGGAGAATTTTCCCCCAATTTTTCTCTAGAAATGGAGCACAATTTTTTGCAATTTGGCCAAATTTTTCCCCCAATTTTCCATTGACCCAGGATGCTGCCTTGTGATCCTCTATCAGCCTGATAGCGGTGTGTGCATCTGCAGTTAATGACTCCAAATTGCACGGTGAGAGGCAGCTGCCATCCATTTACTCAGCTAAAAATGCCTTCAGAAAGCAAACAGCCCCCTCCACGCCACGATGCCGATGGCCAAACCCAAGCATGTCCAAACAAGCCATGTGCCTCTTGACAGGTAAATCGCTCAGGATTACTCCAAATGTCATCGCTAACAGCTCCTGGGCCTGGGGTATTTATTTCCTAATCAAAATAAGAGAAGAGAAAATGTGCTCTGACTGGTTTTAAAAGCAAGCCAAACTTTAAATAAAGCTTTAATGGTGTAATTGCTAATTGATGATGAGCACAGAGGACTGGGAAAGCCAGACTTCTGGCCACTCGTAAAATACGGTTCACATTGGAGAAAATGAGGATTTTTTTTTCCCCCAAGGTTTTATTTATTTTAGACTTCTGTCATAAAGGAGAGAAATAATGTGGGGATGTGGAGCATTCTCAGGGTGAAATCTCGCCACTGGGCACTGGTCACCAGGCCATGCTTACACAGTTGGAAGCATCTTCAAGCTTGATCCTTATAAAAATGAAAAATCACTGGAAGAGGATTTTGGACCCTTCCTTCCCAACTGTGGGCTGTAACCACAGGCTGGCAGCTTTTGGGGAGCTTCCTCTCCAGCTCTGACTTGCAGTCTAACATCAGCTCCCAAGTCTTTTTTCCTGAACTGAGATTTCTGTGCCCTTGCTAAAACATTGATTTCAAGGAAGTGACCTTTTCTACAGAACTTTCAGACAAAAAAGCCGTTCCCTTGAAGTCCCTTGACTTAGCAGACATTGCTGGGGGAAGCAATGGGCACCTGAAGCTAGGGGACCACAGGGCCATGCTTTGCCCACCATGCTGTCCCCACCACCTCCATCCAGCTCCACAGGTGCCCTATGGGGTGCAGGGGCTCTGGGTGCTTCTGCCGTGCACAGGGACCACAGTGCAGCCCCAGGGTCCACAAGAGGGGCATCAGCCCAGGGTGTAGGTGAGTGACACCGGGCTGCCGGCACCTCAGTGACCCCCAGACAGAGCATGGTCTGTTCTCGGTGCTGGGACCAGTTCCCTGTACCAGGGGGTCCATAGCTGGGCTTGGCTTGGTGGAGATGGATTAATGTCATAGAACCATAGAATGTTTTGGGTTGGAAGGGACCCCTAGAGGTCACCCAGCCCAACCCCCCTGCAGGGAGCAGGGACACCTTGAACCAGATCAGGCTGCTCACAGCCCCGTCCAACCTGGCCTGGAATGGTTCCAGGGATGGGGCCTCCACCACCTCCCTGGGCAACCCCTGCCAGGGTTTCACCACCCTCACTGTAAAGAATTTCTTCCTTATATCCAGACTAAACCTACCCTGATTTAGTTTAAAACCATCACCCCTTGTCCTGTCACAGCTGGCCCTACTAAAAAGATGTTCCCCGTCTTTCCTATAGGCCCTTTCCTATAGTACTTAAAAGTACAGAAAGGCCGCAAGTCTCCACTCACCCCTCTGGTTTGAAACAAAAGGATTTATTAAAAGCGTGTGTTATTTCTTCCCATCACCCATCTGTTAGCACTCGACACCTCAGCGCAGATTAGAGAGGGGCTGAGGGGGAACAGCAATAACCCATCTGCCTCAAAAAAACACAGGGCTGCGCCGAGGGGGGGTACACAGGGTGGAGGAGGAAGCTGGGATCCCGGGCAGGAAGCAACTGGGGGTGGCTTTAGGGGTAGAAGAAGGGCTTGAGGGGATCTTTGGGGAGCTTCAAGAAAGATGGGGTAGGGCTGCCAAAGGGAGGAAGAAGTTTGGCACCAGGGGTTGGACAGTGGGAGCCATCAGCATAACAGCTTCATTGGCTGGGGGCCGGGAGCAGGGGGGGCACTGCCCAGGGGTGCCAGCTCTTTGGTGGTCCTCTTCCTGCCCCTCCAGGCGAGAGTGGACGAAGGATGCTCTGAGGATGGAAAGAGGAGAGAAGCCAATGAAGCAACTCCTGGGTAAAAGCAGCAAACCCACATCCCCTCCTGGCAGAGAGCCAGGCCCTGCCAGCTCCCTCCTCCTTCCCGCCCCTCTCCAGCCACCCACTGCCCTTCTCCGAGGCTGTGGCTGCATCCAGGAAGCAGCAAACCCCAAATAGCACCTTCCACCAGCACCAAACCTCCCCAGTCCAGGGATTTTCCCCCCACCTTGGACTGTTTGCTGCCTGCCCTGAGGCAGGGATCACTCCCGCAGCCCATCCAGGTTGGCCGGAGTGTGGAGCAGGGCAGGGCTCACCTGGGATGCAGGAGAGCTGCGCAGATCTCTGGCTGCTGCTCGGGAGTTGGGCGATACAGCTCTGGAGCCCACTTGGGCAGGGGGAAGCGGTGCTGTGAGAGAGAAAGGGCCGTTTTAAGCCCCTGAGGCTCAGAGCAGAGGCCCCTCATGGTCCCCAGATGTCACTGGCGAGGTGGAGCTGAGAGGGGAGCACAGGCAGGAGCTGCCACCTGCACGGAGCACGCTGGGGCACAGGGTGTCAGTGGCTGTCTCACCTCTCCACTCGCCTCCGCTTCCACGCAGATGCTTTGGAGACAGAGGAGGGCTTGGGGATGGAGGAACCCCTCATGGCAAACCCTGGGACGCAGGCTCTGCAGCCAAGGAAAAGAGGGTTAGTGCCAGGGCTGCCCTCACAAGCTTGGAGGCAACCAGGCCAACACCGTCCCCCCTGCAGGGAACAGAAGTCACAGGAAACCTGCTTGGTTGTGTAGGGGAAAATGATTCCAACAGGGTTAAATCCTCAGATGGGCACAGGAGGCGGCAGCCGCTCGGGTACTGCTGCTCCCCAAGGTGGTCAGGCCGTTCCCCTGTACCTCAGTTTCCCCAGTTACCCTCTATAGGAACTATTTCCTTGAGCTATAGGAGGAGATAGGGAGACCTAAGGGTGTCCTGCATTACCAAGGGCACAAGGGTTTTTGGATGGTCACATGAATTCATGCTGCTCTGTAAAAGCCAGAGCCTCTTTGAAGCACCAGCAATTAAAAAACCAAACAAAACTCACTGAAAAACCCCACACTGTGCAGTCCTGGCCCTCGCTCTAACCTCTCAGGGAGGAGAGGCGATGCCCCACCTGCTTCCCAACCAGCACTTGGGGCTCCAGAAGCCATCTGCAGGATGCTCCTCCATGTCCAAAGGGACATGGAGAAGGAGAGAGAAATGTTCTCAGGACGCTTTTTCTATCTTTGCAAGCGAATCACACAGAAGCTCGGCCCGCTGCCTGCCCGTCCGCAGGCCAAGGGTCTTCTGCCCAGGCTCCCCTCTTAGCAGAACCGCAGCGATTCACAAATGATTCACCCAGGCAGCAAGACCATGGAGGGGGGATCCCCAAAACCATGGGTAACCCATCCAGGGCAGCACTTACTTGGGCACGATGGGGCCATCCTGCTTGTTTAGGAGGCTCTGGACATTCTCCCAGGCAGGGAATTCAGGCAGGCTGAGGGCAGCTGGCTTGTCCACATCGGGTGAACTGTTGTCCTTGCAGATCTCAAAAGTCACATTCAGGTCACTGATGGGCAGGGCAGACCGCCGTTTTGGGGCATGGCCATTTTGGGCAGCCGACATTGCCAGGGGCATGCAGCTTTTGGTGACAGCAGGCAGATTTTGGGGGTGCAACATGATGGCATCGGGGAGACATGGGGGGCCTGGGCTGCTGCTTTGAGACAGGCGGTGCCTGGGCTCTGCATCACCCTGGGAGTCTCTGCTGCTTTCCCACCTCTCCACTTGCGTTTCACCCCTGTTTTGAGGCTGCAGGGAGTTCCTAGTTGGGAAGCGCTGTTCATCTCAGACCTCCTCTTCTTCTTAGTTGGGCTGGGAGCCATCGGTGTGGGACAGGAGAGCGGAGTGAGCTGCTGCAAGCATTGCAGAGCGGTGCTGGTCACAGGGGCACCGGCCATGGCGACAGACGCCTCTGCTAAAGGAGCAGAGAAGAAACAGAGTCACCTCCCTGCCTGCACTTCCCAGGAACCCCCCAAACCCTGGGGCTGTGAGCTGCCCCCCACCACCACCAGCTGCTCCAGCACACACCGAGACAAAGGAGTGGGGGGCAGCACCGCCTGTCGCAAATCCAAATGCAAATCCTCACCGTCACAGCCCTGCTGCATCGGCTGGGCTGGAGTAGCCTTGCTGACCTCTGCGGGTCTGTTTGGAGCCTTGGCTTGCTCCAGGCTTGCACCAGCCTCCTGATGGACCAGGCGCTCCAGCTCCTCAAATTCAGAGACCATGTCAGGAGTTAGGAGGTTGGCAGCCTTCAGGACGGAAGACTGCTTTTGGTCAACACACAGGATAGCAGCTACGTGCCTGGGAGAGAGAGACCCAAGAACCAGTTGGCAGGTGAGCTTGAGCCAGTGTCACCAGTACCAGCGGCTCAGCAACACCAGCATCACCTCTGAAACACCTCCTTGGGTGGAGCAGAGCCTGTTAGCAGAGTTTTGGGGGAAGAGAGGCAAGCTTTGAAGCTGTGAGATACCCAAGCTATCATCTCTTACTGGAGGACCTGAGCTGCGAGTTGTGCATTCACCTGTTGGTTACAAGGGACCAAACAGCATCCACAGACTGGTTGCCAGGCCTCAGACACTCATTAGCTCGGCTAGAGGCAGACAGAGGTCCAGGCACACGTCAAGGCCAGCCTCCCTCCAGAGACCTTTCTGAAGAGGTTCATTCTGCCAAGATGCTTGGGGCAGAGGCATCAGCAGATGGTGCCGTGGGAGCCCTGCCAGGGCAGGACCTGGGGGAGCCAAGGCAGGAGGAAAGACTTCACGGAGGTAATTTCAGGAGTAACAATGTGCGCTTAAGGCTCACAGAGTTGCTATGCCTGAAAACCTTCATTGCTGGCATTTCCAGGAGAGATTATACCATGGGAATAGATCCCCGGGAGCCAAGTCCCTTATTTTATAGGGCACGCGGTCATCTGCAAGCCAAGACCTGGTCCCGCTTCCATCGAGACCATCCCTAGGATGGCTACACGGAACACAGGAGGGTGGACAACTTGTCCTTCATAGGCAAACAAGGGGCAGTGGCATACGGTGATGGCACGAGGACACTCACGTCTCCCTCTGGCTCACATCTCCCTCCTCTAGAAGGCGGCTTGGTTCCTTTGGTTCCAGCTGGACGTCCGTCTGGTCGGTTGCTCTGGGGCTGCTGGGAGGCATTTCCTCTGGAGCCTGGAGCAATCACCCAAAAGCCCAGGATTAGCCCCTCTTTAAGATGAGTTTGGTCCCCAAACGCCCTGTTCGCTGGGAAGTTGAGGGGGTTTGCTAGCAATCCACAGCCCAGCACATGCTGAACCAGGACCCCACAGACCAGCTGAGCTCCTGCCCTCTCCCCATAGGCCCAGTGTCCCCTGCCAGGGTATTTGAACCCCCCCACCTCTTCTGGGCCCTGCTCATCATCCCAAGCCCTCCCATGCTGCCCTTCTCTCACCTCCTCCTCTAATCCCAGCTGCAGCTGAACAGGCCATCCAGCTTCCAGCTCCTGCTGCTCTCCAGCAATCTCCCTCTGATCATTCAGGCCCAACCATGTCTTCGGGACAGCTTGCCCCCACCTACAGAAGCCAGGCATGTAGCCACTGAGCCAGAGATCCTCTGCAAAAGCTGTCATTTTGCCTAAGAAGTTTTCAGATGAATCAAACAGAAGATTGGGCCTTTGCTACCCAGATTCCCCAGGTGCTTGCGTGCTGTGGGCCATCAGGTTCGTAATGACACCCAACAGCAAGCCTCATAGAATGTTTGGGGTTGGTACCCCTAGAGGTCACCCAGCCCAACCCCCCTGCAGGAGCAGGGACACCGCTAACCAGATCAGGCTGCTCACAGCCCCGTCCAACCTGGCCTGGAATGGTTCCAGGGATGGGGCCTCCACCCCCTCTCTGGGCAACCCCTGCCAGGGTTTCACCACCCTCACTCTAAAGAATTTCTTCCTTAGATCCAGTCTAAACCTACCCTGATTTAGTTTAAAACCATCACCCCTTGTCCTGTCACAGCTGGCCCTGCTAAAAAGATTTCCCCCATCTTTCCTATCGTCCCCCTTGAAGCCCTGAACGGCCGCACTCAGCTCTGCCCGCAGCCTTCTCTTCTCCAGGCTGAACACCCCCAACTCTCCCAGCCTGGCCTCATAGGAGGGGGGCTCCAGCCCTCAGATCATTTTAGTAGCCCTCCTCTGGCCCCGCTCCAACAGGTCCATGTCCTTCTTGTGCTGAGGGCTCCAGAGCTGGACGCAGGGCTCCAGGGGAGGTCTCACCAGAGCAGAGCAGAGGGGCAGAATCCCCCCCCATGATGCTGGCCACGCTTCTCTTGATGCAGCCCAGGGTAGGGTTGGCTGCTGGGCTGCCAGTGCATGTTGCCGGCTCATGTCCAGCTTTTCGTCCATCAGTACCCCCAAGTCCCTCTCGGCAGGGCTGCTCTCCATCCTTTCTTCCCCCAGCCTGTATGGATACCGGGGGTTACCCTGACCCAGGTGCAGGACCTTGGACTTGGCCTTGTAGAACCTCATGAGGTTCACACCGGCCCACCTCTCTAGCTTGTCCAGACTCATCTGTCTTCAACTCCAGGGGAGCAGAGATACGTGCAGGTTAAATCCTGGATTAAATGAAGGCACGTAATCATGGTGTTTAGCTGTGGAGCTGAGATGCTACAGGTTCCCTTGGGTGGATGGATGCAGGAAGGGATGCAGGCACTTCCCAAGGGCAATATGGGTACTTGCAGGAGCTGCATTGTGCTCACTGATGGCTGGAGCAAATGCTGGCCAGGAAGTGAAGGAGCACATGGGTTGTCTGCTGGTGGCTGTGAGTATTTTTAGCCTGGGGCAATGTGCTGGAAGTGGAGACCTCTTGGTGCTACCAGTGCCTTGCATGACCCAGTGCAAAGCTGTATTCAAGCTATCATGATGTTCCCTTCATTTTAGCACAGTGAAGGCTTACTGCTGGGCTTATTCTGGCAAACCCAGGGACCTGGAGCTGTAAAGAGTGATGGTAAAGAGGAAAATATCCTCCTCTATCTACTGTGAAGAGCTGGGCAGTGGGTCAGCCTGCTTGGAAGTCGCTGCTGCTGGGAGGAGAGGTGAAGGGCAGAGCTGGGCTGGCCACACGCTCTCTTTACAAGCAGGTTTCTCTTGCTGGTGCTGTTGGGTGCCCAGGAAGCATTCCAAGAAGTTAATTAATTTTCTCTCATCAGCAGCCACAGCGCCAGCAAACACAGTCTGGAGGAGAGAGGAGAACATTGCCATTTCGCAGTGGCAGCTCCCCGCTAAGTTACAGTGATAGTTACTTTGTCTTAGCAAAAATGAAATGTCAAGTGGCGACAGAGAAAAATACTCTTTTAATGCTGAGCAGTAACTGGGTTTCCAAAGTGCTGGGCTCTGGAGGTGATGGGGAAAGCTGGGACCGAGGCAGCTGGGACCACACAAGATTAATTCAGACTCCAAATGAGGCTTCATACATGATGTGTCGCACCGTACATCACTGTCAGGCTGGCAGCAGTAGATTCAGCTCAGAGCTCACTTGTTTGCTCCCAGACCCGCTTCATCCCAGCGTGCGCCGCCAGACGCAGTGGTGAGGTGTCATGGATGTCTGCTGCCCACCCGTGCTCTATTTTGGGTAGGAAACTCAGGAGGTGAAGGATACAGGGACCAAAGCTTAGAGCTGGAGGAAATTCTGCCCAAATGGTCCCAATTCTGCCCAAATGGCCACTAAGCGTGGCTTAGCGGGAGATAACCCTGAGTGGGACCACAGCCGCTGTGTGTTGCCCCATGCTGTTCTATCTGAGGCCATCGCATCCTAACTCACAAAGCCTGGTGGGGTCAATACTCAGCAAATACTCATAGATAACCTGCTTCTTCCAAGAAGCTGGGTCTGGGATTTTGAGTAGTTTTCAGATAAATAAGGACTCTGCTTCCTAGATGACTTATTTGCAAGGGATAATTCAGGCAGCTGTAGTCTTGCTGGGTTTTTTCCCTTTTGAATTGTCAGGCTGGCATTGTAAGTGCCATACTTTCATTAAAGTTTAATTTCCCTGAAGAGTGAAATATTAATGAGACTAGCCTTAATACTGTCAATAGGAAACAGACCCAAACAGATAATTTGCTAATATAATGACTGGGGATTTTATCTATTTCAAGCTTTACGATTGCTCTTCTGCTATGATCTTGTGCAGGTAATAACCATTGTCGCCTCTGTTCAATGAGAAAAGTTAATGAGTTTAGAACTAAATCACCATTTTGCACATTCACATCCTGGCATACCCATGCTAATTCTGCTCCCCTGCTCTCTGTGTGCTTCATCTTGCACCCTTGGGTGGTGGTGGGACACTAGCCCTGCTCATACTCAGGATGGAGAGGAGCTGAAACAAATTTGGGGTTGAGATCCAGGGCTTTGGATGCACCCAAACATCCTCCTCAATGACGTACCTGTGACCAGAATCCCCAAATACCCTTGGGGCTCCACACCCTGGAGACTCCCACCTTTGTGATCATGGTTGGGTGCTGTGCGGACCTCTGGGACCCCCAAATCCTCTCCCTTTCCCCAGCCCTGAGGAGCATCTGCTCGATCATGCTCCACCCTTTGCTTTAATCTGAATGTCCATTTGAAGAGCTGCCCTCTTTAATCTCAACTGTTTAAGGAAAGCGAAGGCAGTGAATTACCTGGAGCGGTTCCTCAGTTCCTCGGCGGGTAGGATGTGCTCTTAACTGAGAGGTGCGACAAGAAGGCACATGAAAAAGTGGATGCGGCGAGGGGCTGGGACGTGACCTAGGGACAGCTTGACCTGCTCAGTCCAAGCAGACATCTGGACCAGTGTGGGCATCCTCCCAACATTTTGGGAAGTGTATGAAAATTGGAGGGTAAGCTGTGATGCTCTCCCCAACTCCACCGGTTTGCAGTGCAAGTGCTTTCCAGGACAGACCTATTCGCTTTGCATTTCATTTTGTTAAAATGCTTTTTCTCTTGAATTTTTTCATCGCTTCTTGAAGTTGTACATCTTGCAGCAAGGGGCACCACAGGCGTGGTATGAAAACCACCTTATTGCCTGTAGCAAGCTTGGCTTTTGCTAGGTACCTTGTTTCCCACATTTTTGCCTTGGAACAGACCGTGAACAATTATTTTCTGTCCCCTTTTTCCGTGCCATTTGGGGTTCGATGTACCATATCTTCTTTTTGGTAATTTTTCATTTTGGACTGGCTTGGTCTACTCGACTGCTCCTCATCCAGAAGCTGTGCCAAGACTTTGCTTGCCCCCATTACCGTGCACCGAACCTTTTCCAGTCCTGCTGTACTCTGAGATGGGAGACCCAAGCCATGCTCAGCATTCCAAATAAGCACATGGATTTATACAGCGACTGGAGCTGGTTTGGAGACAGATTTTTATTCCTGTGGAGGCAAGTTCCCTCATTTCTCAGTGCAATCCTGTGGCCAGGAAGGGCATCGTGAATGGACTCTGTGCCCAAGAGCTGCTCGTTTTCTTGAACTCTGTCAGCAGGTCTCATTGAGAATGCTCTCCCTCCTTGCAAACCGTGATGTCTCCCTCTCTCCTATTTCTCTTATCAGCTACAAGGAAGACTATCTGGTGCAGCAGCTTTCATCCTGATGGGTTTGCCAGCACCCGGGACATCCAGCCACTCCCATAATAGCACTAATAGTAGCAGTAACAGAGTCGTTTCCAGACCATATTTCCCCTTGGAGGCCAGGACGAGTATTTACACCCATCTCCAACAGGTTTGCGCATTCAAAGCATTGAAATTTCCACAATACAGAGATTTTCTGAGTAGCTTCACCAGCTGTCCCTAGTAAATAAAACACTGTGGTTTTGGTGTTTGGAGATGAATGCAGATCTAGCTGGTTTCGGAGCTGAGCATATGGGCTGTGTTTGAGTGCTGGGAATGTGTTTGCTTGTGATTTAATAATACTGTGAGTCGTGACTGTACCTTCCTCCCAATTACTACCCTTGCATCTCTTTGTTGTTGAGTGGATGTTCTGGAAACTCTATTTTCCTTGTAAAATCAATTATGTTCCACCCTTTATTATCTGCCAGGTCTCATGCCCTCCCTGCTTGCCAAGAAAACCTCCACAACAGCTTGGGTGGGAACTGCGGCAGAGATGCTGAAGGCAGCCCAGCCAGGAGGTGGGTCCTGGGGCCAGGCTTGGGTTGGGAGCTCCAGGGCCTTGCAACGCTCATCCCCTACCCCATGTTGCTTGGCTGGAGCAATCCCTGGGGTAAGGGATGCTCCACAGCTCTGATTTCTGTGCACCTCTCTGACCCAGAGGACTGGCAAACCCTGTTTGCACATAAACTGTATTAGCTACAGGGGTTTTTTTTCATTACAGCAGAACATGATTCTTTCTGAAATGAAGTTGGAACCTCAGAGACTTCAATAAACCTTTAAAAGCGTTTAATTAAAAAAGCATAAAGCCTGGGAGGATCAATCCAGTGTTAATGACCTGCAATGGGGCTGTGTGTAGTTTGTTCTTATTGACCTGCAAGGCAGCGAGGAGCAACCATGCAACCTGAGGTCTCTAAATCGGCCTTGCTGGAGCTATCCCAGCCCATGGGAGAAATGGGAGCTGCCTGCTTTTAATTGCATCCAGACAGCTCCTGATTAAAATTCAGGTAACACTGGAAAACAGCTGGTTTTGGAGGCCACAAAAGGTGTGGGGCTGGCATCAAGGGGGCAGCTGGCTTCGCCCCAGCAGTGGGGCCATAGTGGTGTATCTGGGTGGAGAACTTGGAAACCTGGAGGTTGCGTGTAAGAAAGGGATCCTCTTGCTTTAGAAAAATCATCTGAGTGCAGGAAAGCATAAAAATAAAGTTTCAGGACAGGGTAGTTTCTTTCATTTTTTTAAATCAAAAGTTTGATGCAAGAAAAACAAAGTGAAAATGTTCAAAAACTTGCAGCTATGGGATGGAGAAGGACTGGAGAAGGAGATAGCTGCTGTCACCAAACGGCTCCGCAAATAACCATGACGCCTTTCTTGGAGGAATGTATTTTAAAAGACAAGGAAGTGGAGAAGAAACCGTTCCTTTCATTTCCCTCCAAGTCCATCCCTTTGGTCTTGAGTTAGTAGAAAACATATTTTTGTGTCCAGAAGGATGTGGGAAACGTTTGTAGATGTGCGTGTCGGAAGAAAACCCTTCTGGACCTTGAAGAGACAGAAGGAGATGTGGGTGAGGGCAGAGCTGCCATTTTAAACTGAAGCCTTCCACAAAATGGAAGGGAAGGACATTTTCTACCCGGAGCAGCAGAAAGGGAATTTGGAATGTTTTTCTCAGAGTGGGTGATCAAACATGTCAGAGAAAAGCAGATGTTTTGGGCAGACATTTGCATGTAATCAAACCCTCTGGTTTTTGATTGAAAAAATTGGCAGTGGCAAATTTCCAGCCACCACCCTGCAATCAAAGAAGAAAAAAGCTTGTGGATGAGGAAAGTGGATAAAAGAGCCTGTGAGAGACCTGGCCATCCCTTCCCACACCGACTTGCATCAGGCTCATTAACCTGGGCCTTCCCAAGCTGGGTTTTGGGATTCATTGGCACATGGGGCATGTCCCCTCCTCTGGGTACCTCCTATTTGTGGTCGTGGTCCCTTAAGTCCTTGGTGATGTTGTGTTTCTTGTCCCTCCAGCAGCTATGCGAGGCCATGTGTAGTCATGGCAAGGCTCATGCAACATGTCTTTAGGACATGGGGAGCCGGTGCATGACCCATAACCACCCCAAAAATGTATTTTTAAAGCTGCGTGCTGCATCTTTTCGGTTCTGAGGACGGGTGCCTCTGCATGCCCGACCTGCCCCTTCCACCTTGCGCGCTCCTGGGGAATGGCATCGCACAGGGACTGGGGGGTCCCCAGGGAGATGGGGGCCTGGGCTGGGGGCAGAGGGGATTTTCTGCATCTCTCTGGGGAAGCTCACTTTGCACCATGGGGAGGTTTTGCTCCACAGCCTGGCTCAGGGATTGCACTGCTTTTGGCTGACTTACGCTCTGTTTTATTGGACTTGTGGCAGCCTCCAAGCCAGAGATAAAACATGTCCTTCCTGTCTGTAAGAGGGTAAATTATTGACATACTTAATAAGCATAACTTATCATTAGCCATAATTCATGCTGGTGATGGAGATACAGCTGTTCCTGGAAAGCAGAGTGGCTCTGAATTTCAGATTTCTGTGGGCCAGGCTCCTGCTGCAGCTCCAGAGCAGCGACACAGAAGTCACCGCACGCCATCCCTTGCCCTGGTGGTTGCTGTCCCAGGGCTTTGCACAATGTTCAAGCTCTGTCAGTGCTGGGAGGAAAGGGAGGTTGGACACTGTGTGCCTCTCCCCAAGTCCAGGTATTGGTAATGCAATTAAATGAGTAGTTCTTGCAGAGCTGGCAGGGAACGGAATGTCCCTGGAGGTATCCAGCTTGCAGCCATGTGGGGCCAAAAAGCTCTGGTCAAGGACAAGGTCTCTTGCTTCTCCCTGCACTGCCCAGCCGCAGCCCACATTGCTCCTGCTGGCAGAACCTAAATCCTGGCAGGCTGGTTGCTGCGAATAGAACCTTTTTCTCCTTTCTCCTATTCACCCTGGTTCCTAATGTGATAGGATTGGGCAGGGGATGTTCCACAAGATACATTAGCTGCTCTTCATTTGCAAGCAATCATTTGTAGGGCTGCAGAATGCCCTGGGCCACTTGCCAGAAGTTTTCAGGGCACTTGTGGAGGAAGAGGAGAGACTGAAGCCTCCCATGCTGGGAACAGTGCACAGCATCTGGGGCTCTTACAACTGGTGGGTGAAGTTTGATCACTAGGGATGGGAAACCGTGCAGGGTGGCTATGGGGCAGGCGTGTAAGATGGCGCCTGGGGGGGTCTCAGTGCTCATGGGTGGATGGGTCCAAGCTGATCTCCATTTCCCTGGTCAGACAGGGTACTCCCAGCTGCCTTCCAGCCCCTGGCAGAAGGAGAGGAGATTCTTGGTCCTCATCTCCCAGGTGGGACCTAAGGACACCGCTCAAGGTAGGTGCACACCATGGAGGATTTGGGGGGTTATTTTGCACACTCATTCAATCCCTCTTCCAGGTTGCTTGCAAAAATTTGAGCTCTGGTCTGGGCCTTGGAGAGTGACGTACCCCCACATGGGAGCTCACCCCTCACCGGTCTGGTGCACTGAGACAAGATGGAGGTGTGCAAGGGTGGACAGCGGGAGAGACTGTGGGTGAGCCTGTGTACACCACGAAGTGACAGCGCACCCTCTGAATAACCAGCAAATTCCCAAAGCTTCAAGGTGCCTTTCAGTCAAAGTATCCTCTGCTCCCTACACCCTTGAACTCAGCCTTGGGTGTCAGCCTGGCTTTTGGAAACCTCTCCTGGGGATCTTGGCATGTTGGACGTCCTCAGGAAAGTGTTTGTGAATACCTGAGCATCAGCACCGGCTGATTCCAAATAAAGAATCAGTTGGGGAAACAGCACTTTTTGTTTCAGGTAATTTGCAAGAAGGGAAGGCGATGGAAATCTATCAAGCGACGGCTGCCATGTTGTGTGTTTGATTTGCTTTATGGCTTGAAGACATCAGCGTGTTTCACAGAGACACTGATTTTCAAACGATCCCTCTGGCTCCATGGCTATGGGAGCAGGTAAGGCAGGCTGTCTGAATGGGGAGACACAGGGCCAAGGGTGCTTGCTCAAGGCCCATGGTGCTTTAACGGGGGCAGCCGTCAATGCAGGACATTTCTCCTTCTCTCATCTCCCTTCTCACTGGTGCAACTCCTGCTGGATCTCAGGGGATGTCGGATGTTTTAAAACAGTTAATAAAACAGCTTTTTCCCAGAGCGGTTAGCCCTGCAGCAGCTGGAGGAGCCAGCTATCCATGGCTGTGGTCTTACAGAGGGACCAGGAGACAAGGCAAAGGGCTTGGGCAGCCCCATGCTCTGCCCATTGCGCCCAGCATGTCCTTGGCCATGCAGGGACCTGTGTGTGCCGCCTGGACCATGCCCTGCTTTAACAAACAGCTCACCTGAGCAGAGGACAGGCTGGTAGCCCCTGTTCTCCATCATCCCATGGTCCTGCCATACTGAACCTGCCTCAAAGATGCTATGATGTACTCTAAGGTGGCCACATCTAGATGGACTGCACCAGCCCCAGCGGCTCCCCCTAAGGGCTCTGTGGAGGATGTCCCACAGCAAGTTCACACGTGCTCTGCAGCAGCCAGCCCTCAATCAGTCTTGTGCTTTCCAGGGGAAATGGAGATGGGACTGGAGCATCTCCCCTGCGAGGAAAGGCTGAGGGAGCTGGGCTTGTTCAGCCTGGAGAAGAGAAGGCTGAGAGGGGATCTCATCAACACGTACAAATATCTTAAGGGTGGATGTCACGAGGACGGAGCCAGACTCTTCTCAGTGGTGCCCAGCAACAAGACAAGGGGCAATGGGCACAAACTGAAGCAGAAGAGGTTCCAGGTGAACATGAGGAAGAACTTCTTGACTTGGAGGGTGCCCGAGCCCTGGCACAGGCTGCCCAGGGGGCTGTGGAGTCTCCTTCCCTGGAGATATTCAAAGCCTGCCTGGATGATGTCCTGTGCCCCCTGCTGTGGGTGAGCCTGCTTGAGCAGGGGGGTTGGACTGGGTGATCTCCGGAGGTCCCTGCCAACCCCTGCCATTCTGGGATTCTGGGATTCTGTGAACACCATCTGGAAAGCTCTGGAGGCAATGAGCTGCTTGCATGGGTCAGGGGGAGCAAGAAGGTGTCTGTCTCGGTCCATGGCTTGGGCTGTGAGCCCCCCTCACCAGCGTCTCTTCTCCAGGTGCATGAAACATCACTTCCTCGGGGCTGGGGGGGGAATTAAAGAGCCACTTACAGCATCTCCAATCTGCGTGGCTGGTGAAGTGCTGTTGCCTGAGCTCGGCAAGGGGGTATTAGTCACGCCTTATTGCCTTTAAATCCTACAGTAGCAGAAGCGCCTTCCATTTGCTATTTTAAATAAGAATCAGCCTGATGGAGTGCTCCCAGCACAGTCTATCGGCTTCCCCGTTACCCAGGCAGCCTTTAAAGGATTACACGTTCATCTTGCCTCTCTCCCTGTGGTTTGTAAGGAGCAGCTCTGCCTCCCGCATCCCCTGTTTATAAAGTGCTGTTTGCATGAAGGATCCCCTGAAAAAAGGTGAAGAGGTGAGAGCGAGGCCAGGCTTCCCCCTCCCCACATCCCCTCTTCCTCCTGCACACTCCAGGAAGGCTCTGAGGATGGTGCAGCTTGGTGCCATGCCTGGAGATCTTGCACCAGGGTTTGCTCTGCAGTCCCTCCTGTTGTCTTGGTTGTGCAAGGGCCGGGTGATGCACAGGCACGGGACGGGGCTGGTGGGAGGAAGGTCTCTGATCCCTGGCTGTGGAAGGAAAAGAGGGGAAAGAAAATAGGAAATGATGGCAGAGAAGGATGACCAGGATGGCTTCAGCTGCCTTCTGTGCAGAAAAAGCCTTTGGCCTCTGGGCCTGCCCCATCCTCCTAACTGGGACTGAGATGCAGTGGCATCCAAGCATCTTCCCAGCTTGTCAGCTCCCCAGCACCACAGAAACCTTCACTTTGGCCTTTCTGTCTCTTGTCTCGGCATTGAGTCTGGTGGGGGTTTTGCATGCTCAAATGTGGCGCTGTCATTCCTGTTTCCCTACTTAAATTATTGATGGAGATCTACAACCTCCGTTCCAGCTTAACAACCCTTTTTTGCTGGGGTTTATTACCAGGATCAATCAAATCAAACCCTGATGGCTTAAAAATGTGCTTCCTTCTCCCTCTCATTGTTATTCGCTTGTTTATTATTAGGAAAGACAAGTTTTGGCTCCGGGAGATTTTGCTAGCAGTAAACAATGTCATTAAAAACAAATCAGAAGTCCCTGCTTTGCATGGAGCTGACCTCCACAGAGCACCCTGCGCTTGGGTCCCCGCCTGCCACCAATACGATGGCCGAGGCATGGGGATGGGTTCGTGGCCAGGCACATCCAGGTGTTCTCCAACAATTGCTCCCCTGTGGATTCACAGGGTTTTGCCCAGATTTGTGTCTCTGACTCCCATCCTTGCTGCTGTAGAGGGGACTCCTCCACCCTGGTGCTGCAGGGTCAGGAGGTGGCTTATGACTTGGGGAGGTTGCTGGCACCCAGGTCTTTGGAGGCTTTTGGACCTGTCCTTCTCCTGCTTGCAGAGGGACTGAGCTTCCCCTTGTATTGAGGATCTGGGCTCTCATCTTGGCTCCTTTCCCACAAGGAGCAATATCCTTGGGAGGTGGTGGGACATCACTCATTTGTGTTTATAGAGGAGTTCATGGTGATTTCAGGACTAAAGGGGCTGAGGGTGGGTTAGAAGTGTTGCAGGTTTGGAAAACACCATCTCTTCATGGCCAGGGTCCTTCCCAAACAGCTGGTCCACCCAGCACTGTGCGTTCCTCATCCCACTGTCACCACCCTGCTCCCAGCCCTTTCCCTGGGTCCAGCCCCATGGGGGAGCAGAGCTGGCCATTGCCTCTTCTGAGCATCAGCTGTGGGAGCTTCATCTCTGTCTAGATCAGACTGGGGCTTTGCAGCACTCTGGTTGCACAAACACACATTCCTGTCCAAAAATCCACCAGCGCCCGGATGGAGCGGGCCAGGAGGGCGTCTGCCTGCTCGGGGTATGCGGCTGCCTGTTCCTGAACCTGGGCCACTGCCATGGAAGGGGTTTTGCACGGCCAAGGTGCTGGGAAAACTGCGGTGCTCTCCATAACTGCCAGCCCAGCTTACAATAAACAAATTGAAGAGTGATGGGGAAGATAAATTGCTTGTTGTTTTTTTAATGCATGCAGTGAAGGAGTTTATTTTTAAACCCGTCTGCGAGTGATGCCTGGTTTGATCTTCTAAATGAAACTGATTTATTCTATTTGCACTGGGGCTTGGGAGAAGAGGGACTGAGCTGGATTTAATTTATGCGTTTAACTTTGCCTTGGCAGGACTGTGACAACAGCAGAGAAATCGAAGCTGAGAAGCTCCCTCCAGTGATCCCAACGATGCAAATGATTTTCCCGGTTTTATCAAACGATGTTGAGTCGCTGATCCCAGGTTGCCATTTGGGGTGGGTATGAATTGCATGGCCCTTGGGGGACCTGGCAGAACCAGGGCCTGGCCACCTCATGGAGGGCTTGGGGACTCCTGAAGCTTATTTCTGACCTAGAACTGTGGTTTCTTCTTCTTCATAGACCTGATTTCCCAGCTATCTGGTCTTGCTTTCATCAGCTCTGCAGCACATCCCTCTAGGTGGGTCAGGATAAGGCCCACAAGGACTGGGTCTACGATTTCATTGGGACTTCAATGCATGGAGGGATTCACAGCCTTATGAGCCTTTGCCATGTTCCTCTCCCCTGTGGCTATCAGGGAGGGCTTCTGGGCTCAGCCCTGAGGCAAATGAAAGATGACAAGTGACTTTTGCAGTAGATCAGTGATGTTCACTCCTCGGTGGGCTCCCTCGCAGTTTGTGGGATCGTTAGCGAAAACCTGCCAAGCAAATCTCAGCGGTGACTGAGGCTGGGGTGGAGCACCGCCACCATCTGTGCTGAATGGAGGCCATGAAAGCCTGAATTACTCTCCCCAAAGTCTCCCTTAAAAAGGATGAGAGTGTAAATGCAAGTCTTAAACCAGGCAAAATGATGAAGCCATTGGCATGGAGGGAAACAATCATTCAACACCACTAAGCCATGCATCACTTGGGATAATTATCAATTATTATAAGCAGAGCAACTCCCCTCCAGAAGCTAATGAAATTTCACACGGAGCACGCTCTGGGAGATGGATCGTATCGGCCTGGCCAAGATTCATCTCCTCTAATGTGCTGCTTATTCCTGCTTATGCATCTTAAAGCTCCATGTGCAAAGCACCTTCCCTCTGGGCGGGATGGGGGACGTGGGATGCTCTCGTCTGCAGATGGCTGCACTGACCGCACCTCTTGGTTTCCAATGCATCAGACCCCAAGGTGGGTATTGGTAGCACTGGGGGAAGGATCTGTTCCCCCTTCCCTCTTCCTAATCCCTGCCTTTTGTGGCTCTCTGCCTTTGATCTGTTTGGTAGAGCTGGTGGTGGCTTCTGGACCACCTTCCACAGTGTCTGGTCCTCCTCCTCTTCCCCTCTGGGGCCCAGCAAACACTTTCCCCTTCCCAAGCACTGCCAGCCCTTATAACCATTTTGCAGTCTCATCTGGGAATGTTCTACCACAAGCCATCAAACACAAATGGGAAATAATAGTTTATGTGCAGTTTAGCTGCAAGCTGGGAGACCATTCTGGGCTTTCAATGGTTTTTCCCAGCTCCTGGCACAGCGTTTGCAAACCTGGGTGTAAGGGGGAAGGCCAGGAATCCTATCCAGGCAAAAAGGCACTTCCTTGGCTTCTAAATATTTCATCTGCGACCCATATGACAAACTGCTGCTTGTAAATACAACTATTATGCCTTATTTTGTCATACATAATTGAAACGCTGTATCCTGTACTCAGCGAACAAACATGTAGTTTACAAGGATGCTTTCTTCTGGATCCTTCCAGTCCCTGTAGCAGCTTCTGTCCCCCTCAGGCCTGGTGGCAAATAGTGGTGGGGTCCCTGTTGGGGAAGATCTTTCCATCTCTGCATCTGGAGAAGGCCCTGTTGGAGGCACCTGGAGGTGTCCCCCAGGCTCTCCCCTTCTCCCAGGGTCCTGCTCCCACCCCTCCTGGTTTCTGCCTCCAACACCTACTTGCAGGGGCCTTGGGGCTGCTCTTGTACTTTTATTTTTGCAAATGAGCATGACTGCACCGAGAATAGACCCAGCTCGTAGCTCTGATGCTCAGTTTGCAACCAAGGCAACCCCGCTGCCCGTGGCAGGCTGAGCATCGGGTTGCTGCCCCATCCCCTATCTGCTGCTTTACCATGGAAATGGGCTCCAGCGCTCCTCCCACCAAGTCTGCAAACGAGACCTTGGCACTCTTGGTGTTCGCCGAGGTCAGTGATCACCTTTGAGCCCGCTTCGCCGGCGCCTCGTTTATTAATGAGCCGGAGGTGGGTGAGCAGGAAGGTGGCAAACTTCGGAGCTCCTACCAATTATTTAGATGAGTCATGACCAAAAAGGGCTCCAGGGAGCTTGGGAAGCACCATGCCAAGACAAGTGGATGGGAAAGGTGACGGAAAATGAAATTCATGTCTGTCAAGCGAAAATGATGTATGTCAGAAGGAACACTTTTAATTACACTTATGCGTTATTAGGGTCTAGGTTAAAAGTAGCTTCTCAGTGGCTTCCTGGGCAATTTGTTTACCTGGGGACATCCAACTGGAGTCCCACTGCCCCAGGGGGGCTCAGGGGCTGGCCCTGGTGGGTGCAGGGCTTTGGGAGAGGGTGACAACCATAGGTGTACAGTAGAGGAAGGCTTAAGAGCAGAGTGATGCAATGAAGTAATTGGTCCCTGGGGGCAAACTGGACACCTCTGCCTGGTCTTTCTTCTTGCCCAGGGACACTGGAGAGCACAACATCCCCCTCTCCAAGCTATGAACCAGCAGAAGATGCTATCATGGGGGTCACAGATCAGCTATAACCAAGCAGGATTAAAGAGAAACTTCCTACACAGATTGTTTCAATATTGTTTTATTGCACCATTTTGTGAAGTAGCCAGCAGTGCACATTGCGAGAGGCAGAGCCACAAGCCAAAAGGGCCGTGGTGGCAACCTGCACTCATTAATAGCCCCTGTGCTGGCCAGGACCCCAGGGTGCCTCATGCCTTTGCTCCATTCACTTTTGTCTGGGAAGTTGTGGAAACCTATGCGGCAACCCCGAGCTTGGCTCAGCTCTCAAGGAGAATCAAAGTCCCTTGCATGGACCACACCACCCCGTCTTTCATTACGCTTCTATTTTGAGAGCAGATTGCTGTGGTCTTCCCCTGTAGCTGCTGCCCTCTATTCTGGACATGCCCATGCCAACCCCCAAGCTGTGCATGGGCATGAGGGGGTTGTTCTTGTAGGTCGGTGGACCCTGCTGATGGACACAGCTCAGGATGCTCCTGGGTCTGAGAGCAATGATTTAGGACTGGACGCTGAAACTCCCAGCTGGGCATTCAGGCATTGCAGCACTGCCATTAACAACCCTAATGAATGAAGTCCACCCAGGGACCAACAAGGGAGACACACAAAAGCCCATGGGAGATGTTGGGTGACCAGCGTCCTCCATGGACTGTGGCGGCATCAGGGCAAACCTGCAAAGTGCCAAAAGGTGAGACCTCCCCATCTCGATGTTCATCCAAACCTTCCTCATGGCCAGCTCAGCTTTTCTCTGCTGTGCAGCCTGTGTCTCATGAAAGCCGTTTTGTCCTCGCAGCCTGGACCCTGCCTCCATCCGTCTCCTGGGTTTGGCTTATTCACTTGGTCAGCTCAGATCTTGCAGCGAAGCTCTCCCTGGCACAATATGCTCCATGTCCCTCGCTTTAATTGGCATGGGTTGGTGCCTTGCATCGGGCTCTCTGCCGGCCACCCCGTGCGAGCCCATCACTTCCAAACACATCAAACCTCATGCTTGACAGACGGACTGACAGTTTCCAGCCAGGGAGGCTGCTGCAACAGATTGACTGCCTCTGCCAAGGGCTGGGAGCTGGGCTCCGTGCCGTGGTGGGCTGCCAGGTGCAGGGGCTGCGAACACCGGCTAGGGCTGGTGGGCATCCACGTGCCTTTGCACACTGGTCATGTTCCACTTTGCTCTTCTCCTGCCACGTTTTCCTGGGAGACCTTGGTAAGAAAAGGGGATTTCTGCTCCTGCAAAGCTTCTCTGCTTTCACTGTGTTTTCCCTGCTCTTTGCTGAGTCCCTAGGGTGACTGTAGCCACCAGCACTGCGAGTCTCCAAGCAAGGGCAGGGACCCTGGAGAGAACCCAGTGGGGGTTGTAACCAGGCTGAGAAAAAGAGAAGATGCAGCACAGAGTGGAAAAAGACATGAGCTGCTTCGTGTCCGTCTCAAACATCTGCCAAACTTCTTACCCCTCAGCCCTCCCTGCCCTTCCCTTGGGGACACCACCACAACTGCACGCAGGACCAGAACCTGAATATTCACCCTTGGTGTTTGCAGTAGGAAAATGGAGGAGCAGCCTGGACTGCACAAAAATGGAGGAGCAGCCTGGTCCCCCTGCAGGGATGGTGGCACACGATGGCCATGGCTGGGTGTTCCTTTGCTGGGACACGTGGCACCATCAGTTGCCCTGAATGTATCACAGAGAGCCCAGCAGGCACAAAGTATCTTCAGCATGTCTGGGCAAAACGGTGTCAAGCCACAGCTGCCAAGGTCTCTGGAAGACCGGAGGGAGAGATGGAGAAAATTATTTAAAGTGACTGAGATGGCAAAGTAGTTTTGCAGCAGGCAGAGAGCAAGCCTGGGGACCTGCTGTCCTGGGGAAGCCAAAATCAGGGACAGGCTGCAGGAGTGACAGAAAATTAAGGAAACAAAAGTGCTTGGAGGGCTAGAGAAGGCAAAAATGCAACTCGTGATCAGGAAGACCTCAAACCAGTGTCCTGAGAGAGGTCCTCATCCCTGTCCTACACCACTGCCCATAGGACCCACCACCACCTTCCACCCCAGAGCTCCACCAAGGCAAACATGGAGATGTGGCTGAGGGCTTCAATGCTAAGGTCCCTTAGGGGCTGCAGGTGGGGTCAGCCTGATCCTCCTTAACCCAACCCCACTCCACAGCGTTTCCCAGATGAAATGCGGTGATGCTGGCTTGTTCTGGTCCACGGCCAATGCAGTGTGTGTGCTCCAAGCATGCTGGTACCAAGTGGCTGCTTCTTGGCTCAGGGGAGAGCAGGAACCCTGCGGAGTGTCAATATTATTTTTTTAAGGAGGCTGAGAAATATTTCTGTATCTGGAATAACAATGCAGAGGCAGGGAAACACACAGAGGAGGGGAGGAAAAATAGCAGTGTCTGATAGTGTAAACCTCAAGTCAAATGTGAAACACATTAATATTCATGTGCTTAGATACAGCCAAAAACCCAACAATGACTGCAGCTTCAGAAATGCTCTGAGCTCTTGGACTGCCATCAGCATCTGTGGAGTGGAGAAGGCAACGAAACCTTCAGAAACCACCAAGCTGTGGGAGAAGCTTTGTAACAAGCAGTTCCCATAGGGCTGGGATTAAGCTTTGTCTCTTTCAGTCCAAACTAACACTTAACAAGGACAATCTTTCTGCTAAAAACATGACTCTAATTGTTTCTAATTGATCTCCTTGCTGGCAGTCTCTGGAGGGAGGCGCATGTTGAATGGACCATGGAAATGTACTTTACAGTTTGTGATTATCAGGAGCGATAAAGCGTTGATCCTCAGAGCATCCGATGGGATAGAGGAGCTTTGTGCAGGCTGGAAACAAAGCTGGTATAGGGGAGAGGTGCGTTTCTCTCCCCCCTGGCCTATGTGGTTGGGTGACGTTGAGCAAGTGGCCATCAAATGGAGGTGACAGTGATCCTTCTTCCAGTGGGGACACTGGCCTTAGAGTGCTGGCATGCAATATTGCTGGAAGATAGCAAGGATCTCCAAGAATATTTACTGGATATTTTTCTGGTCCTTGTGGAAACTGCTTCGGAGACAAAACGGCTGTGACGGCTGGTCAGGGCTATGTTGGCTGTGCTCTGGCCTGGAAACCAAGCATCTCAATGCAAGGCTGAGCTCTCTTATTCTCAAAAAATGCAGCTGCCATTTAGAAAGTGCCTATTGGACCTGGTTCTGGTCATGCTTGTTCTCCTTAGGCATTTCTGGGCTTCCCATGGGCTTCCCGTGGGATATTGCTCATGGTCCCAGGGCTGAGACCTTGCCGCGCAGCACAGATGGTCCAGTGCCCTGTGCCTTTGCCCTGTAATAGCTACAAGGGGGGCCTGTCCCCTCGGGTGCCAATTCTGACTTTGCTTTATGAGCCTGTGCATTGAGGAGAACTTTACTGAGCTCCTGCTCGGCCAACCCCCTTGTCAGTCCCACTGAACTTCAGATTTCCCAAGCCCTTTCATGTGATATTTATCTCCCACGATGACTCTCGATGCAAGGCGCCTGTCACTGCTGACATCAGGATCTCAGGAGTCTCCGAAGCTGATGGTTTGCAGAGCTGCTGGGCAGGGCACGGCTGGTGTCTCTCTGCTTTTCTCTCCCCAGGGCATCTCATATGTAGCCTTGCAAACTAGAAAAAAAAAAAAAAAAAATTGCAGATGCAAGCTTAGTGTTGAGTTTATGAGCAAAACTTGTTACCTTCCAAAAACTTCTTTTTGAGTGGGAATCAGAGAAGCAGCTCCTCATTTGAAAAGCAGAGCATAGAGTCTGGGTAATTTGACAAGGATAGCGATAGACCTGGGAGAGCCCTTGAGCCAAAGTGCTGGTTGCTGTTCCTCCTCTCTCCCACAGCTTCTCCTGTCCCCTCAGCCTTACAGTTTGGGTGGAAAAACAAAAAACCCTGATGCTGATTCACCTGATCTCTTGAAAAAGACCTATGGAAGGGCCAGGCTCTGCAACCCTGTGCTGAAGGGGCTGCAGAAAACTGTAATTAATGCAGTGTTGAAGGATGAAACTCCATGCCCCATCCTCCATTTCAGTTGAAGGACTCTCATTTCGGATGGAGTGGCTTGCTGTTCCCTGCTGTGACAGTTGTCTTCATCACCCAGCAGTGCCCTCATCATCAGGGTCCCAGCCTTGAGGAGTTCCCTTTTGTTGGGATGAAACCAGGCTCAGGGCCCAGAGCGGGAGACAGCGACACTGGCCATGATGCTGACAGATGTGGGTCTCACAGGATGGCATTTGCAGCCCTTGTTCAGCTGTCCCAAGCCCTGTTGGGGGCATCAGCCTTTGGGTTACCCCTCAACCTCCTTGGCCCCTGGTGATGGGGCTACCAGAGCTGATGTCCCACTAGAGCTACCCCCAGCTCACCCATGAGGACAGAAGAGGACATGGTGCTCAGTCAGCAGTGTTTGGTTTCTGAGTTTGCCTTCATTCAGCACCAACAAATGCTCACAAACATCTTGGAAAATTCACAGCTGGATGTGGCTGAGCAACCTTGGCTGGGAGGGTGACCAGTTTTCTCCACTGAGTCTGGTAGAGGCAGACATTCAGCCTTAGTCTCCTGCAACACGGTGCCACTATAGACAAGCTTTATCTTGCTCTCCACCGCATCCCAGAAAGAGCATTTCTGGAGCTTCAGCTTCAAACTTGCTGCACTGAAAAAACAACCTTTTTTACCAAAATTTCACCTATGCAAAAAGTGTCTGAGCAGCTCTCCTGGCATTCCCTCTGCATGTTTCCCACTGCCTTCTACTGCTCAAAGAGTGGAAACGCTGACCTGTCCTCTTCACAGAGACCTCCCAGCGATCTGGACCCCTCTGGAATAGATCAAATCCAGGCATTACAACTTCACGATGGGCTCAGCTGGGACGGGGATGAGACAGCGTGTTGAAGAGGCTCATCTGGAACGCTCAGCGCTTGGATGCCATGCTCACACTCAACTCTCCTGCTGGTTTGACTGGCATCGCTGCACGTTGGCTCTGCCGGACACTCATGTTGGGGCGAACTGCCAGGACCTCTTCTTTGGCAAGATGGTTCCTCCTCAACATCGTTGCTACAGAAGGTGGAATTACCTCTGTGTTTTGTGAGCTTTGGCAGAAATAGTTGCATCAGCCACAGCTGAGCAGATGTGGAGCTGGCTAAATGCCACATACTGAGCTGCACACAGGTCAGAGCAGGTCAGGTGTGAGATGGTGGATGTCCCTGTGGTGGTCTCTCTGTCTTCCATTTGTTTCTGGCTGTTGGCTCAGAAAGAGAGAGGATTTAAAATTTTTATCTTCAGGACAAGCCAAGAAATTTCCAGCAGTAATTATACCCGGTACAAGCCAATAAATTCATTTTCAGCTCAGGTCTTCCAGAGATGCCATCCCACCTGGCTTATGAAGAGCAAGTGGTGGGGAATGCAGCACTCCCAATAGTCATTTGGTCCAGTAGCTGATTAAATGCCTGGTTAGGAAAATGTTAGAAAATATTACTACTCTGACTTTCTGGCTACAGCTTGATCTTGTTCCATCTTTACTGGCTATAGACTTGTCTACGATCTATTCTTGTGTTACATGAATGTCTTCCTCAGACTCCCTCTGAAAAGTTCAATAAGGTCAATTGGTTGCTCGCTTGCTGCAATTATGATATGCACGTGGCCACAAAATGGGCCAGTCTGAGCCCAACAAAGACTTAATCTTCACTGAGATATTTCTAGGTCTTGGAAAAAGATTAAAAAGCTCCCATGGTGAGGTACTTCCCATTGCAGACAGGGTAGAGGATGAACTTTCTTTTAGAGGTGCCCTTCCTTCCACTGGTGGGAAGTGCCTCTGCCTCTCAGACTCGAGGCTGCGCTCCCAGACAACAGGAATTAGGTGCAATGAAGGCCCCACCTTCACTCAGAGTTCTGAGACCTTGGGTGAAAAGCATCAGCTTCAGCCAGCTGCAGCCACCACCCGTGGCCCCTCAAACTGAAAACAGCCTAGGAAAGGCTTTGCTGGGATACCAAGAGGTCTGAACACACGTTAAAATGATCCGAGCAAACACAGGGATGCACTTTTCACCTCCGTAATTAATTGTCTCTGTGGGCCGGGGAGGCAAAGCTGTGAAGAGGAGAACTGGGATCATTCAGGAAGCAATTAGAGACTGTCCTCAGGGAAGAATGATATGGAAATTGATACACATTGATGGGACAAGTGGCCAATTCTAATTCCCAATAACCATCTATTTATTTAATGTGTGAGTAAACACGGTGGTTATGGGGCATAGCGTGTGTTAGAGCTGCTGCCTGCGACATTAACACACCAATAAGAGTGCTTTATGGTAGGAACGTGGCTGCGTATCATTAGAAAACTGAGCCCGGAGGGAGCTGGGTGGTGTAAACTGCTTATGTGCAGCGGCACTTGTGCCAGCAAAGTGTCAGGACCTGGCAGACCTTTGTCTGCATGTGGGTGAGATGACCCGGATGGATCTGGGCACGTGCCACCCCCCTGCCTGCAACCTGCCATCTGTGCAAGCACCAACCACCAGACATTGCTCTGAGCCCAAGCACTGCCCGCCCCCGCTTTGCTGGCGTGACTTCACCACCACATGGTGTCTGCGTGGGGTCCTCCCCACCGGACTTGCAGGATCTGCACCAAGAAACATTTTTTTTTGCTGAGCAGGATGCTTGGGCATGGACCGGAGCTGCGCGTGCCGGCTCTGCTCACAGCTGGGGCATGCACGGCCGTGGTGGTGTGTGCAGGTGTGCACAGAATCATGGAATGGTTTGGGTTGGAAGGGACTCCTAGAGGTCACCCAGCCCAACCCCTCTGCAGGGAGCAGGGACACCGCTAACCAGATCAGGCTGCTCACAGCCCCGTCCAACCTGGCCTGGAATGGTTCCAGGGATGGGGCCTCCACCACCTCTCTGGGCAACCCCTGACAGGGTTTCACCAAAGGGGCATTGTGCCCCTTCACCCATGCCTTTACCCACAAGCCTGTCCCCATGCTGGAAAACCAACTGAATCTCCATTCATTTGGACCTTGGGGTTTGGGTGCTATGAGCACTTGGACCAGCTCCTCTCCCTTGCTTAGCCAGCTGCCCCACTGGTCTCTTTGGCTCTTTAATATAGAGATAGCAAAATTTCAGAGGGCCTCGTGCCTTGGGAGGCAAATACACCGCATAAAAAACCCTTGCCAGGGAAAACGTAAGATGCATATTTAGCATCACGGGCTCCCGAGGAGATGGCAGCCGCCTGTCAGCCCCCACGCCGAGCAGCTTACTTGCGATGTTTGAAGTTAATACCTCCCGACGCAGAGACGAGGAGACCTCTGAAAGCACAAATTAATAAAAGTGACATGCCAAGAGGAAGCGTGAGTGTGGCGGTGACAAGGAAAAGGCTCTTTGATGTTATCAGAGCAGGAGAGAAGGCAACAGAGGAGGATATTAAAAAGATGAGAGAAGAGCTGAATTTGACTGGATGGGTACGATCAGGATCAAAATGAATTAAGATTTTTTACAAGGCAAACCGTATGAGAAATAAGTTTCAGCAAGTCAAATTAACAGGAGGAAAACTTCAGCGTCCTGTAGACAAGCTGGCGGTATGATGTATAGGAGAATTTATGCCTCCTGGAAAACCTCTAACAGTTTTGGCGGGTGTTTAAAAAGCAGTGCTGACAGAGGGAAGGAACTGGAGCATCCAGAAAGCTGGCTGTTGGCAGAAGCTAGATAAAACCATCGCCAAAGGTTTTGTTGTAGCTGCTGGAAAAAGCTTCTCTGATGAAAAGAAAGCGCTCAGTTTGAAGGCGTTACTCCTGAGAGAGGCTGCTTAGAAACTGCAAAAAAAAAAAGAAATTTGGGATGGCGGATGGCTGATCTTACCAAACTGCAAGGGAACTGTTTCATCTCGAAGAGTCATTTTATCTAGCTCTGAGGTTTGTGTTATTGGGTGGATAAAACAAGCTGAAATCAGACATGATGGCTTAGCTTTACTGAACTCAACTCATTTGAAAGGCCCCAATCGCAGATAGCAGGAGGCAAAAGCTGCGATTGATGCTCTGCTGCAGAAGGACAAACACCGCAGATTCTATGGCTATGGAAAGGAGGCTCCAAGACTGAACCCATTTTGATTGGATGCACCCAGAAAACGCTGCCAGAGCCTGCTGGTGCTGCTGTGAGTCAGAGAAGGGAACATCAACAGGGAGTCAGCAGCCCCAGCACACCACCAGCGCCGTCCCTCCCTTCTCTGTGTTTCGAGTCAGACGTGGCGTGATAGCAGCCTTGGCGCTTGGAGCTGGCATCTGAGTATCCTGCAAAATGGTCCAGACCAGGGTGTCATCACTTTACTATTTTGAGCTCTCCCTTGCACACAAACACCGGAGGGAAAGCTGTGACAGACACACATGTGCGCATGTGCTTTTTAATTTTTCAAGACTTGTCAGCTTGAAAGGGAAGGTTGGGAAGATGTAACAGCTTTGTCATGTTCCCTTATCAAACCCACAACAGTGACCTTCTCCGCTTTTATATCAATTACATCAGCTGAACAGCACATCTCCATCATGTGCTGCATCCCAAGAGGGGCTTATTTTGCCTTAACGCTGCAGAGGTCGCCGGGAAGGTTGAGAGTTAGCGGATGAGCTGGAGGAGGAGGGACGGGCCCCCCAGGAGAGGCACTGGGGATGAGAACAGAAGCCTGTGTACATGAGACAGTGCTGGGGGTGGCAGGGAGATGGCAAAGCCGCAACTCGAAGCTGAGACCTGTCAGACGAGCTGGCGTGCCAGCATCTCACCACAGGACCATGCCAGCAAAGTGCTTCGGAGGCTTCCTGGTGGGCTACTAGTGCATTGCAGGGATATTGCATATCTGGAGGAGTATCTCGGCATGCTAATGAACTCCAGAGGCCATGTGTAGTAATTAGGCCACTTGACAGCCATGCACAACCACCTTCGGCTGCCACAGGCAGCTGCTTTGGCTGAGTTAAGAGCTTTTGAGAGAGTGGCATTGCTCTCTTGGGGCACAGGGAAGCGGGCAGCTGGGGCACCCCATTGGTATTTTATTCATGCTGCCTTGCAAGTCAGAAGTGGCTCATCTCCAGCAGTCTCAGCTCCTGCTCTATTTGTTTATGCCCAAATTTGCTAGAAGATGCCCATCTGGCTGCTGGGCAGGAGGCAGTGCCCAGCCCGCACCCTTGCTAGCCCAGGGAGTCGAACCTGAGGCCAAAGCCAGGCAGTCCCATGGGCCAATACACCACAGTGGGGCTGAATCCACTGAGCTGCACGTTCAAGATGGTGATGGATCCAGGGCACGTTGTCTCAGCTGGGTACCTTCACCTTGCCTTTCTAGTGGCGAATGGGCAATGTGCTTCCCAAAACACTGGCATGGGGCCCACAGGTCAGCAGGGGGATGCACTTTTATCCAGCTCTTCCAGGTGCTGGAGGGGAAGCCACGCAGGGAAGTCCAGGTTTTTCACAGGAGAGCTGTAGCATCAGGGTTAAATCAGCTTCTCCCACACTTATAAACGGGAGTGGGAAACCTCCCCATGCCCAGTATTTTCTGCATATTTGTTGATCTCACCTGGGTGCCAAGTGGGGAAGCTGGGCATGGGCAGCTACTTCACCACGCCATTCCCCAGCTCATTTTCTGTCCTAATCTCTGGATTTTCAGTATTTCTTTGTCTGCTATTCCCACTCCTCCCAGAGCCGTGGGGAGCTGCAGCAACATCCCTGCTGCCAGCAAACAGAAGGAACACTGGCTCCCAAGGTGCTGTAGGCATCGGAGACAGGAGACAGCATCATGAGGTGCAGGTCTCAGATATGAGGATGGAACATGTGGAGACCTGCAATTATTTCTCCTGATCCTAATGGGAAAGACATTGGCTGGGAGGTAGAGGCGGTCACATACTCAGAAGCTGCTGGAGATAACCTGGATAGATGCCAGGCGCTTCCAGAGAGCCTGAAGGACTCCCCCAGGCAGGGTTTGGAGGCATCTTTATCTGGATAAGAAATACATACATGTGGCTGAAAGGCAGAAGAGGGAGGAGGAAGCTTTCTGAGTGCAAGATGAACTGAATGGACAGCACTGGCCAAGAAAAGGGATGCATTTGGCAAAGCATACACAGAAGATTATTACTTATCCTGGCATTTTCAAAGCCAATACCCTTTTTTCCTTCAGTTTGCAGCTGGCTGATTTTAAAAAGAGGAGGGAGAGGGTTAAAAAGAATCCATCACAAAGCAATGTGGTTTGGGCCACCTGAACTGAGGGGTTTTTTTTAAGTTCTTGTTTGCATTCAGGCAGGAATTGTGCAAAAAGTAATAAATCCTCTGATATGAGCCAAATCATCCCCCCTCTCCCACACCCCCCTGCCTTGCTCTAAAGCCCTGGGAAATGTTGTCAGAGCAATAGTGCAGGATTCATATTTTTTTAGAACTGTTTTCCCTGGGAGGTCTTCTTGTTGCAGCTCCAAAATTCCTTGCTGATCCTCTCTGCTGGCTCAAGCCTTGTTTACCACTGCCCATGCTCTTCAAACCCCCTTTTATCTCCCCCAGCCCTGCCCCGCTGGTGGGCTGAGCCCTGCCCTGCTCGTGGGCGTGCAGGACCCCCATGTCCCTGTGCCGCCTCCAGCACCAGCACTCGCCATTTGTAACCCGGGCCAAGACAGCCACGGGATGCGACCAAGTAGAAAGCTATTTTTGCTTTTGAATTCATACCCACTGAGTGCTGCTTCCATCGATTTCAGTCCCTGGGCATGTCTCGCTAACAAACTCGTCCCAGCAAGCACTGATGTTACCTGCAGGTTCCGCATCAGACCTTTGCTTCTGCCTTCGTAAACCAAGAAGAAAAATCTTTGTTTTGTAGAAACCAGCCCTCGTACGAGCAGCTGGATGAGCAAAGCTTGGCTCTTCTGGGCTGGATCCTCCGGGCTCTGCCCAGGGTGCAAGCTCTGATTGCTCCAGCTGGGGCATTTGGGACATCTCCGTCTTATTTTGTGCTTATTGATCTCTCTCTGCATCCTTTCTCTCGACATGGGAATAATGAGGGTTCCTCATCTCTGTGTCATCCCTAATTCCATAATTCTGCAGCCAGGGCACCCAGTAAAGGATTGCATGGAGACCACACTCACATCAGCTCCCTTGGGACCCATGGGCACGTACCAAACCCTGACCCATGGGGCTGTGACCGTACAAGTTTCCCAAAAGCCCTAAATTATTTTTTCACTCCTCAGCCCTGTTCAGAAGGAGCTGGACAAACACTTTTAGGTAACAGCTCCCTTTTTCCTGGCTCTGGACACCACCAGGAGCTAAACTGTCTCCGGCTTGGTAGGAAACTTGCCACCTCCAAGCATGTGCTGCTCCGAAAATCAAGCCGAGTATCTGTAAGATGCAGACAGGGCTCGTCTACACTGCAGCGATAACTGGGACTGGGCTTTTGGCAGAAATCTCTCCCTGCAGGAAGCAAGAAACCTGCCAGAATTTTTTTTTTTTTTAAAGTTTTATACCTACTGGGCTTTGCCCACTCACGGAGAAGACTGATCCGGATGCTGGCTGGAAAAATACCTCCCGTCAAAATAAATTCTTTTTTGAAAGTGTTATTTAGTTTTTTTAACTCAGGATGTGGAAACATCTTTAGTCTCCTTCAAATTTGAACCTTTCATATCCAGAATTTTGGGCTGGAAAGTGGTTTTGCCATTTCCAGATTTCACAGCAGAGTCCATTTTCAACTGCCGAAAACTGCAAACTGGTCCCTCTTTTCCTTTCTTTTGCTTATTTTTTCTCCAAGGACTTTTATTTTCAAGCACCAGCCTTTGCAGAGACTGAATGTGGGGTTGCAATGATCTTTTCCCCAACGCTGAAGGGATTTGCCCCCAGCCCATGGCCAGGAGGCTGCTCCCATGCCCTGGGCTTTTCTGGCATCCAGGCTCCAGCTGGAACCACACGACTTCCAGCCACTTCTGTCTTGTAAATACAGGAGCCTTTGACTTCCCAGGCATTTCAAGTGATTTATTGGTGTAATGACTCCAGCCCTGCGGCCCGGAGCATCTCTCTGCCTTCCCACGAGTTTGCTGATGGAGCCTTGTGAGTTTTTAATGCTTTTCTTGGCAAAGTGGCCTCTTCTGCAGCTTCAGCTCCTGGACTTCTGGCATGGCCATCCCATCCCACCCATGGGTTTTCGCTGAAGTTCATTCACGATTTCTATTTTAGCCACTCTCTTGTGTTCATTTCCTCTGACTTCTCAGGCATTTTGGCCTTTGTATGTTTTACCCCATGGTAGCTTCAGCCTGTGATATTTCATTTTGGTGGCCTTGGGAGGGTGTTATTTATTAGTGTTGAGTGTCTGATTTGTGCACTGAAAATCCTGCTCTTTGCTTGTCCTCTGGGAGACACCAGAAGAGCTGAAATCCACCTGAAGGGTGGTCAAACAAAGATCAAACCAGCCCCATCTCACACTGGTTGGTGGGACCAGGCTTGGTCCAGAAGATGCAACCCATACAAAACTTTAGGCAGCAGCAGCCACAGCAACTGGCATCTCTTCCCATGGTGGAGGTGGGGGTTTTGTGAAATGTTGTAAGTCCCCCAGATGCCTTCAAGGTGGTTTTCAGAGAGTCTTTTGCATGAGCTGATGGAGAATCTTGTGAAGACTACGCCCAAGCCTTTGAGGCCATCTGAGCCCTCGCCCAAAGCAATCCTGACTGCTTTGTCTGCTCACAGCTGCTGCGCCTGGATCCACCACTGGCTAAGAGCAAAGCTGATAAGGTCTCCAGGAGGGAGGCAGGAGCTGTTAAGCCCCAGCTTGCACTTCAGTGGCTGCTGGGAGCACAGTGTGGGGCCAACTCAGCTTGCTAGCATCTAGAAGGCTGAGAAGAAGAAGGCTGCTTGAGCTTTAACAACACACAAAACTCCATCTTCCTTTTAACCTTTTTTTAATGCATGAGGAAAAAAAAAAACCACTTAGCTGTGTCATGAAGTAGTCCCTACGGAGGCTGGGTGTGGTCTAAATTCCCAAACCCTTGTGTCCTCCAGAGACGTTTGACCGCCCAACCTTCAGCTGGCTTCAGGCTCTGCTCTTCCGTGAGACACCCAACAGAGGAGATGCTCCATTAAAAATCGTGCTGATGGAATCAGCTCAGGAAGAAGTGGAGCCAAAAAAAGTTTCTAAGTCCCCGTGCTCTTAAACCCAAAAACTTACCCAAGAAAAGTTTTACTGGGTCCAGGCAGCAGGAGGCTGGTGCCCATGGACTTTCCTGGCGGAGGCTTTCTATGCTGTAGCAAATATTAATAAATAATCAGGAAAGTTGTTTTTCAGGGAAAGGGTGTGATTGCCAAAAAAGATGCAGCCACCTGAGGTAGAAAGCTGCAGAAGGCTCGTACGCTGGCAGCGCAGACCTGGATGACCTCCTTTTCCAGCCGGGGAAAACAAGCTGCTGCAGAGCAGCTGTCACCTCTGGTCCCCTTCGTCAGAGAGCTCAGAAGGCAAAGCGCCGCGCACCGTACAGGTGTAGCACAGCAATAAATAGACAGGGTGGGGGGAGGCGCTATGCCAGGTCCGTTACATTCCTTTCTGCTTTTATTGAAATGTGCTCTAAGCCAGCGCGGGGCTGATTTGCAGCAAATAATTTATCTAGTGCTTCGAGCTGCCCTTTTTGCTTGGCAGATCTCACCCTCCAGCATAGCTGTTTTCTGTGCTTGCTCAGCAGGTTGGGTTGGGATATTTATTTTTTTTCTTAATGACCCCCCCCCCAATAATCCTCATTGCTTTTCTTGATCTTTAATCACCACCCTTTTTTCCTGAAAAAGGGACCATTAGTCCCAACAGGCAACGGGGTTGCATTGGCATTGCAGTCTCCTTCCATCCCACCTTCTCCACTGGGGGTGCAGGTCCCTTTTCTAGGGACATTCTCAAACCGTTGCCTGGCTCACTGAGTTGCTTTCATGAAAATTTTAAGGTGTCTCCCACTGCTGGAGAAGTGGCAGAGCTGCCCCTTGTCTCTGGACCCAGGGATGAAGCCACCGCCCACACACTCGTTAAAGGGGAGGGCTCGAGTGGATGCACTTGAACATCACTTTATTTTCTTGTTACTCTTTTGAGCCAGTTAAAGTTGATCAGTAAAGGGAAAGGTGTAATCAGCTGCCAGTGTAGCAATACTTCAAAACTCCCAGCCTCAGCTGCATGGAGCTTCACAAAGCTGCTGCTAAAATCTACGGCTCGGTGGAAAGTAATTGCTCCTTGAGCAGCAGTGGAAAGAAACCTGATTTCTTATGGCTCCGTGCCCTTTACACACACACACACACACACACACACAGAGTCCACTTTGCCTCCAGCCATGCATGCGCGTCCTGCCTCCTTGGACAAGGCTTCCAGGAGAAGGCGGCAGATGCTGGGAGCAGCTGGGAGCCACGTGCATGGTCCACCAGCCCCGCCGCTGCTTGGGCTGTGCCTGCCTTCATCCCAGCAGAGCAGCCAAATTGGTTTCCCCTCTTCTACTTAACCGGTGGTACTCCTGTAACGCGCAGGACCCGAGTAATTTCTGCGAACCCACTGCCAAATTTTCTTGGAACTGGCTCGTGGATTTGAAAGTTGCTGGGGATGATGAATGAGCAGACAAATGGGCTGACAACAAGCTCTCATAAGGCGTTTCCTCTGGAGTCGGGGTCAAAGTAATGATTTTCTATTGCATCCTTAAAAAAAAAAAGCTCAGCCACAATTCCTGGCTTTTTCATGACTCCATCCAGGCACAGCACATTCGTGCCTGCCAAATCTGCTCGCAGATCTTGGTGGGGGTGAGGATGAGAGGAGAGCCAAGAGGCTGGTTATCGGGTTGAGGAAAATCCTCTTGCACACCACACCATGCCACACCATGCCACACCACGCCACGCCACGCCACAGGCTTTTAAAATGGTGGGATGGTGCTGCCAACCCTTGCGAGCGTACCCGGAATCTCACCAGCTCCTTGCCATGCAGGTGGGTGGAAGCAGAGGATTTGCGTGAGAATCGCAGTTTGCTTTGCACATTTCCAGGCTTCCTCCTGAGCGTTCGAAACTGTGAAGCAAATGTCACCTTTCTCGCCTGGGAGCTGGGAGGAACAGGAAGAGAAAACAACACCCAGTTTGGATTTATTTATTTTATTATTTATTTTTTTAGAGAAAATTCTCATGGTTGTTTAAGGCAACCTCGTGATTTTGGGAAGGCTTGCAGTTGGGTGGTGCATGGAAAAATGAACAGCTTCCAGAAGGTGTTGAAGAGCTCCTGCCTGGTGACCACAGCACCCAAGCATCTAAGCCCTCATGGGATGATGGACCTTCTTATGAAGTTTCTTCCACCTCACTCGATTCAGAGCTCCAAGACCCGAACACTTGAACACTGAGATGCCCGGGGAGGGGATGTGAGAACATCAGGAGGTGGAGAAGAGCATCAGGAGGTGGGTGGGAGGATCAGGAGGTGGGAAAGAGCATGAGGGTGAGGGTGAGAGCATCACAAAGTGGGTGAGAACACCAGGAGATTGGTGACAGGATCAGGAGATGGAAGTGGTTTTTTTTTTATTTTTGTTTAGTTTTGGGTTTTGGTTTTTCCTCCAGCAACTGTGAAACAAAACACATTTCCCAGCCTGCAGAATTTGAGCCTCACTTATCTTTTGACATCTTGAAGGGAGAAACACCACAAGGTTTCTGTGCCAGGGGGTTTTGTGACCATGGACAGCTATAAGACATGGTGCAGTGCTGGATGACAGCAGAGATGGGTTGCAAAGAGCTTTTTAAGCCCAAGGATGGGACTTTTCTCCCAGACCTGGGCTCTGCAGCTCCTACGAGTGCGGTGCACTGGGAGACGTGATAGAAGATTTGTCACCCAGGGCACAAACAGGGAAGCAGCAGCAGGACATGAATCTCTGCTGCCTCCTAAGGAGAACCCAGAGGAACAAACCAGCTCCTTCACTTCCCAGCACCCACGGGATCATGGTGGATTGGGCATTCGAGCAGGAGAAAAGCAGGTAAAAATGGGAAAAACTGATCTGGACAGATAGGAGGAGGATGGGGAGAGGAAAGTGAGGGCACAGAGTACTTCCAGCATGCCACCAGTGCTCAGGCTGAGGTTTCAAGGCAGGTGATTAAGGTAATTTTTCCTTTGGCCAGCTCAGGAGTTCACATTTCAAAGGCCCTATGGGTCCTGGGTCACCACCTGAAGGCAGCTCTCCTTCTGGAGTCTTCATGGCAGCTTCAAACCCTGTTTCACAGCCAGGATGAGAACCACGGGTCAACGTGTATTGCTTCTCCCACCCCATGTGGTCTCTTGCAGCAGGACCAGCCTTCAGCCTCAGCCCAGCATCACCCCGTGATGCCCTCCTGCCTGCTTCCATTGAGGTGCCACTGAACACAAGAGCCCCAAAAGCTGAGCTGTTTATTAGAGCTTATATTAGTGTAGAGAGCATGCAGGCATGTCCTCGGCCACCCCCAGGGCATGGTATAATGTTCCCTTTCTTCTGGTATGAATTTGGCTTTGCAGCTGATAGATAAGGCAGCCGGAGTCAACACCATGTGCGTTGCCTCTAATCAATTGACACGCTAGATCCTTGGCAGAAAAACACTTCGTACCCAGTGGTAATTATTTGTTCGCTGCCAGTCTTGAAGATCACACTGCTTTCAGTGTGATAAGTGACTGAAATAGGGACTTTTTTTTGTATTTTAAACCACCCCCTCTGAGGCTGACAGTCAAAGACATCAAACAGAGAAAAAGCCAGGAGGGGAGGAGTGATGCTGGTGCAAAGACCTGTCCAAGCTCTTGCTGTGAATTCCTTGGGAAGAGAAAGGCTTGTGGATGTTTAACAGGGTGAGAATTCGGTACAAGTCCAGCTTGCTGAGGGTTTGGGTGAACTCAGACACCAACAGGCTCAAATGCAGAGTTTTGGGGTCTTCACTTCTAAAACCTTTACCACCATCTGCAAGGTCTTCTCCATAAGCCAGCCCGGAGAGGGATGGGGACCTGCGCTAGGAGCACATCTACTGGAAAAGGATGTCCAAGCTTGATTTAAAGACTTCAGGGGCTGTGGGACCATCCGTGGGACCATCTATGGTCCCAAGCAGGCGCTGTCATTTGAATGCATTTAATTTCCCCCCCGCCCCCTCCCTGTTCTGGCTTTGTCTGCCGGATTAGAGAACCCTTTGTTAGAAATCTCTTCACAGAGGAATTTATAGACTGATGGAGCCACACTTCCACCTCCTCTTTGTTAAATTAAATGTCTTGATCATTCGCCTGGCTGGGGCATGCAGCTTGCCAAGCCTCCTGTCTGCCCTTGCAGCTCTGGGCTGGACCCTTTGTGATGCACCAGCATCAAGAGCCACTGCCTGAAGGAGGGTCCGTGTTGCGTGGAGGGTGGCAGTAGGACACTGACGGTCCGCAGGGATATGCCCTGTCCTAGCGCAGCCTGAGGCTGTTAAATTTGGGATACTGACCACTGGCAAAAGATGCCAGTGGTTTGACTCCTCCAGCCCCTCTTCCTCCACCACCAAAACACCACCAAACACAGGCTCTTCAGGCAGGAGAGGGCAGACAGCTAAAGGGAAGAGGAATCTTGAATCAGGAACTGTGCTGAGAGCCTGTGAGAGCCGAGGCAGCTCCAATCAGCATTACTTCTCTGGGTTTAATAGGTACGCCGTGGGCTTGCAGAGAGCTGGGCAGCATGGGCCACCAGCATCGCTGCTGGAGGAACCCCAGGGGCAGATCCCATGGTAGGAGGTGGAAAGAGGGGAGAGCTTCCAGGCAAGAGTAACTCCACTGGTGCTAATGCTGCCAAACACACTGTGTGTGCCCCAGTGTGACCCACCTTACAGGGAGGGATGGAAGATGTCATGGCTAAAAGTTCACCACCTTCTACCCTCTGCTGCCCTCCTGCTCAGGCAGCTGGTGCTCCAGGGGACCTGGGGCCCGTGCGGAGCCACAGCAGTGTGTTTCGTTACAGCAGCCTCCTCAAGCAAGGGCTGGCTCTCCATCGCGGGTGTCGATGCATACTGAATTCACAGGGCAGAAGGACATGAGACAGCCAGAAGCTTTGCAAGCCTCCAGGCTGGTTTCTGGGTCAGCTTGCTTTCAGCGTGGGGCAGTGTCTGCCCTTCAGTCTGCACTGTTGCTGTTGTCCCAGCTGTGTTGATGTAAGGCAGTTTGGTGGTGATCCCTAAAGTGCCTATGGGGCTTTTCTGGGGTTGAGATACATGCTCAGTATTCAAATACCTTTGTTAGTAGAGGGCTGTGCCACGAATTTAGCAAAGTAGCCCAGATTTCTAAATTTGCCCAGTCTGGTGGTATCTCTTCCAGGCTTAGGTGTCAAATGGTACCAGCTCATCTGCTAGGGACAGGCATGGTTGGCAGTCTCACTGCTCATCCCCCATCCCCTCTCCATACCCACACTGTGTTGGTGAGTTGCTTTTGCACTTGAAGGGCTGGATCTTGTAAAGTCCCCAGTTCACCCTTGGACTCCAATGCAAACAAAGTTGGAGACACTCCTGCTCCTTGAAGCACAACGAAATATAGCACGGAGGTCCACCACGGATATAGGGACAATCCCCTTCCCAGCCATTAATCAGCATAAGGGATAGAAAGACCAGTTGGTATGAGGAGCCCAGTCCAGGCTGGGCTTTGATGACTGGTTCAACCCAATGGGCATGGCCAAGAGCCTGGAGATGTTGCAATGAGTCACTCTGAGCCAGGCCTGGCATGAATTCCCTCCACTGGTCCAGGAGGGACTACAGGGACCAGGCTGGCACAGGGGTTTGGAAACAGGACACAGAGCTTGGCAGCTCCGCAGCTTTGTGGCCAGGCTGTTGTTACCAGCTGATGGTTTCTGGGCATCCCGTGGATAATGAATGTGTGGCCAGCATCCAGGTCTCAGAAGATAATGAAAACTGGTAAGACAAAATGAGCTCATTTGCAAGTCCCTTGGAGAGTGTGCTCTTCAGGAGCAATCAGAGATGCCATCCCTGTGCCAGCCTCCCCGTTCAAGTGGCTTTCCTCTGTAGGTGGTATTAGCAGAACTCTTCACGGCACCTCTGGACGTCCCCGGGATCTCCCACCTCACCACTTCACTTTCAGCAAAGACTTCCAATGACTCTACCAAAATGTCTTAATGGAGAGCTAATAAATCGCCGAATGGGGCAATTTATATGCATGGAAATAACTCTTGGAGTCACTGTCACCCTTAACCCATTGGAGGGCACACAGCTGACCACACACCTACTAAGTGTTTCTCTGCCAGCTTGGAGATGATCGTATTGGAACCCATCTGCTGCTCCTCAATGTCTGAAGGACTCTGCCTGCCTTCTTGAAGGCATTTTTTTTGGGGTATTTAAGCCCACAAGCCAGGTATTTTGTTGGGAGCTTTACTGGTTTTATTTTTGTCTAAGGGAGAAAAACGTTGAGGGGCTGTAGACTACCTTCTGCTGTAGAGCAAGGTGAGGAGGAGATTGCAGCTAAATAGCCTGTGGGATGTGTCCATGTGGCTCCTTGGTGCCTCAGCTTGTGTTTACTTGAAAGAGGACTCTGCTGAGCAAGGAACAGCTTTGCAGCAGCCAGCGAGGACCCCCAACCCCGCTGCTGGAGGAAAAGCCAAGAAGAACCATGTCCTACGGGCTTGGGGAGGCCACGAGCATTGCTTGGGAGGCTGAGCTTGGGATGGGCTCCAGCCTTCGGTGCTGGGCTGCATTGCAACACATCGCATTGCTGCTCATGGCTTGAGCTGCTGTGATGGCTGCATGGGCAACGCCGGGTGGCTCGTGCCATGTCCATACAGGTGGGTCACCCTCCAAGCAGCTGCCTAGGCTCAGTGAGCAAGTGCAGGAGAAGGGAAAAGAGGGGCTTCAGCCTGCCCTAGATGGAAAGTGAGCATGGTGGAAGGCTGGGCTGCAATCCGGCCCCTTGCTCTTGCCCCAGCAAGGCTCTCTTAATGTGCAATCAGCCAAAGCCATGCTGAAAGCAGGGAGGAGCCAAAGTGGTTCCAACCAGGGAGGGACACATGGCAGCTCCAGAGCTTACTGCATGGAAAGAGCCCATTTGCCAACGTGCTGCTTTGCAGAGGCCATTTTGGGCAGCTGCGGTGGCGGACGTGGGAGCATTACCCCAAGGCTCTGTTGGCATGACGGGGAGGGCAATGGGGCTCAGGCTGATGGCATGGGATGAGGGGGGAGACATGATTTGGGCTTTGTAGAGCCAGGATCTGCCTTTCCCCGAGACACTGCGGTGCACTGAGGTTGTCCATATGGCTGTCCAGCTGGGCCTTCTGATAAGCAAAGGGAAGCTATAATTGACTTAGATGGCCCAGGACAGAGACCAGCCCTGAGCACCCTTGGCCAGTTGCTTGCTTGACATCGCCCTTGGGGGACAGTCCACTCCAGAACGGAGTGGAAGCCCTTTGCACCATGCTCTGGGCAGCAGCAGATTTGTCCCAAAGGAAAGTGGTTTTTGTGCATGAACACGGGTGCTCAAGACAGGCTTGGAAGATGGATTTGCACCTTCTCCAGGGCAAAGGGATGTCCTCAGGCCCTCAGCTGGCTGCAGACCCCAACACACCTCCCACCTGCAGCATCCTCCTATGGTGTAAATCTGGGCTCACCTCCACTCTCCGTGTCTGGTTTAATGCCCTCCCAAGGTTTGGGACTCCATCAGCTCTCCCAAAACAACTTTGTACAGTCCAGCAGAGGTGCAAGCACATCCACACATCACATCCTGCTCCCATTCCTCCAGGCTACAAAACCAGCAGGGTTTGGAGCTCCGGGAAACTTGCCTTCTCTCTTTTTGGGGTAAAGCAGCAACATTTTGACCCAGTTCTCTTTAAACTCCTGGTTGCTAATAAATGAGACTCCAAGAGACGACCACAACGCACATCATCAGCACTGGCCCCACCATCATAGAGCAGACGGGGATGCAGCTGAGCAGGAGAGGCTGAGCATGGCCATGGCATCATGCCCACCCCATCAGGTGTGTGAGGATGTGGTGGAAGGGGTAAAGGGGGGGGTGAGGGCGGGGGAATGGCCCCAGGCAGCCCCTGGGATGTGCTTGTCCTGGTGTCTGCCCCTCACCCTGTGCCGAGGCTGCGCCGGGTGCTCCATCTTGGGGTGTGAGGGGGGCAAGGCAGAAATGACACAGCCCGGCCATTTCCACAAGACCAGCTTTAATATCAGTCATGAGAACGAGGAGAAAGCACAGAATCCATTAATGGGAAAAAATTAAAAAAAAAAAAATTAAAAAAAAAAAAAAAAAAAAAAAAAAAAAATAAAAAACCCACTGCCCCGTGCCCACCCGCCGCAGACGGACTATCCAGGCACTGCAGACGGAGGAGCACAACACAGCAGCCAGGGGGAGACGATCCACCGAGAGCCACCCGGTCCGGCCCCGCTCCAGGGATGCTCACCTTGGGGTGACTGATAGCGCTGAGGAGCCCTGACGGTGGCCTGGCCTCGGGGGACCTGGCTTAGCTTAAGATTCATCACAGACTGACACGAAGGACAAGAACGTAAGAAGAATCCAAGAGCTGCGACTTTTTGTTTCTTTATTCTAATTCAGCCTACGACGTTAGTAATGGTGATTTCAGGGGATGGCTGGGCCCGCGAGTTCCTTCTTGTAGTGAAAATCAGAGACTGTAAAGAGGGAACAGAGCTTATAAAGACAGATAGGAATATATTGCCATAAAAAGAACTGGCATGCAAGTGCTTTATACATTTGGCAGTGTGTGAAATGGCAGGGCTTCGGTTTTGGTTTTGGTGGTGGTGGTGGTGGTCTCTTTGCATTGTACAGTTCAAAAATGAGCTGCTGCCTTCACATCTTGAAGACAACCCCCCCACAGGAAAGGACAACACAAGTCAAGTCCAAGGCGCCTCTCGCTTGGTTTTGGCAGAGTATATATATAATATATATATATATATTTTTAATGCATAGCGATTTTCTTCCTTTTTTTTTTTAAAATTTATTTATTTATTTATTTATTTTTGCCCCCGTTGCAAACCTGAGCTCGGTCCCTGCTTTCCTGTGCAGTTTTCCTTCCTTAGGTGTTGGCACTGTGGAGCAGTCGGACGGTGTCAGCAGGCGATCTCCTCCAGCGTTCCCAGGGTGGCCTGCAGCGGCACATTCACAGTGTGGCTGATGGTTTCCGAATGATTTGGCATGGGGTCACAAGTGCTCTGCGGACGGAGAGCGGGGGACAGCGTTACCCTGGGGCTGCTGGATGCTCCCTGTCCCTCCCCAACTGCTATCTCCTTTCTTTGGCCGAGCCATAGCATCGATCCTTTGGGAATAACTCAAGCTGGGGCCGAACGCTGCATTTGTATCGAGCAACTTCGCCTGCCTACGGAGCCAACCGCAGGGAAATCTCCTCCTCTCTCCCAGTGGGGCTCCTTACCACATTTTCATCATGGCTCCCTTCCTCTTCCTCCTTTCCAAGTAGGTCTAATAATTTCTCCTTGATCAGCTGCAAAAGAGGGAGGTTGGGTTAAGGTGGGCAGGAACAGGCAAGACATCAGCCCTGCCTGCGTGGGCATCTGCGAGGCATGGAGCAGCCTCACCCAACAGGGCTGGGTCCACAGCCCTGGGGAACATGCTGGGGTTGGAGGACACCAAGGATGTGGAGAAGGAGACAAACTTTCCAAGAAAACCAAGCCATGTGTCAAAACTGAACTCCTCACATGGAAAAAAAATAGCCCAAACCCTCGATTTTTTAAATATATTCAGGGATTTATTGAAAAATGTCAGCGATGTGAGCACCGTTTCCCTTCACAGCCACATTATTTCCCTGGCAGCCACTGCTGCTGCAGAACGTATTTTCAAGGGAAATCCCAGAAAGGATGAAAAGTGAGTGTTTTTCTGAAAAACTTCCACTGGGGGAAAAGAAAAAAAAAAAAGTGAGCTAAAACCATGAAAAATTGGGTCAGTTCCCAAGGAAGCGAGGTGGATGCTGGCTGGTGTGCGGAGACGTGTGGTGGGGATTCGGGACCCTGATGAGCCCAGGAGCAAAATTCCACCCTGGGGCAGGACCAAGAGAAGGATTGCGCTGAGCGAAAGATGCAAAAAAAAGCATTTCTGTGGTCAATATTTCATCTGATTTTGGCTAACCTACCAGAAAAGAATGGCTGTATCTGTTTGCTGGCAATCTCAAAGAGTCTACAAATGCTTTGGTTGAAAATGCCAACATGTTTTAGGTGCGCTGAACCCCACCTTGATGAAAACTTGAATGGATTAGGTCAACCAAGGAGATTAGGAATCGTTTATGACATTTTATTCCTTTCCTCCCTGTCTGGAGTGGGTTAAGAATCTGCCACGGGTGCCCGTGAAGATGCCCCACATAGGGCATAGCTGGGGGAACCTGCTGGTGCATCCCCTGGTGGGCAGGGGGAGCCTCTCCAAGGAGACGGGATGCTCTCTTAAGCCATGTTTGCCCCAAAAGAAGAACAAGAAAGGAAAAAAAACCCCAACCCACCAAAAGGAAACTATTTGCCAAGTTTTATAAGCAGATGTCAAACAAAGGAGTAAAATTGAGATGGAAAATCCAAACTTTGCGAGGTTTCTTATTGCCTTTTTATGAAAGAACCCCAAGAAAGCTGGGAAGAGGCGATTTTAATGAGATATTGTGTGCATTCAGCCTGAGATATAAACTGAGGCGCAGGTTTTGTTTGCACTCCGAAGCCATTACGAGCTTTATGCTTGTAATTTTCAATATATTTTATTGCAGAATAATGCCACCAAGTGCTAACAGCTGCCCAGAAGGGACTGCTAAGGGGAGTGACTGTCTTAAAACATAAAGCCAGCATCCCAACTCTAATAACAATAAGAAGTTTTTCAAGATGCCCCAGCGAGCTCAGGGCAGAGACCGTGGTTGCCTGACATCCCTGTGCACCCACTTCACAGAATCACAAAGAAACCCAGAATGGCTGGGGTTGGAAGGGACCCCGGGAGGTCACCCAGTCCAACCCCCCTGCTCAAGCAGGCTCACCCACAGCAGGGGGCACAGGACAGCGTCCAGGCGGGGGTTGAATATCTCCAGAGAAGGAGACTCCACAGCCCCCCTGGGCAGCCTGGGCCAGGGCTCGGGCACCCTCCAAGTCAAGAAGTTCTTCCTCATGTTCAACTGAAACCTCTTCTGCTTCAGTTTGTGCCCATTGCCCCTTGTCCTGTCGCTGGGCACCACTGAGAAGAGTCTGGCTCTGTCCTCGTGACACCCACCCTTAAGATATTTGTACGTGTTGATGAGATCCCCTCTCAGCCTTCTCTTCTCCAGGCTGAACAAGCCCAGCTCCCTCAGCCTTTCCTCATAGGGGAGATGCTCCAGTCCCCTCATCATCTTTTTAGCCCTCCTCTGGACTCTCTCCAGGAGTTCCTCATCCTTCTTGAACCAGGGAGCCCAGAACTGGACACAGCGCTCCAGCTGGGGTCTCACCAGGGCAGAGCAGAGGGGGAGGAGAACCTCCCTTGAGGTTTGGCACACATTAATGCAACAGCCACGAATGACCCCCCGACTGTGATATCTCATGGGATTAAAAAATCCCTGGTTCCATCATGATGTGGGGCTGAGACAGGGCTGTGAGAGCGCTGGACTACGGAGATGTTGCATATTTGGGTGCAGGGGGCCCAAAGCCATTGCATTAAAATCACCTGGCAATGAATAAATGAGCTGAATTAGCAGGAGGCACCTTCCCAGGGACAAGGGCAAAGGACCTTGGGCTGGGATGTGCCAAATCTGCTGGGAACTGCCTGTCTCCATGGGTGTTTGCACCCTCCTCGAAACTATCCCACGCCATAAACACATTCTTTCCTGCTATAAAACAGGACACATGCTTGCGTGTTCAGGTCCCTGGGGTCATCTTGGTGCAAAGCAGGTGCTCCTCAGCAGCTCGCATCCAGCTGCAGCCCCTCTCCCTGCCTCAAATTCCCCTTTTATAAGCAAAAATCATGAGCCTGAGCCCCAGCATGAAGCCTTCTGCAATGTGGTGATGAAGACTGGGAAGGAAAATCAACAACTGACGGGGAGGATGCTCCAGGGAGGGTTATTTTGGACCGTGGCTCATTTAGGTGAAAAAATGGGGTGGAAAAAGTCCCAATGGCAGGAGGGTGCAGAGAGCACCTGGAATCTGCCTCTGCGCTCATAGGGGCAGCGGTGGAGGATGCTGGGGGGGACGATGCCTGCAGGCAGACTGTGACAGCATGGGACCACTGAGGCCTCTGTTGGCACCGTGGCACAGCAAAAATCGAAATCCCCTGGGAGATGCTGAGCTGTGCTGCTGGCCCAAGACACTGGGGTGAATGCTGATGTCTTTTTTTTGCTTAGGCAAAAAAAAAAAGAGATCAAAAATATCCAAGGGCTGTAACTCCGCTGCTGGAGGGCAGGAGGAGGGAGGGCTGCCAGAAAGCAACATCCCCTCCAGACTGCTTATTGCAACAATTCCCGTTACAGAGGGCTTGCACTTTTCTCCAGAGCAGATGCTCTTGGCCACCACGGAGCCACGGGACCACGCTCAAGCTTGTCTCGGTGCTTCCTAGAAAGCTCCTTGCTCCAGGGCTGCTGGCAGCGCTGCAGACAGCAGATAACAGGGACTGGGAGTTTTCTACCCCCCGGCAGCAGTACAAGGTCTTGCCTCACTGCTTCTCCCGCCTGACAGCTGGACTGGGACTCCGGCATTAATTAAAGGTGTTTTTATGAGATGATGATAATGGTGAGCTGCCGGGAGAAGCCCAACTGGGACGGGGACAGGAGGGTGCAGCAGCAGGTCCCCAGCCAGCACCCCAGGCAGTGCAAGCTCCAGGGTGGGACGCAGTACAGCCACGTGAAGGTGGTGCTTAATTAGCCCAAGCGAGAAGCAAACCTTGTTAGCAGAGGCAGGGTGCCAAGCGAACCTGGCTATGCCGTGCCATGGCTGCAAGCCAGCCCACCCCCCGACCCGCTGATGCAGGAACCTCTACCCCACGCTACATAGCATCATTGTCGAGCATGAATTATATAGTATCATTCATTAAAAATAATAATCCACATGGGCACGTTGGGCATGGAGAGTCCTGGTCCATGACCACTCCAGCCTGGCATCAAGGCTGGCAAACCCACACCCCACCAGAGGAATAAGGCGAAGGGTGAGGGGCTTACCTCGTATATATAATCGAAGAGCTCTAGTATAGTGAGGATGCTAGCACCGATAAATAGCCCCATCTGGCCTCCAATGTCACCTAGGAGAGAGAACAACATGCAGGTGGCTTTTACCCCTGGGGTAAATGCTCTTAGAGGCACCCATGCAACCGTGGTGCAGCTTCCCTGGGTGCTGCTGTCCTCAAAGAGCGGGGAAATGCATCACCCCCAGAAGCACCAACAGCTCTAATGGCATGGAAGGCATCCCGGGAAGGACGTTGCTGGCCACCAAAGCATTTCTCCTGCTAAGCAGGCTGTCAGCTGGAAGCCTAATGAGGACACGATACCTCTGTACCACAGGCAGTGGCATCCAAGGAAGCCATCTGTCAGAGCTAGACAGCAGGTTTCATCCCAGGAATCCCACAGCCCAATTCCCAAACTGGGTGGGGGAAGGAGAAAGATGCTGGAGAAGAATTAGGTAATGTCCCCTGGAGCTGAGAAAAAACCCAAACCTGCCAAAGAGAGGAAAGGGAGAGGGAAGATGGCCTGATTTTTTGGAGGAGCATCTCAAGACTGTCTCTGCTTGAGTCCTGAGATGCCCCAGGGCCAGGAAAGGGCTGCGGAGGAGGCACCTTGGGGAGAGGAGACTTCCAGGGATCTGCTGGGCAGGTGGCTTCTGATGTGAGATGCTGTGCTATGCCAAAGCGTGCACTTCAGGGAATTCAAACCTCATGGATTTTTCTGCAAAACGCCCAAGTTTCAACTGTGTCGCTGCTGAGAGCAAAGGCAGCTGTGGGTGGAGGGGCTACGGGACCTTTGCTGTGGCTGTCCATGAGGCAGAGACAGAGGAAAGAGAGGAAAAACGGTGCTTGGGGGCAAAGTGCTGGTTCAAAAGGGGCTGAGGACTGGGGGAAGACGAGACCCTGCCCAAAGTCCACAGTGCCCTGGGAACGAGGGTCATGTATGGTTGTGCAAATAAGGAGGCTTATGTCAAGGCAGCTTCATCACCAGCCTCCTCTTCCCCACTGTAGCACTCTTGGGGAACCCACAGCAGGCTCAGAAGGGCTCACAGCACGTATGTTTTGCAGAGCTACCACTGCGTGGTGACATGGGGGCACCCAACAGGACATGGGGTGCTCTGCTCCCCACAGGTTCCCCCATCCTGGGACAGGTTCACAGCACCTGGCCCCCCAGGATGGCCCGGCTCCAGCTTTCAAAGGTACCGATCGCTCCCTGCACCCCAGGAGGGATTTGGGGATTCAGGGTGGCACATGGGGGAGCTGCAAGGCTGAGCCCATGCACAGAGTATGCTTCTGACTGAACACCTCCACCCTGAAGACCCAATGTGTCCCAAGCACCCCAATCTGTAGCCAGCACCCATAAAGCTTGACCCAGTTTGAGACTGAGCAACACAACAACTCCTGCACCTTCTCCATGAAGCTGGAGGTACCTCCCAGAGGCTCAGGATCCTGGCTGGCCTCCCTGGAAAGTAGGATAGGTTTGGAGCCTTTAAGAGGTGATAGGTAGATGGTTTTTAAGAGCTGCCCTCCTCCACAAACTACCATTCCCGCATGGGGGGCACCACAGAGACCATCCATCACCCCCTCGGCCCTGGGATTTCCAAATAATAGGGCAAGCTGAGATGGAGCAGCTCACGTTAACTTTTCACGGATGACACATGGACTAGCTGTGGTCTCTGGGACATTCCCAGGATGGCTTGGTGTTGGAAGGAAAATAAGGGATGGGGTTGAAAGCGTGCTACCATGGAAGGTGGCTGGACCTTGACGGAATTTTCAAGGTAATGCACATGAGCTGTGCACCCACTCGTGGCCTCTGTCTGTCCCATAAACACACATGGACTCCAGTAAAGGCTTGCAGCCTCCAAAACACCCCCCCGATCCTTCCTTACCAAGTAAGGCTGCCACTTCATAGGCTTTCTTCTGCTCAATTGTCTCATAGTTGAGTGCTTCAAAAAATATGTCCAGCACAAGAATATTCTCTCTGTAGAAAGAGGACAACAGTATCAGCCCGTCAGCCGCCAGTGGCCTCATCTGCTTTGGGACAAGAAAAAAAGGGGACTTTGGAGCTTTATTCCCCTCTCTGTCCTGACTATTCTCTTTCTGGGGTCCTCAGCAACCCACAGACGCTTGGACCTCCTACAGACCAAGACCATAGGGCACCGTGAGGACTCTGGCAGCTTTAGCAGAAGCTGGAAAATGTTTCTCCAAGATCTCTCAGGATCTGAGCTCTGCATCTCACTTTGATGATAACACCAAGAGTCCAAAGGATGCTTAATATGCAATAACTCTCGCTGGCTCCACAAGGCAACAACGTGGCCAGGGCTGGGAGAGGTCCAAGACAGGGTCTGCCTGAGGTCCACAGCCCAGGCTTAGGTATCTCAGACAGGGCCAGCAAGCCTGGGCTCCCCTGTCAAAATAAAAGGAGTTTTTGCACTTTTTTATGGAGTATGCCCATGAAGACAAGGCCAGGGAAGGAACATACAGTCTACTGAAAAGAAAGCAACCTCCACCTCAACTCTTCAAGGGTTTCTCCCTAACCCTCCCTGGAGGACGTAGCTCTGTTTGGTGATGGGGGTGTTAGCAAGGTCTGGTCTTGGCACAGGCTGGTTTAAACAGCCAACGGGGCTTTACAGACACTTCCCCCATAAAGCAAAGGAGATCTGTTTTCTGCAACACTCACGAGATATATTTTTCCGACTTGTTGAACTTCTTCTCCAGGTACTTGGCCGAGGTCTTGCTGGGGATCTTGACCATGGAGAGCTCTTTGTTGTACCTGGTCAGGTTACAGGGTGTCCTGCAGATGCAGTAATTGCTGTCCTTCTCAGCAAGCAAACCTGGGGAAGGGCACAGAGGTACATCTCATGGAGTCAGGGACACACAGCAGCTGTGGGAGCAGAAGTCATGCACCCGGAGAGAGGCCAAGGAGTCACATTTCAGAAATGGGCAGGAAACCCAGTCCTGGCCATTTCTCTCCCACTTCATTGCACAGCCATCCCCACCATCCCAGGCTACACTCTGTTACCAGCATCTGGGAACATGTGGTGATGGAGTCTCCTAAACCCAGACCTAGAATGGGTCCCTCCATCCCAAACCCAGACCCAGAGGTGCTCCCCTCCTACATATCCCGGGGTACCCGTTATCCTGAGGGTTTCTGCACTGACAGAGCCTCATGTCCCATGTAGAACCAGAAGAAACTTTATCCCAGTGTGCACCCAGCCCTTCCCAGCAAGCTGGGTCTCATCAAAACCCATCTCTGGGTTGCAGCTCCTCTAGATCACTCCAGTCCTTCCAACCCGGAGGACACAGGCTGCTGGAAGTCCCTCCAGCTTGGGACACCCATGGTACCCAGGGATATTTCTTGGTACTCACCGAGCGCAGGCTCTGCGCATTCCTTATACTGCTCCGGGGTACAGAAGGGAGCATCCCCTGCATGGAAGGGACACATCCATCAGTCGGCATCAGCTGCAAGGGAGCTGAGGATCGCTGGCCTCTCCGCAGGGACCTCCCTTTAGCAAAGTGAACCCAGGCTGGGGATGGGCAGCAGATGTATTGCAGCGTCTGCCCCACCTCTGCCTGCCATGGGGGCCTTGCAAACGGAGGAGAGGGGTCCTGGAAATACCACCCAGGGGTGTTAACTGGGGCTAAATAAGGGGAAATCAGACCCATGTCCCTGTTCCGCGTCTTGCCCCTATTCCAGGGCACTTTGCAAAGGCTGCTAGCATCCTTCTTTCCTTAGGGAAAGGTATTCCCAGCCCCTTTAATCCCTGGTCCCCTTCCAGCTCGTTAACCCTTAATGACCCAGGCTGGGTGGAGGGAAGGGGGTCCCTGCCCCCCTGGCACACTGACCTGGCATGTGAACCATTTTGCAGTTGCAGTTTTCCACAATATACCGGGTCTCGCAGTCGATCCTGCAAGCCGTGATACTGTAAACGGGAAAGAAGTCTAAGCCCATATCCGACGAGCGACATTCACCCCACGGTGGAGGCAGGTACGTCAGCTGCAAGAGAGGGAGGAGCGGGGTGTCAGGGGATGCTAGGGACCGGCAGCGAGGAGTGGGGTGCAGCATCTCCCTCCTCTTGCCACAGGCAAGGATGTTTTTAAGGAGGAGACCAAGCAGTGCTGTTGCAAGGAAAGGTCAGAGTGTGGCTTTTGCCAAGTGAGAGACTTTAGCAAGCTCTTCTGCTCCATAGCTGCTCTCCTGCATCCCTGCAGCCCAGCATCTCCAGGAGCAGAGCCACAGCACCAACCATGGTGCATCGGAGTTGTGCAGCACCAGAGAGTCATAGAATCATTTAGGTTGGAAAAGACCTTTAAGATCATCAAGTCCAACAAGAGGTTCTCCAAGACCGGCTCTGTGGTCTTCCTTGCACCACTGGGAAAATCCTGCCCATGCAGGGACTGAAGGACTGAAGGGGAGGATCCATCCTGTAAATCATCTCTGACTTTGGTGAGAGCAAACATGGGGCCGTTGGCACTGGTGCGTCCACAGCTCCCATCTCCAGCTTGCTCTCATCTCCAGGCTGCGCTACTGTGGTGACAACGCAGCCAGCGCTGGTGACTCTGAGCAGCAGCAAAGGGGGGCAGTGAGATCCTGGCAATGGCTGTGATTGCTCCAGCGTGAGCAAAGCTGCCACATTTGCACCATTCCCTTCTTCAGGCACTTTTCTCCTTGATAACAAAAAGCAGTGGATCACAACCCTCAGAGAGGGCCAGCGACTTGGGAGCACACAAAAAGGCTTGAGAACAGTTCAGCAACTGGAGATTGCTGCAGAAGGTGAAAAATGCCAAGGAAAGGGCATAATGGTGCCAGAAGGAGCCTCCAAACCTCCAAGCTCCCCATGGACGGATGGCTCTGCTCACAGCAGTGCTGGCATGGGAGATAGTGCTGGGCTGCAGAGCAGTGCCTTGCTGCGGCCTCAGAGAAGGCAGAGAGGTCAATCATGTCCTTTTCTGAACACCCATGCTCAGGAAGAGCCCTGTGGAGCTTGATCCACGTTATCCACTCTCCTGGCACCCCATGATGATGAGGAACCTGTCTTCTCCCCTGTTTGCACACCACCTCACGTGAGGCTAAGAAGTTGCTCTGCTCAGTGCCGGTGCAATGCAAACCCGTCTGCTGTTACTGCTTTATTTAATACAAATGCAAAGATAAGATAAGCAAGGACTCCACAATCCACCCCAGCAACCTTAATTCAAAGCCCAGAACATGCTGGAGGAAAAACAGTCACTCTCTGGTCCCCGTGGCCAAATCTACCTTGTTCCTCTTCTGTCTGCAGCTTGGCAGCCTTTCCTGTTCCTCTTTATCTTTGCTAAATGCTCTGCACTACTCTTTGCTAGAGAGCAGAAAATAGCACTCCCCTACCCCCCCCCTTCTTTGTGTTGTAAAGCAGCATCCAATTTGTTGTGCTTTGCTCCAGACACAGAACGTTTTGCGCTGGCAAAGCATGTTGGCTGAACAAAAACATTCCTTTAAAAACTGTAGTAACATTAATCACATCCTAAAATAAATACATAAACATATGTTGATGGACTATGAGCCTAGGACTTAGTGGCAAGGCTCTACGGTGCTTGTTTTGGGTCTCTGCTGGAGATGTGTGGGCAAGGGAGGGAAAAAAGAGATGACCCGTGAAGTGAAGGCACATTGCAGATGCTGTTAGGTGAATAATGACCCCGTGAATCCTTCAGGCATAGACCTGGGGCAACTACGACAAAATTACTATGTCGTGAGGTGTTTGGAGCCCATGCTCTACTCTAGGTCTTCCCCAGGTGACCTCCTGCAACAGCGGAGCTCCTGCTCTGCAATGTGAGATGTTCACCTTGTGCACCCACTTGCAATACTGGGGTGCTGGTAAACCTCCCCATGGCTTTGACTTGTGAAACACTCAGTAGTTAAAAACCCTTAACAGGCTTAAATTGTAGCCAGGAAAAGAAAGATGAGATGTTGGGATGAATGTGTCTTGTGGTGAGGACAGTTGGGTATGGGAGGAGTCTGCCTTGGAAGGGCAGGAAACCTGGAAGCTAAAGGAGAGTTTGGGGAAGATGCCAGGCTTCAGAGAGGGTGATCCTGCCCTCTGGGTCTGGACAAGCTCTCAGCTCAGGCAAGCCAGAGTAATTCCTTCTCTAGGAACAATTTTGCCATGAACAGTTCCCATCCAGGAGTCTAGAGATCCTTTGCTTATTCCAGCACTTTGCTTGCTGCATCTACAGGCACGATACTGGTTCCCAGTTACTTCTGTCTCTAAGGCTGATGCAGGCTTTGCGGGACCCGCTGGAACCATGGACATGGCAGCCCTGTGGCATACCCATCTGCTAGATGAGCCACGGGTCCTCCCCATGATGAGGTTGTTGTGCAAGGTCTTCCCTTGTACGACCCCAAGGACAGATGTGAGAAAAGCTCAGACCCTGCCTGCACAAGGGTGAAGAGGGGGCTCCATGTGATGGTGAACGCCCTTTGGCTCTGCTCCCCCCACCAGCTGGGAATCACCAACTCCCCTCCCCTGCTCCTGCGAGCATCATCCCTGGTTTCAAGCGCCAGCGAGACAGAAAACTTTGCAGCGATGTTCAGCCACGGCAGATCTGTGGGGTCTGCTCAGAGCCTCTGTGTCCCTGTGTGCATGTGCAAAGGAACCGGACGCTATGCCAGGCTCTTCTCAGTGGTGCCCAGCGACAGGACAAGGGGCAATGGGCACAAACTGAAGCAGAAGAGGTTCCAGGTGAACGTGAGGAAGAACTTCTTGACTTGGAGGGTGCCCGAGCCCTGGCCCAGGCTGCCCAGGGGGACTGTGGAGTCTCCTTCTCTGGAGATATTCAACCCTCGCCTGGCTGCTCTCCTGTGCCCCCTGCTCTGGGTGAGCCTGCTTGAGCAGGGGGGTTGGACTGGGTGATTTCCAACCCCTTCCAGCCCCTGCCATGCTGGGTGGGATTCTGGGATTCTGTGAGATGACACCGCGCACAGGTGCCCGGGCTGCTCGCTGAGGAAGATGAGCTCTGCCATTCCCCAAATCTGCCTTAACCCACGCTGCTGCTGATTGAGCTGCTTTGGAAAGCAGCAGCGGTGAGAGCCATTCAGCTGCTGGGAGCGATGGGCACCGCTCTCTGTGCTCAGTGGCTCCGATCCGAAGAGCAGACAAAATCCACAACGCATGCGAACATGCAGCGGGTGATGGGGGGATCCCATCCGCGGGGATCTGCTGAGGCATTAAAGAGGTGCAGGGGGGGGGAAAAAGCAGTTCCCAGCAATCTTGGTATCCTCCAAAACCCAGTCCTGGCTCTGAACAGGATGGGTTTGAAAGTCAGCAAAGCTGCACCTTGGAATGAAAATATCAAGAGCGTCTTTGTGACAACAGCGAAGCGCTGTTTGAGGGGATCTTTTCTCATTTGCTTTACACTTGCAGTATAATAGAGTACCAGATGCCATCATTTAGTCATCTGTGGTGGAGAAAGGGGCCCATATGTTGCACGTTGTATGATAAAGGAGAAATAATCGCGGTCTCAGATGGAATCAGCTCTCTTCCAAGTGCAGCCACACGCAAATCTTTTAAGCCCTTTAAATTCTCTCCTGAATGTAGGTGACGGGATCAGAAAACGATGGAGTCGTGATCAGGTATTTAGCTTACACACTTTTTTGCTCAGCCAGCTCTGGATTTGAGCCACGGTGCTTGTGGACTGGCACCGCGTCTGCAGGAGGTGCATGGGCTGAATGATTAATTAAACCCTAATTAATGCCACTTCATTAACAGAGTTAGGGCCAGTTTTTGTAGCCGGGACCATGAGCACTGACCACCCTGATAACGCGAAGCAAAGCTGGTTTGCATCTCCCCAAAAGCATGGTTGTCATGGTTTAACCCTGGCTGGCAACTCAGCCCCCACCAGCCGCTCGCTCACTCCCCCCACAATGGGATGGGGGAGAGAATCATAGAATCATAGAATCATAGAATGTTTTGGGTTGGAAGGGACCCCTAGAGGTCATCTAGTCCAACCCCCCTGCAGTGAGCAGGGACACCACTAACTAGATCAGGTTGCTCAGAGCCCCATCCAACCTGGCCTTGAATGTTCCCAGGGATGGGGCCTCCATCACCTCTCTGGGCAACCTGTTCCAGTGTTTTACCACCCTCATTGTAAAGAATTTCTTCCTTAGATCCAGTCTAAACCTACCCTGGTTTAGTTTAAAACCATTACCCCTTGTCCTCTCACAGCTGGCCCTACTAAAAAGATTTTCCCCATCTTTCCTATAGGCCCCCTTTAGATACTGAAAGGCCGTAATCAGGTCTGCCCGCAGCCTTCTCTTCTCCAGGCTGAACAAGCCCAACTCCCTCAGCCTGTCCTCATAAGAGAGGTGCTCCAGCCCTCGGATCATTTTAGTAGCCCTCCTCTGGACCCGCTCCAACAGTTCCATGTCCTTCTTGTGCTGAGGGCTCCAGAGTTGGACACAATACTCCAGGTGAGGTCTCACCAGAGCAGAGTAGAGGGGCAGAATCACCTCCCTCGACCTGCTGGCCACGCTTCTCCTGATGCAGCCCAGGGTACGGTTGGCCTTCTGGGCTGCCAGTGCACATTGCCGGCTCATGTCCAGCTTTTCATCCACCAGCACGCCCAAGTCCCTCTCGGCAGGGCTGCTCTCGATCCTTTCTTCCCCCAGCAATCAGAAGGGTAAAAGTGAGAAAACTTGTAGGTTGAGACAAAGACAGTTTAATAGGGAAAGCAAAAGCCCCGCATGCAAGCAAAGCAAAACAAGGAATTCAGTCACCACTTCCCATGGGCAGGCGGGGGCTCAGCCATCCCCAGGACAGCCGGGCTCCATCACGCGTTACTTGGGCAGACAAACGCCATTGCTCCCAACATCCCCCCCTTCCTTCTTCTTCCCCCAGCTTATATACTGGGCATGACACCATATGGTCTGGAATAGCCCTTGGGCCAGTTGGGGTTGGCTGTCCTGGCTGTGCCCCCTCCCAGCTTCTCGTGCCCCCGGCAGAGCTGAGAGCTGAGAAGCCCTTGGCCAGTCCAAGCACTACCCAGCAACAACCAAACCATCAACAGTTATCAACATTCTTCTGGTACTAAATCCAAAACACAGCACCATACCAGCTACTAGGAAGAAAATTAACTCTGTCTCAGCAGAAACCAGGACAGTGGTGCTCCTGGGGGATTTGTCGCTGCCCCACGCACACACTTGCACACGCACAAGGGTGCAATTGACCTTCCTCTGCCTTCCTAAAAATGCAGGAATAGGTGCAACACATCTCCCCTGCCACATGCCAAGACTTTTGCGCTCCCCACCACGCTCTGAATCGCTGATACTTAAGAGCAGAAGCAGCCTCTTGGTACATTTAACACCCGTGGAGGTTTTTTTTTTGCTCTGCAGTATAAAGGCTTTCCCTGTTTTACAGAAAAGCATGTCGTGTCTGGGGCTGGCAGGAGACTCCAGGGAAGCTCCAATTTTTACTTTTTAAAGGAAATTTCCCCAGTGAAAACTCCTGCCCATGGAGCAGAGCCCTATGTGGTGCCACACAGGCACCTCGGTGCTGCCTTGTTTTATACTAATCCCTACCCCCTACGGTTCTCTAACACAGGGCAAGATTTCTTGCTGCTGGCTGTGCCTCCGAGCAGGGCCCCGAAATGCAGCAGCTATAACCAAAGCATCTCCCACACCCAGGGGACGGGCACTGGGAATCCATGTGCATCCCTCTCCATCAGCGGCTCGGTGGGAAGCAGCGCTGCAGCAAGGGTTCGTTTGGAGTCTGTCGAGAGACAAATCTCCCTGGGCTGGCAGGTTGGACCCTCCCTCCCTTGAGCAAGTCAGTGAACTCTTCCCTCTCCAAGGGGCTCATCAAGGGCTATTACCTGGAGCCTCCATGGTAATTACAGCTTGAAAGACTCGTTGCTTCCCTCATGCTCTGTAATTTGTAATCAGAAGCAAACTCTCGACTGATCAGCAGCCAGATAGGGATGCGGGACCTCTCCAGAGGGAGAAGGCACATCATTAGGGACCAGGCTCTGCAGAGAATAGGGAAACCGCATTTCCCAGATCCTGCTGCAACATCCAACGGTAATTTGGTCCCAGGAAAGCTCGCTTCTCCTTTCCCAGGTGGTTTTGGTGAGCAGGCACCGATGTACCAAGTCTCTGATGTAGTCGGCTCTTGGCCTGACCTTTTATTTCCAATTATCTCTGAAGGCAGCTGCTCTGGTACTGTCTGTGCGTGCAGCCACAGCAGCATCGCTCGCAGGTACGAGGTGGCTGCCAGGAACCGCTGGGTCACATCCTCCGAAATGCTCCCCATTATTCTTCAAAGAGGAGAGACAATCCAGCCCCAGAGCCGGGTCTGCTTTTACCCATCAGATAGTGCACTTGGCAGTGAAAGACTTAAACCAAGGGTCCAAACTCTTCACAGCCCACAGCGGGTCTCCTGTCCTGAAGTGCAATGGAGCAGGATCCCCAGGATCTTCCCTCCAGCACCCGTGGCTTCTCTCCCCGCGGACCAGCCCCATCCCTGCTCCCATGGTCTCTCCCACCTTGGCACAGGAGTCCCCATGCCACGGGGTTAATGCAGTGGTGAATCCATCCCTAAGAGCATCCCTCCTCAACCCCCCCTCGCCAAAATCCGTGCTTTCTCAGGGCTGCAACCTCAAGCAAAGCCTTTACATCCAAAGTGCTCAGCCCTACAGAGCTGCCCGTGTTACTCATTTTAGACATTTGACATTTGGATATCCTGCCCACTACGCTAGCGACGCTAGCGAGGCCGCTGCATCACCTGGAAGAGCGCACCAGGGAGCGGAGCCCGCCTCGCTAGCCAGCGAAGAGGGGTGTGCGTGGGGGAGCAATCCTGCAGACTGCCGCCATGCAAACAATGTAAACAGAAGAGACGTTAATTGGATTTGATTCCTTTCCCCTGCAGCCCCTCCTGGGTGGCGTGCAGCCATGCAGACGTCTCCTCCTCTTGAGAGAATCGCTCTCCCCTCTTCCAGATGATGCTAATTTGGGGTTGGCAGGAGGGGTCTGGTACTGGCCCGCAGAGGCTGCCCAAGGATGCTGAGCTGCTCCACTCCAACCTGCCCTGCTACCACTGAAGACATGCTACTTCTCTTTGAAGCTGGAAGGCAAAAAAGCATAAAAGCCAAAGGAAAAGCAGGGGTAAAGGCAGCAGGGACAACTCCTGCCCTCTGTTCCTGGAGGAGATAGCGCTGAACTGCAATTTTGCTCTGCTGCTGTGGCAGCTTTCCAAGGGCTGCCGGCACATACCCCTCTCCCTGGCACTGCGTGGTCGCACGCTTATGGAAATTCAGCTTCAGCCTCTAATTGAGGTTGACAAACTCGCATCCTCGCGCTTTCACAATTGCTAATACTTAATTAATTAATGAAATGCTTTTTAAATTCTCTTGATCCTGGCTATTAGGGATTACGACAATCAGTTACAAACTGGCAGGCGCCGAAAGGAAAAGGAACAAATTGCCTTGTCTCCTTAAAAGCAAGATGGATCTTGCTTGCCTGAAATGCAAGGAAAGGAAGGGCTGCTCCTGGCAAACGGGGAGGGGAATCGGGTGGTGGTGGCAGGGGCCATTCAGCACAGCCCCCTCCCTGCCACAGCCCTTTCTCCTGGTCACACTGCTGCCCTTCGCATGCTGCTCTTGGCACAGAGCCTCCCCGTAACTGCCAGCATCTGCCTGCAGCCGGAGAGGTCTTTTTTTTTTTTTTTTTTAATTTATTTTGAGTGGTATCCCGTTTTTTTTTCTGCATGTTTAATTTTAGGCAATAGAGAAAATGTGGAAATGCAGTGGAGATGTTTCCAGCACAAGGTTGGGGCAGGTGCAGCCCAGTTTTCAGCTGGGTTCTGTGATGAATTCGATTTTGGGGATGCATCCTGCATCAGCTCGGCTCAGCCCCTCTCCTGCCTCCTCCACCTGTGGGTCCCCACCAGGACCATCAGGGACGGACGCAAACCCCTCCCTGAACATCGTGACATCTCGACGGGGTGTGTTTGCATTTGCTCCGGTAATAACAACCAGAAACCTCTGTTCTTTAATGAGACATCAAATGGCATCAACTTAATGGCATTTCAATCCCAGGCAACTCTAGCACTTGTAAAATGCTTAAAAAGCTCAGTATACACGCAGCTCGTTGGCACCATCGCCCAGTTAATGAAGCTGGAAGTTGTCTATTTGCTGTCTACCTTTGCCGTGCCGGGTGTGATACGACTGTTCCTTCTCATTTGCTCCCTTCACACAAGCACAAAAACTAATTGTCTTTAAGGACAAGAGCTTAACCCTTCCAGCACCTGGAAGGTCCCCCTGAGCAGAGCTTGGGGAAGTTACAGAGCCCACGAGGCCTCAGGTGTTGTGGGTGAGTGGGCACCAGAAGAAAAGTGTGATTTTGGAGCTCCATGCTCCTCCAGGTCCCCATTTCCTCAGAAATAATTTTGCAAGTCCAATAGCAATATTGAAACCTTCTGTGGCTGCCCAAAACATCAAGGGCAGCCCCTTCTGAGCTTCATCCTAGGTTTGCTCCCGGGACCTGCTGCATGGCTGCTCCTGGCATTTGCCGTGCTGACCATCTCCACCTCGCTGAACGCACTGGGCCCTTTGCTCACATGCAAACGCTGTCTTAAATGGCAATAAACTCTACCCTCTCCCTCCTGGTCACCTCCTTGGCATATCTATAGCCAGCGAGAGCACTCCCCCCTCATTCTGCAGGATGCCATGGGCTGTATTTGTTGGGCTACACTGGTTAATGCTTACGTAGGTGCCCAGTTTGGGGGGTGCATGGTGGGAGCTGGACTCTCTGAAGCTCTCCTGTCCTCAGCGAGCAGCTTTCCATCTTTTTTAAAAAAATCCTCTTAACCATATAACATGGTGAAGGGTCAGCAGGAGCACCCAGACCATTGCTCCATCTACATCCCTGATGTTTTCTCTAACTGACCTCCTTCCTAACTGAGCCCTTTCCAATCTCCCCCCATTCAGACGCACTGCACCCGACCCTGACTTATTTCCATCACTTGCCTCCAAAACCACCCTTTTACAAACAGGCTGATTCACTCCTAATGCTGTTTTCCAAGCAAAACCGCTCTGCAGCCCTATAAAAACAGCCGTGCAATTGTTTTCTTGCATCTCCTGCTTTGAACTGCTTGTGTGCAATGAAGTTGTCGATGCGGCTGGCCACCGCTGCCTGCCAGTTTGCTTCTCATTGTGGAATTAATTCAGAGTCTGATGATATACTGGAGGAAATCAGTTCGGAGAGCGTGTGGAGTTGAGGGAACCAGAAAGAAATCAGAGAGTGACTGCTCTTCCAGAAGGAGGTGTAAGACCACAGCACGGAGAAGATGCTCTGAGCGGGGGTTAGGGAACATGGGAAATACTATTTCATTGCTCCCAATTTTCAGATGCCACTGCCTACACCCTCTTTGCAAACACAGGCTTCAGAGTGGTCGCTGCCAGACCCCGAGTCCCATTTTCCTGCCTCTGTAATTACACTTCTTGATACTGCACTTGTTAGTAGCTGATGCTCCCTGTCCCATGCAAGCGTTACAGGGGGATGAGTCTCCAAGGCACACTAGAGCCCTATTAAACAATATTGCTCCATCTTCGAGCCTGTTGCTTAATTGAAGCCTCTTAAATTTTTATTGCCAAGTTGGCAGAAATTGCCATTTTTAGTGCGCTTTTCATCTTCTCTAACGCGCCGTGCCAATGGTGTGGTGGGGAGCAGCCGCGCTGGGGAAGTAACATTATCCCATCCCATCCGCTATGGGAGAGGCTGGGGTGATGCTGCCGAGATGTGGCGATGAAGCTGTAAAACCCAACTGGAAAAAAGGGGATTAAAAGGAGCAAAATCCAGGAGGAATTTGTCTTTTTCCAGGGGATCGGCCCTTCAAAACATAATTTCCAGCGTGTCTGCCCATGCCTTGGTGCCATGGTCTGGCGCAGGTGTATGGGGGGATACTGCAGCCTCCCCAAGGCCATGCACAACACAAGGTCTGGAGAGGCTTTTAATAGCACCAGACTCACCCAAAACAGCCAGAAAAAGGGAAACGTTGAGGTGGATCCCTCCAAAGCCAGGAGCAGTGGGAGCTGAGGGGCACTGCCCTACTCGGGGTGGTCCTGCCCTCCCCTGGGACGCGTCTGGAGGGGGACGGCACGGCGTGCCCCAAGCCAGTTCTTGCACAGCTCAGGGTTTTGCCCATTCATGAGAAAACAAACCTCATTCATTAGACTCAGCAATTGCCATGGAAACCACTACCATGTGAGGCCAGAGCATCTCTCGCTCCAAGGCACAACGGGGACCGCAGCCGGCTCTTCCCCGGTAAAACGGTATGAAACCCCCAGAAAACAGCAGCTATGGTCTTGCACGTCCAGGTAAACCACTCTCGCTCCTTTAATGTTGCACTCAGACACAGCCGCTGCCCTGGCATACAGAAAGTCACCTCAGGAGAGGATGACTTCCACCGCCCTCCATCGAGACACTCTTGTTTTAAGCGCAACCGTCCATCGTGTGTCGCCTTCTGCCGTGCTGCCTCCTGAGATGTGTTAGGGAGCTCAGTCCCAGCTCCCCTTAAACTTCAGGGGATCACTTTGGTCTGAGATGTCAGACAGAAAACATCTCCCTTTGGACATGAGTCCGCATCAAAGAACCAGCTTGGCCTACATAACCCAACAACCGCATTTTACGGAGGAAACCTGCTGCTGGCGTTGCCTTTGCAAGATTGCTTTTGCTGACTCAGCACGTGCAACCGATAGGCGTGCAAAGTCCCTCTTACGATGTTATCAGCGCAAGCCAGCACGACATCATTACTGCATTAATGATGCAATTCCCAAACTGGTAAATGTATCTTGGAAGTGTCACTCTGCAGGAATCAGAGGGCTCAGCCCCTGCAGAAGGAGGAGAAAACCTGATTTTGTTCCTTTTTTTTTAGACCTAATTTTAAAGGAAGATTTAATAAGATCACACACCACCACAGAGCTGGAGTTTGCTTTTGACAAGGGGCTTTTGGAAAGGTCTCGGTATAAAGATCCAGGATTTATTACCCCGACACCAAGATGCAAGTCCTTGCTTGCGCTAAGCGGCTGCACACCTGGAAAGGCAGGGAATCAGTTAAGTAAAGCCCAGTAAATGCTCTTATTTCCAGACTGGGATGGGGGGGGCGAAGGGATAGATTTGGGCACAGCCACAGAGAATAGTAACAAATAAACCACGAGCCTCTAACCCAGTCCCTAATAAATCCCCTTCACCACCAAGCCCATCTCAAAGACGATGCACGGCTCCTGCCATCACGCCAAGTCTGCCCGATTGCACACCTTTTCTTTTTTATCGCTGGGAAAAGTGCTTGCAACTAACACTGCTCTGGGCTGGGAGATGTAGGACAACCTTCTCTTTATTTCTATTCTTTTCCAGCTGGAGGATACTTTCATTTATGTTTCATGGTATAAACACATGGTGTAGGACCCCAATAACTGGCTGGACTCAGTCCTTGGGGTGATGTTCACGGGCTTTTCCACCTTTTCTCTGCCTTACTGAAGGAGCAGCATGTGCCTGCCCCAGACGCAGAGATTTATTAAAAAAAACCCCGGACTAAATCAGGGGTCTGAATAGAAGATGTGCATTCAGGGCTTGAGAAGGTGGGTGATGCCCAGCCGTTCCCTGTGGGGTAATTAGAGGGGGCAGTAGCGTGTGTATGCTGTAATGGTTAAATGTAATTACGTTAAAACATAACTTTACGGAGAGGAGGGATCGGGGCAGGCAGCATCGCCGGGGTTGCTGAATGCTGCGCCAGGCCTGAAGAGCCCTCTGGGTCTCCCGGCTGTTGCAGCCTGCGTGGGGTCTTAAACCAGTTACGGAACCCCTGGCCCCAGGCAGAAACATGCCCTTCCCTCTCCCGGCACCAAAACTCTGGCAAAACTGCAGAAGAGGGGACACGCGTGAGCTAAGAGTCCCCCCAGAGCTGTTTTTCTTGTCATCTTCCACATCTTCCCTTCCTGGAAGGAGGGATTTGGGGAGGGATGGATTTCTTTCCCTCTCTCTCAGCTGGCTGTCTTCCTAATAGGAAATCTAATTTTTTAATAGAAATAATGAAATAGTTAATGCTGGCCATGGGATGGGGAAGATTTACAGCAGCTGTCTTAAAAGTCTCCACCGTTTACGCTATTTCTATCTTAAACCCAAGCCCTTGAGATCCTCGCTGCAGGCTCCAGCTCCCAGCCACGCTCCCCAATCTTGCCGAAGCCGTGACGTTTAAGGAAGACAAATCTTTCCAATTACTGCTCGTGCTGCTGGGCAAATTCGACTCAAGGAGGTGTTGCCAAACTCAAGACGCCATCCTGCCCGCCTGCCGGCGGGGCATGCAAAGTGCCATGTAAACAGCTGGCGATGCCCTTCTCCATCATCAGCCTCAGCTTAGCTTTTCTCTGGAGCGAATGCGGTCTCACTAAGGGGGTGTTGATTCTGCTGGAGGTTATTTTTCACAGCTGACAATTCGCTAAACAAAAATCCTGCTCTTTGCTGTTGAGAAAAGGCAGGCTTGAAGGCATGCGCCTGATGGTGATGGAAATGCAAGACCTCAACATGGGACCCTCTGCTCCAACACAGAATCATCGAATGGTTTGGGTTGGAAGGGACCTTTAAAGGTCATCTAGTCCACACCCCTGCAATGAGCAGGGACATCTTCGAACGGATCAGGTTGCTCAGAGCCCCACCCAACCTGGCCTTGAACGTTTCCAGGGATGGGGCATCTACCACCTCTCTGGACAATCTGTGCCAGTGTCTCCACCATCATCCTGAAAAATTTCTTCCTTATATCCAGTCTGACATGGGACCCTCTGCTCCTATACCACTTGGCCTCAAGTTGTGCCACAGCCTCAAGTTGTGCCAGGGCAGGTTTAGGTTGGACGTTAGGAAAAATTTCTTCACAGAAAGGGCTGTCAAGCACTGGAAGGGGCTGCCCAGGGAAGGGGTCGAGTCCTCATCCCTGGAGGGACTTGAAAGCTGGGCAGATGAGGTGCTTAGGGCCAGGGTTTAGTGGTGGGATGGCAGGGTTAGGGTAAGGCTTGGGCTTGGTGATCTTAAAGGGCTTTTCCAACCTGAACGATTCTATGGTTCTGTGATTCTACTTCCTCCATGACCTTTGCCAAGTCTCTTGTCCTCCCTGGAGTAACCCAGGGCAAGCCGCCTGCCGGGAGCTGCCATGGGAAGGGCTCCTGTACGCAGCCGTGGTGGGGGATAACCAGCCGCTGTCCCTAACCCTGGGGCCGTATCCAGCTCCCACTGCTCTGCGCTGCGTCTGCCAATGGCACCTACTGCCAACAGTCATTAATCAGTTCTCCAGCCTTCCAGATCCCCTCCCTCGCCGCATGCCCCATGTAAGCAATGCTGGATGCTGCTGGGGATGGCAGAAGGCAGCTGTGGGGTGAGGTGAGAACATTGGGGACGCATGGAAGGGCTTGTGCCAAGGGAATGGGCATGAAAAATGCCCATGAGGGGTTTCCAAGCCTGTTTCTGCTTTGGGCTTCAGAAGCTGCTGCCTCAGCCCCTGAAGAGCCCTTTGCCTTGGTGTTACACTCCAAACGAGAGCCCCATGTGATAATAAAGCTGCTCATTTTCTCCAGCCCACCGGGCTTCCCACGAGATCCAAACAGCCAACAGCAAAACATTTCTGTGCTTTAATTGAGAAGTTTCCACCTGGCCCTCGCCTACCGGGAACCCACACCGTCCGTTACGTCCTCGATGATTACATGCAAACGTGCTGTAATGAAGGAGGGAAGATCTGCATCCAGGCTTGTGGAAATGCTGCAACTTCAGGTGTATTTTGGTACCTGGTGACCACGCAGAGATGCCTTAATGATATATTTGGTGGTGAATTTCTTGCATTGCTCTGAGCTGAAGTATAACGACTGCTGCTCTGATCTCCACGGAGGTTTAATCAGAGCTCATGTTCGCCTTCCTCCCCTTGATTTATGTCTCATTTGAGGGTGGATGCAAGAGCAAGGGAGGAAAATGAGAGAGGCAGTGAAGCAGGAGGGCTAGGAATGAAATCATGGGGGCCAAGCTGGGAGAAAAAATTATTCCGCTGGCCGGCTTTCCAAATGCCTAAGCAGGATTTGGGTCTAATGACGCTATGTCACATCGCATCCATCTGCACCGTGATGATGTACCACCATTGGGACTCAGGGAAGGCGATGCATCCCGAGCCATAAGCATCCCACCACAGGTTATAGTAAATAATGTGAGTATTTCTGTGTCACCTGGAAGGATTCACGCTGATCTACACACTGCAACACTCTCCTCTTGTCTCTTTTTATATCCGTGGAGTGTGAGAGCCTTTTGACAAAAAGCATCCTTTCCTGGCAGGTTGGAAGGTACCCAACACATAGGGTGACTGCCACAGCTGAACCATAACCATAGCAGAGCAAGGCAGGGCCATTACCAGGGATAAGTCCCTTCTGTGGCCAAAATTACAATGACTGTGGGCAACGCATGGGAAGCAATGCTGAAAAAGCCGCCCTCATCCCAACCAATTTGAAGCAAGGCATAAAAATAGCTGTTAGCTATGGATATGCCTCTCAAGGGGCATCGGTGCATAGAAGCAGCCTCTCATATGGACCCACTGGAGGGATCTTGGTGTGTAAATGAAATTTAGGACTTACCCTTTGTTCTTGGGTGGCCACAAAGGTCTGGAATCCAGGGGCCACCCCAAACCCCAGCTCCTGGACGAAAGGAGGCTCAGACTGGCTGTGGATCTGGACTTTGACTCCAGCCTCAAACGTTGTCTCCTCTGGAAGAAGAAGGGGGGATGTTAGTGAGCTGTGGTGGGTGGGATGGTGTCTGCCAGCATGGGCATCTTTGTTCCTCTGTGGAAAATTGTATCAGGTCAATCTCTGTTGCTGAAAAGCAGGAGACAAGCAGTTGGGAGTGCTCCACCTGGATGATCAGACTTCTGGGCATCAAGGCAGGAAACCCAGCAGCAGTGCTTGCTGTGAGCAGAGCACACCCGGCACTCAGCCCAAATCACCACCGCGGCCCAATGTGACCAAGAACATCTCCAGGCTCCTGGTCCTCAGCCTATCCCAAGAGCTCACCCTCCCTATAACATAGAGATGCAGGATTCCTCCAGTTTGGCCCATCCTTACAAGCCACAAAAGACAGGAGGTGACGTCTAGTTCCTAGCTAGATATGTAGTTACAGAATTTTAAATGCATTCCCATATTACTAAAACAAATAAACTCCTCCTTCCCCCAAACAGAGATGTTCCTACTATTCATAAGGTCTCCAATGCCGAAAGCATGGGTGTACCCTGTGTCTGCTGCCCCATCTCCAACAAAGCCTGAGGCCACATGGGAGACAACGTAGGTAATTAAATAATGAAAAAAGCGTGTTAAATTCAGAGGAGCTCATGTTTTTGGCAGCTGAGTTGCTCCAAGCCAGACAAAGGTGTTTTGCGGTGCATGGTCTCACGTCACCGAATTACGGGTGACGCAAGGTTTCCACATGCCAAATCTGTCCTGAAAATCAAGTAACTCGAGGTCAGCCCCCCTCTTCCACTAGAAGCTAAAATCGACTCGGAAGAGATTTTCTGAAGCAGAATTAATGGGATGCAGATCAGACCCAAGTGTGATATATGAGCGCTTGGGGCTCCTCTATCGCACAGGCAGCTTCCCGCCACCTGGGCGCGTAACCTTCCTCTCTTTAGCATTGCTGCTATGCTCTCACATCCCAACAAACTCGAGGCAGCATATGGGACTAAGGGGTGGGGGGCTGCTTTGCAAAGGAAGTTGTTAACTATGCATAATTTGGCCTAAAAAACTGAGTTACCCACTAATATGAATCCACGCCTGTGGCCGGCAATGCCACCTCTACATCTAAAGAGCTTCTGTTTAAAGATGAGTCACTCCTTATCTTCTTTGCTTGTTATTCCTTAGTATTTTTCTACTGTTTTATGATGTGTTTAAATTTTTAACAGCACTGTATTCGATCTGAAGCATCGGATACTCAGCACTAAGGAATCACAGCTGCAGAGCTGTTACACCAGGGGCTGCGCAAAGATTTGCAGCAGGAGACAACAGCAGAAGACACCGGACCATGGGGTGATAGGGGCAGAGGAGAAGGACAAGGGAAGAACGAGGTGATATTGGACGACGTGAGGTTTACAGATCTCAGGAACCCATCGCTTAAGAGGATGCAACCCTGCTGACTCAGTTGGGCAGCAAAGGGATCAGCCTCCCTCTCCCAACAGGATTTGCCTGAACCCTGCTCACTTGGTAGCTCCCAAGGCAAATGAAGCCAGAGACTGCACGGGTGGGCATGGGCCTATGCATGGATTTGTCAGGCTAAATGAGAGCACCCACGGTGCTCAGATCTACCTCCTTCACAGCTAACCAGCCTCTGAGGCGTCAAGACTCAGTCACGGCCAAACCGATCAAGTGTTCGTCCAAGAAGGTTGGACCAGAGACCTCCAGACCCCATGGCCAGATGTGCTGCTGTCGCCTTCATCCCCTAGTGAGCGAGCAAACCCTCCCTGCCAAGCACAAACCAAACCACACGTTTCGTTCAGCTTTGGGGAACAAACAACATTTCGAAAGCCCCACTCTGACCTCGAGGCTGCTTTCCACATTCGCTACGCGATACTTCATGCCCTGCACCCGCAGTGACACGTCTACCGAAGCATCTCCACATCTCAGGCATTTTATCTCAGCTGCCTTTGCAGACTGAGCAGCTGGATCAGGCTATTAATATTTAACCTTTTAAAGCCCAGCTCTTCTATCTAAGGCACAGGGAAACAATTTGGAGAGAAATAGGATTTATTCAAACAGTTACCTCCCCAGGCCTTGCATGCTTCTGTTAAATTTGGGGGCTTGGTCGGGGCTCAGCTCCAACCAGTTGGACTTTTAACCAGTCACAGATGTACCAACCTGCAAGGCTCATTCTTGAACATGCACTCCCATCGATTGATGCCTCCAGTGCCCATGCTGATTTACCTGCCTGCGCGTTGGCTCTGTGATGCTCCATGCAAGGTAATGATATATTTTCACCTCCTTGTGACAAAAGTGCTTTTGGTAGATAAATAATGTCGTGCTTTAGGGCATGCGGCATTGCTAAGTGCATGGGGTGGCACATGGTGGATGTGGAGCATGGGTACATTTCCTCTGAGATCTGCATCTTCTCTATGGGACACCAGCACGGAAAGCGTGAGTTTATTTTGGCTTTTCCCTATGTTGAAGCCGCCTGGAGCAAAACCGGCATTGATCATCCTTGCTCTTGGCCTCCACTTCTGCTCAAGACCCAACAACCATGACCTGAATCACTCCCCACCATCCACCTGTGATGGGGGTTATGGAGAGGAACACGACCCTATTACTGGGACCCACCATGACAAAAAACCTCCCTTGCCTTTGCCTTGCTCAGCTGTAATTGGGCTTCTCTCCCTCTAAGAAACGTCAGATGGATGTCAGCATGTCCAAGCTCTCTTGCTGTCTGCTCAAGCCCTGCATCTGCCCACCCAGAGGGGTCCCCTTTGAGGGTCTCCTCCCTGCCAAAACCTCCCCAGTGCTGAGGGTGATGCCAGCTTTCTACAAAACCTTCAGCAATGTAGAGTGTCCCCATCCAACCTCATCGCTGCTCAACAGCACCACAGCAGCCCTGGGCTCCACAACCAATTCAGCACCCAGGTGCCCAAGCCCCATGGGAGAATGCACACCAGAACGGGTTCAAAACCTCTCCCGAGCACCCACCAACTCGTCCAATTTCAATCCCGATCCTGTTATTCCCACGTGAGGCCCACTCCTACCAATCCCACACGGCTCCATTGCTTTGCCTGGTGTTGATCCCCTTCCAACACTTCGGAGGAGATACCATATGCTTCCTTCAGTAATTACCTGACAAACTGGAGCAGAAAGCTTCTATTTAGCCTAACTTGTTGGGCAACGGCAACTGTTTTGTCGAAACATTTTCCATCTGAAATTATTCTGCCCATTTCTACATCTGCCCCGGGTCTCTTCCATGTATTTCCCAGGACCTGGTGCTGTGCCGAGGTCCATCTGCGGGTAAACCCCTGTACATACATCTCAAGCAAACGCCGTATAGCCTGCAAGTATCCCTAAGAGACTTAGAAGCAACAGGGTTTGTAATTTTAAATAGAAAATCCTGGCGTGAAGCCAGCTGTAATCGCGGACGGGGAGGGGAAGTCAGCATTTTCTATGCCACAGAAGAAACTTCAGCTTTAAAGCACACAGTTATTAATTTTCATCATCAATAATAACAAGAAGAGCAAAATCAACAACATTTTTTTTTTTTTAGAAAACCTGCCAAAAGCCTTCATTGCTTTTCTCGCAGGAAACACACGCGAGGATAAAACTATAAACATGAAACTGGCTTTGAAAAACTGTCACTTCTCCCAAAAATTCATTTTCTACAAAATAGCTGTTTTCCACTAAGAAAGAAAAATCAAAACCCCAGCTACAAAACCCTTTGATGGAATATGTCTGGACCAGTCCTCATTAGCTGCATCGTAAACGTTTCCAAGGTCCATGCTGGAGCTGAGAAGCATGAATTGGGGTTAAATATTTGCTGCAAATGTAAGGGAAAGGGTTCGGAGGACCCAGAAGCTCAAGACCATCTGGCTTCAGGTGCATTTGGCTTGTGAAAATGAAAATCCCTGGGCAGACCAAACCCAAAAAGGCTCTGCAGTAAATGCTGGCTCCTGGGGGCTGAGCCTGGAGAGGTGCAGTGAGGGGCATGAACACCCCCAGAGACTCCTTCTGACCATGGTTTTGCCAGTTTTTGCACTTTTAGCATCATTTTAAATGGCTTCTTCCAGCAGAACCTTCTGGAGGCGTGGGGCTGAGCACCGGTCCAGGTCGCTGCTGCTGTTTTGTTAAACCTGTTTCTTGTAATCACCCACCAACGGGTCAAAAAATAACCCTGAAAACCTTTCAATTGGCTCAGATGCCAGAAAAACTTTCAAAATAAATTCTTGTGACTTCAGGTTTGGTTCATACCTCATGGTTTTTAAAGTAATTTTGTGATGTTGCCCAACCACAGACCCTCACTCAATCTCCAGCCCCACTTTTCAGAGGACAGTGCCTGTAAATCCATTTTTTAGTGCATCCCAGGTTGGGAATAGAGCAAAAACTCCTTGACAAGTGCATTTTTAAACATATATACATTACTGTACACAGGACAGTGTTTCCAAACAAATCCTGAGCTGCTCTTTTCACTGAAGGATTAGAGTAGCGTTAATTAAATTGGGGATTAATTCAGCATGTGATTCGAGCTGGCTGCAGAGTATTATATGTCGCAGATTGCACGGCTTTCTATTTCTGGTGTTGGCTTTCCATGACTTCGTTGGGGTTTTCTGCTTAAAGCATAGCTCGAAAAACCTTAATAAAGCTCCAGCAGACTGTATGCTCGGGTGAGGGCAACAAAGCTCATCCCTGTGAATATGCAAGAAGCTGCAATTAAAATCAGAAATCCTGCCAAAGGCACGGAGCTACCCTTCTCCCCCTGCCTTATTACGTCCAAACTGATCCACTTCTCTCTGGCAATTAACATCTGAAGCTGTGCTTGGCACTAATTTATTGGGAATTGAAGATATAGCCTGAGTCATGGGTCGTTTCTAGCTGGAGCTGTCACCTGCCAGCTCTGCCAGCAGCCCCATGGAAGACATTCCTGCTCGGAGAAAACCAAAACAGATCCCCCATGGTTCAATCTGAGCAAAGTAGATGATATTTTCTCAGCTGGTTCACATCATGGCTGTGTTAGAAGGTGGCCTGAAAGTTTACTCTGGGTAATAAGCCTTCTCCTGTGCTGTGCAAAAGTAAGCACAGAGCCGGGAGGTTTGGGTTCTCCCCAGACTCTTGTTGTCCTTTGCCTCAGTTTCCCCATCTGTAAAATAGGAGCAATGATGCTGCTTGACTCATTGGGCTGGGCGAACCACCCGTGAGGCTCCTACCCTCTGCAAAGCACAATTCAGCAGTGCAGCGATCACTGCAGTGCAAAGGCAGGCGCTGCCTCAGGAGGCGTATGGGCAGCACCAAGCGCAACATCTGGAAGGAAGCACAGATGTTCATCCCTGTGCCGGCTGCACTGCACCCACGAAGGGTATGTCGAGACCATGGTTTCTTGTCTCCCTTGGGGAAGAAGGCTCCCCAGGAGCCGCGGGGCTGCTGAGGCAGCACAGACATGCCCAGAAGATGCTGTGAGACTTTGAGGTTCATCTCTACTTTTTACGGCATCCTTTGCTCGGTATCACCATGGAAACGACGCGCATCGGAGCGAGCACTCCTCCACCTCCCGCATCGGCCCCCAGGGTGGGTTGGCATCCTCAGAACCAGGGCTGAGCACCCTGAGTTGCTCTGGGTGTGCAAAATAGCACGGCCATGTCCCCGTTCCCACCAACCCAGTGACCCCCTAAAGCCCTCCTGCATCCCTCCTGCACGCCTCCCCTTTAGCTCAGCAGCATGCAGGACCTGGCTGTGTGTCCTCAGATTACCCACTGGGGTCCGTACCCGCAGCTCAGTACCTCCTGAGCACGTCGGGCTCACCACACCAGTGGGGCAGCCAGGACCCGCAGCAACCCGGAGGCTGTGCCCTGTGGTCCCAGACTCAGGGAAGTCAACTGCTGTTTCAACCAGACTACACCTGTGCAGAAATCTTAAACAAATACCTAACATTCACATCTTTTCTAGACAAAAAATTATAGATGAAAGAAAAAAAACCACCCCAAATCGCCATGGAAACGTAACTCTAAGAAAGCAGGACCTGCAAGCCTACCACGAAAAAATGTGGAGTTATAAAGAAACCAGTTTAACGCCAGCCAAACCAGTTTTGCTCCCCTGTGCATGCTCTCATTTCCGTGGAAGCGTCGTGTTTTGCTTCACTTAGAGTTGCTTGGTAACAGGATTAAGTGAAGCTGAAATAAGAGTATTTGCAACAGGGTTTGGGGAGGTTTGACAGCATCCGTTTGACAGGCGACCGCGCCGACGCAACTTTCCCCGCTAAAAACCAGTTGCTCGAAATTTGTCCTGCGTGTTTTGCTATTGCAGGCTGTGCCTTTGGCTGCTGTTTTGGGAGCAATCAGGGACTACGGATTTCCCCACGGATGAAAATGAGATGTCTACCACCGGCTCTGGCAGCTGCCGGGAAAAATACCATGTTCCCACTTGGATGCGGCGGGAGCGAGAGTCCCAGCAGAGCTGTGCAGAGCATGCGTGACCCCAGCTCGGCTGCAAACCTGCATTTAAGAGGGACAGATTAAATGTACAGAAGCCACCAGGGGAGGGTGGCCAGGGGAATGGGGAGCCCATCGTAGTCTCAGCCATCTGGTCAAGCTTTGGAGGGGTCTGTCTGCTCCTGAGTGCATGGTAGGGCCAGTGCTGGCCCAAGGGAATGCAGATAAGTTCATGCTGGAGAAGAAAAAAATGCCCCTGAAGTGGCTGGAGAAGAGCCCTTGTTGCAAAAGAGGGGAAAACCTCCCTAACTGCTTTCCAGGTGTATATTGCATTTAGGGTGGGGGTGATAGGATGGAAAGTCCTACACAGAGGATGGATGGAGACCACCCAGCCCTTTCTTCTTAAGGACAGATCCCCCAGCCTGGTCTTTCTGCCAGGAGCCCAAAAGGCAGGACACCACCTCCAAGGCTGTTCTCCTTCACAACCTTCTGAGCACACCAAGGAATGCTGTCTTTTCTCTCCAAGGTGATCTCCTTGCTGTGGTCCGTACCAAGGTCTTGTGGATGCCCCAGGGTCCCTGCTGCTGCTGGAGGACTCACTGCTGCTGCCAGCACCAACACAAGGTCTGGGCAAGCCCCGTGCCCAGCTCTGGATGCTTAAATCTCTTTTCAGGCTTCTCCTGTCACCAAAGGAGTGAGGCAGGCAGCTCCAGAGTGATTCATCCCATCCCAGGGAGATGTCTACAGCAGGATGAGTCACGTCCAAGGGTTGCAACATCCCTCCACTGAGCCGAGGAAACTCCTTCATCTCCATACGCAGCTACAATAGGATCAGATAAGTACAACTGTGCCCCAATGGGAAATTCAGGCGTTCCCTTTTCAGAGCTAAGGAACCGATAAAGGTAACCAGCTTCTCTCTCTCTACAAACCCTTCCCCGTAGCTATGAAATCAAACCTTGCTGCTTCAAAGCGCTGCTGACAACCTGCAACGGGGACTTCATGTTCCCCTGGTCCTCTTGTGTAATCAGCATTGGAATGGAACGGGGGAGAAAAGGATCGTTTCCTGGTGGACCAACTCCTTCTCTCCCATGGAGGTGGGAAGTGACCTGAGAAGCCCCCAAGCATTGCCCAAGGGCCGGACAACCCAGGTAGACGTGGCTCCAGCTTATTAGTGACAATCTCAAGGCTACTGGAGGGTTTGGTGGTGATGGAGAGCAGATGAAGAGTAGCACAGAAGCATGGCGTGACAAGCTCTGCTATAGCAAGTCATCAGGTACTTTGTGTGCGAGGTTAAAGATTTATTCTGGGAAAACAAAACCAAAAGCCCCGCGCCTGAAAGAGCCACCAGCATGAAAGGCCATCAGCTTGCATTAAAGGCAAGTGAGGTAGAGGTACTGGCTACAGAGGTAAATCAGTTCTCCCTCTTTAGCTCTTGGGGTACAGTCAAGAGTATTTCAGAGGGTTTTTTTTCCTTTTCTTTTTTTTTTTTTAAATGAAAGAATACTTTGAAAAATCTCATCACCTTGTATCTGAAAGGTGCAGACAGCCCAGCCCTCGGAACTGCAACCGGAGCTCTGAGGGCTGCTTCCAGCCTCGACTGCTCCGTGAAGGGGATGGGAGCACTGCTGTCACCCAACTGTCACCGCCAAATGACACCTTGTGTGCGTTGTTTCACTTTGCTTTGGTGAGAAACAATAACAAGAAGGGATTTGCATGAAGAGAAGAGGAAGAAGAGAGGAAGAGGAGAGGAGGAGGAGAGGAGGAGAAGAGGAGGAGAAGAGGAGGAGAAGAGGAGGAGAAGAGGAGGAGAAGAGGAAAAGAGGAGGAGAAGAGGAGGAGAAGAGGAAGAGAAGAGGAAAAGAAGAGGAAGAGAAGAGGAAAAGAAGAGGAAAAGAAAGAAGAGACCTTCTGCCCAGACTGAAAGGGAGGAAAGGGGGGAAGGGCAGGAGAGGGACCTTCTTTCTCTTCCCATGGCCCAACAGCTTGGAAAGCAGCAGCGAAGCCTCTGCTGTACAATCCCAAGGGAGGAGGGCACAGAGCTGATGCTTTCACCTGGCACCGCTGGGATTTAACCGCTGTGCAAGTCCTACAGTGTAAACTGGGATAATATAATGGGATATCAACCCCAAACCACAAGCAAACACTCCAGGATATAAGGCAGCAACTACACCTAGCTGGGACCCAAAGCCTTCCTACCAGCAAGTCATTACTTAATCCCCCACCAAGCATTTATGGGGATATTTTCTACTTAACTAGCTGGCCACGGTGCTGGAAGAGGCAGGAGACGGGACACGATCGAGCTCCGTCGGTACCAAAGGCAAGCCCAGTGCGGAGGTGTTTGCCTGCTCCTCCGTTCCGAGCTCTCTGCAAAGCGCAGCCGCAGTCCGTTACTCACCAAGTAACAGAAGGTGTTATAACAAACTACATTAAGCATAGCCACTATTTTTAGTTAAGCATATTGCATTTGCATACTAAATCTGAGGGGCCATATGTCTCAACGTATATTATTAAAAAGCTTCTTACATAATATACGGGGCAGGAGGAACCGGCAGGTCTCCAGCAAGCCGAGCCCAGAGCTATTAAAGCGGTTTTGCTGGACGGCGAGGAGCCAGCAAATGAATATTTCAGTTCCTTGCTTCCCCTCTATTAAGCTTAAGTTTTAATCGTTAAAGTGGGAAAATGAGTGTCTTGTAACCTGCTTTACTGGGGGGGTCATCCCAGGGCAGGGAGGGCTGCTCCTGCTGGGTTACGCTGCTTAGACGATGGCTTCTTGGTGGGGACGGAAAATAAATTCCCTTCCCACCTCAGCAGCCTTTGGGAATCACGTGTGGCAGGGAAGGGGAACCGCGGGAGGGAGGATAGCCAAAAACTCAGGGGGTGGTTGGAGCTGCCCCAGTATCTCCTCCATCCTCAGCAACACGGAGCAAGGAAGGGAGAGATATTCCCTCCGGAGGGAAGGAATACTCCCGGCATCCAGAGCCGGGTGTGCCAGCCCCCCTGGGCCACCCATCTGCTGGTTTTTGCTTCGGCAAGCTGCTGCCACCGCAGGGACAGAAAGGATTCAAAAAAAAAAAAAATTAAAATAAGAAAGGACACATTTTAAAGACGCAGAAGCAGTTCTCACACATACCTCCCCCCCCTCCAGGAGCCTCGCCGCTTCCCCCAGAACATCTTGAAATATTAAATGGTGAAAGAGCTGCTGCTAATTTTGGCTGGTAGAGGAGCCAGATGGAAGCAGATTTCCCAGTGCCAAGGCTGGGTCCTGGCTCTGCTGTTGCCCCTTTTGGGGCAGATGGATGGACGGAAGGGACCAGGATGCCTGGGAAGCTGAGCCCAGGGGTCCCAGCCAGCTTTCGGCACTGATGAAGGGGAGATGTCATCTCCATGTACTTGGTAGAGGAGTCAATGGAATGTGGTTTCTCAAACTCGAGGTCCAAAGAGGTGCCAGGAAGATCTTCCAGCTCTTAGCATCGCTGGCTCCCAAGAAGACCCTCTGCATCCCAACACCTCTCCGGGAATGTAGGACCCACGGGAAGGCCCAAAGTGGAGCAGAAGAAGATTGGGGTGGGTCACCATCCCAAGTGGTGAGCCCATCACCATGACCACCCTGACCTGTGGTGAAAGCCTGCAAGGGACTGCAAGGTCCATGCAGGTCATCAGACCAAACTGTACCAGGTCCAGCTCCTCCACAGGATCTGTGCTCAATTTTCCAGCCTGGAAGATGCTGTAGAGCTCGCACTGGTCCAGCACCGCTGGCAGATAACCAGGATTTGCTCCCACTGGGCCTTTATCCTGCAAGGACAAGACCTCCCTCTTGAGCCAAGCTTGTGCCTCCCCATCACCCGCTTGCTTTTCTCATTCTGCAGCCCCTCCGATGCGTAATAACCTCTTACAACTATTTATTTTCTCTTGGTCCCTCCCCAGGACACATTGCTGGAGGCTGAAGCACCAAAGTCCCTGTGGGCAGGAGGACTCCACTGCCAGAGCCCAGCTCTGGAGCTGGCCCCATTTGCTTTTGCATCTTTTCAGAGAAAAGCAATTTCTCTCTGAACGCAAAGCTGGGCTGGATGGAAAAGTTTTGGAGTTAGCGTGCAATTAAATAAAATCACTGCTAGCACAAGGACATCTGAAGGCGGCAGGCAGAGAGGTTTTCACCATCGCAAGAAGCCTTGACTCTGTGCCCTGCCTGAATTGCACTGACAGCTGTGGCGATGTCTGTTTAATCTGCATCGCCTATAAATGCCAGTGTCTGGAGTGATGTAATTTCGAAGCACTTTGGTGAACTCAGCGACTAAGTAAATACTTATTTTAATGGAAAAAGATGCACCTCAGACATGGTTTATGATTACAAAATGCCAGGAAAGAGCTCATCTACCAGGGAAAAACCCCGAGTATTTTAGTTACATTGGCGAGGGAAATGTTTCTCCTGCTCATGCATTTGTTCGAGATTTCAGTGTTTTTCAGTAAGGACCAAGATAGACCTGAAATCAGTGGCTGACTTTGCTGGAGGTGGGAAAAAAAAGGAAAAAGAAGATAAAAAGAACGCCCAACGACCTGCTCTGACTCAGGGATACAAGGGTGTAAGTCTTGGTCTTGCATCCAAAGCAATGCTTCAAGAACTGGGATGCAGGATATTTTACAGAGATTTAGGGGTTTCCACATGAAGTTTCAGTTCCTCCCTCTTTCCTTAGGAAACTCCCCACCCAGTAATTTTTACCCCCAGCAGCCAAATGGATTTTAGACCTTCACAGAAGAAAAACGAAATGGCTGCGGGCCTGGGGAGCGGAGAATTTCGCATTGCCTATTTGTTAGCTTATTTTATAGCGACTTTGCAGGATTAGGGTTACGAAGCAGGGAGAGGTGATGTTCCCCCAGGGTCTCTTCTGCTCCTCCAATCTCAGCTTCCCACCCGCAGACCTTCTAAGGTGCCTTCACCACTCCCATCATCCCAACACTTTTTATACCAGGAAAGGATTTTCCCTCTCTCTCTATGTCCCATCTTCAGCCCAAAGCATCGTTGCTCCCTCGCAGCATCTCCACCTCCCTCCCTTTGCCCCTCCCCAAAGCCCTGGGTGTTCCCAGCCCCCTCTCCTCCCGCTGTCCCCCAACGCCGCATATGGAGGATGCTATATATAAAAATATTTGCATTGTGTTGTAGTGCGCTGCCCACGGTAAGGCCTGTGGGGCACAGACAGATCTCATATGGCAGCAGGCAGTCTAATATTTTCCTCTGATAAAAATAACCTGTGAAAATTACATCTAGCGCGGCCTGCAGCGCCGCAATAAATTTTGCTGGAGGGGCGAAAAAAAGAAAAAAAAAAAAATCAATCAGCGTTAACCTGGAGATTTAAGCAGAAAACAGCGCTGCTGATACCGGAGCTTGCTCCTGAGTTTTTGCGAGGCACGGGAAGAAAGTGGCAGCACAAGAGACTGGGCAGGAGGTGAAACGCGGTGATGGAACGGAGCACAAGGCATAGCTGAACCCTGCCGAGGTTTTGGGGAGATGAGGTGGATTTTGCAACCGTGACAAAGCAAAGGGAGCGTTCAGCTCCTCTGTGTTTTGGCCATCTGTGTTTTGGCCATCTTGGAGTTGACCATCAAGTCTCAGCTGGCACTAGGGTCCCTCTGCAGCCCATGGGGAGTGATGGGTGATTACCCACCCCATCCTCTGAGGGCTGCTTGACTCGTTTAGATGAGAAACCTCTTTTCAATGGGTAACGGAGGGTGGGATGGCTCTGCTCCAGCTTTCAGAGCTTGGTCACCCTGTTCATCACCCAAATCCACCTTCTCAAGTGCCAACACACACGAAGAAATGATGCCTGCAAGCCAGGGCACTCCAAGAGCATCGGTAGTGAAACCTCACCTGAAATAGTGTCATTGGTTCTGGTTCACCAGAGCCTGATCGATGGAGGCTGGGAAAGGAGCACACCAAAGCTGCTGGGATGGGAAGAGGAGTGGGGAACCCAGCATTTGGGAGGAGTCCAACACAGCTTGGGTTTTGTATCGTCTGGCGAGACGAAGGCTATGAATCCTCTCTATAAATACATCAAAGGCAAACACCAGAAGGGAGCAGAGCGTTTCCACTGGCAGGAAAATATTTGTAAAAAAAAAAATAAAAAATCCAAACTAGGATAAGCTGATGGTGAATAAGTCTAACCTGGAAATCAAAAGGTCTGGAGCCAACGATATGCAGCCATGGAGGCAGTGCATTGCTAGCACGGGCAGCTTAAACACAACGTTGCGGCACTGGGGCCAGGATACGATCGTCTGTCCTTCAAGGAGCATCATTGCCCTCTCAAAGCCCAAAGGGATTTTGGCTGTGAAGGCTCACGGCCAGCCCCACAGCTCACTTCCCAGCTGCACGGTTCATGGCGGAAGGCTGAGGTTCTCCATCGTCCCGATGCGCACCATGCGTGGCTGCCCCCGCTCTGGACCTGCTTTTGCACACAGAAAGCAAAACCAGGGGGGAGCTGGGCCCAGGAACAGACCATTGGGGTTATGAAGATGCAGAGGCTGCCTCCTGCATCTCCCCACCTGTACCTGGCCCCATAGACCTGCATCATTACATTTTATGGGCTCCAACTCCAACCCAAGGTAAGATTTTGCCTCTGGAAACATCAATTCTTGCCCCATGCCAGGGCACAGCGACAGGGTCCCCGTGCCCATGGGACCCACTCAGCACCCTTACGGCAATGGCTCTGGGCTCACACAGGCTTCTGCGTGTCAACATCCCACCCCGGGGCAGCAAAATGACCAAAATCCAGAGCCCAAAGCCTTGGTCCACTCCTGTCCAAAGCCCAACCCTGCTCCCTCGGCCATAGTGGCATGGGATGGAGTGAACAGCCAGAGATCCAAGTATTCCTGCTTGTTTGAGTTTTCAGCTTTCCCGAGTTCAATACTAACTTGTATCGCAGCAATAACGCTTAATTATTGGTTTTGTTATTGAAATATTTATGGAAACCCATGCAACATTATACAAACAACCCCATGAGGCTATTGCTACCGTTATAGAAATAAATATCTGCACTGAAGGGCATTACAATGAGACACTGAAGATAAATTGTTCCTGGCTCCTGGGATGGAGTATAACAAACTGCTGCGTAACGTTAAAATGTGTCAATTTTTCCCTCGGGAACACGCTCGGATGAGAGCTCGGAGCATGAGAAATGCATCTCAATCAGGTTATCACCGAAATAAAGAGGATTTTTTTGCCTTTTTTTTCCCCCCCGGAATTGGTTGTGACATTCCTCATGCTGTGGTTACACCACGGAGCTGCTTCAGCCCTAGCCCGGGATTAGATGGGAGTCAAACCTCCATGAGCTGGATGCCCTGGAAGAAGAGGTCAGCAAAGTGATAGAGAGAGGCCACCAGTAAAACAACCTGGATCACGGAGGAGCAAACTGGGGGGACCTTCTGCTCCCTAACTGGGACCAGCAGCCTGGGCCAGATTCAGATTTTGTGGCAGGTGCTGAAATGTCACAAAATAAATTAATTTGGGGAGTGCTGGATGGCTAAAACGCCATCACCTGGTGCACAACTCCATGGTGCTCAGAACTGGTGGAAAAGGGGTTTCTTGCCTGAAAATGAGTCTTCAAAACCAACATCCCCGCGAGCTGAAGGTCTCTTGCCCTGGACCACAGGTGACCAGATCACAAGGAAAGGCAGAGCTGGCTCAGGGCCCTTTTTCTCCAGGCTCCCCCATGAATCCTCTGCTATTCTTGGCTTTTCCTTGTAAAGAGAAGGACTTCTGCCTCCAGCTGCCTGGCACGTTTTGAGATGGATACAGGGCTGTTTAATAGCAGAAACCTCTTTCGCATCCCCGCTTCCAAAGACGCCTATTTTGCTTTTCTCATGCTGACCTTCCACTGTGTGGTGGTTTGAGCCTGGCTGGATGCCAGGGACCCACCAAAGCCGCTCTATCACTCCCCTCTAACCGGACAGACGAGAGAAAAGTAAATCAAAAGGCTTGTGGGTCGAGATAAGGACAGGGAGAGACCATTTTGTCAGTTACCATCATGGGCAAAACAGACTCAACTTGAGAAAAAAATTAATTTATTATCAATCAAAATCAGAGAAGGAGAGGAGAAAAACTGCTAGAACTTAAAAACCTTCCCCCCACCCCTCCCTTCTTCCTGGGCTCAACTTCACTCCCAGTTTCTCTACCTACTCCCCCCAGCAGCGCAGGGGGGCGGGAATGGGGGTTGGGGTCAGTTCATCACACGTTGTCTCTGCTGCTTCTTCATCCTAGGGAGAGGACCCTTCCCCTGCTCCAGTGTGGGGTCCCTCTCACAGCAGACAGTCCTCCACGAACTTCTCCAACGTGAGTCCTTCCCACGGGCTACAGTTCTTCAAGAACTGCTCCAGCGTGGGTTCATAATTTCCACAGGGTGCAGTCCCTCAGGAGAAGATTGCTCCAGCGTGACTCCCCTGTGGGGTCACAAGTTCTGCCGGCAAACCTGCCTCGGCGTGGGCTCCTCCCCCCACGGGTCCGCAAAGTCTTGCCAGGAACCTGATCTGGTGCAGGCTTCCCACGGGGGCACAGCCTCCTCCCTTTGGGCATCCACCCGCCCAGCGTGGGGTCCTCCATAGGCTACAGGTGGAGATCTGCTCCACCGTGGACCTCCATGGGCTGCAGGGGGACAGCCTGCCTCACTATGGTCTTTACCAAGGGCTGCAGGGGAATCTCTGCTCTGGCGTCTGGAGCACCTCCTCCCCCTCCTTCTTCACTGACCTTGGTGCCTGCAGGGCTGTTTTCTCTTGCATCCTCTCACTTCTCTTCTCTCTCCAGCTACTGAGACACAGCCGGTTTTTTTTCCTTCTTAAATATGTTATCACAGAGGTGCTTCCACTGCCACTGATTGGCTTGGCCTTGGCCAGCAGCGGACACCAGGAAAACTTCTAGCAGCTTCTCAGAGAATCCACCCCTGTAGTCCCCCCACTACCAAGACCTTGCCACAGAAACCCAATACACACTGGAAGAGATGAGACTTTTCCTTTTGTACATCTATATTGGAGTGAAGGCAACGGCAATTGCTTCCCCTCTCTGCTGTTCATGCTCTCCAAAATATTTGAGTTAACGGCGTCATGTAGTATAATTTGTCACTTGGCCAAACTCTGCAGATGGCATTTCCCTCTCTTAATCTTTAGAAGCTTATCCTTAAATAGTAGTGGTGGAAGTAATAACCACAACAAAAATATTAAAATGGATAAACAGAACACAGTCGCGGCCTTCTTCTCTAAAAGCTCCCCAGTTTCGCAGGGTGGTTGGTAGCAAAATAGACATCGGTGGTGGCAGCACGCCAAAACCAACCCTAGATAGCCCCAAAATGCTTGGGATTTTTCTCCCAGGTAGTGATGCCTCTGCATACCACGCAGCTCTAAACTAGCTTGGTTTTTATTGCTACATGGCTTTGCAATCTCAGTCTGCTGTCGCCGAGCAGGGAAGTCATCCAGCCCCGTCAACAGTCATGACCTGGCACACCTCGCGTTGCCAAAAAATGAGAAAGCTTTAGAAACGTGTCCTGAAGCAGCAGAAGAAAGGGGCCAAGTGCCAGCAGCACTGATCACCAGTAACATCACCCACGCATCGCCCTGCAGGGCAGGCAGGGCCAGCTCCTGCCAGGGTCCCCCACGGGCGCCAAGTGACCCATCTCAACAGCCAGGGCTGGAAGAGCCCTGGTGAGGCCACCAAACCCAACCTCCTGCCCCAGGGCTGCATCACAGCAGTCCCAGCCTACTCCGATGGACTATCAACTAACCTGTCCCTACAGCCTCCAGTGAAGATGGGCTTCCCTCACTCCATTATGGGCACAAGAGACAACAGGAGGAGAAAACATCTTTCCAGGGCTTCACGCAGTGTCCTCCCCACTGCCCAAGTCCATTCGCCCTTCACCTACCCACCATGCCTTGTCCCTCTCTTTCTCCCCAGCTTAGTCTTTTCCATACCTAAAGACTTACCACAGTTTCCCCGTCATCCTCTCTAAACCAGACAGCGTTGACTCCATCCCTGTTTCAACCATCTCAAGTGAAGCAGGTAACCATGCAGCAGAAAACCTCACGTGGCAGCAGGTGCCACCATCCTATCACCGCAACGGCTGCAGCTCCAGCAGCACAGACACAGCAGAGCTGATAAAGACCTTGCAACACCCACGCTTTTCTTCTCCCTTTTAATCTTTCCTCCACACATCCAACCATTGTGGATCTAGTAAATACAGCGGCAAAAATGCACTGCTCGCAGGCTGATGAGAGAGGAGCTTTGACTCTTTCCTGCCCTCCTTTTAACCTCCATAAAAGCTGAATAATTAATCACAACGCTTTTTTTTTCCCCTCTGCTCTTCTGTTCTGCTGAGATAGTCTTTACCTGCTCTCCAGCCATCCAGAAGCACGCTCTAGATGCTCTTTGCCATCTGTGATTCCTTCGAGCGCTTTGCATTACTGCAACGAGACACGGTGCAACCAGAGACAGCCATGTTCTTCGACACAGATGCTCAACATGGACCGTTGGCTATCTTGTCTTGTAAACAAGCAAGGAGAGCGCCGTAACTGAAAGGACAACAACAATTTGGTGATGCTGCCTGATGATGAAATGAGATGAGGTAAGGAGTGGCCACCAAGAGTTGCAGGAAACCTTAACGGAGCCCTCCTACATGGTGTGTGGGCACTGGGGTGCCTCGATTTCTTTCACAAAGTCCTGCATTATCTTAGAAAAGACATATTTTATTTGCTCCATATCTCAGGAAAGACGGATTATTTGCCCCTTCAGAGCTGGCCAAAGCAACGATGCTTTTAAGAGAAGACTGTTGGGTTCTACTCATGTTGCTCAGCGCAACTGAAATGCTTCCAGAGCAGCTACAGGAGGGGAAAACCCTTCCACCATCATCCTCAGCACGGCTTTACACCGCACGGGGACTACAGCAATTTGCCTTAGGAAGCACCTGGGAGGTCTCAAACATCAGCTGGAGCCTGTGTTGCTACAGGCTGGACAAAGTCAGAGCAAAACGATGATCCCTGCACCAAAGAGATTAATACAATTAAATTTAATTAGCACTTGCAAAAGACTTTTATCTTCAAAGCGCTTTCTAGCTGCAAAATCTCCTGGTACCTCCGTGAGGCTGATTAGCATGCGCTGAGCTCTTCGTCTTCCAGGAGGGAAATGAAGACACTCAGGGAAGGGTCAAGCCCAGAGAGGGGGGTAACGACCTGGATTATCCTCACGTAAACCCAGTGCATCCAAAGAGCATCTCAAAACATCACCAGAGTCACCAATACCTCACTCCCAGTGCTCAGAAAAAAAAAAAGCAATAAAAATCAGATGTTTGCAGGCACCGTTGCAGCTCCTGGGACAGCAAAGGCCGAGGCTGCAGACAGCAGCACCCAAACCTCGTCACCTCAGTGCGAGTCACCCGGCCACCGGTCGACACCTGCAACATTGGCCATGCCAGGCTCTGTCCCATGTCTCCTTACCACCCCATGAATTCTTGCTATTTTGAGTGCTCATATTTCGGCTACGGACATTTAACTTTACACCCCAGCCACAAAGAGTCGAATGAAAGCTGCAGCATGCAATGAATGTTTAACTTTAATGCTGCATGGCGTTGCTTTGTATCCGTTGATTTTAGGTGCCTTCTCTCTGCTTTACCAGATTTCCCAAAGCCAGCTTCTAGTTTTCATTCCTTTAGTTTTGCCTTAGATGAACATTTCCTGACTTTGGGGCTTTTGTTTGTTTGGGTTTTTTTAAGAAAAGCTTTTGAAGCATCTACATACCTTGAAGGATTTTCTCATGAAGTCATTGATACATATTTATAGCTTTCAGTTTAACAACATGATGTGACTGGGGACGTCTGACTGTGCTTGCTAATACCAGTCCTAGAGAGGACAGAGCCTTGCTGTCACAGTCGCTCACACACCTTCTCCAACAGGAGCATGGGAATAGGAGCAGCTTTCCCACCCACGTCTTAACTGCTCTGCACATAGGTGTCTGCACAGGGGATTGGGTGCTGGGAAAGGAGGAGATGAGACCTGCAGCAGACAAGCACCGTGATTTTGTTTTGTTTTGTTTTTAATTCTGGGTCTCCAACTGCCAAACAGGCACGAATTGGACCTAGAGGACTTTGCATGATGTGCTGATTGCACTAGGATGGGTGGAAACGCATTCTGTAGACGAGCTCATGGGCCAGGACCTCAGCATCAAGCTCATCTTGGGGACCAGAGGGGTTGATGGACAAAACACAGGGATGCTACTGACTCCCCTACGCTGCCTGGTGAGGAAATCCCTTGCAAAAAGCCCACAGGTTTCAGGCTTGTGTTTGCTTACCCGCTGCCAAAGCTGCTGAGATGCTCTTGATAGCTAAAAAAAGTACTTGTTTGAGGCTCAGATATCCAAAAGCTTAAAGACTGGCTACAAATGAACATTTCCCCCCACTTATTAAAAACAACCAACCATTCAATTTCCATACCAAGTTGAAATCTCCACGCCCACCCCCCGGAAGACCTTTCACTCCACAAGCCATGTTGGATGGTCACCATCAATCTTTGGGGCAATCTGAGCCTGGATCAGCCCCTAACAGTTCCCTGGGTGCATGGAACAGCATTACCTGCTACATCACAAAAGAGAAAAAATAGCTTTTTCATCAACTGCGTTTGCTCTCTCCAGCTCCACGATAACATCGAGAGGCCCCGGAGAGCAATTCACCACGAACGGGAGTGTATCAGTGAAGTGACAACCTTAATGACACAGCCCAGACACAAAAACCCAAGTAACCTTTGAGCTGCCGCTCTTCACTCCGGCGCTATTGATGAGTGCACTCAGGCAAACATAATTAATTTCTAGTGGCAGCCTAATTTTGTGGATGCTTTGGTTGTCGGGGGCTGGTAGAAGGTGGAAATAACGTTGACCTTTTATCCCTGGGAAACCTGGCTAATTGAATGAATTCTTGCTCCCATTAGGAAAAGGTCCAAGATGCAGCACATTTTACACCTCCCTTTAGGCGACACCAGCCAGCCTCCTAAAGGTCAATCTGCCTTTGATGAGTTGATCCAAGATCGGTTTCCTGTTGCAAAAAAGCAATGCGTTCTTCTGGCCTGAACCCCTCGGTGTTATTTATGCTCAAGGCCACTGCTGCTTTATAGGTACCATTTATCTCTTTGGACATTCAAGTCTTCAGAAGGACAAATCAACCTTGTGTCATTAGGGTTTGGGGGTGTTTTTCTATTGCCTTGGCTAATTATTGCTGCCCGGTAATGCCAAACCTTCGCATCGTGTCAAATAAAGCAGCGCTCTGCCTTTGCAGCACCGACTGCGGTTCAGCAGAAGTCGTTTCGTGGTAGCGTTTAATAGCTTGTATTTAAGCAAGAGGAGATTTATGCATGGGAGCTCTACTTCATTTTGCAGAAAAGGACGTAAGCAGCGAGGATAACTTGACTCTCTAAGGATGAGTTTGATGTCAGGCAACGAATTACTATCCTAATTCAATCTTCTTTGTTGCTTTTATGGGCTCTCGCTGCAGATTGTCATCTAAAATATTCCTGGCACAGAGGTGTCTGTGCAGGGCTCTGAACACAGCGACTGCCACCAGTCAACCTCGCGGTTTTGCAAGCAGCCGATACACGAGGCTCGCCCTTGGTGATGGGGGCCATCAGGTTCATGGCTGTGTGGCTGTCTTGACTTACTCAAATTTGGATTTTGAGCCTTTTGGGGGCTCTACGCTCTTGCGAAAAATTGAAATCCAATGCTAGCCAAGATTCATTGCTATGGCTTGCTGGGAGACTGGGTGGGAGAGGAGCCGAGGAAGTTCCACCACCATGGCATCACCAAACCTGTGCATCGCCCTGCCAAGGTTTGGGAGCCGACAGCTGGCGAAGCCCCACGTACAGCTGAGAGCAAGGTCGCCCACGGCCACATCCCCTGAAGACCACAAATAAAGCTGCAGTGAAGATGTGAGCACGTCTTATCTGGCATTCCTTAATAAAAGATGAGCTGAAGCGAATCACGAGGGAAAGCTGTTAATTCAGGATCCCGGGATGCTTCTTTTGGAATAACAGAGGGCATTAAGCCAAGCGCTCTGGTTAAATGCCAGGCAAAGCCGTCCCCCTCCCAGCTCCCCAAGTCCCCGCCTGAGTCTCCAGATTAATTCAGTATCATTTTCTCCATCTTAAACCATCATGTATTCTTATTGTGAATAATAAAAGCCTTTTTGCTCTTTCTTCCTTCCAGAGAGAGCAGCATTTGATCCGCCTGCGCTCTTACACGTACACACGGCTTGTTTAATCTGCTGGTGAAAATGCTGAAAAGTGCTGGAGAAGGCAAGTTCCCCTTACACACACCTTGCCCTGCCTTTCTTCTTCCCCCCACTCTTCCACCCACCCCTTTCCTTTTTTACTTTAATTGATAAATGAAATTGAGAACCAACCCTTCCAAGGCAAACAAGAGTTTCATCTGCAAAAAAGCTGCCCTAAGGCAGCCGCGGCGGCACGCAGGAGGCAACTGCTTGCAACATCCCCGTAATAGAAAAGAAATTGCCAAAGCTCCAAGAAGCCCTGGAGTCAGTGCTAACACATGGACTTGGAGGAAGCGGTTTGGCGTCTTAAAATGTGCTCAGGGTTTTGCATGAACGCGCGTAGGGGATATCCCCGTGCAAGCCATCACCCACCGCTGCCACAGCCCACCATCCCACCAGGGCACATACCTGCTGCTACCCATCACTTCTTCCATTCCCAGATCATTTCCTACTTATTTTGTATTTACAGAAGAGTTCTGTGTTAGTTATAATTATTCCACTTTGAACTCCACAAGCGGTGAATGAAGCAGAAGCACAAACCAGTGCCTTTTTTTCCTTTTTCCCAAACTCTGTGGTTAAAACCAGTGGCTCAAAGCCTGCGGACGATTCCCCCTGGTGTAAATCCAAACCTTGGACCACACCAGGCAGCCTCATCCACCACTTGAATTCAGATCTTTTGTACGCAAAAAGAGGCCTGGATTTATGAAGAACCGTCACTAATCATATTAATATGCAGAAGTAAATGACAGTGAGTGCTTTGTGCCTCTCCACAGCTGGCAAATCAAATGCTCCAGGGTTTGGGCTTATTAATGGGCCATGCACAGAGGCTGCACAGCTGGAGACCGAGTGCCAGGGCTGGGGAGGTTTTAGGGAACCGGGGGGGGAGAATCTGACCCCTGAGCTGAACCAACTGTCCCTCCTTGCTGTAAAAATCCTTGCAATAAGTTGTTGCCATGCAGCAGGAACAACGCTCCGCAGACCCATCTCAGATGCTGTTTAAATCTGTTTTGCCTGGCAAGAAATCCTAAAGGGCAGGGGGGAAAAAAAAAAAAGACCCACACCTGCTTGGGGTCACCCTCGCCCCCTCCAAGTCCTCTCTGCAGCAGTTTGGCTGCAGGATCCCCAAAACTGTCAGGGCTTTTGTGAGCAATGGGAAGGAACAGCCCTGTCTCGAGCCAAAAGCATCACCGTGGTGCTGGTTGCAAGGAGTGAACATGGAGGATTTGTGCTGCAAATCCTTTTGAACTGATGCCTGGAGCCTCCCAGACCTGGGGCAGGTCCTGGAGATGCTCCACTACAGATATTAAAACCCAAAGCTGGCAGCAGATCCCTCAACACAGCCCTGATCACCTATTCTTCACCAGAAAAAAAGCCACTGGAGAGTTACCTTCTCTAAAATACAACCTACCCCAAGCTGTGCACCAAGAAAGGCAGCAAAGCTCTGATGTCCCAGGGCATGTCTCTGCTCTGCAAGCATCCCACCACAAGCTGGTCCCCAGGGAGATGCAGCTGGAGGAAGGTCAGGGCTGGCTGAGAAGTGCTCCTTGCCATGGCAGAGAGGCACCACCGTCACTTTTTCCCCCTTTTTGAGACTCGAGGAAGACCCAAACAGCCCTTCCCAGAACAGCCAGCAGCCGCAAACAAATCCGAGCTAACTTCTACACCGTCAGGTCTTGTGTGAAGACCCTGGTTCAAAATTGAAGCCACGCTAATTCAATTTATCTAAATTCAATTTGGAAATGAGAAGAGATCAGTGGAATTAAGGCGGCTTTAATGAGGAAGAAAAGCAGCGGCATGGAAATTCAATGCCACGGAAACCACCTGCACCTCTGGCTAATTTGGATTAATGCTACAGACATGCCTCAGCTCCCCCCGCAGTGATGCCCGGAGGGAGGGCACGCATCCAGCGCCTCAGGCATGGCAGAGGTCGGTCCCCAAGCTCCCACCGCACACCATCGGCTTTTCCTTTTCCCAAACCACAACCCCCTGGAGAGGGGCTTTCTCCGGCTGCCAACAGCTGGTTTTCCACTACATCGCCATTTGATGGCAGGGGCTGGTACACCCCTCTCTGCATGCAAAAACCCTGCTGGGAAGCAAAAAATAAATTACAATCAAAACGGGTTGGGTGTGAAGGTAACAGGCTTGAGCTCTTTCTCTGCGTGACCCAGATCAAAAGTCTTGCTCCTAGCCCGTGTTTTTTTATCAAGTTAAATAATAACAGTCCATAATCCTATGTGATAGCCTCCTAAGTGGATTGAAGCCTCCAGCTGTATAGATTTCATGCTGCTGCTTAGCGCGATTTTATAGCGCGTTTCTCATCCCCCCCCTTTTTTTTATTCAGCGTGTTACGTGATTAATTGTTCTGAAATGCTCATCTTTATCCAACAATTCCTGAAACACAGACGCAGAACTCTCCCATTGTATTTCTTATTTACAGCCCTGTAGCCTGAGTGATTTCCAATTTACCGCGCTGCTATATTAGGTCAATATATAATACCCAGGGCCGGTCTGGAAAGATTAACCAGAAGTAGATTCCCTTTCCAATCAAATAGCCACTGCTATAAATTAGAGTTTCTTTTACTATATTTGATTGTGTTTCTGCCACTTCCCCTATCAAGCGCAATAAACCAAACACTCTCCTCAGCCCCGCCGCTCCCCGGTGCCCCATCTTGCGAGACGAAGATGCGTAATCACGGAATTTGGGAGACTCCGTGCCATATGTACAACTGGCTGCAGCTTCCACCTACGCTGCTCCGAGTCTGCGGTTTGCCGTTTCCCCCTCGGTTACTGGAAAGAGTTTTCCCTGGTATAAATGTTTTCCATCTTGCATCTTACCTCCACGCAAGGTTTTTTGTTTCTTTGCATCATGATTCCCACCTGGAATATTTACGGCTTTCTTTAAAGCACAAAGGTGATGTGAAGACTTCAGCCACAGATTATTTTCCTGTTCTTTTCATGCCTAGTACACTCGTGGTTAAAATAAACTGATAGAAAACATAAATTCTGGAAGTACAACATGAAAAAGACAGAGATTTCCAGTTCTTTTTCTCGTCATTTTTTTTTTCACACGCCTCAGGATTTTGACAGTCCTGACACAATATTTTTGCACACCCAAAGATGGCAAGGCTGCCTGATGCCACGACATCCAGACACAGGCAAAATACCCTTTTCTTTGCACTTGAAAATCCAGACTGAAGCAGTCTGTGTACACTTGCTATTCCAAAATTAGACTGCACATAAATTTCACATGTTCAACTAACAGGCCTGCAAAGGCAGAGAGGCAAGCAAAAGGTCTATTTTTCTATTACAGGCAACTTTTAGACAAGATATTTCAGCTTCCCCAGCTATTAATGGATACTCAGAAAGGGTCTTTTTAGAATGACAGTACACTCGTTTTGTTTGCTGAGTCAGTAACAATCAAATCACTTCTTGTATTACAAAGCATACGCCAATATGACATGGTGGCAGCAGCTCCTGGAGCAGCCCCATCCCAAACTACAAACCAATATTTTCCTTCTTTGCTTCTTATTTGAATTGCAAAGAGCAGTTTAAAAAAGAAAGCAGAGATCCTGAGGCGTGCAGCCAGCAGCAAAATGTGGATTTTTGAGTCCACGCGCCAACTATTTTCATGCGGGGCTGTGAAGGAGAACGTGGTTTTAAGCATCTTCAAATCTGGAGCAAAAAGCAAAGCAGCTAACGGGACTAAATGCAGAATAAGATGCCACCGTTTGGACTTGGCATTGATAAAACTCAGCCCTGCATCCAACAGAACCACAACTGCTCTGTGCCAACGGAGGTCTGAGGGACCCAGGGTGCAGGAGGAAAGGTCCCCTGGGGTGTCCCAGGCATGGTTGGGATGGAGAGGCAGTGAACTAGGGCCTGGAGGGTTCTTCGGATGGCTGTTTTCTATGGGACAGACCCTTGCGGGAAGCATGAACCAAGGCCACCACAATGGGCCACAGAAATGTTTATTTTTCCATGTGAAGACCTCCCTGAGGTGATGGAGATTTGTCCACCTTCGGCATCTGTGAAGCCCTAATGGGGTGCAAACACCATGTCTGAGACAGCAGCTCGGTGGGGGCAGCTCTAGATAGCTCTGGGAAACCTCAGATTGACATGGGACAACCAGCTGGGAAAGGAAATGGTTTGCGCAGCCACGTTTGAGGGACACGGCAGAAGTTAGAAACTGGAGAAAAAAAGTCAAGTAACTCAACCACTTTAAAATCATTACCTAAGAGGCAACTAAAAGAGCAGCTGCTGGGTACAGGATGACTACTGGGAAAATGGAGTAGCAAAACGAGTCTGTAGAAGTGTCTGAAGAATTAAGGAAGGAACGGAACAGCTCAGGTTATAATGGAGATACGCACTCAACTCCTTCCATCCTGGAGATGTTCCCATGGCTGGACCTCCCCATGTCTGCCCCCATCCCTCTCCACAGCAAGGGTTGAAGTTCACTACTAAGAGCCGCGTGCCCTTGACAAAACTCTTCATTGGAAAGCCAAGTTTGTGCAGTCCCAGTGGTAGCAGCTGAGGAGATTTAATTCCAAACACATTTAACATTATTATGCAAATATTTGGAAATCACCAACTCCTTCACTTACCTACAAAGAGCTGAGTTAAGTGTTTCCATGGGAACAGCAACTTTTAACCACTATAGTTAATACGTTTACTCTGGTAGTGTCCAGAGCTCAATGAAGATGGAAGACAGGTTGTACAAGGCACTCTGCGAATGTGGAGGATGAAAAAGTCTCTCATTGAAAGGCAAAGATTAATGTTTTATGAGCTTCAAAGTCAAGTACCAGTTCTACCTGGGCCTGTAAGAACATGGCCAAATTTGCTTGCAATGAGTCCAGGAGCTTTTCCTACACCATTTAACCAAACCAAAAGCCCTATTTTATATAGTTTTGCCTTGAATTCTATAGCATTTCACGGTCAGACAGAGATCTTAATAACTATCCCAGCGCAATCCAGTCCCGTAATATCAACCCAGTTCTAGGGATGTGAGAATCCCTCCCTATGCCTCTATTCTTTAGCTGAGTAAAATTTAAGTTAAATACATGTGAGATTAGCAGTGGTGAGGTCACGGAGGGCAGGACATCACCAGGGGCATCTTGAAAATCAAAGGGGTACATTGCTCCCCTCCATGTGGACAAAAGTCAAGTCTGGACTCAAAAGACCCTAAAAGCCATAAGATTTCTGAAAAAAATGAATGCACTTGGGGTTGGTTTTTTTTCCTCCTCAAGTCCACAGCCACGGCCAGGTTTCAAGTATCTTTGCCACATGCAGGGCTTGAAAGTTGTCTCAAGAGAGTGACCAGAGCAGAAGCTGCCATCCCACTTAACCTCTGGATGATGGTGATGCTCATAGACGTGGAGGTACCAGACTGGAAACCTCCTCCCTGCTGCCACAGGCTCTCCTGCCCAGCTTCCCTGCCAGATGGCAAGAACAAGACCTGGTTAATCCTCCTCCCTCATCTTTTGTCCGCCTAATTTATTTCTCCCCTTGCTTCTTTCTTTTTTTTTTTTTTTTTTTTTTTTTTTTTTTTTTTTTGCCTCCTGTGTAATGGGAGTCTGGTTTGTCCAGCCGAGACTGATCCACTTTTCCCAACATCACAGCGATAGAAGAGCAAAACTCTAAAGGTAGCACACTTCTGGATGGGTTCCTCCTAAAGGTTCTCCAAACAGCAGCTCCAAAAAGCAAGCCTAAAGCGAGAACGGTGTGACAAAAGGTCTATATCTCCATGGAGAACCTCAGAGGGGTCCAAAACCCAACAAGGTTGAACATACAGATCCTGCAGTGTGGCTGTCCAAGCCTGCTCCATCCCTAAGCTGTCAATGCAGTGGTTTCCTAACCCCAAGGCTCCCCCAAGGCAGCCTGTAAGCGATAAAGCATCAGAGATGGAAAATGCACTTCATCTTCCCGCTGTGTTGTGAACCTGTTTTGCCTATAGAAGGACAAGACTTCAAACAAATGCAAGAAGTCAGAAACGATTATCTCGAATCACCGTCTCCTCCCCCTCAACTGGGCCAGATCAGGCTGACTCTGAGTATGAGAGAAAAACTGGAAGGCAAAGCTGTTGCTATAAAAGCCTGTGCAATTTTAAATGATTGACGTGACTGTGGGAAATCTGTTTAAATCATATGAATCAAACACCACACAAATAAATTTTAAGTTCTGAATGAATGCAACCAACTCCCCTCTTTGCTATTGAGCAGAAGTTTGAAAAGTGCTGGAAGGGGCTCATTTGCACAGGACGATGGAGCAATGGCGACACAAAACCTCAAGTGATATTTGCTCCTCTCCCTTTCCCAATACCCAAAAATAAACACCACCTCATCCTGAAAAACTCCAACTGCACCGCTCTGCCTTGCAACTGCCAGGGAACCAGAGAGGCTGGCCATTTCTCCAACATTTTTTTGGATGTTTTGTTTAAAATGTCAGCATGGGTTTGTGAAAACTGCAGCCACCGCTGCTGAAGAACTGATAAGGCTTGCTCTAAACTGGTGTCTTTGGAGGCACGAGTCGCTCCCCACCCTGTCCCCTGCCCATGCCACCCCTCTTGCAGAGTCCAGCCTCCTACCTCCTGTTTTTGTGTCTGGGTTCATTAAAGAAACTGGCACCAGCACTGCCAGCCACTTCCACCATGGCAGCTCAGTTGGGATGATGGGAGCTGCTGAGCTGCCCTTGCAGGAGGCGGCGTTTCCACATCCACTCCAAGTGCTGCCATCCCAACCCACGAGACCTGCGAGACCGCACACAGCCCCAGCACCTTCTGCCCTCCTTTGTGGCAGGACTACAGGCAGCTCATCGGCTCTTCAGAAGATGCCCAACCCAGTTGGGTTTGATCCCAAATGCTCCAAGTGCAATGAGCTGAACCCTTGGTCCACGCAGGCAGCACTAACTCACACAAACACAACAAGCAGGGCAACAAATGTCCCCAAATTTCAAGGAAGAAGAAAACACAGACAGCAGCTGGAGGTCCACCTTGATTGTGGCCTCCCAAAAATGCCTTTCTAGTGAAGAGGGACATGCTGGAGCATGTGAAGGAGACACAACACCTCTTGTCACCCACAACTGCCCACCCTTGTCCCGGGCCAAGTGATGACACTCCTGTTTGGCCCCCCAAACTTTGGTGCCAAGACACCTAATCCAGCACTCAACTGATGAGCTGAGCTATAGAAATGCTGGTCCCAACTAGCAGTCACAGGCATGGAGAAGAAAAGCCACTCATTTCCATACATGTGGCAATAAGGCACGGACCATCAAGCAGACCTTCAGAGGTTGAGTTTTCACTCCTCACACGGGGCACCATTTGTGGCAATTAAAGGGCATGTAGCAGAGAAGACAGGAACCCTAAGTTCCTGCACAAGCACAATCAGAGTGATTCCATTGCTATTTATCCCTTTTCTCATTGGTCCCAAAACAAAGTCTCCACACCTGCAGGTCCTACAGCTCAGCCACCACACCTGTACTTGCTCAGCCACCACACCTGCAGATCCTATACTTATCCCCACAGTACAGACTGGGTTCCTCGTGCTTTCAAGAGCCGTTAGGTTTAGACATTGGTTGGGGAGGATGGGATGGTCGTTCCAAAACGTGTATGTTTGTAGGAGGAAAAAGAAGGTCTTACCTGTTTCTCCCCATATTGGCAAATATTCATCCTGCTGTATGTCTAGCATGATTTCCAGTCCATTGCCTGTCCCACCCTTAACTGTGGTAAGAAGAGGCCGTCCTTCTTCTCCTGAGTTAAACATGTAGCATTTCCCATATTTTGTAAACACCTGCGAGGAGAGAAGAGAGAAATAATGTAATATTTCCCATATAATCACCGCCTCTTCCCACCTGAACGCAGGCAGAAGGATGAGAAACAGCCATGAGCTGCAGCTTGAAGGGGAATGTCTGCAGATAAATCTAATCCGGTTTAATCATTTAGCGTGTTGTGTTCTCCTTACAGAAAATAAAAGATGGAAGAGAGGAAGGGAAAGCCGTTTTAGAGCAGTGAACAAACGGCTTCAGCAGCTCGCCGGAGTCATATCGCATTAAGTCTCTGAGAAACACACATACAGGCTGTGTGTGAGCTTGTAATAAAATATAACGCAATTCCTCAGTTTCACACAAGGCACCTCAGTCCACCACTGCTGCGTGCTCAGGGCTGCAGACCTAGAGGTGGGCTCATCCCCAAAGGATGGGAACGCAAGCATTGAAGCCCACGCTTACTCCATGCCCATCCGTCTGCTGAATATCAAACCCTGTAGGCACAGCTCATACCCACTGCTCTCCACCCAAAGGGAGCAATGTGAATGATCCTCGTGCTCTCCCAACAGAAAAAAAATGCAATATCCCATTCATTCCTCACTCTACCACTACTTGGCAAATAATAAGAGTTAAAAACACTTGGACAAATGAGGAAAGATTTCCTCCATCACTTTTGCTCTTTCTTCAGTTTAATTTTGGCCCATCTCTTGAACAAAAATCTGGGCAAAGCCCAGGTGGGGGCTGCCAGGACACCAGCATCTCTGCAACGTGGAGTGGACATGGGTTTCCAAGTAAGGTGGACATGGGCTTCCAACTGAGGTGGACATGGGCTTTCAAGTGAGGTGGACATGGGCTTCCAAGTGCAGTGGACATGGGCTTCCAAGTGGGGCAGCTCTTGATGGGGCAGCAGAGATGTGACACCTTTGATTGCAGTGGCACTGAGCCTCAGGCATTGACAAGTCCTGCGCTCAGCCTTCCCCTGAACTGGGAGAACATGCGGAAAACCAAAGATTAAACCACAACAAGTCCCTCCTATGCCTTGCACTGACAGACCAGGGGACATGCAGATGTGCAGAAGTTCTTCCTATACTAAGAGAGGATAAAATGGCTCAGAGCCATTTAGAAATCCCCTAACCATCGTACGTGGTGACTCCCAACAAGCACCAGCATGAAACGGGGAGTATGAGTTGTCTTCAGGTCACTCTGGGTGCTTCACAGCTCCGGACAGTCCGGGTTTTGCAATCAGTCAGCAACCGACAAACACCAGTAATGAAAATTCAGAGCAAAGGGAGCCCAGCACCTAGCGGCACATTGGCTGCAGTCCCGTCAGAAATCACAAGTTGCTAACGCAGTCACTGAGATCGTATGACCCCAAGATGATTCATAAAACTAAACAGAAGCTGGAGTCATCAGCAATTTATTCCCCTCAAATATTGACATATGCCTTATAATCACAGCATCAGGGAAGCAGGTGAAAAAAAGGGAAATATGAAATCACATTCAAGTTAAAAACCTTCAACCGGTGCAAAAGGGATGCAGAGAATATGAAGCGTTTGCAGGAGGAAAAAAAAAATGCCCTTTAAAAAAGATTTTATATCCGAGTGAAAATCCCATTTTAATACTTGACTGACCTATTAAACCATTCAAGCTGGAAAGATAAGCTGAACAACAGTAAGCCTGTGTTAGCAGCCAGTGCCTGTAGATGGGTTTTCTCAGATAGGCTTTGAAGGCAGAAGTCAAAAATATCTAATTAGGATAGTTTAAAATTCAGCAAGGAGAAAACTTACATTAGTGAAAAATCATGGGACAAGCAAGCTTATATTGAGAGCGACAGCACATCCTAAATGCTGAGTAAGGATTTAGACGCTGATGGACCCAGTGCAGTCTTTAGCCAAATAAATCCAGGCAATTTTATGGGGCTTTTTATACAGCCCTCTGCAGCTGTAAAATTCTAAGTGGAAAACCTCCAGTTTGGGCATGTTTATCCAACAAACAAGATCTAAAGTGACAGGGGCCCGAGGCTCACGTCAGCTGCATGTCTGGGACTCCAATCCCAGAAAAAGAAATCAAGTGGTGACTTGAAAAGGAAGGGACGGTCCTCCACCCCCCTGCTCCACCCTCAGCAAGCAACCACCCACGTCCATGACCTTGGCAGATGTTTCTCTTGCCCAGCAGGAGGTGGGAAACCTGCCCAGTCGTACACAACCTGGGATGTGTTGACCCACATATTGAAGAAATGCAACTGCTTCCCAGCCCCACATCTGCTCCTGAGCAACGGCAAGGTCAGGGGACTATCCGAGACACAGCTTAAATCCAGGTGTTGCTGCAATCATCTACATCGCTCCTAGGACTCTGCAAGGAAATGTTTCCAAGGAAGCTCGGTGATTTTCTGCTGCTCCTTAGGGCCACCAACAAGCACAGATCCTCATTAACACTCCTGGTGCATATCCACCCTTTCATCTCCGCAAATCAGGCAGTTCATTATGGCTTTGTATTGCCAAATTCTACACCAGAGCCATGATTGTGATACAATGGAGAACATGAATGCTTGTCCTAATGGGGAATCAAGCACCTTTGAAGCACCCAGAGCCAGCAAACAGCATGAAAACTTTGGGGTAGGACCACCATCATGCTAGACTTGATTCAGGGCTTTTCATTCCTTTGGACCAACTTGAGTCCAGTTTCATGTACTGGGTGCCCATATGGGCTGGAGCACATCTTTCCACTAAGTTTCATCCACAAGGAGATGACCCCAAGTGCTCCAAGGCGGCTCCCTCAATGCAAACCAAAGCATGGTAAGTGGGGACAGTTGGGAGGTTCACTCCCAAAGCACACTATTGATCCAACTAAACCCCATGTAGATGCCTCCACTCAGGGTTTGAGCTGGCTGCATGCTCTGCTCCCACTGCTCACCTCCAGCAGCCCTCACTGGGTGACCACCTCTGGGGCTAAGACGACCCAAGCCTGAAAGCACAGAGAATTGAAAATCAAAGAGAATAAACCCAGGAGAATGAAATTAGAACCTTTCCCTGCAGGACAAAGTTGCTTGCAGGGACCCTATGGGAGAGGCAGCTGTGAGCCATGAGCAGTGTTAATGCTCAAGCAGTGACCAGGGATGCCTTCAGGCAATCTTCTACTAGGCTTAGCCCTGCTCCCAGGCAGAAAAGAGTCACAAATACATCAAACAAACAAAAACCCAAACAAGACAGACAAAAAAAAAAAAGAAAAGAAGAAAGTCACCCTGCTCACTGCAGCTAGAGCCCTCCCTAGAAGCCCCTGAAGAAGCCCCCTAGAAGACCTCTTGTGAGCTCCTGCAATACAGTCCCAGCAGTCACCACCCAATATATACAACACGCCACACAGAACAGCAGCTTCACCTCTATGGACAACCTCTCCATGTCCCAGAAAACACATCCCGTCCATCCTGTTCTCCACTGACACTGCATGGAGCAAGCACCTTTTGGAGCATGGACATGGTGTTTAACCTCAGCCTGAAAACACCAGTGGCCATTTCACAGTGATGAAGGCTTTGAGGCCGATAGGCTTGCTTGGGAGGGAGTTGTGGAGAGACAGCAGCCATTAAAGAAAGCCCTGTGGGATTCACTTTTCCTCCACAGCACAGCTCCCATGGGATGCCCATGCCTCACCACCTTCTCCTTTCAAACCCAGGGCAGGTTCCTTCCACCTCCTCTGCTGGGAGAAGCCCTGGGCAGCATGTGGACAGTCTCCTACCAAGCCATATAGGTATGTCTCATATATATATATATACACACACACACACATATATATATGGCATCATCAAGTATAAAAGTTCCCTGCACGCAGCCAGGCTGTGCTCACCAGGGCTCCACGCCCAACCGCAGCGGCAGACTACGGCACAGGACAACCGTGGGTTCCTCCCTCTCCAGCCTCAACCACAAGGTTTTCCATCTTTCTTTATAAAAGACTATTTATAACAGAATTTAAAAAGACATTGCCAAGTTCAAAAATCCATATGCATTCATTTCAACTCCTGTTAAACGGGGTTGTGCTGTTCCTCACCTTCTCACCCTTGCTGTGAGTGATTATGTGGGAAGATACAACTTTTTTTTTCCAGGGGATTCTCTTGGTTTCAGGCTCTTTTGGGCTCCCTGATAACAGGGAAGGATTCAGAGCGTTATCAGATCATCAGGATAAAAGGATGGAGCTGTTTGGAAAGGGTAACATCGGTATGTACTAACTGCCTGATAGACCCCAGACAGCAAACACAAGGCAAAGCAGAACGATTTAAACCCAGTTTATTTGTCTCAGGGGTAAAGAACACTCCTTGCTGTTAGTAATGGTTTAACACGCAATAAAAAGAAGGTCTAGCACAAGCCAGAAACAAAAATACAAACATGTACCTTGAGACTCATCTATTAAAATACCAATTTTTTTCTCTGATGGATCACTTGTTACTTTTGACAGGTCCTCTGAAAATCCCCGTTTAAGTACAACGGTAAACACGCTCAAGATCTGTCAAATAGTATTTGAGTGTCAGGATCAGCCCTTCTTTAGCATGTAAAGGGAAAAACGCGTACCCTGTGAAATGAAAAAGCAGAGCATGGGTATCTCAAACAGATTCCACGTACGACAGAGAAGCCACCGCCATCAAAAGCTCCGAGATGCCAAGGTGTATCCTGCTGCACGTCAAACCGATAGGGCAAAAAAGACTGAAACTCAAAACGCAAGCAAGCCTGACCAGAGTAATAGAGAAAAAGGTATTTCACTGTTTATAACCAGCACACACAGGACAAGCATATCTACTGATAAATTATCCTTTCAACACAGAGCAAAATGATGGTAAAAGCAAGTAATTTGAAGTCTGTAAATTACTTTTCTAAATCCAGACAAAGACGCAGGCTCGAGCTCACTGACAAGGCAAGATGTTCGTTGTCAGATTAAGGTACTAACCATGGAAAAAGAGCAAATCAGCCTCCTTCACAATCATTTTCTCCACAACTGCGGTACACAAAGGTTCAGCAACATGTATCCTATCAAACCATGTCCAACGGTGTCGTGGACAACAGAGCAGAAAGGAAAATAAAGGGACTTTCCAGAGAAGTCCAGGAGAAGGGGAACACGAAGCTGAAAGGGCCTGGGGAGAACGGAGATGGGTTTGGGCAGGAACGCATCTGCAATGATGGGAAAAGATCTCATTTAGGAGGAAAGAAGACCTTGTTTCTGAGGTTTTGGCACAGCGATACATTACCATAGCTACCAGCTCTCCCGTGGCACCTGCTGAGCTGGCGGTGGCATCGAGCCACGTCATTATTTCACTCAGGGTGCGAGGAACAGTGTGGTCCGGTTGGCTCCATGCAAGCGCATCACGACGGTCCATTTGTGCACACCCTGGCAGGAGGCAGCGGTACGTTATTTAAAATGAAGCGATGGCTGTGAAGAGCAAATCACAACAGATGCCGACAATAAACAGGTTTCTGAAGCGTCAAATCCCAAGAGGATCTCTTTCCAAAGGAGAACAAGACTGTGATGACAGCCTGGTAAGGAGGGAATTCACACCGAACGGGCAGAAAGGACTTCATCTCCCTTCCAAACTGAAGTGCAGAAGGAAAGAAGGAATCAAGTCCCTATCTGGCACAGAGGGGGATGCAAGCCTAACCAGGGCATCCTCTTTGTTGGAAAGGATTATGTACCGCGGTCCTGCAAAAACACTGGGGGAATACAAAAAACTCACAGACCCATGTATCCAAAAGGTGACTTGGTCGGTCAGCCTCAAGAGACCGTAAGACAAGGCACGGCTCTTTCAAACGTTAATGTAAGCCAGGAGGCATACGGGTGACGCACTTTGATATCTTCTCCGCCTCCAAGGGTAGTCATGGATTTCTCTTTGAATTCGTGTTTGGTTTGTATTATCAGAAACCTGGCAGAGAAGCATGTTAGACAAGCAAAATATTATCCATCCTTCATGGTGTCAGGTTTAATCTCGCAAAAGAGAAGAGTAATGGGGATGGAGCTCTCTCCGGAAAGCAGAGCCATAAAAGTTGTCAGAGATGTGTTTACAAGGACAGGGTTTTCCTTTCGGCCTCCAAGACTGAGATATCCCTGTGGGGCTTCTCCAGCAATTCTGCAAGGCAAGGCAGGGAGATGCTTCACTGAAATCACTGCGATGTCAGCCCACACCCCTCTGGGCACTGCTGTTGCACGGCTGTATGGGAACAGCAGGGATGTCAGCTCTGGTTTTATACAAGTCTGCTGGTTTTAAATCAGAAGTTATCGAGGTCCTCTGTACCGCCTGAGGCTAAGATAATCTTGTGCTAGCATTAATGTTTTTTTCTTTTACAAACTAGCAGTGGCCAGCATCCCAAATGTAATAGTCTACCACTGCCAACAAGCTGCTACATAACACCTTACACTCCTAATACATCATTCTCCGCTTTCAAAATCCAGGTTTTGCCACTGGACAGGACCAACTCTCTTTTTAATTTGTTTATTTTATAGGATGGCATTAAACGTCGCTCAGTGGCTCACCATTCCTACCTATATTCCACCCTTCAAGAACAGTTAAAACTCCAGCGGCACGAACGCAGAGGCACGACAGGCTAGCCCATTTAATTTGCTATGAGATATTGCCACTTGCTTCGGATTTGTGCAATCAGCCCCTCCCTGTAGCGGCATCTGGGTGCAAGCATCAGTTTGAATGGTGAGTACTTATGGAGGGTCCTTATAGCTGGTGTAAATCACTTCCACAGCGATCATGGCAGTTTAGCACTGGTTGAGTGGATATTTAAAAAGAAATATAGCACTAATATTCTGGCAGCAAATGAATAAACTATAATGGCGAAGCTCCAAATATTTGAGAATTATGTTGGTCCATAAACTAAGAAAACTGCTACCCTCTCCCTGATCCCCACCAAGCCCTAACGAACGGATGCAGAACAATGTGACAGGAGCTTGTCCTACCAGACCGTGATTTGTTAGTCGTAGGAAATTATATCTGCATGCCCCCCCAAAGGTTCATCTCCCACATGAACACAGATTAACCCATGGACATCTCTTAATTGTCCAGGACTCAGTTTGCAGAACACCATCCGCTGGTCCTTCAGTAACGTGATGTAGAGCGCCATCCTCCACTTTTTACTGGTTTGGGGTTTTTTGGTGGGGGGAGAGGGTGGGAGTTTTTTAACAAAAAAGTTTCTCATCTTATGGAAATCAATGCCCCAGCGCAAGCGTGAGGCCACTCAGTATGTTGTACGCGGGTGAAATGAGGCCACTGGCCTGAGACACACCAGGCCAGGACCCTGGTATCACCAGACTCAGGTTGAACGAGGTCAGACAAGACAACAACCTGGACGATGCCCTCAGGAAGCAGCAGATGGCCTGGAAAGAGGAGAAAGGCGGGTGACGGTGGGTTGCATTCCTCCATCATGACCACCAAGGCTGTCCCTCCACCAGCAGCAACCCGTGGACGAGCTCTGCGCATCCCGGCAGTAGGAGCCCCAGGGCCTTTTAACAAGTGCCAGCATACGTCGTGAAGGCCAGGATTCATTTGGATAATAATTACAATCTGTCTTCCTAACCTCTCCCCACTGATTCATTTAATGAATTGTTCTTCATTACCCTTGCTGAACTCCCTACCAAGCAGCAGCACAGCTCTGCCTCCAGCCCAGTAGCAGCTCTGGGACTCACAACGGCAATATTCCCGTATGGCCCTGCCAAAAATACCTCAAGAGCATGCCCCAGGAGCCCACGGATCCCCCCAGCGCTCATCCACGTGAAGACAATCATGCAGGTGCTATGGAGTATTAGCAAAGAGGGTGGACAAAACATTTGGACTTGAAATGTCAGAGTCAAACCCAAACCCCTCCAGCTAAGGAAGGGTATCATGTACCAAATGAGTTCTCCAGAAAATGCTGACTGTAGAGGAGTGGCTGAGTGAGAATGGGCATGATTTAGTCCCATTCAACAGCCCCTGCTCTTAAGCAGATGTGGGCGGAACTATGACCGGAAGAGAAGGTGAAGCCCCTCTGTCGGACAGATGATCCATCCCAGTCACAGTAGCGATGTAGGCATGTGTATAACGGTGTTCTACCAATCACAGTGTGACGTGTGTATGTTATGGTTTTCAGCCTATATATGCTTTTGTTAGCTGCGCAATAAAGGAGAACGACCATACTCATATTGAGATCCATCGTTTAATCCGGGCTGGCTTCCCCTTCCGACATCAGCTGACCATCTTCAGAACTCCCATGCACCCCATCAAGCAGCACCCCAAAGCCACAGGAGGGATGGGGAAATGCTCATGAGCTGGTCCGTCCTGGTCACCCAGGGTAAGATTGGCTGGAGACTCCTCAGCCACAGCCTTCAGCCCCCCCGGAGATACTGAGAACCTGCACGATGGCTCCTCCCCAGCCAAGGCCAGAAGCATTTGCTCATTGCTATAAAACTGTTCTTATGTCTGGAGTTTTTTAGGGTGTTCCCTGCCTAGAAAGCCCAGCCCTTCTGCAGAGCCGGCGTGGGAGGAAGGCGTCAGCCTCATGAAAAGGACAAACAGCTCCAAATACTCCCAGTGAGACAGCTTCATCTCATGCCTTTTCCGAGGGAAAAGCAGCCACCGCTCCCTCGTCCTTTCGCAGAGGAGATAAGTACTAAACGCCGTACCGAAAACAGCATTACTCTGCAGCCAGCGAAGCTTAAAACCCCGGGAGGCTTTTACTACTTACAGCTCTGAGTGTTACAACTTCTGCCTGAAGTGAAATATTTGGGGCACAAGAAAAACCAAAGCCTGTCCCCACCCAGCATGGGGCTTGGGCTGGAGCTCAGGACCAGCCTGGCCACCACGGCCAGTGTGAATGACCATGGGCATATGGTCAGGTGATGGTTTTATGCCCCTTGCACACCAAGGGATTTGCACTGCAGGTTTTCACTGGCGCATAATCAAGCCATAGCTCAGAGCATCACCATTTAGGCTCTGAAGTTCTCTCTACAGCCAACCGAGAAAGGTGTTTCCGTAAGGCACTTCCAGGCACTTTATAGTTAGAGATGCTCAAAAGTTAGCGCAAAGCACTCTTTTTGACTTTCTTGTGATGGCTATGTCATTTGGAAGAGCAAATGTTGGGCTGGCTCTGTGCATGGTGTCTTCTTCTTGCACCCGTTGGCTGCACATAGGCCTCTGAGCAACGCCCCAGTGCTCTCCCAGGTGGAAAATCCCATCAAGCAAAGCCGTTCTCCATTGCTCCTGTACACAAAGCAATTCCCCATCACTCGTGCATGCACAACCATGCCCCACCACTCATGCACGTGGCATCAGCATGGTGGTGAGTCTCATCTCACGGGCTCCCTTTGGGTGTGTGGAGAAGGCAGGATAGGGAGCCATCATGTTTCTCACCTCCTGTGGGGAAAACGTAGCCTGTGGATAGGTAAAACAGGGATAACGGCAGCGCCTGACTCCCCAGGAGCATGTGAGGACACCCGCATTCACGCCTGCAAGGTGCTGGGAAATTACAGCAATACGAGGAGCACAGAGATCGTAGCCATATTTATACCATCCCGTGCCAAATGCGGACAGTGGGAGTTTGCTACAGATGGGAGTGAGCTGAATCAGGCCTCCAGTTAGGTAAAGTGCTCTCACTTCTGACACACCGTCTATGCAGCCGCCACCTCGTAGAGCAAGACACGCTCCAAGCCTCGGCTCGCAGGAGGTGGCTGCCGCACTCATGGGGCAACCAGTGGACCAGAGCCATCTCCGTCCTTGCTCCTGGGACTGAGTGCATTGGATCCCATCGTACTTCACCTCTCTGCCCCCTACCATGCGGACACGTTACGGTAACGCAGTATGTCCCCATCTGGAGGTATGACAAACGAAGCAGCGTTACCTAGAGTAAGATGCCGGCAGGTCTATCCCCAGCTGGAACTAAATTATTCCCAATGACAGCTGCAAAACAAACTGCCCCCTTACAGCAGGGAAAATATGAAAACAACAGCTAAAGCAGATTTTATCCCACCCAAACTCAGGCCTCTGCAGTAAAACGTGGACCCAAAGCCTGCTCCAAGGCTCCTGCAATCAGTGGAGAAAGGCAAAGCAGGGAGGGAACTACATCTGGAGGCATGGATATAGGTACAGATAGATGGAAACTGAGATGAAGTTTGTTTTAAGCCTAAGGCTGATGATGGGCAGGATTCATTGCACCCAAGCATCTACTTCCCCAGGACGGATCCATCCATTTAAACCACATGGTACGAGAGGCACAGCTCTAGGCAACCACCAGTTTATAGCAAGGTATAAAAACACCTGTGCTTGAAATTTAGAGTAATTTATTGCAAAAAGTGGATTAGTAACCACAGCCCCTTCCTGCTCAATTGGCTGCTTAGAGGAAGTCCAACCTTTTTGCTCTTTTTCCCCACGTTTAGCTGGGCAGAGCCAGCAGAGCTGGGGGCAGCGGCAGCCCTGTTTGCTGGCCCGTGTTTCAGACACAAACACTCACCCATGGAGGCAAGGGCAGTTTTGTATCATCCTCCTCATCAGAGTTGAGGACACAACCAACTTAACTTTCTGATTCCAGGGTACATCGGTACCGGCAGGCAGGGGAAAAAAAAGAAAATCATGCTTGTAAATGGGACAGATTGGATCTCAAAATCGTTGAGCGGCAGTAAATCAGGCATGATGTGTTGGTATTTTTTCAGAGTGGAGCAGGGCTGGAGGAGAGCACAGGATGCAGTATCGCAGCCAGCACGGGCTGCGCCCCAGCATTGGCGGTCCCCGACGAAGGGCGTGCGCAGCGAGACCCCCAGCCACGGCAGCAGCGGGGCAAGGACGATGCTCTTGGCAAATCCACTTGACTCCTGCTGGGTTAATATAAATTATTCCTGATAGTTTTCTATGTGGGATTGAATCAGATTTGGCCAATGGAGTATATAGACTGATATAATCAGGCAAGCAGCAACAGTCAGGCTCTGCTGCTCACAGCAAACATACCTGTAGCATGTTTGTTGCATGACAGCTTTTTGGAGACAGCCCTCTAAAGACTGGACTGGAATATTTTCTATGGGAAGTAAAAAAAACCCATACAGCAACAAAATCATTTTGCATTCTGCATTCCCGAATTGCGCACAAGTACCTGATCCACAGCCGCTGCAGCCAGAGCAGCAGCAGACACTCTGTAAGCATCCCTTGGCTAAAGGATTAACCTCAGTTAGCCTTTTAATTTAAATTACTGCTGAAGTAGCCGATTCAGCAAGAGATTTTATAGCCGCTATTTATTATTTGTACAGCCACAGCTCCAAGCAGCCCCTTGCTGTTCCAGAAAGGCGGTCGGACAGAGAACCCCACGGCGCAGAGTCGGTGCTTTGAGTTAGACAGGGGATTTTCAGAACTACCTCCAAATGACTCGATCAAAGCCCCTGGACCAGACGCACACAGAGAAACCCCGGCTCTTGCCACGAGCTGGGGTGTGTTAAAGGATTTGCTGTGCCCATCCCTCAGCTGAGCAGCAGCAACACGGTATTTAGTGCAGGACGTAAAGCACCGGCCAGGCATGAATCCCAGAATCCCAGAATGGCAGGGGTTGGAAGGGACCTTGGGAGATCACCCAGTCCCACCCCCCTGCTCAAACAGGATCACCCAGAGCAGGGGGCACAGGACAGCGTCCAGGCAGGCTTTGAATATCTCCAGAGAAGGAGACTCCACAGCCCCCCTGGGCAGCCTGGGCCAGGGCTCGGTCACCCTCCAAGTCAAGAAGTTCTTCCTCACATTCAACTGGAACCTCTTCTGCTTCAGTTTATGCCCATTGCCCCTTGTCCTGTTGCTGGGCACCACTGAGAAGAGTCTGGCTCTGTCCTTGTGACCCCCACCCTTAAGATATTTGTACGTGTTGATGAGATCCCTCTCAGCCTTCTCTTCTCCAGGCTGAACAAGCCCAGCTCCCTCAGCCTTTCCTCGTAGGGGAGATGCTCCAGTCCCTTTATCATCCTATTTGCTCTCCTCTGAACTCTTTCTAGGAGTTCCTCATCTTTCGTGAACAGGGGAGCCCAGAACTGGGATGCCCCCTCTACTCTGCACTGGTGACAGTGCTCCAGGTGCAATCTCACCAGTGCAGAGTAGAGGGGGCATCTCCTCTGTGGCTGCATCCCTCCTCCAGGGCTGGGGCAATCCTGCTCCATCACTGATGATGGATGAGAGCCCAATTAGTCCAAAGGCAAGTTTTTTTTATCCCTTAACTCTTTTTTTTTTGACTCAAAACCTTCCCAAGAGATCCCGATACATGTGGAATTTCAGGTTGATTATGACACTCGTGATCCCATGGCATTGCTCGAGGATGTCCCCAGGCCCTGGGACAGGGACAATTTGCTTTGTAAATGCAAACATGAAATGCAGCAAGCAAAGAGAAAATAAGGGAGATCCCCTCTTTACAGGACACAAGGGAACTGGGCAGCTCATCTGCATCCCTCCTTAAAACCAACACTCAGATATTTTTTGCGGAGACCTCCACAGAGTCTCCTTATGGTCTACGACGGCCTAAAGTCTGTTTACTCATCAAAGGGCTCAGGTATCCACCAGCTACTTTTCTACGTTTTTACAGCATGTTTTCACATTCAAGGGGGACTCAAAGCTCTTTATGGGCAAACAAAGTGTCCCAGATCATCCCAGATGTTGGGGGTTTTTTTCTTTATAAAATATACAGATCTAGATATATTCCAACTACGCACCACCTGCTACTTGGTGCAGAGGAGACACAGACCTGACAGCCTGAACTAGAGACAGACCCCAAGCTGTAAGAGGTAAGAAAAAGTGCAATTAAATTTTTGCTGGATGCACACCACCCCTCAGCTCTCTGGAGCATCCTCGAGCCAGAGATCTGGTACCTGGAGCTGAGCACACATGAAAATGAAGCCAGCGTGGCCCATTTCAGTGCTTTTAGTTGCTTCTGGCTTGTAATAACCTCAGAAGATATTCATAACCCAGGCAAGGAAATGAGTTTGTTCAGCACACACAGCATGGTTTTAAAGTAGAAAAATATCCTTTTAATTAGCTGGCCAAGTATCTTCATGTATCTATCTCCACCAGAACCTGCCAGCCCCTGAAATGGGCTCCCTCTTCCAGCTTCGAGGCTGAGATGAGGTCTTACTCACAACGCAAAGAACCTTCTGGCACTAAGTGCCAAACCCTTGGTCCAATTACCTGTCCAAACGACACGGTTTGATATCCAACCACCTATAGAGAGATTTCTCTTTCTAATTTGAGAGCAGAAGCACATTGCCTCTGGCCAACCCTATGCTTGGAAGGGAGCGGCGTTTGTCGGGCAAACCCCACCACCCTGCTGTAAAAGCCATTGGCTGCTGCTGTAGAAGCAGGAGAGTGCAGGAATGCAAAATTTTGAGAACCTGCCCTCAAAACATCTCTCTTTATGAGGCCAGGCTGGGAGAGTTGGGGCTGTTCAGCCTGGAGAAGAGAAGGCTGCGGGCAGAGCTGAGTGCGGCCGTTCAGGGCTTCAAGGGGGACGATAGGAAAGAGGGGGACAATCTTTTTAGTGGGGCCAGCTGTGACAGGACAAGGGCTGATGGTTTTAAACTAAAGCAGGGTAGGTTTAGACTGGATCTAAGGAAGAAATTCTTTAGAGTGAGGGTGGTGAAAGCCTGTCAGGGGTTGCCCAGAGAGGTGGTGGAGGCCCCATCCCTGGGAACATCCCAGGCCAGGTTGGAGGGGGCTGTGAGCAGCCTGATCTGGTTAGCGGTGTCCCTGCTCCCTGCAGGGGGGTTGGGCTGGGTGACCTCTAGGAGTCCCTTCCAAGCCAAAACATTCTATGATTCTATGATAAAATAAATACGTATTTTTATTTTCCAGCACTCCCTGGGATGCCGCTTGACAGCATCGCTTTGCCCTCGCTCCCATTTACTGCGGTGTAAATTCACAGTGCGGCAACCAAAGTTGCTCTGAAGAAGCCCAGGTGACACCCACGATGGGAACATCCCCTGATCCAAATGTAAATGGCCCTGAAGGCACAGTGCAAAGGCTTCCAAAAGCAATGACATAGAACGTCTTTATACTGGCCCTCTTTTTGCCTCTTCTTTTAAATTTTATGCAAGCAGCAAGCATTGGTTCCTGCCCTCTTAATTAATAAAAGCACCAGAAAAAACTTTCTCAAGGAGAAAATATCCACTATAAAAAAACCAACAGGACCAAAATCCCTGAACCCTCAGCACACGCGCTCTACTCAGGCCCTGGAATTACAGATATCATGATTCCCTTAACAACTTTTCCCTGGTCTTATTTTGTGGTTCGCTTCGCAGGAGTAAGCCTACACTAATCACGAACAAAATTCAACTCTAAAAATGTAAAACCGAGCTGTTCAGAATTGTAAAGGCTTTATTTTGTAATTAATTTGACACTAGCTCCTAAAAGGCTCGGCTCTTTAGCACTCCATTCCAGCAGCTCACTGAATAAAGATTTTCCTTCTCTCCATTTCAAGGAATTTATTTGTTGCAATTTCTATTCACGACGATATCCTGCACATCCAGCACATAAACGCCCGCAGCTCTAATTGCTGAGCGGCACCAATAAGAAAGACCATTTCATAAATTCCTTCAAGTGGACTTTAGAGAGATTTTGACACCAAGCCTACCTATAAAAAAGGGATTTTAGGTTGAGCTGTGCAATTCCTATACGGGAAAAGCACAAGTCGGTGCATGGCAGCATCCTGCAGGCAGGCAAGGGGCCGGGGGCTGCACAGAGCTGTGTTGCGCAGATGGGCTGGATGAGGCCAGCGATGTTGCCAAGGGTCGGGATGCTGCAGGGATTGTGGTGGATGCAAAGCTGCCGCAGCAAGGGACCCGCCTGCAGAAGGATGCAAATGGGGAGCGATGCTCGGGTGCAGCAGAAACTCTTTTTGCAGCCAGAACAGGCTGTGTTTGAAATGAGGGCTCCAAGGGATGTTGCACTTGGAAGTAAAGAGCTATCGCATGATCCAAACGCCACACTGATTAATTAAACGACACTGATGGAGAATTATCTCTGGGTAAACTGCAGGAAACTTAAAATGCAGCTTCAAGAGAAAAGCTTTTATGAACATCCTGCTGTCAGCCAAGTAAATCCAAGCAAGTCTTTGGGGGCACACGGTCTGTCCCAACAGGCCACAAAAAACAAGAGGAAATAGCCACCAAAGTGGCTAAACCAGCCCAAACCCTTCCCTTGGGTGCTTTGGCAAAGGGGAGAGGAGCTTTTCTCACTGGAGCAGATGCCACCACAAATGACTTTTTTTTTCTCCTTCCAAACCCATTCTTTGCTACAACTCCATATATCCCTAGTTATCTGCAGAGCCTCCTTACACCCCATCGAAGTTTTGGCCTCACCAGGGAAGTACATGACAGCTTCATCAGGGCTCGGCATTTTTAGTGCAATCAATTTTCCTTATTTTTTTTTTTTTCCCCTGAATTTGCTTCCCTGCAGCTGCCCTGAGCGCTCCCTCGGCTGTGGGCAAGCGGACGTGGCCTCACCACCACCATCCTTCGCAACGAAGTAAGAAATACAGAAGAATTTCTGGAAGCTCTCTGCACTTTCATGTCTCCCTGGTTGACTTCTTCAAAGCAACGCCAGATGCTGGAAAGCCTAACACGCTCCATCAAGGGCTTTTGCAGCTTCTTGTTCCCAACCAAGTCAGCTATAGAGAGTCTACCTTGGAGATATTATTTATCTGAACTAACTTGGCCTGAGCTGGAGCATTTTGTATCACGGCAGCTTTCACAGCTGACCTGTCCGAGACACCAAGTCAATATAGAAAGTACTGAAGTGAGTCAGTGGATGAAAAAAATAACTAATAGGGGAGAGCAGGGAAGGTTTCTTTGAGTGGAGATGGTCCTGCATCAATGAAAAAGGGGTTTTTTTGCTTTCTTAGCTTTGGCTGCCAGAAGGCAAAACGGCAGCTCATCCTGGAAGACCATTTTGTGATGTTTTCCCCATAATCACTTGCCCTGCTTCTGCCTTCGCCCTTATTGAGGGTAAATCCCTTTCTCCACACTTAGATCTACAGCAGTAGAAATAAAGGCTCAACTTGACCCTCCTATGAGGCTGATGCTCCAACGTGAGCTGGATGCAAACTCCCGGAGCAGAGACCGTCCCCACGCACCTACCGCTCCAGTACCGTGGTCTGAGGCTGGGCTTGGAGCCATGGTTTCATGAAGCAAAATCATCAAGTCCTGTAGCCCCAGGCCTGGCCACCGCTGTGGTTTCCATCATGAGGAAATCTCATTTCCTAGACTTTTGGGTTTGGACAAGAATGAACATAGCAAGCATCCTCCAAGCCGTGTGACGCAGCACGGCATCGTGAATAGCCAAGCGTGTTGGGGGAACACGTGCTCCTTGCTCCCCTTGGTTTTCCTGGATCTCAACAGCTTAGTGGGTCTTGGCCAACCTGTCTCACACCCTGCGAGAAGGGGCTCAGCTCCTACACCAGTTAAGTGCCTTTAGGGGATAAACTGCTCATTATACGATACAGGCGTACAGATCTATACCTCAAACACAGCACAGTTATGGGAACCATTTACGAAGAAAGTCTGCAATAATGACGTGGAGGGAAAGGACCAGCTCCAGGGCCAGGAGAAGAAGCGTTTCCTTCATCAACAGCAATAAGAGCCAAAAGCAACTCAATAGCAATGGATTAGAAGGAACAAAACCAAAATGGGACCTGCCCTGACTATTCAACCAGCGAGGAAATGCCCCGTGTCCCTCCCAATGGCCAACTTTGGGGACTAGCAATTAGTAGTCAATTAAAAGCAAAGCAGCATTAGGTTAGAGCAACCACAGCTGTCGGAAATGCTAAAAGCTTCTGTAAAGCCATGTTAATAACTCTGGTCATTATTCCCTCCACACCTTATAATTTTGTTAGTCATCACATCGGGTTATTTCCCTTTGCTCCTGGGCTGCTTGGCTGCCCTGCAAAGACGCGTTACTCACAACATATTTTATTATCAGCAAAGCAAGGGCTGACAGCTTGAAAGTTTATTGTTGTTAACGGAACAACAGACCTGGCATAGAAGCAAATTCCAAATTGCAGAAGCAACCGGCCGACCCCACACAAGCAAACCTGAACTGGAAAACGAGATGGAACTGGAAAACTGGAAAGCAAATTCCTCCAACCTTCTCCTTCTGACACGCGGTGGGATGAGCTGTGGCCAAATCCACAAAGAACTGAAATTGCAATGGAAGCAGGAAAGCGAAGCAGGGATTTCTCTCCTGAAGTTGAAGGCTCCATGTTGGGGTTATTCCGTTATTATTTGCTGATCTGCAGGACCTGGCAGGGTGGAGATGGATTTTGTTAAGGCTTCTCTGCCTGGAGAGATGTTAAGGTTGAGCCTAGAGATGGTCCTGACACGAGGTGCGGTGGCGGCTTGTGCCACGGTGGGATGCTGTTGGGTTTCATCCCAGAAAGCCACGCAAGAAAAGAAGTTTGGGCACCTCAGGAGATGGGTGTGTTCAGGTGAGCATCCAGGGAAGAAAAAAACTGAAGACAGCGGGGTCGTCTCAGGTTTTACTAGATAGAAGCCATGGAGGAAGAAAGGCTCAAGAAGCAAATGCAAACTTATTTTCAATTTCTACCTCACCAAAAGCAACAGGGTCAGCAAGACCACGGTGGGCAATTCCATACTTTAGAGACACGATGCACATCAACTTCAAACCCGTCTCAGTTAAGCAGCCAAACTGACCTACGCTTGGAAATGCCATACGCAATTTCATTTAACACAGGACACAACGCAGACCTGGCTCAAACAATGTTTGCTTCCGTAATTTCTTATGCATTTTTTTTTTTTTTAAATGAAACACCTAGTTTTGACTAAAAAAAGGGAAAATGGAATGAAGGAGAACGCCAGTCTACAATACAGAGATCTCAGCTCCAAAGGACTCAGACTGCCAGTTCCTGCCACACACACGTAAAGTAAAAGCAAAACACAAGCAGAGAGCAACTGCCTGGAGTCAGACTTGGAGGAGATAAATCAGGCAGCAACTCAGGGCGTGCGAGCGATGCAGACACGGGGAGGGTGGCTGTTTGCAGAGCAGTGAGCTGTTAGCATGAGATAGGGCATGCAGAAAATTGCAATATGCCACAAAAGCAGTATGTTTCCTGAAGCCTTTTATTTCAGTAGCCTGGCGGGTGGCGTGTTTTGGTCCCTAGGAATGGTTTTGAGCTGTATTTGCCACCTCTGCCTTGTTGGCTGAGGGATCAGGGATGGTTTGGGGGCTCTATAAAATGCTCTTGCCCTGATTGCTGGACTTATTGCTGGGCCATGAGGGTTCCTCGGTGGTCTGTGACCGCCTGGAGATCCCAGGATGAAGTATGGCGCTGGCAGAGATGCACCACCCCAGACTGGCACGTCCCTGCCCAGCCTCTGGGCGATGCTGGGGACAGAGGCACTTTGTAAAGCCCCTTTGCCCACCAACACGGCAAGCCACAGACAACCCCCCAGCACAAATCCACTCCCTACTTGGAGATTGAAAAAAAAAAAAAAAGGTTATAACTTTGAAGACTTTCTGTCCAGAAAGTTTTATTTAAGATTTCATTTTAATAGCTCGAGCTCTCAGTGCCAGCCAGCACTCGCCGCCAAAGGGCTGCGGCGGTGGCACCTCCACCTCCCCGGCTGGGATGCCTTCGCTGTGCTGCTCTCTTTTATGTCGCTATTACGTTATCCATCATTTCACAACGTTTATGAGCTCGGATGGATCCCATTAGCTAATCAGTGTTAACGGCTACCTGGTCTGTCTTATCCAGGTCAATGGATTTTCAGGAAAGCAGATTGATGTTTCAAGACCTCTGGGTCTAATAAGCCTTTTAATAATCCTGGGATGAACATAGTGGATACGCATGGACTGGATCCAACAGCAGTGCGATGAGCTGCCTTTGGGGTCCAGCTCCCCGAGTCTCCACTTGGCCCCATGGGTTCCCCATGGCCACTGCTCTCCCCTGCATATGGTGGCCACATGAAATCACACTTTTTGTCCAGGAACAAGGACTAGAAGTAAGAAAAACTTGTTAAGCCCCCCTGGGTAAGGTTCCTAGGTGCTTTATACATCTTGACGAGCGATAGGGGTTAGACAGCAAGAACACAATTAATCTCACTTAATGTTCTCTATCAGCAACGTGCCAGGTACAACAACAGATGCTGCAAGGACACAGGAGCCCATTCCCTTCCATGGGGAAGGATAAGGATTCGGCAGGGTAAGCCGAATTACGCCTGCGGGGTTCTAACTCTCTTTGCTAACTACAAGGGAAACCTGTGGCTCAGATACTCTCTCCCTGTGTGCTGCTAACACCCCAGGAGCAACGCTTTGCTTTCATCAGATTTTGCAGATTTTATACAAAAAAAAAAAAAAAAAAATAAAAAAAAATTGGAAATCCCTTGCAGATGTTAAAACCTTCCCTGAGGAAGCAGCAGGCATTTGGGGCTCCCGCTGTGATGATGCCTTTGGTGCACAGCGATGCTCCACACCCCCTTCCACCACTCCTAAATCAACCCCCCGGCGCTGTGCCGTGGGTGGGTATGGCGGAGCCAGATCCTCTGCTTAGCTCTTCTCCGCCAACTTGTTTTCGGCGAGCGCTAGGAATGAGTCACCTGCTTCGTAACTTGTTGCTCAAATTGCAACTCCCGCGCTCACCCCGACCACCTGCTGCCCACGCATTAACCACAATCAAGTTAATTCAGAAAGACAACGGCCCCGGCTCTCCAGCCTCCCTGATGCATTGATCGTTATTCACTTAGAAAATGATTTTTGCAAATCGTGACCGTGCAAGGACCGCAGCAGCAGTACCGGGTGTGGAAAAAAAAAATGGCCAGGTTGCTTTGGCTTCAGAGCACAGGGAATTAATTTATCATCTGTGCAAGGGAACAGCGTAGCTGAGGTGCAACTGTGCTCCTAAAGGGGGTATCCGAGATGCAAAACGCCTTGCTTGCACCCTAACAAGCTGCATTTTATAGCTCTATTATATATATTCTAGCTCGTAAAAAATAGATATGAAGCAGTATCTTAAACAGCAATCGCTTCTGCGCTGTACCCATCCTCTTGCCTCCCACAGCTCCTCTCGGGGCTGCTCCATCCCCTGTCCCCAAGGGGTTTCAAGAGCAACTCTGAGTTAAAGCTGTCATATTCCCCGTGGCAAGCGGCCACCCCGCAGATGAGCACCAGAGCCCTCTCACCCTGCGCCGCGGCTCCGCCGAGGGATAAATGGATCCTTCTGGTACAGCTGTGATTGATGCCTGAGATGACCAGTTGCCTTGCTTTCCCCCATTTCTCAGCCGAGCTTTTTCTAACCAAGGTGACAGGCAATGCTGCTGATGTTTAATACACCTGCTTGTTGTAAACCACTCCCAAAACGAAGCCTTAAACTCAGGAACAGACCAGCCTCCTCGCCGTCTCCACTGTCCCCACACAAGCAGATGCTTTGCAAGGGTTTTCCAGTCGAAACTTTTGAAGGCAGGTCTGCTCGGGGATATTTCCTTTGCCAAATTTCAGGGCACTCATTTAAGCACTTCAAAACCAGACTGTGCGTCTTTCCTACTAGGCAAAAAAAGAAAGTTGTTTTGCTTCTTTTTAATTTTTTCCCTCCCATTTCCAGCTTCCACTCGGGGCAGTGGCCTTGGAAAGCTGAATCCAAGTGACACAAAGACCCTCTAGGCCACTCTGACATATCTGAGCACGAGCCTAAAAGCCACGAAGCTGCCATCCATCTCCATACTCTGCCACAGGCTCCCCATGGGACCTTGGTCACGTCGCTTGTCTTAACGTGGTCCCCACCACACCAGTGAACCCCATCAGCACCCACGCTGTGACTCGGTGCATCCTATTCCCATCTGCTATTGCCTGGACGTCTGCAGAACAAAGCTCTAATCCCAAATCCCTTTTGAATGTATGCTAAAAATAAATGGACTACAAGCACTGTGGCAAATCTGAGTGATCACGGTGGTGCGGGCGATGCTCTCTGTGCTATGGCTGCTATTTAGCCTTTTAGCATCAACACCCTACCAGAACCCGGGGAGGTATCATCCCACAACTGCCAGGCAAGCTTCATAGATAATAAATCCCTCCTTCTTTTCCACGAAGGAAAGGAACTGCATGGCTGTGGGTGAAGAAAAAATCGGATGGGAGCAAAGGCAGCTTGCAAGGACACAGGGCTCGTGGCTGCACTCCAGCAAGGTCCTTTTGCAGGTGTTTAAAAGGGAACAGGGTCTTGGCTCCAGAGTGGGGTTCATAGGTGCTACATGAACAGTAAGGAAAAGCTCCAACTCCCTAAAGCCAAAATTGAGCTGGAAATAACCAGAAAATTAGAAGTGATAGAGATCATGACGTTACTTTGGGACAGGGGAGTTTGGATTTAAAGCGGCTGTAGGATGGACTCAGGTACAGGGTGGCTAAGCTGCCCCAACCAACTTTTAATCCCCGTCCCCCCTCTGCCAAGATTAGCAGGCAGTGACGGTGCCAGATCTGGGAAAAACCCACTTTTTCTGCTCAGCTCTTTGCCAAAACCTACCAAGATGTGCATTAACCACCCTGGCCCATGGTGGGTTTCAGAAGGAGCACGCTTGCTTTATCCTGAGCCTCGGCACAAACTTGCCTGATAAGCACGCTGCATCAGCCGGCGGAACAGCGAAGGGAATTTAAAGTGGCTTGATAAAGTGCATTAACCTCGGAGTGAACCATCCCTTCCAGTCCTGCCATGGCCAGGCTTGGCTTTGAATTTTAACTACACAAGGTTAAAGCCTTTAATTCCGGAGAACTGTCTCACAGAGAGCTTTAATGTGCTCTAATGAGCTTCTCTGAATCCTAACATCATTTTCCACTTGCGGCATAAACTAAAACATTGAACTCATAATAAAGCATGAAATTGGCCTGTGGATGGGGAGAGAATATAGTGCAAAAATGAAGCTTATGATTATTATCTTGAGCTGTCAACAGTCCCTGCAAAATACCCACTACAAGCGGCTGATGCACGCACCCAGCTCCGGGCACGCGTCCCACGTCTCCTCCTCTAACCAGGTCAGTGCAATGTAGGGGCTCCGCGCCATCCCTGTGTTTAATCTCCAGCTTAAAAACAGGAACAGGGAAAACACAGAGAAATGCAGTTATTCAGCCAAAAGACATGAACCCATGACAGCAGCAAGGAGAAACGTCCCGGGCCAGCATCCCCCAGCCTCGCCAGAAAGCTGCTCCGCTCTGCTTGGGAGACGGACGGGGAAAGCACTGCTGGGGAAAGAGGATGCTCGAATAGCTTTTCCAGCAGGAAAACAAGCTGGCAAAGCATCCAGGGCTATAAAGGCAGATATAATGTTTAATCAAGCCCAACTACCACATAGGTTTCGGTATGAGGCTTTCTATACCCGCTTCTTCGTGCATCGCATGGCCAGAGCCACGTTGCAAGGCGACCCGCAGGTAAATCCAGCCAAATGCGATCCCAATTAAGCACAGCTGAAAAAGAGCTCATGCAAACGGACCGCAGGCGGAGGGCTGTTTACCAGGGGGCTTTTCATTACCCTCTCGTGGCAGGAAAGCTTGTGACCGGAGCTGGAAGGAGATGTATTAACGAGGAGGATGATGGCGTGATGGGCACACGTGCTTCGCTCTTAGTCACCCCCGAGCCAAGGACAGAGGCTATAAATTGGGTAACAAATTGGCTAACAGCACGGAGGTGGGAGGTCACCCCGAGAAGATGTGGGTCAGCGAGGCCCCGTTAGCTGTTGGCTTTGCTTATTAATGACCGAGCTAAGTCTGTCGAGTGGAAATATTAATACCGCCGGGGCCACAGATCTTCTTCAGGATGATTGAAAGCCACACGATGAGCAGGCGGGGAAAAGGGGAAAAAAAAAAAGGCGACAGATTTTTGCATGAGTAAGTCAAGAAAGATGCATTTGGCGGGGGAGGGTGGGGGGAAATAAAAACAACACCAAAACACAGCAAGCAAGGATTGGCCTCCCCCGCGAGCGGGGAGCGAGTGGAGAGAGGACGGGGAGCGCCTGGGGATAAGGGAGTTTTTTTCCTTGGGATTGTAGCTACTATGGAGAGCTGAGGAGAAAACCACTGGATAGACGTCGAGTCACTTCTGGCTAAAGGAAAGGACTAGTTTTCTTCTAATTTTCTCATTCTACAAAAAAAACCCCCTGGACCCTACAAGCGCTTATAGGACAGGGAGGTTGCCCAGCTCCCCATTTCACGGCTGTCTCTGGCAACACGGCTAAGCAGCAGCACTGAACATCAGTCATTTTCCATGGTGGTTTGCTCTCCTTTGAGGAGAGGAACAGGGAGGAACCTTTGGAGTAGCTCATGCTACCCATCACCATAGCACATCCATCATCGCCCAGCAGCTGGTACCGCTCTGCATCGGGCCACGGACGTCGCTCCCTGCTCAATCTGCGGGATGCAAAGAGCTCCCAAATTCCTCCTTGAAGCCAAACCCACTTCCCTGGGGAAAGGATGGGCCAAGGAACGTCACATCAACCCAAAGCTTCCCGCTCCCATCCATGGACGGCCACCAACCACCTGCGCCTGGCCAGCAGAGGATGCAGCTTTATTTAAAGAGCAGAGGATGGACGCCAGCAACAGCTCATCCCTCCTGAATTCACACCATTTCTGCCGACACTGATAAAATCAGCCAGGACTGACCACGGGCCGGTGTAGCATCACTCCGGCTGCAACGCTGCTGTCTAGACAGAGCCTAGGGTGGGGGGCATCCCCTTCTTGTCACTACTGTGTCTAGATAGTCACCAAAGAAAGCATGAACTGCATTTGATCTGCACGTCTTGGGCTCCAGCTCCCTTTCCTAGTTCCTTTATAATTTAATCCATCTTCTGGAAGCTTGGTTTTAAAGAGCAGTGCAAGCAGTTACCTAAAAAGTGTTCATTTAGAGAGAGCACATTTCCAGTTCCTTTCAACAGAAGAACTAAAGCAAGAAGAAGCCAGGGACCAGCCAGTCTCACTCAGAAGCAAAGATCAGGGTGCCTTAAAAGAAAAGCAACTCTAGGGCTTCAATAAGGATTTTGTGTGAAAAAAAGAAAACCAGAGAGGTACAAGACTTATTTTGCTTTGCTCCACGATTGCTATAAAGCACTGAGAACCATGCACCCTGCCACTCAAATAATGTTTTGTAAAGAGGTGAAGAAAATCCAAATGAAGGGGAACTTCTCCTTTGTCCGCCCTGGCGTCAGGTTTATTGGATCCACGTTCCAGCTCCGACCCCACGCAAGCCTCGGAAGGGCTGTCCTGCCCAAAATCACACTTCAGCGACACTGGAAAAGCAGAAGGGAAACCATTTCTCGCCTCTACAAGCCCTGGCAGACGGCTCAGTCTGCCCCTGCAGAACAGCATCTCCAGCTGCACAGCAAAGATTGCATCGCACGGCAATCTGGGAAGCGTCCTACAAATCCTTGATTTGAAATTAAAGTCTCAAAAATAGGGGTTTTCCTCAAATTCCACACTCTTTTCCCCAACCGTTTGGACAAAAATCAGAGAGGTGGTGACTCAAGAAGCAAGGAGGGGGTGTTTTTTCAAGGCACCGCTCCATGCAAGCAAGAACTCCCTTGGGCAATGGCGGTGGCTGAGGTGAAAACCCAACCTGGCCATTTGGGCAGGCCAAGGGGACCGTCACCGCGCACAGGGGCCGAGCACGGGCAAGTGTGACGCACCGACCAGATGCAGTGACGGGGGGACCTTCGTTCTGCCCAGGCAAAGCGCAAGGCTAAGCAGCCCACGGGGGATAAGAGGCTGGAAACTGGGAGCACTGGGAGCAGAACGGCCACCCATCACATGCTATTTAGACTCACAGGGAGAGAGGTGGGATGCTAAGCGCATGGTTTAGAGCCTCAAGCAAAGCAGCATCCCGAGCTTTGTGCTGGATGCTCGCAGGGGTAAGCGTGAATCCGGACGTCCCCAGGACTGATGCTCTCCAGAGGCAGCATTACGCTACCTGGAGGTAGTTCAGGGCTGCAGGAGAGCCTAAGGCAGCTGGACTACAAAATTTGGGGCCAAAGAACAGGATGTGACATCACATTTGAAATTAAAACTGAACCCCAAGAGGGCCTGCACCCTCCCAAGGTGCATCCACCTCTCCAAGGCTTTCTCTGCCTTCCTCATGGGAACTCCAGGTACCCAGCAGCATCTCAGCTAATGAGGTTCACATAGGAAAATCTTGTTGTCATTACCATGTCTAAGAAGCTGCTGGGACACATGGCTACACAAACCGAGGCCGGTAGGACACATCTCCCCTCAGGAGCTTCCTGGCGGTATAATTTGCCATCTGAAACAGCTTATTCAGTGTCTCTTTTAATGAATATATGCTGGTGCTTTGTGCTGGCAGGCTGTTCACATGGCTCTGCAAGGGTCTTTCTCATTTCAGAGACCCTACCTGCCTTGTATGTTTTGCATTTTATTCAAAATACGTTTATCCTGCCAGTGACATTTATGGATAAACTACAGCTCCTATAACATGGGAGCACAGTGAAATCCTTGAGACTGATGCACGTCTCTTTGCTTTCCAAGCTAAGCGAGAAATCCTGGTACAGCTAAAGGTAAATAACACGCCTTGACGAATTTTGTGGGCAAACAAACAAATCATCTGACGAAACATCGCTTCTATTTCTGGGCTCCAGTCCTGGGGAACTGTTTTACTCCTTGCAGGCTCCAAGCAGCAAGCGTTTCCAGCGCTCTCATTAATCAACTTTTAATTGAAAGCAGACAAAAAAAAACCCCCACCACTCTCACACCTAATGAGGAGGTGAGGAAGCCTGGCAGAGATGCATGCTTCCGATTATCCCTGGGCAATAGGAAGGGTGGATTTCATTCTGCGAAGCAAATAGAATACCCTCTTCGCTCAATATTATGGATATACTGTGCTGCCACCATCGGCACAGAGTTAAGCACAGACGCCCTCGGGGTTTGCTCGCAAAGGATTCGCCTTCATAACGTTAATACTTTGGGCTTTAGTGACCATCCCTATGCAGAAGACATGCACATCATGGAGTGACCCCAGGCAGCAAGACAGACAGATAACCGTGTAAGCCTGCAACATTTTCAGGCCACGCAATAAAAGACACACAGAGAAAAAGCCTTCCTGCAGCTCCATAAAGCCTTATATTGCCTTGGGCTGAATATCCGTGTGCCAACGGGGAGCCCCTTTGAGTCCCTGGTGCTGGCGATGCCCCAAGGGATTTGTTTTACAGACCCTTTACAGATCTGCAAAGCCATCCCAGGCAGGCAGATGACTTTCGGTTGCACCACCTTGAAATGCTGGTGGTGTTTTGGATGGAGCCAGGTCTGCCCCTGTGCCACACAGGACAGCATCTCCTTACTGTGGAGCATTATGGTAATTTCTGCAGCAAAACCTCATATAACTCATGCAAGCCCAAGCAACACCTCTGCCCAAGCCACTCGAATTCCCACTTTTTCATTGTAGTAACGTCTCTGTTCTTGACGAGTCTCCCACACTTGGAAGCAGAGTTCCTTTTCCGCCACAGACCCCTTTTTTTTCTGGAAAACGGGCAAAGAAAAAAACAATTCAGTGAACTGCAGAAGAAGAAGAAAGCAATTGAGCACGGACTTCACTCTCCTTCCCAAAATTTGCCGCTGTACACATTTAAAACCAGCCCAGACACACAGATGTATACGGACACGTTATCGGGGTTAATTAATTAAAAAGCACACAGAAGTTTGAGTGAGAGCCCAAGCATCCACGTGAAACCCTTGTGCAGTCTTTGGGGTGTATCAGAGCCTGCATTTCCTAGGAAAGGGCCTATTTGTTTTTTATATATATATAAAAAAAAGAAAACGACAATTTGCACATCACTTGTCTCTAATGGCAGCATCTTTAATTAAAACATCCTCGGAGCTGGCAGCACTGATTGTGGCTCTCCAGGTTTGAAATGCTATTACAGCACAAGGCCCTCTAAGATGTAGATGGCTTTCGGCAAAATGCTTAATATTCTCCATTTCACCTCTGGTACGTGCAAGTCCATGTGGATGCCAGGTATTTAATCTGACTGGTCCCACCATCAAATAATAGAATAAAATAATAAAACCTGGCAGTTAAAGGAAGTTCTTTCTCTTTGGCTCGGAGAATAAAACCAAACTGTTTCAGCACCATGAAGGTTTTTTTGGGGGGAAGGCTGGGATTTTTCTTTCTCTCTTCTCTTTCTCTTTGCAAAAGAATTTTAAAAGACATCACCACAGTGCTATTTTCCTGATTCTCTGCTTCCAAAATCATCAGGCTCAAGTGCCAAGAGCTGCAGCAGGTGGGAGGAAGCACTCAACACTCATCGTACGGCAAGAGCAGCTCCAGGTCGGGTATTTCAGCATTGGCCCATCTCCAGAACAAGAGCCAAATTGCAGCTTTCCAGAGGACAGAAAATCATCCTGAAAGTTTAAGTCCAGCATTCAACAAGTGGAAAACATCAAGACCTTACATTCAAGCTCAGCCACTGGAATCAGCTCAAATTAAAGCGTGCAGCTGCAAAGGGAGACACATCCTGCGGCACGGAAACACGTCGGGAGGTCACCCAGAGACGTCCCCATGCTGTTCAAAACAGAACTTTGGGATAAAAGCCTCAAAGTGTTCAAGAAAGCAGCAACTTTTTACAAAGAGGTATTTGTTTTAACTCCTGGTTGCCCACATGCAACCCTGGGCTGGGACTAGGGCTGGGGAAGCGAGCGAAGTTTCCTCTCATAGAATCATAGAATCACAGAAACATTTAGGTTGGAAAAGCCCTTTAAGATCATCAAGCCCAATCGTTCCCCTAACCCTGCCATCCCACCACTAAACCCTGGCCCTAAGCACCTCGTCTGCCCAGCTTTTAAATCCCCCCAGGGATGGGGACTCAACCCCCCCGGCTCCCCCCCCAGCGCCCAGCCCTTGCGGGGAAGGAATTGTTCCCCCCCCCCCCCCCCCCCCCCCCCCGAACACCCCCCCCAGCTGCTCCCCAGCAGCCTTGGGCTCCAGACCCCTCCCCAGCTTTGTTGCTCTCCTGTGGACATGCTCCAGCAATGCAACGTCTGTCTTGTAGTGAGGGGCCCAACCCTGACCCCAGCATTCCAGAGGCAGCCTCAGCAGTGCCCAGCACAGGGACACGGTCCCTGCCCTGCTCCTGCTGGCCACACCAGTCCTGATACAAGCCAGGATGCTGTTGGCCCTCTTGGCCACCTGGGCACACTGCTGGCTCCTATTCAGCCACCTCTCGACCAGCACCCCCAGGTCCTTTTCTGCCGGGCAGCTTTCCAGCCACTCTGCCGCACGCCTGTGGTGTTGCGTGGGGTTGTTGTGACCCCAGTGTAGGACCCGGCACTTGGCCTTGTTGAACCTCACCCCATTGGCCTGGGCCCACGGATCCAGCCTGTCCAGGTCCCTCTGCAGAGCCCTCCTCCCCCCCAGCAGATCCACACTCCCACCCAGTTTGGTGTCATCTGCAGACTGACTGAGGGTGCCCTCGATCCCCTCATCCAGGTCGTCGATAAAGATGTTAAACAAGACCGGCCGTAGAACTGAGCCCTGGGGGACACCTGGGCATAGAAGGAAATCAGGTTGGTCAGGCAGGACCTGCCTTTCATGAACCCATGCTGGCAAACTCGAGCAGCTCTTACAACCCAAACAGCAAATGTTGATGCCTACAGCTCAAAACCTGAGCAGTCCTCTTCTCCATGCCCGAATGGCTTCAGTTTTAACTCAAAATGGGCATCCACTCCACACTGCTCTGAAACACTCAATACAATGAGAATATCGGGGGGTTTTTTTAGCCCTGAGGTTGGAAGAAAACACAACTCTTGCCAGCACTGCAGGTTTCCTATGCTGGCTGGGACCCCACGGAGGTGTTCGGCAAAGGACGAGCCTCGTGGTGCTGTTCCGGACCTGCTCAGCTTAGGCATCTCCCGCCTCTAGGGGGGTGTCCGTAGGTGACACCAGCTTAGGTCACATACACAGAAAAGAGCCCCAGGGGTTCAAACCCTGACTTGGTATGACAGTGCCCGAGAGAGGCATGGATCCAGCACCCCCTTCCCGCTCTCCTGAGCCGGGAGCATCCCGGGGTGTGTGTGATGTAAGGCACCAGTCAACTCTTCCCCCAAGGGGAGCCCGGTGAAACGCATCGAGATCAGATGCCGGACCAGCTCTGTGCTGCAAATCAACTCCCCCTAAAAACTCATAACCTGCCAAGTACCAAAAAAATAAGGTGTGAAGGTATCTTAACACCAGCTCTTGCGCCACGCCATAAAGCTGTCTTCTACAGCAAAGGAACTGCCTGGTATTTCCAAGGCATCATGACGCTAGACGATGCGTATGAGCCAGAACGAAGGCTGGTGCTGGGATGATTAACGAAGCCTCGGTTGTGGTCTCCATCGCTGAAAACACTTGAGAGTGTTATTTTTGTTTAGGGAGCACTTTAATGCTGTATCTTCTGAACAGCACTTAGCAGCTTTAACCGTAACTTAATTATCACTGGTAGTAATACGAAGCTGATATTATGAAGGCTAACAAGTCATATTAGCGCAGTTATTATGCAATCCAGCCCAATCGTCTTATTCAAAAAGCCTCCACCTGAACATTGCCTCTAAATATATACATTACTTAACGTAGGAAGGTGAGGAAAGCCTTGTTGGTAAACCACAGCTAGAGAGGCTGGACTGGAAACCAGTGATTAATTGAATCACTTAGCCATGTCCGTGCTTTCATTTTCTCTTCTAAGTGCTCATGATTATACGATACACAAGGAAATGAAAAGTAATAAGTATATCCTAACCCACACAAACACTCTGGAAAAAAGATGTGCTGCGGCACAGTCAGTCTGCTGGTTCAAAGTTCCTTAGATATAAACCGCAGAGATGGTTTTCTGATGTTGTCCAAGAGGATTAAGTAGGAAATTACACTCCCAAAGCAAACGCAGCTCAGCACGCCGATGCTGGCACGTGGTGCTTGCTGTCCCCCGACCAAGCACCCAGCAGCTCCGAGCCGACGCCTGCTCCCATCACCTCTGCTCACCATCGCTCCATGCTCCCAAACCCCAAATTCGGGAAGTTATTGCAGCCAAGGATGGCTGGAAACCAAAAACGATGTGAGGAGGCATTGCAGGATTCCCGAAATCGCCTCACATTTTGGATAACTGATGGAGCCGATCCCAACCCAGCAGGGAGCTTTGCCTTCCTGGCTCCGACGGAGCCCAAGGTTTTACCAGCCAGGTTCTGGGCTGCGTGAGGACGAGCCCATGACATCCACGCGGCTGCATCCCCAGCAGCACCTCAGCTCTGCTACCGAAATAAAACAGCTCCTGGGTTCCCCTCTACACCTGTAACCCCAACACGGTTAATCCCTGCAGCTCAATCCCTCCCCTGCCATGCCCAGACTCTCTCAAGCACCCCAAATTCCCCATTTCCATGCCCCACTGATGCCTTTACCAGTCTACAATTAAAAAAAACCCTGCCTATGCTTCCACCGCAATTTTTCTCTGCTTCATTCTTTTTTTTTTTTTTTTTGCACAAATGCAAAATCTCCTCCCCGTTCACCCAGGGGGATTTACAGCCCTCTTCTCCCAGGTTTAATGCACCAGCCCAAAGCACTCCATTGCTCTTGTTCTAGACACTGAGAGCATCTTCGCATCCCTACAACAATACCTGAAAATGGAAATGACTTTCCAGAAGAGCCAGAAATGACAGGAATTAATTTGCTCCTAATCTTTCAGCGCACTTTTTATTTTGTACGGTGATGCCGATTTACAGTCTCCTCAGGCACCCACCTGGCAGGTTTAAATTAACTCACTAAAAGGGCACAAAAGAAACGCAATGGCAAACGTTCAGCCTTTCCGAAAGGCAGCTGAGACCTTCTGAACCAAAGCACAATGGCAGGCGGAGGAGATGAAACTGGGACTCGCTCAAAGAAGAGAAAAAACCACCAAATAACTGGAGGAATTTCTTCCTTCGTTGTCATTAAATATCATTAAAGAGCAGGTTTGGGCCCCGGCTGCCTACGATGCAGCCGTGACTTACCGGAGATTTTTAGGCACCTGTGGGGACTGATAGAGAGCACAGGGTTATTATTATTTGTTTTATTTTAATAGTGGCCAAAACAAGTTAAGGGCAGGATGCAAAGCCCTTCCAAGAGCTGGGGTGCCAGGGACACCCTTCTGTCCCTGTCACCTGAGGCTCCTCGCAACCCAAAGCTCGTGGCACAGCGGTGCCAGCAGGAGGCACCAGCGGCGCCCAGACCCAAGCAGAGACTTTCATCTCCCCCAAAAAATATGTATTTTTTTCCTTTCTCAAATATATCTCTGGAATATTTCCTTATTTTATCATACAATAAATAAGTTTGGATCTTGTCTAGCTGTGCCTTCAGTCCTCCCGGCTGGACTCCTCACCGCCCCCCAGCTCCTGCACCGAGTGTGAAAGTGCTCAGCCCCACACTGCACTGTTGGGAGCTTAAAAATGAAAAATATCCCCAACCTCAGCTGCATCCAAAAAGCTGCTTTGAGTGACCTTCAGAGAACGAACGCCCCTGACCTGTCCCCAGCACCTGCCTGCAAATCCCAGCAGTATTAGCTGGTCTTAACCGTGGCGCTGCAAGGAGAAGCGGCCCAATGGCCTCGTGCTGCAGCAGAGCTCGTATCGACTGGCGCGTGTATCAATGAGATCTTCCAATTATTAATTACAGCCCCAGGGCTCACGCAGAGCCGCTTTCGGCGAAACAACCTGCTTTAAACTCAGTGCCTGGTGCTACACGTGGGCAGCAGCCAGATCTCATCTTAGACCTACAGATGCCAACGGGTTGGTGGCATCAGATGGGGAGGACTTACAGAGTTATATTCGGCTGGGAGAAATCAGGGTGAGAGCTATGGGTGGATTTTTCCACTTGGATGGCAAGGAAGCAATGATCTCAGCCGTCCCGTCAGGAGGGGGCAAACCACGAGCCCCTTGCCATGATGCCGCATTTCCCTGCCGACATAGCCGGGGCTCGAAGGTGGCAGCATGGACAAGTGGCTGCCCGGGCAGAGCTGGCCTGGTATAAAGCAGCTGGTCAGGTTGGTATTTCCATGACTCAGAAATGCACTTGCTGCTGTGCTTTTTAATCAGCCAAATAAATTGCAGCGAGACCTTAAACTACATGGCAGTAGGAAATGAGAACTTCTGCCGCGGGTGTCAGGAGAGCAGGCGATGCTTTATTTCTCCCTTCCCTGCATCCTCGCCTCACCCGTTCCTCCAGCCCCTTTTCTGTCCATCGGCCCAGAGCTGCGTCTTCCTTCTCCCTCCCGGGCAAATCCCGGAGAGCAGCTTGCAGAGCAGCTCGGCGTTGCCATAAATTCACGTGGAGGTGGATAAAAGCAAGGCACCTCCAGCCCATCAGCAAGGGCAAGGAACGGCTTGCACTATGCGACTTGAAGCAGTGTTTCAACTCGCTGTGTTGTATTAAATAGGTTCGGCTCCCCAGCCTCCCTCCTCCTGCTGCACATACCGCCGGCTGAACTCACCGAGGCATAAAATAACCGCACAGGTAAGCTATTAGCAAACGCATCAAAACCTTCCTTCCAAATCTATTGCTCTGGTAACTCATAAAGAAGTACCGTTGCATCTGGGGCTTATCACAAACACACCCCCAAAAAAATAAAAGTAGGTCAAGAAAAAACGTGTCTGGACAGCATAAACACGATGTGGAAGTTGGAAGCGCTGCAGCAAAACTTGGTCCGTTGCAGGTCAATGTCTTGCACCCTCGCTCTGCAAAAGCCTGAAATAATGCCCCTATTTATAAACGGCCCTTTAAAAATAGAAATGTCACTCTGCCTTGCTATGAAATTGCCTGAGTTTTTTCTCGAGTACAGGTGAGATGGAAGGGGGGAAAAGTTATGTATTATACATGGTGAGGTTCATTTTTTATTAGACTTCTTGCAGCTACATCATCACCGCATCATTGCGGAGTCACGAAGTAATGGTGCAACATCTCTTGAGCAAGCAGCCCCCTGCAAACCCTGCGGCTTGGGGTCCCTCCCGCAGCACAGGAGCCGTGCACGAGATGGAGAGACGGAGCTGTCAGCCCCAGCATCAATTACAGCCGCTGCAGCAGCGTCACACACGGAACAGCGACTTACACATCACCAACTCGAGGTGACAACATCTTTATGTCCTTAGGCCACCAGTCTCTGCCTTCACTTGCAGTGGACGGCTGGTTTATAGGTGCCAGACCCCAAACTGGGAGCAATCCATACCCAGCACAGCGTAAGCAGCCCCCCAGCAGCGGGCAGGACCGCAGCGGGGCTGCCACCACCTTCCCCTCCACTTCCAAGCGTGAAACCCCGGCAGAACTGCCTATAGCACATCATAGCCCCCGTCGGCAGCGTCACTGTGCCTAATCCCTGCTATCGCTGCCGCTTCCACCCCCCGTTTGACCATGCTAAGGCTTTACCAAAAGCCTCACAAAGAGGAGCCTCGAGGAGCTAATTAGGGGCTTTGGCACTTGGCATGGGTCATCGCCAATGTGCGAGATGATGAGCGTAGGAGTTTGTTTTGAAACACAAAAAGTCGTGTAAGCTTCGTGTTAACAGGGAAGTAGCGACCGACCTTATTGCACCTGGGGAACAGACACAAAAGGGGTAATGGGTTGTTTGATTGCTGCTAGACTAAATCCCGCATCCCTCCGGTACGAGGCAGTTGGATGAAAAGTCTGCCAGGCCAGGTTATAACACCATCCCGATAGAGCAGAAGAGCAAATATACAAACCAGAGGGATAACAGAAGGGGATTGAAGGAAATGAATGTGTAAAGCAGATGAGTAAGCAGATAAAACGACGTATTGCACTGGAAAAGCCTGGAGCTGGTTTCCCAGAGATGGTATTTTCTGCTCCCGTTAGCCCTCGGGTACAGAAGGGGCAGCAGCCAACAACTGGGTTTTCTGCTGGGAAGCTTTGCGTTGGTCAGAGCAGCCCAGAGAAATCACATCTTGGTTGGGATAAGCGTGCACATTCCTACGCCGAGAACACCTCTGCGACTGTACATAAAGAAGGCAGTGACCCTGCCTTTCCTTAACAAGCAGCTTTTTGGCTAAAAGACCAGAAGTTTTCATCAGCCGCTCATCTCGATCCGCACATGTGCATGCACACGTGAGCACACGCACAGCACCGGTGCTCCCTGGCACACGGCTGCAGGCAAACCTGAACCCTCATTAACCCCCAGCTGCAGCTCACGAGGAGCAGAGCCCCCAGGAAAATGCTTCTCCGGCCCCAATGCACGACTGCGGTTATGCACATCACGAGCAAATCTCAGTGGGTCCCTTTATTTATTGCTAAATAAATAGAGTACGTCCTCCTTTGCATGCAGACTTGGTTGTCAATACAAGCCTTCAGCTTCATTTAATGCTTATTAACTGCCTATGTCCGATAGCCATGTGAGCCGGGAAAGAAAACAGCAATTCCTCGCTGCGAGCGGCGGCGATGGCAGAGGAGCCGGCCACGCACGTGCATGGCATCTGCAAAGCCTCAGCAAACCCTGCCAGTGCCCTCGCAGGCGCATCTGCGGGGCGGGACGGCCACGGTCGTTCACATTAAATTAAAGCAGCTTGCAAAAATCAGCTTCATTTATTTCTTGATTTGTTCGTTCCTCAGGACATTCCCCAAAGCCAAATTTTTTATTTTTAAAAAAATTTTTTTTTTTCTTCCCCTTCACTTGTGAGCCTTTCCAAGGATTCATTTCCTTGGAGTATCTGAGTCATTACAGTTTGGTGATTTTTTGGAAAGGAAGATGAATGAAACACAGGAGGGGGAGGAGACAGCAACAAAAACTGTGCAAAAGCAACACTCTCATCTCCATTTCCCTTTTTTTTTTTTTACTAAACGGACCCTTTTTAGAAAGGCTGCCAGGGCAGAACAGCCCAGCTCTGAAACATGCCATTTGCTCTGGCAAAAGGTTATTTTAAACCCAGATGCCCAACTTTGCTCGGGAAAAAGCTGGGTCTGCTGTTGCCGAGTTGTGGGGGTTTCAGATCTTGGAAGGATCTGGAGCGGAGCTCGGGGCCCTGCGAGGTGCAGCCGCGTCCCGGCACAAGGCAGGGAAGAGCTACGTGAACCGAGCCCGAAAGCAGCCCCGGGGCAGCCCCAGTGCCTGGGCTCAGGTGCAGTGATTTTCCCCTCCACCGCTTGCCACCCCAAAGCCAGGGGAGGGCACACACCACACTGGGCTTTAGCCATCAGATCTGCTCTGCGTGGGCTTGTTTTCCCCTTGCCAGCCCCCGTCAATGAGAATATTTGTGCCTAACAACAGGCCAGTCCTCTGGCCACGCACGAGGGGAGCAAATCCCACCAGGAATGGTTGGCAGGACTATGAGCAACTCCCGCAGCATCTGGTTTAACACTTCCATAACCAAACCTCACAGAAATCCTTCAAGATCTCCTCCAAATATCCGACCCCAAGGTTTATGCAAGTCCTGGCTCTGTAGCTCAGGTTTATTAATCCAGCAAGAAGAAAAACGGGGCAGGAACCCCCAGCTCTGGAATGCTACCAGCACCCAACTGCAAGGAAAAGCTCAGCAACCTCCCCTGCGCAATGCCTTCAAAAATATAAATAAAAATGCACAGAAAGTATTCTGCAAGTTTGAAAATCAGACGCACCAACTCCAAGATCCTAGGTCAGCCCTTCGATGCATCTGCAATTCGGGGGCTTAGACCCTATCCCGGATTCCTTTCAACCTGGTGAGACTGGCAAAAGTCCAGGCTCTGAGCAACTGGGATAAGCACCGTGCTGTAAAACCCCTCCTTTTCCCCCAGAAAGCATCCTCATCTCTGCCAGGCCAAACTGGCACTCAACTCCCTGCACGTGCCGCTCTCCCCAACATGTCCCATGCCATCCCTGTTTCCTTGCAGATGGGGGTAGGGTTGGGTTAGAGAAAGACTTCAGAGAGACTTAAGTTCTCCAATGAATTCCCCAACCTGCCTATTAGGAGAGAAGGGAAAATTTCCAGGCCAGAAGTGTTAAAAAAAAAAATCTCTGAATTATTTATATATATATATATAAAAATATAAAAAAATCTGAAAATTATATCTATAAATTATAATCCCAAACTCAGCCAGACTCCCCACAAAAGGACAAGGAAATAGAGCCACTTGCACTGATGCGTCCTGGCCATCACTCTTGAAACAATTTATTCCAACCCTTTGGTTAAAAAAAATCAACTTTTCAGATGCTGAGCTCATTGCATTGCCACTCCATGCCACGGCAGCCTGTTCCAATAGCAACTAATTGCTAACAAGCTCATTACAAGACAAAAGCAGCAGGAGCGTAATGCTGGAATTTTTTTTTGTTGTTTGCCTGACTGCAAAGTGAACAGCTGGCCACCAAACCTAGAGGACTAATCTAATTAAACAGTAACAAAAATACCTACATCAATGGCAAAAAAAAACCCCTTTCACTCAGACGTAAATGTTCCCTCCTCAAAGTTCATCAGAACTTTGTCAATTCTGAGACTGTTTTCGACCGTTGTGCTTGTAGGGAGACTGAAGATTCATGATCTGAGCCCAGCTGGGTGCTGGAAGGGAAAAAAAAAATAATAACGTGAGGAGGAAAAGCAGATGTTGGCAAGGTAACCTTAGTGTAAGAACAAGGAGTCATGGGGGGGTGCAAGGCTGCTGCTTTGGAGCCATGGGGCTGGACTTTGAGCCCATGCCCACGTGTGGGATGCACATAGGGTGCAGTGGAGCCCGAGAGCAGCTCCTCCATCTCAAGGCATAACAGAAAATCAGGGCACAGGTAAAGAAAGAAAATTATGAGCAAATCTACAACCGATCACCCCAAGCCTGGGCTGAAGCCCTCGTGCCGACGCCTGCAATCCCACCGCCTGCTCCACCACGAGAGAGACACCAAAGCTCTTGTTGATCCATCATTAAAGTTCACGACAGCTAAATATTCCCCTCCTCGGTCACATCATGAGCAATTTGTTTTGCAAAATTTATGACTCCTCCCTCAAGGGCCTGGGTTTTACAGCCTTTGTTTAACCAGGATTTTGCAGGCCTGCCACAGCTCCAGCTTGCTGCCTGGTTTGAGCTGGGTTTTGCTCAGCTTTTGAACCAAGTCCTCCAACCATCAGCACCCCAACGCCCTGCCAGTCCACGCAACAAGGACAGTGAAACATCTTCCTTCCAGGCTTTCCACGCTTGTGTTGGCACAACACTAAATAAAGCAATTTTTAAAGCATGAAGGATGCACTAATTCCTGCATCAGGGACACCCAGAGCTTCCACATGATGTACTCAAGAGGCAGACCATCAACTAACCCACGGCGTATCCCAGCCCACTGCTGATCTTCTTCCAAAGCAGCAGCACGTCTTCATCACAGCGAGCTTTAGCCTTATTATACACCAGCTTTTCTTTCACCACTCCGTTTTATATTTAAAAGATAAGGAGGTGTGAATGGGCAAATGAGCTCTGGGCATAACGCAATCAGCTTGCTACAGGCGGGCTGCATCCCCCCGCTCCGGCTGGGATCCCCAAATCAGCAGACAGGAGCTTGTTTTCTTGATGTTTAACATGAAAAGGGCATTGCCTTTCCGAACCCAGAGGAGAGCAAGATGAAAGCCAGGCGAGCCTCACACTAACGCTAACAAGCACTGATGTCTCAGGAACGACTTCTAAAACAAACAGGTTGCCAGGCAAGCATTTTGTCTGGGTTTTTCCCTGCTCCTGTTTAGTTGCTGGGAAACCACCTCTTCTGAGGCATCTCAGACCCTTTTGCACTTGGTTCCTTGTTCCCAGACAGAAGGTGAGAAGAGGGTGTGATCCTTCGGATGGGAAAATTAAGAGGTGAAGACCTGACCACAGCACTGCCCACCTCCCTTAGCACTGGGCTTCTTAAGACCAAAGAGTCAGCGGTCCCACTAATAACCTGTCTTAACACAGCAGCAGGACTCCCACAGTTGGCACCGATGGTTCGGCCTTCCCTTCATCTCCACTGGAGCTCATCTTTAATAAGACAGGGAAGAACCAGAGGCCAAGGAAGCAAAATTGCTTCAAGAGAACCAAAACAAAATAGAGTATTTTCCATGGGAAGTTGCTTGGGCTCATGTGCCCACCTGTGTGGAAAGAGATCGCACCGTCTTGGTGCTGCTTGAGAGGCTGGTTTCTGCAGAGTCACCCAGTAAGGATATCTATTTATTAATTTTTTTCCATTTATTCATTTAACCCACCTGGTAGCTCCAGCCACGCTGCTGGAGAGCATCCCCATCCACACCTCACTGCGGAGCATCCCTCATGGTAGCGCTGCAGCCACGCTTGCTGCTCTTAATAACGTATTTAAAAGAGAGAACAGCCATTCCCACACTTTTATTTCGCCTTCTTAAAATTCTCCTCTTGGAAATGAGGCATTTAAATGTTTTGGGTTAGTAGGCCACAAAAACCTCCAAGTGTTGCAATGATCATACAGATGAAAACTCTCTCGAGCTTCTTTCTTCTCCCCTTGCACAAGCAGAGCTGCGTGTTTCAAAGTTGCTCCCATGCTTTATTTCTCTCGTTCTTCCCCTTATATACTCTTTTTTCCAAATCCATCCTCCTTTCCCATCATCCCGGGAGAGGCAGCTCAGGGATGAGATCTCCATCAGCTGCAGGAGGTGAACGTTGGACGAGATGAGGTGAACGTTGGACGAGATGAGGTGAACGTTGGACGAGATGAGGTGAACGTTGGACGAGATGATCGTTGTAGGTCCCTTCCAACTGAACTATTCCATTCTAACATCTAAAAGCAGCCAACAGTGCCCTCAATTCTGACCTTCTCCCTACCAAGCAGGATAATTATCGAATCAAACATTTCCATTAACCCTATGCCACCTCCAGCTCCACACCCAGCTCCAGAAGCCCATACAAATACCCCCCTCCCCACCGCACCGTGTATTCTCAATTGTGGCAGAAGCCATCCTCCGTAGTTTTAAGCAATGAGCTGAAACGGGCAGGGGAAGGGGAAAAAAAAGAGACAAAAGAGGCCAGTGGGAAAGAATGGGGGCTCACGAGAGCTCAGCCAAATGTAACTGCCATTGCAGAGATGCAGGCACGGAAGAGCCCCAGGCTCCCTTAGGAAATTAGGGAGGAGCCCCAGCTCCCCTTATCCCAGCGTGTATTTTAGGATGAGATGACAGACTTTCTGTAGGGCCCCCTCTCTGGTTTTTTCCTCATCCACAAAGTCGAATCTTTTCTTTGAAGCCGAGGGTTGTTTTCCATTTCCCTTACATATATATTAACAGTTATGATTGTGTAGGGTGCTGTGAAGGAAAATCCTCCCCCTTTTCCTAGTCTCCTCTCCATCACTCGCCCTGGGAGCGCACTCAGCAGCACGGGGACTTGGGCACATCCCACCACCACTTTCCTCGAGAGGCAATCACCACCCAAGGCAGGATGACAAGCCAACAAGGAAGATCCCCAAAACAGCAACGCCCACAAGGCTAATAAAAAGGTAGACCAGTGACTCAGCCAGGCTAAGAAATGCAGAGGAGTGCATCATGCGCTATTTTTAATGTTTGGATAGCACAAATCCCACCACCCACCTACCACAAACTCGAAGCTCTTCCCCAGAACTTGGCATCCTTCTGCTTGCCTTGTCTGACCGTCTGCAAACTTCTCCAGATGTTCCCAGCACCAGCAGAGTCATTGTAACAGATCAGAGCAGCTTCTCAAATGCACCCCGCTTCTCTTTGCGCCAGGCAAAAAAGAAAAGATATCACCTTGGCAGATCCTATTGGGATGTTAAAAGGAACCACATATTTCCTACTAAATCCCACATTTCTCCTCCCTAGCCCTGAAGCCGGTAACTTTTTTTCGGTAACCACATAATGAACAACATGAGCAGACATCATAAAATTACCCCAGGCTGTTGTTGCACCCAGCCAAACCCCTGGGCTGTGTAATCCCACAGCACTTGATGGTTAAAGGCCAGCACTAAGGACACCCATGAAAACCTCTATTTTGCGGTGGATGTTTTTTAGATCTAAGTACCTAATCCTTACAGTTGTAAATGACAGCTTAGAAATCTCATCTCTAGCAATGCCCAAGCCAGAAGGCAAAACCCAAATACCTAAGAAAATCTTCAACCCTCGTAAAATTATGTTTTTATTAACCTTCAGCCAACGATCAGGATTTGTTCCTGCTACACCATTTGGTGCATCTTCACACATAACCGCATCCTCTCCTATGTTGGAGTTGCTTCCACCCCACGTGCCAGGCTGCGTAAAGCTACAAACCCTCCAACTTAGGCTGATGGATCACATTCTCACGTACCTATCATCTTTCCCAAGAGGTGGCAGATCTCAAATCCAGGAGTCACTCTAAATATACCCTCCCCAACCTTGGGAAGGATGAGGTGTGGTAGGGAAAAGGGACCTGTAATTTCACCATATCGCCAATGATACCACCAATTCCTTGATAATGATGGCTTAATTCAGTGGGAGTAGCAGGGCACTGGATCAAATGCTGTTGAAAAGAAATACCCTGTTTTCGTGCAAAGTCAAAGTTGAACAGTTTGACTTGGTGAGCGAAAGTTCTTTTGGAAAGGAGGAGATATTTATGCAAATACAAAACCACGTGGGTTACAAAACACGCGCACCTCCCACAGCTATAAATCCCCAGCAGCCAACACAGAGAAACCCCAGGAGTCGAGATGAAGCTCGTCCAAGCAGCAAGTCATGCTGTCACAGGACACTAATGAATTTATTGCACTTCCCTACCCAGCCAAGAACATAATTTATACCTGCCTCCTCCAAAGGCTTTGCTATGCAAGTGCCTGGGACACACTGGCACATGCAATTAATTTAGCACAATTAATTTAGCACAAAAAAGTTAAGCCAGCAGAATCAACACAAGCAGTAAAGTGATGGTGAATTGTCCATCGCCTGGAAAAAAACCCAAAGGCAGAGGACTCTCTAGAACATGGTAGCACTCGGTCAAAAGGTTTGTGTTCAGTATTATGTGAAAAATACTGCTCAACCAACACAGCCACGTGGGTTGGACTTGGGCAATTTTTTCATAGAAAGGGCTGTCAGGCTCTGGAAGGGGCTGCCCAGGGAAGGGGTCGAGTCTCCATCCCTGGGGGATTTAAAAGCCGGGCAGATGAGGTGCTTAGGGCCAGGGTTTAGTGGTGGGGTGGCAGGGTTAGGGGAACGGTTGGGCTTGATGATCTTAAAGGGCTTTTCCAACCCAAACGATTCTGTGATTCCATGATTCAGACCATGCAGCAGCACAGCCGATGCTCAAGACCCAACCGGCAGCCAAAAACTGGGGATGGCAATGGCAACAGGGCAATGGGAAATGCAGCAAGAGCAGCGGGCAGGCGATGGGAAGGAGAGGGAGGAGCAGGGAAAGTCACCCAGAGCAATGCAGAGCACCAAGGAAGGAGCCTTCTCCAAAGGCTGCGCCAACTCAGGGGCACGCACGGGGCTCAGGAGCGGCTGGGAGCTTGCAAGCGGAAGGAAAAAAAAAAAATTACAGCACAGGAGCATCCATCTGTCCTGTCTCTCTCCTCACTCCGCTTGCCTAGCAATAAAGACATGACGAAGCCTCTGCCCTCCCGCGTCATGAAAACATATGATCTTCAAGCCAGGAAGATCACACTTTTAATGCCTGGAAACTGCATTTTAATTATTTAATGAAAGAGCAGCCAGCAGAAACCATGACACTGAAACAGCCTCCTACAACCAGACACCCACCCCTGCAAAGCAAGGGGCTATTATCTCGTCAAAAGGTTGGGGACTTTTGTGTCCCCAACCCGAGCACGGAGGGGGAAAAGCCAGAGAGGGCAGGGAAGATGGAGGATTAATGCTTCCAACCACGTTTGGATACTGATGAACCTGGAGGGAGGGAAAGGATGAGGGCAATCAGAGCTATGTTCAATGCAGGGACAGAGAAAAGGAGGTGAAGTCTGTGAAGATAAAAAGCAAATGCACTTTTCAGAAGAGAGCCATCAGCCAGCTTTGCACGCATCCTTGGCTGGTTGCTCAACTGAAATATGTTGGCGGGTGCACGAGAGCGAGCGTTGATAACCGCTAATAAAACGCACGGTGCAGAATCCAGCCACAGCCCTGGGTGCAATAAGTCAACCAAGACTTGTAGGAGGTTTCTACAGGGAGACTGTATGGATGCAAACATTATTAGAAACAGAGTGACTGATGTGTTTGATATTATGGAACGCGTTGATTTTATGGCGGTGTAGGTAGCTGGGATTATGTGCATGCAACGCCTGGATTTGTCATCTTATGCAGTAAATATTTTAAGCATTTTTCCACAGCGAGTAACTCAAGGCAGGGCGATACCTTGCGTTGAAAATACACTCTTTAGGAGGAATGCATTTTTGCATTCAGCTGAGCATAAACTGGTTTAGAGACCAGGAGATGCTTAATTATCATCCAACGCAGGGAATTAGCTGGTTACCTTAGCTGGTACACGGCGACCGGCTACACCAGCCGCAAAGGCGTAGTCCCAGCCCCAACACTCCCACATCCCCTGTGAGCAACACACACATTTCCAAGTGTTAGGCCAGGAGGTAGTAGGACAGGGGGAAGAAAATAGAGGGTAAAGGCTATTAATCCCTTAGAGAATCCATTGCTATCGCAAAATATTTGTTATATGCACCTGGGGAAACCATATGATACATATTGGGGTGTTTTAGGGAACCTTTCAGGCTACTTTCCTGCTGTAGTACAGCAAAAAACTTGCCTGTTTTCCACTACTTCTAGAGGCACTTGGTAGTTTCTACTAAATTCAGCAAGGAAAGAAGGTCTGAGAGAGTTGAAGCCCTGCAACAGAAACCCCAGGGGAGCAGGCTGGTGACGCGTCCCTGTGCTCTCCCATGGGGTTCTGCAGGGAGAAGCCTCAAGGTCCCGTTCCCGTTCTCCGTGGTGCCACGGAGGTGTGCGAGCGTGTCCGCAGCTTGCCGTGGGACCTTGCACCACCCTTGGCACCCATCCCTCCTCAGGTCTCCGCGTGCAGAAAGGGGAACCCCTCTCCCCTAGGTCTTGACAGTGACGGAGGGGCAATTCCCACGACGAGCTGCAGACCAAGACAGGCACAGGGCAAAACAGGCAGGGAGGGAGGAGAAAGCAGCAAGGAGGGAAAGGCATTCCTTCTAACACTCAGTAAGGCTCCAGCTTCAAAAAAACCCAAGGAAATACAACAGTGAAAACACACTCACGAGCCACATTGCCTTCTAGACTGCAACAGGAAAGGACCATTAGCCCTTCTCAGCGGCCACCGCTATCTATACACAGCCCATTAAATCCCTGCCTAAGCAGCTACTTCCCTCCCAGTGCCTTGAGAAAGGGCTGGTGAGAAAAAGTCCACTTAAATTTCACTTGCAGTTTTGCACGTGATTTCAGACCCGTTTTCCCGGGTATTTTGGCCACCGTGTTTATAGAATCATAGAATCATAGAATCACTTTGGTTGGAAAAGACCTTTAAGATCATCGAGTCCAACCTTTAACCTAACCCTGCCATCCCACCACTAAACCCTGTCCCTAAGCACCTCATCTATCCTTCTTCTAAATACCTCCAGTGATGAGGACTCTACCACCTCATCCTCCAGAGCCTGACAAGCCTTTCCATGAAAAAATTGCCCAAGTCCAACCCACGTGGCTGTGTTGGTTGAGCAGTATTTTTCACATAATACTGAACACAAACCTTTTGACTGAGTGCAACCATGTTCTAGAGAGTCCTCTGCCCTGGGGCTGGAGGTAACTCTGTCTCTGCCCACCACCTGGTTAAAGACGGCGAGGGAAGAGAGGGGTTTTCCTCTCTCACAAGCCCACGCAGAAGGAAGTTTTCAAACATCCCACTCAAAACCAAGAGGCACAAACCGCCTAGGATCTACACAGAATATCTCTCACTGATGTTGCCAACTGCATGGAGAAAAGCACAAGAATCCTGGTTGGAATTAAAAGGTTTTATGGAGCATAAGCCCAGGTAAAGAGCCCAGAGGAACTCATGCAGCAACTCCCTATGATTTTGGATGAACCCTGAAACATTCTCCCACAAGAAACACAGTTTAGAGTCCGCAGCCCCAAGCAGCAAGTCCTCCAAGAGACCACAAAACTCAGACGCAGCCCCGAGCACACGGAGAGGTTTCCAGCAAGCCCTCAAGCCATGGGGAGATGCTACTCAGCTTCACCGCTTCTCCAATTGCTTGCAAAACCCCTCTACATCTCTGAAATCTATGCTGTTTTTCAAGAGGTTTGTACCTGAAGGAATCCAGCTCTAAGGTCAAGCTGCCGATGCTTTTGCTCCCACTGCACAGACAGATCGGGGTCCTTCTGCAAGAGTGAGCTGGGAAGCACTGATGCATTAAGGCTAATAAAGCTACAGGATGAGATTATTTATTTTTGTCAGTAACATATGTTGGGAGCCTATAAAGATTTACATGCCCGCAATGAGACACTTTCGATCATGACATAAATTTGTTACAAAATACGGAGTGGATTCCCTATCACAGGTCTTCCTTGGTTCCAGCTGTTGAAGTGTTTTTAAAAGGCAAAAAGGAAAGAAAAAAAAAACAAAACCCTCAAGCCACAAAGGTTTCAGGCTTTTCCAATCGTCTTATGCAACTTTTCCCCCACACTGGTGACAATAATTCCTGCTTGTGAATTACAGCTAATTGTATTATAATAGGCCATTCTTCTTGATTTAATATACCGTATGAAAATCAGTATGTGAGCAAGTGTGGTCATAAGATTAGTAACAGCTCTAGTTCTTAATTTATGTTCACACTTTATTATTGAAAAATTTAAAGCTCAAGGGTGTTGAGGAGGATGCTTTGCTGGAGTTTGTTTTATTCCAGAAGTAAATTACAAAATGGGGAGAGAGAGGGGAGTGGAACAATCAAAACCAAATTACAAATACCTGCTCCCACTGCATGAAATGACAGCGCTCAGGGTGAGGCGGGGGGAACCAAACCAAAAAACCAGAGGAAGAATCCCCAGAAGTGGCTGAGAGCAAAATGAATCAGCTGCACCGTCACGGAGGTTTGCAAGAACAGGGTTCCCCGTTTTCAGAAAAAGAGGAGAAAAGTGTAGAGAAGACCGTACGCCAAACCACATCGGGATTCATGGGTGACTTCTGGCTGGGGTACGGAGTCACAGAGAGAGGGGACCGGGAAAAGGAAAGGAAATTAGGGAAGGGTGAAAGAAGTGGTGAAAACTGCAAAGGAGGTGAAACAGAGCAGAAATGAAAGAAAGAAAAAAAAAAAAAAAAAGAAAAAAAAAGTTGTAACCAAGCAAAAGGAAGAAGAAACAGCCCCATGCTAGACCCTGGCCAAGCCTGCCTATGTGCTTTTAAGCCTTTTGGGGCCAACGCGTGTCTTTTGATTTCGATTTTTATTTTTTAAAGCATGGGCAATCCATTCCAGGCAGGATTTCCCCAGCCAGCCTCAGGCCCCACATCTGCCCCCGGCACTCGCTGTCCCTGCGGTAGGAAACAAGGGCACTGCACCACCCCTGCCCTGCAGCCTACGCCTGCGCCCGGGACCGGTGCTGCCCACCGGTCGGTGCCAACTCCAGCCTGGCATGGTCAGGGAAAGGGAAATGTGACCTTGGATGGCATCAAGATGCAAAACTTATGGACAAGGAACAGCCCTGCACACAAGCTTAGCCCTAACCCGGGATAAATGCGTTTGCAGCAATACCCCGCAACCCGGCTCGAGCAGTTCTCCCCCATCCTGGCTCAGGAGGTGGCAAGCCCACGGTGAGGATGGAAAAAGCAAGCCCAAAAGAAAAAGCTCATCCCACTTCCAATTTCAGCCATCCCACTGGGAAAAGCGACTGTTACTGGAGCCGGCCTGGAATGCTGCAAAACCCTTAGGGCACCATGCAATGCTCCAGCTGGGAGCAAACTCCAGCAGCCCAGGGATTTCAGGATAAATGACATTACCCTGAACTACACCCAGAGAAAAGGGCAAACCCCAGCAGCCTCCGGGGGATAACGGGCTCCCCACAGCCATTTTCATTAACCAAACTCTCCAGAGCATCTCACAAGTGCGTGGGGGCAGCAGGGAGCCCACGTCTGCCTTGTTCCCATCCTGCAGAAGACCTGGATTTCTGCTGTGTTGATTTAACCTCCCCACACGAGTTTCCTTTGGCACCTAACATATATAACGATACAAGAATTCTCTTTCTTTGCATTTGGTACCTATTAGTAGATGGTCAGCAGATCCTGAAGCAATTTGCAAATATTAATTAAGCCTCAGCAGAATCCCTGAGTGGCAGGTAACTGTAATTATGTCCCTAATTATATTAATTCTGCTGTAGGGCAGCAAGTAATTATTTGGAATATATAATATAACTAAAACAAACCTATGTTGATGATCACATGTTTAACATGCAACTAACCGCTATTTTTTTTCCTGACTGATGGTTTCAGCATAAAAGAAAATTAAAAAAGCATGTAGAAAAAAAAACCACACAGAAAAGTCCTGCTAAAAATCCCTCTGCTGGTTTCTGCAGCCTGATTCCCCCCTCCCCAACACACTCATCCTTCCTCTTGACAAACAGCATCTCTGCACATCCCTACACCAGCAAAAGGGTTTGGTCCTGTGCTCCAACCCAGGGAGAAAACAGGACCAGAAACTGGGAGAAGCTCAGAAGTTTCATGGTGGCAGTGGGAAAACCTTAGCTGAACCGTTTCCCTGCAGAACAGATTTTTTTTCTTTCCTGCCTGAAATAACGGTTCCCACAGCTTTCGCCCCAAATGCTTGCCCAGATTTTGTTAAAACTTACAATCGTGCAAAGTTTAAACAGTTGCTTGCAGCTGGACCCAGGTCAAACGGGTTGCGAAGCACGAGATGCAAAGCATTCAGGAGCACGTACAAGCACGAGCACAACCCAGCCCTGTTCTTCCCAAATTCAGCAGGCCAAGAAGTTGCAATCCCATCTCCCTTTACAGCCACACAACCCACAGCACATCTATTCTCCACCAGTCCAGCAAGGAGCCCAAATGCAAGTGTCCCCTCCTGCTGCAGACCAGTTTGTGGCCAAACCTAGAGGAAAAGAGACCCAAGCGCAGCCTCCCACACCAGAAAGACATTTAGTCTTCGAAGATACCCTCCACACCACGCACTTGCAGTGTGGTGCTACCCAAAATAAAGACCAAGGGGCTGTAAAACCATAAAATAAAGAACCTTCCTTCTTTTTTTTCCCCCTAAATTAGCAAGGCAGAGCAGGTATCCCTGAACACCCTCACCCTACACAGCCTGAAGAGTTCACGGTGAGAACCCAGGCGGCACATCTCCACATCAGCTTGCGCCTTCCCGGCACGGCGTATTGATGGAGCTCAGGGACGTTCGTGCTGACCCAGCAGTGAGGCGCTTTCCTCCGATCAGTTTTATGCCAGCCTTTAAAACCCAATGCCATTTTTCAAATTAAAAAAAAAATAAAATAATATTGAGGCAAAAGTCAGAGGAGCTGTGCTGGACCAAACTGATCATCCACAAGACAGTAAATTATTATCCCTGCAGCCTGTTCCCAATAGCCTGTCTCCAGTAGAAAACCAATTTGGCAAGTTTCTATCCACCCTCACCCTTGAAACATCTCAGTCCATATTTCTCTGCTCTATCCCAAAACCATCCTCATTATCACAGAATCCCAGCATGGCAGGGGTTGGAAGGGCCCTCGGGAGATCACCCAGTCCCACCCCCTTGCTCAAGCAGGCTCACCCAGAGCAGGGGGCACAGGACAGTGTCCAGGTGGGCTTTGAATATCTCCAGAGGAGACTCCACAGCCCCCCTGGGCAGCCTGGGCCAGGGCTCGGACACCCTCCAAGTCAAGAAGTTCTTCCTCACGTTCACCTGGAACCTCCTCAAAGATGCACATCAGGGTCTCACAGCCACCCTTGGCTCGGACAACCTACACAGCTCCTTTGGTCCTGCCTCATAAATCAATCCCCATGGTTGTACCTCTTTTATTGCCATTATCCTACAAACTCACCTCAGTTTATCAGTTTTTTTTTTTTAATTTGAAGGAGATGCTCCAAAGAGAGAGGCTGGAAAAATACAATTGTGTTGCAATTGTGTATTATCTTTCTCACGCCTGGAAGGATACTGGTTTGTACTGTGTTAAAAGGTACCAGTAATGTCTCCGTCTAATATATGGTCAAGTAAGAACTGGCTAAAAGTATTCCAATGGAAGAGTTTTCAAAGCATCTCCATTTTCCAGTGGAAAATTATTAAAGGGTTCAGCTTTGACTGTATGGTCTACACTTCGGGAGAAGATGAAGTCAAGATGACACCAGGCAAAATATTTTCAGAGAGTTTTACACCATGAAAAAAAATCTAATATCATACCATTAAAATAATTAATTCAAGCAAAGTCCCCCAGGAGATGGGAGGTCTGAATTTCAACCAGACTTAACCAACCTCCTGAAAGCCAGAACTGGGAAGGAGGACCAGCCCTTCCCAAAACAAAACGTACACCTTCCCCATGCCAGATGCCAAGAAGTGCAAAGCGCTTTGACAGACGACCATGCTGATGAAGCTGAGCACATCAGAGGGCTAAGTCCAACTTCAAGGAACCATAAACAGTGACGAAAATGGCAACCCCTTTGCACCAACTTGTGTCCTTGTCAAGCCAAGCTCCCTGCACCCATGGGTTGATCATTTTAATTCCCTCTCAGTCCCTGGACTATCCTCCCACTCCCAGCACCATCCTCACCTCCTCTCTCCGCTAACCCCTTGCCATCCCTCCAACTCAAATGTCACGGCAAGCAGCCCTGACAAATGCAGTGCCGGCACCGATACGACATTGGTCTGCTGGTGCTCTGCTGATGTGGCCTATCAGTCCCATGAGACAAGACAAATTAGGCCATCTGCTGGGAAAATAAATAAATAAATAAATAAAAAGGACTTAGGCACCCACATTCCAGCCACAGTCCATTTCAGACTCCTACATCAAAAAGATGCAATAACAAAAAAGCCCTGCAGAGCTGCTGGCTACCGCTGAAGGAGCCCGTTGTCCACAAGCATTAAGCTCCCAAATTAACTAAGATGAGAAGAGATGCCCAGGACCTCAGATCACGCACGCCGACGAGCTTTTCTTGCTCCATGCATTTATTTGGGATCTCAAAATCTGGAAGGGCGAGTGCAGCACCAGCCGGGCGATGTTCCTTGGTCCCTGCTCCTCTTCAGCACCTCGATGCCCATCTCACGCCCAGCCAGGATCCAGAAATCAGGTGCCAGTCACCAAGCCAGCTCATCTCAATTTTTTATTCCCCAGCCTAACTGCAGTCACAATCACCTCAACAACCAAGTCTGCAGGAAAACAAAAACATCCAACTTCAGTGCAGGGACTGACTGACCCAAACACACACTAAATCCCCCCAAACCCCTCTCTGGAGCCAGCCCACCTTTCACGGCGAGCATCACCAGCTGCTGTGCTTGGGCAGCACTTTGCACAGTTCAGGCCCAATTTCTCCTTGGATTCTTTGATGCTAACTAACACCAAATTAGTAATATTACTTAATGCCGATGCAGTCTGGTGAAGAGAGCACGGACTTGGCACTGCTGCTTTAATGAGCGAGACCGAATCCAACTGGCTCCCCTCGTAGTTCCCTCAAGTGGCAGTTGCACAAATCGGGAGCATATTTAAAGCTTCAGCCCCACATCAGCGTAATTAAACGCAACCACTTCCCTTCCAAAAGCTATAGTAAGAGCGAGCCAGATTTAAGTTATGTTTGGAACTGGCGTTAGGGGAAAAAAAAAAAATAATTAAAATAAAAATGTAACAGAATAGGGGTCTGAAAAGGAATTGAGTAAACCAGTCGGTAGTAGAGTGAGCAAAATCCCCAAACAAACAAAGCCACGCACGCACGCACGCTGAAATTACCGTGCCATTAGTTACGGTGGTGCTAAATACGGTGCTTAGGGCTACTCTGAGCCTCGGTCCATCCACGCTGGCGGCACAGCGCTTACCGGCTGCAGGCACAACAAAAACCGGTGTGAACCCAGTGCAGGAAATGTCTCCTTAATTTAGTTTGATGAGTGTCAGCTTCACATTGGACCTGGCTTATCATCTGGTGGGGAAACAGCAAAGTAACTCCCCCCCCAGCCCCGGCATTCAGGAACATTTTTGAAAATGCACTTTCCTGCAGCAAAGCAGCACCAGATCTCTACACAACTGCTACCCCTTAAGGTCCCTGTTCTGGGAATAAATAAAAATATGTTTTAAAAAAATAAGTGGTGAGCAAATAGAAACACTACCACGTACCGACTGCAGAGCTTTCGAGGCAGCCCCATAAATCACAGCCTTCACTGGGGCTTGTTTCGCCGAGGCGCAGGCAGGACGGAGCCTGGAACCTGCCACCCCTCCCTGCAAAGCCCCTCTGGCAACGGGCAGGTCGCGAGCTGCGGTTTCCCAGGCAGAGGTACAGGTGACAAGTTTTGTTTGGGAAGCTATTAAACCAGGATGAGGTAGTTAGCCCCTAAATCCCAAGCCATGGGATGTATTAATAACTTTCTCAGAAAGAAAAGAAAAAGAAAATTAAAAAAGAAATCAGTAAGCACAGGACAACCAAAATAAATATTTTGGGAACAAAGAGAGCTCGGTGGAATAAATCAACACCCAAATTCAAGTAATGCAGAGCAAAGAAATCGTCCACTTAATCCTGATACTCAGTTACAGATAGATGGGGCCATTCCTGTAAGAGAAAGCAAACACCATCTTTAATCATTGAACTGCCCGCTTCTGACAGTTTTATATTAGAAATTGGAAGAAGTTTCTGAAGGACAGCAACTGCTGAAAAGCCGCTTCCCTACAGCCTCCGAGTCAAGGTGACAGCTGAGCATGTGCATCGCCATCGCCTTGCACACCGGCCGAGCTTTTAGGTTCAACCTACGGAAAGAAGTAAACCCCCACGTACCGACTGAGGGGTGCGAGACTGCATTTGCCCATCTGCAACCACCTTCATCCAGCTGGAAAACACCGCACACAGCTGACGAAAGCCACCTTGCACAGGGAAGAGAACAATTCACATCCGAGTGCTCGTCACTAAGCTATACACGCCCAAGGAAATCATTTTAGTCCTGCAGCACCAAGTTCCACAAATCAGTGCAACCCCCCTATATCTGCATATAGGGGAATAAAAAAAAAAAAGTGATGCTACCTACCCGTGCTGAATTTGCTCTGCTATTTCTCAAGTAGCCCTTTGCTTTTGCACGTTACAGAAGTGCAATTGCCCCCTGTACCCTAACATCATTCCAGGCCAGGTTGGAGGGGGCTGTGAGCAGCCTGATCTGGTTAGCGGTATCCCTGCTCCTGCAGGGGGGTTGGGCTGGGTGACCTCTAGGGGTCCCTTCCAACCCAAACCATTCCATGATTCTATAAACAAAGCGAGGTTGAAAGGAGAGGCAGTATCTTGCAGGAGATGCACTAACAGAGTTGGAAAGAATAAAAGGAGACCGGCTCTCTCTCATCCAGAGCCTTTTCTTCTGCTGCAGCTCTAAGGAGGGACTTGTTTGCTCAAAACCATGTCTGGTTTGGTCTTTTGGGGTTTTTTTTTGACCCAATGAAAGATATAACCCTGCATGCATTACCTCACTCCTACCTTTTGAGACAGAAAGTGCATCTGAGCAGGTATGAAAACTGCAAAACAGTCTTTACACTATCATTTATTCAGTTTGCATTTGATCTGTTTCACCCGTTTTGCTTCATATTCTGGGCCCAGTTCAAGCCGCACAATTTTCTCACCCCTCCTTGCTGCTCTTTCCTTCTAACTCAGGAGAAAAGCAGAAGCTTCAAGTAACCCAGTCCCAAAGGGATGCCTGGGACTGCCCAGCTCCCACCCCTGAGTTTGGTACCTCCATCCCAGACCATGCGCCCCAGGGAGCGAGGTGGTCCCGCCGTGAGCTCTCCGGACACACGCCAGACCCCAGAGAAGTTGTTTCCAGCATCTCCCCAAGAAACATCTCTCTTTACTCGGGATTCACTGGTGGAAAAGCTCCTCAGCCTTTACTCAAGGACAACACAGAGGTCATTCTCTTCTGCTTTAGAACAAAGAGGAGGAAGGACGTGCCGTGACAGAAGGAGTTGGCACCAACCCCCCCCCTCACCCTGCTTCACACAGCAACTTGGCGCAGGGGGGGCAGACCCAGTTGCTTCCCCTAGCACGGAGGGCTCCCATCTCCCTCCACCCTGGCATCCCGCCCTGGGGCCACACACCCTTTGGGATGGGAAGAAGGGGAAAAATCCCCCTGTATTTTTCCTAGTTCCCCAGCTGAGCAATTCCATGCAATGGCACAGGTCTGACAGGAGAGATGGGGGGTGCTGCCCTGCACCCCGGGCCAGGTCCCGGCAGGCTGTGAGCTCCCACCCAGACTCCCAGGGCTACCACACAGCCGTCTCCTCCCCTCCCACCCTCCAGGGGCAGCTCTTCAGATCTGCACAGGATGGTTGGAGAAGACCACGTGCATTACCCCTCCTCGGTGGTATAAAACAGCTGCTGCAGAGAATTTAGTAACCGGTGACATCAAACAGGGTCTGCCCTTCACTCCCGCATCACTCCCCACAGCATCCTTTGTCCCTGTCAAGCCAAACCAGCGAGCGCTCCAGGCTTTAGGTTTCTTGGGACAATGTGAACCCTGTTGCCTTGCTCACCACGACTTGGAAGAAGGTCATTAAAACCTGCAGTTAGGCCCTGCTGATGCCTAGCAAACCTCATCACACTTGTAAGCTGGAGAACGGGAAGAGGGAGGCAGCTTTTCGCAGCCCAGAGGCTGAGCACCTGTTTCTGCCTGTTATTCCCAAATTTCCTTATGCCACTCTCCTGGTTTGCAGTTCCTGCTAGAAAGGACCTGTCTCAATATGATTTTTTTTTGAAGTCTGCCATTTCTGCTCATCTTCGCAGCAGCATATGCTAACTCAACAGTCTTGGGCAGCTCGCTTCAGCCCCCAGGGATTTTCCTCTCTCCTCCCCTTTACAATTTACCAGCCAGCTAGGCTGATGTGACAAGTCCAAAGAGACAATTTCTTTTGATTTTAGGTATGCATCTCAGGCAGCACTTACAGAACAGGGAATTCAACTCCTCTCCAGCGTGCGGAGCAGCAACAGCTCAAACTAGTTATCTCTCCCTACAGGCACCAGCACCACTAGCAGCAGCCCGAGTATTTAATCACAGTGTATACCTCTCTCCCCTGGGTATCTGCAGAGATTAGAAGAGCAGAATATTCCAGCACAATAAACATCCAACTGCTATCAATGAAGTACGAAAGGGTCAGTCAAAAAGCCCAGTTTCAGCTCTCATTTAGAGCTACTGCGATTCAGTATCTCCTCTTATTGCACCATGGCTTGCAAACAGTCCCATGGGAATTTTTTTCGAGCAGAGATACTCTTGGCAGTTTGCAAAACAGGGCCCTAAGTTTAAGGGTTTGATCCCATGGCAGAGGCCAGAAGCAAACTCCTGCCCGGCGCCCCAGCACTCCCACGGAGGGGCTGGGGGCCTTCCCGAAGGTAAAGGCAGCGGCACCAACGAGCAGAGCTCACCATTTGCGAAGCGAATCCTGCTGCACGGCCACAGGCAGCCGTGCAGGGTGCAGCTCAACCAACCCACGGGGAATGCACTGGGCAGCGAGCGGAGCGGGCAGCAAACCAAGTGCCCCACGCCGAGCCCTGGCAGGCAGCCCGGGAGGGGCCCCGCTGCCGGCCCCCACCTCCCCAGCCCGGTTAGAGCCGAGCTCAGCCTAAGCCCGCACCTGCAGCCAGAGTTCACCTGAGGAAACTTTGCCTCCCGGCTGGAGATGGAACAAGTCGAGATGCAACTATGCTGAAAGCAACAGGGAAAGCGTGACACAAGTAGCGGGGATGGCTGCGGCATTTATTTGGGTTTTTTTAATTGAAAAATAGGGGGGCAGCGAGCCAAATCTTTGGAAACTTTGGCCATCAGTAGCGGGTAGCAGAGTTACCCCTAAACCAGAAAGCACCACCTCTGGTCCAGAGGAGCAGTAAGCATTCAGGCACCCAGTTTTGCAGGCAGAGATCTGGCGGGACGCTTCTGCGAGGGGGCTGCAGCGGGAACCGGGCAGCGGGAACCCGGCCCTGCCCCGCGGTGCTGCCCCCGGTGCTGCCCCCGGTCGCGCCCGCGCAGGGACCCGCCGCGGCCCCCACCGCCCCGAGCCGCGGCCGGAACGCGGGAAAGCCGCGCACCCAGCGCCGGGAGAGCCCGCGCCGGGGGGGGGGGGGGGGGGGGGGGGCCGGGGGAACCGGGGGCACCACCGCGGAGAAGTTGTGGGGCCCGCAGAGCTCGCCGCGGTACTTGCAGGAGAGCAGCATGTCCTCCAGCTGGTGGCCCAGGCGGTCCATGAAGTCGGCGCTGATGCCCTCGTAGTGTCGGGGGGGCAAAAAGAGGCGAAAATCGGCCAGTTTGGCGAACCAGCGGAGCCGCGCCTCGTCGCCGCGCAGCAGCTCGGTGAGCAGCGGGCGGGCGGTGCGGTTGGGCAGCAGCAGCCCCAGCCAGTGCCCCGCGTAGTAGAGATCCCCCTTGGAGAGGCGGGGGAAGCGGAGCGGGTTGTTGTTGCAGAGGGTGACGGCGGGGAAGGGCAGCTGGCGGCTCCACTCGGTGCGCACCTGGGTGTGCGAGGGGAAGGAGAGCCAGTGCAGCAGGCGGTTGGAGGACCAGGAGAGCAGCAAGCCCAGCGCCGTGCAGAAGGCCAGCACCCACAGCGCCCGCCGCGGCAGCGCCGCCCGCCGCGAGCACATGTGCCGCAGCCCGTGCAGCCGCGTGCGCAGCGGCGGCGCCCGGCGCCCCCGCGCCATGGGCGCTCCCCGCCGCCGCCGCCGCCGCCCCGGGATCAGTGCGGGCAGCGCCGCGCCATGCCGGGCCCCGCCGCTACCCGCGCCGCGGCCGGCAGCGGCCCCGAGCGGCGGGGGGAGCCGCCGCGGGCAGCCCGCCGCGCCGGCACCGAGCTCTCCGCCGGCCAGCAATTCCGGCAGCGCGGCATGCCGGGCCCCGCTGCCGCCGCCGCCTCCCCCCCCCCCGCCCTCCCGCGCCGCGGGGCCGCCCGCACCCCGCGGGGGGCAGCGGGGCGGCCCTGCCTGCGAGCCGCCGGCCGAGCCTCCCGCCTGCCCGGCCGCGCCGCTCACATGCTGCGGCCCCGCTCCCCCCCGACCCCCCGCCGCCCGCCTGCCGGGACCGGGCGCCGCCCGCGGGAGCAGAGGGCTCGGCGCGCCCCGCCCCCCGGGGCAGCCCCCCCCGGGCGCGCCCCCCGCGGGGAGGAGGGGAGGAAGGAAGTCCCGGCTGCGGCGGCCAGCCCCGCCGCTCGGCGCCAGCCGCGCTCGGGAGGCGGAGGGAGGGATGCTCGGCCCCGATCGCGCCGTTGCTTGACTGGAGGAGCCCCCTCCTTCCCCCCCCCCGCTTTCCCCCGGCGAGCAGGGGGGCGCGGCCGCCGGCCCGGCCGGGTTTGGGGAGCCCTCTCGCCCAACCTCCTCCAGCCGGAGTTTGTTTTTCTGCTTTTCAGCAGCCCCGGGGGAAAACATGGTATCGCAGACACAGGCAAAGCCTCCAGAAATACAGGCAAGGTTTGCAGCCTGCTGTTTGTAGTGGTTGTTTTCTGGAGAAAGTGGTTGATTGTTTGGGCTTTTGTTGGGGGTTTTTTTGGGGGGGGCGGGGGAGGTTGCTTTTTGCTTTCCATAGCAAAGCTGCTCTCCAGTCCTCTGCTTCCATGAAACGCGTTCACCAAAGCATCACCCCCCTCCCCACCCCTTGGTACCCATGTGCCTGCGTGATGCCGAAGCACTTTGAGGGACAGAGGGCTCATCGTGCCCTGCACCGGACACATCCAAAAAAAGCCCCTTTTTCCCCAACACCTTGACGAGACAGCAATAAGTTGCGATGTATGTTGGCATCTCATCGGGTTTGCGAAGCTCTGATCTCTCAAAAAGCAGCTCGCTGTTAGCTTCATTTTGATTTCAAATAGTACCAAGAAGCATTCCTATAATTGTGTCCAATTAAGCTGTAAGTGGCGATAACTGCTTTGAATCCCCTCTGATATTTTTTTTTTTTCCTCTGAATTCATTTTCCATGTGCATTTTGATCCGCTGTGTATTTTTACCCAATAGATGGAGCCGTTACAGCCTGGTTATCTCCAGCCTCTTTTGGAGAGTTTCTTTTTTACAGTGGCAAAGCTGCAAATGGGCAGCAAACCCCAGTAGTCCCCGAAATCCTGCTCCTGGCCCTGGGGCCATGGGGAAAAATGTGTTGGAGGGGTCCCGAGCTTGTGCCCCCGTCTCCCGTGCTGGAGCTGGTGGCAGCAGCGATTCGCACAAGCACGTCGACGTGGGCTCAGCTTTACTCCCTCAAATAACTTCGCTGATTTGCAGTGCCCCTGCTCGCGGCATAGTTGTGTCCATGCTCTGCAGGAGTTTTACCATTTTTTAGCACGCTCGTAAGTGTCAAATCCTCTTCAAACCCAGAAAGATGGCTGTGACCTTTCTTAAACCAAATGGGAAAAGGCCAGAAGTTGCTGCATTCGTTATAACATGCTGTTTGGTAGCTCCCTTTGAGCCTCTCAGCCTGGTTTCAAAGCAGATCTCAGCTTTTTTCCCACCGCCTGTTGCAGTCAGTGGGAGTTTTTCCCCTTGGCTCACTCACGGAGTAATAAACATCCAAACTGCTTCGCCACGAGGCGGTCTGAGATTGTTACAGCCATGATATATTGACACAAACCCGAGGAAATAAAAGGTGCCAGACTATAAACATCCTCAAACCTCGGAGCTACCTTGCAGCAAAGACAGTCTTGGACGGTGCCAGGTTCTCCGGCGGCGCCCGGGCTATGGGTTGTGCCTGGCTGGAGAAACACAGCGCAGCCTGGACTTTGCCCACGTGCTCATTTTCAAGCTCTTCCCCTTCTCTAAAGGGGTTTTCATGTGTTTTTTCAGGTGGGGGTGGCTTGGCAAAAGGGGACTGTAAAGGAAAGTTTGCATGGAAAGACTTTTTTTTCCTTAAATGTGCCCACGCCAAATTACCTGCTCAAATCTCCAGCCTGATTTATCATAGGGAAGTAGCTTTTCTTAATTTAAAAAAAAAAAAAAAGGTAAATAGGAGTAAGAAAGACTTCATCCTCAGCTGAAATTCAAAAGCTTCCCCATGAAAACTTTATGAAGCCAAACCAGACAAAACCTGACCATAAAATGCAAAGCCTGCGCCAGCTGGTGCGACATCTTGCCCTGCCGGGCCACCCACCCTTTCTAAACCCATTTCCATTTCTCAAGTTATTTGAGAAAGCCGCTCCCGTTACCCCACCACCACCACCCCCTGCACTTGCTTAATCTGAGTCCTGGTTAATTCTTTACCCAGCCAGAGCAGCTTAAAAGCTTATTGGGCTTAATGCATGGAATGAATAATAGAGCTGGAATCAATAAATATTGCTGATTAGTCAACAAGTCACTTTTAAAATGATGCCTGGAGGTGGGTGAGTTTGCTACTTCTGTTGGGGAACAGAGTTTGGATGGAAAGAAAACGGGAGAAATTCAGTGGATCACTTTGGGTGAATCCTGCCATTCTCCCCCCCCCCCCCCCAAGACATAACCTGCGTGCTCCCGAAAGGTATAGAAAAGACAAATATTCCCAAGTTTTTCTAAACCAAAAGCATCGCCTTCTTTTGAAACTTCATTTTCACTTCAAACATCAACTTGGGTTAAGATAAAAAGGATTAAATAAAAGCTTTAAAAGCCCTAGAAAGTAAATCATAATACTTTGTTCCAGATGGACCCTTTTATTATTATTTAACTCATCCCACAAGGGAGCAAAAGGAGTGAAAGCTCAACCCCAAACGCTTTTCCCTCCGGACTCGCAATGTGCCTGGCAAGCTGAAAAACCCACAAGCCAAAACCCAAAGCCCTGCGACCCCCTGGCAGAGCGGGATGCTGGGTAAAAGCTCAGGTCTGTAAATGTGAATTTGGCGAAGGAGTTTCTGAGGTTTCGGGGCTTGGCTCACGGGGCTGCAGTGACACTCCACCTCTGTGAACTGGAGTTAGTGCATAGAATCATAGAATGTCTTGGTTGGAAGGGACCCCTAGAGGTCACCCAGCCCAACCCCCCTGCAGGGAGCAGGGACACCGCTAACCAGATCAGGCTGCTCACAGCCCCCTCCAACCTGGCCTGGAATGGATGGGGCCTCCACCACCTCTCTGGGCAACCCCTGACAGGCTTTCACCACCCTCACTGGAAAGAATTTCTTCCTTAGATCCAGTCTAAACCTACCCTGATTTAGTTTAAAACCATCACCCCTTGTCCTGTCACAGCTGGCCCTGCTAAAAAGATTTCCCCATCTTTCCTATCGTCGCCCTTTAAGCCCTGAACGGCCGCACTCAGCTCTGCCCGCAGCCTTCTCTTCTCCAGGCTGAACACCCCCAACTCTCCCAGCCTGGCCTCATAGGAGAGGGGCTCCAGCCCTTGGATCATTTTAGTAGCCCTCCTCTGGCCCCGCTCCAACAGGTCCATGTCCTTCTTGTGCTGAGGGCTCCAGAGCTGGACGCAGGGCTCCAGGGGAGGTCTCCCCAGAGCAGAGCAGAGGGGCAGAATCCCCTCCCTCGACGCTGGCCACGCTTCTCCTGATGCAGCCCAGGGTAGGGTTGGCTTCTGGGCTGCCAGCGCCCATGGCCGGCTCACGTCCAGCTTTTCATCCCCCAGCACCCCCAAGTCCCTCTCGGCAGGGCTGCTCTCAATCCTTTCTTCCCCCAGCCTGTATGGACACCGGTGGTTACCCTGACCCAGGTGCATCCCAAGGGATTTATGGGATTTATTCTGTTGCTCAGTTCTGCAGAGCAGCTCCTGGTGGGTGAGTGGGGAGCAGGTTTATCCCCAGTTCGGCACCACGATGAGTTACACAGGTTGGTAGTAATGGTATGAGTGCCCCCAGGTCATGGATTGGCTTTTCAAATGCTGCGATATCACCACGTTTATAGCAGGTTTAGTCCCTAAAAGCAGGAGGTGAGATTACAGGGATGGGATCACAGGGTGCAGGACTCTCAGCAGCCCCTTGCAGCGCTGTCAAAGCCCCTGAAAAATGAAGGGCTTGATCTTAGCCCTCAGGACGTCAAGCCAAGGAGAACGGGGGGCAGAGACTGGAAAGCCAGGTGACCCCAGGCAGGAGGTTCAAGTCACCACTGGTTGGGAAAGGGGCCCTCTCCCCCTGCACAGAAGCACCCCTGGTGCCACTGGAGATGCTGGTGCAGAAGGCAAAGGCTGAGCACAGCTGGGCACTGCTGGCTGGCAGGGCAGGCAGCCAAGCTGCCGGCTTTGCTGGGAGATGATTCGGGCACCGCTCCGCAACGGGCCGCCCCGGTGGGGCAGATCTAACATTGCAGCCCAGCAGGTCGCTGTCTCTTCCAGAAAAAGGAGCGCGCTCCTCTGCCATGTGCTGCAAACACCGGGCTTTGCAGAGTAATTCTCTGCTTTGCCTAACTGCTGCAAAAACAATTCCTGCTGAAGACACCATGTTATGAGAAAGTCATAAAATAACTTGGAAATAGGGGTTTCCATGGAAGCTACCATCTCAGCCTTAATTCTATTACTGCTGCCTCAAATCCCATAGCATGCAACAAACCCGCCCCAGCGCCACCCGAGAACAGCGCAGCTTTGGGGAACCTGCAGGGTGCTGCCACCCCATAAACACCACCTTTATTCCACACAGGGGGTTGTTTTCATTGGTTTTGTTTTATTTTCCTTGAAAGTAAATTATTGAGCTTCCAGCTGTGAAATTCTCTGAATTAATTGAGGATTCTCTGAGCAGAACCCTCCTAGGTACAGCCCCGCACTACATCTGTTACGGGGATTTTTCTGGGTCTGCAGTGTTTTGGGGCTGTGTGTTTTTAATGTAGGGAGGTGAAATACTTGATCCATAATAAAATATTGAAGACACATAAACAGTGTGTCAGCAGCCTATTTCTTAATCTACTGCATGCATTCTGGCATCAGTAGAGGAGTAAAATGGTTTGCATTTTACAACTCTGCTTTCAGATCCAGAAATAGGGAAACTTCTGATATCTCATTTTCTGTGCCTCGTGTGTGTATAGGGGGGGAAAAACTCAAGCCCCAGAGAGAGCAAACAAATGCCCAAGCGAATAAAGATGCTGCTGCTCTTCTGGGGACTGCGCTGTGTGTGAGAAGCAAATAAAAGTGGGGTTTTCTAGGGTTATGCAGGAGGCTGCTAAGGATTAATTAGAAAGACTTCAGGAGGAGCCACATCTCAGCTGGGGTGGGGGACCTGGCCGTGGCTCCCCGTCAAGGTGTCCCATTTGCCTTTCCATCAGCTGGGATGCACATGCGGGGAGTCCCCCATCTCCCCCAAAGATTTACTTCTCCTCCATCCCATATTTTTGGCGGGGACGTTCAGACATGTGGCTGGAAAGGGCTGGTCCCTGGTCTTAAAATACATCTAGAAAGCAGCCGTGGATTTCCAAAGGTCCTGTGCAATGCCATGCGTGACAGGGCTGGCCCGTGCCCTCTTATTAGCAGAGTCGAGTTAAATTGGCATTTCCTGACATAACCATTATTCACTAATTTTCCTTAAAGGAAGAAAATGGTAATATATGTGCACACACACACACATATATATATGCCTGTGTATATATATGTATATATATTTTTCTTCTGCAGGTAGGAAAGAGGAATGATTTTAATCTATTTTAAACTTCTCAGCTGGCATCTCTGCTTTTTTTTTTTCCTGTTTCGCCTCTGAAGAAAAGAAGAGAGGGAGTGAAACAAATGAAAATACCTCTGGATTTCTTAAGAACTAATTTTAACATGAAGCCTTCTGAGCAAATTAAAAAGCAAAGTTCTCACAGTTTCTTAGTATGTAAGCTCATTTTCTGTTGCGCTCAATAAATTTGTCATCAAGCATGGGGCATCTTGTACCTATTGGTGCTGTGGTTACAAGGGAAGATGGGGACAACCCACCTCCTGCTGCAATGCTCTCCACACATTTTGGTGGCCCTGTGGCCACCGTCCTGCTGGCCAGAGCTGTCAGGGCTGACCAAGAGCCTCCCCCCTGGCACCGGGTAGCCCCAGCGCTTGGCCAGCTGCAAAGTTTTAGCTCAACCATGGTGAAACATTGCGTGGTCATGCTGGGCAGGAGAGGGTCAGGCAGCACCCTGTGAGCTGGAGGAAATCACTGCTGCTCTGTCTGGGGGACAGCCAGACGAGGAGGCTGGTACCCGATACCTGAGCTCTTAGTTTACTTCTCCCCCATTAACTGGCCCTGCCGGAGTTATCCTGGATCCATCCAGCCCAACGCAAAGCACAGATACGAGAGAAGAGAAAGCAACACCTTTAGAAAGGAGCCCCTGCAAGGCTGCAGGAAAGGGGAGGATGCATGAGACACGGCCAGAGGCTGGAGAAATTCTTCCATCTTCAGGAGGACAAAAAAATAAACTGAACATTATCTCCTTTCTGGAGAGAGAGCTCACATCTCTGAACTTCAGAGCCCTGGGGCGGCTCTTCACAGAGTGGTACTGCAGCTGGGATTTTGTGTTGTCATTTATTTTTCTTCCCCCCGTCCCCCCCCCTCCCCCATATACGAAGGGCTGAGGTTTGCTTGGAGTCACCTGGCATTTTGCTGGGCGAGCTCCTCCTATTTTAGCTCACATCTTTATTTCTGATGGGCTGCGCAGCGCGGGAGCCGGAGCGATGTTGTCGCTGCTTCACTTGAGTGTTTAATCACGCTCCAAAGCTTTTTACCACTTTGTGTATGCTGCCACAGGAGACGTTCTGCTTAATTAAAAAAGAATCTAGGGAAAGAAAAAAAACCCAACCCCTCTAAGCTTGCTTTACTATTCAAATCCGTGGAATTCAGTGCTTTGGTCCTGGGCTGTGTGGCCATGAGCTGATCCACATTGGGGATTAGACATCACCTACACCTTCATATGTGGCAGTGGGATGCAACAGTGGGGAGCGTGGGAGGGAGACCGCAGCTTTCCTCTCTTGGGGGGATAATTCTGGATACTACGTGGGCTTAAGCCCGGAGCGTGAAAGTGGGTCTGGAGTCTCTCCTGTGCATACCTGGCCTCAAATGTCACATCCCAAAGAGCAAGAGCACCTGGAAAATGGGAACCTGGAGCCTCCCGGTGAACATTTGGGGCCGAGGGTGGCACCAGCACAGCAGCCCCTGTGGTCACGCCTGGGTCTGGAGGGATCCTGGTGAATATTTCATGTCACTTCCTCTGTCTGGAGAGAAAATTCGCCTGCTGTCTTAATTCTGCTCTTCCTGCCTCTGCTGAATCCTTTTTTTCTCAGGTTAAATTTACTGGACCTAGCAAATACAGAAGAAAGCTGTTCTGTGTTTAGATGCTGAAGGGTACTGAAAATTATATCTCTCCCAGGGAGTTTTGCTTCTAAATCAAGTTAAGGGAGGCAATTTCTTAAGTTAATATTTATTCTTTGTCTTTCCTAGGTATTTGAAGACTCTTCTGGGAGCCGGGTGGGAAATAGTCCTTCCTCCTCTTAAACCTGTTGCTATTATTTCAAATACAAGTGAAGGCAAAGAGGCTGCCACAGCCCCGTTCTTCAGAGCAGCAGGGAGGCAAGCGGGAAAAGTTGCGCTTCAAATGCTGAAATAGGAGAACAGCTCAGGCGGGATAAAAGGGAATGGTCACCTCTTGCATGAAGCAACAGCAGACTTCCATCCCACAGCACCGGGGCCACGCTCGGAGGCTGCTTTATTTGCTGCAGGAGGTTTGTCTTCTGGAAAGCAAATATTTAACACTCTGAGCCAGCCTGGGTTCTCCCCACAGAAGCTTTGGTCGGAGGTTTTAGGATTAAGCAGCCTTGGAGCAGTCCCGCAGCCAGGATCTGACCCAACAGCTGCCAATGAAACCTTCCCATCCCCAAATCTATCTGCTACTGTGGCACAAAGAATTGCACGATAATTTGCTGCTGCAAAAATTCTACTTGAGGGTTTTGGGTTTTTTCTTTGTTTGTGAGCAATTGGCTCTGCATGGAGAGCAGGTATCAGAGGTCAACAGCATGAACGGGTGACCTGGGGACAGATGTCTTGAGGACTGGGAGAGAGGCACGTGCATGGGCTGGGGTTTGGGAATGGGATGTCTCCCAGATGCATGCACACCCTCACGCTTGCTCGCAGACCCGTGGGCTCTAGCTGAGCGCAGAGGTCACATTGGAAGAAATCAATAAATGCAATTATTATAAAAATTGCTGGTGTACCTGAGGGATGCGGCTGGGAGCACACGAGGGCAAGTCTCCAGCAGATTCAGCTTTGACCTAACACTGCTCCTGGCGTGTTCACCCTGCGGCACGGCAGAGCGAAGGCGCGCGGAGCCCCCCAGGGTGACAGCAGCTGTTTGCAGGTATCGGGGGATTTTTCAGTGATATTTCCCATGGGAAACAAGCCCTTTCTGCACAAGGAAAAGACTCCCCCTCTCTGTCAAAAATTCCCATCAAATGTATTTCAGAGGAAAAATTTTGACAGCCCTGAAGTCACTCCAGTTCCTTTCAAATTCAATGGGAATATCACCAGGTATTTCAGCATGGGTTCGTCGAGGTGATTCCTAGCTGTGGAAATCCTGGGTCACCACAAACTCTCCTGACACCAGCAGCTGTTGCAGAAGGAGAGTTTGGGGGCTTTTACCTTCTTACTGTGATTTGGCCAGGACTAAAGGACACCAGATCAGTGTTAAAAGACTGTCCCTGCTAATATTCCCGCTGTCCTCAGCGTGGGTAAAGCGCATCCGCAGGGATGCTGGGCGGGACGGGAGCGGGGCTGGCTGGCAGGGCAGGTAAGTGCTACCTGCTGAGCTGCCAAGCAGAAAGGATCCATCTAACATTTCTTTGGCAGGCTAATGGGTGACAGCAGTTGTGTGGGAAGCCTAATGGAGAAAAGGTTTGATAAAATAGAAGCACCATCCCGAAGTTTTTCTGATGCTTTTTGCAGTTATATAATTTTAAAATGACATTGATTTTAAAAAAAAAAAAAAAGCCAACAGTGGGAAACTTTGAACACTTAGGGCTGGATTCTGCTCTGGCTGTCGGCAGAGAAAGTTTAGGTCCCTCCCTATGAATTTCAGGGGAGGCTCAGCACATTTTCCCAGGAGGGGGAATGGGAAACAGGATTGGCCCCATACCCTTAATAGCCTCTGAATGCCACCGGTGCCATGCAGGGAAGAGGCAAGGGGCTGAGCTGTCACACTCAGGGAAGTGTCTGCAGTTTGCATCCAGCCAATATTCCCCGTGCGTGTTGTTACTATGCCGACCGGCATCAACGCAGACCAGGATGCAGGAGGGGTTTGCACCTTGCAGGGATGTGGCACCGTCGTCCCAGCAGGGGGGTCTGTTTGCAGACACTGTCCCAGCCTTGCACAGACCCTTGTGGGTGCCTCTGTCTGGGCTGTGCAAAGCCACCCCTGCAGTTCCTGAGGAGCTTTGGAGGATGCCTGGTGGAATTTTAGCTCCCATCCCAACTGGATCTGGCCTCGGGGCTTGTTTGTAAGGGAGACTTGGTGGCAGAGGTTAAATCCAAGGATGACGGCACATGAAGGAGCAGCCAAGGCAAGCGGTTGGATGGCCTGCGGAGCTGCAAGCTGAACGTGAGACCCTCAGCCCTGGGTCACCATGGCCTGGGTGTGCTCAGGGCTGGGGGAGAGCCAGGGGAGCATCCCCAAAACACCACTGGGCTCAAAGGGCTCTGCCACGACCCTCACAGGGCTGTGAGCTGCCCCCAAGGCACACAGAAAGGGCTCTGCGATGTGAAGCTGGGAGACCTTGCTCCGTGCCTCAGTTTCCCTGGCCAGCTCTCTTGTACAGAGCAGCAGGTTCCCAGGCTAGTACAGCCTGAAGGACAGAGGGACCTGGCTCCAGGCCAGGATCCAGCCCCTGGCAAGCTGTCCCCTCTCCCATCCCAGCCAGTTGGGACTTTTTTATTAATTTTTCCTGTAGGCTTTAGCATTTGGCTCATCTGATGGCTGATGACTTTTTTTTTATTAAAGATACCTGCTTTCTTCTTTAATATAATCCCATGGGAAGTCAAAATGAAGGGAGCCCTTAGATGGAAAAAGCCCCAAAGAAATGAAACTGCAGCAGAAGGGAGGAGGGACCTATGGACTGACTCTGCCTTGACACAAAGAAAGATGTTGTCAGAATTAATTTTTCCTGAAGAAACGTCCTCAGTGCTTTTTGGGAAAGTTTGAATTGATTCTCTTACCCCTCCAAGAGAAGTGGGATTGCTCCAATTATCTAATAAGGCACAAAGGTGAAATTTCCTGGTGTCTTTTATTTTCCCCTATAACAGTCCCCATAAATATTGTGTTCCTTGATATCCATCATTCCTCTCTCCCACTCTTGAAGCTGTTGGATGTGGCTGGGCAGGCACGAGGCGGGCGCACACGATGCTTCGGTGCTTCTCTGAGGAATGGTTAATGGGCTGGATGGTTCTCTGAGAGGGCACGTCAATGGTTTTTTTCTTCTCAAGGCTTTTTTGCCTCTGAGTTGATATTTTAAAACAATTCACCTGAAGGTGTAAAACCTCCATGGAGAAGTGAGAAAGGCTGATTGGAGATGCACCTACCAAACACTTTCTGATCTCCTCTACGCCCTCCTTTTGAGCAGCCCCCTCCGCTTTCTCCTTATTATCTGCAAGAATAGGAGTTGTTTTAACAACGTCACGTGAGGTTTTTTTAACTTTGCCATTAAGCCTGTAAACAAGATGCTCCAAGGAAGCAATTGCTCTTGTGCCAATGTACCAAGCTTTAAAATCTGGGGAACGAACACGTCCCCATCTTCTTTCCTTGCTTTGTCAGGATCAATTCCTTGGTGCCATGAAAGGTGATGGCAGTTGTGGGTCTTCAAACAAGGGGAGATCAGCAGCTGGGAATCTGCCAGTCATGCTCCAAAAAACCTCCTCAAACCTTCCTCGAAATAGAGGAAAAGCAGGACTGTTTATTTTCCTTCCAGCTACTCCTAAATATTAGTGCAGCATCCTCCCACATTCCCCATTTGGCCCCCGGAAACAGCGACACATTAGATTCATCACATATCTGAGATGGACAGAAAGGGACTAAGATGAGACATTTCCATGTGGACACTAAAAATCCTTGGATATGTTCCTCCTGGCGGGTGTTTTTCATGACAATAGGGTTGGTTTTTTTTCTCACGTTCATTGACATCACATTATGCAGTAAGTCCCCAGGGAACTGTTCCCAGAATAATTGCACAAGACAAATAATCAGTATTTCCAATTTATTTTCTTCTGCTCTTCCGGATGAAGTAATGTGGCGCTTTTTTGTGATAATTGGAAACACCTGATGCTGACCTTAGAAGAAGAAGAAGGAAGAATTCAAAATACTGATCTTAGAGCCAACTTAAAGGGAAAACTGGCATCTTGTGCTTGGAAACCTTAGCCCGGGACAGCTTGCCTTGTTCTCCGTATGCTCTCGTGCAGAGACTCAGGTTTTGGGCAGCAAATCGATGCTGGGGTGCAATCCATTTCTTGGTCATCAGGCTGGCCACCACCTTGGCTGTGAGACTGGGGGTTACAAGTCTCCCTGCCAGTCCTGCTCAGCTAATCCCCACCTTTGCTTCTCCAGGGAAGTTTGCTGCGATATTGTGTTATTGCTTCTCGGCGCCTAGCGAAAGGTTGGTTTGCCAACCCTGTCCTGGGCTGCATCAAGAGAAGCATGGCCAGCGTCGAGGGAGGGGATTCTGCCCCTCTGCTCTGCTCTGGGGAGACCTCCCCTGGAGCCCTGCATCCAGCTTGGGAGCCATCAGCACAAGAAGGACATGGACCTGTTGGAGCGGGGCCAGAGGAGGGCTACTAAAATGATCCAAGGGCTGGAGCCCCTCTGCTGTGAGGCCAGTCTGGGAGAGTTGGGGGTGTTCAGCCTGGAGAAGAGAAGGCTGCGGGCAGAGCTGAGTGCGGCCGTTCAGGGCTTAAAGGGCGACGATAGGAAAGATGGGGGAAATCTTTTTAGTGTGGCCAGCTGTGACAGGACAAGGGGTGATAGTTTTAAACTAAATCAGGGTAGGTTTAGACTAGATCTAAGGAAGAAATTCTTTAGAGTGAGGGTGGTGAAAGCCTGTCAGGGGTTGCCCAGGGAGGTGGTGGAGGCCTCATCCCTGGGAACATTCCAGGCCAGGTTGGACGGGGCTGTGAGCAGCCTGATCTGGTTAGCGGTGTCCCTGCTCCCTGCAGGGGGGTTGGGCTGGGTGACCTCTAGGGGTCCCTTCCAACCCAAACCATTCCATGATTCTATGATACCAGGATCACCAGTGCTAGTATCAGGGGAGGCATCATCCTCTCTGGCCAAGACAAACTGGCATCCATTCTGAGAGCACCCAGAGCCTGGAGTGCACTCAGAAATGTCAGATAAAATTAGCAGGTAGGGTTCAAAGCAAGCAGAATAGTGTACTACTCCGCACTGTGCATGGTGAAAAATCACTTGAGGGCTATTAATACAAAACTACACCTCTGGCTTCGCTAGCCTGACCAAGGCTGATAGAGATGTGCAGAGTATTTTGAGGGAACTGTGTTACACGCTGTCCTCACTCTTATCCTCTTCTCCAGGTATACGTTTTTATCAGATACAGGATATTGGAGAAGATGGACTCTCAATCTGATTTAATACAGCTGCTTGCATAGTCTTACGTTACTCTCCAGACTTTGCAAAGTGGGACATGCCTGAATCCAACAGCTTCCCATTAGGCTGCTGGAAAGCAAATGGATTTCAGCTCAATGACAACTCGGTAAAAACAAAACAAACTGGCGTTTCTCTGCCCTGCAACCGATGTGTGCAGGCACCTTCTCTGCACCTCTAGAAACATGATGCATAGCATCTGCCGAGGGCTGCTCTTTAGCTTGCAGCAGAGCAGACAGGAGCTTGCATTGCTCCATCACCTCTTGGGAGGGAGCAGGGGGTAAGCACAGCTCCCGCCACGCCTGCCACACCGCTCGCAGCCACAACCGTCCTGCATTGTACACGGACTGGGAAGGGATTCATGGGCACAACTGTGGATGGAGAGTTTACGAGTAACCTAGCATCAATCACTGCTGTTTCAGCAATATAAAGATTTGTGTACTTTTCAGTTGATATCATATAAAGATATAAACCAACAATTTTTTTTGAAAAATGCCAAGAATCAGCTGCTTATTATCTGCTTATGACTCAGCCAGTACCCAGACCAATCACTCACCGCAGCCCAGTGACAGCTTTCTGCTTTACTGGATTTACTGGGCTAAGGAGCTGGAGGAACAACGCTGACCTGCACAGCATGCACCAGGCAGAGCGCAGAGCTTGCCCAGACAGGGACCACCACGGCAAGGAGTCAGAAATTGCCCTTCTGAGCAAAAACTGTGCTCGCCCAAACTTCCCAGAGTGATGGGTGCCGGGGGCAGAGAGGATCGCAGCCACAGCGCTGCCAGGGAGTCTGTCCTTGGACTCCTCCAGGATTTGCACCCACTCAACCTTCAGGATGCAGCAGCTCATAAATGAAACATGGGTGCTGTGCCCTGCTAGGTCTGACGTGGCTGGATCTCCTCACACAGGCCCCTTTAGACTTCTCTGGCAGTATAAAAGAGACTTTAAACTGCAGGTACCCAGGGTACCCAGCCTCCTGAGCTGGAAGATGGGGACAGATAGTGGAATGAACCCCCCATAATCCAGGAGGAAGCAGTCTTTGACCTGCTATGCCACCTGGACATCCACAAGTCTATGGGGCCGGATGGGATCCACCCAAGAGTGCTGAAGGAGCTGGCAGAGGAGCTTGCCAAGCCACTCTCTATCATTTATCAGCAGTCCTGGAGAACAGGGGAGGTCCCAGATGACTGGAGGTTGGCAAATGTGGTGCCTCTCTTCAAGAAGGGCCGGAAGGAGGATCCGGGGAACTACAGACCAGTCAGCCTAACCTCAGTACCGGGGAAGATTATGGAGAGGTTCATCTTGAGTGTGCTCACCAGGCACATGGAGGACAATCAGGGGATCAGGCCCAGTCAGCATGGGTTCACGAAAGGCAGGTCTTGCCTAACCAACCTGATTTCCTTCTATGACCAGGTGACCCGCCTGGTAGATGAGGGAAAGGCTGTGGATGTTGTCTACCTGGACTTCAGCAAAGCCTTCGACACAGTCTCCCATAGCATTCTCCTGGAGAAGCTGGCAGTTCATGGCCTAGATGGATGTACTCTTTGCTGGGTTAAAAACTGGCTGGGTGGCCGAGCCCAGAGAGTCGTGGTGAATGGAGCTAAATCCAGTTGGCAGCCGGTAACAAGCGGTGTCCCCCAGGGCTCAGTTTTAGGGCCGGTCTTGTTTAATATCTTTATCAATGACGTGGATGAGGGGATTGAGTGTGCCCTCAGTAAATTAAATTTGCAGACGACACCAAACTGGGTGGTAGTGTTGATCTGCTGGAGGGGAGGAGGGCTCTGCAGAGGGACCTGGCCAGGCTGGATCGATGGGCCGAGGCCAATTGTATGAGGTTCAATAAAGCCAAGTGCCTGGTCCTGCACTTCGGTCACAACAACCCCATGCAGCGCTACAGGCTTGGGGAAGAGAGGCTGGAAAGCTGCCTGGTGGAAAAAGACCTGGGGGTGTTGGTTGACAGCTGGCTGCATATGAGCCAGCAGTGTGCCCAGGTGGCCAAGAAGGCCAATGGCATCCTGGCCTGTATCAGGAATAGTGTGACCAGCAGGAGTAGGGAAGTGATCGTGCCCCTATACTTGGTGCTGGTGAGGCCGCTCCTCGAATACTGTGTTCAGTTTTGGGCCCCTCACTACAAGAAAGATGTTGCCTTGCTGGAACATGTCCAGAGGAGAGCAACCAAGCTGGTGAGGGGTCTGGAACACAAGTCATACGAGGAACGGCTGAGGGAGCTGGGGTTGTTCAGCCTGGAGAAGAGGAGGCTGAGGGGAGACCTGATCGCCCTCTACAACTACCTGAAAGGAGGCTGTAGTGAGGTGGGGATCAGTCTCTTCTCCCTGGTAACAGATGATAGGATGTGGAGGAATGGTTTGAAGTTGCGCCAGGGCAGGTTCAGGCTAGACATTAGGAAAAACTTCTTCACTGAAAGGGTTGTCAGGCTCTGGAATGGGCTGCCCAGGGAGGTGGTGGAGTCCTCATCCCTGGAGGTATTTAAAAGAAGGATAGATGAGGTGCTTAGGGATAGGGTTTAGTGGTGGGATGGCAGGGTTAGGTTAAAGGTTGGACTCTACGATCTTAAAGGTCTTTTCCAACCAAAGTGATTCTATGATTCTATGATTCTAAAGCTATGTGAAGGGGCCTCAGCGTGACCCAGGATCATCTCATCTCCAATAGATGTGGACCATATTCCCTTTGTGCTGTAAACCTGATGCACCCACACGAGCTTGGTGGTGAAATTCAGATGAGCACATGGCCAGGAGCTACTATCATGAGTAACAGCTTCGTGCATCTTAACAAGGGACTGAATCAGCTACCAGAATAACTCTGGGCTTCCATAGCCAGGCAGCGGCACATCCGCCCCAGATTCATCCACGCTTCTTGAGAGTTACGTTTGTGTACACACGCTGTGCTTGCTTTTATAATTATAATCTCTCAGTTGTCTTACAAATAGAAGTTGCCTTAAGGGTGATAGTCTGAGCAAATTCCCCTGTTTGTTAAGAAAACAATACAGGCCTGATTAGGAGCTGAGATTTACCTATTGCTAATCCGGATAAATGCGCTGAATTCAGGCACATTACACACACACTCAGCTGGTGGGGAGAAGAAAGGTTGGCCAGAGAACATTTAGCTTTAAGCATAACCTTGCAAAAAGGAGATGTGGTTTCTGGAGAACTACCCATTGCTTCCCATCGCACTGCGCTGGAGGGCTGGGGAAATCCACGTGGTGCTGCAAAAGCCTGGGCAAATGCAGATGATTTTCCCCACCTGCAGTGGGTACAACCTGGAACTGCTCCACCAGAGAAGCGAAGCCCTGAAACAGGAAGGGACGGCCCCAGTGAACCGTGGGGCAGATGTTTAAACAGCTCAAAATTAACCCTGGGTGTGCTGGGAGGATAGCCAGATCCCTCCTTCGGTCGTGGTTTAACCCCAGTTGGCAACTAAGCACCGCACAGCCTCTCCGCCCCCACTGGCAAGGGGGCCAGAATTGGAAAAACAAAAAAGTAAAACCCATGGGCTGAGATAAAGACAGTTTAATAGGACAGCAAAGGAAGAGAAAATAATAATAAAAATGATAGAAGAATATACAAAGCAAGTAATGCACGACACAACTGCTTACCACCCACTGACCAACACCCAGCTCGTCCCAGAGCAGCGATCGCTGTCCCCTGGCCACCACCCCCCAGTTTCTATACTGGGCATGGCACCAAATGGTCTGGAATAGCCCTTGGGCCAGTTGGAGTTGGCTGTCCTGGCCGTGCCCCCTCCCAGCTTCTTGTGCCCCTGGCAGAGCCAGGGAAGCTGAAAAGTCCTTGCCTGGTGTAAGCCCTGCTCAGCAACAACTGAACCCTCAGGGTGTTACCAACATTCTTCCGGTATTAAATCCAAAACACAGCCCTATGCCAGATATGGGGAAGAAAATTAACTCCATCCCAGCCAAAACCAGGACAAGGAGTGTAAAGGATTATGCTGTGGCCTCGCTAAGTCAACAGTGAAACCCCCTTTTGCTTTCCCAGTATCAGGGTTTTACCCTATTGAAAGGCAGAAACTAAACCACAGCTCAGCACAGTCCTAGGTGCCCCAAGACCACTTGGCTTCATCAAGTAATTGGGTTTGGCCTTTCTGAAATCAGGAATTACATCCTTCTCAGTGGTGCCCAGCGCCAGGACAAGGGGCAATGGGCACAAACTGAAGCAGAAGAGGTTCCAGGTGAACGTGAGGAAGAACTTCTTGACTTGGAGGGTGACCGAGCCCTGGCCCAGGCTGTCCAGGGGGCTGTGGAGTCTCCTCTGGAGATATTCAAAGCCCACCTGGACGCTGTCCTGTGCCCCCTGCTCTGGGTGAGCCTGCTTGAGCAGGGGGGTGGGACTGGGTGATTTCCAACCCCTTCCAACCCCTGCCATTTTGGGATTCAGGGATTCTGTGATCCTTGAATTAGGATGCCTTACAAGGAGATCTGGCATCACCAAGGATGGAGTAGAGTAGGCAGGGCTGGATGGGAAATCACTGTCCCATGCTGTGCATACAGCACCCATTTTAAAAACACTTGTAGTTTGGGATAAGTGTGTTTGTGTGCACCTATGGATGGACACACCAACTGCTTCTCGCTTTTGTGGAGCCCGGGTTTGGGAGACTTGGTGGCAACATCTGTGTGTTTGTGTGCCACAACAACTCGGGCTATAATTGCTGCTGCCTCTCTGGTAGTGGTCAACGGCTTGGTGTCCAGATGGAGACTGGTGACAAGTGGTGTCCCTCAGGGGTCCGTACTGGGACCGGTGCTTTTTAATATATTCATCAATGACACAGACAGCAAGATCGAGTGCACCCTCAGCAAGTTTGCAGATGACACCAAGCTGAGTGATGCAGTTGATATGCCAGAAGGACGGGATATCATCCAGAGAGACCTGGACAAGCTGGAGAGTTGGGGCGGTGTGAACCTCATGAGGTTCAACAAGGCCAAGTGCAAGTGTATCCATACAGGCTGGGGAAGAAAGGATGGAGAGCAGCCCTGCCGAGAGGGACTTGGGCGTACTGGTGGATAAAAAGCTGGACATGAGCTGGCCATGGGCGCTGGCAGCCCAGAAGCCAACCCTACCCTGGGCTGCATCAAGAGAAGCATGGCCAGCGTCGAGGGAGGGGATTCTGCCCCTCTGCTCTGCTCTGGGGAGAACTCCCCTGGAGCCCTGCATCCAGCTCTGGAGCCCTCAGCACAAGAAGGACATGGACCTGTTGGAGCGGGGCCAGAGGAGGGCTACTAAAATGATCCGAGGGCTGGAGCCCCTCTGCTATGAGGCCAGGCTGGGAGAGTTGGGGGTGTTCAGCCTGGAGAAGAGAAGGCTGCGGGCAGAGCTGAGTGCGGCCGTTCAGGGCTTAAAGGGGGACGATAGGAAAGAGGGGGGAAATCTTTTTAGCAGGGCCAGCTGTGACAGGACAAGGGGTGATAGTTTTAAACTAAATCAGGGTAGGTTTAGACTGGATCTAAGGAAGAAATTCTTTCCAGTGAGGGTGGTGAAAGCCTGTCAGGGGTTGCCCAGGGAGGTGGTGGAGGCCCCATCCCTGGGAACATTCCAGGCCAGGTTGGACGGGGCTGTGAGCAGCCTGATCTGGTTAGCGGTGTCCCTGCTCCCTGCAGGGGGGTTGGGCTGGGTGACCTCTAGGGGTCCCTTCCAACCCAAAACATTCTATGATTCTATAACCTACACCCGCTCCTGCTCCTGCCATGTGTGAGCCCTTGCAATGCGGACCCACTGCAATGCCCGGTCCACATCACTGCAGAGATGGCTGCATCCCTCTCCATCACTGATTTCTTGATTGCCCAAGAGAGCAGCTCTTAATTACACCTTGCCTTGCATTGCAGAAGCATCCATACATAGCAGCTGGGGGAAACCCGTTGCTTCTTCCCATCCCATCCACAAAGAAGAACCCACAGCTCTGGGGAAGGAGGTGGCATGTGGGGCTGGCATTCAGGATCAGTGCCTTTGGCAGGGCTCCCGGGAGCGGGGCATCTCCCCATGCCACCTCTTGCACTGATAGACGGGTGCCATCAGGGTAGTGGCTTTCAGGAACAGTTTGCTGCTCAGCCCCAGGAGGCTGGAGGCGGAAATGAGCTGGATCAAAATCAAAGATTTCCTTTGCTTTTGGACTCTTCGTCGTGTTCTTGTTTGCCTGATGTTTTCTCGGTGTTTGGTTAGAGCCCCTCAGCACTTGAAGAAGGTCTGACACGTGGTTGTAAATAATCATTAACTCTGCAAGTACTTTCAAGTTCAAACATTTTAAATAAATAGCTGTAAGTCTCCTGAAATTGAAACTTTTATATAACTGCGTTCCATTTGCATGCATGCTGCTTTCAGTGCGAAACCCCTGCTGAGAAACAGGACTGGCATGGGCTAGGTTGGTATTTCCCGATCCACAATGGGAAGAGAGACTGCTCTGTCACTGGGAAATAAAACGGCAAGATCAAATTCAAGGATATTTTGTCTTGCTTGAAAGTGAGCTGCCTTCATGCCACGCACTGATTTTTCAGTTCGTAAAAACCAGCTGCAGACAAGGGGGTGCTGCCAGAGAAATCTGAACAGGTTTTGGCAGTGGGATCAAATGGGAAGGGGGGTACAGACATCAGACCTCTCCTCCCCCTCCACTCTGCCCCATTGAGACCCCACCTGGAGGACTGTGTCCAGTTCTGGGCTCCCCAGTTCAAGAAACATGAGGAACTCCTGGAGAGAGTCCAGAGGAGGGCAACAAGGATGATGAGGGGACTGGAGCATCTCCCCTACGAGGAAAGGCTGAGGGAGCTGGGCTTGTTCAGCCTGGAGAAGAGAAGGCTGAGAGGGGATCTCATCAACACGTACAAATATCTTAAGGGTGGGGGTCACAAGGACAGAGCCAGACTCTTCGCAGTGGTGCCCAGCGACAGGACAAGGGGCAATGGGCACAAACTGAAGCAGAAGAGGTTCCAGGTGAACGTGAGGAAGAACTTCTTGACTTGGAGGGTGACCGAGCCCTGGCCCAGGCTGCCCAGGGGGGCTGTGGAGTCTCCTTCTCTGGAGATATTCAACCCCCGCCTGGACGCTGTCCTGTGCCCCCTGCTCTGGGTGATCCTGCTTGAGCAGGGGGGTTGGACTGGGTGACCTCCGGAGGGCCCTTCCAGACCCTGCCAGTCTGGGATTCTGGGATTCTGTGAAATGCTCAGCGGGATGCCCTGCCCAGGAGCAGACAGAGCTCCCTGGAAAAGGGGGCGAGCCATGGAGCCATGGAGGGTAAAATGTTAATTTACCGTAAAAAAAAAAAACCCATTTTAAGAAGTTAATTTGAAGAGTCCAGCTGGGAGCTGGCTGTGATATTAGCAGCCATCTCTGCTGATCTAAACTGAAGCACCCCCAGCAATGCTCCGATTTCAGAGGCATGCCAGCTGATGGAGTTTTCTATGGGATTTGACTTGCTGAGTCACTTCCATAGACTTCATCATTTGTCCCCGCTTGTGATGAGCATTTTTAAGCTGCCTCCTTCTCACAAGGAAGTCTACGTGCCATCATGGTGGCACCAACATTTGCATTCATTGAGGTCAAGTTTTTGAGACCAGGGCACCGAAGAAAAGCCAGTGGTGAGAGACGGCTTTTGCTTCGGGCATCGCCCAAGCTGGACCAGCTGGAAGCTTTGCTGGTGTTGGCCAAGTGGGAGGTGAGCTAAAACTGTAGCTGGGAAAGCTGAGTTTCCTGGGCTTGGTCCTGCTGTGACAGTGGGGACTGGCCAGGCCAGAGCATGGACCACTGATGCCTTTGCAAAAAGGCAGGGAGTATGCTGCTAACCCAATTACATAGGGGTGAGAACATCAGGGGTGCCGAGGCCAAATTGTTCATGCCACGCTTAGCAAAGTGCCTCAGCTGCCTGTGTCTGCAGCACGGCTGAGCAGGCGCTCGGCGTTACGTCAGAGCAGACACAATTAGCCAGGAGAAGCACGTGCAATTAGCAGGGCACTGCCGGGTCATTCTGGTTGAGCTGTTTAACTGCAGCAAAGCCCTCTGGCAGGACAGCAAGGTTAGGCCCAGGGAAAAAAGGATGATCACTAGGAAAAGTCACAACAAACCAGAAAAAGCTGATGAAGAAAACCGGGAGTGGTGATGCAATGGGCCATATCACACCAGCGATGGGCAAAACCAGGGCTGTGGAAAGGAGGCAGAGCCCAGACTGTGCACGCTGGGCTCTCGGATACCCCCCATGTCTCAGAACTTTTTCTTTGCTATCAGCTTCTCCAGGCACCAGCAAAGAGCCGGAGCCAGGGGACTGCAGGCAGAGTATCAGCCCTCAGTGTGCGTGTCCAAGGCTGTCACACATCTCTCAGGAGCTGGAGCGTGGGGGGTCCAGCTGTGGGTCCAGCTGATCAGTGTCCGTCAGCACTTGGTAAAGTATAACTAGGGCCCTCCAGCAAGAAAAATAGCAGTTGCAATAAAACCATGAAGGTAAGAGCTGCCCTGCAAGGGTGTGCCCATAGCTGGCCTCTGCCCCACACGGCAAAACCCAGTTTGGCTGCAAAGCCAACCAGATGCCACTGGACGAAGTGAGAGGGAGGCTCAGAAAGAGGAGTTTCCCCACGTTTCATCAGCATGGCTAGGGCTTTTAGAGTAGCTCAGAGAAACAGTTCTTTAAGCCACTGTCACTGCAGGGTGTGATGGGCTCCCAGAGCAGGGCAGGTGGAGATGGCACCAGCAAAGTCCGCACTGGCACAATAAAAACATCGGTGGCCTAAAGAAAGACAGTGAGAAAGCAATCTCTGCAGGAGACGAAGCTCAGTCCCTCAGCCACGTCGGTAAAGGCTTGTTTAATTTAGTGCACGGTGGTTGAATTAGGTATTTCTTGGCCTTATTAAAATAAGAATTTACTCCCCATTCTATTATTCATGGGGCTGTACAATAAGTACCAGCCAGTCGGAGCATAATTAGCAAGGAATTATTTACAGAGAAGAGAAACTGTTACTAAACCCAAGCAAATAGAGTCTCCGTGCTGTCCCGGCGTGGCCTGGCCGCGGGATGGCTGCACAACACGACCCATCGGGGCAGCACCTCTGCAAGCAAGAGCAATGATGCCTTCAGAGGCAGGCATGGGATTAACTCAGAGAAACAGCAAACATGCAAACTGTCAGCATGATTCACTGAGTAATTATAGAATAATACAGCATAAACTATTAGGAGATAATAACAATAAGTCAGGATTGACTTGTGTCTCCTTTGAAACTTCAGACTGCCTCCGAGTTATTTGTTATCTCTCAAAGGCTGCTGCACGCATGAGAGGCGAGAGGGAGGGTGCTGCTGCGCGGGAGCCTGCACTGCCGCTGCCTTCTGTTGGCTTTGACAGCAGCAAACTTCTGGAGGTGGAGCCCATAAATCACCTGGGCTGATGCCTTTGCCAAAGGGAGATGTCTGCTGGAGGCACCTGGGGAAACGGTTGTGGAAAGGATGGCCCTGGGGCACATCTGGTAGGATGGGAAGTGATGGGGGTTATCGGTTCTCATGCCTTGGGACAGAGCACGCTTGGGGTCAGGAATTTCTCCTGACCTTTTTTACAAAAGCACCTGTAATGTTCCATGGGTGCTGGTATTTGCTAAAGTTTGCCCAAGCTGAACTCTTTTTAATAAAACTGAACTCAGAAACCAGCTGAGGAGACAGCTGAACTCAGTTCCCGTCAATCCCAATGCTACATTTTTATAACATTGATGTGTTGGGTTTCAGTTGTGAAATTTAACCTTTTTTCCTCCTCAAATAGTCATTGGGTTCATTTAAATATTTATTTTTTTTTAAAGCACTTTAGATTGCAACTTTCTACTTTGAAAATGGCATTTTTAGACATTGAAATGACTGTGAGCCCCATCGCTGCCTCTCATCTCTCTGCACCATCTCTCTTCAGGGTGGGATAGTTGTCAGCTCCAGCCCTTCACTACCAGCCACTTTAGTTAGATGAATGACATTTTTAGTGAAAAAACTTAATCCAAATCGCCTCAGTTGGCAGGTCTTGGTATTGCATGGCTGAATCTTGCTTACTATGGAAAATCTTGTCTTCCAGTAACATTTTTACTATGGGCAATGCCTAAATAGCTCCTTGCCTTTGACACGTGGGTGCCCTGTGAGGCTTCTGGGGAGCAGCCATGCTGCTCGTAAGTAGGGGTTGAAGATCCGACATGAATGCGGGGTGCAGATTTGCATGCGTGTGCAGACACACATGCATGTACACACATGTGTGCAGAGCCACGTGCTTCTACAGGGTGTAAGCCCAGGCAGCCCAGGGTCCAGCAGCTTATTCTGCCTGCCCAGCACTAGCAGAAACGCTCAGGTCTCTGGAACGGGATGGACTAAGTTTAATTCTATTGTAAGCAACCACCAAAATGTTACATTTTTTGGTAAATCAGGGCACAAAAAGCCACTTGTGTGGGTCTGCCGAGCAAAAAATTAGCAGGTAGTTTAGGGAGATATCATGAAATGTATCTCCAAAGCCATGCCAGCAAGGCAAGGGTGGTGACCAAGGCCAGTATTTTGTTGGCCATAGACGATGCTCGGTAGGTGGTGCACGGACATTTTGGGCACCGTATATCCCCTCTGGGACAGTCGCAGCTGGCAAAAGACTTGTTGCAAGAAGGCTCGCCACCTGACAGCAGCGCGGTGCTGCTGCGCTGGAGCACCCTGTGTCAACACTCAATCCATCACACATGGTTCTTTATTAGGGCAGGAGAGCAAGTGGCAGCCGTAACCGTGCTTTGCTGGTGACCCAACGATGACACAGCAGGAACAGCTGTCCATCAGCTTGAAACTCAATTATCCAAGCTACAGCTCTCCTCTGTATGGGTGTAATCAGCTCCTTCTACATCATATCATGCATTCACCTACTGGTTATCATCCTCTGTCATGCACTTTCTAGGCAGTTCATTACTTATGCATGCACTAAGGAGATGTCTTTGCAACCTTTGGTTCTAAAAGCCTGTGGAGGTCTGTGATCAAGACCCAGAGGCTCCCCTCTGCACTTAACAGCAGTTCTAAAACAGGGAAAAATTAGGCATGGCCCATTCATTTTTTTCCACTCCGTCACGATATTTCCAGGAATATGACTCCAGGCAAGTTTGCAGCTTGTATTCACAGTTGAATTCTTTGGTGGCAAGAGCAATGAGCAATGATTTTTGTTCTCTGGGCTTCAATACTCATAACATTTCCATTTTTATGGCATTTGATTATGTATTAGGCATTTAAGATGCATTTATAATATTAACCTCTCAAAAGAGGGCACTCCTAAACCAGCTCTGTTTCCCTAGTTGAAATGCGACTCTGGCTTTTGTCTGTACTTCAAGTGGTCTGAGTTGATGAATCAAAGATTTGAAATGCTAAACCAAAAAAATATATATATATAAAAACCCCACAGCGGGGGAGAGCCTTCTTCCCTAACAAATGACCTGTGCTGTAACATCTGCCACTTACTCATTTGTCAGAGTGGCATGGTTCTGCTCAGCTGCACCAAAAGCTGTAATTTGCAAATCTGAATCCAATTTGATGCTTTGTCATCGGGTGACACCGCGGGGCGGGGAGAAGGTGACTCCATACCGCTCTCACCGCATGGCTGGAGGGACCTGTGCTGCCCTTCCCTGGTGTCCCACAGTTGGGATGGGGCCATGCAGGGGTGATGCACCCAGCACCCTGGTTTGTGGGGATTTTTTGAGATCTGGCCTGAAGAGGAAAGCACCATGCAGGTTGTTTCACAACTGGAAAGTGCCAAAAGAGGTGAAGGGGTTTGCTCAAGACCCTAGCGTGAGTCCAGCTAAATACAGAGCCTGGAGCAGCACCAGAGTTTCTTCATCCCCAGCCAGTGGACGAGCCATTCTATCACCCCGACCCTCCCCTGCCCTCCAAGCTGGTTTAGACCTTCATTAATTGCTCAGTCTCTCTCTGTAAGTTATTACTTTGCTTGTGTTGTAGAAGCAGCTCAAGATCCTACGGAGGACAGGGACCATGGACCTCTTCGTGCTGGGTGCTGCCCACACATCTAACCAGAAAAGAGTTGTGACAGTGCAAGGATCTAAACAGAGGCTGCAGAAGTGAGATGGCTGTGACAGACACAGGGGAGAGTGAATATACATCATGCAATATAGCACAAAACCATCCCAAAGTCAAGAGTTACGAATCTCAGATTGCTCTGAACTGCTCCCTGCCACCTCCTCTCATCTCCCGTTATCCATTACAGGGATAAGGATGGAATCTCCTTACACAGTATTTCATAGAATCACAGAATCATAGAATCATTCAGGTTGGAAAAGACCATCAAGTCCAACCGTTAACCTAACCCTGCCACCCACCAATAAACCCTGTCCCTAAATATCCCCATTTCCTCATGTTTGTGAAATGCTTGACACAGCCATGGTGAGAACTGTAGAAAAAAACCTGGGGAGATAACAATAACTGTCTTTTTTCCCCCCCTAATAAGTACATAAGGCCTGGGAACCAACACAGAGCCAAGGTAGTAAATCCCCTCTCTTTAAACGAGCTCTGTCCATCCTTGCCTGGTACAGGCAGGAGTCTTCCTGAAAGCAGCATGAAATCAAGAAAATAAAGACAGTATCATAACTCACATGAGAGGGGAAGACTGGAAATGATGAATGAAGAGTGCAAACCCTATCTCCTGTTCCTCAGAGCTGAAGCATTTCATTTTGCAGCTTTAATAAATTTTTTTCTTTTCTTTTTCTTTTTTTTTCTTTTCAGCTTTGTAGTACCTACGTGTACCGTACTCAGGTTTGCATTTAACAGTACAAATAGTAACCAGGATCAGGGGCACAAGCCACACGACTCCAGCAGCGATGCTGTAGGCACCTCTGGGTGGTTCCTACCCCGCTGCTTGTGCAGGTTGAGGGCCGCGCAGTTATCTCAATACACACGTGTTATTGTGTTAGGCAGGGCAGGAGCCTAATGTATGTACACTATAATTACTTTTGGTTGCTCCCTTCTCTTTTATTGTAATTTGCTTGCTAATTATCATTACAGAATCTTAACTCAGTTGTTCCCATTAATCTTAAATTAATTATAAGGTAGTCCATACTAATTTAACACCCGGGTTGTTTTTTTTTTTTCTTTTAATCACATGTTTTTAGGCTTGTTGTGGATGTGCTAGAAACAGTCATCGTGGAAGAGCAGCTCTGTCCTGAAAAGCGATGTTGCAGAAAGCACGGCTGCAGCCCAGAGGCATCCTCTTCTGTCCCAAGGATTCGGGACTACACAGGTGTCATCTGACATGAGACAAGAGCTGCTTTCCCATCTGCTCCCTGGTCCATGCACCACAGGAATTTCTTTAATTTTCAGGTGCCGTGAGTGTTTTGACACAAGCCTTTCGGGTGACCAGCCTGTCCTGGTTTTGTCTGGGACAGAGTTAATTTTCTTCCCAGTATCTGGCACAGTGCTGTGTTTTGGATTTAGTACCAGAAGAATGTTGGTAACCCCCTGATGGTTCAGTTGTTGCTGAGCAGGGCTTACACCAGGCAAGGGCTTCTCAGCTCTCAGCTCTGCCGGGGGCACAAGGAGCTGGGAGGGGGCACAGCCAGGACAGCCGACCCCGACTGGCCCAAGGGCTATTCCATACCATGTGGCATCATGCCCAGTATAGAAACTGGGGGAAGAAGAAGGAAGGGGGGGATGTTGGGAGCGATGGCGTTTGTCTGCCCAAGTAACGCGTGATGGAGCCCGGCTGTCCTGGGGATGGCTGAGCCCCCGCCTGCCCATGGGAAGTGGTGACTGAATTCCTTGTTTTGCTTTGCTTGCGCGCACGGCTTTTGCTTTCCCTATTAAACTGTCTTTATCTCAGCCCACGAGTTTTCTCACTTTTACCCTTCTGATTCTCTCCCCTGTCCCACTGTGGGGGGAGTGAGTGAGCGGCTGGGTGGTGCTGAGTTGCCAGCCGGGGTTAAACCATGACACGGCCTCAGGAGGTAAGGACTAAACCCTGAGAGAGTTGGGCTCCCACCTCCCCGAGGTTCCCTTGCAAATCCCCATCTCCCTTAAGCATCGTGTTAACGGTGCAGGAACTTATGAAGACTCGTCAGCCTAATGGGAAAAAAAAGCCATCCTCTCGTGGATCTACACCCCAGGGGACAGAATATTTACCAAGCCTCCAGCGAGAAGCATTTCTGGTTAGCTGTTAGGGTAACAATATTTCTGGATGAAGGATTTATAGGAATGCCTGTTTTCGATAACATTGAAGGTTTAAAGCTGCATTATTGCACCTATTACATCTCAGCTGGGTAACAAGCTTTGGCTGGGACTTTCTTTGGTAAAGATGGTGACTTGGTGACACCAAGGTTTTTACTGAAATCGCATCAATGGGTAGTTTTTCTCCAGAAATAAAAATATCCTCAGACCCTCCCCTGAGTCAAGGCATTTTCCTTGAGGCATCATCAGAGCAGCTGACTCCATGCGACCCCACTTCTCTCGATCCCAGCCAGGCATCAGTAGACCAGTGGGCGTCAGGGTAGGACACGCATCCTCCCCGCACGGTCAGCAGAGCTCCAGCCCATGCGCCGGGGGAGATTAGGAAGCCACACCTGGAGCACCGTGTCCAGTTCTGGGCTCCCCAGTTCAAGAAACATGAGGAACTCCTGGAGAGAGTCCAGAGGAGGGCAACAAGGATGATGAGGGGACTGGAGCATCTCCCCTACGAGGAAAGGCTGAGGGAGCTGGGCTTGTTCAGCCTGGAGAAGAGAAGGCTGAGAGGGGATCTCATCAACACGTACAAATATCTTAAGGGTGGGGGTCACAAGGACAGAGCCAGACTCTTCGCAGTGGTGCCCAGCGACAGGACAAGGGGCAATGGGCACAAACTGAAGCAGAAGAGGTTCCAGGTGAACGTGAGGAAGAACTTCTTGACTTGGAGGGTGACCGAGCCCTGGCCCAGGCTGCCCAGGGGGGCTGTGGAGTCTCCTTCTCTGGAGATATTCAACCCCCGCCTGGACGCTGTCCTGTGCCCCCTGCTCTGGGTGATCCTGCTTGAGCAGGGGGGTGGGACTGGGTGACCTCCGGAGGGCCCTTCCAGACCCTGCCAGTCTGGGATTCTGGGATTCTGTGGTGACTTGCCCACAAGCAATTGCATACCCCAAGTGACATGGCTACATTTTTATGGCCTTTTCAAACTGTCACGTAGAAGACACGCTCATAACTGGAGGGAACTGTTACAGAAGCCCAAACAGGATGCTACAGCCATTGCAAAACCATTTCCCCTATTTTTTTTTCAGAATTGTCTATGAGTTGGACAAAATACTGTATTTTTCCAGAGCTCCAGTCCTGCTTTGTGTCACCTCCAGGTGTTTCAGCACATTTGCAATAAAGCGCTGCATAAAGTTTGCTGAAAATGCTGACGAAATCAGTAAGGTCCTGCCAAACACTTTGATTTCAGAGCAACCATGTTTGCCTTTGCAATACGTTTGTGTCAGATAAATTTTAACAAATTCTGCTGTCCCTCACGTCACGGCTATTTTTTATGTACCTGGACTCTGCTCCAAGCATTTTCTGGGTCCTACCAAAATGCCAAATAACAGACAGTGCCAGAGCTGAGACCCCCCACGTCCTACAAGGGCAGGAGCTCCAGCACCAGGTCAGACACCACAGCATGAGATGCTCTGTCAACGCGTAGACATGGGACAGTCTGTCCAGCGGTGTACAGGGACCATCGGACAGAAAAGAACAGCTACCTACAGCCAGCTGAACAGAGACGCTGCTGAAGGAACAGTGAGGCAGCTCTGATCTATAATATATGTAAAACCATGGGTTGCCTAAAGCTTAACTAATATTGACTTATTTATAGACTAAGCAGGAACATGAAAGGATTGGGGGAAGCGTGAGGCTTGGGCAATGGGATTAAATGAGTTGTTTTCTAATGCCGTTATGAATTGTTTTGTTTTGTTTTGTTTTTCTCCTAATTTTGGAGAGCTGCTACTCTCACACGACCCTTGGTTAGGGTAAGTGCAGGATCAGGACGGCAGCATGCTGAAGGGTTGTGTGCCCCAGGAACATCTTACCAAGAGCTGACACTTGGATTGCAGCCACAAATTGCAGTTTTGGGTCTCGTGGAAGAAAACCACTCTGGTTTCTGGAGGGGAATGCCAAGGACTGCCTGCCTGGCAATGTCCCTGACCCCCAAAACCGGGCACATGGCACACCAGGCAGTGCTGGTGGCTTGCGCAGCACAGAGGCAGGCAAGCAGCTGGCTTTGCTGATAGCTGAGGAACTGAGCCGTGGCAATGCGACTGCAGCATATGATGAAGTCTGAGTACTTCCCTCTTTAAATCTCTTCTGGATCCAGTGAAATGTTTTATTATAACAACGCCCCAGTAACAAATTCAGAGGGCAATTGTGTTTCCTCTGGAGTTTTTCTGAGAGATATAAATACATCAGCGGAAACACCAGATATATCATTTACAATATTTTTCTCCTTTTCCCTGAAGTCCTCAGTGTGCCCCCGTACCTTTGGGGCCACGGAGGACTTGCTGTTGCCAAGAAGTTCTCAGCATCCTCCTCTGAAGGTTGCAATGGGACGTGAAAGAGTTAGATACAAAGCTCAGCTTTTAAAATCACTCATCTAGATTTTACTGGGGAATGGCCTTGCTCTGTGTAAATGTTTGGTTATGAGTGCAGGGATACTCGCCCCTCTCCTTAGCGGAGCCAGCTGGGATCTACCTAGCACTTCATTTAGAAGAAATGGGGGTTGTGGCAATACCGCTTGCAAGGTGCACACAGGACCACGAGCTTCAGTGAAGGCAGGCTGCGGCAATGCTGGGGTTGGAGGGTTAATCAACGCTATGAGCAGCCCATAAAATCCCCCTTGCTTCCCCTGGCTGTCAATGCCCAGAATGCAAATCAACCCACCTGTTAATGTTGCAGCATAAATAGAGGCTGAAGGATATTCATGCCGCTTATTGCTAGCTAAAATGTCCCTCAGGAAGCTCTCAATTAGCCTCCTGTCTCCCAGCCTTCGCCTGATACAGTCCTCGTTAAAAGATACTGCTAGAGCATTGTGATTTTGGATGCTTAGAAAGAAATAAAGGGTAACTAAAAATAAAAAAAATAGGCGTGCTTGCTCAACTGGGCTGATGGAGGGAAAGAGAGAGGCTGAGCAGGCAAGGAAAGCGCTGGGCTCCTGTTTGACACGTGCTCCTTACTCCATCATCCCCAGGATGTTGCCACCTTTACCTTTCTTTCCTGAGATTTTCCTCTGGGCTGAAAGTTCATTTTATTGCTGATCACCACAGCAGATGACATCTCACTGGGGAGCTGTCTCCAAGAGGACCCGGCCCCTGCCTGCCAGGGGGATGCCAGGTGAGGGTGGCACCTGGTGGGCAAGGACATTTCTTTGGCCAAGCCAGGGCTGGAGAAACCCTCCATGAACGGCAGCATCTGGATCAGGGGATCCAAGCAGGGCACTTCTAGTGCATGTACGAAAAACCAGGCTTTGTCCCCGTTCTGTTTTCTGCATCCCTTTTCCAAGCACTTGCTCTCCTCAGCCTGCCTTGCCTGGAGTCCACATCAGGCACCACGTAGGTCCCACAGCCTTTGCATTAAAACCCAGGATGAGCTCAGGTGGCGAATGAGCACAAGCTTTCAGAGTCATGGTTTTGAGCTCAGATTCTTACCATCCCCCAAACAACCATTTTAAAGCCCGGTTTAGTACTTTCTCTTCATTTCCACTATTACCTGTGTTTATTTTTTAGCCACTAAAAGAGCTCTGTATGGGTTTGCATCTCTGTGTTGTGCCGTGGTGTGCGGGGGTGTGTTTGACTCAGGCAGTGTCTCTGGATACTATTCTAAAGCAAGCAATAATAAATAAGTCTATACCACGCTGTGCTAATTAAGGAGCACGGCTGACAGCATATTGGACGTCCTCATTTCAAGACAGCCTGAGATGAGGGCCTTCCACAGCTCATGTCTATAATGGGAATCCACCAGGCCATGAGTCTGGGCTAAAAATAGCCACCATAATTAAAAACAGAATTCAAGGCAGAAGCAGAGGTATCACAGGCAGATGCATCTCCTTGTAAATACAATATTTAAACACCTAATAAGCATTCAGCATATCACCAAGAAAGAAGAAGTTAGGAGAAGGTCAGTCCTCCTTCTGTTGGTCATACAGAGAAACAGAATGCATTTGGTTTGTTCAATATATGTCAGATCTTTAATGGAACTTTCATTTACCTGTAATATTTTTCATAAACTGTTTTGCAAGAGAAAGGCTGGCTGGAGGGCCTTGGCAATATATCTGCGGCAGAAATGTCTTTGTGCCCTCTTTGCTCAGATTCGCGCTTTGAGATGGTCCTTGGAGGAGCTCTGCCAGGAGGAGAGCAATGAGGGCTGAGGCCAATCATGCCCTGACCAAGAGAAGGGACAAAACTGCAAACACGTGGTCAGGAATGTGAATGATCAAGCCAGCAGGGAACAGTGTCGCTGTTTGCAGCTGCGTGTTATCGAGTAGAGATGCACCTCGTGGCCTCAGCCCCACCCAGGCTGTGCTAGGTAGGAAGTCACCTTTATTGAGCATTTCTCTGAGACATGTTTTGGCTGCTGCATGAAGCCCTCCCTCTAGGGACACGCCACAAGGCTTTCAGGGACACAAATCTCATTTTTCTCTTGTTGATCTCTTGTCTTTGAGGAATCTGAGCTACCTGGATCTAATTCAGTGCTTTTCTCACTCTCAGGCACACAGACTTCCCAGAGTTTGCCCCCGTGAGCAGTCAGCAAACCCTCCCACCACTCTGCTGTCATTGTCCGGACAGCGCTAAGGAACATGGGCTACCTCCAGCCCAGGGTGACAGATCCATGCACTTGGAGATTGCTTTGCACCGTGTTGGACTTCCTAGCCAGTAAATTCAGCTGGACAGGACCCTGTGGTCCCCATCCCTGGAACCATTGAAGGCCAGGTTGGACAGGGCTGTGAGCAGCCTGATCTGGTTAGTGGTGTCCCTGCTCCCTGCAGGGGGGTTGGGCTGGGTGACCTCTAGGGGTCCCTTCCAACCCAAAACATTCTATGATTCTATGATTATCCCAGCATTGCATGAACCTGGGCTGCAGGCAGCAAAGCAGCACTGCTGCCTTTATAGCCATGACCCCAGGAGCAAGAGAAATATTTTGAGGTTCTCCTATGAGCTATTCTGGTGCAGGACAATCTGCTAAAAAGCCATCATGTTGGGTTTTTTTTTCTTACTGCAACCCTGGTGTGTCAGGGTCACTCTCTACTTCTTTAACTGGGGACAAGGAAAAAGTGAAGACTCCAGCTCCAAAACGTTCCTCCTCCCCACTGCCTGCCCAGAGCCCTGCAAAGTCTTATGAGGAGTGGTTGAGGGACCTGGAGGTGTTCAGCCTGGAGAAGAGGAGGCTGAGGGGAGCCCTTATTGCTCCCTACAACTGCCTAACAGGAGGGGGGAGCCAGGGGGGAGTTGGTCTCTGCTCCCAGAGAATGGGCGATGGGACAAGGGGAAATGGCCTCAAGTTGCACCAGGGCAGGTTTAGGTTGCACATTGGGAAAAATTCCTTCCCCGAAAGGGCTGTCAGGCACTGGAAGGGGCTGCCCAGGGAAGGGGTCGAGTCCCCATCCCTGGCGGGATTTAAAAGCCAGGTAGACGAGGTGCTTAGGGCCAGGGTTTAGTGGTGGGGTGGCAGGGTTAGGGGAACGGTTGGGCTTGATGATCTTAAAGGGCTTTTCCAACTTAAACGATTCTGTGATTCTATGATTCTATGAAATATGAAATATGCTCGCAGGACAGCCTGGTGCATAGTGATTAGACCACAGCACTAACGAGTCTGGAAATGATGATTATTGACTTGGGAGAAGTCCAGGAGCAGAGAGACTTCTAGTAAATATTACCCTGAACCTCAGGACTTGGCTCCATTTTCACGTTTTGTCCTTGGTGCCCAAGCCTGGGGCAGCGTGCCTGGTGGATGCATTGGATCGACGTTATCCCCAGGCTGTAACTGCTTCATCGCTTGGAGGAGCAGGCTGCGTGCAGAATTGGGGTGCAATGGCTGAAGGCAGGGAAAGGGGATGCTTGGCTTTCCAGCTTATCCCTATTACTTTGCTGATGCTCTCAGTTTGGGTTCCCCAGCTCTGTTTAACTCATTAACAATTTGCTCTGGGTGAATTTAGGACTCATTTAAAGCCAATGAGAAAGGGGAGATCCACTGAAGTTGGTGGAATTACACCGTGAAGAGCATAGCAGAGCTGCTGGTCCTGGCCCACTGTGCCCATACTTACGTGTCTTCATCAAAGTGACATTTCTCGCCGCTCGCGGAGGGAACAGCTATTACCTCGCTGTCTGCTGCTAATGAACTTCACTGCAGTGAGCAAAGTCCTTTGGTGGGCATGTCTGGCGCTGCTTGTTCCAATTAAAAATGCACAATTAACATCTCGCTCCATCCTCTCCAGCAGAACGACTGTAGGAAAATGTCCGTGATCCTTTCTGTTGCGGGTGGCCCTCATACTGACACTTCTCTCCGTGCCTGGCACGCTGTTAAATACCTGGGGGTTAGCCCCGGGTGGCTCGGCACCGTCACACGTCATGAAGCACAGGGAAGTCAGAGTCGGAGATGTTTTGCTGGGAGTAGAGACAGCTTCCAAAAACCATCATGAGGAATTACTGGGAGTCACTGCTGAGACAAACAGCAGCGGGCCAGTGGGACACCATTAAGCGCTTAGTAGATCTTGTAATCAGCATTGCCCAGAGATGGCTTCATCCTCAAAGGATTTGCCCTTTTCTCTCTTTTTTGTTCCCCGCTGGAAATAAGAATTGATATTCCGTCATTTTGTCTGGATGTTTTTATACCCTGACATGGGATGGGAAGGCTCAGGAAGGAAACACCAATTGCTGTTTTTCCTCCAGCGGGGCTGAGCTCTGTCCTTGCTTGGGCAGGAGTGGGGCTGTGTGTATGTCCGTGTGTCCATGGGGCTGTAGATGGAGAGGGTGGGCTTCAGCTGCTCAAACACGGTACCGAGCAATGTTCAGCATGCCCCAAGGGATGGGACTGCCCAATCACACACAGGACCTACTTATGCTGGAGGCCAGGAGGGATCAGAAATGGAACCTGGATGTCTGCAGTGGCATCAAAATCCCTATGCGAGGGCTACTGAGTCCTGCCAGGCTGACTAAGGAGCACTAAAACTCGTAAGGATGATACAGGAGAAGGAAATCTCCACTAGACTCACAGGAGGAATTGTTTTTTTCCCTTGAATGTCTCTTTTATCCATAAAGAAATGCAAGTATGCAAGCACCCTCAAAAAGCAGAGCCTGCAGAGAGAGTGGTGACACTGCCCCAGGAGGAGGAGGAGAAGGAAGGGAGCCACTCATGGATGCTGTTACTGCTAACTCTGAGAATTAAAGAACCTGCAAAGAATCAGACCCAGAATGGCAGACGAATTAATAATATCTAGAGATAAAGAGGGAAGGGGGTCTCTGATGCAGAGGGAACACGCACACATAACCCGCATACCCAAGGAAGAGGGAACAAAGGTTCAGATCCCTTGAGAGATGTGTTTTCTCTGTAAAATCAGACATGGGAGACCGCTACTGCTGTTTCATTCTGTATATAACCTGAAATAAAACCTCTCCTTAAATAAAAATCAACTGTAGATACGTATGTGTTTCTGTGTGTCCTGGGAGGCAGAACATTGTCTTCACTGGGGTGGGGAGAAGGTGGCAATGAATTTTCTGCAAATGTTCATTCATCTTTTCAAATCAATTTGCTTTATTCAGGTGAGGGTCCATTTTGGATGCCCATTCACCAGCTGTTCTAACAAAGGAATTTTAACAGCCCAAAAATCTGCTGCCACTGCTTTTACCCAGCGGACAGGATCTCCATGGTTCATGCTGGAGCGTTCCTAGCCTGGAGTTGAGGATGGAGTTGGTCAGATGAGAAGCCAATCTATTGAGCCTGAAATACTTAATTTGAAATATTTTAGCTTAAGACTCCCTCTAATCCTATTCAAAGCGAGTCACTACCAATAGCATTTGGCTGATCTGACTCGTAGTGAGGGACTGGGATTTTCAAAGACACGTAATCCCCTGATTTTTTCTGCAGGTCTGATACACTGCCATCTTAAAGCCCTGCAAAACCATGGAAATCTTTGAAATTGGTGAAATTCCCAAACTCAAGAGCAACTGCATGATCAGGGCTTATGAAACACTGGACACAGGGGCTAGACACAGCCCTCGAAGCTGGTGGAGATAAAGTTAGGGAGGATTTGGCTACTGGTGATCATGAGGGACCTGGAGGTGTTCAGCCTGGAGAAGAGGAGGCTGAGGGGAGCCCTTATTGCTCCCTACAACTGCCTAAAAGGAGGGGGGAGCCAGGGGGGAGCTGGTCTCTGCTCCCAGAGAATGGGCGATGGGACAAGGGGAAATGGCCTCAAGTTGCACCAGGGCAGGTTTAGGTTGCACATTGGGAAAAATTCCTTCCCCGAAAGGGCTGTCAGGCACTGGAAGGGGCTGCCCAGGGAAGGGGTCGAGTCCCCATCCCTGGCGGGATTTAAAAGCCAGGTAGACGAGGTGCTTAGGGCCAGGGTTTAGTGGTGGGGTGGCAGGGTTAGGGGAACGGTTGGGCTTGGTGATCTTAAAGGGCTTTTCCAACCTAAACAATTCTATGGTTCTATGGATGCAGCCAGAGCAAGCCCTGACTCTGCATGCAGGCAAAGAGATCACCCTTAGATTTCCTAAAGCCTGAAGATGCAGCTGTGGATACAACCCTTCTCTGCTGATGTCTGAAATCAGACTTTTTTAAGCTTAAAGGGAGAAAAAGAGGCAAAAGGAGTATTTCCTTGGTAGTTACTGTCTATTATCAGGTACCATTCCCTGAGGGCTGAGAATAGAAGGCATGACTTCATCAGTAAAGCCCAAGATCTCCCCTGTGCTGCCTTTATTTCTTCACACTTGGCCCCACGAGTAAAGCACAGTGAGTGCCACGAGGAAGGAGTTTCCTTCTCCATTGATTCATCCCCCACTGGCACAGGTACTCACAAACACATGCATGCACGCACACACAGCTCGCTCTTCCATCTCTCATCCACAGTCCATGATTTATTCATCCATAGATACTCATGTGGGATGTTTACGGGAAAGGTTTAGTTCAGTGCTTTGGCAGCTTTAGCGGAAAGGCGAATTTATTTAGGCTGCAACGAAACATTTACCCTGTGCTCTAGGTCCCCCGACACAACTTAATGTCTTTAGGAAAATGGTGCTGAGGGAGCCCATAAGAAGAGGTTGCTGCTCTTGAGTGAAGTTACTTGGCTCAGCATCAGGCAAGAGTTGCACCAGCACATCGGGGAGTGGGGAGACCACTGAGCTCCTTACAACAATGGAAGAGCCTCCAACAACCTTCAAAGGGTGTAGGTGGACACGTGATGCTGAACGCCAACGCTACATTGGTACTTAGAATCATAGAATCATTTAGGTTGGAAAAGACCTTTAAGATCATTGAGTCCAACACCATGGCTGTGTACACCACTGGAGACCTTCAGACACCAATGGTATGGACCTCTCCACACCCAGCAATGCCTGGAAATGCACTGCTGGATCTCACTGCTGCCACATTGCGGTCCCCAGGGGTGGAGGGAAATGGAGAATCGCATTCATAGGTTGTCTCCAAATCACAGCCTTCTCTTTTCCGAGGGGACTGGATTCACTTGCCGTTCTTTACTCCTACCAAGAGGTGGCAATAGGCAATTCTGTATTGGTCTCAACAAGTAAGAAACCCTGAATTTTGATTTCCACCAGTCAGTGACACATGTAGCCCCTCCACTGGGTACAGTGTGAGCAAAGTCCTGGGCTGGAAGGGGGAAAGGGAGGGGTGCAGCAATAAAAGCAAAAAAGGACACTTGCAAAGCAAAAATGACATTGATTTTAAAGAGCAAGAGCAAAACTGCCATTTGCAAAGGGCAAAGCATCTCCAGGGAAAAGTGAAGAACATTATCCATAGATGGATAGTTTGGAAGGAGCACAAAATTAGAAGATTGTTTAATAATGAGGCAAGGAATGCTCAATTAGTGCATGCTAAAAACCCCTCCCATAAGCAACTGCAGATGATCCAGACATGGTAAAGCCAAACTCAAGATTTAGAAGATCGTAAGTCAGCTCCCTTTCCCCCAGGTGTTGATAGTGGCCAAACATTACAATGCCATCATCGGATGTGCATATATACGTGCAAACATTAATTTCTTTTTCATTTGGCTTCTGAACCTTGGAGGATGCTTGCAGGTCACACTTGCACAATACAGAGGGTCAGAAACTTAATACAGAAGAAAAAGAAAAAGGAAAAGGTCCTCCCCCACCACGCGGCTCCAGCAGGCAGGGGTGGATAGAGCTAACAAACTCTGAGAGAGGTGCAATGACATGGAGAGAGGTGAGCGGGGAGCCCTGGAGCTCTTGGGGGATGCCTCCATCACTTGCTTACTTGGTCACTGCTCTTTGCAGACAGCTGAGGCTGTTTCTATTTTGTGTCATGGGTATTAGCAAAGCTGATGTCTGTATTGCTGTGGTTTCTGGAGCAGCAGCCCATCATCCCCTCCCTGCAGAAAGTCTATGGGCAGCCTATAAGGGCGGCAGGTGACCCCTACTCGGGCGTGTGAGTGCTGAGTGCTCCAGCGAAGACACTGTAATCCTGCCTCTGTCTCTGCCTCTGTGCTCACTGTCAGCCTAGGAGGTATCTCAGAGGAGAGGGGTCTTGTCCTTTCCACTTACTGACCCTTCACACTGCAGTTGTGTGTTACAAAAAAGACTGCCCTTCTCCAGGAGGTGATGCTGACATACCAGGACGCTTTATGAGACCCGTAATCAATTCCCCATCCCCCTGCAGAAACAGCTTTCACATTGTGGACTCTACCCAGCAATTACACTCCTGGGCTGACCTTTAAATCACATCTGCTTTCCCTGGAGAGTGCTGAGCTGAGGGGTCACAGCTGCACCACGTGTATGCACTGAGGTGCCTGACATTTTGGGAGGAAACATAAAGGCGATTTCAATCTTCTTGTAGCTCCAAGGTGCTATTGAAATAATACGACATGAAATAACATCTCTTCAAGGCTCAGCTGCTTGGTAATGGAAGTATGGGAGAGAGATTGTTTCAAGGAGTGGCCCAAGATCTTAGGTGAAAGGCTTGTGAGCTGGTTTTGGCTGGATAGAGTTAATTTTCTTTATCGTAGCTGGTATGGGGCTATGTTTTGGATTTGTGCTGAAAACTGTGCTGGTAACACAGGGATGTTTTCATCCCTGCTGAGCAGGGCTGACACAGAGCCAAGGCCATTTCTGCCTCTCACCCCACCCCACCAGCGAGGAGGCTGGGGGTGCACAAGGAGCTGGGAGGGGTCACAGCCAGGACAGCTGACCCCAACTGACCCTGGGGGTATCTCACACTGTATGATGTCATGCTCAGTATATAAACTGGGGGAAGAAGAAGGAAGGGGGGGACGTTGGGAGCAATGGCATTTGTCTGCCCAAGTCACCGTTATGTGTGATGGAATCCGGCTGTCCTGGGGATGGCTGAGCACCTGCCTGCCCATGGGAAGCAGGGAATGAATTCCTTGCTTTGCTTTGCTTGCACATGCGGCCTTTGCTTTCCCTATTAAAATGCCTTTATCTCAACCCATGCGTTTTCTCATTTTTACTCTTCTGATTCCCCCATCCCACTGCGGGGCAGCGAGCAAGTGGCTGGGTAGGGCTTAGTCACTGGCTGGGGTTAAACCACAACAGCTTGTTAAGTCCAGTGGTAAAGTTTGCCCGTGTGGGCAGAGCCCTTTCTTGCCTGCAGACAGCAGAGACACGCGGTGGATGCAGGATGCTGCAGCTGGTGGCATGGGCTGTCTGCTCACTGAACAGGGCCAGTATGTGAGCCCAGAGCTGGAGGAGGCAGTCCAGGCCAGCCCTGACCTCTGGCAAGGTCAGGACAGGGCAGATCTGTCCTGAGAAAGCTCCACTCAAATTGACATCTGGGCAAAGCACTGAATCTATTTTGGGTGGGGGGTTGGTACAGCCAGAGCCCATGGCTGGGGTTCAGCCACCAACGCTTGGCTGCGGGGCTCAGCAAGGCCAGCACGCTCCCTCTGCATGGACCAGAACCTCCAAGGAATCACTCAACCCAAAAGCAGCCACATGGGAAGGGGGAACTGAAACTCCCTTGGGAGGGCTAATTGCTCAGCTTAGCTGCTTAGCTGCCATCACGTACTGACAATTCAAATGATTAAAGTTCTGGAGCGGGACCTCCCTTCCAGTTTGAGCTGTCCATGCAGCATACAGCATCCCAACTTCGGAGAAACCCATCTTTCCAAGCTCCATTTGCGAAGAGGAAATCACAGGTATGAACTGTGCATCTGAGAGATAAGTCAAAACCACCTTGGGGACATGGTGTTTTAAAGCAAAGCTTGGATCTGTTGTGAGCATGCAGAGATTTTGGGCTCTCTGTTTAACGAAAGGTGCTTTTTCTGCCTAGAATCTTAAATTTACTCCTTTCCTACTTATATTCACCATGCTGAAAACCCCTAAAGCATTCATAAGCAAGGAACTAACCAAACCCAAATTCAGGTTAGGAATGCAAAAAGGATTTGTTGGGCTTTGAGGCTACAGGTGTCCTCACGGGGTGACTGCATGTTCCTTGCTGCTTGTGGCTGGAGGCCATTGGAGAGAAATGGCTTTAGCTGTTTGTTATGTCCCATGAAACCTGCCGGTTGTGAACTCCCTTTACAGTCAGTGGAAATTTGCTCTGAACTAGCAATGGACTTGAGGTGTGACACCCCCAAGGGAGCTGATGACCCTTCCTCAGATGAATCCCAGCTCTGTAGCTGGAAGAGATACCCCCACCCAAGGGGGATCTTTTTTGTCTGTCATTTAGGTTGGAAAAGCCCTTTAAGCTCACCAAACCCAACTGTTCCCCTAACCCTGCCATCCCACCACTAAACCCTGGCCCTAAGCACCTCGTCTGCCCGGCTTTTAAATCCCTCCAGGGATGGGGACTCGACCCCCTCCCTGGGCATGCCCTTCCAATGCTTGAATGCATTGAACATGTCAGTGCCTTAAGTATCTGTGTAGACATCTGAGAGAGAGTCAGGGCATATATATTTGTGTTCTGAACTGAAATGATATAAAAAATTACTGCCCTAGGTTGCTTTTTACTACTCTCAGTTATGGGAAATCACAAGTGCCGGTGAACAAGATGTATGCTTTTTCCTGATGTGTTTCAGGGCAGAATCAAGCAGATCAATTAAACCTCTGCTGAAGGTGATCAAAACTGCTCTACCTTATTTTGCAGTGACCTCTGCAACCTCCATAACCTTTGGCTCAGAACGTCTTCGAGATGCATATGCCTAGGGAGGGAGATGATAGCATTTTTATACACCTAACCTGTATGTACCCACTTCCCTTAAGCATCCTCTACAAGCCATTATTAGAGATGGGATCCAGGTTTTTGATACATGAAGGTTATTACCATTCTGCCTGAATCTGACTTATTATACTTATTTGTATTTGAATGGCAAATTGAGGGCAGTTACAGGGCCACAAGTAGGGGATGGTGAATTCCAGATGAGGTCTCATCCTGAACCGCTGTGGCCTGTAGCTCCTTCAGCCTCACCAGCTCTGTGTGCCCCTTGCAGCAGGGCTTTGCATTCCCTGGCAGTAGCTACTCAAGCAAATAGTTTATCGCACGCTTTAGGTGGGTACATCCTAGGTAGAACAGCGTAAATAACTGATTTTGTTGCTTCACTGGAAATTTCAAACAAACAAATAAGCAAACAAAACATTGCTTTGGGTCAACTTGAAATTCAAATCCTTCCATTTTTTATGGTCAATCAGAAAGATGGAAAAAAAAGCCACTTTGGGTTAAGTGGAACCTTTTGTTTGCCTTAATTTAAAATGTTCCATTTTGAAGCCAAGTATTTTCTTTAATCACGGTGTAAATATAACTTAATGAGGTTTCTACCGAAAGGCTGTTTTATTTGTTACATTTTCCCTTTTGCCGATGTTTTGTTTGCGTGTGTCACAGGCATCTGCAAGGCTGAAATTCATCCAGGGAACAGTTTGCTGCTGCTGCTGAATCTCTATTCTTTTCAAGACAAAAACATTTGGCAAAACATTTCACCCAGGTGAAGCCGTAGCTCTTTAAGAACCTTTTCTCTTATGTTCTCAAATCACCTTTTACCCAGTAGACTTGGGACATAATAAAATACCTGTTTTACCTGTGAGCAAAGTAGGTGAGACCTATCCTGGGCAGAAAGTCAGCACGGGAGCTATTTGTGGATAAGCCGGGACAGAAGTAATGTGCAGCCTCATTTTCCTCTTGCAGGAAAGGCCTTAGAGTGCAATACAGAGATTTTGTGCAGTTTCAGCTTCACGAAAAGGATTCCTGAAGGACCCGAGTTGAATTATTTACTTCAACAGTGCTGTAAAACTGAAGATAACGCCCAGGTCCTTATGATCTGTTTGGTCTCTGTAATCTCGGTAACTCGTTTTTTGGGGTGGAAAGCGTGCCTTATTGCAGTGATCGTGCTGATCCTTCCACTCTTTCCCCAACCTTAGGATGCCAAGATAACACACTTGGGCTGGTCTGGCTGAAGGTCATGCAAAGGGCCACTGGTGGAGTTGATAACTGGACCCAGGAGACCCGACTGGTTGCACGTTTCTTAGAAATAATGTGATATCCGAGTGCCATTACATCAGCCCCTGTTTCTAAGCACTAGATATAAATCTTCCCCACAGGGACAAATAGCAGAGATTAGAAAAAACAGAAAATTTAGATGTAAGAGAGCAGCTGACAGTTGAAAATGAACTAAATCCCCATTCTTTCTGTGTTTGTATCATTCCAAACAGAGTCTCTGTAAGCCTGAAATGAGAAGATCCTATCAAAGCATTTGGAGATATCTCATCCAACGCTACGTGAACAGCAAAGTCGCCACCCCAACAAAATCACTTTTGAACTCTGTGCGACAGCAGCCCGACTAATTGCATTTCAGATTAATGAGTCTTTCACTAAAGTCCTAATTGCATAATGAGAACCTTATAGTTCACTTTTAACTACTGAACTGTTTCCAAATTAACCAGGCAATGCACACGCACCCGGTGCAACCTGTAGTTGGGATTTGCATATGATAATTACAAGTGTTTCACTTTCTAAGTGGCTCTCTGCTTTCTCTTTACAGAGCATTTGTTTCCGCCCCAGCAAATTGTGTTCCTGGACACACGTATTATGGTTGAATCGTGAGTGGCGAAAAGCCTGTTAGTGTTGGTTTGAGCTCCCTTCGAGCTAGAGCACACAGCCATAATCGTGCTGGAATTGCTCCCTGCCAGCTGTCTGTGCGGGATGAGACCAGGCTCTCTTCTTGCTTATTTAAAGGCAGCAAGTCCCATTCTCCAAGCTGGAAAAGCTGCTTCTGCACCATTTTGGTCCCATTAGGTTCCCCAAAGGTGTAGTGATTATGCCCACTCCTGCTAGTCCAGGTCTTATCAAGGCTCTTGGATTGACTGGGGGAGGAGGGCTGTGAAATGCTGCTTTGGCAGGGGAAGGGATGTGGGATAGGGCTGTGGGGTTGGATGGGGAAACAACTCGGGTGGGGGGGGAGGTATACATCTCATTGATCCTTTTTTCATGTGCAATAGTGAGGGAAAGAGAAACCAAGAAAAAGACGATGAGGACGCGGCACCTCTCTCCTCACCCTCATCCTGCCCCGGCCGCCTCTCTTCCATCTCAGGTATTTGTTTCCCAAGCACAACAAAATGAGCATTTCAGTTCAAAACTCTGTTTTTTCTTCCAAATCAGTTTGATTTTGCTTGCTTTCAATAGTAAACAATGCATTGGTAAAATTTGCGTCATGACAACAGCATCTTCCCTAGAGGAAAACCCATCCTTTCAAGGCTGGAAAAGCCCTCTTCTCAAGAGTGGTATTTCAAGATTTCTGCATTTTGTGGCAATAATGGTCATTTCTAGGGAACGTTGGCCATCTTCTTCATCCTCCCGAAACCAGGCAGCGTGTTACAAACCCCAGACACTGTCTGCCAGCCCTTCTGCAAAGCAGGCCATGCACTGAGGTCCACCACAAGACCCTGGACTCCTCTACCACAGTTGGTAGAAAGACTCATTTCTCTGGACCACTGCATTTATTCTCTCTTCATTCACTAGAAAGCCCTGAGGGGAAAGAAACACGTAAGCTTTTTCAGAGGCCCACTGAGGTATCTGCCATTGCCTTCTGCATTTCCTCCATGGGTGTTACCTGCATGTCAAGCAAAGTCCCTTTGCTTCCCCCAGCTCTCATCCCAGCTGGCAGCAGAGCAAATTTCTTTCTCTCGTCCTTCAATATCACAGGCCTTTTCCTCATTCCAGAATAATTATTTTGGCTTGTCTCAGCCGCTCCTCTCCATTGCCCGGTGCTATGGCTGATTGATTGCTGTTTTCCTCTCGCTCTGCCTTGTCAATACAGGGAAGTCATTTCATGTCATAGAGAAAGCTCAGGTTTGCTCCCTATACTGTTGTCTAGGCTGTGACATAAAGTACTCCCTGCTTTAAAAAGAAACAAATTACAAATATTTTTAGAGACACTGCAACTGCAGATGGCTTTGCAGTGACCACTCCAGCTCCTTGTTGTGCAGCCTCAGCTCCTCCTTGTGCACCGGGGTCTCATCCTGCTCCTACAACCGTTTCTCATCTTTAACACTGCATTTTTCTGCCTTCCTCCATCTGCACTAAAGCTCAGCCTGAAAGGTTCTCCTCAATCCTTTTCGTTGCTTATCCCACTTTCTTTCTCTTCTCCTTCCCAGCCCCATTGCCAGCCCAGTTTGCAGAGTGAGGGATGTTGTGTCCTGGATATATTAAGCAAACCTAGAGCAGTCCTGTGTCCCACTCGACTGCAGCTTTTACCCTGTGCTTGGCCCAGCAAAACCCCTCCCCTGCCCCTCTGCAACCTCTCTGCTAACAGTGGAATAAGCCTGATCACCCCATCGCACCGAGCTCCCGTTTAGCATCACTTGGGAGAATGCACCCTCCTTAAATCCAGAAGGACAACTTCTTTGTGCCACACCACCCCGTGTCCTGACTTATCCGATGGGGAGGCGAGAGGTACAAACTGCCCCACTCAGTCTCCTTTTGGAAAAGAGTTTTTGAGGATACAACTTTGTCCTGAGAGACAATGGGACACATGCCAGCACGACAACAAATGGACCTTTCATAACGCACTCATGACAATAGCAAAAATAACAAGAATGATGTTGGAATACAAGGAACAATGGTAGAGAAAGGTGGATTTTATTATTGATAACTTTACAGTTGAAGAATGATGTTCCTGGATAATAGTGTATTATGGTACAATTATTCCTGGCCGGGACGTAGATTGCCTTCCGCATCCATGTTGTATTGATGGGACAAAGGCTCTTGTTTCTATTCAGCACAAAGAAAATAGAAGCTGTTTCCCGCGGCCAGACAGACATCTAATTGAGCTCGCTTGCTGCTGGTTGGGATTGCAGGAATTCTTTGTTTCTCATTAGTGTTAAATGTTGCCTGCACAGCATCTGACACAAGCACACGCTCACAGTCCCCAGCGCACACAGCAGACTGTGCCGCTTCAGAGGTTAAAAAAAATAAATCTCACCAAAGCTGCAAATAAGAATCCCATTTCCAGCGTTCGGGGTTTGTTTTGTATTCAGTCATGATGGGCTTTGCATTACGCGGGGGTCCTTTGTCCTCTTCTTTCCATGACAAAACAATGATGGTAAATAATCTTACGCCCAGTATGTGAAGCACATTTTGCAAGGGGACAAAAGAATTACTTGATTAGATGCAGGCGGGTTTTTTCCTTCCTTGCGTGGTACAGGACACATATTCCTCCTCTGCCATTGGGAATGAAGACAGATTGTAGAGTAACAAAGACAAACTTAAATCAGTTTACCCTCTTTCCAAGTTGGAGTATATCTTGAGAGATATATATATGCATACATACATATACTTTCATATGTATTAAATAATTGCATGTACACACATATTTAGAATCATAGAATCATAGAATCACAGAATGTTTTGGGTGGGAAGGGACCCCTAGAGGTCACCCAGCCCAAACCCCCCTGCAGGAGCAGGGACACCGCTAACCAGATCAGGCTGCTCACAGCCCCGTCCAACCTGGCCTGGAATGTTCCCAGGGATGGGGCCTCCACCACCTCTCTGGGCAACCCAATATTTGGGTGCATGTGTTTGTGCATGGTGCACGATCACCGCTGGCACGTTCAGAGGAATCTCGTTAGATTTTACAGCTCAGCCTAACTACGATGAATCTCCCCGTGCTGAGCAGGAGCTGGTGAAGAGGAAAAAGGGAGAAGTTACTCAGGTAACTCAGAGCTTCGAGGTGACCAAACACCTCAGGGGACTTATTGCTGCCTAAACATTGCAAAATATTCCTTTCTTTACCCCGTAGGGGGTCGTCCTTTCCTTTGGAGGTGTGGTGGATGCTGATGATCCTCTCCTCCCCCTGCCTGCTTTTGTACCACTGCTGTGGGTTTAAAGGAAGGGTCTGGTTTGCAGCTGGGGTCAAATTGCTCAGCCTTTGCAGAGAAAGTTTCACAGGCAGGAATCCAAACACAGCGCGGCAAGTGGTTTTTGTTACTTCCCTGGCTGTCTGTCTCTCACTCTGTCCCAAAGGGGGATTTCCCCTCCTCCTAAGCAAGCTCCAGTAAGATTAGGAAGAATAAAACCTCTCATTTATTCTTTACAGACACAGCTTGGCACTTATAACCCATGGGAGGTGTGTTTGGCTTTGTATGCCTTGAGACAAAATTCAAACACCTTTGGATTTCAGTCAGCTGAAAATCTGTGTTTTGTTTGCTTTGTGAGAATAACTATCAGGATAAAATTCATCTCCATTCAAGAAGGACTTTATAGCGCTAAAGTCTTGCTAGCAAAGAAGACATTTACCCTGCAGAGAGCATTTAAGCCTACAAACCCCAGAGCCATCGAACGCTCACAGGTTCGCTTTTGCAGTTCGATCTAATAGCGGTTTCCCAGCAGGTTGGGGAAACTGAGTCATGGCACTGCAGAGGGATGTAGCCAAGCAGAAGGGATTGATGTGCTGGGGAAAAAGCTCAGTGTGACCGCTCGATCGAGGGACAGCAGCGGGAGCACCCGCTGCTCAGACACCAGCCCTTGCAAGGCAGCATGGCACCTTTTTGAAGGAATTATTTTACCCATCTGCAGCTCTTCAGGTTCGACTATTTTGCCCAAATCCTTCAAATTACTCTTTTTTTTTTTTTGCACCAATTTTCAAGAAAAAGTCCTGGGTTTTCCTACTTTTAATGTCATGTTTTACCTTTTAAGCCTGAGCAGGCTTTGCTGCGGATGAAGGCAAACAGCTGCCAGGTGAAAGAATAACACACGATTTCCGCAAGAGTGAGCACAGCGTGGCTGTGGCACTAAAATGACAGCTGCCCCTTGGACACAAAAGTGGCTTTGGAAATGTAATACAAGAACGATTGCAAAATCTGAGGCAAGTTTCATAGCTGTCTACGTTAGGGAGCCTTGGATAATTTTTGCGGGGACTTTGCTCTATCTCACTGCCAATTCCTTTCTTCAAAACAGTCGCTTCTTTGGGCGTGATTAACTCAAATATCACACCCTGCCTTGGGATGGCACCTGGGTTTTATTCTTCCAGAGGACAAACAAATGCTGTGCAGAGCTGGCAAGAAAACCAGGGGCGTTGAGTCCCATCAAGTCAACAACGTGGCCCAAGAAACTCTTCGCTCCAAGTTAGTCCTCACCTGAAGCTGAATTTTGGGTACAACACCACTGTCTTGGAGGGCTTTCTAGCTACTGATACAGCTCTGGCTATGCTGGCGCCATCCTGTCCCCTTGCTGCACGGTGTTTGTCACCTCCTGTCCCCAGTTCTGTTGTAGGGCTCGTGTTCTGTGCACTCACCAGCCGGCTCCGAACGGACTTGACGAGCTTGCTAAGCCCCAGTCCTGCGCCTCTCGGACCCTGTGGCAATGCTACACGGCACAGCAGCTTTCCAAGGGAAGAGAAGCAGCTCTCTGGGAGGTGTCTTCACCTGCATCTCATTACTGCTCTATTTATTTATCTTGCTTAGGCCAGGCTGAGCTGTTCCAAAAGTGCCTTGACAAGTCCATCAGGCACTCCTGAAATTCCCAACAACAACCCATGTGGCAGCAAGTCCCTTTTACACCAGTAAAAGTCTATGGATGGGAAAAGCTGTCTCTGCAGCAGCAGGATGAGATCCCTGAATCTATCTCCAATGCACGGCTGCAACCCGTGTGGCTGCGCTGTTACCCCTGTATTTTTATTCACTTGCTTGGCGCTACAACGCTTTCTTTCATTGCAGATTCTCCCCAATTTGTGCAGCACCGATAAAAGCGGATCCGCTTCTCAGAAATGTCTTTGTCACGTTTTCAAACGCCTCTCAGGCACTTCTGAAACATTGCCTTCTGCATCGCGTTATCCTTTCTGCCTCAGTCGCACCAGTTTGCTAGCATAGTAAATTTTCCCCAAACGGAATCGCATTACTTTTTGTCCACGGTTTACAATTAGAAGCCCTGAAAATACAGGAGTGTGTAGTGCTTTGCTAACTGCTGGTACCTTTTGCATTCAAAGATATCTAAGTAGATAATTCACTACGCAAATGGCTTTCTAACAAGAGTTGGAGCTGTATGAGCATTTGGGGATGCTCAGGACAACCTTTAAACCAGCTCATGGGTGAATTTTCCTGTAAAAGATGGAACACCCTTCATTTGTGCCTATAAGTTATCTTTGCTGAGTCATCTTCATTTTACATGCACAAATCCCAGCACTTGCAGGCCTGGCGTGAAGCTGCCCTTCACATGGGGGGATGCACACAGCCGTCACAAGCCAAGGCAGAGTATTTGGAACAAAGACTTGGGGAAAAAAATCTGGCTGTGTGTAGAGTAAAATACTTCTAATAAGCGCAGCAATGAGGTAAACAAACACTTTCATTAATAATAATAATAATAATTTTGCAATCAGCATATCAGCATGTATTTAATGGCCTGTTCCCCTTAAGCTGAGATGACTTGGCAGTATGTGGTTTAAATACAGTCTAGGCTTTGCTTTGGAGATGCATGATTGCTGTCGAGCGTCTCGGAGGAGCACAGAATCAGCACACGGGATTGATTAGTGCTGCGTCCCACGTCTGAAGTTGCGTGAAAAGTTGCTGTCGACTTGGTGGAATTGAAAAACCTCACATTTCTGTGGCTGCTCCCAGCTTGCTTGGCAGAAAACATGATGCAAGATTTTCCTTGCAGGAGGAGGATGCTTTCTCAGCAGCTATTGAAGTTGGAAGTGTTGCTTCTGACAGGATCAGTCTCAGTTTTAATAGCCATAGGTGATGGCATTTTTACAGCATATTGGAGCCCAGTCATGGACAAAGATTTTACTGTAAGAGTTACTATGCAAGCGCCAAGCAAAAGACAACCTCAGCTACAAGAAAGATGAAGACTTGTAATTAATCCATGCTCAAATCAAGCCATTACTCAGTGCTAAGTGATCAAGCACTCCTTTAAATGACTCTTGGGGGCTTGGGGTTCTTTTCTTTTCATTGAATTTCAGAACTCCTCAGATCAGAGGAGACAGGCCAGGGTAATCTCTCTAATCCACATATTGATTAGTCATTCCATGGAGACTGGAAGCAAAATGCAGTTCAAAGACACCTTGTCCCTGCGGCAGCTCAGGGCGTGCAATCCTATCGGGCGATAGGATGGGGGGAAACTGCCTCAAGCTGTGCCAGGGCAGGGTTAGGTTGGATATTAGGAAAAAATTTTTCAATTAAAGGGCTCTCAGGCACTGGAAGGGGCTGCCCAGGGAAGGGGTCGAGTCCCCATCCCTGAAAGGATTTAAAAGCTGGGCAGAGGAGGTGCTTAGGGCCAGGGTTTAGTGGTGGGATGGCAGGGTTAGGGGAACGGTTGGGCTTGATGAGCTTAAAGGGCTTTTCCAACCCAAATGATTCTATGATCCATCTGGGATGGGGCCGCCAGCTGCCCAGGGACGGCTGCCGCCTGCGTTGCTCTTCTTCACCTTACTCCCAAGCTGTTCTCTGCATGAGGAGGCTTGCTCCAGATGTTGGAAAACCGGTGTAAATCTAAGCTGACTGCAAAATCCCTGGCTAGATCAATGCTTGAATCAGGATCTCTGAGTAAAACAGAGCAGCATGAGCTGAAAAGCCTGAGCACATGTCCCTAGGGCAGCAGGTAGCTTGGTGACCTACCGCCTTGCGTCAGCAGAGGATGTTTATCCTGAACATCAGGGCTCAGAGCAGTTAAAACCCTCACCCTGGTCCGGCCTGGGGCACAGCTGCTCCATCAGTATAAAAAGTTGACATTTGCATTTCCCTTTCAGAAAGCAGCTACCTAAGAGCATCTCAGCTGAGAAGCCATCCCTTCCTCCAGAAGTGTGAAATGGGATACTTTGCCTATTTGGAGATGACTTCTCAAGGAGCTTTATTTCCAGAGGTCCAAAACCTCAACCCACTAAGTTTCCACAAAACAGTAATTCCTGGCCAGACAACATTTAGCTGGGGATTGCCCAGCTCTCTAGTAAATACAGGACATGCTCAATGTGCAGCAGGTCGCTAACAACTTGATGAATTTGATTGTCCACGTATTCACATGACTCCGGGAAATGGGGATTTGAAGTGGAAGAAAACATACTGTGATACAATCCAGTGCTAAGAAACAATGAAACCATGGGTAACACGGCTCGTATTTTATAGCTTCTGGACAGCTAAAAAGAACTGAAAGCAATGTCACTCTTTTTCCCCACTCACCCTCTTCTCCCATATGGTGCTTTCCCTCCTCCACGCTCCCTGCTCTCGGCTTGGCACCATCTGTCCTGCCCATGCCTTCCCTGCAAGCACCTGCCCATCCTCCTTCGCCTGGCACCCTTCCTGGTGTCGCCTTCAACTGGGATTCCTCCGGCAGTAGGTCCTTCCCTAGGCTCTGGTCTGGTTTTGCTCCTTCTCTGCTGGCCCTTGTGTCACTCGAGCTGGGATGAAGGGGGACATCCCCTCCCTGCCTGTCTGACCGCCTCTTTGCTGCTTTGCAAGACATCAGGAAGGAAACAGGAGGCAAGAGTGGCTGGATTTATTCTTTTTTTCATGTAGAGCTTGATGTGGGGCTCAATCCATAGCCGGCCTCAGTGAGCATGGGCGCAGGATGGGGCAATGCACTGTGTGCCCTGCAAGGCTCAGGATTTACGCCCTTGCTGGTATCCTTGGCGGAGGTTGGAAAGGTCTCAGCAAAACTCACTGCAGTGTCCTGCAGGGTCCTGCTGGCCCTGGGACCTCGCTGACCTCCAAAGGCAGAGCCTGGGGCAAGTTGGTGAAAACTCAGCCGTGGATTGCCTCCCCACCTCCCCAAAGCTCCTCAACGAGTCAACACCTTCTAAAAATCTGGAGGAGGAAAAATCAGACTAAAATTCTTGTAATTTCCACCAGGTATTACTGATGTTCCCTCCCCAACCACTCTCCTCACCCAGGCTTCCAGGAGCATTCAAAGCATGTTAATGCCCAAAGCAGCTTTCCGCTGTGCTAGGCAGCAGGGGAATAGGAAAAGGAATCAAATCTCTTCCATGGAAAAATGATTTCTTTATATTCACTTGCTCTTCACCTTGACAGAAGCTTCAGCTTACAGAATCAGAAGAGGGTATGGAAATAGACATCTTCTTTGACGCATTTTTTTAATGTAGCTCATCTCTTCTCCCTCTCAGAGAAAGGCCTGGAGATAAAATCCATGGGGACGCAAGCAGGAACCTGGGGAGAGAGCCCAGGGCTGCTTTGCTGCCCGTGCTGCTGCCTTCCCTCTTCATCACGCACTTTCTTGCCTTTTTTTTTTTTGTTTGTTCCCTCTTTGCTAATAAAACTCGTCTCTCTCCTCCTTTTAATACTGCCATGGAGGGCACTTGAGAAAGCAAACAGCTCTGCTGTGTAGCTGGAGTCCATCCCTGTGATTTCTCCGCATGTAATTACTGCCCAAGGCACGGCGGAATATTTGGCTGCTGGTCGCTGATGGAGGCTCGGCACTCTCCAGTGACACCAGGGCTAATGCTTCCACATTGCCGAACTGATCCTAACCCTCATCTACAGGGTGGATGCTGAAAGTCACTGAAAGTTAATGGTCCCTTTTAAAAAAGGCAGTAGCTCCTTTTGACGGTCAGAGTACCTCAAGTGAGGAAAAGGTCTGGAAATGCAGGTGTTTTCAACCATATTAAAAGTTTCACTGGAAAAAAATGATAATTTTGTGCTGGAAGGTGTTTTATTTTCCTTTTTGTGCTGTTTACATATCATTTTGCGATGTCAAGAGCGGTCACGCAGAGGTAGTGTATAACCACGACACAGCCTAACAAAACGCCTACAGCCAAGGTCATAACATGGCAGGGGGCTGCGGCTGAAATGTTGCAATGGCTCAGTCCTGCCTCCGAGCCAGTGCGCGTCGGCATCCCCCCCGTGGCGTTCGCTCCTGCAACCTGCTGCCTGTAATTCTGCAAATGCTGTGGCTGCGTCTTGCCATCCCTTCGCAGCAAAGGCTGAGGGGTGTAAAATGTACGTGGACCACAGCCATGCAGTGATGAGGTTTGCAGGGATGGGGCTGTAGCTGTAGCTCCACAAGATCCTGACCCTTGTTCCCATCAGCAACAAAGGGATGTGCAGCATCACGGGAACGTTGTCTGAGAGATCCTAATGGGAAGAGGCTCTGATTGCATTAATCATCGTTTTCTAAGAGGACACGATTCCCCAGTACAGCACACACTCTGCTATATTAGGAATATCGCTTATTCAGATGATAAACTTCCATCAGCATCAGAAGCATTAGTGTGTTTAAACAGCCGAGATCTGAGTGAGCTTCATCAAAAGGAAAGGATGAGGGCAAACTTACACACCACCCTTAATGGCTAGCCATCGTGGGCTTTGCTTTAAGGGGGAAGGAAAGGTGTTTAAGATTGGTGGTGTTATCTGCAAACCCTGAATTCAGAGCGTTACTCCAAATGCGACCACACGGCAGCTTGAACCGTGGTGTTCTAAACCAGGGTAAGTTTAGACTGGCTATAAGGAAGAAATTCTTTACAGTGAGGGTGGTGAAACCCTGGCAGGGGTTGCCCAGAGAGGTGGTGGAGGCCCCATCCCTGGGAACATTCCAGGCCAGGTTGGACGGGGCTGTGAGCAGCCTGATCTGGTTAGCGGTGTCCCTGCTCCCTGCAGGGGGGTTGGGCTGGGTGACCTCTAAAGGTCCCTTCCAACCCAAACTATTCTATGATTCTATGATTCCCAGCACAAGACCTAACACCACAGAAAACTTCTAGTTTGAGATTTTCCTCTCCAAATTGCATGCAGGACTTGAGGATGTTTTTTTTAAAAACCCCAACATATTCCCAGTTGAAAAGAAAGAAGTGAAAGTTCTGCATTTGGTGAATCGGCATTTCCTGATGAAGAAAATATTGCCCAAATCCCCCATGGGCAGCACCTGCCAGGGCACCGGTCCCCGTCGCTCGGACCACAGATGTGTGTTCAACGCTGTGTGGCTCGCTTGGTATGGGCTCGTTCTTGGCACCTCAAGTAATGGAGTTTCTACAGTTCCCTGTGAGAAATTAATTTATGGAAATACAGCTCACTGTCAAGCAATTCTCCCTGGTGTTCAGTGTAGACGTTCCCTTTCGTAGCATTATTGCATTATCTCTAGTTATTGCTCCTTGAATCAGCTTCCCTCTCCCTCCTTGCAGCGTACATACTTTGCATACTTATTAAAAAATTAGTATTGTAATTTAGTCATAACCGAACGCATCCCTTAAGCATCAGACTGCATTTCTCTGTTGGGTTTTTTTCAATTAATCAACACTTATTGTGGTTTCTAGGACTGCAAACACCAGGTTAGGTGGAGCCTCACTGATGCTGCAAACAGTATTACTGCAGGGATCTTCTGGAGGTTAATTCTAATCATTTCGGCTGCCCTGGCTTGATATCATATAAACCTGAGAGACAAGGGATTGCCCAACCAGTTTGATTTTACGCAGAGATGAGGTTACCTTCCACCCATCACAGTCCTGGCACCACCAGCGCCAGCATTGCTTCTATAACCTCCTCTCTTCCAAAAATATACAGCAGAAACTGTCATTGTACTACTGCCATTTAAAAATAATATGAAATATAATCTGATGCCAATATATTCCTACTTAAAGAAAAGAGTTAGTAATTACTATGACTCTGAGCTTTTCAGGGCTGAAAATGTGTCACATTTCAGAGCTGTTACCCATTGGAACCCTCAGAAATGTTGGAAATGCCCTGAGGGGAACCCAGTCTGTTGTGCACATACTATTCAAGTATATTTTTATAAGAGCAGATTGTGGTTTTGTTTATTTAGAGCTTTTTCTCCCTGCATATGCTTTACTATTTTGGATTAGTCGATGAAATATTACTGCCTCTAGACTTTGGCTACTGTGTGGTTGTTACCTACACTAACTGTACGTCGTTCAGGAGCATTATAAAATAGGAGCTGATCTAATAGAGTGGGAGAAGAGGTAGAAGTCACATTTTTCAGTTAGTGCCACGGAGGAACACTGTACTGGGAGGTACTAGTAGTATCCCCAGCTCTAATTTCTTCTATTTTAGGCACGGGTGCGATGGGGATTTAGCCTGGGAAGTCTATCAGCCACAAACACTTCTCAGTGCTTTATAACAAACTTAAAACCTTCAGTGGAAGACCAAAAGCCAGACAAATAAAATCCCACCGTAGGAGAAAGATGAGTTATATTGCATTGGAAGCAAGTGGTTTACTAGGGAACGGGGTTTTCTCAACCATTGATGGAATGGGATGGCTCGTATCTGAGCGGGTGACCATTCCAGAGGGTCACAGCAAGGAAAGGTTTCTGAGGCTGGAGCATTACTGTGGGTGAACGCCATAGCGTGACCCACACTGGGCACTACTTAAGGAAAACTTTGTTAGAATGAGAAAAACAATTTAGCTGAAAAAAATGGTCTGAGACAGTCACATCAGAGATGGTTTCTGGGAGAAGGTTTGGAATCCCAGAATGGCAGGAGTTGGAAGGGACCTTGGGAGATCACCCAGTCCAACCCCCCTGCTCAAACAGGATCACCCAGAGCAGGGGGCACAGGACAGCGTCCAGGCGGGGGTTGAATATCTCCAGAGAAGGAGACTCCACAGCCCCCCTGGGCAGCCTGGGCCAGGGCTCGGTCACCCTCCAAGTCAAGAAGTTCTTCCTCACGTTCACCTGGAACCTCTTCTGCTTCAGTTTGTGCCCATTGCCCCTTGTCCTGGCGCTGGGCACCACTGAGAAGGGTCTCGCTCCAGCCTCGTGACAACCACCCTTAAGATATTTGTATGTGTTGATGAGATCCCCTCTCAGCCTTCTCTTCTCCAGGCTGAACAAGCCCAGCTCCCTCAGCCTTTCCTCGTAGGGGAGATGCTCCAGTCCCCTCCTCATCCTTTTGTTCCCTTTTCTGGACTCTCTCTAGGAATTTCTCATCCTTCTTGAACCAGGGAGCCCAGAACTGGACGCAGTGCTCCAGCTGGGGTCTCACCAGGGCAGAGCAGAGGGGGAGGATAACCTCCCTTGCCCTGCTGGCCACGCTCCTCTTGATGTGCCCCAGGATGCCATTGGCCTTCTTGGCAAGAAGGGCACGCTGCTGGCTCATGGCCAGCTTGTCATCCACCAGGACTCTCAGGTCCCTCTTGGCAGAGCTGCTCTGTAGCAGGTCAACCCCCAGCCTGTACCTCATCTGTGTCAAGCACATGGAGGAACAGCAGTGGGGCAGGTCAGGATGGGAAGGTTTGGCATGGAAGTACATGGGTATTTCTGACCTTGGCTTGGGACATGTGTCCTAAAAGCAGTTGCTCTGCTACCTAGGTAGCCTGCTCCTCCTCTCAGTACTAATTCAGGGGATCTCTGCCTCCTGTGCACCCAGCTTTTCATTGCAAAGGAGCCTAATTCTGACCTGGCTTACTTGGATCAAAGATAACTCCATGGAAGGAAATGAAATGGCTCAGGTACTAAACTGGTAATAAAAACGTAGTCAGTCTCCAGGGACTCTCTAGAACAGATACTCCCAATATAACAATGAATTGTTTTATAGAAGGATGGAAGACAATTAATTAAAGGAAGAAAACAAGTTTAAAAATAAATCCAGGATGCTACTTGGCTCTAGAACTTTGCCAAAGTAAATCCTAATTAAATCCTAGTTAAATCAATTTTGAGGATGTGCCTGTATCTAAACCAAAACTCTTTTTTTAATGCAGCTATCTCTATAATGAATAATGTTATAAAAGCCTTTGCTCGCACACCACTTGAAAAGACTCTTTGGAAATCGAGAACTGATTTAAAGCAAACAACAAAACCTGTGGAGCAAGTCTGTCTCCAGCACACGGCGATAATCATTCCCACCCAGTAACAAAGCACTTGTCTCCAAATGATCACCACGAGCTGCTGCTGGTAACTTGTCTAATTACCACTTTCAAAAATTATATACTATTTTTAATGAGGATGCATTTCTCCCTTCTCTCCTGCTTGTTTGCAAAAGGTCAGAAAGATGCTTTCATGTTCAGGCTGCTTCAACCTAGAGAAGCTGGTGCTGCCTTAAAAAATGCCAAAATAGCCTCCTTAGAAATTGCTTCAGAGAGATTCATGAGACTTCAGTGTCCTCTGAGTTAGCCCAGAAGGTTTCTTAGATGTAGCTGTCATTGAGTTTCACAGAGAGGAATTATTAAAATCAACTTTTTTTTTTTTTTTTTTTAATAGCAAATTTGGGTTTGGAGACTCCTTTCCTGTGTCCTGCAGTGCAGCGGGTGCCAGCCCCTGTGCGGCAGCCTTGGCTGCCCTCCTTCTGCTGTGGGTGAGGGACTCAATCCCTTTCCTCGGAGCTTTTCAGCTCTTATTAAATTATATCTTATTTTAGCTGCAGATGTCTGCCCTGCCTCATGTTTTTAAGCTCACGTTCAGGGTGGGTTTTAAAGAGTCCATTCAGTCATTTCTTCGGATGCAGAATTTTTGGGTTATTTCAATGTTTCTTCAGCATCCCTTGGCTGAGAGGAACTGAAGATTTCTTGCAAATGAGGCTGAAGTTGATGGAGGTCCGATGACAGGCCAGCTGGTGGCCATGGTTCTCTGGCTGTCGGGAAGCTCCTGAGCTGTGAGCACAGGGGGAGCCAGGGACCGAGAAGTAGCACAGAAAGAAGAAGGACCTTCAAGCCTTCACCAGCGCCACTGGGCAGGGTGCTCCCAGGGGAATATTCTTTTGAAAAGAAAACACCCACAAACAGGTTCTTGCTTTTCTCCATTTCTGTTCATTTTTATGACTTATTACTCTACCACAGGTGGGGATCCATAGCAAAGAAGCATCTTCCCACTTGTCTTCCCTAAAGCCAGGTAACAAAAGGTATGAAAGGCCACCTCAAGAGCTTACGGTGATGTCCCTGATGACAGTGATCCCATTCCTGATTTTTTCCCCCCAACAAAATATATACAGATAAGGAGTCAACACTCTGCCTTGCAGCTGGGCATGCACAGTGGATGGTCTGTACCCACATGAAGCCTTTGCGAGGGCTCAAGGGCCTCCTTGAGGAGCACCTGCAACTGAGGCAGGAACATGGGCACGTGGCATCAGCAAACACAGCTCCTGACATTAAAACTTGGAAGAGAAGAGATTTGCTGCTAAGAGAGGATTAATTTTATGAGTCATCAAAATCTCAATTGAGATGCAGGGAAAAGGATTGAAGAGAGAACATTGCCGTGAATGAGATTATAAAATGAGGAAATCTATCACAAACTCCCTCAAAGGTAGGGAGCACATTCTTAATTCTTATTTAATGGCACCATTCCTTGTGTCAATAGCTCAGTTAAAGATTAACTAGAGGCCTTGTCCATCTGCACACTGAAAAAGAAGCTGGAAATACTCTTCAGGGTAACTCACAGAGCCAGAAATAAACAATTGCTTGTTTAATTGCACCTGCAACAATTTTAGAAAAAGAAACCTTGTCCTACTTTTTGGAAAATTCTTCAGGTAATCAGTCCCTGCAAAATAATCCATCACGACTTCTGGGAACAGGGAAAATCTTCCAAAGTAGAAGTTTTGCTTTCTCCAAAAGCATGAAAAGCCTCAGCCATACAGAAAAAACCCAGCCACCATGTCACACCGCCACAAGAAGTGCTCCCATTTTTCAAGTCAAATGCCCTTGGAAGTGTTAAATTTCCTGACAAAGGAAGCTTGGGGTGTCTCAGCATGAACTTCAGAACTGCCTGATTGAAGCTTTGCAGAGCAGACTACTTCATCACCACCTCCTGAAGCTGGCTTTCCAGTATGCCTGTGCTGAAGTCTTGTCACTTGTGTTTCTAAATGTTTTACCATTTCATAGAATCATAGAATGGTTTAGGTTGGAAAAGCCCTTTAAGCTCATCAAGCCCAACCGTTCCCCTAACCCTGCCATCCCACCACTAAACCCTGGCCCTAAGCACCTTGTCTGCCCAGCTTTTAAATCCCCCCAGGGATGGGGACTCGACCCCTTCCCTGGGCAGCCCCTTCCAGTGCCTGACAGCCCTTTCGGGGAAGGAATTTTTCCCAGTGTCCAACCTAAACCTGCCCTGGCGCACCTTCAGACCATTTCCCCTTGTCCCATTGCCTGTTACCAGGGAGAAGAGGCCGACCCCCCCCAGCTCCCCCCTCCTGTCAGGCAGTTGTAGAGGGCGATAAGGTCTCCCCTCAGCCTCCTCTGCTCCAGACTGAACATCCCCAGCTCCCTCAGCCACTGCTCATAAGACTTGGGTCCAGACCCCTCCCCAGCTTTGTTGCTCTCCTCTGGACATGCTCTGGTTCCCTTCTCTCTCTGCCAATTCCATTTGTTCAAAGCCCTCCAGTACAAGGCTATTTTACTTTGAACCTGTGCTTAGGGATGTGAAAGGAAACCTAAGTAGAAACCCCACCTATTCTGGAGCCAGGACACCTCAAGGTCCTTCCCATGACACCTTCTGAAGCCTTGATGCCACCTCTCAGATGATACCATCAGAAAAGGACCCTGGCACATCCCATCACATGGAAGCAGAAGAGATTTGTGGACATAAAGGAGCAAGGACACAAAGCAAGGAGCTTCAGCTCAGGGCCCCAACTCCCATGCAACTGTCCAGTGTGGACAAACTTGGGTGCAAAGTTTTGCCAGATGATAAAAACCTAAACTTTAGAGGTGGAAAAGACCTGAAAGACCAGTCTGCACTCCCCTATATGTTAACAAATTCTATTTTCCCATGTGATTTAACGTTTTTCAAGCCCCCAGGCTCCTGCCCACCCCTTCTGGGAAATGCCTCCACAGTCTGGGAACTCTTTCTACTGGATGGAGGGCTTCCAGCTTGGTGCAACATAACATCCCACCTGGAATTTTACAGCTTGATTATTCCAAGATGAGAAGGTGCAAATTCTGTCGCTGAAGTCACTGGAGGCTTCAAAGCTCTGAAAACAGTTACTTTTCTGACTGGCATTTCAGGAGATCCTAATGGGAGTGGAAATTCAAAGCAAAAAGTTGAGTGATCTGGTCTAGAAACACTTTCACACCCCTTGGACACTCTCATCCTTGCAGACAATAGAGCCAAGACCATCTCTGTGTGCCCAGGATGGCCACAGTTACGCTCTGGAGTGTGAGGTTGTGCAGCTGATACCCCTTCATGTGACAAAACCCCTCTGTGTCTGATGACATTGGGGTGGAGATGTAACCTCCTTAGTGCTTGTGATAAATCCATCCCCAGAACAAACTGAATACTGGAACTAGGCAAGAAAGATGCAGGCGTTTGTGTGTTGAAAATTGTATTTCACTGCAATGCTTTGGGGAAAGGTATCATTATATACTAAATGTTGGGGGTTTTTAAGAAGGAAGGCAAAGCATTTTGATGATGTCGAAACATTATGACAATATCATAATGGAACATTGCAATTTCTCATTCTGGAATACTCTTATTTTGCTAGGCCATTTTACAGACATAAACCAGTAAAAGAATATGATTAACAGTAAATATCTGCATCAGCAGGAAATTTTTAATTTTATATTAAAATTAAATCAACCCTATTAGAGCAACCCTACTATGAAGCTGCCTTCAAAACAGGTATTTTCTTAAAATTGTCTTTTGAAATTTCTCTACATCTAGATATTATTCATGGTGGGGTTTTTTAGCATGTTTTTTTCATTAAATGGAACTGTCTTGGCCTTGTCCTGCTCTGAGTATTTTGACACACCCAGCCCTCCTCTTAAGTTTCAAATCCCCCATTCCCACAGGATCATCACAAGCTGTTCGGCTGTTCACAGGATTTGGTTGCAGTAGCTGAGCGCATTACCGCACGCCTCCCCAACCAGCTGTGCTTCGTGTTGTCTCTTTGCCTTCAGATGCCTAAGTGTGAATCTCACCAGGACTCATCAGCCTCTTCATTTGTCACCAATGGCCTGTCCAAGCCCTGGCAATATAAAGTCTCTGCAGAATTCATGACTGTTAGCCAGCAGCTGGAAATTAGCAGTAATTTTCTTAATATTGGCTATGTAGAAGACAATGAGAATGAACACTTCCACTGATTGCTGTGAATACCCAGCTAAATTTGCTCATCCTTCTGGCCCTTCCATTCCCCAGCCCTTCACTGCCTACAAAGCCACAGCTGGGGTCATGATCACTAAAGCCAGTGGTTGGCTTTTAGCACAACGATTTGCAGCTATGATCCAACGGCATTTTGTAGCAGTCTTTATCACCCACATGTGAATGACTAGCAGGGCCATGACTGCGCGATGTTCATTTTGAATGCAGACACCCAGCTAAGAATGTAATTTTGGACACAAGATGTCTGGATACACCAAACTCAGCCATGTGAAGTTAGAGGGAAACTACAGCTTTGAGATACATTTTGCAGTGGGATTGAGGCCAGGTCAAAGAATCATAGAAGCATAGAATATTTTGGGTTGGAAGGCACCCCTAGAGGTCACCCAGCCCAACCCCCCTGCAGGGAACAGGGACACCTTTAACCAGATCAGGCTGCTCACAGCCCCGTCCAACCTGGCCTGGAATGGTTCCAGGGATGGGGCCTCCACCCCCTCTCTGGGCAACCCCTGACAGGCTTTCACCACCCTCACTCTAAAGAATTTCTTCCTTATAGCCAGTCTAAATCTCCCCTCCTTTAGTTTAAAACCATCACCCCTTGTCCTGTCACAGCTGGCCCTACTAAAAAGATTGTCCCCCTCTTTCCTATCGTCGCCCTTTAAGCACTGAATGGCCGCACTCAGCTCTGCCCGCAGCCTTCTCTTCTCCAGGCTGAACACCCCCAACTCTCCCAGCCTGGCCTCATAGCAGAGGGGCTCCAGCCCTCGGACCATTTTGGTAGCCCTCCTCTGGCCCCGCTCCAACAGGTCCATGTCCTTCTTGTGCTGAGGGCTCCAGAGCTGGATGCAGGGCTCCAGGGGAGGTCTCACCAGAGCAGAGCAGAGGGGCAGAATCCCCTCCCTCGACGCTGGCCACGCTTCTCTTGATGCAGCCCAGGGTAGGGTTGGCTGCCAGCGCCCATTGCTGGCTCATGTCCAGCTTTTCATCCATCAGTACCCCCATCCATCAGAGCTGCTGCCCATTCCTATTCCTGTTCCTATTCCTATTCCCATTCCCACTCATTCGTCTACATGCTCCAGGACATCAACCTCCTCAACATGTTGGGATACCTGTTTGTGTAGCCATGGTGTAAAACACAATAAGCTGCTCTGTGCTAACACAACCGTCCTGTCAATGTGTCACACCAATGCCTATCCATAGCACTCACGTCTCCTAACACAGTAAGAGCTCATAAAATGCAGAAGGTGAACTCCAAGATCCAGAAATTAGGAGCTACCTGCATGAAGTCAGCAGGGCAGCCTCACTGGTGCTTCCTTGCGCATGTCCGTTATAGTACAACTGGATATTAATGGTTTTGCAAAAGCCTTGTCTCAATCAGCACCCAGGCTGGAGCTTCTTTAGAGAAGCAACTGTGGCTGCATAGAGAACATGGGGTTTAGAAGCCCTGGAGGGAATGAGAAGGTCTTGCTCCGCTGGGACACCCAGGTACAAGCGCAGCCCTTTATTTCTTTGCCATTAGATGGAGAACCTGTATAAAGTGCAAGAAGCCAGTTACACGGCTGGTTTGTGCTGTGCCTTGTTTTTATGCTCATAGGGTCCTGATTCCTGAAATAATCTCAACCCAAGCTCTTGACTAAAGGGTATCTAAAATGCAAGTAACATTTTGATGAGCAGAGATGACTGGGCTGCATGTAGATGTTGAGGGCAGTTCTTGCTGTGGCAGAATCCCTGAAGTGAACATTTTAGATACTTGTACTTCTCACGTGCTGCTGTTCTCAGAGATTTAATCTTGTGCTTGTCACAAGAATTGCTGGTTTGTCCCTCTGCAGCAGTGTCAGAGTCACTCATAGACCATGCTCTGTTTTCCACTTGATGGATGGAAACATAAACCCAAAAACTTTCTTAATACGAGAGCTAAGCACTTGTGCATTCCCACCCAGGGACGAATTTACACATTTCAGTATTGGGTTTTGTCCCAAATGGTGCGAAGGGGAATTGAAATTGTAATATTCTATTTTCCTTTGTGGAACAGACTATCAAAACGATTTCATTTTGGGTATGTCAAATGTCACTTATTAGCTGAAACATTTTGTCACTTCTGAAGCTGATGAGAAAGCATTTTTTTTGTTCCAGCCGCTATGGCTCATATAATGTCACTGATGACACCTTCCTTGGGAAAGAGTGGCTGGCCCCAGAAATCTTGTATTTCTTCTTCACCAGAAATGCCCAGAGCAGTGGGAAAGGGCAGAGAGCCACACTGCGGAGCCCTCTCGGGTGGAGGCGGGCGTCAGGCAGTTATGGGCTGGAGTGGCCCTGGAGATGCTTTAACTCAGGCCAAGTATAAGAGCTCTAGGTATCTGGGTGGGATTCCTGGCACATGGTGCCTCACAGAGAAGACCTCCAGGTGCTTCTAAGGCACTGCTTACCCCTAGAGCAGCTTTCTTCTCTCTAGTTCCTCTTCATCAAAGTACCTAAGATAGAAAACTACAGAGAAAGCTGCAACGTCTTTTCCAGCTGCAGTAGCAACTGCAAGTCTGCCATCGCTCTGCTTGCAGATCTTTCCCCCACTTCTCCAGCTACACATTCTCGGGTGATGGCACATCTGCAGTGAGTTGATCTGGTCTTGGGATCTTTGGGTAGCTCATGTAATGCCCAGTATAAAACCAGCACAGCAATATACCTTCCCTGGCAACATCCTGGGCTGCCGTGGTGTTAGTTGCCAGCCGGGTTAAACAACGACAGGAGCGCTCTCTCCACTTGCAAGCTGGACACTTAATGCGAACAGTCAATGAAGATAATCTGTGCTAGTGGGGCCTGGATTTGCAGACTCTTCTGGTTTTCTGATAAAATAACTCAGGCCCACAGAGGCGGCTTCTGAGCAACAGGACTGAATGGGGGGCTGATAGGAGCATCTGACTCTCACTTGTGTTATCTGGAAGGGAATTATAATGACAACAGTTGTGTCTAACCGAGACCAGGGAAACACAAAATGATCTTAAAGCACTATTAGTAGCAGGGCACTTAGAGGAAAATGTCAATAATTTTACTTCTTTCTAATGTGTTTTTTCACCAAAAGCTCTTACAGCTCATTTTAGTCATTAGCTAAGCAATTCTCACAACCCTCCTGCAAGAAAGGCATTCAACTATTTTACTTTTTAGTAGTATGAAACAGGGGTCAATAAGAATGAGGATTGGCAACCCTGAGCTTAAAGAGAAGGTCGCTGTGAAATGGCCATAGAATACGTGTAAGGAAATGTAGTCCTGCTGTTCTCCTCCAGGAACACATCCAGTAATTTTTCACTGGATCTTAGACATATCCTTTCTCTAATGATGGCTTGACTGGAGTTCAGCCTTTCCTATGCCAAAATTATCCCTGTGGAGCTACCTATTACTTGTCAGAGCCCTTGTGGTGGCTGTCTCAGCCGTGATGCTTACAGGTAATTCACGTTACCTGTACCTGAACATTTTTATCTGTCAGAAGTGTGTCCTGGGTTCCACCCACAAAGGACATTCAGAAAGTGACAGCAGCAGTGGCCAGAACATCACAGCCACCTCCTACGTGCCTGCATCATGCTGAGATGTTCTCCAGACGTTCATGGCCTACGGTGTCTATGGCAGACAGTAGAGTCCTGGAGCATCTGACTACATGTATCTCATCTTAGCTCATCTTCTGGGCAACTTCCAGTCTGTTCTTGGCTGCTTAAAGCTTCCCAGAGAGGAGAAGGAAGACAAAACGAGTGGGCAGAGGAGGGCAAACACAGAAGATAAGGAATCAGGCATGAAGAGAGGTACTAAGTGAAGAGGAACCGTCTTGCTGTCCATTGCAAATTAATTCATAGTAGTCTGAGTCTCTGGTTTTCCAGAGTTTCAGTACTGATTGAGGCTGTTCCCAACGTGTCCTGGCTGAGGCTGTTCCAACAGCTAAAATTTGCCTTTGTAAACAACCCTGTTCTCATCTCAGGTGCTGGTTCTCCATGTGCCCATGCACATGCCCATTCCCACAGATGACTGCAAACTCTAACCCCAACCTGAGTGTATTTCTACAAAAAATGTGTAGAAGAAAAATCAAATTCTACAGAAAAATCCAACTTTGCAATTTTCTTCCCACGCTCATTAAGCTTAATGATTTATGCCTTGTAATTGCCACAAATGGGCAAGAATCCCTGAATCTTAATAATTCTAAGTATGCCAGAAGTAAATTTTAAAAACCTAAGCAAAAATTAAATGACCATAAAATGTGTGTTCGCCTCCCAAGAGACAGTTCTGTTTCAACATGACAGCTTAATTAAAAGCTCAGTAAATTGGTCACAACACTTTTTAATAAACAGTCTTTGTAGACAGTATGCAGGAGAGAGATGGTGCTTGTAATGCAGCAGAAGTAATTGAAGTGATTAGAGGTCCCCATTCCTTTGATGACCTCTGCAGCTGCTAAAATCAGCTTGAACCACTTCTAGGGAGAACCTGAGGCAGGTGAAGAGCTGGAAACCACATTTATATTCTACAATATCCACTCAATGCAAATTAACATCACCCAGATTTAACTACGTGGGAATGCATTGAAAAGTTTTCAGGTGTGGTTGTGTCTTTGAAGCCTCAGTGCTGGGTGCATGACCTGTTCCAGATGTTCATGTGAGGCACTGATCTGAGATGCTGGGAAATATTTGCACCATGTCACATTGCTTAGAGTGCCTGGAGACTTGGAGATGGGCATTCCTTGCTCCCAGGGCAGCTCCCTCATCCCTAACCTGGCTGTTGGTGAAGTTAAACAGTTGGGACCTGGGGTGAGGAATGCCCTTTGTAAGGGATTGCTACACATCCAGGAGCCTCCTGGTCATTCTCACTAACCTCGAGGCCCTTTCCAACTTCAAGAAACAAATAAAAAAGAAATTTGGTTTAAAAATCACCTTCTGTTTTATTTATTTTGAAACACAAAATACCCCTCAGCCACTCAAATGCAATGTTTCAAAATGCCACGCTTCATTCAAGCTGAAATGACTTTTTCTTTCCCATCCAGAAGACCCAGCGAACCAAAAAATTGGTTATTCCCTCACCTCTACTTGTTCCCCAGCTCCTAAGCCAGATGGTCCTTTTGTAATTTCATCTCAAAAAACACATCCCGAGTCCCTTCCTCAGGAATTTTGTCCATACAGGTGCTGGAGCAGTCAGCTCGTGCTCTGATCACATCACGAGCCACTTTCCTTTCGATCCCTGCCACAGCATTGAACCTTATTTCAATTATTTATTTATCTGATGTTTCCTTCCCCATAGTTTTGGGTTGTGGGAGGAGGTCAGGTAGTTCAGGGCTGTGAAGAGACAGAGCAAGAGCTGCCTCTGGGATGCTCCATCCCTGCAGTGTTATGGGACTCGCCACAACCCTGGAGGCTGAGGACTTTGCCCAAGTCCTTTGCTCATCTCCAAACTCAAAACTATGCGAGCCGAGGGCTGGGACAGTGCTCTGTGAAGCAGGGTTGTCCCCTCTCTGTCACCCATAGGAGATGCGATGGGAAACCCCGCTAAGGTGTTTGCTGTGAGGTGACTTCCCCTCGTTGCAGGGTCACTCGCCTTTGATCTGTCTCTCTTCTCCGCTTCTTTTTTTTCCTGAGTACCATGCTCAGATCACAAGTCCTCAAAAAAATAAAAGACAAAACTTTTTTAAAATCTCTTCTATAAATGGTGTCACTTTTCCTCACACTGGCAAGAAATCAAACTAAGGAGCTGGTGACTTCCAAACTCCTGACAATTTTTTGGTTTTGCAAAGGTTATGGAAATTAACTGTTCCATCCAGGACAATTTAATTTTTTGCATTTCCCAACTATTTTCACTTCAGTCTCATGAACTGAAGTTGTGCTAGATCAGGTTTAGGTTGGACATTGGGAAAAATTCCTTCCCCAAAAGGGTTGTCAAGCACTGGAAGGGGCTACCCAGGGAAGGGGTCGAGTCCCCATCCCTGGGGGGATTTAAAAGCCAGGCAGAGGAGGTGCTTAGGGCCAGGGTTTAGTAGTGGGATGGCAGGGTTAGGGGAATGGTTGGGCTTGATGATCTTAAAGGGCTTTTCCAACCTAAATGGTTCTGTGATTCTATGATTCTACGAAAACCTGTGTTAGTGGTCACACTGGATATGTCTTTACCTATCTGATGCCTTCATGCATGGAAGAATCCATCTTTAGAGCGAATTCATAAAGACATCAAACAATCACTGATGAGAAACATTCAAACAGAACATCCCCAAAGACACCTCATGGTGGGTTTTTGGAAAACATTACACAATTAACTGTGAAATCTTTGTGAATACCCTCCAAAACACTCCAGAAATAGTTTAAAGACATTTTGCTACCCCTCGCCCCTCCACCTGCTCTTGCAATCTATACCCGATCGGTGATGTACAAGTGAAAAGAATTCACCCATGCCACTGTGTTTAACCAAAACTCAGAGAATATTTTTGTAATACCCCTTTGAGGACCAGTGCTGTGGACCAGCATCTTTGTGGATTCACATACTGCAAAGCTAATACGGTTACCACTGGATCTTCAGTACAGCCTCCCACTTTTTCCTCTATTGAGTCTACCAATCTGTAAATATGAAGATGAAGTTTCTTGCAAGAGATGACTATCTGGAAAGAAGCTATTTGGCTAAGATTTATGAATCATATACAACACCATCAGGATTGGCTTGCAAATGATTTACTAAACAAAAATGGGGCTGAGTTCATAATGGATGTTACTCAAAACAAGAAATTTGACTGGCGCTATATATTTCATCTATTTGACATAAAATGCATTTGCTATAATAAAGTGAAGATATAAATGTTAAATTTATTTTTTTTTTCTTTCCCCCTCATGTGGATTAGTGCTTAAGAATTCTTCTCAGCTGCTGGAACTGTGATTGATAACAGCCTTTCTGAAAGCCTCGCTAACACCAGTTCAGTGTTGGGCAAATTTGCTTTGGAGTACACTTGCCTCAAACAAATATACTTTGGAGTCCATTAAAACTGTTTGTGAATTTGGGTTTGAAGCCTTCAGCAAGTTCAGCAGCCCCAGCGCTTTCGGGAAGATGGGTTGCAGCATCTGCTGGTTCATAGCTCCACTGATTTCTTGGAGTTGGGAGGGGTTAACTGGGAAAAGGACTTCATCCTACTCATGGCCACTGCTGGAGACGGGGTGCTGAGTTTGAATAGCTGGGCCTACAGCTTATTTCCTAGACAGAAGAGACTAGACTTTGCCTGTGCAGAATTCAAAGACAACCTATAAAAATTATGATAGCAACTTGTCTTCCTCCCCTTCCCCAGCCCAAACACCCCAGGGGCATGGCACAAATTCAACTCCACCCTGAAATCCACTTGTGACAAAAGCTAGCGAGATATTGCCATCCTATTTCTGCTGGAAGTCTTAATTGAGGCTGTTCTGTCCGCTGCCGCCAATGCCGTGCCCTTTTGGGATGCAGTTTTGCGCCAGGCTAAGACTACAGAGGTTCCAGCTCCTGCTGCCACAGAGATCCCGACCTTCCCAGTGGCTGGCACACATTTCTCCTCCATCCTTGTATTGCTCATACACCCTCATGGTAATATCAGAAACTATCCCATTGTTGTTTTAAATATTTTCTTAGAGACAACGGATCTTTTTTTGCAGTCATCTCCACATTTCTGATAGTCTCAGCCTCTTGGGGGAGAACATGAAAAGGAATCCAGTGCCTTTGATGCTGCGGACACAGCTGTATTATTCATCACCTCGGTACAAACAGGACGGTACCAGGAATGATGCCTGAAATGGCTGTGCACCCAGATGGCGCCGCTCCAGCTGCCTCGGAGCCTGTCTGGACAATGTCTGACAGCCATCTTGCTGTGATATTTTGACTTACCCACCCTAGAACTGGAATAGGTCCAGGGATAAGATTTCTATCCCATGAGGAACAATCCTGTGCAGCCTGTGGACCACAGCTCAGCAGGAGGAACAGGGCCTGCAAGTGCCTCTCCACACTATGCTACAGTAGCTCATACAGCCCCTGTTTAACCTGCAATGTGTTATTGCATGGGGGTTTCAGGATGGCTTCCAGCCAGCCAGGGGTCTGGAAGTGATCAGGGCTGAATTTGAGCTCATGGGTTCGGACAGGCCCTACGTTTATTTTAATCACAACAGAATGTCAGATTATTCTTCTTCCAGAGAAAATTCTTTAATGTTTTCCTTTTGTGCAATTCAGAAAGCTTCTCCTAAAATGTCTATATTTCCAACAGGACAGAAATAATGAGTTTGTTGGAGAAAATAACCCCTATAGCCCCCACACCCCGGAGACACCCCCCTCCCAGCGTTCCTCCCATGGGAGACGCGGGATGGCCTCGTACCCGAGGGGCTGTGTGGTGCTGACAGAGGAAGCCCGTTCTGAAACCCCTGGCTTAAATCCTGATGCTATTTCACTGAAGGATGTTTTCAAAGACCACACATGATATCACATCTCCAGATTTGGCCCCAGACCTCTGGAATCAAAAAACGGAGGCTGTGCTGCATAAGAATGAGATACTAATTAGCTAATAATCTCTAATGGCCAAAGGAAAATGAATATGACTAGCTGTCATTAAGTTAGTTTTGAAAGCTTTTCTTTAGTGTATAAAGCACATTTAAAATGATTTCATGATCCATCATGCCGTATGGTTTCTATGGCATAAAAGAGGAATTATCGGCAATCATAAAGCATACAATGACCATCATTTAGCCTTGTCGTTAGCTGCAGCAGCGAGTGAATCAAACTGTGGCTGCGAATAAAGAACAACTTGCTTTTATTTTTAGTCCCGAGTGGTTTGCTTTGTCCAGCCTGCGGGACCACATTTCACAGCAACCTCTTTTCATGGATGAAAGCGAAATGGGACTCCTTCTGGGATCTGAGAGCTGCCTGCCCTCCCAGGGATCGCTGCAAAGCGGCCCAAGGCAGTTGTACTCGGGCTTCTGCCAGGCGACAGCCGGCTTCTTCCTTGCAACGGGAGGAAGAAACGAGTGTCCTTCGGTTTAGCCTCATTCTGTCTCCAGCTTCTCTCAGCGCCGGTCCTGCCAGACAGCTACAGCACAGGTTGCCCGACTCCAGTTTGCCTTCAAGTTCACAGAGGAATTGATAGCGTGCCAGTCTTTGGAACCTACTGTCTTTGATAAGTCGGGGCCAAGAACTGTCAATGGAAGCGTTTCATTTTGGACTGTGAATACCAAAAATGTCTCGATGGGCAAGAAACAAAGGAAAAACAAGCAAGAGAAAAAGAAAAAAGAAAGGTCAATGTTTCCTGCAAAAATCCTTCAGGTGACACTGGTCCCCTCTGCTTTCCGGCACCAGCTGTAAACTGACATTCCGAAGGCTCCAAGCAGCATGAGAAGATCCCTCTGCAAAGAGCGGACAGTTCATGTAAATCATGCCTTTCCCTGCATCAGGGTGGCTGCAGGTGGAAGCAGCCACAGAAAGCGCCCGTGCTCTCTGCTGACAGCAAAGTGCCCAAACACAAACGATTTGGTGGGCTCTGACAGCTGCTTTTGCAGCTGAAATGAGGTAGAAATACATCCTATTAACTCAACGTTTCGGTCTAAAGAGACTTGTTATTCTTCCTACAGCACAGGCAAAGGGATAACACCAATCGTTGGTGTAGCTGTTGGCTCTTTTTGATTGATAAATGATAAATATTGCCCCAGTCTCGGCAGCAGCACAGCCACAGCAACCCTGGGAAGTAACACCCCAGGTTTTTAGCAGCACAGCTTCCCGAAAGAGCCACCACGCACTGCTCAGCTCTTGTGCTGGTGGCTATGAATCCCCCCTCCAGCCCCGTCCCCGGTGCCCGGCAGGCCAGGCTGAGGGCAGCTCTCCTGCCTGCTGCCCCCCTCCAGCTCATGCTGGGAGGGAAAGGCTGGTTCCCACCACAAGCACTTGGCTGCAGTCACAAAATGACTTGAGTTATCCACAGGTTTCCCTGGATAAGACTCCCTAGAAACGCAGCTGGGATAGGTAACAGATGCTCAAACTCTCACCTTCCAGAGCCTCCAGCAGCAGGGAAAAGCCCACGGACTGTCCCAGCCAACCCTCCACTAAACTTAGAGAGCTGACAGACCCAAGAAGAGTACTGCAAATATCTCAAGGTCAGAAATGCTTTTCTGCAGCCTTATATTCTTTTATTAGGTCTTTTAGCCCTATTAAAATGTACTAGAGAGGCTTTTATGCAGGAACTAGAAAAAGACTGGACTTAAAATTTCGCTATTACTGCAACTCTAATGACTTTGGAGTTATCGCTAAGCAGAAAGCAGGTTAGGCTACTGCTCTGCTGCAAACAAAATAAACCCCAAAGCCATCATTATGCAAATCAAAGAAGAAAAGAGCAATTTAGCTGTGTTAAAGAGAGGACAGTCTTGCAGGCTAAGTCTTGGAAGAAGAGTCAGAAGCTTGAAAAAGAGCGCCTTGCCTTGCCAGCAGTCATCTCGACGGTGCTTCGGAGGCCATTAAATAGGGAGGGACTGCGGCTGGGGCAACTGGGGAAGGTGGTTCAGGTGCTGATCCTAGGAGGAGGCAGATGGGTAATCCCTGAATTACAGCTCTGGGGGGTACTGGGGCACCTGGGCTGGGCAGGGCTTCATATCAGACCGCTGTGAAAGAAACTTGTGGTTTGGCTCTTGCAGGTGCAAAATTAAAGTATTTCCACAGAGCAGTTAAAAAGTCTGGCAAAATGTTTCTCTACTTCACCCCCCCCTTTTCTCTCCAAGACCCCAAACACACAGAAGTCCCCGAAGCCAGCTGAAACACCGTCCCTCTGCATTCACAGATTTCTTCAGCACAGGGCCTAACATTGCCCCACACAGGGCTGCTCATGGTGGATTTTGGGAGCCTGTGGGGTGGCTTGAAACGAAACCTCTGCCAATGCACAGCAGTTTGTCTTTCCAGGAGAATATTTCTCTGCTGGCAGAAGGGGACAACTGCGGGGCCCAAGGGGGGACGGGGCTGGGGTACCAGACTGCAGAGGGGAGTATAAGCAGGAGAGAGGCTGGAAGGGGTTTCACTTCCATGCTCGTGCCCAAGCCCATGAGCACGATGCTGCACGACCACTTCAGCTGCAATAAAGATTAAAGGAGTGAGACCTGCACCGGCTCTGGTGTCTGCTAGGGGTCTTCTTTTTTGCCTTTTGCATTCTTTCTGGGGGTTACATCTCCCTTCACCAACCTTAAAGATCAGACATTCAAAGATGTTCTGGCTCTGCAGTGACTTTGAAGATCTGGCCCAAAGCCTTCAATAAGGGGATACTGGAAGCAAGAGAGGAAAATATGTTCTTTCTGCGGGGGATGAAAAAAAAAAAATCACCTTGTGTTTTCTCCGCTCTTCTGAGCAAATGTAGTGGCGTCTCTTGAAGCAGAAGTGCGGAAGGAGGCAGGGCTGGGCTGGGCACAGGGGTTGGAAAGGGAGGAGCGGGATGTCAAGGGAAGGTTACAGATCTGATAGCGCTGGCAGCATGCCCCCAGCCCAGCTCTGACACATGAAAGAGGATTTTATCCAGCTTGAACACATTGCCTGCAGCCTCAGTGCAGATCACACGGATTAATGGCTTGAAATTAAACCTCTGCTCATGCAAAAGAGCAGTGTGAGTTTCCAGCAGAACATTTCTCTCCTGGCAGGAGAAAGCGACTGCCGTGTGGCATTTGCACAGGGGGCTGCTGGTGGGCAGGCATCTACGGAAGAGCAACTAAATCATTCCTTTCCCAGCTGCAGTAATATTTCTCCCGACTGCATGTTACAGCTGAGCTCCTCTGACTCCCACTACAATGGCTGAAACTCAATGAAGACGAACAAAACAAGATGTGCCCACGCCATGCCGTCACCTGGATGCCAGATCAGGTCTACTCAACCCCAGATTAGCAAGATGAATCTTCAAAGATGGGTTCTACATATCAAAATGTTCAAGAGCTTCACCTTTCTGCTCTGCCCATGATAATGCCTCCTGCAGCAGTAAGGCCACAGGAGAAAGAATAGTTGCTGTATACAACAAACAACGATGACTGGTCTTGAGTTGGAGAAACCCAGTTACATTCTCCTGCTTATACATGTTAACTTGTTTTCCCTGGTATCTGCAGGAAAAAATGCCTACAGCTCTCTGGATGCATCAAAGGTTGGTAGGGTGATGTCTCAGCAACTGCTGCCTAAACAACTCAAAAGGGTGCTTGTCTACCACAGCTACACCTCCAGGAATGTGTGTTTGCAGTAGTAACACCCATCTGTGCCATAACTCACCTCTGTCCTGGTCTGCAGCGCCCAGGATGGAGAAGCAACCAAGAGACAGGGAGAAAGGGAGGGCAAGACTTGTCTTTCCCAGCCCAGAGAGAGACGAGGTAAAGGATCTACTTGGAAATACAGTTCCATGCTTATTAAACCCTGCAAGGGTCTCCAGGCACCAAGGACTGTAAGACAAAGCTCTTCTCAGCTCTTTTGTGGTTAAAGTAGATAGCGAGGAGTAGCAGACATAGGAGAGGGAGCAAACCCAACCCACTGAAGCGGTTGCGTGGACCTTTCCACACACTAATCATCCCAGAGAGGCTGCCTCCAGCAAGAGAAGAATATTAGAGCTCATCTAAATTAGCTCTAAACCCCAGCAATAGGCATGAACTGCCACGGAGAGGCCCGAGCGCTGTAAGCAGGAGCCCATTTTCTCTTTCACTTATACTAAGAGTCAAAACCACTCCCCAGGAGCCGATGGTGGGAAGCCCAATGCAGACCTGTGCATCCTCAGCTACTCCCGCCACTATCAGGACGCCGAAAAAGCCTGGCTGGGGTATTTAAAAATAACCGCAGGGTATTTAGCAACAACTTTCAGTTAATAAATTGTTAGGTGGCTGTGACCAGCACTCGTTGCAGAACAAACGGGAAGCTCTTGCTGTTCAAAAGCTGAATCCCAAAGGCAAAACGCAACTGCAGGTTCTATTTACTGAGAAGAAATGTCTAATAAGGAAGAACGTGCATGATCATTTGGAGGCAGTTAAAAGTGTTTTTAACAGCTTTCCCCAAAACATGATTTTTGCCCAAGGCTGACAGATTTTCTCTTCTTGTCAGACACAGGAACAACAAAGTAGCCCGAGAGAGAGGAGGCTCCAATGCCATGAACCTGCAGACACAACTCTCCTCTGGCTTATGCCAGCAAAACCCATGAGTAATTCTGCTTTTTCAGATCCACTGATTATGCTTCTGTGTTAGGGTAAAACCCCAAGTGTGTTCTTGCCCTTTTAATGGAAGAAGAATAACCATGTTTCTGCCTAACATCTCACGTTTTCTGCTAGCACATACCATCCTGGTGCCTGCCAAGATGAGAACCACGCGGTCAGCACAGCTCTGTAAGCACCAGCACAGGGTTCTTCTCCACCCCCTCCTCCTCTCCACTGGCTGGGATGCAGTCGGATACATTTTTGTGATGATTACTTTAATTTTGCTTTCCTCAAAACCAGATGAAAACCCTTCCCCAGAGGCTATTGGCAAGGATAGAAAGGGGAAATGCAGACGAGTGGTATCTACTAATAACAACATTGCATTTCCCAGCTGGTGGTTCCCAGTTGCACCGTGGAGCCACACAGCCAACGGGATCAGTGCTCGGGACGATGCCTGAGCTGGGCAGTAACTGTTTAAGGCCGGGCTATCTCCTCTCTGCTTGCAGTGATTTGTTTGGGTTTTTTGGATTATTCATTGGTTTTGAACTCCAGGGATGAGCTGGGGATTTTTTGTGTGTTTGTTTGTTTGTACTGGGGGGGTTTGTTTTTTTTTTTTTTACAGATTTCATCTCTGGGGTTTAGTGGTTTTCCCTCTTTTACATCAAAAGAGATTTTTCTGCTACTCTGAATTTATATACTCTGAATCTACTGGCTCAATACATCTGGTCCAAGGAGGTCATCCTAAATATTTTTCACCTTTTCCTCTTGCAGAGGGAGAACAAAATAGCAATCAAATATTTATTTTAGATCCCAGTGACCTAATACAGATGCCTCAGGTTTACCGGGGGCTTTCAAAACCCTTCTAAATAAACTTCCAGACATTTTCTTTTTTTTTTTTCCTTCGTTGTATTTGGAAAAACACAGGCATATGCAGCCCTTTTACAGTGGCACTTCCCAAGCTGTTTCTGACCGTTTACTCTCCCTGTAAAGTGTCTTAGCAATGAGGGCATTATAAAACCTCCCCCCATCACCTCCCCCATCCCTTCCTCCTCCCTTCATCCCACCTTCCCTTCACTTGCCGATGCCTTGGAACAAACTGTATATCATGCATTTAGCAACTCTGGGTCATTAAAAGCCAGATCTGGTATTAGTGCTGTGGAAATGGAGAGCTTTCATCGCCACTCCAGAGTGGTTTTTTATGGGTAATTGATGGGAAGCCACAGACGGCTGTTGACAGTGTGGAGAGATTAAGCAGTTTACTGCACAGGGGAAGCCTGGCCAGTCCATCCGCCCTGCTTCAGTGGCCAATCTCTAAAGGAATAAATGATGCTCATAAACACATCATTTTTCTCCAAATCATTATGCACTTCCTCGCTACAGCGTGGTCTGCAGGCAGGGCCTGATCCAGCACCCACGAAGCCCATGGGAGTCGTTCCTGCCAATCTGGCACAGATGCACGAACCATTTGGAGTCAGAATTACTGAAGAGTGGAGGTGCCCAGGGAGGAGCTCAGTGAAATTTAGACCCTCAAATGTAAAATTGCAATTAGAAAATGCCAGGTGTTCAGCTTAATCCTCAGTGTGCTGGCCCATGATGTTCCCTGGGCATCTGAAGTTGTATGTCTGTGCTCCCAATCCCGGTTTCAAGCTCACTTCAGCCCCTTCCCAGTACAGATAGGAAAGCAAAGTTATCTTCTTTTTCCAGGGTACCCTACCGCTATGAACACCTGCAGAACCAAATCCAAGATCACCTCCTGCTCAGGGGAATTCTTACTGCATTTCCTACCAGAAATACAGAGGATGTTTTGCCACCTCCCCTTTTGCTAAGTCCTGCCATTCCACAGAGGAGCTTTTAACATAATCAGATGGGAGGAAGATGGAGCAGAAGAAGAAGCAGGGCTCCACTGCTGGGTAATTGGGGCATGCAGGAAAGCAGCCCCGTTCTCCTTGGTTTTACTTCATTGGCTTCACTGCTGCTGCTCATTTAAAGTCATGTTAGAAACCAAATAAGAATAATAATTTAAAAAAAATAACAGTTACAGATGAAGATTCTCATGCACCAGAGCAGATTTGATGGGAAGCTGGATTTTAACAGCTCTGCAGCATTTGGTGCCTGATTTATCTGTGCAGGATGGGGTTCACTGGGGACTTCAGAAGCTGGGACCCGGTACAGGTTTAATGAACAAAGGAGACAAATTCAATCCTTTTTTGTCCTCTGATAAATATTGCCCTTGAATTTCATGCTATGCCACTTGGCCAGGAAAAAAGCTAATGATCCAAGATGTAAACATTTTATTTCCTGTCTCTAAATCTGAACACAACCCTTGCCCAGCAAGCATCAGCAGCTGTCAAGAAAGCTTTTAGGGACTTAAAGGGCAAGATCCTGTCCCTGCTGAAGTCAATGGGACTTTTGTCATTGCCTTGGGGCATTTGGGGAAAAAAAGGAACAAGGAAACCACAAAGGACAGAAACATAATTGTTATCAGATGCTCCTCCACAGTAGATGATGGCTGGCTGCAAGCAGAGACCCTGCAGGTCAGGATGCCCAAGACATTCAACCTGCAGTTGCATCGAGACACAACATCCAAACTGGAATAATTAATTTATCAGGCATTTTGTCCTCCAAAAGTGGGTAATCTAAGAGGAAGTGGGTGCTTTGGATGGAACTGGGAGGGTGTTTAGAGGAGAGATGCTCTGCCGGGGCAGGGCTATTTTTAAGGTCAGTGGAAATCAGTTCAAAGTCAATACTGTTAACAGGGTCTGGTGCAATTCTGCTCAGCCTAAAGCAGATGCCTTCACTTGCCAGATGATTCCCACCCTAAGCTCCACGGGCTATAAAGGCAGCTGAGGGCGACTAGCTGAGATAGCCCTGTGTGTCTGTAATGGAGGGACTTTGATGTGTTCTCCCAGGGAACGGGCGATGGGATGAGGGGAAACAGCTTCAAATTGTGCCAGGGCAGGTTTAGGTTGGACATTGAGAAAAATTTTTTTCACTGAAAGGGCTTTCAGGCACTGGAAGGGGCTGCCCAGGGAAGGGGTCAAGTCCCCATCCCTGAAAGGATTTAAAAGCTGGGCAGACGAGGTGCTTAGGGCCAGGGTTTAGTGGTGGGATGGCAGGGTTAGGGGAACGGTTGGGCTTGGTGAGCTTAAAGGGCTTTTCCAACCCAAATGGTTTTATGATTCTATGAGATGAATCTGAACCTTTGGTGGAGGGGGGGAATTAAACCTGATATTCAATAGAGAAATTATGACCCCATTCATTTTTCACTCCCTTTTTTTCTCTGTAAACACCTGTGGAGCACCTATGGATGAAGGGGCTGTACCAGTGATCATGCAACCAACCGCTTGGAAAAACATTCTTTTGGCTTGGCCAGGATCCACAGTGCTTAGTTTAACCCCGAATACAGGATAATGTGGTTGTTTTCACCCTTTCCCAGGCTTTCGAGGATTTTCAGCACATTGGAGGTTTCAGCAGCTTGTGTCTGTACACATTATGGCCATCTTCCCTCCGTCTGCTGTTCTATTCTCAGAGATGTTGGGGAACATGAAGGATGAAAAATGAGCAGCCAAGCCATTTAATTCAGTCCCAGTCATCATTAATAGAAAAAGGGGGGAAAAATGCCCTTGTATAATTTAAGCATCTGTTTGCTTAATATTTCTGGTCATGACATGAAGGCGTATGGTTGATTATTCTTAGTAGGTGCAGGATTAATTTTGACCTGAAGGATTTCTTGCTTAATGTGTAACCTCTGTCTCAAGCACTGAGTCCTCTGCCTGCCTTATCCAGATTCCTTTAAGAGACTCAGCCCAAGCCAAGATTGAGCCACAATTTGTTTTTGTTTACTTGCCCAATTAGGGTCAAGTTAATGAAGCATCGGGTGGAAAACAGCATCTCTTGTTATCTTGCCACAGCAGCAATTACAGTTCTCTTGAAAGAAGGTTAAGGAATTAATTGCAATGCTTCTTTAGATATAAAAAATAAGCAGAGGTTCTGTCTTAGATGGTTTGAGGAACTCACTAACCCGTCTGGTTTTGTGGGCAACATTTATTGACAGCACAGTGGAGTAAGTTCATTCTTTATTCAGACCTTGCTGGTGTTTGAGGGAGGACACATGTTGGAAAAGCAGGGAGCAGCCCTCAGAGAGACAAGTTCTGGTAAAGTGATGGATGTGCTTTCTAGAGCTGCTGGCCCTTGGCTGTCCAAATCTCAACAAGACTGATGGCCTGCTGAGTAAAAAATGACTCAAGAACAGGCTGAATGATTTAGAGAGCAAACCTGGGATGATCATGTCCTGGCCCATCAGTGACGGTCAACTGACCAAGGGAAGCAAAGGCAGGTGGAGCAACTCACAGAATCACACAGGATCCCAGAATGGCAAGGGTTGGAAGGGCCCTCCGGACATCACCCAGTCCCACCCCCCCGCTCTAGCAGGCTCACCCAGAGCGGGGTGACATCGTCCAGGCAGGGGTTGAATATCTCCAGAGAAGGAGACTCCACAGCCCCCCTGGGCAGCCTGGGCCAGGGCTCGGGCACCCTCCAAGTCAAGAAGTTCTTTCTCACGTTCAACTGGAACCTCTTCTGCTTCAGTTTGTGCCCATTGCCCCTTGTCCTGTCGCTGGGCACCACTGAGAAGGGTCTCGCTCCAGCCTCGTGACAACCACCCTTAAGATATTTGTATGTGTTGATGAGATCCCCTCTCAGTCTTCTCTTCTCCAGGCTAAACAAGCCCAGCTCCCTCAGCCTTTCCTCGTAGGGGAGATGCTCCAGTCCCCTCATCATCCTTGTTGCCCTCCTCTGGACTCTCTCCAGGAGTTCCTCATGTTTCTTGAACCAGGGAGCCCAGAACTGGACGCAGTGCTCCAGATGGGGTCTCACCAGGGCAGAGCAGAGGGGGAGGATAACCTCCCTTGCCCTGCTGGCCACACTCCTCTTAACGCACCTCAGGATGCCATTGGCCTTCTTGGCAACAAGGGCACCCTGCTGGCTCATGGTCAACTCGGAGAGCTCTGCTCCATCCCCTCCCTAACCTCCTCTAGAGAGCTGGGCTGCTCCAGCCACACCACTGGAATGAAATCAGGGCAGTCCTTACCCTGCCCAGTCTGGGTGCATCTTTACTTGGTGCAGGTGGCTGGTGGAGGAAGTGTAACCCTGCCCGATCAGCAACTGCTAATGGCAAGAGCAGCTCTTACTGTACCACCTGAATAAAATGCTCTGTTAAACTGGAAGGTGAGCTAAGAGTTCACATCAGGGGCTTTCAGGTGAACCAATCTTATGGGATCATTTTAGTTAGTGAAAAAATGAGACATCCTGGAAATCCAAGAAATTAAAATGGAAAAGAAAAGGCATCATCTGTGGAGGTTGAAGTAACTGAGGTGCCAGGCCAAGGGACAAGGGCTGGAGTCCAGTGCAGGGGGTTGCGGTGTCTTGAGGAAAGAGCCCGACTGTATCACAGGAGAGTCCCTAAAAGTTGTTGAAAGTACCAGGATTACCCAGTGTGAGTTCATCCTCTACCCATACAACTTAACCACTTGTATGCTGATTTGGCTCTTGGTGCCAGATTGGAAGGAGAGGACATGGGAGTGGGTGAGCCTCTCTAACCTGGGAAGATTTTACAGCAGCAATGAAAAGTCTTCAGGAGAATCCCCCAAAATGCTGAGTGCAACAGTGAGAGGATCGAGCATTTTAAACACTAAAAGTACGTTCCCTAACCTGGAACATTTGCAAAACTCTTTGTAGAGATTGGCACCAGAAAATTTTAATCCTGCAGGTAGCTTTAGAATAGATGAAAAAGCTTCCCTGTCAGCCCTAAATTCTTCTTCCATCAGCGAAGTCACACCACAGCAGTCTCCCAAGGTCACATAAAGCACGCTGGACATTTTCCTCACGGAGAAAACTTAACAAAACTGGCTTGGTTTGATTTTGGATTTCTTTGCTCTGGATGATTCTGACTCAAGAATGATGGAAAGGGCTCTTCTATTTAGAAAGCACTAAGGATTCACCACCTTAAAAGTAGGCTTTTAAAAGGCATTTTTAGGTAAATGCCCTGAATTGCTCAATTGCTCGCTACTCCTGCTGGAACATGTCCAGAGAAGGGCAATGAAGCTGGTGAGGGGTCTGGAGCCCAAGGCTGCTGGGGAGTGGCTGGCGGAGCTGGAGGTGTTCAGCCTGGAGAAGAGGAGGCTGAGGGGAGCCCTTATCGCTCCCTACAACTGCCTGACAGGAGGGGGGAGCCAGGGGGGGGTTGGTCTCTGCTCCCAGGGAACGGGCAATGGGACAAGGAGAAATGGTCTGAAGGTGCGCCAGGGCAGGTTTAGGTTGGACATTGGGAAAAATTTCTTCCCTGAAAGGGCTGTCAGGCACTGGAAGGGGTTGAGTCCCCATCCCTGGGGGGATTTAAAAGCTGGGCAGACGAGGTGCTTAGGGCCAGGGTTTAGTGATGGGATGGCAGGGTTAGGGCAATGGTTAGGCTTGATGATCTTAAAGGTTCTTTCCAACCTAAACGATTCTATGGTTCTACTTGATAAAAACCAGCATTGTTGCTAATGCTGAGCTGCAGTCCAAAGCCCTTGAACTTTCTGTCCCAGCCACCACAGCCACGGAGGTGAGATTATCCCTTTGCTCTTTGCAGTAACCTTTTGTAACATTTCAGGACTCTCACAAAGTCCCTCCTCGGTCTTTTCATCCTGCAGCAAAACAGCCCCGCTTTGGGGAGGGTAAGAAAGGAAGCAGGGACAGTTTGTATTTCCACCCATCACAAAATACCGCATTAAACAAAACAGGCTCAGAGAAGCAAACAAGCGAGTGAAGTGCCATTGGGCCCAGTGACTTCATCCAAGGCCCTTTGTGCCTATTCCCAAAGACAGTCATTAGTTATATCATCATATGCTATTTTTTCCTCATGGTCTCTGAGTCAGTGCACAAGGCGAGCCTGCCCTGGGCAGTGACAGAGGCGGTTGCCTGCAGAATCCTTTTGCATTAGGAAAAGAAAAAGAAAAAAAAAAGAAACAAGAAAAGAAATAAAAGAAGCATGGTTGAAATGGAGGAGATATTTCCGAGCAACTGCAGACAATGTTCTCCCCTGCTCCCTCCCGCCACTCAATACATTATAAATGCTCTTTCCCTGCTGAATGGATGAGGAAAGCAGCCTAAGTCCTGCTGAAATTAATGGCCTGTGTGGTTTACTTTTATCTGGCAGGTTTTGTTTCTCAGAGATGGGTAAAAAGCAATTCATTTTTAAATTAAATAGATAAAAAGACATTTCTGAGTTGGGATCAAAAGCTGTGAAAAAGATTTTCACAGCATGGTCAGAGAGATGACCTTCGTCGTTTCTTATGTCCACTCCATTTGGTGCTTATCTGACTCCACAGTGCGTTAGGCACCCGTAGGTATCGCTGCAGTGACCTTCGGAGCCTAAGCTCTATCAGCCATCTGCGACGGGGACTGATGTGTGCCAGCCACAGAGGTGAATGCTCACTTCCAGCGTCCCTCTTCTCTCCCCAAGGAATAAACGTTGGGAGTAATTTTCATAATCATTATG